>OZ010794.1:547550332-548908189 GCA_963932465.1 Maratus speciosus
AATTTTAAATATAAAGTTTAAAAAAAATACCGATAGAGGGCGCTTTAGACTTTGGAGTAACGAACAACTATTTTTTACCGTTATTTTTTGTATCTCATTACATGCTTTCAAAAGCTTAGACTTAAATTTTGAGCTCAAAATCTGAATCGTTGGGAGTGGTTAAGTAGCGCAAACTGAACTGTGTTCAGGAGTTAAAATTTCAAATGATTATAAAAGACGGAAACATTGGTCGATTCGTTTGCGGTTTTCACTAAAACTATTCGTTATGCCAGTATTTTCTTGAAAATAAATTTGAAAGATACAGTTAAAAAATACCGATAGAGGGCGCTTTAGACTTTGGAGTAACCAACAACTATTTTTTACCGTTATTTTTTGTATCTCATTACAGGCTTTCAAAAGCTTAGACTTAAACTTAAATTTTGAGCTCAAAATCTGATTCGTTGGGAGTGGTAAAGTAGCACAAACTGAACTGTGTTCAGGAGTTAAAATTTCAAATGATTATAAAAAAACGGAAAAATTGGTTGATTCGTTTGCGGTTTTCACTAAAACTATTCTTTATGTCAGTATTGCCTTCAAAATAAATTTTAAATATAAAGTTTAAAAAAAATACCGATAGAGGGCGCTTTAGACTTTGGAGTAACGAACAACTATTTTTTACCGTTATTTTTTTGTATCTCATTACATGCTTTCAAAAGCTTAGACTTAAATTTTGAACTCAAAATCTGAATCGTTGGGAGTGGTTAAGTAGCGCAAACTGAACTGTGTTCATGTGTTGAAATTTGAACCCCCCCCCCCCCCCCCTCCTGAACACAGTTCAGTTTGCGCTACTTAACCACTCCCAACGATTCAGATTTTGAGCTCAAAATTTAAGTTTTAGTCTAAGCTTTTGAAAGCATGTAATGAGATACAAAAAATAACGGTAAAAAATAGTTGTTCGTTACAACAATGTCTAAAGCGCCCTCTATCGGTATTTTTAAACTTTATCTTTAAAATTTATTTCCAAGACAATACTGTTATAAAAAATAGTTTTAGTGAAAACCGCCAACGAATCGACCAATTTTTCCGTTTTTTATAAATAATCATTTGAAATTTTAAGTCCTGAACACAGTTCCGTTTGCGCTACTTAACCACTCCCAACGATTCAGATTTTGAGCTCAAAATTTAAGTTTAAGTCTAAGCTTTTGAAAGCATGTAATGAGATACAAAAAATAACGGTAAAAAATAGTTGTTGGTTATAACCAACAACTATTTTTTTACCGTTATTTTTTGTATCTCATTACATGCTTTCAAACTCCAAAGTCTAAAGCGCCCTCTATCGGCATTTTTTGAACTGTATCTTTAAAATTTATTTTCAAGAAAATACTGACATAAAGAATAGTTTTAGTGAAAACCGCAAACGAATCGACCAAATTTTCCATTTTTTATAATCATTTGAAATTTTGGACCATAAACTTTAAAGGCGCCTATCTCCTTCAGAAGACGTTTGGGACCCTTAGTTTCCTATTTAATATTGTTTGTCTTGATGTGTACTATCACCCCTTAAAGTTTTGCCCAAGAGTTTAGATACACCGTGTATATATATTATTACATAGTGTTAACCCTTCACTGCACAATTTTTTCTTTTTATTTGAAATCTGTATATCGGTCTAATAATGGGGAAAATAGTAAAAAAAATTAAATTTCAAATTTTCAGCTAAAGTTTGATATTTTATGGCGTGTACCCTATGTACATAATTAGGATTTTAAAACATTGTATTGCTATATTTTACAACTAAATGAGCTTAAATTAATTAATTTTATCTGCATCACTCTGCAACGTTTTTTATATTAATATTTTTTAGTATTCGGCAAAAATAATGAAAGTAAATTTGACCTTAATAGCTTGATCGATTTTTTTTTTCCTAATAACAAATTCTAATTTTTTGTCAAATGCAGCCCTCTGACCTATACAAAATAAGTGTTATTCCATTCTTTGGACTATTCTTGAACAGGGATAGGGATCATATTGGCCAAATTCATGGCACATAATAAGAATTATAGTGTTTTTAGGTATGTACCAGATTGGCACGTGGTGCAGTGAGGGGTTATTGATTTTTCTAAAACTTTCTGGAGAGGAAAGGCAATGCTTTGTTTATTTGTATGATTTTTCTATTGTTTTATTTTGTTATCACGACTTAAGTTTTGTTGTTGTTGTTGTTGTTGTTGTGCTCCAATTATTTATCTTTAAATATAAAACATGTGATATAAAACATTAAATGCAAAACATATAAAATGTATCATACTATGTTAATGTAAGGGTTAATATAAATATTTATTTTAAACACCAACGCTAAATACATCATTCATTCCAAAACCTTCAGTTACAATTTATTTAAGAGTGTCATCTAGCAATATAAACTCAAGGAAACGTGCCTTTGAAATTCCAACAGTAATTCGGGTATAATTTCTTTCATTCTTGCGGTATTTTATCTCGCATAATCAGCAGATCCATTTCAGATTATGGCGTTGACAACCTCATACTCATTTTCAAAATTCCTAAAGTATAAAATAAGCCGCAAAGAGCCTTATTGTTCGCCAACAGTATACCTTTCTTTGTTGGAATAAAGCACATTTTTGATATGCAATTAAAAACAAATTTTATCTTACATTTTAGATTTAATTGAAAAAGTAAATCACATTAAAATAATGCTATAATAAAACATTTCGCTATCTACCTTAATAGTGATGTTATTGTTTATGAAAAATATGATTCTACTATGCTCTCTGCGGCTTGAAACAACTTGTTCAATTCAGCAATATAATTTTTTAATCAATTAATTAATAGTTAGTATTTATTTATTTGCGTAATTTAATTTAATTTAATTTTAATTTTTATACTTACATATATCATTTATCTTTAATGTTTATTACATTTTATTTATTTTTAATTATATTTTCTTGTGATTACTTTTATTTTTTTTACTTTTTACTCTGTTTTTATTCAATTTTCTTTAGAATTCTCCTTAGGTTCTGTGTTCTTCTGATTGGGTAATTCTCTTGTGTAATTGGCTGTAGTTTTCTATTCTCTTATTGACTGTTTTTTTTATTATACCTTTTCCTTAAATTTTCTTTCAGTCCTGCTCTTGCTTTCAAAGTGGTAGCACAAGAACTTTGCACTTGAAGAAGAAAGACAAAGTTCTTTCGAAAGCCCTAGCGTATTTCCTAATTTTTGTGGTGTTATTAAGACGTGCCCTTGGCCCTGGGAAAGTAATTGTTTATTTGTTTTACTAAATTATGTATATTGTCAGTGACGGAATTAAATTTTAATTTAAGGGGGGGGGGTGACTTCAGTTTTGATAATGTTCATATCCTTGCAGTAAGATTTGGACTGTGTTGCAAGCAGAAAACATGTTTGAACTACATTAATATAGAACTGGGCCATTCAAAAATTGACAAGTCAGAAATTGTACGTCAAACGTGGCAAATTAGGTGCGCGTTCGTATTCTAACTAGTTTGATAAATATTCCGATCTTGGTGCAATATCTGATGCACTCTTAACTAAAAAGGCGTGAATACGAAATTTATTACGATTCACTATATTAAAGCAGCGTAAGACTACATACATACATTGGAAAAAAATTTACAGCCATTTGGTGAACTTTTAGCTCTTTCTAAGTATGTATTTGAGCAAGATAATGCGTCCATTCATGTTGCATACAAATCAAAAAACTTTCAAAATCATCAAAAAATTTAACTCTCAAAATATTACTGTTCTTGACTGGCCCGAGTGTAGCTCTGATCTGAACCCAATCGAAAACTTTTGTGGCATCATATCTCATACGGTTTATACAATATTTTGACAATACTCCTCTGTAAATGAACTTCGATCTGCTGTTTAACGTGTTTGGTACGAAATAGACCCCCAAGTTATGCAGGATTTAGTTTCTTCGATGGAAAGTCACATTTTTGCACTAATAGCAGACAGTGTATGTGCAGTTCGATTTTATTTTATGGATATTTTTCTGTAAATAGACAGATTGTCCCAGGGACGGCGAACCTTTTAACATCCACGTGCCAAATTTTTCCAAAAATGTAATTTACGTAATCATGACGTACCAACAATAAAAAAAATTTAATGGATCAAATAATAATGAATCAAAATTACTTACAATTTTGTTTTTTGCATTAAAAAATACACGTAATATTTGAATTTATACTTTGGAAATTTATTTTTAAAACACTGTTTTTGTCGCCTCATCTTAGACACCAAATAATTTATATCAGCTTCGAACTTAGTTATTTTTAAGAAAATGCATGTTGAATTGGACTCATTTGACAAGATGTTTTTACCTGAAATTTTCTTTTTATTTATTTCCGAAAAGAATATCTCGCAGAATAAATCGTCAAAACAGCAAGCGTCAGAATCTAACAGCTTTTAGTGTCTGGTATTGAATTCCAAATTGTTATAATTTTACCATCAACATATTTGCTTATGATACCTTTTAATCTTTCTTTTACGTTAATCTCCCAATTCTCTCTTCTTAACATTTTGTGAGCGAATAAATTGTTTTAGATTAGGATTCATTAAGTTATATTATTAAGTTAAGTTATTAAGTTATATCATTAAGTTTCTTCAATCTGTATGACAATGACAACCAACGGAACTAATCGAATTCAGATAAACAGAGACAACATCTAGATTAATTAATGCATTTTGTGAAATTCTACTATATTTTGATCTAGAACTTGAATCCATGCCGTGTCAAAAATATTCTGCAGCGTGCCACTTATGGCACGCGTGCCATAGGTTCGCTGTCCCTGGTCTATACTTTTGCCACAATGTTACATTTTTTTTTTTTTTTTGTCATTAAATATTATGTAAAGTGTATAAATTAAAATTTATTGATTGTGAATAAAGGATAAGTCCCCAGTTATATATGACAGTTGAGTTACAACAATTCGTTACATAATTCTCAGTACAGAAGCACAATCGATCATTGTCTAAACTTTTGCTGCGCACTGTATTTTATGTAGAAAAAACCCGATTAAATCGCTGTAAAATCTACTTCAAATCCTTTCCGAAAATTACGGCCAAAAAATTAAGAACTACTTCTTTAAATGCCGGAAATTTATTGGTTTCAAAGACTTCTAAAGAATAGCGAACGCTTTTTGAAATTGTGGAAGGTGTTAGATCACATTTGCGTAATACTTAAGATGGATAAATGCTAGAATGCGAAACATTTTATTATTTTTTTATATGAATGCATTCACGTTAAAATTTGTTCACAAATACCTTGAAGTAAGTTATATTAAATGCGGTTAAACATTTCTTTGAAACTCTATTATTAGAATTTCCTTTATAATTAATTTTATTCTTGCGATATACTGTATTGCATAATAAACTTTGGATTACAGCTTTGACTGTATTGCGCTTAGTTTTCAAAGTAGAAAATAAGCCATGTCTTATTTCACGCAGACAATTTCTTTCCTTATTGCCGTAATACACGAAAGTTTCCAAAAGCAGATTCAAAACCACTTTTATCTTAAGTTTTAGATTTATCTGAGGAGATATGTGCATTTATTTATTTTAGTGTATAATTGTTTCGATTCATCAAAAAGATTCTGGAGAAAAATTATGCTTCCTTTAAATTTACGATTTTTAGGTAGATTTCGTATGAAATACTACCTATTGGGATCGTTCCTATGTTGGAATTTCTAAAAAATTTTTGCAGATCTACACCGATCATGACTCCTAGAACCCAAAACCGCCCTCAGTAAAAAACTTTTTATATATATATATATATATATATATATATAATCTATGTATCTATCTATCTATCTATATATATCACTTTCTTCTGGACACGATAACTTTCGTAATTCTGCACCAATCTCTTCCAAACTGATACATAAAATCAAAGGGCATAAAATCTCGGTCAAGTTCGTTAATGGGCAAAATCGGACCAAGGGGATGGAAATAGGGAGGGGTTTTGTGAAAACCGAAAACCCCCCATAACTTCTTAATTTTTGTACATATCAAATCAGTTTAAAGTTTTTATTACTTCTAAAAACAGGGCCAAAATTTTATGTATCACAGATTTTTGATAAAGTTAAAAATGGGCTCAAGGGGCGCAAAAAATTGGGTTTTGGGGAGAAAAAAATTCATAACTTCGTCAATTCTCAAGATATCAATTCCAATTAATTTTATTATAAATCTCCTTAATATTATCTACAGCTTTTATATTCACAAGTTTTTGATAGGACCAATTCGTACCGCAAAAAAAATTAAAAACAAAAACAAAAAGGGGGTTTGAAGAAGTAAAAAATCCATAACTCCGTCAATTCAAAAGATATAAAATCCCCATGAATTTATCATATATCTTCTTAATATTGTCTACAACATCTATATAGACAAGTTTTGGATAGGACCAATTCTTACAGCAAAAACAAATTAAAAATTCATAGCGGTTGAAGAAAAAAATCATCTAAGTAAGGGTGTATTCAAATCCAAACTGCGTATTTTCTTACTCATTTTACAATTCATTTTTGCTCTCAAAGGCTTCCAATTGGTACGTTTTCTTACTCAGAAACTATATAATGTACCATAATGGTCGATTTTTTGATAGAGGCAGAATATATTTAAAAAAATGCTGTTAAAGTGGGCATTTTGAACCGAATTTCCCGAAGCGGATGGTGTTGGAAAAATCATTGCATTAAGGATGCACTCAAATCCAAACTGCTTATTTTCTGACTCATTTTTAAATTCATTTTTGCTCTCAAACGCATTTAATTGGTAGATTCGCTTATTCAGAAACTATATAATGTACCGCAATGATCGATTTTTTGATAGAGGCAGAATATATTTAAAAAAATTATGTCAAAGTGGGCATTTTGAACGGAATTTCCCGAAGCAATTGTGTTATCACTTTCTTCTGGACACGATAACTTCCGCAATTCTGCACAAATCTCTTCCAAACTGATACATAAAATCAAGGGACATAAAATCTCGGTCAAGTTCGTTAATGGGCAAAAGCGGACAAAGGGGATGGAAATAGGGAGGGGTTTTGTGAAAAACGAAAAAAACCCACAAATTCATAATTTTTGTACATATCAAATCAGTTTAAAGTTTTTATTACTTCTAAAAACAGGGCCAAAATTTTATGTATCACAGATTTTTGATAAAGTTAAAAATGGGCTCAAGGGGCGCAAAAAATTGGGTTTTTGGGAGAAAAAAATTCATAACTTCGTCAATTCTCAAGATATCAATTCCAATTAATTTTATTATAAATCTCCTTAATATTATCTACAGCTTTTATATTCACACGTTTTTGATAGGACCAATTCGTACCGCAAAAAAAAATTAAAAACAAAAACAAAAAGGGGGTTTGAAGAAGTAAAAAATCCATAACTCCGTCAATTCAAAAGATATAAAATCCCCATGAATTTATCATATATCTTCTTAATATTGTCTACAACATCTATATAGACAAGTTTTGGATAGGACCAATTCTTACAGCAAAAACAAATTAAAAATTCATAGCGGTTGAAGAAAAAAATCATCTAAGTAAGCGTGTATTCAAATCCAAACTGCGTATTTTCTTACTCATTTTACAATTCATTTTTGCTCTCAAAGGCTTCCAATTGGTACGTTTTCTTACTCAGAAACTATATAATGTACCATAATGGTCGATTTTTTGATAGAGGCAGAATATATTTAAAAAAATGCTGTTAAAGTGGGCATTTTGAACCGAATTTCCCGAAGCGGATGGTGTTGGAAAAATCATTGCATTAAGGATGCACTCAAATCCAAACTGCTTATTTTCTGACTCATTTTTAAATTCATTTTTGCTCTCAAACGCATTTAATTGGTAGATTCGCTTATTCAGAAACTATATAATGTACCGCAATGATCGATTTTTTGATAGAGGCAGAATATATTTAAAAAAATTATGTCAAAGTGGGCATTTTGAACGGAATTTCCCGAAGCAATTGTGTTATCACTTTCTTCTGGACACGATAACTTCCGCAATTCTGCACAAATCTCTTCCAAACTGATACATAAAATCAAGGGACATAAAATCTCGGTCAAGTTCGTTAATGGGCAAAAGCGGACAAAGGGGATGGAAATAGGGAGGGGTTTTGTGAAAAACGAAAAAAACCCACAAATTCATAATTTTTGTACATATCAAATCAGTTTAAAGTTTTTATTACTTCTAAAAATAGCGCCAAAAATTCATGCGTAACAGATTTTTGATAAAATTTAAAATAGGCTCAAGGGGCGCAAAAATAGGGTTTTTGGGAGAAAAAAAATTCTTACTTCGTCAATTCTCAAGATATCAAATCCAATAATTTTATTATACATCTCCTTAATATTATCTACAACTTTTATATTCACAAGTTTTTGATAGGACCAATTCGTACCGAAAAAAAAAAAAACGAAAGAAAAAAAGAAGGTCGAAGAAGAAAATTTTTCATAACTCCGTCAATTCACAAGATATAAAATCTCCATGAATTTATCATATATCTTCTTAATATTGTCGTCAACATTTATATAGACAAGTTTTTGCTAGGGCCAATTCTTAAAGCAAAAACAAATTAAAAATACATAGCGGTTGAAGAAAAAAATCATCTTATTAAGGGTGCATTCAAATCCAAACTGTCTATTATCTTACTCATTTTTAAATTCATTTTTGCTCTCAAACGCATCCAATTGCTAGATTCTCTTATTCAGAAACTATATAATGTACAGTAATGATCGATTTTTTGATAGAGGCAGAATGTATTTCAAAAAATGATGTCAAAGTGGGCATTTTGAACAGAATTTTCTGAAGCGATTGTGTTAGAAACGAAAAATATTGCGCTACTGAGAAAATAATGGTTTATTAATCAAGTTTTAATTAATTGAAAGAAAAATAAAAACACAGGTCGCTTATAAATCTTTTCAAAAATCACGTCAGCATGTTTCATATTTTTTTTTTATTAAATATTAATCTGAAAATGTGCCAGAAAATTTCGAGTTGTTGAGTATGGAAAAATATTTTTTTAATATCGCCTTAACATGATTCTGATAAAACCAGCTATTTTATAAAAAAGGAAATATAAACTCGTCAAAAGCAGACAGATAAAACTGTTAAAGTGGATTTATATCTAATAATGATTTAGTTTTTGTTGGTGAAATTAGTATACTTAACTTCGAAATCTACCTCTGCCTGTAGGCCGGGCCGGCAGGGATTTTTTCTTTTTTTTTAATTTCTTAACATGATTTAAAAGTTTTTTTTTTCAATAACGCAAAGTTAATTTTAAAACATGTAAAGTGTTTTACAATGCGTTAATACTAATGTTTAACGTAAATCTAAATGTTAAATATTCTATTCATTTTAAGGCATGTTTAACAATGGAAATTAAACTCTGTGAAACATTTCTTTGAAACTCCAATGGAAATTCCATTCTAATTCCCTTTATTTGTGCGGTATACAGGCTTGCATAATAATAAAATCTATTTGAGATTACGATTTTGACAATATCGCGATCACTTAAATGTTCTTAAAGAAGAAAATGAAGCATCTTGTGTCTCATTCTATGCAGACGATTTATTTCCTTATATTCTCTTAAACGATTCTTTCAAAAGCAAATTCAAAACCACTCTTTTCTTAAGTATTATATTTATCTGAGAAGCAGAAGACATATGTACTTATTTATTTTAGCATCCAATCTTTACTATTTTTACAAAGCTTTATAAAGTAGAAAAATAATGCTTAGGATAGTTTTATGACTATTCTACTTTTTGTTATTTTGTTATCATTTTTTAAATATGTTTCGTTTTTCTTTTTCGAATACGTTTCTGTGAATTTGAAAGCATGTAAAATATATTATAATGCGTTAGTACTAATGTTTAAGGTAAATCGAAATGTTACATATTCTATTAATTTTAATGCACTCATGTTAAATCTAGTTTTATATTACTATAATCTAATAATGCAAATTAAATTCTGTAAAACATTTTTCTAAATTCCAACAGCACCCGCTATAAAGCAAATCTAATTCAAATCGACCTTTGACAATATCGCATTCACTTGAAAGTTCTTAAATAAGCAAATAAGCCATCTTGTGTCTGTTACTACGAAGGCGATTTCTTTCCTTATTACTGTAATACACGCTTCTTTCAAAAGCAAATTCAAAACCACTTTTGTCTTAAATTTTAGATTTGTGTGAGAAGATATGTGGAGTTATTTCTTTTAGTATATAATTTTTATGATTAATCCAAAACTTTCTCAAGAAAAAACTGATGCTCCTTTCACATTATGATTCTTCTTCTTTTTTTTTAACTTTGTTATCGAGATTTAAATGTGTTTCCTTTTTCCTTTTCCAATCACGCTGTGTTAATTCTAAAACATGTAAAGTGTCATACAATGCGTTAATACTAATGTTTAACTTAAATCTAAAGGTTAAATATTCTATTCATTTTAAGGCATTCATGTTAAATTTTGTTTAATATTATCTAACAATATACAAATGAAACTTCTGTGAAACATTTCTTTGAAATTGCAACAGGCATTCCATTATAATTCCTTTTATCCGTGCGGTATATAAGCTCGCATTATGATAAAATCTAATTGAGATTACGATTTTGACAATATTGCACTCAAGAATTCTTAAAGAAATGTAGCATCTTGTGTTTCCTTCTACGCAGACGATTTCTTTCCTTATTCCCTTAATAAACGATTCTTTCAAAAGCAAATTCAAAACCACTTTTCTCTTAAGTTTTATATTTATCTGAGAAGTAAAAGACATATGTACTTGCTTATTTTAGTACATAATCTTTACTATTTTTCCAAAGCTTTATAAAGTAGAAAAATAATGCTTCGGTTCATTTTACGATTATTCTACTTTTTTGTTAGTTTGTTATCCTTTTATAAATATGTGTCGTTTTTCTTTGTCGAATAAGTTTCTTTTAATTTGAGAGCATGTAAAATGTACCATAATGTGTTAATACTAATATTTAACGTAAATCTAAATGTTACATATTCTATTCATTCTAATACATTCATGCTAAATCTAGTTTTATAGTACTATCATCTAATAATGCAAATTAAATTCTGTGAAACATTTGTTTGAAATTTCAACAGCATAATCGCTATAAAGCAAATCTATTTCAGATTACGACTGTGACAATATGGCGTTCACTTGAAAGTTCTTAAAGAAGAAAATAAGCCATCTTCTGTCTCATAAGCAGATGATTTATTTCTTTATTGCTGTAATACACGCTACTTTCAAAAGCAAATTCAAAAGCACTTTTGTCTTAAGTTTTAGATATATCTCAGAAGATATATGTATTCACTTATTTTCGTATATAATATTTACTATTTTTCAAAACTTTATGAAGCAGACAGAAAAGGCTACGCTTAATTTTATGATTTTTACCTTTTCTTAGTTTGTCTTGATGATTTGAAAATAAGCCATTTTTTGTCTTATTCTAAGCAGATGATTTACTTCTTTATTGCTGTAATGCACGTTTCTTTCAAAAGCAAATTCAAAAACACTGTTGTCTTAAGTTTTAGATATATCTCAGAAGATATATGTATTTTCTTATTTTTGTATATAATAGTTACTATTTTTCAAAACTTTATGAAACAGATAGAAAATATTCAGCTTAATTTTACGATTTTTACCTTTTCTTAGTTTATCTTAATGTGTTACATTTTTAACCTTTTCCCAGATAGTTGAAAAGTGTTTATTTATTCGGTTTGACTGTATGGCCTCTGTCCGTGCTCTAAATCACATAAATATACCTCGATTATATATCGATTGATATATGTTATTGAGATTTAGTATGGCATATATAGCATTGAAACTGAAGTGTGTAGCCCGTATAGTTTCTTTACAGGGACACTCAAAAGATATCCCTTACATTATGGTCTATGGTGAAAAATCATTTATGATGTATTTAAACGATGCTACACTATTTCAAACATATTGAAATTGATATATATTACTGAGGAGCACTGGTAGATGCTTATTATAGAATATGGCATGCATACCATTCATCGTTCATTTAGTGGGACACACAAAATAATTCAATTGCCATATTTTCTATGAACGATAATTTATGGAAGTGCATTTCTAGTTATAGTACAGATTTTTGCAATTCAACTAATTTTTTGCCTATTACTCAATGTGTATAAATTCTATGGATCATATACAAGACTGTACAAAAGAATTCGAATACATTTGCAATTTTTTTTTTGACGGAAGTTGCTGAAAAGGCATTTTAAACTGTGTTAAGCGTTTCCTAACTGAAATAAATTTTAGTATACAGTGAAACCATCCTGAAAGACCACCTCTATAAGGAGACCACCTTTCACAAAGACCGTTTATTTATGGTCTATAATTTTTGGCTATCGCCTCAATGTTAATTTACCTCCAGTAAAGGACCACTATTTCCCATCTCCCCCCTTGAAAGACCACTTTTCAACTTTTCAGTCGAAGAGTAGGATTACTTTCCTTTGCATGGGAAAATCTCGAAACTCTGCTTCTTTCCGTAAAACAAGCTCAGCTAAGTCTACTCCCTTAGACCTGGTGAATAAAAATAATCTCTACCACCCACCTCCCCTAAAGAATTTGTTTATAAATTTTATAAAATAAAGAATTTTTTAAAGAGATCAAAGGATGTTTAGAAAAAAAAATTGTTAATGAGAAATAGTTTAAATCAAAGCAAATTAAAATTAATTCCTTCTTTAAAGCTGTATAGGCATGAAATATAATAAACTAATTCAATAATATTTTTTCATAGCATGCATTTCATGAAACTTTGCTTTACCCATCACCTCTATTCAGAGACCACCTCCCTGAAAGACCGATTTTTATGGTCTAATGAGTGGTTTCACTGTAGTATGTTCGATATGTACGAATCGATGACTCATATACAAAGATTCACAAAATTATTAGAATTATTACTAAAAGGACTCATTACACTGTGTTACAATAATGTGTTCTTTAATATATTGTATACACTGATTAGTCGTTTTTATTTTTATTTGTGTATTAGAATTATTTTACGAATATAGATGTTAATTGCCGAAATTAAGTTTAAAAATGTCTTATGTGTTTTCCAAATTATTTAGATACAGGATCAGGATCACTCTGCCAGGGAGCCAACCAAAAATGGCATAGGCATGAACCCCTGACAGAAAAGTACCCTCTGCGACCTGCAAAACCACAGCTGGGGAATAGCCCAAGAAATACAATGACAAAAAATAAAAGTAAAACTCACAAAGAGCGCCCTGGCGCTTGAAAAGTGGTTAAAATAAAACAAAGATTAAAAATCAAAATTTATATTTTATAAACGAAAAATGTTTATTTAGTTCGTTGTAAATAAGTCTGAGTCTGTGATAATTTGATTTCGAGAACAGTATGTTACGCATGTTCCAGCTAAGTGTCCGGTTACGGATAAAGTTAAATGAAGTAGGCATCAATGGACATTTGCCAAACAGATAATGTTTGACATCACCGATGTTTCCTCATAGGCATTTATCACTCTGGCGTTTTCCCCTTTTATAAAGATAACTAGGAAATGCCCCATGTGCAGATATAAAATAGGCATGGACTTGCGAGAAACACAAAAATGAGGTATCCACTTTTTTAATAATACTATGCGTGTCTCTTCCCTTATCGCTATAAGACCATTCGTTCTGCCAAATTTTAATAATATTGTTTTTGTAGAACTGCTTCACAAACAAAACAGGGATAGGAATGTTTATTTCAGCATCAAATGTACCAGTCTCAGTGACTGATTTGGCAAGATAGTCTGCGCGGTCATTTCCGACGAAACCAACGTGGGATTTAATCCAGCCTATATTAATAGTTTTATTATGCAATAGTCGTAAATTCGTATAAATATTAAAAAGACTTTCGTCCGTTGGAAAAAGATTTTGAAGCGCTTGAACTGAGGACAAGCTGTCTGTATAAATGTGGAATACACTGTATGAGGAGTCTCTACACCACTCAATTGCGGAATCTAAGGCAGTAAGTTCAGCCTGGTATACCGTATTAAATAATTTAAGTCTAATTCTCTTCTCAAAGATAATATCTTCTTTCAAAAATACCACAAAAGCCGCTCCAACGCCCGTAGGCATCTTAGAACCATCTGTATATAAAACTGGGTGGTTGTACAAAGGGACCTTCTCAGTAATAGCACGTACGAAATTGACATGATGATCATAATAAAAGTAGGGATAGTGAAAAGTATAAACTTTTTTCATCAAACGATCTGTTGAAACATAAACATCTTCTATCCAGTCTGAACCATCATTATTCTGAACTTCAAAACATAAAGCCAGTTGTTTTAATTCTACTTCGATTGGAGGAACTCCTGAAAGTACACAAAGTGCCTGTGTTGATATTGACCAATATGCGCGAATGATAGATAAGACACATAGCCTTTGGCATGAGGATAAACGCTTAATTCCATGGCTCCGTAAATCATTAAACCAAATTTCGTAACCGTAAGTAATCTGTTTCTTTAGCACTGAATTGTACCAAATTTTTAGAAACTCAAGTGGTAATCCTTTATCACGAATTCTTGTCTTTTGGATATTACAAGTAAAATTTTTTATTTTATCGCGGGCCATATCGAGATGCTCCAACCAATGGAATCTACTGTCAAGATAAAATCCCAAGTACAGCAAATTATCCTTAACAGATATGCTCCTACCCTGGAGTTTAAAAATAGGTCGACGCTTTCTTAATATATATTTTCCAAAAAGCATTGAAGCAGATTTTTCAACACTAATTGACAGATGTAAACCACTACAGGCTGCAGCAAAGTGGGAAATGCTAGCATTGATGGATTGATTGATTATTTAGATACAGATCATATTTGGCCTTATTAAAAGGTGAAGTTTTATTTTATAATATTCCGAATCTGTCGGAATGTGTTTCATATTCTATGCTTGACGCAGGATTTTTCTTTTATGTTATTTTTCGAATAATTACCTGTTAATTCTAAAACATGTAAAGTGTATTATGATGTGTTAATACTAATGTTTAACGTAAATCTGAATGTTACATATTCTTTACATATCAATGGATTCATGTTAAATTTAATTTAATAATGTCATCTAACAATGAAAAATAAACTCAGTGAAACTTTTTAAAAATTCTAATAGTAATAGAAAATAGAAAATAAGCCAACAGTACCCGAAAATAAACGATCTCGGGTCTTATCTTACACATATATTTTCTTTCTTCTTTTTTGTAATACATACATGTTTCAAACTTAAATTCAAAACAAATTTTAAGTTTAAATGTGCCTGAGAAGTTACATATTTTTTTTATTTTATTTAAAAGCAGAACAAACACAATGCTTTTTTTTTTTAATTTTTACTACTATTCTATACACTGCACTGCAAATAGAGGCGTCTTAAATTAAGACACATATGTGACTGAAAAGGTATTTCAGACACTTAAGTATCTGAATCTGAAAATTCAGTCATGATAGATGTCTTAATTTAAAACATATAAGTGTCTTACTATGATCATGCTGTAAACGAACTGAGAAATGTGTCTAAAAAATCTGCAAGTGTCTACTTTTAAGACACTTTGTAACTCCGTTCCGCATTAACCACCAGGGGGCATTCTAGTTGCGCATGCGTTTTAGATGCCTTTCGTTCGAATTGGATGTTCGTTTGTAATTCAAACTGAGCGTTTGTTTTATCTACGCGTACATTTTAACTAAAAATTTATTTTGACTTGATTCGGTTTTTGCGGAATGTGAAGTTCCAGGATTTAATCCGTATCGACATAGTGATATTCCATATTAATGAAAGGTGTCAAGCAATAACAATAATATAGTGTTCTTCGTCTCGTCAAAGCAGGTAAAGAGAACTGTTGTCTGCGGGCTATGTTTTTAGGATGGAAATATTCCATTCTTTTAACAGAGCTAGCCGGATGTGCAAAGGGAAATTCTTTTTTAAATATCAAAGTCTGCTGAACTCACGGATACTAACGTAGCCTCCAATCCGGACGTCGCCTGGGTGGATGTGATTTTGGAATAATCACACCTTTTTCAGGTAAGTGGACCCTTCACTATGCATTGAAAACTCTCTGCGAATGTTTTCTCTTTAAATAGAGACCTCACACGAGTCTATAGCTTTATTAGTTCCTGAGTTATGCCAAAATTTGATTAAAGCATTCTGCCTATGGGATTTCCATGTTAAAATTTTATCTTGCTAATATTTAAATTTCTACTATTCAAATCATCTGCAATCATGTTTCTGTATTATTTTACATCCGATGTTATCCTTAAAATAAGTTTTGGCAAGTCTGCATGGTGTATTAGTTGTTATTGAATCTATTGAGATACACCATCCTAAGCCTTCTTTTTCTGTCTACTCGCACGCCATTACTTTAAAAATAGCAGTGACAGCACTTGTTGATCGGCTCATAATTTCTTAATTACCATCAAGGCTATCTTAACAGCGTTTTCTTAGAGTAATTATTACACAGGAGTACCTTTTATATGGGTTTTATTTATGTATACAATTTATAAGCATTTAATGCGACAGCATTTGTAACGTTCACATCGGTTTTACATTTCCCATAGGTTTAATATGTGATATGTACTGAAATTCCCAACTCTTTATAGTAAACATCCTTATTTAATTTTTATTTATTATGTATGCTTTTCATGTCTGATGACGTTTTCTTGCGTCTCAGATTTTATACACCGTGATAAATTTTAAGTTATTTAAAAGAATATAGTTCGAAAATCCTTACCCCTCACTGACAAGCCCGTGTTAATACGTTCACTAAGCTCCAGGTTTCACTGCAATACAAGCAATATTTAAAATAATATAATTCTATTGATTTAATGTATTTTTAATACATTGAACAATAATTAATACTTCCAAGGATTGCATTCATATTCGTTATTAAGTTTTTTTATAAAATGTTCAAAGAATCCTTTTTTTTAGCATTTATTACAAAATGCAGGGAAAACAACATTACAATTTTGCCCTTTTCCAAGACAGTCGGAGGGTTAATTCCCCATACATACAGCGAATTACTTGTCTTCATTTATCATTTATTAGATTAAACTGTTTTGACTGATAAAACTCAAATCCGGTCATGAAATCTGTTTTTTCCTTCTGCTATATACTTCTGTTGTTTCCCAGCGTTTTAGAAATATTCTACTTCCTATACTGAAAGTAGTCAACTTCAGATGTTTTCATTTTCAAGCCCGGTGATTCACACCACAATTTGAAGACTCATCAGAAATCGTCTGAAATCTGTAGACGTAAAGCGGAGAAAATTTTGTTGGCGTCTTCAATAAATTTTCATATTTAACGATTAAGAAAATGTTCTCGCCTTATCTCTGTATTAGTCATAATGATTATTTGTAAATTCTTAAATTCATGTAATTATGTGCTGTTAACATAATTGTAAAAATACGGTAAATATATACAGCTATATTTCATTTGAAATCAATTATAATATTGATTTTTTGATTATTTTTAGTAACAAAGAAATCTGAAATTTAAAATGAATATCAGTAAAAAGATAGAATTTTATACTATATGTACTTAAGCATAACTAGATTTTGTACTTAAAGCTGAATTATTCTATATTTACTGAATCACAATGCAGAGTTGGAATTTTTCTAGAAGGACTTGATTAAAGCAAGGGTAAACTTTGACATGTCCCCCCCCGCCCCCCACCACCTACGATTTTTGTTGCCCCAAATTCGATATGCAATTTTTTTAAAGCTTATACGTTAAATGGGTTTCGACATTGTATATTGGTTATAATCAGTATTTTGAACTAAAAAGTAGAATAAGATTAAAAGTTAAGTACAAAAAATTTTAAATACAGTAAAAACACTTAATCGCGGGCACCTTCAGAACGCTGAATCTGTCTGCTATTCGATTGTGTTAGCTTTTATGAGGTAAATATATATACAGTGAAACCTCCCTGTGCGACCACCTCCATTAAGCGACCACCCCCTGAACGACCATTTTTTCATGGTACGAAATTTATTCCCATAGGCTCAATACTAATTTTACCTCTATTCAGAGACCACCCCAGTTGAACTCCCTCCATAAGGGACCCATATCTTTGAAGAAAATGAAACAAATTTCGTTTTTTCCGGGTCGCTTGAAAAAGGTTTTATTAGAATAATAATTCCGGAGAGCGCATTATTTATCAAACTTCTAAACTAAGTTTAGAATTGTTATTTATTCCGGTAACTTTTAAGTGTTTAAACCCCTTTGTTCCATTTTAGGCAATGAATTTAACTTTGATGACACATTAAGGATGACGGTCCATAAACTCCCCTGCCCTATTCTGTCAGGAAACTCTCAAAGGAATAGATAAAGTAATGAAATCGTCAAAATTCGTTCCAGACAAAAAAAAAAAAAAAAAAAAAAAAAAAAAAAAAAAAAAGAAATGCATTTATTTATTGAATTTCGAAAGGACTTGGGAATAAAATTTATAATAGATAAACCATAAAAGCAAAGCAAACATCAATGTATTCATTTTTAAAACTCTGCAGTAATTAACTTATGTAATTAACTTTTGTTTTGATACTTAAATTTTCATATGTTTTCTTAATTTGAAAAATATAATTTTAGTAACATTAATTGTTACATTTTTTCAACAATTAAATTCTAGATTTTAACATGACCTCCATTAAGAGACCACCTTTCGGAGCGACCAATTTTTATTGGAACGGAAGTGGTCGCTTTAGGGAGGTTTTACTGTATATTGATAAAGATGAGTGTTCGCTAAAGACAACTGTTCGTATGAAGGCTTTGTAGTAAAATCTCCATAACGGACAATCCTAAATAAAGGACACCACTATTTAGGAAACACATTTTTTTATTGAAAATATGCAAAATTTTTATACACTTATACCTCAGAAAAGCAGACACCTCCGAACAACGGACAAATTCCACGGTTCCGAGGTGCCCGCTATTGAGAGGTTTTACCGTATTAAGAAAAATATATTTTGTTTTTAGCCTTATTCTACTCTAGAAATTCATAATATTGGTTAATAATAAATATTGATTAATAAATATTACAATATAATACTCATATACTGTAAATTTGGGGGAATCCAGTGTTAGATTTTATTTAACACAGAAATAAAAATGCTTAAACTAATTTACTGGGAATATCTTATTTAAATGGGAAAAAATTGCACAACATAGCAGGGATGGGATTCTTTCTGAAGGAGTGAATCATTTTTTATATTTGGGAGTAATTTGTTACCATAAAGCAGAGCTGATTGCAGCATGGGCAAACAGGGCTGTTTCTATGGGCCTTTAGCTTTACGGGCCCCTAAATTTGGTACGAAATTTCCATAAAGCTGATATTTTAAATTCGTTTTGATCTTACACTTATTTTAATAAATATTTTGCACTTTTAGAACATGATTTGGCTAAAGAAAATGATATATTTATCCAAATATGTATTTGACGGCATCGAATAGGCTTTTTTTTTTTTTTTTTTTTTTTTTTGTAACAGTATATGAAGGCAATGGGGGGAGGGGGTGAATGAATACTAGGTCTTTGGACTAGAAGCAATTTGAAGTTCTCACTAAAAGTAATAAACATTTTTGATGTCGTAGGGCATATATGGTAACCCATAAATACATATTTAGGTGAAAATATATATATATATATTATCCTATTCTAAAACTACAAAATACTGATTACAATCCTCATAAGGTCAAAACTGATTTAAAATATCAGCTTTATGAAAATTTTATACCCAATTTGGGGTACCCTAAAATCAGGGGGCAGAGAAGCATCCCAGTTTTCCCACGCTGCAATCAGCTCTGCTGTATGGTAACAAATTATTCCCATTTATAAAAAATGATTCAATGTGGTCAAACATGGCTGCGTATATGGTTTAGAAAGAAAATGGTCAAAGATGGCTTCATATTGGCTAAAAAAAAAGGCTCAAAGATGGCCGCAATTAAGACACTTGAAATGTCTGAAATTCAGACGTAAGAAGTGTCTGAAAAATTTAAGACACTTTAAAACGTCTTAAAATTGAACACTCGTGTTTCAGACACTTAAGTGTCTGAAAATTTTAAGACATTTTAAAACGTCTGAAAATTGAACACTGCGTTTCAGACACTTAAATGTCTGAATTTCAGACATTTCAGTTTACAGTGCGTCGAAAAAAAAATGTAAATTCGCTGTATTTAACCGTGAACTGCTGCAGTAATTTTATAAGAAATGCCCCTTTTTCAAGCTAAATGGTCAAATACCGTAAATTGCACACTTTTATGGCAAAACCCATTTACTCAGGAACAAAGTCTGTTTATCTAACAGTGATAAGGGTTTCAAAAAATGTTTAAAAGTTTATCTAAGCCCCCCCCCTTTTTTACGTGTTTTTGGCTGGAATCTCTGCTGCAGTAATTTTACTGCAGCAATTTTGTACGGTGTAGTTTTATTTGGTATCATGACTTAAGCCTTTTTTCTGTTCCAGTAACACACTATTAATCATAAAACGTCTTTCCTAAAATGTATTATACAATGTTAATGTCAAAATTAATCTTTAATGTAAATGTGAATGTGATATTGATTCCAATGCATTCATGAAGAAATTACTTGAAAACTATCGTTTAGTTTTAAATTCGGTTTCGATTGAGTAAATTCTGTAAAACATTTGACATTCCAACAGTAATTCCGGTGTAATTCCTTTTATTCTTGGGGGATTTTATTATTGCATAATCATCAAATCTGCTTCAGATTGCGGTTTTGACAATATCGTTCCGCTTTAAAATCCCTAGAGTACAGTAAACAAGTAAAAATTAAATTTAAAAAATCAAAAAACCCGACTGCGTAAAAAGCGAACTAATTGATTATTTCTCATTAATGTGAAACTATTTTTTATATTATTTATCTATTTTTTTTATTTACTTGTATTGATGACTTTTAAGTTGTGTTTATTTGTTAGATCCTATCTATAAACACTGTTTTGATGAAGCCTATAGATGCCTATGAAGGTTAGAGTTGCAGTAAAGCTAGAGATCGTACTTACACAACTTGCAGGTTGTGTAATATTTAAACGGAGCTTCTGACTGTAAAATAGTCAATGAAACATCGTCTTCATTTTGAAAGGTCTATCCAATCATAGGCCACTCAATAGGGTGCGTGAAAGGTTTTTTTTCGTCTCTACCGACATATTGTACTTTACGGCAGACATTTTGAATTTATAGAAACAAAACTTTGCCTATAACTATCGAACGGTTAAGACGAATCGATGTAGACCTCATTCATTAAAATCCATCCAGCCGTTGCGATGTTTGGAGGGTATAAAGAAATCCACATACCCAGATACGCGTGAAACACATAACCCTTCTTGGCAGTCGGATAATAGGGTAGACCGGGGGAATGGCGACACCTTAAGAGAATTTAATTTTTTTCACCTCTAAAAAATGTTTATTTTTAAACGGTAAAAATTCTAAAGCTGAATCATGATCTTTAGTATCTATATAAATTTAACCGTAATCATAACTGTAAAGTAAGCACACATAAAAAAAAAATTATTTCAACCTCTGTACAGTGGCGGGATTACCCAGGACACTGGGGTAATTCCGCCACTGTATCGGGGTCATGACGCCACTCTTTAATGACCTAGTAAATACATAAAATGGATACTAGGAAACACATAACCTATTGAAAATATTTAGAAAGCAAAAGTAATTTATCAGTTACAATTTAACTCAAATTGAAAAAGTCACAAATATAAATTTCTGTTGAATCGGCTCCACTACAGTCAAATGAGGCCATTTCTCACCCGATTTGCATGGTGGCGGCATTACCCCGAGAGGACAATATGGCGGAAATACCCAAGCAAAGACGAAAGAAGAACGGAACTTGTTCAACGCATTGCATCAAAATGTCAGCTAATGCATGTACATTACGGGTAATATTATCTTAAATACCTAATGTTACAATAAAAGGTGCTTACCTCTACTCATTTGAAGGTCCAAAATAAGAAGCAACTAGATGAAAACTAAATTTTTCACTAGAACAAACGAACGACGTGCAGCAAAATCACTCTCACTCTAAGCACTCTTTCTATTGTTGGCCGCCATAGTGCAGGCACATTCACTATCTCAAACTGCCCTTAGTTTTTAAACTAGGCGGGGGGGGAGGGGGGGGCGGCATAACCCCGGGTGGCGCCATTCTCCCGGTCTCCCCTAACAGTTCTTGAATCTTAATTATTACGGACAATTCGTTTTTTGAAGGGTATTATACACATATTTTTGAAAAGCAATTGAAATTAACTTTTATCTTTCATTTTATACTTAACGAACAAAGCCTAAATGTTTATTTTATAAAATAATGTTTATGATCGATCTATACATTTCTGACGAGCAAAGATAGATTTCTTTTTTTCTTTGCTTTTATTGTATTGTTTTATTTAGTTTCTTGAATCCAGCACTTTTTTTTCTGTTCAAGTATCCTGCTTAGAATTATAAAACTTGTTTGCAAAAATATATTATACAATGTTATTGTAAATGTTCATGTTTATTGAAACTGTAAATGTGATATTCATTCCATTGCATTCATGAAGAATTTAATTTAAAGCTATCGTTCAGGATTAAATTCTCTAAAACATTTCTTTGGAATTTTAACAGTAATTCTGGTATAAAATCTTTTATTCTAGAGAGTTTCTGTCTTGCATAATCAGTAAATATGTTTCTGATTACGAATTTGACAATATCGTACCACTTAAAATCCCTTAAGTATAGAAAACAAGAATTTTCGAGTCTTATTGAATGCAAACAATTCGTTTCTTGAAGGGTAATAAGCACACATTTTTAAAAAGCAGTTGAAAAAAACTTTTATCTTACATTTTAGACTTAACTTAGAAAATCTGCATGTTTATTTGACTAGATAACGCGTATGATTGCTCTAAAATTTTCTGAAGAGCAAAGATAATAATTCCTTTATTTTTACTATTACTCTCTTATTTTATCTGGTATTGTGACTTAAGCATGTTTTTTTTTTGTTGGGGTGACTTACCATTAATTATAAAACTTGTTTCCTAAAATGTTCCTACAATGTTCCTAAAATTCCTACAATGTTAATGAAAATGTTAATGTTTAATGTAAATGTAATGTTTATTTCAATGGATTCACGATGAATTTACTTTAAAACTATCGTTTAGGAGTAAATTCTGTTTCGTTTGCGGTGTAAATTCTGTAAGACATTTCTTTGGAATTCAAACAGAAATTCCGGTATCATTCCTTTTATTATTGGCTCGTTCTACCTTGTATAATGAGTAAAACTGTTTCAGATTACGAATTTGACATAATCAACCTATTTAAAAGTTCTAATGTATTGCCGTTAAGAGTTCTCTCTCTGATCTTATTGATTGCAAATAATTCGTTTCTTGATAATATATTTTTTTAAATATTATTATTGTATTGTTTTATTTAATATCAGGAGTTGGGTTTTCTATTCGAGTGACATACTATTAACTATAGCACTTGTCTCCTAAAATGTATTATATAATGTTAATGTTAAGGTAAATGTTAAAGTTAATGTTTAATGTAAATGTAAATGTTAAAGTAAATGTTAAATGTAAATGTAAATGTTAAAGTAAATGTTAAATGTAAATGTGATATTCATTCCAATGCATTCAGGATGAATTTACTCTAAATCTATCGTTTAGGATTACATTCTGTTTCGTTTACTGGGTAAATTCTGTAAAACATTTCGTTGGAATTCCAACAATAATTTGGGTATAGGACTAAATTCGTTTAGGACTAAATTCTGTTTCAATTTCGGAGTAAATTCTTAAAAACCTTTCTTTGGATTCCAACAGTAATTGTGCCATAATTCCCTTTATTCTTGGCTAATTCTAGCGTATTATACAAGGTTATTGTTTATGTAAATGTTAAAGTTAATGTTTAATGTAAATGTAAATGTGATATTCATTCCAATGCATTCATGGTGAATTTACTTTAAAACTATCGTTTTGGATTACATTCTGTTTCGTTTACTGAGTAAATTCTGTAAAACATTTCTTTGAAATTCCAACATAATTCGAGTATACTTCCTTTTACTCTTGGATGATATTTTTCTGTTAGAGTATCTTACTTTTAATTACAAAACTTGTTTCCTAAAATGTATTATACAATGTTAATGGAAATGTTCAAGTTAACGTTTAATGGAAATGGAAATGTGATATTCATTCCAAAGTATTCATGATGAATTTACTTTAAAATATCGTTTAGGACTAAATTCTGTTTCGATTGCGGAGTAAATTCTTAAAAACCTTTCTTTGGATTCCAACAGTAATTGTGCCATAATTCCTTTCATTCTTGTGACATTTTCTTTTGCATAGTAAGCAAATCGTTTTCAGATTACGGCTTTGACAATATCGTGCCATTTAAAAGTCCCAAAAGTATAGAAAATAAGAGTTCTCGAGTCTTATTCATTGCAGACAATTCGTTTCTTGAAGTGAGTTATGCATATATTTTTGAAAAACATTTTAAATCAACTTTTATTTTACATTTTAGATTTAACGGACAAAGTCTGAATGTTTATTTTATAAATGCTGTTTATGATTGTTCTATAACTTTCTCAAGGAGAAAGATAATCCTTTGAGTGACTTACTAATAATTGCAAAACCTGTTTTCAAAAATGCATTACACATTGTTACTGTTAATGTAAATCTCAACTCTCCGAGCGTCTTGCAAAAGGGTAAAATTGAAATGTTGTTTTCTTTGCATTTTGTTTTAAATGCTAAGAAAATATGATTCTTTCAACATTATAAAAAAAACTCTATTACAAATATAAAAGTAATCCTTGAGAGTATTAATCATTCTTCAATGTATTTAAAATTCATTAAATCTATAGAATTATATTATCTTAAATATTGCTTGTATTGCTGTGAAACCTGGAGCTTAGTAAACGGAATATTACGCCCCAAACACTTAGAGGGTAAAGTCAATGTTTATTGAAAATGTTAAATGAGATATTCATTCCAATACATTCATGATAAATTTTAAATTATCATTTAGGATTAAATTCTGTTTCGTTTAAGAAGTAAAGTCTTAAAAACATGAGATATAATTTCCTTTTATTCTTGTGATATTTACTCTTGCATAATCATCAAATCTGTTTCAGATTACGACTTGGACGTTATCGTTGCACTTAAAAGCCCCTAAAGTGGTACAAAATAAGAGTTCTTGAATCTTATTCATTGCAGACAATTCGTTTCTTGAAGGGAATTATGCACATATTTTGAAAAGCTATTGAAATCCACTTTCATTTTACATTTTAGATTTAACAGACAAAGTCTACATGTTTATTTTACTAAATACTGTTTATGATTGTTCTATAACTTTCTCAACGAGAAAGATAATCTTTCTTTTTTTCTTTACTAATATGCTATTGTTTTATTTGGTATCATGACTTAGGACTTTTTTTTCTATTCGAGTGACTTACTAATAATTGTAAAAGTTGTTTTCAAAAATGTATTATACATTGTTACTGTTAATGTAAATTTTATTGGAAATCTTGAATGTGATATTCATTCCAATGCATTCATGACAAATTTTAAACTATCGTTTAAGATTAAATTCTGTTTTGTTTAAGGAGTAAATTCTTAAAAACCTTTCATTGAAATTCCAATAATAAGTGTGCTAAAATTCCTTTTATTCTTGTGAGATTTTCTCTTGTATAATCAGCAGATCTGTTTCAGATTACGTCTTTGACACTATCGTACCATTTAAAAGTCCTTTAAGTATAGGAAATAAGAGCTCTCGAATCTTATTCATTGCAGACAATTCGTTTCTTGAAGGGAATTATGCACATATTTTTGAAAAGCTATTGAAATCCACTTTCATTTTACATTTTAGATTTAACAGACAAAGTCTACATGTTTATTTTACTAAATACTGTTTATGATTGTTCTATAACTTTCTCAACGAGAAAGATAATCTTTCTTTTTTTCTTTACTAATATGCTATTGTTTTATTTGGTATCATGACTTAGGACTTTTTTTTCTATTCGAGTGACTTACTAATAATTGTAAAAGTTGTTTTCAAAAATGTATTATCCATTGTTACTGTTAATGTAAATGTTAAAGTCAATGTTTATTGGAAATGTTGAATGTGATATTCATTCCAATGAATTCATGATAAATTTTAAACTATCGTTTAGGATTAAATTTTTTTTTCGTTTAAGGAGTAAATTCTTAAAAACCTTTCTTTGGAATTCCAACAGTAAGTGTGCTATAATTCCTTTTATTCTTGTGAGATTTTCTCTTGTATAATCGGGAAATCTGTTTCAGATTACGTCTTTGACACTATCGTACCATATAAAAGTCCTTTAAGTATAGGAAATAAGAGCTCTTGAATGTTATTCATTGCAGACAATTCGTTTCTTGAAGGGAATTATGCCCATATTTTTAAAAAGCAACTGAAATCAACTTTTATTTTACTTTTTAGATTTAACAGACAAAGTCTGCATGCTTATTTTACTAAATACTGTTTATGATTTTCTATAACTTTCTCAAGGAGAAAGATAATCTTTATTTTTTTCTTAATATGGTATTGTTTTATTTGGTATCATGACGTATGACTTTTTTTCTATTCGAGTGACTTACTAAAAATTGTAAAACTTGTCTTCAAAAATGTATTATACATTGTTACTGTTAATGTAAATGTTAAAGTTAATGTTTAATGGAAATGTTGAATCCAATGGTTCATTCCAATGTATTTATGATAAATTTTAAACTATCGTTTAAGATTAAATTCTGTTTCGTTTAAGGAGTAAATTCTTAAAAATATTTCTTTGGAATTCCAACAGTAATTGCGGTATGATTCCTTTTATTCTTGGGAGATTCTTTCTTGCATAATCATCAAATCTGTTTCAGATTACAACATTGACAGTATCGTATCACTTAAAAGTCCCTAAAGTATAGAAAATAGGAATTCTCGCATCTCATTCATTGCAGACAATTCGTTTCTTGAAGGGTATTAAGCACACATTTATTTGAAATCAACTTTTATATTACGTTTTAGACTTAATGGAGAAAGACGATATGTTTATTTTACTAAAAAATGTTTTTGATTGTTCTATAACTTACTGAAGAGGAAAGGAAAGGCTTCGTTTATTTTTACAGAATATAGGATTGTTTCCCTCTGTTATCATGTATTTAATAAATTTTTCTATTTGTTTTAATGACTTTATATTAAATATTATCAATTTCTATTATAATACTTTTATTCTGCGTACAGAAATAAACATCGAAATAAAAATAATAATAGATGATAATACGTCTATAGGCGATTGTCTTACAATAAATGGGCCATGGAGAGAAGAAAGTCTAACTTATAAACTACGTAATACATTTTATTTTAATAAAAAGTAAAGTATTTATTAATTATAAAAAAGTTGGTATTAAAATGAAATTAAGGGTGCAATTAAAATTTATAAGTTTAAAAAATGAATAGATAGAAGTTGGCAAGTTTAAAAATTTAATAAAGTTAAATAGTTTAAAAGTTATGAACACAATTAAGAAAAAAAAAAGTTCGCACAAAGTTAGCAAGGGCAGGGTGGTCAAGGAGTGACAAATTTTGGGTCACAGTTATAAAAAAAATCACTCTTATTTACTTTCTTCTATCTTCAATAGAAGAAAGTATTGTAATCGAAATTTTTTTCGACTTCCGGTTTTCGACGGATTTACACATTTTAGGGGTCAGAGATCACAAAAGCATGTTTATAGAAAATGTCTGTCTGTCTGTCCGTGTGTCGCCATTGTACCATCAAAAATTGTATGAAGTTATGCATAGAATTGAACCAAATTTTTATTTTTAAGTTTTGTGCTATGGCAAGCAGGTCCTACCTTAATTTGGAAAGAATTCGCTGGTAGGGGGCACTGTAATAGCGATTTTTGTGCATTTTGAATATTGTACCATCGAAAAGTGTATGAAGTTATGCATAGAATTGAGCCAAATTTTTTGTGTATGTTTTTGGCCATGGTAAGAAAGTCCTCCATGAATTTGGAAAAAATTCGCCGGTATGGGGCGCTGTAATAACGATTTTTGAGCGATTTTTGTGCATTTTCAATATTGTACCATTAAAAAGTGTATGAAGTTATGCATAGAATTGAACCAAATTTTTTGTGAATGTTTTTGGCCATGGCAAGAAGGTCCTCCCGAAATTTGGAAAAATTCCGCCGGAAGGAGGCGCTGTAATAGCAATTTTTGTGCAATTTTCAACATTGTACCGTCGAAAAGTGTATGGAGTTATGCTTAATTTTAATAGAAATACTAATAAAACTAATTATAATGAAATATTGATATGAGATAGAAGAAAGTTTTGGGATTGGCACATCCAATTAGTTTTTTGTTGTTGTTACAAAGTAATGGTAATGATCGCAAGTTGTGACCGAGTAACAGGTAATGTTTAACCGAGGTATTTATTCGATTTGATTTATGTTTAATTTATTTTGAAAAATGATAGTTTGAAAAAAGAATGAAAAACTGAATGAGGTTAAAAAGGACCCCAATAGCAGTAGAGATATTAAATTATCTTCATGCTGAATGCTCCTTAACTTAATTAAAAGTTATTTTCATACAACCTTTTTTTACTTATATGTTTACATACTTACCTCTACCTTAAATATTTTGGTCAGTCTGTTTGTATGCATAAATCCTTAAACTTACCTGTAGTATGTTCTTAAATGAACTAAATATTTTTTGACTTCAATGACGAATAAAGATGACATCTAATGAAGTTATTCTTGCAGTAGAGTAATGTGTGGCTAAGGAATATCCTTATAACGTTTCGTTGATTTATTTCCAGCTATTACCGACAGATGGTGCTGCACTATCTCAAACTGTAATAAAATTTAAAATATCGAAATTAAGGTTAAAAACTGAGTGAAATTTGACTCATTTTAATATGTTAACTTGGGCGTTCTAACAATATGAGACGGCAACTGAGCCATCTATCTGTGATAGTTGAAACTAAAGCACGTTAATATTCTAAAATATGAAAACTATCAGAAAATGTTTCCTAAAATCAGTGAGAGCAAAAGAAACATTCATTTTATAATAAATTATTCTTCTAATCTCAAAAATATATTCGTTTATGTGATTTCTAACGATAAAGAACGCTTTTCGGTGTCGTAGTAACGACCAAAAGAACTCTGACTTCTATACCGTCTCGTAAGTTGCGAAAACAGCACCTGTCCGTGAATCGCAGTTTAATTTCCATAAATTCACTTAGCCTCGCTATCGTATCGGAGAGGGTCTTTTGATATGCGGGGTAAAATAAGATGCTGTGTGACCAGTTTTGGATAAAACGCGCGGACAAATTCTTTTGATTGTATTTTAAGGGAGTCCAGGACACAAAAATCTCCAAATTTTCTAAAAAACTTTTATTGCATTAAAACTTTCTCTCTGTTTCTCTGCTTAAAATGACGTTTAAATTGTGTTTCCATCTTAATTAGAACAGGAAATATTAAACTTTTCGTTTTGGTGTGTTTTCAAAATCTAGCTTTCAAGCAATGGTTGTCATGAAAACGATTTCTTGTGGAAATGCGTTTTTCTTCAGGATGGCTTTTTTCATCATTTCTCGTATTTAAATCGTTATAAGTCAAGAACCGTTAAAGGTAAATAGCTCAAATTTGGAACATGTCTTTTTCAATTGTCTTACTTTAATTTTGATTCCGCAAATTAGAAAAAAATATTAACTTTTGAAAATATGATTCTTTTTAAAAAGTTACACCATTTTTTTTTTTTTTACTTTAAATGGTTTTATTTTTTTAATTAATATTTTTAAAAATGCTGAATTTAAATTAAAACTTATACATTTCTATTTATTTAAATGAAAAAATATTGAAATTCTACAAATAATATTTCGAGTTATAACGATTTTAAATTACTCCACTTTTTTAATGAATTTCAAATTAAAAATATATATTTTTTAAATATATGAGAAATTTTATCATGTGATTTTGTTTACAAATAACATGGTTAACTATCTCAAAAAAAATTTATAAATTTAACTCAATAAATAAAAATTATTTTAAATTGTGTCCCGGACCCCCTTAAGGTAGCAGCGGATTTTATGAGATTGAAAACTGTGTTTTTAACTTATGGTGACTTATATATGATGTGAACTGTGTTATAATATAGTAATGTTTTGTGGAAGGTGGTGCATTTTTAAAGGTGTGTAGAATTTTAAATTGTAAATGTGAGACGTGAAATAAAGTGTTGGATGTTTGATCGTCGACACTGAGTGCTTTGCACAGGAACTAAATACGTTACATCGTGGGTAACCCGGAAGAGATTGTTTTATATGTTTTTCTTCGTGATTATGGTATATTTTCCTGTCTTTTTTTACAATGTGTATGGATAAAATTACAGAAATGAGAACCATTATGCAAATAAAAAGAACATTCTTAATTGTGTAGGCGAAAAAAAGTTGACATACACGGTAAAAAATATTAGTCAATATACACAAACTTTTCCGTAAAATTTTACGGAATAGTTTCATTTTTCTCAGAAAACAGTACAATTTCCGTAATTGATATTATGAGATTATAAATCCGTATAAATCCAGTAAGTTTTACGGAATATTTCTGTATTGCTCTCAAAATAGTACAAATTCCTTAAATGATGTTAAAAGATAATTGCTATGTTTGGAAATCGAAGTAATTAATTGTTGTATGTACTTCTGTGCCTTACAGTGATATTATTTTCAATAAAACCTAAAGATTGGCTAAATGTGGCTCTATATTGAAAATATATCCAATGTGCAATGATTTCCCAATGGATAAATAGTGTTGATTTGATATGGGTTTTCAAGTAAGACCGAGAAAATTTATGGCGTCATCTATGGATGTATATTTCAATAACTCATTATAGTATTTTTCTTTCTTGCTTTTTAAAAAAAAAATAAAAGCTTTAAAGTAGTTTCTTTTAAATCTTACGATATTTAAAAAAAATAAAATCTTATTAATTCTTTTTAAGTTTGAGACAGTTCAAAAGGAAGTGTTACAGTTTATTTTTCATTATGATTTTAAAATAATGATTGACTTATTTATAGCTGGCTATTATTATTATTATTTAAAATCTCTATAGGATGTTTTGAAATGAAAAAAATCTATTTTTAATTTTAATATTTTTTAATCTACTCACACTTTAATAGATTCGCACATAAAATTTAAAACAAATATAATAACGAAATTATTATAAAATTGACGTTTATCTAATTTACAACAAGTAATAAAGGACATTTATTTTAATACCATGTAATAATTTCATTTATTTGAGTTTACAGCAGTTCATCCGACAAATAATTTTAAAAAATACATGTTTGAAAAAATATATTGGTATTCTTGCAAAAATAAATGAATATATAAATAAATAAATATTACAATAAAATTTTTAAAATCTTGCAAAAAAGAAGCAATTATTACTTATAATACATTCTTTCATGCATGTAATATTTTAAAGACTAAATTTTTTTTCTTTTATAGAACATGAAATTAAAAAGCTAAATGTATTCCAAATTCTAGAAACATTCAGAATTGTATACTCAATTGAAAAATATTACCTCTACGAAAATATGTTCCTTGTTTAACATCTTGCCCTTACTTCATAAAAAGCATCTGAATTACCAGTACAATTTCCGTATTTTAAAAGATTTTTGTTTTTTGTTTTAGTGTTGTACAGGCATGTTAAAAGAATGAACAACGAGATATTGTCAAAAGCTATCATGGAATGGGAGCCAGCTAGTAAAAGACAGGGAGACCGAAGAAAAAATGAAAAAAAAATGTTAGAAAAGACATTGAATGAGAACCATATACTAATAGAAGAGGAGGTTATTTCACGGAAAACTCTATAAGAGAAAAATTAAGAAAATGTTCGGTTTAGAAAGCTTTAGCACTGAGGAAAATCCCGAAGAAGATTAGGGTTTAAACTTAACGCGTTTTACATGTAATACTGTTAATAATAAGATTAAAAAGCATGTAAAAGCAACATAAGCAAAACTAGCATCATATATATGAGGACGTGAGTTTCAAAACTCCCCTTATCCAAAAATTTAAATTTTAGGAAATTACGAAAAAACTCCGACTGCGTCTATTGTTTTTCATTGTAAACCAAGATTTTACAATGCCAGAAATACACGATAAAACTCAGATTGTTTTGTAGATTGCAGTGTTTTTTCGATGCAGATGCACCAATAGAATAGATTAATAGAGAAAACTCGATTTTTTAAATTTTGGATAAGGCGAGCTTTGAAGCGAGCCACATATTATTTCTGATGTCAACCTCCCTTTTCACAAGCGCACGAAAAACACACACACGTTTTTTTTTTTTTTTTTTTTTTTTTTTTTTTTTTTACCAGAAACGGGTAGGTGCCAAAAGTCGCCTTTATACTAGTACATCAACTATACAATTTTATCGTTGAAATAAAATGGCTTGGATCTGCGCTTTTGCTCCAAATGTCAAAATTTTGGGTAAAATTAGACATTTTTTCAAAAGAATAAAAAATGCCTATACATCAGATTATTATTTAAAGGTATATTCAAACCTTTATTTATAAATACTTGGCATATGTAAACGATAAATAGATATCTTTATTCTGTATAACTGGAGCAAAACTGAAAACTTTCGGAAAAAAAGGGCGTTACCATTCTGTTGTGGCATACAACGAATTGTTGTTTTAAATACAGCTCTTACCTATTTGCTTTCAAAACTACCCAGAACATACCCCTTGGAGATAGCTACATATCCTGTCCCACCTGTGACCAGCTCGACCACCCTACCATCTAAACACAATGTTTTATGTATATAGTTAATTGTGTTTTTTTTATTAAAGACTGGCATAAGTTTTCTATGTATCAACCTAGTCCATCTCTTCTTTGTATCCACAGACTATGGATGATGCTACTGTGACCTTTTTCGCGTATCTTTCTACTCATTGTGTATGAGAAGGCAAGCAGAGTAATGAAGTTAATGAAGTGGCGATGTTACTAATGGAATTTACTGAGCCGTCTACTATCTTCACCAGAACTGCATCCGTTAAATACATAGTAATTGTGGATTCTGTTACCATAATAATTTTCCAGTCAATTACATTTATATAATTATCCTCTTCAAAGTTGATTGTCGATGTTTCAGATTTTCGTATGCCATCATTTACTCTCATCTTGCACCTATTATGTGCTGAGCAGCTAGCTGTTTAATGTAATAGTGATCGTCAGAGAACATTGCAATCAGAATTTGCTCTGGGTGTGCAAAGCAACCATTGTCCCAAATAACTTTTTTTTACTATTTGTTTTATGAGTTGTTTAGTAGCTTAGTAATTTCCCATGACTTTTAGATCCAATCTTTAGATGTAAATTACATTTGTTGGCAAATCGTTCTGGAGCTATGAAATCCAAATTTGGATTACTTATAGTACTTTCTGAGCGAACGTGGAGACTCTGATGGGTAGTGAGTGCTCATATAAAGGCGGAGAATTCTATTTGCCGTTTTGACCCATTTTGCGTGGGACAAGTTTAGAATGGCCCATTACAATGGATCATATGTCATATCCACTCCAGCGAATTTCTTCTGCTTCATTTATTGGACAAGATCGATGGGAAAAATTCTGACCTACATGGATTCAAAAGACCAGTAGGAAAATCATTATAACAAATTACAACGACCATTTGGAAAATGATTTTTTCAAAGACTAAAATTTAAGACATAAAAAAATTGCATGCAGTTGATCATACATTACGTGCGACATGAATTAAACATTAATAGTGTTATTACACGTAAAAATTGCATGCGACAAAAATCGCCTGCGACTCGTCAGATTTCCTGAAACTTACGTATTATCCAAGCATTTCATTGGCTGTTCGGGAAAAGGCTTTTCCAAAATCAGATTTCCAAGAAATCTGACGACCAATTTTAAATGAAATTTCATTCTTAAACTTCTAAACATCCCACAATACTACTTTTTACACCGTCATACGGAGAAAAAAAATACTTTTAAATGCAACTTGTTTGAAAGTTGTACTTCAATTTGTTTCTGAGTTATTAATTTTTTTTTTGTAGTTTTTATTACTTTTTTGTCATAGTGGCAACAGAAGTATCCATCTCTGTTGAAAGTAAAGGGAAACTACAGATTACTGTATAGACCAATCAGTAAACGAATAAAATGCGGATTCAACCAATAAAACGCTTCAGATATGTTTTTGATTTCCTACCCTGACAGAGGACAGTAATCATTTTTCCAAATGGTAATAATATTTCGCTTTACCCTAACGCACAATGATGAATGTGTTATCATACGAAAGGTTTTAATCAGGCTTTTGACGGAATAAACTAAACATCTCATTGAAACACTTTATTTCATTAAAAATTGCAGTTAATTAAAAATTCACGAAAGAACTTAACAGCAAATACTCTCAAACATTACAATGCATAAGCCGCACACGTGTTGATTGGCAATCCAATAGAAGCAGAATGTTTGCCACATAACTCATTCCTGGTTAAGTAAATCCAGTTAGTTTTCCCTACTGACCTTTCCAAATTTAACACAATATAATCATAGTTTTTCTTGCAACACAGCATATCCAAGCACAGAAAATAAATAAAGAAAAGGTAAAAGAATATTAAAAAATCCATGTCTTATCTCCCTATGTCAGGTTAAGTTAGAGAAATTTAACACTTATTTAATCTCTTTTTTGTACTCATCTCTTTTGATTTTTTAACGTCAAAAGAGTTGATTAAATCTCATTTTTTAGAAAGCTTTTTTTTTTCTTCGTTTTTAGAGCAAAAAAGTTGATTAAATTTGCCCGTTTATTCAGGATCTTTTTTTCAGAGCTAAAATGCTATTGTTTTTATTACTCAAGTATAAAAAAAAGCCCTCCTCGTCAAAAAATAAATTATTTTGATTAATTAAATGCTGAATAAAATAATTGGAACCTGGTAAAGATAGTCTTGCATTAAGACTTTCTAGAATTTAAACTAAGGATGATGCAAAGATAATACAACTAGTTCTCACATAGGCTTAACCTTATTGCTCACATTAAATTGTGTTTATTTTTTACTCAAAAAACATCATTAATTATGGCACTCAAATTTTGTGCGTATTTTTTTATCCATCCTTTCCCTTACATAACACGTTATCAGACTCCAGTGATGTGACGTCACATTTTTTCCAACTGTTAACCAAGAGCTAATTCAGGACATAAAGCGCTAATAAAAGAATTAAAACTTACATTAAATTTTAGAAATTAATGTTATGGTCCACATTTAATTCTGTTTGCTTTTTACACTTTCATCATTTATATAACCCTTCTCCTATGTCATAGGTTCTCAGACACCAGTGATATCTCTTGCCTGGATGTGACGTCACATTTTTTTCAACTATTAATGAAGAGCTAATTTAGGACATAAAGCGCTAATAAAAAAGCTGAAACTAACATTAACTTTTTGAAATTAATGGTATAGTTCACATTTAATTCTGTTTGCTTTTTACACTTTTATCATTTATACACCCCTTCCCCTATGTCACAGATCTCTTCCCGGGATGTGACGTCACATTTTTTCAACTATTAATCAAGAGCTAATTTGGAACATAAAGCGCTAATAAAAAACCTAAAACTAATATTAAATTTTTGAAATTAATGTTATGGTCCACATTTAATTCTGTTTGCTTGTTACACTTTCATCATTTATACACCCCTTCTCCTATATCAAATGTTCTCAGACTCCAGTGATATACCCTCTCTGGATGTGACGTCACATTTTTTTTAAACAGTTAATTAAGAGCTAATTTAGAGCATAAAGTGCTCTCGTTTAAAAATAATTTACGTTTTTGTTTTTGTACATTTTTGCTGCAAGCCATTTTAATATAACACGTATTTCGCTAAAAAAAACACTATAGGAAACAAATTGCTTTTTTGTTTAGTTCAGCTATCTGTTAGGTTCCATTCACACCAATTTATGTTTTTTTTTAATTATTTATATACGTGAAAAAAAATGTAAAGATGTGTATCCTATAGGATACATCGGGTCTGAGGAGGTTAAACGCGTAGTTTGATATCAGTGATATTTGTATTTTATTTATATTATTTTCCTTTATTTAGTTATTTATTAATGAAGTTTTAATTTTATAATGGCTTATTAGCGGTAGGCAAATGCTGAATTATTTATTTTGTTTTAAGTGTAAATTGGTTAATCTTCTGTAATCGGACTGCATGCGAAAGAGATAGATTAAAAATAAAACATGCTTGAAAATTATTTTATAAACCTTAAATAGTCAGTAAATTGAGATAAAGCTTTCAAACAAATTACATTTGAAATCCCATTTTTTTCCTCTTTTCAGCAGAGGAAAAATTAAAAATTTTCGATGTTCAGAACTTAAAGAAAAACTGCAGTACAAGAAAAATTTATGGGCCAGATCACTGCCACCGTCTAAGTATAAAATCATCGTTAGTTATTGACCTGATTCTCGTTTATAATATACTAGGGGGCTCATCCCCCTGCTCGCTAACGTTCGCCAATCCCCATGAAAGCTATGCAATTCATATTGGGATCGCTACGCGATCGCAGGTCGCTTCGCTCGCTCGCCACTATTTATGTCAACTCTAGCCAGAATGAGTGCTATTATAAATCATTACAACGTATTAAATTTACAAATATTTTTGACGTATAGAAAAGTAATGGAAAACTTTGTTGAAAATTTATATAAAAATGTACCATGGAAACAGAATTAATTTAAAACTTTAGTGAAAACACAATAAAAAATATTTTTAGTTGGGCCGCTATGCAATCCGAGCAAGCAACATATAAAATTTACAAAAATTTTAATTCATAAAAAAGTAATTGAAAATTTTGTTGAAAATATAAATAAAAATGCATTTAATCAAAAGTTTGGCGCTGTGACTTGTTGATCATCATTGAGAAAGCTAAGCGAACAGAAAATTGACGCCGTTTAAATTTAAATGGCATGTTAGTGTCAGATGGAGTCCTTCTCCTTTCATTTTGCCTATAGTATTGAAAATCACGGCTTAAATTAATTTAAAACTATAATAAGACGCTATAAAATATGCTATGCATCACGCTATCGAACTGTAAACAAAACGTTTTCGCCTGTGTCTAAATACAACCTTGGATCAAAAAGCTGATTCGCTGAATTCTTCACGTCACCGTAAAATGGACCATATTAACCGTAAAGCGGAATTGTCATTCATGTATTGCTCAAATGGTTTGCGTTAAAAGAAAGATTCTGTCTGGATTTTTGCTGAGAGGGTTGGGACATGTGACGGTAACCTAACCACTGAGAATCGTCGCTTTGGCTGTTGCTAAATAGAAGCTACAAATACAGCTCTTTTTTAACGCTACGTAAGAGAAATACATATATAGATTAGGTATACTGGAAAGTTCTGCCCAAGTATGTTTTTTCACGACTACTTTTTTTTTAAATACAGATTTCTTCATTTGCAACAATTTTTTGAAATGATTAAATTTCCATTACTTTCACTTTAATGTGAAATGTGAAAACAATGGGAATTTTATCATTTCAAAAAAGTGGTGCCAATGAAGAAATATGAATTTTTAAAAAGTAGGCGTGAAATAACATTATCGGACAGGACTTTCCCGTAGACCTAATATATTTGTTCGTAAATTCTGATATCATTCTACTATTTACCAAAATAATTACCTTTTCCTTGAAAGGGTTAAAGGAAACCGGATAAAAGTAACTATTATCAATTCAATAAATCATAAAAATAAATGTCGATATTACAATTTATTTTAAGGCAGTATTATTTGTTTAATGTGTGATATTATTTACATTTTCGATCGCGTTATGTAGATTTAAATTCAGCCAGAAATATAAAAAGATAACTAGTACAAAGACACCTTGTTATTTAAATCAAAAGTCAGGAGAACATTCTATAGAAAATGTTTGAGTGAAACAATAGCTTTCAATGAAATGCTTGCGTTGGCGTGTGAATAGATGTTTGACTAAATTAAGACCTTTATTATAATTAGTAATGTAAATACATTTTCAGCTAAGCAAACAGTTCTTTAAATAAGATAATTATAGAGCATATAAGCTTAACCCTCCAGTGAACATAACATCTACCGACTAGTTTTATTTATTTTTTAAATTATTTTTATTATTTAGCCTTTAACCCCTTAAGGGGTATCAGTTTAAAGCTTCGAAATTTGAATTTTTTTAGAGGTTAAACTCCTATCTTTTCTGAACATTTTAATATAATTTTTCCCTTGAAATTCTTATTAGAACAGAAGTTGACTTTTAGAATTACAGGGTGACAATTGTTTAACTATATGAAATTAAACCGTCATAATTTCTCAACGGTTTGCGCGATGAAGTTCAAACTTCGTGGTTGGCCGCAGGGCATGATGGGAATTAGTATGCGCATGCGCACGTAATTTATTGTTGCCGGCCATTTTGGCGCATTTGGGGGACTGAGAATCCGCATTTCGCAATCGAGAAGCCTCCCCACCCTCAACGGGTGACAGTGTGGTGTGCAATGTCCAGCCACGGAATAATTGGTCCGATATTCGTTGGCCGCACGGTGACTACTGAACGATACGTTAATGTTTTGGAAAATGGTTTCATCCCCCTTCTCCAAAGTGACCCTGATTTCGACAAGATGTGGTTCATGCAAGACGGAGCTCGACCCCATCGGACAAAGAAAGTTTTTGATGTCCTGGAGGAGCACTTTGGGGACCGCATTCTGGCTCTGGGCTACCCAGAGACCACTAGAATGGGACTCGCTTGGCCACCATATTCTCCGGATCGTAACACATGTGACTCATTTTTGTGGGGCTACATTAAAGACAATGTGTGCAGAAATAACCCCAAAGACATTGCTGAGCTGAAAACTGCCATTCGGGAAGTCATCGATAGCATCGATGTTCCAACACTTCAGCGGGTCGTGCAGAATTTTGCTATTCCTCTGCGCCACATCATAGCCAATGATGGCAGCCATATCGAACATGTCATAACCAAAATCCGAATATCTGTAGTGACGTTTACGTGTTGAATAAAGTTTCTGCACTCAGTAGTTTTTGAATAATTTACGTTTTATTTCATATAGTTAAATAATTGTCACCCTGTATATTCCCTCAATAGCTGATGTGGCGTTTCCGAAACTTTGAAGCCATTTTCTCCAAATGACGTTTTTGGGCATAACGTGCAGAATATCTCAAAAACTTTTGAATATGTTTTCATGAAATTTTCAAAACATATGTTTCATATTAGTCTGCATAAACCGAACCTAAAATTTTCTTTTTATTGTTCAAAAAAAATATTTTTCAGGCCATTATACTATTGATATTTTCAAAATTTTGCATTAGCTAAACACAACTTTTTATTAAAAAAATATAAATGCTTCAAATACAAATTTATTCAGATTCAGAGTAATTATTATAAACTGAAGTATAAGTATACACTGAATTTTTTATTCTAGTTGCAATATTTATTTTGTAATCCTGCGCGTAAGTTGTTATGCAATTTTCTTTGCTGACAGTTTGGAGCTTCCTATAAATACGAATTCTACATCTTGCAATTTTTTAAATACATGAAATTAAAAAAAAAAAAACCCTTATATCTTTTATCTCAATAAAAATTGTGTTTTAAAATCATGTACATTTTAAGATATTAAATGTTGAAAATGTCCTTTTTTTTTCATTTTTTCCAATTTTTAGAGTCCTGAGACCGCTTAAGCGTCGCGCACGATAAGTGTAGGCTATTTATTATTATTATTCAGATTGTTTGGTTGTCACCACTCTTTTACAGAAGAAATATTGACCTTATTTAATGACAGATAAAATGGTGCGGGAATAAAGCCAATTACACTATTTTTTAAAAAAGACGAGAATCAAACAATCCGAATAAAAATAAACGGTCAAGTGCGAGTGTTACTCGCGCTCAGAGGGTTCCGTACGATAAATTTATGAATTATTAACTGTATTATTTAAAAAAAATCGTTACTAAAAGAATAATAAGACGTTGTAAAAAACTATACAACGTACGGTTGGAGATATCTGTATATACTAGAAACGTATGAATGGGTACACCATAAAAGTTCAATGAGATATAAAGCATAAATAATATCAAATATTGCTATTCTGTATAACTCTTTTTTTTCATTTTATCTGAATCTGTTTATGATGAATTTAATTCGATACTGACAATAAAAGTAGTGCATATTTAAACTTCCTTTGGCATTTCATAAAACTAAATTCAGCGTTGTAATAATCTTTTCTTTTTACAGTGTAGCTAAAACAAAACACTTGTTCAAAGTTTAAACTTGGCATTGTGCTAAGCGTACTTCGAAAGGAGGTCGCAAAGTTGCAACACTGCCTCGGTGCGTTCCACTTATTTAAAGATAGGCTTTTAACATTTAAAGACACAGGAGGCGTATTGAGATATCCACTCAATTCAAACTAATTCAAACAAAATTAGTCTGTTTTTAACAATTTTACGTTTATTGCTTTTATACTGCTACTAGGCATTGCATTACACAAATATATCATTAAAAGTTGTTTTCTGGTCTTTAAAAGCCAATGGTACATAGAGTACGCCGCCCCTGTCATTATGTATGTCCAAACCGTCCGTGTCTTTAAGGGTTAATATCTCAGCTAATTACCGACGATTTTTTTTAAATCATTAACAACAATTATTAACAATACTTCTGCTACGATTAGTATATTCAGCGTTCCTCAACACTTTTGCTGAATACCTGCAAATTGAAATTTGTGTGTAACGGAAAAATGCGCTTTTTTCAAACACTATGTGACATAAGGTAATCGCTATAGTTTTCCTGCAAGGTTTAAATTAACATCTACTACCTCTAACTTTTTCATAATTTTAGTTTCAGTAGATTTGAAAATAGAGGGGGTGGGTGGGGGGGGGATACATATTTTTTGCACTACGTTTTCAACGATATCTATGAAAATATAATACCTAAAATTAAAAGAAATATATTTTTTGAGTGCAGCATTCCGAAAGCTTTCAGAAGATGTTCCACACGATATACAAAGAAATTTGTTTCATTTAGCTTAATTAACCTCTCTACATTTTTCCTAAATATATTTGTGAATGTTTAATAATTTGTAAATATGTTGGTCGATAGTCTATATTACTTCCCCCCAATTTGAACTTTCCGCGTTCCATAGTTTACAAGTAAAATGGCTGTGACAGACAGACACAGGAGTGATCTGATAATGATTCTGTTTTTACTTTTTAAGTACAGAACCTTAAAATTATCCTGCACTGCCTGTGAAAGTCACGGGGGTGAGAATTAAGGGGTTAAACAACTGAAACAAAATAAACGAAACACATGCAAGTTTTTAGGTGCGTTCGTAATTATATAAATACGTAGCACCTATAGTCGTCGTTCAGTCCGTCTGTCCGTCCGTCTGTCTGTCCGTCCGCATATAATAGAGCAAAAACTACCCAACCGAATGGTCTGAAATTTTAAATATATGATTGTTGTAAAATTTTGTCGAGCCATTTCCAATTTTATGAAAATCGGATGTATAGTTAAATTACAGGGACAGTCAAAGTTTTTCTTTACATTACGGCCAATGGGAAAAATTATTGCACGTGCATTTTAATGATGTTAAAGCTTTCCGAATGGTCTGAAATTTTAAACATATAATTATTGCGACATTTCGTCGAGCCATTTCAAATTTTATGAAAATCGGATGTATAGTTTAATGACAGGGACAGTCAAAAGTTTTTCTTTACATTAAAGCCAATGGGAAAAATTATTGCAAGTGCATTTTAATGATGTTACGGCTTTCCGAATGGGCTAAAATTTTAAATATATAATTGCTGCAAAATTTTGTAGTGCAATTTCAAATTTCATGAAAATCGGATGTATAGCTTAATTACAGGGACAGTCAAAAGTTTTCCGTTACATTAAGGGGAATGGGAAAAAATTATTGCAAGTGCATTTTAAGGATGTTACAGACTATGCACTTATGAACTGCAAATAAATACACATTCAGTACAATATGGGGTGCAAAAAATAATTATAAAACTAGTTATAGTACGAACGCACCTCATTTGCCACGTTTGACGAGCAATTTCCAACTTGTTGTTTTTGTTTTTAGGTGCGTTCGTAATTATATAAATACGTAGCACCTATAATCGTCGTTCAGTCCGTCCGTCTGTCTGTCCGCATATAACAGAGCAAAAACTACCCAACCGAATGGTCTGAAATTTTAAATATATGATTGTTGCAAAATTGTAGAGCCATTTCAAATTTTATGAAAATCGGATGTATAGTTTAATTACAGGGTCAGTCAAAAGTTTTTCTTTACATTACGGCCAATGGGAAAAATTATTGCAAGGGCATTTTAAAGATGTTACAGCCTTCCGAATGGTCTGAAATTTTAAATATATAATTGTTGCAAAATTTTGTCGTGCCATTTCAAATTTTATGAAAATCGGATGTATAGTTTAATCAGTCAAAAGTGTTCCGTTACATTATGGGGAATGGGAAAAAAAAATATTCAAAGTGCATTTTAATTATGTTACAGACTATGCACTTATGAGGTGCAAAAAAATATACATTCAGTACTATATGGGGTGCAAAAAATACTTATAAAACTAGTTATAGTACGAACGCGCCTCATTTGCCACGTTTGACGAGCAATTTCCAACTTGTTTATTTTATTGCTACGAGGTGGAACCCGTCGAATTTCGACGAAAGAAAATGTTTAAGAAAGAACTGTTGATTGGAAAGAATTCATTTATTTATAATAAACTAACAAAATTAGCTGTACTAAAAGCATGTATCTTATATGGCTAGTATATCTCTCAAACAAATATTATTTTAACCTAAAATTAACAAAATAAGATGTCTACAAAGCTCATTTCTCCAAATTATTAAAATTGAACTTTAATCGCAATTGTAATCAGTAAAATATAATAAAGATCAGTCATTATATGATGAAGTTGTCAATTGAGGCTCTTATTCTTGGTATTCCCGAATGAAAACAACAAACTTTATTCCACTTTGACACGATCCTAGAATTTTTTCCAGAGAAATCTAAAACCGACATCATTTTCACATTCGCAAAATTTACATACAGGTTTTTCAGACACATTTGTCTTAAAATGTTTAGTATTATCTAAGAAAATGATCACTTTCTTTTAAATATGACGTCATTATCACCTTACTTAACTCTAAGCCCTGACCGCACAATTGTGCGGGTGATATTAAAGTAAAAGAGAATGACTATTTCCTGTTTTTGTCAGATTTAAAACCAAATCTGCACATTTATATGAGTTAATTGGCTTCAGATGTTTTGATAAGACACAACAAGGGGGCACCAACTACAATACAGGGTTAGTTTTTCTGCTTTTAAAAAGTCTATATCATGTGACAGCAATAGACAAAAAGTGTGTACAGTCGTAATTTCTTTTAAATATGATTTTTAGTGTTTGCTTAAATTTAATTTTTCTTTTCATATACTTTTTTCATGATTTTAATTGATTTTGTCTTTGATAAATATAATTAGACTTTACAAATGTTGAAAAACAAATGGCCCGCACAATTGTGTAGATACGGCATTTACCATTTCCAAAATAGTTACAATTCCTAACATTTAAAATTGTTATTTTTAAGTGATTTTTTTAAAGTTATGTTTTTAGCAATTTATTTTTTATTAATTCCATTTTTAAAGCGGATTAATTTTAAATTAATAGGTTTGTACTATTCATGATTTATATTTAAAATTGATAGTATTAGATATATAATATGCACATGTAACGAAGTGTATGTTTCTGCTCTGACTTATAGATGTCATATATCATTTATAAGTTTTATATGAGTTATATGCATATCATGAGATAGATTTTTAAGTTTGATAAATTCATTCCATTTTGTCGACACAGTAAGTAAACCACCAGGAATAAATAATAAATTATGGAAATTTCAGCAACTGCTCGACAGATTCCGTCGTGTCTGCTTGAATTTACCAGGAGATGAGGGAAAATTTTTCAGAGATGAGCATACGATTCCTTTTTTTAGGACGTGCTTCAGTAAAGCAGTATATAAAAAACAAACCACACTCTGTTGTAACAGTATCACCTGGGATAGTTCTAAATCTTGTGGTACACCAGTAGGAAAGTACAGACCTGGTCCACAAGGATCTGGGCTTAGGACCTGCTGTAGTCCTTACTCTGGTTCAGACCTAGTTTTATGTACTTCGATCGGTATTTCAACAAAATACCGCTGCTTGTAAAACTAAATAAAGAAATTTGAAGGATCAGGCACAATCCAAACGGAGTGAAGGGCGTACCATTTGTCAACGACTCTTAAGAGGGGTGAAAGCATTGAGCACGTCTCAGAAAATGAAATTGTAGTGGTCTGTCCAAAAACAAAAATTGTTTCAAACATTTCCATTGTGGCTGATGAAAATTATCTCAATAAACAACAACTTTTTTTGCTTAAACTTTTATCTTTAAATATTTGCACACATAATCCCAAACTACACAATTGTGTAGATTTAGACCAAAAACGGCTGCATTAAAGCCGAACCCACACAATTGTGCGGGTCCTCCCTTGGCATAACCTGGCATAGGGTATTTTCTTTATATTTTTTTCCATCAAATGCGGTCCTATCGATAATGGGGAACCACCCAAACTTTCAATTTCTACCAAAAAAAAAAAACTCCCGGTCTTAAAGGGTTAAGCATTTCGCCTAGTGTCTCAAAATTAGTATCAGTACACATTCAAAAGGTAAAAAATATGCAAACTTTATAAGGAAAAATTAGTGTTTTCAAAAGCAGTGCGTCATTTTCCGTTCAAAATATTTTGGCGCAGTATGTCCCTAATGGGATTTTGCGCCACTAAACGCTATGCAACAAAATTTAAATCATAGAAATTTTAAAAGAAATGTTTAAAAAAAGACCCTCTGAAATTGGTATGGATAAAGATAAATAAACCTCAATATTCTGTCTTTTCTGCAATAATGAAAGCTATCTACACTCTAAAATTGGGAGGAGTGAAAAGTTCACTATTTGAAAGAGTGACAGGCATTTTTACTCTTTTTGAAATTTTTAAAAATACACTCCTTAAAGAGTGGAATTTTCCACTCTCTAGAAAGGAGTGAAATATCTCACTCTTGAAAGTGTGACTTGCGTATGCATTGCTTATTAACCAATCAGGACAGCAAGGCGACGACACCCTTAAAAGATAAGAAAAATGATCACTTTTTCGTCCGCCATTTTAAGATTAACAGATTAGGATATCATTAAAACTATTCTTTATGGAATACATAAAATAAAGGTAAGTCTTATTTAATTTTAAGCATTTATCCGTGTAGATATGTGGAACATTAAGATTATGAGCTAATAGTTGTATGTTGTATAGAAAAAGATTGATCGTCGAGTATTCAAATGTGATTGTGAGATTTCTTCATGTAGCGGTCTGAAATGTGATTCTTTTAAGGGGGCCGGGAAAGCCGTATCTCCGCCATGTTAAATTCACAAACTTTATGTACCTTTTTCTCAGAAATGGTGAAAGATAGAGGTCTAGATTTTTTAGAGTAGTTTGAATAACATGCTTTACGCATTTTAACAGATCATTTTCATTCTAAAGTGATTGTGACATTTCTTCATGTAGCGGTCTGAAATGTGATTATTTTAAGGGAACCGGGAAAGCCGTATCTCCGCCATTTTAAACTCACCAAATTTATGTACATTTTCCTCAGAAATGGTGAAAGATAGAGGTCTAGATTTTTTAGAGTAGTTCGAATAACATGCTTTACGTATTTTAACAGACCATTTTCGTTCTAAGTAAAATTCAAAACTAATTAATAATTATTTATTGAGAGTCATTTTTAAATTAGCATTTTTGGTAAGATTTCACTGCCTAAAATAAATAATTCTCAACAAATCATTAAATCCCCGTGTTAAAGTGTGCAATATAACATAAGTATTAAAAAAAAAATCTGAGTTCTTAAGTTTAATAGATATTGAAACAAGTTGGAAATTGCTCGTCAAACGTGGCAAATGAGATGCGTTCGTACTATAACTAGTTGTCTGAGCGAAGCGAAAGCTAGTACTCAGCGACACATATAGCTACGATGGATATTAACCCCATCTCCTACTAAATAAAAAGCCTAAAAAAAACCTTTCTTCAAGCATAACTCAAAAAATATTTGTCGGATTTCGTTTCTGATTACACCAGAAGGTACCTATGAGGGTCGCCTACTGAATGCACCTACTATGAAAAATAAGTTCCAAACCGTTTAAAAATTATATAGAAAAAACTGATAAAAAAGCACAATTTAATTGCGTACGTCACAGAAATTTGGTGTGCGTTACTTTCACCGGTTGATGTTTTCGTAGACAACGGGTTTGAACACATGGAGCAAATAAAAAAAAAATACCCACACTTTAATATTAAAGTGCCATAAAACATATTTAAATTTAATCAAACAGGAAAATAAATCTATTTGTTTTTCCATTTTAAAGAAAAAAAAGCATAAAAACTTTGAATTGAGATTTTGCGATAATCTCTCAATAGAATTTTTTAATCGCCAAAAGCATATTTTATATTTCGCGTGTGAAAATTAGAAACAATTATATGATGCGTAATAATTTATTTTGCTTTATAGCATCATTTGTTCTTATTTTTTTATTTATTTATTTTTTTTACATGCTTTCTTTTAACTTACAATTATATTTGTCTGTGGCACTCAAATCTTGTGATTTATTTTTCACCCACTTCCTGTTGACATAGAGTTTTGAAATTCGGAATATATATGTATTCCTGAGGGCAATATATGAATTGGACATTGATTTTTTAAAATTGGATCCCTAAGGGGGCAACGGTGGGGGGGGGGGTGGATTACTTAATGGTTACATTTCATTTTCTATAGAGAAATCAGCATTAGTTTCAACAATGAGTATTTGTTGAAAAGTACTTATGACAGGGTTACCACGCTATCGCCAAACTTTGGCCAACATGGCGGAATATCGCCCAAATTTGGCGACGAAAAAGTTTCTATTTATGAAGCCAACTTGGACTAATTTGGCAAAATTCCCATTTAAATCCATTTATCTTCCATAATTGAACTCACCGAATTAAATTTAAACTCCGTGCATTTAACCCATTTGTGCCTAGCGTCCCATTTTTCGGACGTTTCAAATTTTCATGAATAAGTATATTTTTCTTCTCCTTTATAACATGAAAATTGTATGAAATAATCTATACTTCTATACTCCTGTTATAAAGAGGAAAAAATTGTTTATTTGTCGGAGATAAGCTCTGGAACTACCGAACCGATTCCAAAAGTAATGGTATCAAAATGATGGTGTTAGTCCAACTTAGAACATAGGCTATATCTTATGTCGGTGCCACTACCCCAAAGGGGGTGTAGGAGCAAAAAACGTTCTAAAAATGCGATTTTAGAGTTACTGAAGGGCTTAGAAATATGAAATTTTGAATATTAGAAAATGCACAAAAAGTGTTCTAAAAAACGTTCTAAATGGTAGTTTCTACACAATCTCAGGAAATACCAAACCGATTTAAAAAGTATTGGTGTCAAAATGACGGTGACAACGGTTGCTCCAAGATAGGCTATGTTTTATGTCGGTGCCACTACCCCAAAGGGGGTGTAGGAGCAAAAAACGTTCTAAAAATGCGATTTTAGCGTTACTGAAGGGCCTAGAAATATGAAATTTTGAATATTAGTTACTTATAAGATATAAATGATATCTAAGAACAGTTCTTAAACAATTCGAAATTTAAAAGGGGTGAAAATGCACAAAAAGCGTTCTAAAAAAACGTTCTAAATGGTAGTTTCTACACAATCTCAGGAAATATAAACCGATTTAAAAAATATTGATGTCAAAATGATGGTGACAACGCTTGCTCCAAGATAGGCTATGTTTTATGTCGGTGTCACTACCCCAAAGGGGATGCAGGAGCAAAAAACGTTCTAAAAATGCGATTTATGTGATACTGAAGGGCCTAGAAATATGAAATTTGAAATATTAGCTACTTATTAGATACAAAGGGTTTCTAAGAACAGTTCTTAAGCAATTCGAAATTTGAAAGGGGTGAAAATGCGCGAAAATCGTTCTAAAAAACGTTCTAATTGGTGGTTTCTACACAATCTCAGGAAATACCAAACCGATTTAAAAAATAATGGTGTCAAAATGACGGTGACAACCCTTGCTCCAACATAGGCTATGTTTTATGCCGGTGCCACTACCCCAAAGGGGTTGCAGGAGCAAAAAACGTTCTAAAAATCCAATTTTTGCGTTACCGAAGGGCCTAGAAATATGAAATTTGAAATATTAGCTACTTATTAGATACAAAGGATTTCTAAGAACAGTTCTTAAACAATTCGAAATTTAAAAGGAGTGAAAATGCGCGAAAAGCGATCTAAAAAACGTTCTAATGGTGGTTTCTACACAATCTCAGGAAATATTAAACCGATCTAAAAAATAATGGCGTCAAATGATGGTGAAAACCCTTGCTCCAACATAAGCGATGTTTTATGTCGGTGCCACTACCCCAAAGGGGGTGCAGGAGCAAAAAACGTTCTAAATTGCGGCTTTTGCGTTACGGAAGGGCCTAGAATCGTGAAATTTGGAATGGTAGTTATAAGATATCAATGATCTGTAAGAACATTTCCTAAAAAAATCGAAATTTAAAAGGGGGTCAAAATGCGCAAAAAGCGCTATAAAAAACTTTCTAAATTGCGATTTCTATGCAATCTCAGAAAGTACTGAACCGATTTCAAATATAATGGTGTAAAAATGATGGTGACAGATCTTGCTCCAAGATAGGCTATATTTTATATCTGTTTCCACTACCCCAGAGGAGATGCAGGAGCGAAAAGCGTTCTAAAAACGTTCTAGATGCCGATTTGTCGGCAATATCTGCGGAAGAATGAATCTGATTTCAAACGTAATGGTTGGAAATTGATGCTGACAGCCCCTGCTCTAACATAGACGCTATTTTATGTCGGTATCACTATCACCAAGACGTTGCAGGAGCAAAAAAGCGTTCTAAATTTCGATTTTTGTGATCGGTAGGGGCTAGCAACTTAAAATTAGGCAAGGTACATATTTATTAGCTATAAATGATCTTTAAGAACAGTTTCGAAAAAATTGGAAATTTAAAAAGCGGTGAAAATGCGCGAAAAGCGTCCTAAAAACGTTCTAAATTGCGATTTCTACTCAATCTAAGGAAATACCAAAGTTATTTCAAAAGTAATGGTTGCAAATCAATGGTGACAGTCCCTGCTATAACTTAGGTTGTATTTTATGTTGCTGTCACTACCATCTGAGGGTTTCAAAAGCAAAACATGTTCTAATTTCCATTTTTTGCACAACTGAGGGGTCTAACACTTTGAAGTATGGCATGGTATTTACTTACAAGATGCAACTGCTTTCTAAGAACAGTCGAAAGAAAATTCCAAATTTTAAAAAAATGAAGTGAGGGAAAAGCGTTATAAATTACAATTTTTAAGCAAACTTATAAATTACCAAACCGATTAAAAAAATAATGATGACAAATTTTGGTGATAGAACCTGCTCAAACATAAGCTATATTTTATGTCTGTTCCACTACCACTAGAGGGTTGCAGGAGCTAAAAACTTTCTAAATTGCGATTTCTGTGATACTGAAAAGGCTAGAAACTTTAAATATGACATGGTAGTTACTTATAATATATAAATGCCCTCGAAGGAACGTCGAAAATAAATTCGAATTAAAAAGGGGTGAAGCGAAGGGGAGGTGCGAAAAGCATTCTAAAAAAGTTCTAAATTACGATTCTATGCAATTTCAGGGAATATAAACCGATTATAAAAGCAATAGTTGCGAATCAGTGGTAACAGTCTCTGATCCTACACAGGCTATATTTTATGCCGGTGATTCTACCACCTGGGGTTCACAGGAACAACAAACGTTCTAAAAAAGGGCTTTAAAAGCTTTCTAAATTACGTTTCTGTGGAATATTAGGAAATAACAAACCGATTTCAAAATTAATGTTGGCAAATTAATGGTGACAGTTCCTGTTTCAACATAGCCCTTTATGTTGAGAGAGGTGGTAGGACTTGGAATTCGACATGATGGTTAATTTTAATATGTAAGAAGATGGTTTCTAAAAAATTCAAAACTTCAAATGAATACTGAAATGAGCGTATTAATTGCGCATAAAAGTTTCAAAATATTTTCTAAATTATCATTTATTTATTTTTATTTCATTTTATTAATTTAAGTCTCATTTCTGCCTAATACAGTGTAATAATGATGTTTAGTCAAACTGTGTTTTAAATAGTAATTTTTGAATTATTCCTAAAAGTAATAAGTACCTTTTAATAAAATAAAATATTACCTTTTAATAAAATAAAAATTTAGTTAGTACCTTTTGATAAAAATTAGACATATAAATATCACTTGGCATATTTCAAATATTACGCGAGCATAGCAGCGGGGTTTGCTAGTTATTTATAAATGTCTTTATCTATTACCGAGAGTTGACAGCATAAGCTGGATATTTATTTGCTTAAATGAAGGCTTTTTTCGATGTTTGTAACTTTTTAATTTTTCAAGATGGCGAAATGTAAAACGTAAGTTTATTTGTATTTTTTCTATGAAGGATCCAAAGTCGCAAGTCATAATCTTAGCTTGTAGACTTTTTTAAATACGTATTTTTTTAAATAGCGAAATTAATTGTTCAAGCCTATTTTTTATGCATTTTTGTAACGTCCAAAATATAGGGTTCTAGGCACAAATGGGCACATATTTTTGTTGGACATTTAGGAGACAGTTATTTATGTAATCTCCTTTTGAAGATATTTATGAAATAAATTGTCTTTAAGTCAGCAATACGATTATTCTTATTTTATTATTAATAATAGTTATAACGTTATTAGTCTCTGTAAAGAAATAAATATATTTTTTTTTAGTTCATAAAAATACTAATTATTGTACATAATATACAATTTAAAAACTTTTTAAATATAAATATAGACAAAACATATAATTTTGCATATTATTCTACTAGAAATACTCATATGTAGCTTTTTTACATTTTATTAAATAAATACAAAAAAAAAATTAAGTGTAATTTTTTTTAGAATTTTTCCAGTTCATTTTGCAATATTTTAAAGTTATTTTACCAAAACATTTGAGAAAACCAAAATTCAGGCACAAATGGGTTAAGGTTTTTTTTCAAGACATTTCTAATATTTAGTGCATTTAAAGAACATATATATTTTCTAAATTTTTGTGAATTTTAAGGAAAGCCTGATTTTCAAAAAAACAATTTCCATTTATATTAATTTCTTTTTAGTCTTTAAAAATTAAATTGGTACTTTTTCTGCATAAGGGCCTTGGCGAGATAGAGAAAATATGTTTGACGAGACAAGTAAAATTTTTTATGCGTATTTTCGTGTAACTTATTGTTTAATATATTTAAGCAATTATTTAAAGATTTATGCAATTTATTTTGTGTTAACAAGCCACTTACCTATTTTTATATACAAACAAAAGTAAATTGTATATAAAAAACAACGATATTATATGTATAAATAAAATGTTTATATTTTATATTTATGGCACAGATGCCATAAACGCACCGGGTTTGGCGTGATTTTTTTTATACCAATTTGGCGAAAACGTCGTTTTCGAATACCAGTTATATATAGCGTGCTATAATAGTACGTTATTTTTTATTTCAATATGAAAACAAAATAAAGTGATAAACAAAACATTTTCTATTATTTTTAAAAGGAAATAACAATCAATAAATGGTATAATTATAGAACAAAACAATTTATAATAGCGTTATATATATTGTTACATCAATGGTGGCTCGTGACTGGCATTTTGGGGGGGCACTAAATCCATAGCTACCAAATTTATTCTTCTCTTACCACTATTGCTTTAAAAGAAATCTTTGCCATATTTGTTGGCAGAATATTCGACCATTAAACAAGGTAATATTTTTCTTTCAAAAAATAATGGTAAGAAAAGAATAATAATGCCCAATTTTAGTGCCCCATGCATTTAGTGCCCCAAAATATGACAGTCACGAGCCGCCACTGGTTACCTTGTCAGGCAAAGTAACGCCACTTTGGCGCCCATTAGGTACCTCGGTGCGTATATGACATCTGTGCCATATTTACTTGTAAAAATAAGCATAAACGTTCATCAGGTTTGTTTTCATAGCTATTTATATCTTTTTGCAACAAATCTCACTTTTTGAGGCAAAACTGCACAAAGATTAAAAAAAAATTGAAAACGGGAAATCTGTTTTTTCAGAATTTAGTGTCACCCTTGATGAAAACAAAATATATAAATATGGATAGTACAAAACATATTTCAGGTTTAAGACTTAAAACACACGCTTTTATTTTGTACAGAATGATGTCATCCGTATCCGCTGAAGAATTCTTCATTTACGATAAAGTCTTAAACAACTTCTACAGTAAAGTACGCATAGGACGTCACTATCGCTGAATAATACACAAATCTAAAAAAAAAATGATGCCATTCAAGAAACTGTACAAAAAAAAAAAAAAAAAAAAAAAAAAAAAAAAAAAAAAAAAAATCGGCTATCTTATGATTGTTTGTAATATTAGGTAATTCTTAGTTATCCCGTCGACCAATTTCGGGAAATTATATAAATCGCCATACCACTCGCCAAATTATACACATTGACATAATTTTTATTTTAAATAACGAAAGAACAAATAAATTAGTAAAACATTAGTAAAAATACATATAAAACGTCGAATTAATGGTTTTATTGGCCATTATTGGCATTTAATCTTACAATTAATTAATTAATGGCAACCATTATTGGCCTTTAATCTTACAATTTGGCGACAGTAATTTGGTCGACGGGATAACTAAGAAGTACCTAATATTAATATAGATACTTAAAATTAAATTTTGAAAAAGAAATCATTCATTTATATTTTTTCAAAATAGCACGTATTTTAATTACATTTTTTAAAGTTGTTAAGGGAAAAAGGCAACAAAAAGTTACTATTTTCCAACTATTTCCCCCCTACTTTCTACAGAAATGGAGTACTTGAGTTGCCAAAATTAAATAAATGCGGCTAAAAACTACAAAAAAATTAATATCTCAAAAATAAATTGAGATGCAGTTTTCAAACAAATTGCACTTAAAAGTAATTTTCTCCCCAATACGACGAATAAAAATTGAAAATGTGCGATGTCTAGAAGTTAAAAATCTTAAAATAGTAGAATAGAGAAGATTAAGTTAAATTGAAGTTCAATTGCAGTACAGTATTTGGCACTACTTAGTTATCCTGTCGACCAAAAATCTATCGCCAAACTATAAGATTGAATGCCAATAATGATTGATCGTAAATGTCGCATTCTAAGTATCTTATTACCATGCATTTAATGCTTTTCATGGTACTTCGCTGTTATATGGACTTGGCGCTTTTGTAAAAAGCACGCAATTCGGGGTTAAGAAAGTGAGTTTTTTTGCTAAATGACTATGAAAATAAAACAGTAAGTATTATACGGGTTTATATATATATATTTAAAAATGCATCGGCTAACACGTATTAGATAAGTTATTTATGTTTGTATATAATCTAATATATATAAATGAAAATTTGTCTAACAGTCTGTTTGTAATTCTATACAAATCGACAGTTTGGAAGGAAAAATTGTGAAAAGATACGTACATGTGTATTAAAACACGGCCGAGGCAACTAAAGTATTCCGGAATCGAAGTAATTTATAGTTAATTTTTAATTAATGAAAACCACCAATTTAACAACAATTTCTTATCAAATTTAAACATTTTTAGTTATAGCAGTTGCCAAAAATTAAAATACACAATAAAATTCTTACTACAACAATTAATTTTCTACTGCAAGATTTCCACGTGAAAAATGAAAATGAAATAAATAATTTGCCGAATTAAGAAAAAAGGTGAATATTATGTCATAACTTTTCTATTGCAAGATATTCCCATGAAAAATGAAAATGAAATAAATAGTTTGACGAATTTAAATGAAAGTGAATATAACTTCATAACTTTTCTATTTCAAGGTTTCAACGTGAAAGAGGAATATATTACGTCATATTGGAAATATAAAGGACGTGGTGGATATAGTATAACGTCATATGAGTGTGAAAAAATGTATTGAAGCATGATAAAAACCCAATTATGGAAATATTGGCGTATTTTAACATTATTGCTCCAATTATAATTGAAATAAGTTCATTTATAGCTGTATTCTTTTGCGTCTGTTATATGCATTTATACATTTTTATATTGTATTTTCGTTTGATTCATGCGTACAACATTTCGACAGCTTTTTTTATTGTTTGTTTTATGTTGTATGTTAAATTTTGAAATTGTTTTTTCAGAATAAACATCCTTCAAATTCTGGGCAACGCCGAGCACTTTAGTTTGTAACAGATAAATGGCTTTTGTATCTGTATATCTAATGCTAATATTATAAAGCGTTATAATATTATAAAGTGTATAATACTATTGTTTGTACGTTTGTGAGGAGCTATCTCTGAAACTACATAGCCAACATAAAAAAATGTTGGTGGCCATCTGTGCTCCGAAAAAAAAAAGACTGTATTTTATGTCAGTGCAACAACCTACATCGCTGCAGGAGCAAAAAAGTTCTAAAAATACGATTTCTGTGATATTGATTGGGTTAGAAACTTTAAATTCGGTGTGGTGGTTACTTTTGTACATACTCGTTATGAACGAGTATGTACAAAACGCTAGAGTATGAAACGCTCTCTAAAAGGTTCGAAAATTTAATTTGACAGATAAACGTAAAAATTTCTAGAAAGGTCCTAAATTATGATTTATTTGGAATACTGAAATTTCTAGGATACTATTATGGTTAGAAACTAGAACTTTGGCATGACAGTAATTTATAAGATGTAAATGCTCGTTGTAGAACGAATTCTAAAAAATCGAAAGACTAAACAAAGCGGAAAAAGATCTAAAGATGATCTAAGTAACGAAGTACATAGAATTGTTAGGAATATAAACATGAAAATTGACATGGCTGTATTTATCATGACGTAAATTCTCGCAATAGGACAATTTCTAAAAATATCACTATATAAAACACTACAGAAACAAAAAAACTGAGCCCAAAAACTTGAAATTTTGCTTCGGGATGTTTTAAAATATAAAATTGTCTCTATGAATGGTTTCTAAAAAATTTTAAATTTAAAAAAATGAAATGAATGGAAAGCGATCTCAATTACCATTAATTTGGAATTATTAGGTATAGCAACTTTAAATATTTCATAATGCTGCATTTCCTCCATAAAACATGCATTTTAAATGCAACAAAACTGATAGATACCCACCTAGTATTAAATAAATTGTGTAAATATTGAATAAAGATCTGTATGAAACAGTGAGTTGGTTGCCCGAAAGTACTTGTTAAAGTGTTATTTCTCTAGGCTTTTCTCTCTCTCGAGGGAAGTGCCGTTTTAAATGTGATATGAATTTATTTTTCTGATTCATTTTTCTAGACATTTTGTCATAAGGTCATATTCCAATTGTCATTAGTAGATTTTTAAATATTAACTTATTCTGGTGAAATTTCATAATTGGGATCATATTGGCGTATCATATTGGCGTGGCTTGCATGATTTGCTGAAAAATATGTATGGGTTTTTAATTTACTTCAAAAGACACTTTGACAGCTCAAAGATTATGCAGACGATATATTCAGATCTTGTGTCATACTTTATGTTGCAATCATTGCCGATTTCTTTTATTTAATACATGCTAAATACAGCTCAACTTGTGCAGAATATGTTTGAAAACAAAACAATACAGCGTATGTAGTGGCCAGCATACACTCATCATTTAAATCTATCGAGCATATCTAAAACACACTCTAATGACGCATTGCATGCCATTGTTGATGTGTTCGGTACTTTGATACTATATCAGATTTTTAAGAGAGAATTTGCGTTCTTTCAATTTTATATCCATGCATGGCTATCTTGCATGGTTTGCTTTCCCATTTTTTAAACAGTGTAGACAAATTTATATGTAAGATTTTGTAATTCTACGATTCGTTTATTTTCATCATTTCAATTTATCGCAGTATATGGACACTTAAAGATAATATCTCATTTTTTTTGCTTCCACATGTTATTATTAAATCTATGTTCTCAGCAATATCGCTCAGACTAATCCCTCTGAGGGAAGTCCTAGTTTTAAAAATATTTTTTACACCGCATATTGTACGGAATATATATTTTAGTGCAATACATAAGTGCATATCCATTTCATTCTGTTCTGAAAGGCTGTAACATCATTAAAATGCACTTGGAATATTTTTTTTCCCATTGATCATGTAACGGAAAACTTTTGACTGTCCCTGTAATTAAACTATACATCCGATTTTCCTGAAATTTGAAATGAGTCTACAAAATTTTGAAACAATTATATATTTAAAATTTCAGATCATTCGGAAGGCTGTAACATTATTAAAATGCACTTACAATAATTTTTCCCTTTGGCCGTAATGTAACGGAAAACTTTTGAATGTCCCTGTAATTAAACTATACATCCAATTTTCATAAAATATGAAATGACTCGACAAAAGTTTACAACAATTATACATTTAAAATTTCAGACAATTCGGTTGTGTAGTTTTTGCTCTGTTATATGTGGACGCAGTGTTGAATTCAGACACTTTTCTCCGGGAGGGATTTCTGTGGCTCCGGGGGGGGGGGGGGGGTTAAAGAGTTCCTGGGGGGGAAATTGCACTTTTTGACCATTGAAAACACGAAATCTCAAATCTTCCGGGGGGACATCTCATTGCTATGGGGGGATCCCCCCCCGGGCCACCCCTGAAATCAACAATGGGACAGACGGACTGAACGACGACTATAGGTGCTACGTATTTATATAATTACGAACGCACCTAAAAAAAGAAATATAAACAGGAAAAATCCAAGTTTTGTGAAAAAGCCAATTAGAGATTTAAATTGCCATTAAGCTGTGAAGTACTGTTAGAAAGAATGAATAATTTCAACGCTTATTTTGTATATATATATAAACATGTGGACACGTCGTTGGAAAGACAAAAGTTTAAACTATTTAATGATATAAAAAAGTAAAAATCGATTTTTAGGTGCGTTCGTAGTTATATAAATACGTAGCACCTATAGCCATCGTTCAGTCCGTCTGTCTGTCCGTCTGCCCACATATAACAGCGCAAACCGAATCGTTTGAAATTTAAAATATATAATTGTTGCATAATTCTGTCGCGTCGTTTCAAATTTTATGAAAATAGGATGTATAGTTTAATTACAGGGACAGTCAAAAGTTTTCCGTTACATTACGGTAAATGGGAAAAAATTATTTCAAGAACATTTTAATGATGTTACAGCCTTCCGAATGGCCTGAAATTTTAAATAGGGTAGATGTGCCAGTAATGGACACCCCTTGATGTTTTTGGTTCATAAAAAAATAACTAATAAATATTTAACTTTAATTATTTTTTTTATTAATTCCCCTTGCAAGTTTTAAAAAACTGGGTTAGTGTTGACACTTTTAATCAAACCAATTGGGAAGCAGAAAATAATGTTTCAAAGTTTTGCTGTTTTTCTGTGAAAATTTTAATGAAGAGGCTGGCTCCGTTTAATTAATTTATATATTGTTTATTTTCTTGAAAAATTTGAATGCTTTTGTTTGAGTAGCAATAGAAAACTTAGACTTTTATATACTTACGGTCATTTACGAAATGTCATTTATTTTTAAGGTTTTAAGAGGGGGTGTCCATAACTGAAATAGTTAATTGGTCATTTTCCAACAAAACTTTTATAAATAGCTGCTTTTAAGTTATTTTATGTGATTAATACAATTTCAATACTTTATTCTTTTTTATGTATATATACCTTGCTAATTTAAAATCTGGCAATCAAATCAGCTAGGAAGTAGAAAATATTGTTTAGGGGCACAGTCAAAGAGGGGCTCATAAGGCTTAATACTTTTAAATAAAAACAATTAAGTCACAGAAGCTATTAAAAATCTATTTTCTGTCTTAAATATTTCGTTAATCCCCTCTGACGAAAAAAAAAATAATAGTCATTAATTTATAGGCAATATTCATGAAACTAGTAAATCTGCAGATCAGTGGCCTCAAACATCAGTTCTACAGTTTTATTTTGAAATTATTTTACTTAGCATTTAAAATGTTCAACTCGCAATATCATTTCTTTCATATTTGTAATATTAATTATTATAAATGATATATCAAGTAGTCTCTGGAAGATTAATTGTTAAAAATAGCGAGACAAAACTAAACACTAACATTTCAAAACTTTTTTTTATTATTATTACCTTTTAAATCCCCCACTGTTTCAATAATTTGATAGCTGCAATTGCCTGATATTTAGTATTTTAAACTAGCCATCTAAAATTATTAAAACATTGATCTTCTGATAATTACAATAATTGATGCAAACAGTAAATGATTATCACAAATATTTTATTAATTACTGGTATCCTTATTGCTAAATTTATTTGAAAATAACTATTTGGTTTCATTAGTATGTATTCATTAAATTCTGGTTCTAAATACAGTCATAAAAACAATTATATTTATTACTTTTTATGGGGTGTTCATTACTGGAACAGAGGGTGTTAATTACTGGGCTTTTGAGTGTTTTGATATATTTTTGTTAATTAAAATTAAATTTAGATTCATACTTTGACATGAGACTATGAGAATGGTTAAATATTGTTGATAGATTAATATAATATTGAAAAAACTGGAATATAATAATTATAACTATAAATAAAAAAATAATTTTAAAAGAAATTCCTTAAGGGTGCCCTTCACTGGCAAATCTACCCTATATAATTGTTGCAAAATTTTGTCGAGTCGTTTCAGATTTTATGAAAATCGGATGTACAGTTTAATTACAGGGACAGTCAAAAGCTTTCCGCTACATTAAGGTCAATGGGAAAAAAATATTTCAAGTGCATTTTAATGATGTTACAGTCTTTCGAACAGAATGAAATTGATATGCACTTATAAAGTTCACTAAAATATACATTCAGTACAATATGCGGTGCACAAAAATATTTATAAAATTAGTTGTAGTACGAACGAACCTCATTTGCCACGTTTGACAAGCAATTTCCAACTTGTTTCTATTTCTGAGGTCAATCTTTTCCTATAAAACATATAAAATCTATTTTGCTCATATTCACAAAATACAATATCTACGCGAATAAAAAATTTAAGTTAAATATGCCTTATCGAGTCATTTCATTAATAAGTATTGTATTAATTCCATTTTTCAGCAATAACGGAGGAAAATTAGAAATCATGATTAAGTTAAGGAATATGTTTAAAAGAAAAATATATAGATATTCCAAAGAACTTAAAATTTAGACTCCATGTTCAAATTAAATAAAACAAAAGCAAGTGACAGCGGATAAAAAATATATATATACATTCTTAATATTTAAATCATGCTTAGAACTTATTTAAAAAAGATGCGAGTTTGTAAGCATTGTTTTTTAAATGGAAAAATTAAAAATATTTTAAAACAACTAGGGGGTCGTACCCGGGCTTCCCGGGTTAAAGAATATAGGCGAAATTGAAAACTAATAATTTTTTTATATGCAATACATTTTTTAGAATGCCCACTTACATTAAAAAAGCATTTTTCGTATGGAAAATACGAAATATACAATCAAATAAATTTTGAAGTTTATCAAAAGCGATATTTTCTTATTAGCCGCATGCTAAGAGTTATTTGCCAAGATTTTGCTACTTATGGCATCCTTTTATATTCTGGTAATTTCAAAGCTTATACATGTCTTATAAATTTGTGTTTTATTTATGTTATTTTATTTATTTATTCATAGGGATTTTTTTTTAATGGATATTAAATGTAAGAAAATGATGAACTCTTTATTTTGTTTTAAGGGCAATCGGATTAATCTTTCGTAATCGAGCTCCGCATGATATAGATAAATTAAAAAACATTTCATGCTTTAAAATTGTTTTTAAAACCATAGACAATCAGTAAACTGAGATGAACTTTGCAAACAAATTCCATTTGAAAAAAAAATCCTATTTGGTGATCTAAAAATTTAAATTGTACTATTACAAATATGTTAGATTTGTGTTTTCTCAATATTATTCTTTTATTTGTTTATAAAAGAAGTATTAATTTCATTAATTTGTCTTTCACAAATATGTTAGATTGGTGGTTATTTTAATATTATTCTTTTATTTTTGTTAATAAACGAAGTATTAATTATGTTATGCAAAAATAGTCAGAAACAAATGCTGAAAAATGTTTGTTGCTTTATGAGCAAAATGTTTATTATTATTATGTATTGAAACCGGCACGTGATAACATAAACTTAGAAAAAAATCATGCTTAAAAATTATTTTAGAAAATATAATACATCAGTCAATGAATGCAGTTTTTAAACAAATTGTATTTGAAAGTAATTTTTTTTCCCCTGTGCGACGAAAATTGAAAGTGTACGATGGTCAGAAGATTAAAAAATTGCAGTAGCGAAAATTTCAAGACCGAAATTTGATCGTAAAGTGTTGCCATTCGCAAAATGACGTCAGCGTTACGCACAGATATCTTTGTTCTTTATAATATAGATACTTAATCAGTAAAATATAATAAAGATAAGTTATTAGGATGTGCTTATCAATTGACGCTCTTATGCTTGGATTTCCGGAATGAAAACAGCAATTTTCACCTTCTCAAAATTTGCATACGCACTTCTGATATCCATATTCATCATTTTTAAAAAATTTGTATTTTGTTTGATCATTTAAAAATCATTTTAACTCAAAACTTGAAGTCATGATTGTCAGCAACATCTTTTATGTGAACTGACGCACTCTTTACTTGAGATTCTAATTTCAATTCCGGAGAGAAAAAATTTCCATAATTTATGTTTTTTAGACGCATTTGTGTTAAAATGTTTAGTTTTATCTAAGAAAGTGATCGTTTTCTTTTAAATATGACTTCATTTTCATTTAAATAAGCATTTCGCCTAGTGTCTGAAACTTAGTATCAGTACACGTACAGAAGGAAAAACAATATAGAAAATTTATGAGGAAAAATGCGTGTTTTCAAAAGCAGTATGTCATTTTCCGTTATTATGTCCCTAATATAATATTCTGCTCCTAATGGGATTTTGCGCCACTAAACCCTATAGAACAATTTTATCAACAATTTTGAATTTTTATCAGAAAATAGTATGAATAAAGTTAAAAATACCTCATTATTTCTCTCTTGTCTGCAATAATGAAAGCTATCTAATTTTCATCATTTTGAAGAAATTTCATAAAATGCTTTTAAAATTAAAATATAAAAGTGCGGATAGAAAAAAAAAACAGATAGTGCGGTCACATCTGCAAAGGAAGAGCTTTCAGTTTAAAGAAAATATTAGTAAAATTGGTTCAGCTGAAAGATCAGGGCAGATGACTAAAAAACACACTCGTGTTTTAAATATATAGATTATATAAAATTGGGAAACATTAAATTAAGCAAAGTATGTTATTTTGATAAAATTATATTAGAATGCCCTAAAGAATAGCATTAAAATTAATTATTCTAGAGAATTTTCGACAAAAACTTCAGGAACACGATATTATTTTAAATCACGAATTACTTGTTTGCTTGTCTAACTCGCTGAAGCAAATCCATCCAGGCGAGAGTCATCAATTTCTGTAATATAAATCGCTATTATTTGCATGACACCTCTCTTTTATAAAGACACTCTAAATTTTTGTAAAACTTTGCGTTTTATCAGTGTATGATTTCGATTACATTATTTTTAAAAGTGAAGCAATTTCGCCTGTGAAGAATTTCAAAGTAGCTGCAATGTGAAAATGACGCACTTCTACAAAACATAATTTAGGTTTAAGAATTAAAATACACGCACGCTTTTTTTTATATATAAAATGACGTCATTTGCCTCCGCTAAAGCAATCCATTTTTACAATCCAGTCTCAAACTTAAGACATCATTATCAAGGAATAACACACAATATTCTTGACATAGCACATATTTTATTTTCAACTTTTTTTCAGGTTTTATGAGAAAATGGCAACCGAAAGATACAGTATCTCCTATTTTTGACTATTTTCCGTTTACTTTCAATGACTTTCAATAAAAATGAGGTACTTTTGTTGCCACCATAAGAAAAATGGTACTAAAAACTGCAAAAAAATTAATATCTCAAAAATAAATTGAGATACAGCTTTCAAACAAAATGCATTTAAAAGAGCATTTTTTTTTCCTTATACGACGGTGTAAAAATTTAAAATGTGCTATGTTTAGAAGTTTAAAAATTTGCAGTAGAGATAATTGCAAAACCAAAATTTTATTTCAAATTTCAAAGTGTTGCCATTCGCAAAATAACGTATGCGTTACGCACAGATATGTTTGTCCTTTATAATATAGATAGGACTTTGCAAAAATAGCAATAATTTTAAGGAAAAAGTGCGGCTTTATATTTAAAACAAAAATTTAAATAAAATCAAACATTGTTAAACATATAACATCCACCTATTAAAAAGTTATTAATAAAACTTTAAAAGTAATATCTTTATAGGGCATGCAATAAAAGCAAACACAAAGGATAAGATTGGAATAAAATATTTTAGTTTATATCTATCAGTAATCTAATTAAAAGTCGTATGTAACTTTAACTGAATTTTTCCTTAAAAGTTCAATTAGTGTTACAAACTATGAATTAAATAAATATTGCTAATAAAGTATTTTATTCCAATCTTTACCATGCTTGTATCTATTTTCATTGCTGTAAAAAATGTGATTCTTTTAAAATGACCATAAAAGCAAAAAAAAAAAAAAAAAGAGAATCGACTACATAAAAAATGAACATTCACTCCTACCAGGGATGAAAAACAGCACAGACATTCGTTCCTTTAGCAAGAGTGAATAGTCACTCCTCCGAACAAGTGATTATCCACCCCTGTTTAGAGTGAATATTCACTTCCCAGGAGTGACTATTCACTCTTTCAGAGAGTCAAAAATTTCCCTTTTGTTCAGAGTGAATAGTCACTCTAAAGACGTTGGGCATATTTTGACTCTGCGGAGTGAATAGTCACTCCTTTTTATTTAGAGTGTAATTACTACCATTTTGAAGCCATTTCATAAAATATTTTTTAAATATAAAAATAGGGATATTTAAAAAAAAAAAAACCCAGCTAGTTGGGAGCCCATCTACAAATAAACAGCTTCCAGTTTAAAAAATTACTATTAAAATTGTTTAAATAGAAAGCTCAAGGCACATGACTAAAAAACCGCTTCGTGATTTAAATTTATAGGTTATGTAAAATTATAAAAAAATAAATTAAGCAAATTTTTTTATTTTGATAAAATTATAGTAGAATGTCTTAAAGAAAAGCAATAAAATTTTATTAATCAAGTTAATTTTGGACAAAAACTCAAGGAATCTTATATTATTTAAACCTCAAATTATTGCCAAGATCCTCATTGTTTGCTTGTCTAACTCGATGAAGAGAATTCATCCAGGCGAGAATTATCAAGCTCTTTAATATATATCACTATTTTTTGGACAAAGACTACACATCTGAGCATGCACACTGTATGTCACTGCTCTTCTATAAATACTCTTTTTTTTAACATTGCGCTTTATCAGATTGTGATTTCGATTATTTTTAAAAGTGAAGCACTTTCACCTGTGAAGAATTTCAACGCAGCTGAGGTGAAATGACGTACTTCTACAAAATATATTTCAGTTTTAAGAATTAAAAAAACACGCTTTTTAATAAAATGACGTCATTTGCTTCCGCAAAAGCATTCCACTTTTATGATCCAGTCTTTTAGATTAAAACATCTACAGAAAAGTACACATATAACGTCATTATCGCGATATAACACACAAACCCGGTAAAACACAATATCGTCAATCAAGAAGCTCGGCAAAACAAATCGATTATCTAATGATTCATAGGACTTCATTTGTTTATTTATAATATACCATCAAGCCATCAAGTGATGCCATCAAGTGATTTCTAATTAGACGTTTACTGTATTTTAATGGTGTTTTACTAATTTATTGATTAGTGCATTAATTAACAATTACGTCCTTAGATGACCATGGAATGATATTAAAAGAGAAAAAGTATTGTAAAAACGTTGCGATCCATAGTTACGTACAATAGACCAGTTTCAATTGACGTCACAAACATTTATGCACCAGCCAAGAAGGATAATTAAGAACAATAACGAAAATAAATAAATATAAAATATTATTTTTTTCTGTTTTCATTTAGATATTATGAATTTTATTGTTTAAAGTTACTAGTAGTTGATACTTTGGCGAGTGGGGTTTTCTGAATTTCTTGTATTTTTTTTTTAGATTCCAATGGCAACGCTCTTCCATTTCTTTATTGGGCATTAAAGTTTGGCGATAGTTTTTTTTTAATGGAAAGTGGTCGATGGGATGATGAAGAAGTAGCCTTTAATGTGTAATTGGTAGTAAAGTTCCTGAACAATTTTCATAAAAAGAGTTTAAAGGAAAGTAGGATGATATTAATAATAAATAAACAAAAAAATGCCCGTACTCACCGTCTAAAAGTCACGATAAACAAAAAAGCATCGTTGAAATATCGCGAGACAAAAAGGCACTAGGAATCTCAAAATTTTTTAAAAAGCATCTGGTTAAAACAGCAAGTTCTCCAAGATGTCAATAAATGGATTCTGAACTTACCATGATGATTCTTTTCAAGAACAGCCAAAAAGAAAAACGAAAAGAAAAGAAAAATTGGTACTTTTCGTTTAGCCGGACGCCAGCGTTATAGATGCATACATATGTACCGGGTGTCCCAAAAAGGACTGACTGATTTTAAAATTCAATAACTTCCAAACGGTGACAGATATTAAAAAAATTCTTGCAGGAGGGTTATGCATAGAGTCAAAAGTTTTATTACAGTGATTTTCGATTTTAGTTCGAATTACAAACAATAGATGGCGCTGTAAGCAATAGTCGCTAAATACAGGCTCGATTTTTGGTCCTTTCTGTTGTTCCACGCAGAAAAAGGAGATGGAAATGTATTATCCGGGCCACGAAGTACCAAAAATCGAGCCTGAATTTAGCCTATATTGATCGCAGCGCCATCTATTGTTTGTAATTCGAACTAAAATCGAAAATCACTGTAAAAAAACTTTTGACTTTATGCATAACCCTCCTGCAAGAATTTTTTTAACATCTGTTTCTGTCACCGTTTGGAAGTTATTGATTTTTAAAATCAGTCAGTCCTTTTTGGGACACCCGGTATGTATATATACATATATGTATACATATATTATATATATACACATATATACATATATATCCACATATATGTATATCATATACATGTATATTGATATATGTATGCATAAATAACACTGGCGCCCGGCTAACCGAAAAGTACCGAAAAATTAATTAGAGCATTGGGAATCGATCTGATCGATTTTAAAAATAGCAAGTTAATTTATCCATCAAGATTTTATTTACCATCCATAATCCAGGAATCAGCAGAGATATTTTTAAGGAACGAGAATAGTTGCAATGATTCAGTGTCCCTTCATTTACCTAAAATTTGGAAAGAGATGCTATGTAATTTTAGTAACAATAGTAAAAATTAATCCCAGCTCGCAAATAGCCAAGTTAATTTAATTTTTATTTTACGTTTTGCAATGTTTTTCATTATGCATGATTTCTCGTGACATTGTTTACCATGTTATTCTTTTTAAATTATGTGAAAGTTAATCCACGCTCGCGAATAGCTAATTTAATTTTATGTTTGCAGTCTTTCATTATGCATCATGTCTCGCGACATTGTTTACTATGTTATTGTTTTTAAATTATGTGAAAATATTTTCTATCGTAAATGATTTTGAAAATGTCGCCGTTTGCGCGATGAAACGATCGTCAATCTTAATAAAGATATTTTATCACTTTTTATAGTATTATTTAACTTAATCTGTTTATAAGTGATTATTATACATGTTGTTATTTTGTTGCAGTTGCATAAAAAGTTCTAGGCATCCGAGTTTCTTAAAAAATTCTTAGTAATCTTGCAGATTTTTATTTATTTTTTTATTTTTTTATAGTACATACGTGAATGTGTTACATGAATTTCTTTTATTACAGTTACATAAATAGTTCTAGGCATCCCATTTTCCTAAAAAATTTCTTAGTAACCTCATTTTTTTTTTTTTTTTTTTTTTTTTTTTTACAGTGTAACAATAGATATAACTATAAGCAAAAATATGTCTTTGAATTACGCTGACGTTATATTGATAGTTACAAACCTGACCAATCAATTTTGCTCTAAAAATTAACCAATAAAATTGGGGTCTCTGTAGTCGAGTGGTCAAAGCACCACGCTGCTAATCACTTGCGTGCCTAGGAGATTGTGGGTTCGATTCCCGCTGGTTCCATTGCACACACTCTTTGTGTGGAACTCCCAGAATGTATTTCTCTTCTGTTGTAACATTTCCTTGTGCTATCTTGTCTCTGATTTATTAGCGGGCTCTCATGTCAAGCACACAAGTCATATGTTTGTTGTTTAATAAATAAATTTTGCTTTTACTTCAATTTTTATTATATTATTAACTTCTAAATATCGCATTCAGTTTTCAAGCTGTCGAACGGGGAAAAAATGTTCTTTGAAAAGCAATTTGTTTGAAAACGGTATCTCAATTTATTTTTTTATGGGTTTAAAATAATTTTCAAACGTGATTTCTTTTTTTTTTTACCCATATGCAATTAAGGAAGAACACCTCTATGCTCTCTGTAATCTGTAAGTCATTTGTATTGTTTTTCCTCCAAAAATGAGATACAGGGTCTTAAACATAGAGAAATGACAGCGAGCCCTGAATTAAAATGACATAAAAAACAACATGTGATTAAATAAATTGTCTTGGTTTAGTTGGAGAAATATTTCTGAAATTCCATGTACTTTTAACGAATTAAGTCCAGAAAATTTATTCAATAAAATGTATCTTGTCTCTAAATATCCCCATTTCGTGGCTGGTTATCATTTCTTCAACTTCAAAACTCTCATTAGGTCACTTGAAAAGAAGTCGGATGTGACAATCCCAAAACTTCCTTCATCTCATGCATACTTCAAAATTCACTATCACAGTGTCATAATTAAATGACAATCTATGCCCATCATGAGGATTTTAAAGGTATAGGTTCGTTGAATTCTGTGCATTTAAACCATTTGTGCCTGAATTTTGGTTTTCTCAAATGTTTTGATAAAATCACTTTAAAATATTGCAAAATGAACTGGAAAAATACTAAAAAAAATTACACTTAATTTTTTTCGTATTTATTTAATAAAATGTAAGAAAACTACATATGAGTATATCTAGTAGAATAATGTACATAATTATATGTTTTGTCTATATTTATATTTAAAAAGTTTTTAAATTGTATATTATGTACTGTAATTAGTATTTTTATGAACTACAAAAATATATATATATATATATATATATATTTATTTATTTACAGAGACTGATAACGTTATAATTATTATTAATAATAAAATAAGAATAATCGTATTTCTGACTTAAAAACAATTTATTTCATAAATATCTTCAAAAGCAGATTACATAAATAACTGTCTCCTAAATGTCCAACAAAAATATGTGTCCATTTGTGCCCAGAACCCTATATTTTAGACGTTACAAAAATGCATAAAAAATAGGCTTGAACATTTAATATTCGCAATTTAAAAAAATACGCATTTAAAAAAAGTCTACAAGCTAAGATTATGACTTGCGATTTCGGATCCTTCATAGAAAAAATACAAATAAACTTACTTTTTACATTTCGCCATCTTGAAAAATTAAAAATTTATAAACACCGAAAAAAGCCTTCATTTAAACAAATAAATATCCACCTTATGCTGTCATCTCTCGGTAATAGATAAAGACATTTATAAATAATTATTTCATACAATTTTTATGTTATAAAGGAGAAGAAAAATGTACTTATCGATGAAAATTTGAAACGTCCCAAAAATGGGACGCTTCGCACAAATGGGTTAAAAAGGATATAATAAGTATTGCATTTTTCAAACAGATAATTGAATTTTGGCACCTACCCTCTTACACAGTAAGAAAAAAAAATCTAGAAACTTACAAATAATTTTCTAGGAAATTGGGATGCCTAGAATTTTTTATGCAAGGGCAACAATAAAAATTAATGTAACAGATATACGTTTGCACTGTAAATTAAAAAAAAAAATCTGTAAGGTTACTAGGAATTTTTTAGGAAACTGGGATGCCTAGAATTTTTTATATAACTGCAAACCGGGTTACAGATAAAATTTTAGTAAGACTCCTGTAATTTTAGTAGATTCTTTTGTACAGCTACAGATTTCTGTAGTTCTGTAACTTACATCTGTAGAATTACATCTTTTTTTATATATATAGTGTAGATGTCTGCAAATAAATTCCCAACCCAAAAAGCATAAAAGTGGCACCTGTTGGGCAGTATACGTTCAAGCCTTATAAGGATATATTTGTGTGAAACAGTAACAGAATATGAAGTTTGATTAAAATTCCGTCCATTAGTTTTTGAGATACAGCTATCGCTAAAATCCTGAAAAATGCAGCATAACTGAGTAACCTGTCATATGATTTACACGAAAACCCTATCAGCACCAATGGCATAAGTTGTTGCTTATAAGGTTCTTGAGATAGAACTATTACGGAAATCGCGAAAAATGCATCATAGGAACGCCACTTATTGGGCGATTTACGCAAAAAGTAAATCAGCACCAATTTATATGAAGGTTTAACTGAATCTGAAGTTTGATGAACATCCGGGCATTAGTTCTTGATGTAGAACTATTGTGGAAATTGTGAAAAATTAAGCATAGCAGTGCCGCCTGTGGAGCGATTTACACCAAAAACTAATCAGCACCAAATTATATCAAGGTAACCTAAGTGTAAAGTTTTGTTAAGTTTCTTGGATTAGTTCTTAAGATAGAGCGCCTACGAATTTGTGTCACATACAGACAGACATTTTTTTAAAACAGTCGAATCGTGTTCAAGATATTCTAAAACGTATAAATCCGTCGAAAATCGAGAGTCTAATTTTTTCACGAATTCAATATTTTTTCTTCTTGTAAAGATAGAAGAAAGTAAAAACAGAAAATGATTAACAAATTAGAGACAATATATAAAGAGGTCCTTCTTTGCTAAGTCACATAGGGATACCACTTCCCGCTTTTATGTTACAAACAGTCGAAAATGCTGATTTTTGAAAATGTTCAACAATTTAATTATTATAATTCAAGAGGAAAAAGAGATAACTGCTTGTTTTTTATGGATATGTTCGGAGGTAGTAATAACACATATAAAAAATGAATAGTTATCCCTGTATGAGAAATAATTTTTCAAACTGACATTTTGATTAATATTCCAGTATATTTTAAAGAACACACTGGAAAAAATTACAGGTAAGTCCACTTCAATTCTATGTTTTAATGGAAAAAGCGTGCAGATTTATTTTTTTTTCTACATTTTTGCTTATGTCTATTACAATGTAAAAAAAAAAAAAAACAAAAAAAAAAACACTAGATTTGCCAGCACAAACTACTGGCGTCCAAATTGCAGGCACATTTTGCTGTTAATTTTAAGCATCTACTGTATTTTTCATGTTTATATAGTCAAGAAACCAAAGAAAGCTTAGCACATTCGACCGTGATCGAGTTTGAGCGCGAGATGAACAGTACTTTGTACTTTAAAATTGTCGTTTTTTTTTGGTTTTTTTTTTTTTCAGTGTAGTTTAAAAAGTATGTAAGATTGAATTTTGTAAAATCGCAATTTTCGACAACTTCTAATTAAAAAATATTAAGATGGAATTTTAAAAAAAAAGAGATTTTAACTTTATTTCTATACTAGGGAGCTCTGCCCCCAGCAAGCTACGCGTGCCAAGCCACGGTCAGACACTGCAGAATCTAAAAACACGCTAAACTGATCGGTTTTAAAAATATTATAGAAGATTGAATTATACTGAAAAAAGCTGTGCAGATCTCCCTGTAAACGGGCTTCCATTCAATTTACTTTGATTTCAAAAATTTAAGGCCGAATCAGTTGCTGTTAAGACAACCAATGGTTGTTTTCGTGTTTGATTAAAGAGGATAAGTTAAACGTTTGAAAAGAAGCTAAAATAAAATGAATTAAGTGTACAGAGTCTTTGTCTCACGGTATTTTAAAACAATTTCTATAACAATAGCCTAAGTCATGTGACTATCATCAACAGCTCCGGGCGAACCACTTCGCTTTTTATATTAATGGTGCCATTTTGGTACTTTAATGTTAACCAGGTACAGTTGATAAGTCGCAAAATATTATTCTATCGTCATCATTTCATCTATATTATAATAGTCCAAGTCATGTAACTGCCATAAATAAATACGCTCTGATCCCTTCGCTTTTCATATGAAAGTTTGGCCCAGATATCATATACGGCCCCATATTGACGCGATTTTTTTCCGACGCTAATTTGGGGAAAACTTCAACAGCATAAACAACAACATCCGGCTTATCAAATCAAGCAAAATAACGATACTATGGCGCCAGTTAAGTACCCGTTGCGTATATGACATCGGCGTCAGAAAAAAATCGTGCCAATATGGGTCCGTTTATGACATCTGTGCCGAAAGTTTTCCCTTTTGATTAAAAAATCAAATTTCTTTTTCGAATAAAACTACATAAAAGTTTCCATGGTCGCAAGGAATTCTTGGTACTGTTACACTAGCCGGGTGCAAATCTCGCCAATAGCTATTTTTCAACTCGCCAGCTAGCATTTTTTTTTATTTTTCGAGTGGTAAATTAAAACATTGCTTTGAAGTTGAAATTAAATGTCATCGTTTGTTACATCATTTAGTATTTGGCCAGATGCCATATACGCACCGGGTTTGGCGTGATTTTTTTAACGAAAATTTGGCGAAAACCTCGTTTTCGAATACCAGTTACATGTGTATTTTTGGTACTACTTAGTTATCCCGTCGACCAAAAATCTATCACCAAACTATAAGATTAAATGCCAATAATGGTTGATCGTAAATGTCACGTTCACTTGACTTTAAGGAAGTTACACGTCTTTACGTCATCAAGTGATTTTTATTTCGAAGTTTTATTTGTATATTTATTAATGTTATACTATTTTCTTTGTTCTTTCGTTATTTAAAATAAAAATTATGTCAATTTGTATAATTTGGCGAGTGGTTTGACGATTTATATAATTTGGCGAAATGGGTCGATGGAATAACTAAGTAGTACCGTATTTTTTAATTATTTTCTATTATTTTTTATTTTTAAAGGAAAATAACAAAAAAAATAATTAACTATAGAACAAAACAATTTATGTAATTTAAAAAAAGAAAATAAAGTAAATAAACATTTGTTATTAAATAAATAGCAATAGCCGGGTTACCATGTCAACCAAAATAATGCCATTTTGGCGCCAATTAGGTACCCCGGTGCGTATATGACATCTGTGCCTAATATTTTTCTTTTCATTTCGTTTAAAAAAGATAAAGAAGTGAAAGCCATTTATTTTAAATGTTTCAGTTTGTATTAAATAAAATGATAATGAAATACAAATTGAATTATGAATAAAAGTAACATCATACATTTCTTAGCATACATTTAAGGGAGGCCAAACTTCTCGCCAAATTAGTTTAAAATAGTAACCATTTCTAAAATCTGAAAAAAAAAAAAAAAAAAAAAAATCTGTTATGATTAAAATTTGAGTTGCTATCATTAGAGAAAAGTATATAAAATTAGAAAAAAATTAATATTTCGAAAACTAATTCTAATTTAAAAATTTTAATACCAGGTTTGAGATCTCCAGATCAATAAGGATTTTTGGTGTTAATTTCATCGCAAAGTATTCCGTATTTTAGGAGAAATCGCCGTGAAACATAATCAGTTGTTTCATAGAATCGTTACATAAATTCGTTTTATAATATCCGTTTCATTGGGATTTTATATATACTAGGGGATCGAACCCGAGCTCCTCGGGTTACAGGATATAGACGAACCCCCCCCTTTTTTTTTAACTCTAATTATTTTTTTTTTACATGTAATATATATTTTAGATAGCTCTCTAACATCAAAAAGAATTTTTATATGAAAAATATTAATTATTCAATCAAATAAAGTTTTGAAATTTATTAAACCGATATTTTCACATGTCACCGCATGCCAGGAGTTATTAAAGGAGATTTTGCGACTTACGTCAGTATTTCCGATCATTTCGGTGCATAAGCGCGTTGTTCAATCACATGTCTGTTAAATTTCTTTCTTATTTACGTTAATATATTTATTTTTCTATAGAGGAAGTTTTAATTTTGTTATGGAACATTAGACAGAAACAAATGCTGAACATTTTACATTGTTTTAAGGGCAAGCGGATTAACCTTTCGTAATCGAGCTACACGTGATAGAGATAAATTAAAAAATAATTTATGCTTGAAAATCTATATATATTACGCTATCGTACGTGTCACAGAAATCGCGATTATTTGTTAATTGTTTAATGGCAACGCCCGAATTAAACGAATATCATTGGATATTGTGTAATATTTTTAAAAAGGGAATAACAATAAATAAATAAAAATTTTATTAATAACTATAGAACAAAACAATTTATACAATTTCAAAAAATAAAAGTAAATAAACAATTTATAAATAAACACAACATCCGGGTTACCATATCAAGCAAAATAACGACACTTTGGCGCCAGTCAAGTACCCCGGTGTGTATATGACATTGACGTCAGAAAAAAGTCGCGCCAACGTAGTGCGTATATGATATCTGTGCCATCTTTTATTCATCTAATTTAAACTACAATAAATAAATGAAATTACTTTTCCAGTATAGGTACTTGGCGAAATAGAGAAAAGGTCCATGGCGAGAAAAGAATTTTTTTTTCTGGCAACCGATTTAATAAAAATATTTTTTTTTTCAAATAAAACTACATAAAATTTCCATGATCGCAAAGAGTTCGTACATTTATGGTAGCTGGGCGCAATTCTCGCCAATAGCATTTTTTAACTCGCCAGCAGCATTTTTTATTTTTCGAGGGGTAAATTAAAACAATGCTTAGATGTTGAAATTAAATGGTTTATGGTATTATTTATTCTTTTTCTTTTTCTTCTTTTTCTTTTCTTTTCCATTTCTTTTCTTTTTCTTTTCTTTTTCTTTTTTTACAGAATTTTTTTTTTTTTTTAAGTGAAAGTCATGAATTTAAAGGCTTCATTTTTTAATTAAAGTTATCCGTTCTAAATAAAATGAGTGAAAGGATTATATTTTAATCTTAATTAACGAAATATGAAAAAAAATGCGACGGGTACAATGTTTGGCGATTTATCGCCTGTGCCCAACTAATATAAATGTAGGGAGTTCTCGATTTCTCTATCAGAATCTTCCAATTTGGCGAAGGATTGAGCAAGTAAATTAAATTATGAATAAAAGTAACATGATACAATGCCTAGCATACATTTAAGAGAGACCAAACTGGTCGCCACGGGCGGCTAATTATTTTAAAAACCATAATAACTAATTCAATTAAGATACAATTTTCAAACGAATTTCATTTGAAAGTAGATTTTTTCTCGATTTGGCGGTTTAAAAATTGAAAATGTGCGATATTTAGAAATTAAAAAAATCGCTGGCATGGCACGTATTTTAATTTCATTTTTTTAAAAAGTTTTTATGATAAAATGGCAACAAAAAGATACAGTAATATATTATTTTCTTTCCCCCGTGATTATTTTCCCTTTACTTTCAATCCTCCACAACTTTCAACAGAAGTGGAGTTCTTCGCAGTTGCCACAATTACAAAAAATGTATTAAAAACTACAAAAAAATTAATATCTCAAAATTAAACTGAGATACAGCTTTCAAACAAATTGCATTTAAAAGAGCTTTTTTTTCGTTATACGACGGTGGAAAAATTTAAAATGTGCGATGTTTAGAAGTTTAAAAATTTCCAATATAGAAAATTGCAAAACCAAAATTTTATTTCAAATTTCAAAGTGTTGCCATTAGCAGAATGACGTATGCGTTACCCACATATATGTTTGTCCTTTATAATATAGATAGGGTAGATGTATTTCCACATACAAAATATGAGATAAATAAAAAATGGTGTGACAATCACAAAAAAAAAAAAAAAAAAAAAAAAAAAAAAAAAAAATCTTGAAATTCCTTGAAAGTCTTCCTTCGACACATGAAGAAAAATGTAGATTAGCTATAATCTATCATACCAATATCAAGAAAATGAAAATGCAATCATAAACTGTGCATCAAAAATGTTGCATATAACATGCATACGTTTATGCATCATACAGATACGAAAGCGATGTCTTATAGTGTATCATAAATGAATAAAATAAAACCAAGATATGCTGTATTTGATGATTGATTGATCTATGGTTATTACTTTACAGGCAGTCTATCTCTGTATAAATATATATGTAAGATTGTGATATTGAAAAGACGTTCATATATTGAAACATATTGGTAAGACGTTAATATATTGAAATATTTAAATAATAATAGAATGCTGAAATCATACAAACTTGAATTTAATTTCTGGAAGACCTCTAATAATTCAATTCTCTAATTTTTAATGCGTTACAACTAGTTTTTTAGCCCCCGGTACGGTTTGCTATTTCTTTCTCCCAGCTTATTTTGTGTAGTCTCCAAAAAATAACGTTACCTTACAAAAGCCAGCCGTAAAACAAAGCAGTACGATTAAATACTCTATAGCAATTTTTTAAACTTCTAAGCATCACACACTTTCAATTTTCATACCGTCGTATTAAAAAAAAAAAGTACTTTTTAATGCAGTTTGTTTGAAAACTGCATCTCCATTTATTTTTGAGATATTAAAAATTTTTTTGTAGTTTTTAGAGCCATTTGCTTAATATTGGCAACGGAAGAACTCCATTTCTGTAGAAAGTGAAAGAAAAACAGCAATTATATCTTTTTGTTGACATTTTCCCATGAAAACTGAAAAAAAAAATTAATTAAAATACGTGCTATTTTGAAAAAATATAAATGAAGGATTTCTGATAAAACATGGAACTATTAGAAAATAAATTAAATTTTAAATATCTATATTAATAATGCAAACAAATGAACGCCAGTGAATCTTTAGATAGCCGATTTTTTTTGTCGAGTTTTTTGAATGACGAAATCTCTTGTTTTTGGATTTGTGTATTATTCAGCGATAGTGACGTCCTAAGCGTACTTTACTGTAGATGTTGTTTAACACTGGATAGCAAATGATGAATTCTTCAGCGGAACTGGATGACGTCACTTTATATAAATTAAAATCGCGTGTTTCGAGTCTTAAAACTGAACTACAGCAGAGTCCCGATTATCGGAGTTTCCGCTTTCACCGAGTTATTTTCTTCTGATGGACTGATGTCTTCCGTTATTATGAAACATTCATTATAAATGAAGTGTTAGGTGAAGATGAAAGAGCAGTCGTAAAAAGTTAGAACTCTGATTTTCTGGTCAGAATAGGGGGAAAAATGGCCATAATTTTTTTTTTTTCATCAGAAGAAAATGAAGTAAAGAAATGCCGGGGGCGACACTAAATTCTGAAAAAGCAGACTTCCTGTTCTCTAGTTTTAAACATACTAGGATTAAAACTTAAAACATATATTCTGCCGAATGTTCTAATTAGGTCTAATATAGTCAATTGCTTTATTGACATCTTCCGTGTCAATGCTTCATGAATGATGGGAAAATGAGAGACTTATTCTTTTCTTATTTTCAAAGTTTAAAGTTATTGTGTTCGTGTTCCGTGAATTTGCTTTTATATCTCATGCGTTCAGATCATGGACAATAAAAAATACCAGAGACTTAGTTGATTTGATCACGTACGTCAGAAGTGAAATGTATGATGCTACCTAAATATACTAATGATTCGTTTTATTGCGGGTTGTTTTTCTTTCATAAAAACTTCGGATATGAATATGAAAATGCCCTTTGCATTATTTCAGTGAAATTGAATATTTCCGTGATGAAGTACAAATGCGCGTACCAAACAATGACACAGGTCCAGAAGATTTAAAAATAAATACTTGTACCTTAAAAAGGAAACTTTAAAGAAAATTTGAAGAGACACATAGGTGTCTTGGGAGTGACCCCGCTGACACACCAAAATCAAATTTTGATCTTTACATAATCAAGTGCAAGCAACGAGTGATAGAGTTCACAATTTTCATTCGTAAAGTTTTGGCAATAGATAGATATTGAGTAAAACACAGATCTTGACAAGGAATGATCGTTACATTGGAATACATGAGGCAGTTTAAATTTAGATGAAAAGCCTATAGGCGATAATTAGCCAAGCGTTAGTACGTGAGAAAGTAAGAAAGAATTCGAAGGCTGCCGAAAGCATTGAAATTAGTGTGGTAAAATGAAAGGCCACATAAGTTTAAAAGTGCATCTGGATATTATTATATAACCACTGGTTTAACCAAAGTTTTGACTATCTCTTGTAAAGCATCGAATTAAAAATCTGATAGAGAGAAATTTTATAAGCAGATGCAACGTGAAAAGAATCTATCTTTCGAAATGAAATGGCTGTGAATATTATTCTTTTTTTATTTTATTTTCTTAGATAAAAGAGCAGAGAGAGTTTTCTGGGAACTTTAAAGTAATATGAAAAGGGAAGTAGATTAATTTAAAACTTGGATTTACAAAAAGAAATAGAACGGCGCATATTTATATTGATAGTTAATATTAAAATTTAACTATATAGGGATAATATGAATTACCTATAAAGAATAATATATGTGATATCAAACGATATCACACTAAATTCAAATCCTATACGTATGTATATATTTATCATTGTTTGTTTATTTGTTCTTTATAAAATCTATAATTTTTGATAGATCTGCACGAAACTTCATATACATAAGTTTTAAAACAAGGGTAATACTACTGTCAATATAAACAAATTACCAGATCACTCTATAAGGCTTTCCTCAAAAACCTGTCATAGCTTATCCTGATAGAAATCTTTTATGTTCTTTTCATTTTCTAATACAATATTTTCTTTCCTGTTGCCAAAAACAGAGAAAGAATTTAAACAAAAATGGTAACATATAAACTATATATAAAAATCACTTCAAAACATCAAAGTACACATTAATGATAAGTGATAAACATAAGTGATAAACATAAATTTTAAAATGGCAAAATACCTTTATTTATAATGAAGGGAACGAATATTTTTTCCAACTGGATTATATCATATTCAAAGCTGGAGTAGCACACTGGAATGCCTTACCGGTTAGGCTATCCGGACCGATACCTGGCTGACATAATTCACTCTTATTAGTTGGACTTGGCTGCGAACCAAGTATCTAGGTTCGATCCCTGGTCTGGACATTTTTCGCTCTGTTGGAATAAACTTCAACTGTGCTACTCCAGCTTTGAATATGATATAATCCAGTTGGAAAAAATATTCGTTCCCTTCATTATGAGCTAATTACATGGTATACAGGAGTTTCCGTGTTAATTAAAGTAGTTTCATCATGTAAATACTATAGTTATAGCTCGGATGAATGAAATAGCGCTGCAGTTCGTAGCCAAGTCCAACTAATAAGAGTGAATTATGTCAGCCAGGTATCGGTCCGGTTAGCCTAACAGGTAAGGCATTGGCACGGCACGCCAAGTATTCAGGTTCGATCCCTGGTCTGGACATTTTTCGCTCTGATGGAATAAACTTCAACTGTGCTACTCCAGCTTTGAATAGAATAAAATACCTTTATTTATTTACATTTCGGCATGTTTCATTGCATCAGACGGCAACATTCTCAAGAAAATGATAAAAATATTTTCGCAAAAATTCAAATTGAAAAACTAATAAACAAAAACAAAAATCACGCGAACACAAGCATAACAAAATTAACTGCAATATTAAAAATGGAAATTTGTGAACGTGAATTATTTTATATTATTGTTTCATTATCCTGTATAGCATTTCTTTCCAAATTTTAGGGAGCTCCATGATGCTGAATCATTGCAAATACTTTCATTGCGTAAGAAGTACGTGTGCTTGCGTGTACATTGTTTTTCCAAGCCAATGAGAATTCGGCTGACTGTATATAGCTTAGTAAACAAAACTGACGTCATTCAGATCAGAAAATACGCATTTTTAATTTATAAAATTAAAAACTAAATGTGCGTTTAAATGATATGGCATTTTCGTTTAAATGTATTTGAAGTTAAAACATCTACTATAATAGAGACATTTCAAAATAATGATAATAATTAGTATTATTCAGAAATAAAAGAATTAAATAAAAAATAATTAAAAAGCCATCACTTTCTAGATATTTTTATTTGTGACGTCAAACTGAGTCAAACGAATTTATAGTTATGTTTTATTTCCTACTTCGTTTGTAAACTATGTATCGTATAGTTATCTCTCTATTCTAAAAAAAGGTAACTCCCGCTGTCACCGCCGCCGCCGCCGCCGCCGCCGCCGGTTTTGAATTTTTTGTGACCGGAGGTCTTTCTTCGTTAATATTAAGAAAAATAATGCATACAAAAATATGAAAATTGGTAGTATTATACAGAAATGTTTGATAAACACGCTGATGTAGACAGTTTTCAAATCGAAGAATTATTTTAAGAGATATTTAATGCTAAAGTTGGACAAAATCGTTCCATTAAAAAAGTTTTATAGGAGCAAAAACTATACATCGGAATTTAATACTTTTTAGATCATTTTATACGTTATAATTTCCCGGTGTGCAGAAATAATTTATTTTTTTAATTTGACTCATTTTTCGAGGTTTCATTTCTATTTTAAATTCAAATTTTCAGCATTTCGAGAGATATTTTTTTACTTATTTCAGAAAATTGTACTAATTTAACCTGTTGCCAAACTGTATAAACAACGGAAACAATAATGTTTGCTTCAAATTAAAAATTTATTTACGCGTGACTATTATAAACAGAAAAGAAAAACTTTCAAATTAGAATTAAATAATTACGTATAAAAAGCAGGAACTTATTGAAAATTACTTCATCTATAATTACACGTGAATTTTAACAGAGAAAGGATATTGTAAAGTAATAAATTCATTAACATGCGTTAGAAGTCTTAAATAGGAGAAATTACATCACATTTACGTCACATTACACTTATTACGTAAAATGAACAAAAAGTAATATTGCAAAATAGTAGTTTAAATTTAAAAATAGCGCGAGACATTTACTTGATATTTTGAGATGAACTTTTCAACTATTTTTTTTTTTTTTTTTTTTTTTTTTTTTTTTTTTTTTTTTGACAGCGCAAATAACATTTCATTTCTAATAAAAGCATTTTCACGTGAATATTAAAAAGGGAAAGAAAAGTTTGGTGAAAATTACGTCAGATTAAAAACGATATATTTAAAATGTTTTATTTAAAAGGACTTTCTTTTCGCTTTGTTAAAAAATACCGGGAGACAAAGACTCTGTTTACTTAATTCATTTTATATTAGATGATTTTGAAATGCCATTGTATCTTTTAACAGCAGCTGATTTTTCCGTAAAATTCCCCAATCAAAGAGAAATGAATAGAAACCCGTTTATAGGGCGATCGCCTTTGTTTTTTTAATTATAATTCAATCTTCCAAAAAAATTCAATTAAAGCCGATCAAATTAGCGTGCTTTTAGAGACTGCAGTGTCTGAACGGGGGGTTGGCGAGCGTAGCTCGTAGGGGGCCGAGCCCCCTAGTACTCTAAAGATAAATGTTCTAATTCTTCCAGATACAGTGATAACTTTTTCTACCATTTATTTTAAATAGGAAGCTAAATATAGCAGCCATTTTTTTTTTAAAGATTGTTCTTTTTATTTTCAAACAAACCTTCATGGTTGACGTCACGACTGAAAGCGTTTTGAAAGTGATGTAATTTTCGAGCAGTTATTGTAGATATACTTTTTATGAATGAAAGTGTAAGTTTCCATTTTAAAATAATACCATAGAATTTCATTAAATGCTGCGACATATGGTTGAATATTTTATATTTTTACCCGTATTTTCAGGGAAACTGTATATTTTTCAGTTACGCGTGCCAAAATATCCTACATTCTCATACATAAAGTTAAGCGATTTTACTATGATTTTGTCAAAGTTACGCCGGTTTTTTTTTTTTTTTTTTTTTTTTTTACATTCTTACTCAACTTAGTATGGTTCAAACATGTAAAGATAGAATTTTATAATCGATTTTACACTCGCTGATTTTTCACTTATCTGATATACTAGAACAATTATAATTATGTACACAGTTATGTTCCTGATGCGTATAAGTTGCAATAACAACGGAGTTAATAATGCACCAAACCACGCTCACTAAGATATGCCAATATGCTGTGAAACTGGTGCAATAAAATATTTTAAATATTTAAAAGTAGAAAATGAAATATAAATAAAGCATTTATACACTCCAATATTAAAAAAAAGAACCTTTTATCAATTAATATTTCAGTAGTAACAAAATACGATTATACACTGAGGAAATAATTTTAAAATCCTCAATATATTAATGATTGATTGTTAAATGATCCCTTTTTAGGTGAGTTCATAATTATATAAATACGTAGCGCCTATAGTCGTCGTTCAGTCCGTCCGTCTGTCCGCATATAACAGAGCAAAAGCTATCCAACCGAATGGTCTGAAATTTTAAATATATAATTGTTGCAATATTTTGTCGAGTCATTTCAAATTTTATGAAAATCGGATGTATAGTTTAATTGCAGTCAAAAGTTTTCCGTTACATGACGGGCAATAGGAAAAAATTATTTCAAGCGCATTTTAATGATGTTACAGCCTTTCGAACAGAATGAAATCGATTTGTACTTATTGAAGTGCACTTAAATATACATTCAGTACAATAGGCGGTGCAAAAAATATTTATAAAACTAGCTATAGTACACACGCACCTCATTCGCTACGTTTGACGTGCAATTTCTAACTTGTTTTTCACAGTCATCATATCTTAAAAAAGAAAGCGAGTAAAAATTATATATATATATATATATTTTTTTTCAAATAAAGCATTATCAATACCAATGAAAAAAAGAATTGATAAATTATGAAATACTTGAAGTTCAGTTGAAACTATCCGAAACAAATCTTAACCCTTTCACGGCCAAATAATTGTGTTTCTGTAATGTTGAATTCACAATAAAAAATTTCCGGAAATTTTCGTTTCAAATTAAGCAAAAGCAATTTTTCAACTTGTTTCCACCAAAGCTATAAAAGGAAAATTTAATTAACAGTTTCTGGTGCAAATATTGATTAAAATTAGGTGTTATATAATATATCACAGCGCCCCTCAAGGGGTTAAACAAAAACACAAATGTAAACAAATATTACAATCCATCAAAATTTCGTTGCTTATTTGAAGAAAAAAAAAATCAAACAATCAGTTTTAAAATTATATCTTTTTTCAGTTATAAAAACCAGAAGATCAAACCCAGGCTTCTCATATTACAGAACATACTATCCGGTGTAGAGAACCACGGCTAAATCGAGTTTGGTCGTGATAGAACATAGATTAGAAACCTGTTTTTTATTCAAAACTCTATTAGATTTTTTACATTTAATAAATTTTTTTTTAGGTTGCATAATAACATCACTAAAAACGTTTTTATATGAAGAAATCAATTATGTATTCAAATAAAATTATAATGCCATTAGGCAGATCTTTAAAAATACGTTTCCTAAACATATTTAGTAGTAATTTATTATTATTTTTTATAACATAATTCAGATATAGTTTATAAATTCCACTGAGTATTTCAAGTGAAATTGAATAGATGGCGCCACACAAGGAGATATCTTTTGTCTATTAAATATATTTCAAATTTATCTGTATGTCTGTTTTAAATTTTTCTAAACACCTTGGGAAAAAAAATAAAACCAATCAAAAATGTTATTGTCAAAACTTAAAAATAATTTAAGAAATGAGTCATAAAGTATTCGTACAATTGATTTTATTATTATTATTATTAAAATAGCATAATTTATTAATACTGGTTCAATTGTAACAATATTTTTTAATAAAACATGACTTCATTTTTAAAGCATTATTCAAAACACTTAAAAAATTAATTAACATTTTAAAATAGCAATATTAGAAAATTTAAATAAAAACGAAGTATTAGTATCTTAAATTTCTCATTAAAAACTGAGCGGTTAAAAATTTTGTGACATTTGGTTTTAATCCAGTAAATGAATTACATAATTTAAATTCGAACAAAAGCAGAATAACAAAAAGTTTAATTTTCATACTTAAAAAAAAGAGAAAAAAACTTTTGTATTTTTTGGTTTTAAATTAAGTATCATAAGTTTTATGAATTTGATTTACTCTCGCATAATTTCTATAAAATGCCTTATAAAACTTTAGTTATACAAAAATACTATTTAGAATTTTACTGTTAAAAATTATTAGATACGTTTTCAGCTCCGAAAGTTCAAAGCATTAAAATGCATAAAATTTTCTATTCAGCTTATTTATAACCTAAAATTAAGATTGTTTAAAAGTTGAATTTTCTGGGTTTCTTTTTTTTCATCTTTTGTCTTCATTACTAAAAATTAAAAATATGTTTCACAAAATGGTGCAGAATAAATTTTATCAAATAATTAATCTAAATAAGAACACAACATTTTATTAACTAATTAACATTCCCTGAAAAATAAGATAATATTGTTTTCTGATACTTATTCGCCTGTATTGCTTGATTTTTATATTTCACAATAACAATTTGAGAAAATTAACTAAACTTAACATCACTATTTCTATTCCAGATGATTTATTTTTTTTTCTTAATATAAAGTTTATTATTTATTTTTAAGTTTCTGGTTAAATGAATTGATTTCCTTTATTAAATCTTTCTCTAGAAAGTATTTACATTAAAAAAATAATAAATAAATTTTTGTAAGTTGTATGGCAATGATGCATTATTTATGTATTATAAACTGTAAGGAATTACGGGAACAATTCATTTGTCACTCCCATAAAAAAAGGTTTTAAAGCACGTAAAAAAAAATTTTTGCTGTTATTTTATTGTTTCAAAAGAAAAAGAAAAATGTTTTCTTCCGTGCAATGCAGCTTCGTAATGTTTGTTTTCCTGTACATCACTTCTATGCCAAAAGATGGCGCCATCAAAATAGGAAATCTTTTAGATAATTTTTGAATCTAACATAAAAAGAAATAATACGAATTGTTACACATTTCTCTTTTGATTTTAAATATTCTGTTAAATTTAAAACTTGTAAAATCTTCAGAATTACAGAATCTTTTTTTAATATTTCACTAAAGTTTTGTTGATATGTAAGACAGAGAATTATGTATTATTACTTCACTCACTTTCATTCTTCGACGATTAAAATAGTAATAATAATAATAATCCTACATTTAACCCTTTCGACTAAGAATATTCTATTAATATTAAAATTTCTTTAAAAAATTAAAAGTAGATACCAAAAGGGAAAAAAATTAAGTTCTAATGCCCGTAGTTATTTTGCGTATTATAACAATACACCATGGAAGAATTGTTGGGGACCCGTCACGGGACATTTAGAAAATATTCAATTATTACAGCAATGTTCTATTAATTAAATAAACATAACTTTTCAGCAGTGGCGCACAAACGGCAGGAGCTAAAGGGTTACCCCCCCCCCCCCCCCAAAAAAAAAAAAAAAAAAAAAAATTCGAGACCAAATAAACGATTTAAAGTTTTTTTTTTTAATTATGAAAGATTATTATTATAATTATTGTTATGTTTAACGGTCCTTCGGAGGTTTTCGAAAATACTGATTTTGTTACCGAATTTTTCATATTTTAAAACTTTTTTTAAATTAAATACAAAACATGTTTAATATATGCTAATTAAATTTTAAAAACTTGTTACAGTTAAAAAAAGAATAGATTTTATATGTAAAAAATTTCGTGTTTCTCACATTCGTAACTGCCATAATATGGGTGGTTGAATAATTTCATTGATTAAATAATCTATTAGTTTTAATTGATTTCTGTTTCTGTTAAAATTATTAGATACAAATTAAAATTTCTTAATCCAAAATGTTTTAAAAATAGTGGGATTTTGCTTTTTTTTAATGGACTGTCGGTTGATAATTGATCCTTTATAGCCGAAGTGATCCTTTATATACGCAATATTACCAAAAAATAAAAATGAAGAACATAATGTAAATGAGAGGGAGGCGCATAATAGTAAATGCATTTTAAATAGAAATTTTACGCATTTCTAGTTAAGCCCGCTATAGCTGGAGTAAGCCTTTTGTATAATTCATTATAGCAGAAGTTGTAAACCATGATATTACACAGAATTTCAGTCGGGATCAAGCACCTCAGTACGTTATATCCCAAGTAGGTGAGTACTGTAGTAAAAAGTGGTTTTAATCTATTCTTTGTATTGCTATTAATGCCACATAATTTTATATTATATTTATTTTTTTTTTTAATATCTCATACAATCTTTTAAATCAGAAAATGCAAGAACTTCATAAACTATGTGACCTTCCGCACCCAAATTTCACCTGAAATCAGTGACGTTTGGCCACCTTAGTTACCAGACATTAAATTGCATTATATCAAAGTACAAAACAAAAAAGTGTGTAACACATTTATTTCTATAAATAATTATAATTAATAGAAAGTACATGTAAGGTTCTACAAAGGTAAATTTATATTTGAAGAATCTTATCAACTGTTTTCATTCCATTTCAAACAGATTCAGAAATTTGAAGTAAACGTTAACAAAATATCCGTTTTTAACTCGTAACTTTTATGCTAAAAATGTTAAATCTTTAAATTTAAAAAGAGAACATCACCTTTTCATAAACATATAAACACTTAAAAACTTTCTTTTACTTAACTAAGGTGACACATAAAATACAAATATAAACAAATAAACAGCTTCACATGTTTCTGTTTCAGTAGCGATAATACCGGAGGTAACACCAGACAAGGAAATATATTCAATAAGTTATTGCCCTCGAATAGAAATAATTGAGTTAAATTTATGAAATTGCTGAATTTTATGAGTCTTTTTCTATATAGTCAACGTGCACAGTAACACATTTCTGCAAACGGTATTTCAAAGAGGAGATGCGTTAGTGAATCCAAAGGGGGGCACTTTTCAAAATTTTGTAGACCTCGTCCATGTGACTGACATATTGTTTGTAAGGCCTGTGACCACTTATTAATGTTATGCACCTCTCGATACCTGCACCTCTTCTCATGTGACACAGTCACATGAGGGGTGTCTTCAAAATTTAGAAAAGTGCAAATTGGGGGGGAGGATCTCAGAAGGTGCATAATATGAATAAGTAGTCAGAGGCCTTTCCAACAATATGTCACATGAGGGGGGTCGGCAAAAGTTAAAAAAGTACCCCTCTTTGAGTCTACTATCGCGCCTCCTGGGATACACCCTTCCACCACTTTGAAATACTCTTTGTAGAAATGTGTTACTGTGCACGATTGTGGTGACTAAATAGAAAAGGACTAATAAAATGTTGCAATTTCATAAATTTCACTCAATTATTTTCATGTGACGGCGAAAATTTATTGATCCTCCCTTGCATACAATATACGAAGCACATCGTGCGGTGCGTTTGTCTTGTTCGATGATGAATTTTTATGATCTTTTATCTCTAATGCAACAGAAACATGTGAAGCTGTTTATTTGTTTATATACGTATCTTGTGTGACACCTTATTTAAGTAAAAGAAAGTTTTTATGTGTTTATATGTTCATAACGTTTTTACTATGAATTGTTTTTGCTCAAAATTTATGGCTGAAAATGTTAGGTATATATACAACAAGTTCGTCAAATTTAGAACAAAAACAATTTTTAGTACAAAAATTATGAGCAGATAAATTTCATTTTTGGGTCATATAGACCCAAGGAGAACAGCAGCGTTAAGTGTCTATTTTAAGTTATCAAAGTTGTAGAATGATCTCGGTGTATAGTCTTTCTCACAAAAACATGATAATTGAAATTATAAAGAGAATTATTTATTAAATAATTTCACAATAACCATTCAAACTGTAATTGAAATTAAAAATAGAACAAATATTATAAAGGTTTCATCAGCATTATTTATTTAAAAAATACGTCTTTTTAATATATGTTTAAAAAAAACAAAAAAAAAAATTGTCTCAAAAGTTTAGGCACATTCTGAAAACATTAACAAATACTGGATTGGGTTCAACAACCTGATCTTCAGTTGGTTTCAACAAACAAACCAACCGTTTTCCTTGAGTAGTATAAGACCAAAGATTTAATTTTTGTTGTTTATTTAAGATGTCGACAGATACGGAATTCATAAAAGAAGAAATTTTAAAGATATTTACGTTGAAATAAAAAATAAGCCCGTTATTGGAATTTCTAGAATATTCGATTGTTCAAAGCGAGGGATATACAAAGTACTTGCTAAAAATAACAATTTCGACCGAAAGCCATGATGCCGACTATGCATAACAAGTGTTCAGACTGATTGAAGAATTAGAGAAACTTTTGTCAAGATTTGTCCATATGACAAATTAAAAATAATCTCAGTGTAAATGCTTTAAGAACAGAATGCAAAGACGCATAACAGACTGCAATATTATTGTTTTAAAGAAAATATATTGTAAACCTTGCCTAAAATCACACCATAAACATGATAGAATGGATTGCTGTCGGAAGTACATGTCGTACGGCAGGGTTGCTAGTTTGGCCTCCATTTTTACTCAGAAATTTAGTGTTCATACCAGAAATAAAGAATAGTATTTTATGTTTTAATATGAGGCATTCAGCGTTCCTTTACCGCTTTTCCTGCCCAAGCTTGGCGAGTGTAATCTTTGAACTAGTGCTAACTTTTATTTCTTTTTCAATTTTCCTTTATCTCTTCTTGTAGTAGTTCTTGCAACTACAGCTATACCTATATTTAAATATAACTTTAACTTTCTTTTCAAGTTCTTAAACTTAACTTTAACTATTTTATCTATAAAATTAAAGCACTTATGCTAGTACCTATCATTATTATTTTTCTTTTAAGTAGTTTTAAATAATTACACCTTCTCTTTTTTCCTAATGACTGATTAATTTGTAAGACATAATATCTTCAGCCTGGGTGTTAAGTTGCCTGGCAACTAAGTAACCCCTCAACGGTGCTCCACTTTTCAACACTGTTCACCGATCTCATACAGTAAAAATTCTTCATTCGGAATGTCTGGTATGAATTTGAGATTTCGGATTAAAATTGGAGGCCAAACTGGCAACCTTTCTGTATGATGACACGTAGAACATCGTATTATTCAGTCATGAAAAGAAGTAGAATTTGGATCATCCTGATGACCGGAATTGTTACTTGAATGACCTCAAAAAACAGCCACGTACTTTCGTCATTTGACGACAAGGCGGGAAGTTTATTAGGGTTCGGTGGCCGATTGGCTTTAATGGCCAAATCTGTGCGACATTTTCCCAAGGGAAACAAAATTCAACAAACAGTAAAGAACTTCAGTCCAATATAACCGCATCTATTTCCATTTGGAGGCGTCTTAGAGGGTTCTGAGTGGAAATTTCAGCATGACACTGCTTCAATTCACAACTCACATAGTACGAAACTGTTTCTTTCCGCCCAAAACGTTAACGTTTTAGATTTGCCAGATTTATGCATGGACATAAACGCAATTAAGAGCATTTTGGGGTATTTTAACCAGCGAATTATACAAGAACGGAAAGCTGTATGATTCTACTAAAGAACTAAACGTGGCCATTGAAAAAGCATGGTTTCTCTGCCACCAATAATATTTAAAAAATTAATTGATTCAATGGAAACACGATAAATTGAAGTTATCCGATACCAAGAAAATACCATTAATAACATCATGTAAAATTATTAAATAATGTATTTTTTCCATTGTCCCTAAACTAGGCACTGTATAGTTACATACTTTGTTGATTTTGATATGATTTATTTGAATACTTTTACAGAATATAATAAGTAAATAATATCTTCAATTCACTATTGTTAATGAACGATATTTTCTTTTTGTTCTTTAAAATTATATGACTGACTGTAGATACATTTTTGGTTATTCATGTAACTACTTGAGGTACAGGAGGGTAAGAAAGAGCTTGAACCGATTTCAAGTTGAAATAAAATAAATACAGAACTCCAGCACTACATTTCTTATCTCAGAGTGATAGAAAACGTTGAACCGATGCAGATTTTTTAAGCTTTGTGATAATTGAAGAGCTGAGTGGATGAACATGTTATGCTACATTTTCTAAATTTTTTGGATGAAAGCGTTATGAGGTATCCTATGACATGGTGAAGCTAAAATACTAAGATTCTATTTAGTCTTGAAGATTTAAAATATTAATCATTAATATTTAATATTTTAATATTTAATAATGTCAATAATATTAATAATTTTTAATATTTGAGAATTAAATATGAATAAGTTATTCTGAGAGAGTTTAGTACAATACCTGTTAATATTTTAAACACATGGTATCAAACAGAAAATAAATCATTAAAATTTACTGCAAAAACTTTCACTTCAAATTTCTTCAAATGTAATTTTTGGTACTTAACATGTTCTTCCACTTAGCTCTTCAATTGTCTCCCAGAAAATGCAATTCTTGCATTTCATGCTGAAAGCACGAAACAGTAAAAGTCCATTCGGGTGCTGAAAGCTGTAAGTTAGACTGTTTCGGATGCCGTGAAACAGCTCTAATAGCTTGTCATAACAGGTAAAGACCAAACCAGTAGTAAAAGAACGTACAGCATTTTCAGAAAATGCAAAGTGATAGTTAAGAAGACTGCGTGAATTAAAAAATCACAAAGTTAAAAAAAAAAGTCACAAACGATATAAACAAATAACGAAGGACTGTTGATTTCGGAAAAGTTCCTTTGATTCCAGCCTTATAAAGGGCTTAATTTGCGCCGGAGCCCACCGGAGCCCGGCTCCAGTAAGTCTCTGTTTTGAGTAAATATTTGAATATTAGTCGGAATTCAGCGGAGGCACAGGGAGATACAGGGCTCCGGAGCCCAGTACAATAGCGCTTCAGAAAAACTGAAGCCTAAATTACTTTTTCCTTTCCTTTCCATCTAAAAGAATTTACAAAGTCACTTTCATTTGTAAGTAGATATAATTGCTATGTATTGTTATTCTGAAAGAAAGCAATCGAGCAGTGATTCCCCTTTTTCTATAAAAATATCGATTCCTTTCGATAACGGTGTCAAATTTTTAATTTAATCTGATTTTCAGGGACTCACCACAAAAGATTGTTATGCAGAAGGAATCGAATATAGTTTAAGATATGAACCTTTTACGGGAAATTGTAAACATTGTTCCATTCTTCAGCATATAAATATTAATTTCTGTAAATTTCCTTCAATTTTTCTTAAAAATGCGTATCTGCGAACTATCCCTTTTTTGTATATTAACACTATTTCCTAATCGTAATCCTTATCATATTTAATCGCAGAATTATGAAATTATTTAACTTTAAAATTAGGCAAAGATTTCTATTCAGAAGGAAGGAGTGATAACTAAAAAGTGGAATAGTTGAAAACTAAGTATACGCTGATAGGATATATTTAAAATCTTTATTTTGCTAAAGAAAAAAAAATGCTTTAAATTTTGAAGATAGTGTACGAAATATAAATATTCAGATAGGAGTGACAGGGGGGGGGGGGGGTACGCTTGTTGTACCGGTACCGCAGAATATTAGGGCTCCGGTGCCCTTTTTGTTAGAAATTAAGCCCTGCTTATAAGATGAAACAGTATCAGATACCTACGGTGTCCATTAAATAGACATGACCTCAAAAATTAATAGCACCAATGAAGCGGGCCGATCATCAATAGCGGTAAAAATAAAATTACAACATTTCACAGCCGAACTAGACTATAATAAAACATAACAATAGAATTCGTCCGAAGATACTTTTAGTCAATCAAACTTCATTGAAAGGCATCAAAAACTTCAGTCATTTATTATTTGGTGTGAAATTTGTTTAACTGGTAGAAAATTGCTTGTTTTTGCTGATGAAGGCATCAAAACCAACCATCAAAATACAGTTAAAACAGCTTGGAGAGTGTTATGTTTCTTTGCTCTCAAAAGCACTTGAAAAAAGAAAAATGGACTCTCCACTAAAATCTGCTTTTGCACACATTACAAGAAGAGCAGAGATATACAAGAGAGCAAGTCACATATGCCGGACTTCTGGCTTCTGTATTTTATAGATCTCAGCGATATGGGTTATTATTCGTGATAATTTTACTGAAAAGAGTTTGTTTGAAGTCTCTCAGCAGTTTGTAGTTCTTGAAAAAAATATCTCTGGTTCAAATGGGTGAAAATATTAGAGCTAAATTGAGGCCTGTTATTGAAAATGTTTTCAAATTATCTCACTTCAACATAAAAGCAAAAGGTGGCTACTACTTAAATTTATTGTTTTTCTGTAGTTCAGATATTTCTACTTTGTCTATTGGCAATACGAGTTTGATTTCTATGGTTATTAAGACATTTTAAAGCTAAAAGTCTGTCTGAGTTATTTCTTGTCGCTCAGTAAATAGTGCAATTGAGTTCTATTACAGTTCTGTAATTCGTCTATTTCAAAAATCGATTGTTTGACTTAGTCAGGGTTATCCATCACTGTAGCAATTGAAGAATGTGGTGAAAGAAGTTGTTATGTAGCAAAAATTACATTTCGAGAAAATTGAATAGAAAGCATTTTGTGTAAATTTTATACATTTATTTTCCTTTAGGTAGTATATGTTTAATATGCTAATAGGTGGTGTTAAACACTCTCAGAAAAACTAATTATTAAATTTTGATATGATAAAACTTATTAATAGTATTTAAACCATTGAATATTAAATTATTAAAAAATGTCGCAAATCTTTAAAACTAATTAGAATCATATAACAGTTGTAAATTTCCAAGGGAGAAAAAAGTCCGGGCCAAAATTCGATTCAGGGATGTTTTGCCTGAATCTGCGAATGCTCTACCAACTGAGCCATCCCGGGAGAATCTGGAGGACTAATTCACCCAACTAACCTTTAACGATCACAGCATCTGGTCTGATATCTGAATCAGCTTAACAGAATAAATGGAAGGTTTTTTTTGGAATTGCAGTAAACGCTGCTTGCATAATTATATTATGTTATTTTTTAACACAATTATTCAATTGGTAAATAAATCATAACAGTTGTAAATTTCTAAGTGGATGAAAAAAGTCCGGTCCACGATTCGAACCAGGTAGTAGTGCTTAGTCCTCCAGATTCGTCCGAGATGGCTCAGTTGATAGAGCATTGGCGGTTTCAACTAATACCTTGGTTCAAATCTTGGCTCCGACTTTTTTCACCGACTCAGTTGTTATGAATTATTTACCAATTTACAATTGTTATGACTTATTTACCAATTGAATAATTGTGTTAAAAACTAATCTAATATAAATACGCATGCAGCGTTTACTGCAGTTCCAAAAATAACTTTCGACTTATTCTGTTGGGCTGATTCAGATATCAGACCAGATGCTGCGATTGTTAAAGGTTAATAGGGTGAATTAGTCCTCCAGATTCTTTCGGTATGGCTCAGTTAGTAGAGCATTGACGGCTTTAGCCTAGACATCCCTGGTTTGAATCTTGGTCCGGACTTTTTCACACTTTTGGAAATTTGTAACTGTTATGATATTCTTACCAATCGAATAATTGTGTTAAAAACTAATCGAATCGAATCTTAGTATTTTAGATTTATCATTTGATAAATTACCTGCATTCATAAAACAAAACAATTTTCGAGAAAATGTAGTATAGCAAGTTCTTCCTTTAAGCTCGGTAATTCATAGCGGTTAAAAACTCTTGACAATCATTACCAAAAATGCAGTGCGGTTATTGTAGAACGACGTGCTACATATAAAAACTCTTCTCACAATATACTTCTCGAGACTGGCGTACAGAGTTTCATTGGAGTTCCATCTTCCTGCTCAAGCCGAGTTACAGCAGTTTCAATTTAGACGCAACATGTATCTGATGCTAAAACTTTCGTAGCTTCATACTTATTAAAAGCTTCATCCAAGAGTGTGAACATTATGCCATCAAAATTGAAATGTTGTTGTAAAGTTTCGTTAAAATATTTTTAATAAACAGAAGGTTTTTACCAGTTCAAACAAACTTTTTGACTTAACCATTTACTTATCTTAAGAATTAAATTTCATTTATATGAGATGAATTTTTTCAATATACCATTATTACGAGTAATCAAAAGTTTCTTCATAGGAAATGAAAAAAAGCTCTCAGATTTCAACGTTAAATTCAATGAAAAGTTTGAAATTCAAGAAGCTTTTAACATTATTGTTTTCTAAATTACATTTAGAACCATTATTCGCAGAATTTCTCAAATATTGTCCTTGGAGCTTGATATTCAAGCCTATTTCCATATTTCTTATTTAATCATTTATTTGACAATTGTTCCTAAAATACATAATTTAAATGAATTTTCGAAGAATTTCCTTTGAAATTCAAATTATTCCTCTGAGAATTCATGTAGATATCTGCCGAGTTATTCCAGATAAACTTAATCTTAAAAGATGTGATCAATGGTAAGGAAATTAAAATCGTGATAGTTCTAGATCGAAGTATTCAGTCAATTTAAATAATATTATTTAAATAAAAAGCAAAGATTTTAACACAAGAGATTTTAATATCTTAAATTTATACAAATAGGAAAGAGACCTCTTTGCACTCCAGGTACGTTTAAATCACAAATAGGGAATTTTTTCCCGAAAACACAATATTATTTGGCCAATATTGTCAGAGTTAGCAATAGTTTTGCGTATATTGGCTGTCTTTACTACATCTTGGCTAAACTCGGAAATGAAGCTTGCATTGACTGACACATTCCATACACTGACATTGGGATTCTAACTTAATATTCTGCTTGTTTTAAACCAATATTGGCAATACGAAATAAATATTTCCTCATTCTGTTTTCAATATTGCCAGTATAATGCCAATTTTTCTGCAATATTGACGTTTCTATAGCAATATTTACCACGTAAAGCGAATATTTAACCACTATTGATGTAAGTCATACATATATATACATATATATATATATATATATATATATATACATTTATTTTACAGATAAGACACCTCACATTTCAACATATGATATTAACCAGAAAAATTGTTAAAATTAATAAACCTTTAACTTTACAGTATTTACAGTGTTTACAGTGATTTAATTAAATCAGCTTTATGCGGAAGAAGTGTTACAACACACTTGTTAGTTTCAACAAATTTATACTTAGAATATATTACATAATCCTATTTTCATATTTAAAATTTAATAAATTATTTGAAGGATGTTTGAATTCTTAAATTATAAACATTTTGAAAGAGTTTTCGGAGAATTTCCTTTCAAATTCAAATGATTCTTTTGATAATTCAAGATGGTAGTTCAATATAATACACAAGGTGCGTACACTCCTTAGAATTCCAAGGAGTCTCACACCACTGATTATGTTTAGAAAATTTCTACTTAATATTTAAATCGCGGAATTTGTAGTCGCCTTTTTAGTTTTAGGATTTGTATTATTTTTCTGTAATTAAAAAAGGGCGAAAAATTCTACAGAAAATCATGGTAAAATTGTACACACCCTGCATTTTTATATATATACAGGGTGTCGCAAAAGTCCTTGACACATTTTAAAATTCAACGTAAAATAAAATAATTGTCGTAGAGGTGTACGGTTTGAACTAAAATGATTCTGAGAATGAGAATTTTTTCGAACGAACGAAAGTAATTAGCTCCTATCTTTGATCATAGATGTTTTGTGCTGCTTTTCCCTATGTTTGGTTTCAAACATGGATTTTTTCTCATTTTCAGAATAGTTTTGAGGCTGAGACACTCCCAGTGAAAAAGTTAATTACGTAGGTTGGTACTTCGAAATCAAATCGAAACTAATCTGAAAATCAGATAAAACGCATGTTTGAAACCAATAACAGGGACCTGTGATGCCATCTATCATCGAAGTTTGGAACTATTTTTTTTTTATTCTCTTGATGAAAACTTTTCCTTGCGAAAAGCAGTTTAGTCCAAACCGTACTCCTGAACGGTAGTTATTTGATTTTAAATTGAATTTTTAAATGCGTCAGGAACTATTGGGACACTCTGTATATATATATATATATATATATAATAAATTTGAAATTACAAATATATGAATAAATTGGTAAAGTTCTAAATATGAATTAGAAATGAACATAGGAAACCAGCATGTAAAATAAGAAACTATGAATAACCCGCAGAATCTTCAGAGGAGCTTGTGAGTTCATTCATAGAAGATGCGTTATTTCATCCAATTTTGTCGGCATTAAGCCTAAAATGACAATAGCTCCTTATAACGCAAAAATAACAGAAAATAGATAATAAAAATCCAAGAGATCTATCTCTCTCTCTCTCTCTCTCTCTATATATATATATATATATATATATATATATATATATATATTAATTAGTAATCTGCTTTTCTTACTATTAACAAAAATGGAAAAGAAACTCCTTTGCACTACAATAATTCACAAATAATGACAATGTTTTAAAAACACGAAGAAACCCTGGTAGGAAATCAAGCCAATATTTTAGCAATTTTAGCGTTTTATTGTGAGTAATTCAAATGTAAAGCTAATATTAAATCATTGCTGGTATTTTTTAACGGTATTCTCAATAAACACAATTGTGATATATTGGTCTCAAATATAACCAATATAATATCAATATAATCAATATCTATTTGCTGTGAAGGTTTCAATTTATGTTTGTTTCAATGAAAAAACAAAAGTTCTCAAATTTCAACGTTAAATTAAAGGAAATGTTTGGGAGTGAAGATGCCTGCCTTTAACTTTATTCTTTAGTGATTTAATTTGATCACCAGTATTCGAAAATTCTGTGATGGTAGAACTTTACAAATCTGGTACTTAGAACGTAATATGGAATCCTATTCCCCCATTTAAAATCTAATCATTTATTTCAAGGCTGTTCCTGTTTTGAAAATAGGAATGTTAAATGAGTTTTTGAAGAAATGCCTTTGAAATTCAAATGATTGCTTAGAGAATTCCTGGAGAGGACTGGCGAATTATTCTAAGATAAGTTCGCATAAACTTAATCTTAATATGTTTGATATCAATTGTATGGATATTACAATGGTGATCATACAAGGTCGGCAAATCCAGACAATATAAGTAATTTTATCTAAAAAATAGCCTTTAATCCTTTATGTCCCGATGGTACTTTAAAGTACTATTAAAATAACTTGTTTTAAAATTCATTTAATACATTGATTAGTAGTAATACAGTTTAGAATGAGTTATAGATACTTTACTTTATCTTGTTCCTAAAGCATTATTGGTTGCGCAAAACACGTTTTTAAAAGGATGATTTTGCCTTTGCATCTTTTCAGCTTTCTTAACATTGAAAGGTCGGGAAAGGAAGTTTAAGTTCAGAAATATTTCTATTTTTCTATTGTAAGAACATTATATTTGTACATTTCCCAATTCTGCAAAATACTAAAATTTTTTTTTTAAATAAAAGATTTGAGTGGACTTTTAATTATTGCACAAAATCCCTGTAAAATAAAATTCAATTAGTTAATTTTAATTGGCAAAACCCTTCTAAAATTTATTAAATGATTGTATAAATCTTCTAATATAGTTTCAAAAATTCACGAAAATTGCTTTAGAAGATAAAATTTTCATGAATTCATAATTTGGGACATAAACGGTTAAGATTAGCAATTTTATTTTGTTAAATTTAGCAAATAAAAGGGGGAGGGATGAAATCTCTTTGTAATTCATCTATGGTTCAGTTTAATTATAAAACGACAATGGTAATAGTGACATAACAAAACAAATAAAATCCGAATATTTCTATTCTAGGAAAAAAAATATTAGTTTATAGAAATTCAGTAAAATGAACAAATTTTTTTTTAAGTAAAGATTTATGCATCAAAATTGTTCATTCAAAAAGTTAAAATTTATCACAAATATTTCCTTAATTAAAATTTCAATTCAAGGAGCGATTGGAGTTTTGAGACATAGTATTTTTGGACATGCTTGCTTTCTTTCTATAACATAAGCGTTAATTTTCCTGCTCTTTTAAAAGAAAAAAGTGCATATTCACAAAAGACCAGGGACGGCGAACCTATGGCACACGTGCCATAAGTGGCACGCTGCAGATTATTTTTGGCACGGCATAGATTCAGGTTCTACATCAAAATAAAGTAGAATTTCACAAAATGTGTTAATTAATCTAGTTGTTGTCTCCGTTACGATTAGTTCGTTTGTTTGTCATTGTGATACAGATTGAAGAAATTGAAATATAACTTAATGTATACAAATCTAGCTCAATATTAACTCATAAAATTTTAAGAACAAGAGAGAATTAGAAGATTATCGAAAAAGAAAGATTAAAAGTCATCATAAGCATGAGAGATGGTAAAATTATAGCAGCTTGGAATTCAATTACAGACACTAACCTGTAGATTCTGGCACTTGCTATTTTGACAGTTTTTTCGGCGAAACATTCTTTTCGGAAATAAATAATATGAAAAATTCAAATAAAAACACCTTATCAAATGACTCCAATTCAACATGCATTCCCTTGAAAATAACTAAGTACGAAGCTGATACAAATTATTTGGCATCTAAGATGAGACAACAGAAATATTTTTAAAATAAATTTTTAAAGTATAACATCAAATATTAGCCATATTTTTTTAATACTAAAAATAACATTTTAAGTAATATTGATTCATTTTTATTTGATCCAATAATTTTTTTATTGTTGGCACGTCATGATTACGTGAAATATATTTTTAGAAAAACTTGTCACGTGGACGTGAAAAGATTCGTCATCCCTGGTATAGACGCTATACGATTGCGTTAAATGTTCTAATCTCCAAATCGTGGAATGGTTTATTTGGAAAAATGACGCCATTCTCAAAAGAAAACAATATTTTACTCTATGATAGTAAAGTATTTTACTATGATTGTATCAATATGACGTCGTATTCACTGGATTTTATTTTCTGTGCGTAAAGAGATGGAATCATTACTATTTAATGAAAAATCTTTTATATGTCGGTATGCATATTTAGTAAAAAAAATATTTTGTAAAAAATAGCATATTTAGTAAATTTAGTAAATTTAGAATATTAGCATATTTAATAAAAATTAATAATGTGTATAAGGAAGAACTTCGATAAGTAGAAAATAATGTTTTCTGGGATGTTTTTCTGCATGTATTTTACAAATTAAAATCATTGAATACCATTTAATTTAGTGTTTAGGAGGTGAATGTATTTATCTTATAATTAAATAACGAATAAAAAATGCGTGATAAAAAATGAACTATGTTTTTTATAAGAAAACCAGAGGATAATTTAAGGACACGTATTAACTTTTTTTAATCAATTATTTTCCAATGAGCAGCAGATTAAAATTATGAGAGAATGGTCAGTGATTAAAACTTGATCTTTCGCTTAGTAAATTTCCCCACAGAGTGGAGTATGCATAGACTGCCTATAATTATGTTTAGCCTGAGATTTTCTTATTTGCACCGGTCAATTATGTTATTCATTGTATTTATTTGTCGATTTAGTCCTGGCATTTATGAAATTTTAATCATTTGTACTCCGGGCGGGAGGGGGGAGGGCATCTCGAATCTCGAAATCCACGTCATTTGCTCCTCACTTAGTTACTTAGTTAATAATGTTTACTTTGATGTGTATCATTTATTTAGATTTTACAAAATCTATGAAAACTTTTTTTATTTAGTGTTTCGAAGATGAACGTATTCATCTTATATTTAAATTACGAATAAAAATGGAGTGATAAAAAAATGGACAGTTTTTTTTTCTTCAATAAAACCAGAGGATAATTCTATCGCACAGATTACCTTTTTTTAATCGATTATTTTCCGATGAGCAGTAGTTTAAAATTATGAGACAAAGGACAGTGGTGAAAACTAGATCGTTCGTTTAGTAAATATCCCATATCAATGCAATTGTTCAAATAATGCAGGAAAATAACTTTCGAGGATTTCCAGTACAGCAAGAGTGGAGTTAAGTATGCATAGACTGCCTATAATTATGTTGCGCCTAAAATTTTCTTATTTGCAGCTGTCAACAATGTCCATTGCATTTTATGTTCATGTTATGTCAGTACTCGTTGTATTTATCTGTCAATTTTGTCCTGAGATTTATCAAATTTTAATCGTTTGTATTCTAGGGAAGGAGGGGAGGGGCCAAAGAGCAGAATCTCCAAACTCATTGCATTTATCCCCCACTTAGTTACTTGTTAATCCTTTCAGGGGCGGTGGTATGTTTATGAAACCACTTAATTTTAATTCCCAAACGCCACAATGACATTAGAATTTTGGTAAAACTTTTTCCATTTAGTATGAAACTGAAATAGTCTTTTTCTCATTCCCAATTAAATTTGTTGATAAATTCCGGTGCCATTAATTTATTGCAACACTTTATCATTGAAAATGCTTTGCCCCTGAAAGGGTTAATAAAGTTTTCTCTGGTGTGGGGTATTTATTTGGATTTTACAAATCTAAATCAATTAATACTTTTTCATTTGGTGTTTGAGAGATGAAAATGTTCATCTTATAATTAAATTACTAATAAAAATTGAGTGACAAAAAAATGGACAGTGTTTTGATAATAACACCAGAGGAGAATTTAATCGCACATATTAATATATTTAAATCAATTATTTGACAATGAGCAGCAGATTAATATGATACTAAGGACAGTGATGAAAACTAGATCTTCCATTTAGTAAATTTTCCTACATATATGCAATTGTTTGAATAATGCAGGGAAATAAATAACTTTCGAGGATATCCAGTACAGCAAGAATGGAGTTAAGTATGCATAAACTGCCTATAATTATGTTTCACCTAAAGTTTTTTGATTTTCAGTTCCCAATAATATAACTCATTGTATTTATCTGTCAATTTAGTCCTGAGATTTATGAAATTTCAATCGTTTGTACTCCGGGGAAAAGACTGGAGGGGTAGGGGGCAAAGAGCCGAATCACGGGATCCATGACATTTGCCTCTCACTTAGTTACTTAGTTAATAATATTTTATCTGATGTGTAGCATTTATTTGGGTTTTACAAATCGAAATCTATGAATATTTGTTTATTTAGTGTTTGGGAGATTAACGTATTCAGCTTATAATTAAATTACGAATAAAAATTGAGTGATTGAAAAATAGACGTTGTTTTTGATAATTTACTCGGATAATTTATTGTTTAAATTGTGTTTCGCCTGAAATTTTCTTATTTGCAGCTGTCAATAACGTAACTCAGTGTATTTTTCTGTAGATTTAGTTCTGGGATTTGTGAAATTTTAATCGTTTGTACTCCGGGCTCCGGGGAACAGGCGAAGGGGGGGGGGGGGGGAGGGGCAAGCAAAGACCCGAATCTGGAGACAGATTGCATTTGCCCCTCACTTATTTATATTACTATTCCAAATGGATATATTTTACACAAATTTAAAAAAATTCAGTTTGTCATTTTTTTTCGTAATAAATTATCTGCCTAATAATTGTATCACTGTATGCATTTACCGTGATAAAAACCATCTTTGCATACCCATTTGTTTCAAAGTTAGAACTTCATGTTTAATTTGAAATTTGATCATTTCTGTAAACTGAACTACCGAGATTCTTCTCTTGACTTTTTATAATTCCTCTGATTTCTTTATGTCATTATTTTTCCTTATTTCAAATAGGCTGTCATAAGTAATTTTAAGAGAAAGCGTTCGTTTCATAAAATTCTCTTTATAATCTTTACTTTTCTAAGTATAAAAGAATAATACCTAGAAGTTTGATCTTTATTATAAGAATGATAAAGGGATTAACAGTCACTTCGTAATCCAATTATTTTCGATTTTTCCAAAGGTTAGTGCTAAAATTTCGTGAAAGAAAAAATAACCTTGACCATTTTTCTCTTATTTTTAATAATCTTTAAAAAGTAGACCTGTCTTGCCAAAGTCCATTATCTTAAAGTAAAGATAAAGTTGTCTTAAAATAATGGTAAACGTTATTTGAATAAAGTATTGAAAATATTGTACAGAAGATTTAAATATTCGGTCACGTGGGAGTTACTCGCGGACAAATAGTTCCGTGCAATCAATTTAATAATTATTAACTAAGGTGTCACAAAAAAATATTGCTAAAAGAATAATAAGAATTTGTAAAAAATTCGGAATTATTCCATGAATTATTTTTCAATAATTGCCTTCAGTAAGGAAATTCAATTAGATAGAAAAACCTTCACTGTTTATCCCTATGATTCGCATTACCTGAAACAAAGAGGTTGTGCGAAGTTTAAACTTGGCATTGTGCCAAGGACACTTGTTGCAAAGGAGGTCCCAATGTTGCAACTCTGCCTTGGTCTGACCAATGACCAATGCAGTATTGTTGAAGTGCCTATTAGAGTCGTGATGCTCTAGTTTACCTTCCACAGATGGTGATCAATCGGTTGGTCATAATGCATAGATGTTAAGCAATATGTGCAATTCCTTACAAATTCCAGAGCATAGGGATGGTCGAAAAGCAAGCCAGGTTAAGTGGGGAAGGAGGAAAAGGCCCCAGAACAATACATTATATATATATATATATATATATATATATATATATCAAGTACACCAATAATAAAATACAATAAGATTAAGAAAAGCAACAAATAATAGACGTTTACTGATAAAATATCAAATTTTGAGCAGAAGCCGGCAAGGATTTGGCGGCTAATTTCAGAAAACAATGAGGATGCAAAGCGCAACGAATCAAATTCCTTCCCCAGAAAAAAAGGTGATCGGAGGCTAGGGGTTGACAGAACGGGGAAAGTCTCTTTCGGATTTGACGGCTAACTTCATTAGCCAATGAGGCTTCAGAGCGCAACGAATCAAATTCCTTCGCCAGAAAAAGAGGTGATCGGTGGATTGGGGGTCGCTGAAATGAATTAGAATACATCAAAACTTAAGATTTTTGGTCTGTGCTCCTTTTCTTTACACAGGTTTTAATTACGGTAGAACCCCGATTATCCAAAGTAATTGGGACCGAACATTTTTCAGAAAATCGAAATTTTCGAATAATCGAGAATGCTTCAATATTAAGATTAAGGAGAAATATATGCAATATTTCTTATTATGGTAACAAGTGCTTAATAAAAGTAAAGCAATAGCAAAATATAAACAAGAATAAATTATCTGAATTTTAATTTTGAAATTAAGTACCTTTTACATATATATCACAAGGGTTTGAAAAAAGTTTTGTTTGTCGTAGTTTCGATTGCCTTTGCTTTGAAGCTTTATCACGGAGTTCTTTAATGTTGTTAGTTCACGAGTATTACAGTCTTTTTGCTACTCCACTAACTGTCTAAACATTCTGCTACTAAACATTCAAAAGCTTCAGAATTGCTAATTTTTTCGTTTTCTTTTTTCCTACTCCGCAGCTTACGGGAGCTCAAGTTAAATTCAACGGAACTCTAAGAAAGTGGATCGAAAATATTTATATGTACTCGTACTTCGGAATGGACCATTTGCATATAAGGAATATGATAGTTAAAAAGAGCTTTCAAAATAGATTTTGCACACAAGGAATGTGATAGTAAAAAAAAGCTTTAAAAATGGATTTCGGTTAAAAGAGTTTCGGATAAAAGATTTTCTACTGTAATGTCTCGGCTACTTACAGACAATTTTTTTTTCGAAAATCATTATCTACAATCCTTGGATGATTCCGTGTCGATAGGCACTTCGAGCAACCCTCAACTTCCCGCTGAGCGCCCGCAAAGTACAGTTTGTATGTAATAGAAAAATGCAATTTTTTCAAAAACTATATGACTTATGATAAACGCTGTACTTTTCCTGCAAGGTTTTAAAAAAATCCTACTACTCCTAATTTTTTCATAATTTTAGTTTCATTAAATTCGTAAATATTGGATGGGTGGCACATTTTTATAGTATATTTTCGACGATATCTGTGAAAATATAATATCTAAAATTAAAACACATACATTTTTTATTTCAGTGTTATGAGATCTTAACGATCGAACGGTATCCCACACAATATACAATAAACGGTCAAGTACGAGAATTACTTGCACTCTGAGGGTTCCGTACAATAAATATGCGAATTATTAACTGTATTACTAAAAATATCGTTGCCAAAAAAATAATAAGATTTTGTAAAAAAAAAAAAAAAAAAAAAAAAAAAAAACTATATAACGTAGGGTCGGGTATATCTGTATATACATGAAAAATAGGAATGGGTATACCATAAAAGTTCAAAGAGATATGAAGCCTAAATAATATCAAATATTGCTATTCTTTATAACTCTTTTTTTTTTTAATCTTATCCTAATCTGTCTATGGTGAACTTAATTTGGTACTGACAATAAAAGTAGTGCATATTTAAACTTCATTTGCATTTCATAAAATTAAATTCAGCTTAGTAATAACCTTTTCTTTTTACAGTGTATCTAAAACAAAATCCTTGTTCAAAGTTTAAACTTAGCACTGTGCATTGTGCTAGGTGCGCTTCGAAAGGAGGTCGCAAATTGCAACGCCGCCTAGGTCCGTGCCGTGTTTTTCCAGATAGGTTTTTAATTAACTTTTAAAGACACGGGAGGCGTATTGAGAGATCCACCCAATGCAAACTAGTCGCAAACCCCATAGTATTTATCTGATTAATTCTGAGTAAATTAGTCTGTTTTAACAATTCGACGTTTATTGCTTTTATACTGCTACAGGGTGTTTCATTACACAAATGTATCATTAAAAATAGTTATCTACGCTTTAAAAGCCGATGGTACATAGATTACGCCGCCCTGTCATTAAGTATGTCCAAACCGTCCGTGTCTTTAAGGGTTAATATCTCGGCTAATTACTGACGATTTTTTCTGAAAATCATTATCAACAATGCTTTTATACTTCTGATACGATAGGTACCTCCAGCGCTCCTCAACACCTTTGCTGAATGCTCGCAAATCGAAATTTGTGTTTAACGTAAAAATGCGATTTTCTCAAAAACTATGTGGCCTAGGGTAATCGCTATAATTTTCCTGCAAGGCTTAAGTCAACATCTACTACCTCTAATTTTTTCATAATTTTAGTTTGAGTAGATTCGGAAATATAGGAGGTGGGGGGGCATATTTTTGCACTACATTTTCGACGATATCTCTGCAACTATAATTCCTAAAATTAAAAGAAATGTATTTGTGAGTTGAGCGTTACAAAATTTTTAAACGATACCTCACTCGATATACCAAGAAAAGATTTTTTTTTTCAAGTAGCTTAATTAGTCCCTCTGCATTTTTACTAAATATATTTATGAATGTTTAATATCTGAAAATATGTGGGTCAATAGTCTTTATTACTTCCCTCAATTTGAACTTTTCACGTTCCATAGTTTACGAATAAAATAGTTGTGACAGACGGACAGACAGACACAGGAGTGATCTTATAATGGTTCCGTTTTTACTTTTTAAGTACGGAACCCTAAAAGAAAAGTATCTTAATTAGCTCCCTTAAGTTTTTCCTAAAAATATTTGTGAATGGCAAAAAATATATCAAAATGTGAGTCAATTCCCTTTATAACACTGCCATATTTGAACTTTCCACGTTCCATAGTTTTCGAGAAAAACGGCTATGGTAGACGAATAGACAGGCGCACACCAGTGATCTTTTCATGGTTTCGTTTTCACTACTGGACACTAAAAATGGCTTAATAAATGTATAATGATTGAAGTAGAGGTGAAATTTAAAAAACAAAAATAACAAAAAATTCACATGATGCTATGTTAAGAAAGCGTTTCTATGCTAACTGAAAAGCTGGTTCTACATCACGTGTCTTTTTAATTAATTTGATATTTGTGGTTTAAATTAGGATTTCACACAAATGCCTATAATAGATCTTTGTAATCATACCTATACCAATGAGTTGCAAAATTTTAGATATAAATATATTTTTAAAGATGTTTAATATAGTTGTACTTTTTTTAGAAGTGCTCTCAATTATGGGTTAAAGCTTGACAAACTGTCAGTAGTCCAATAATACTGAACTTTATCACTGCCTAATACTTACATCTGAATTGTGCATTTGCCATGATAAAAAGGATTTTGCATCATCATTTGCTCCAAAATTTGAATGTCATGTTTAATTTTAAATTCCATTATTTTATTTCAATATCTTAAACTACGGAGATTTTCCTTTCGACTTTTAAGTCTTTTATTCCACCGAGTTCTTTATGCCATTATTTTCTCTTCTATGTAATAGGCAGTCATAAGTAATTTTATGAAAAACGTTATTTTTCTTGAAATTTTCTTTATGTTCTTCCACTTTCTGAGTACAAAAGAGTAATAACAGGGAGTTCCGTCATTATTACAAGAATGATAATGCGATTAACAGTCATTGCATAATCCAATTATTTTGAATTTTTCGAGAGGTTAGTGCGAAAATTTGTAAGATAGAAAAAGAACATTGGCAATTTCTTCTTAATTTTAATAGTCTTTAAGTATGTGCTAAGTAGACATGTTTAGTCATAGTTCATTACCTTACGTAAAAGTTTTTAGATTTATTTATTTTTATCGAAAATATATATAGAAGGTTAAAGAAAAGTAGGCTTAATAAATGGTGCAATGTTCTCAAAATGACAATAGGGACGAAATTAAAACGAAAAGAAAGTTTATTCGATGTTCATATACACTGCTCAAAACAATTAAAGGATATTTGAAGTTTTATATAAAATAAAGATATAAACGAAATTTTTTTTGCCGAAAATAGAAGAAGAGAATCACAAATGCAAAATTTTCTGGTTTTCAAACTGTGGAGTATGCAAATTTTGAGTTCGACGTCAAAAACGTCGCTTCAGCGGCAGCGAATGAAATTAGACTTTCAACTGGATAAAAGAGAATGAAGACAAGGATGATCGGCATTCAGTGATTGCTTTGTTTCGATGAGTACGATGTCTCAGCGAAGTCATTTGACAGATTCAGAAGCTTTGAGAATTGTTGGTGGGTTAGAAGGTGGCCAAACTCAAGCCGAAGTAGCGCAAGCCATTGGAGTGTCACAAAGTGTCATTTCCAGAATCTGGAACCGTTTTTTGGAGAGTGGATGTGCAGGCCCAAGACCAGGGCAAGGTCGTAGACGGGCAACAACGCCCAATGAAGATCGGTATTTAGCGTTAACAGCTCGGAGACACCGAACCATGAACGCTACTCTTCTCCAACAACACCTTCGCTCGGCTACAGGCACCACGATTTCAACTCAGACTGTCCGAAACCGGCTCCATGCTGTAGGTCTGTATGCTCGCCGACCGATGGTATGTGTTAGATTAACATCAAGGCATCGTCGCGACCGCAGGGAGTGGGCAACCTATCATGTCAACTGGAGGAGAAATGAATGGAGCAATATTCTGTTTTCTGACGAGTCCCGTTTTTCTGTGCATCCGGATAATAGGCGTATTTTCATCTGGAGGGACCGTGGCAGTAGGAATAATCCTGCGTTCGTGCGCGAAAGTGTCAGATTTGGTGGTGGAGGAGTGGTGGTGTATGGTGGCATCTCCATTGACGGGTGCACTGACCTCTAAATCATTCGAGATGGAGCTCTGACTGGTCGCCGATATAGGGATGAGATCCTCAGACCTATTGTAGTTCCTTACGCTGCAGCAATCGGAGATAACTTCATTTTAATGGACGATAACTGCAGGCCACATCGTGCAAACCTGGTGGAGCATTTCCTTTTCGAGGAAGGAATCGTTCGAATGGAATAGCCAGCGTGTTCTCCAGACATGAATCCAATCGAGCACGTTTGGGACGCTCTAGGAAGACGAGTTTCTGGCCGCCAACAACCCTCACAAACTCTCCAAGAACTGGAAAGAGCTCTTCTGGAAGAGTGGGGCAGAATACCCCAACTCGTCATTAATAGCCTCATTGAGTCCATGCCTCAAAGGTGTTCAACGTTGCTGGCCGCCCGTGGAAACCATACCCCCTACTGAAAATGATTTTCTTTGAAGAAAACACCTTTTCTTATTCTTTTTTTCTCATATGGACAAATTGTGTTTTTTTCCTTTAGTACACAAATGTGCAATAAAATGCATTTTTTTCTGCCAAACATGTGTAATTTATTCTCATATAACCTACTATGTCTGTCGACCATGTATCAATCAGCTAAACAGTTTACCAGATACAAAATCCACCTAAAACTGCAATATTCTTTAATTGTTTTGAGCAGTGTATTACAGAAAACGTTTCATTATGGGCTAAAAAACAGGTCTACACATCACGTATCTTTTTAACCAATTTTGTATTTGCAATCAAATTTTGCCGTGCAATTAATGGTTTCATCGTATAAATTTTTATAATCATCTCAATCAGGCCACTTATTTGAAGGTCATCTTGTCAGGACTCTAAGAAAAAAATGCCTTTTTTGTCCGGTATTTATGTGTCTACATTAAGATTTTTGGGGATGCTCGATGCTATGTGCTCTACAAATGGTGTATACTAAGAATCTTTCTCATGTCATTGGCTTTTTTAATTTTTGAACTCCGATAGCTATAACAATGAAAATGGTGTTTACAGTGCTGGCCAAAATTGTGGACACTTTTAGGTAGCTTTCATTACAGAAAGTAAAAATCCAACTATTGCAGCCGTCCAAAGGAACACACTTCGGGAAATTTTGCTAAATTTTCGCCGATCATGACACCCAGATACCAAAACCAACCTCCGTTGAAATGCTGACTTATATATATATATACGTATATGTATCCATATATATATATCCATATATATATATATATTCATATATACATATCCGACCGAGTTCGTTGGACAGCTTTGTTTCAAAATGGCGACCATTTGAATTTTGTGGACATTTTGGATATTTTTAGGTTTTCTAACGTTCTCTTTAAAATGGTCTATGTTATTAACTTACACTGTTTGACTCTTTAAAATATCTTTTAATATTTCTAATATTCTGTTTAAAATTATATATAAGAGTTTGAATTTTGTGAAACGTTACATTTGCAATAAGTATACAAGGTTAGAAATCATAAAAAAAATCAAAAATTCAAATGGCCGCCATTTTGAAACAAGATGGCGGATGAAGCTGGTCAACGAATTCGGTCCAGACATCAGTATGTACTATGCACATGAAAAATTTCATCCAAATCCGCTCAAAAATTGGAGAGTTACAGCATGGCAAAATTACGATATAAATATACATATATTATATTTTACTATCTCAAAATATTCCTCATTGTTTTTTTAATTTTCACATATTGTTATATAATACAAGGCTATATTTTACCATCTCAAAATATTCCTCATCGTTTTTTAAATGTTATTTATATTATCATTTTTTATATTATAATATTTGTCTTTAAAATAGTTAATTTAACCAATGCCTTTTTATTTATTTATTTTTATATAATTCTTTATTTTACTTTGTATTTACTCAAAACTTATTAATTCATTCCTATTCTGTATTTATTTTGTATTTACTCAGTACTTATTAAGTTTATTCCTATTTTTTCATTCTTATTTAACTAAATGTTAATCTAACAAGGAGAGGGCCAACCTTGTTAATCACAGATTTTGATTATTTTAATATATGTTGTAGAGTAAAGGCCCCTTACTGTCAGGTTCAACGGATTTTATCCAATGCTCCTTAGTTCTTGAGAAACCGGGGGGTCTAATATTAGTACACAACTTAAATACTTACTTTGCTACAACAATGATAGGTCAGTCGTAGCTCAGTTGGTATGGTGTTAACCGGCTAGCTGGCGGGGCCGGGTTTGATACCTGAATGCGCTACATTTGTTTTTCTCATTTTTTGTTTTATAAATTTACTTGTAAGTATAAGTTAATAATCTCACTGTCAATTAAAATTTTTAATATTGTATATCAATTATAATTTTAACCTATTTAATTTTTTACTTCTAACTGAATAGTTATAATAAAACATCATAAAACTGTTATTTAAAAAAAAAACTTTAAAAATGTATCTATTTATATAAAATCCAAGTCTCTGTGTGTCCCTCACGATTCCGGTAGGACCGCCTCATTGAAATGAGTAATTGTTAAAAAATACTAATGCAGGGTTACCACAGTAGCGCCAAATGTTAGCCAACTTTGTGACAGCTGGCTAATTTGGCGAAATTCCCGTTTAAAACCATTTATCTTTCATAAAGGAGGTCTCCGAAATTTAATTTAAACTCCGCTCTTTTAAGATATTTTTTCAAAATCTATGAGTGAGAATTTAAAGTACATCTTTACATCTTCCTCCCAATGCTACTAATAAAATAACCGCCAATAGACGACGCTGTACTGTGTGAGCTCCTAACAGTGCGATTTTAATGTGCTTTAGGTACTTTTCCAGTATAGGTGCCTTGGCGAAAAAGGAAATTTGGCAACATATTTTCCGGGAACCTATCCACTGTTTCATTTTATATACACACGCATTTTTTTCGATATTTATGCGATTTATTTACCATAAAAAAGCCGTTTCTCTAATTTTATACAGAAACAGATGTAATTTGTACATAAAAACATCAATAATATACATATAAAATAAACATATAAAACAAACAAAAACGCTCATCAAGTTTGTTTTCATAGCTGTTTATATGATTTGACAACAAATCTCAATATTTTCCCGTTATACGGACACCATGCCAAAATGTATGCTAATGCGCCAATTATTTCAAAATGCTAAAAGATATTTGTAATTTTATGCTAGCAGTTTAATATGAGTTTTATTTTATTGCTTTATTTTATAACACTTATTTGTTCACTTATTTTAATTATATATTTGTGATTTAATGAAATAGTTCGTAAAAGTCTGGAATTTTCAAATGTTATATTTTTTAAATGCTCACTTTAGTATCGACATGTTTTTTCTTTTATTTTTCAAATGCTTCAATTCACGTGATTTTCATTTTGCGCCCACTATTACGCTTGGCGACAATGGTATCCGTATAACGGAATAGTACCCAAATCTCACTTTCTGATGCCCAAATTACACCAAGCTTTAAAAATAAAAAACGCCAAAGCCCCTACAGTGGAACAGTACCAAACTGTCTATTATTTTGCGCTAGCTGTGTTATAGTTTGTACTATATGCAAGGGGGTTGGAGCGAAGAGTTAAAACATTAAATATTAAAGTTTTGGCACAGATGTCATATACGCCCCATATTGGCGCGATTTTTTTCTGACGCCAATGCCATATACACCACGGGTACTTAACTGGCGCCAAAGTGTCGTTATTTTGCTTGATATGGTAACCCGGATGTTGTTGTTTATGCTGTTGATGTTTTCGCCAAATTGGCGTATATGACAACTGTGCCAAAGTTTCTATAAAGCAGTATAAGACTAAAGAAGAAAGAAAAATCATGCGTTAAGCATAGAATATGAAACACTTTCCAACACATCCTGAATGCTTTAACAAAACTTCGTTATTTGGGGAAATAAGATAACTAAGTAAACATTTTAGAAGACGTATAAAAATTTTTTAAAAATTGATTTCAGCAGTTACCGTCCTTAGTCAATAGTACCGTTATTACATGCTACTATTTAGCTAAAATTTAATTTAAACTACTCTTAAAACTACTGAAATCACATTTCTAGATATTATCATCCATAGACGGTTATGTATCCAATTCTTTGCGTGACCATGTATATCATTTTATCTATATTCTACAAACATTTCTTAGTAAACTAAATGCAGTTCAGCGTAAAAATGCATAACTCTTTTAAAAACCACCTTTAAGCAATTTATTCTCATACTCAGTAACCCTTACGAATTCTTTTGTGTAGCCCTGCATATGAACTGTAGCATTTATACACACAGTATAGTATGCATAAATGTAGTGAAACATAAAAGCGCATATCATAATTAAAAATGCATTTCTAGCAATCATTGCTTATGCACAATACTTCGGAGAAAAGTTTCTTGGCGAGAAAGAAGTTTGCCAACGTATTTTCTGACAACCTATTTACTGCTTCATACTCACAAGCAATTTTTTCCATATGTATGCAATTTATTTAATATAAAAAAAGCTATTTACCCATTTTTATAAAGAAACAGAAGTAATTTTTGCACAGATGTCATATACGCATCGGAGTTGGAATGTTTTTCTCTGACGCCAATTTGGCAGTAATCTCTCTTTCGAATACCAGTTACTTATATATTTTTAAATTATTTGCTATCATTTTGAAAAGGAAATAACTATAAATAAATAAAAGTTTGAATAATAATTATAGAACAAAACGGTTTATATAATTAAAAACAGAAAATAAAAGTAAATAAACAATTTATTAATAAGTAAAAAACAATAGCCGGGTTACCATAGCAGGCAAAATAACACCATATTGGCGCCAGTTAGGTATCCCGGTTCATATCTGAAATCTGTGCCGTAATTTGTATATAAAAAAATATTATATATATTTAGAAACGATTTTTTCGGTACAGATGTCATATTCGCCCCATATTGGCGCGATTTTTTTCGGTTGCCAATTTGGCGAAAACATCAATAGCATAAACAACATAATCCGGGTTACCACATCAAGCAAAATAACCACACTTTGGCGAAAGTTAAGTACCTGTTGCCTATATGATATTGGCGACAGAAAAAAATCGCGCCAATATGGGGCAAATATGACATCTGTTCCATTTTTTCTATGTATATAAGTGCATATATATAAAAAAAAAAAGTTCATTAGATTTGTTTTCATAGCTGTTTATATATTTTGGCAACATATCTCACTTTCTGATGCCCAAATTGCGTCAAGCTTTTTTTAAAAATGCTCTATTATGGGAAAGAACCTAAATAAATAATTAACAGAAATAACCAATTATACAAACTAAAACTTTTTATTTCGAGATCAAAGCATTGTTTTTAATTTCAATTAAAAATACATATATATCCTTGGATAATTTCAGTTGAAATTAGGTTCACAGCTTAATATCTCATTCCATAAACCTAAACAAACACAAGTGATTCATTCATCGTGAAACGTGAAAAATATTAAATCATTGAGGTAATCATTCACAAAGTAAGTTCTCCAACAATCAATGGACAATATTCTAATGATGTCATAGTAGGTAAAATGGTGGGTGGTATCGTTTGTTTATGGTTTGAAATTACAAAGATTTAATTTTGCAATGTCTCTTAGTTACATTATTTTATTGTCATATTTATGAGCTCAGAACAAAAGCATATTTTTTTCATTATTTAGTTATTAAAGACGGAAAAAAATTATAGATGCATGATTTGAAAAATTTAAATAATTTTCGGTACTTCTTAGTTCTCCCGTCGACCAAATTACTGTCGCCAAATTGCAAGATTAATTGCCAATAATGGTTGCTATTAATTAATTAATTGTAAGATTAAATGCCAATAATGGCCAATAAAACCATTAATTCGATGTTTTATTTGTATTTTTATTAAAGTTTTGCTAATTTATTTGTTCTTTCGTTATTTAAAATAAAAAATTATGTCAATGTGTATAATTTGGCGAGTGGTTTGGCGATTTACATAATTTGGCGAAATTGGTCGACGGGATAACTAAGTACCCAATTTTCTTTCTTAGTAGTAAAAAATAACATCGGGAAGTAACTGCGGGTTTAAGCTAAATAAGTTTAACAGTTTAATTATGTTGTAATATTCAAAATAACTGTATTAGATTTCAGTAAACAACATCAGGGCCCGATTAAACTTTGAAATTAGAGAAATTACAATGTCATTTCAGGACCTTTCTTTTGGAGAAGCTTTTCTAAATTCCACATATACATGGAAACTCTTCAGTGTTAGAAATATTATTCTTAGGACTGACATAACATGAGAACGGCCTGCAATTTTACACAAGTTTTTGAAAACTACTTTATATCAGAAATTTTACTAAAAACTGGTTACTTTTTTGTTATAGCGGCCCACACTATTAGAATTATGACAAGTTTCAGCCAATTTCGCCAACGTCGTAACCAAGATCGTGAAGCACACACACATATAATATCATTTCATGAAATCGTGTACGATAATTTAATAGTTTTTACCTTATTTAAAGTGTGTAATTTATTTATTTTTAAGGTTTAACAATCTAAATTGTCCAATATATGAATTTAAAAAAATGTAAACAAAGATTGAATTGACATGACCGCAAAAAACCTCAAATCTGCATAACACTTGGAACCAAACTGTGCAGATTAGTGGTCTTCTACTGTACACAATTTTTCATAAATGTGTTTCGTTCTTAAAATGTGTTATTTTCATCTATCACTGCGGAACAAGCGAGAAAACTCATATTCTTGCACATGAGTTGTATATATATTTATATCTAAATTTCCGTCATTTTTGACGGGCTACCTTTCTAGTTTCATATATTCTTTATCGATGCAATGATATTGAGCAATTGTGTCAATTCGTGATTTTAAAGAAACATCATTTACGCATTGCTTTAACAAAGGAAGTCAATGAGATAATATTATTCTGTTTTTAAAGTAACAAGCATAATCATATTAAAAATTAGCATCAGAATTAAATTACAACCGATTTTTTGCATATTAAAGATTTTTAAATTTGTAATAAGTATGCTTGCGCTTTCAATTATTTTGCTTTCCCCTTTATCTTTTTTCTGCTTTTAATTTATTTGAATATTCCTTTTTTTTTTTATCATAACTAGATGGCACCACAACAGAATTTGTCACGATTTTGGAATTTTTATCATTCAATAATAGATCCAATTTCTTTTTAAACCTCTTTAATGGTTGAGAAATAATAGTTTACAAATAAGAAATGATAAATTTATGTTTGTTAACATTATAATTAATGTTTGATGTTAAAATTTTTAATTGAAATTATTAAATTATAATTACAACTATATTTATAAAACAAAAACAAATGTAGCGCATTCAGGTATCGAACCCGGGCCCTCGGATCAGCCGGCAAACGCCATGCCAACTGAGCTACGACTAACCTGTCATTTTTGCTGCGAAGTAAGTATTTAAGTTGTCTACTAATATTAGATCCCCTGGTTTTTCAAGAACTATAGGGCATTGGATAAAATCCGTTGAACCTGACACTAAGGGGTGTCTACCCTACAACATATATTAAAATAATCAAAATCTGTGATTAACAAGGTTGGCCCTCTCCTTGTAAGTCATTTCTTGATTTTTTCAATCAATTTCATTCTTGTTAATAATCCAGTTCCAATATACATTTTTCCTTTCTCACACCAGATGGCAGCAAAGTTATGGGTTTCAGTCAGTTACTCAACTATTGCCCACATGTTAAAATAGTTCTAACTCTGTTTTGCATCCTGACATGCTGAAGTTTTGGTTCCTAGTATGTTATGTAATTTAGGTATTGTGCTCTAATAATTTTTAATATCCTGTGGGAGGTGTATCTTTCTTTAGGTCTCTTGGATTTTTATTATCTATTTTCTGTTATGTTGCGTTATAAGGAGCTAAATTTTGTCATTTTAGGCTTAATGCCGACAAAATTGGATGAAATAACGCATCTTCACTATGAATGAACCTACAAGCTCCTCTGAAGATTCTGTTGGTTATTCATAGTTTCTTATTTTACATACTGGTTTCCTATGTTCATATCTAGTTCATCTTTAGAATTTTATCAATTTGTTCATGTATTTTCGATTTCAAATTTATTATATATATGGATATATATATATATATATATATACAAAATATATAAAAATTTTTTAAATAGGATGCTGGGTGGGTAGATGTTAAATTGAGGAGGAGGGTGGTGTCGTCTCGATAATTTATACGCAAATGTTGATTATATATAAATTTAGTATATATATATAAAAAAAACCCTGTAGGATTGGTACGTTGAATATTCGTGGTTATATATTTTGTTTTGGTCCTTGTGAAGTTTCTGTCCTTTGTACTGCATAACTATCTTTAAATTAAATTAATTTGCATCATTTTAATTTACTATCATTGATTTATTTTAATTTATTTTGCTTTGTAATGATATACGCTTACACAGTATATGATATATATATTTATAAGTTTGTAGAGATATTGTATTTTGTTGGTATATTAGCCCCCCCCCCCCCCAAATCAGTATGATACATTAATTTTATTGATTAATATAAACTTTTATATTATTAATTAAGTTACTTATTCGAAATTATTATTAATTTACTTAATTTTAAATGTAAATTAAAAAAATAATAATAATTATAACTAATTTTAGCACATTATAATAAAATGTTAATTGATTATTATCAATATTCTAATGCACTGTTTTAGAATGATATATTTGTGCAGTCTCAGTGATATTATAGGTTAAATTATTTGCAATTAAAAAAAAAAAAATGCATTTTTTTCTAATGTTATATTCGGTATTCTGTAATAGGTGGCAGCACTAAACACTATTAATTCTGATTTTAGTCCTGATCTTAATCATATATTGACTCTCTTAAATATTGACTCTCTTTCTTGTTGTTCCGCTAGACGGCAGCATTAAATAAACATTTATTTTGTTCTAATATTATAATGTTGCCATGAACTCTTATATTACTCTTATATTAGTTATGATCTCTTAATTATTAATTGTTTAATTTTAAACAATTTCTTGTTCATGTACTTGTAGTATTAAATTATTCCAGGTTCATTTTAATAGCATGTAATATAATTATATGGACTATATGTTAATCATAACTGTTATATTTTATGTTTGTGATTATTTACTGCGGCAAACGTGGCATATATTTTAACTGTGCAAGTTATTTAAGCGGGATTTTTATAATATGCCAAATTCCGTTACATGTTTGTGTCATGGTCAATTTGTCTTGGCTGTTCTCTCGCTGGGTATGTCTATGATTTAATTTATTTAATTTGTTTCATATTTCAATGTTTTTCATTGTTGCGGTTATCACATTGATTAATATGTTACATGGTGGTTTAATAATTTCTGGTAATTAATCGATCGGGTACATAACGGAATTCAATTTTTGCTTATTGCTGAATTCCGTTACAGAAATCGCCTATGTTTTTTGCTTATAAATGTATTTTATGTACCCGTGGACAAGTGAAATACTTTATAAGCTCCCGGCATCATTCATCCATTTGATCTTTTGTATGTTTTTTAAACGGCTTTTTCTGGTTCAACAATATTCAGATGGATCTTGTATCTTTTGTCTTTAATAGGATATTATCAAAATTTGGTGGTTTTTTTCATATGTTTTATATAGATTTATCGCCCGCAATATGCTAGTGCATTAAAGGAATTTACCATGATTCTGTATTACTAGTTACCTGTTCCCGCTTTATTCTGTATAATGTCAGTGTTATGAATATTAGCTAATTTATAAATTTAATTTTAGTAATTGGAAATCGATGAAGATTTGTTATATATAATGGTTATATATATATATATATATATAAGTCAGCATTTCAACGGAGGGTGGTTTTGGTATCTGGGGGTCATGATCGGCGAAAATATAGCACAATTTCTCGAACGGCTTCCTTCGGACGGCTGCCGTAGGTAGCTGTTTACTTTTTGTAATCAAAGCGACCTAAAAGTGTCCACAATTTTGGCCCCCACTGTATTTAGTAAAAAAGTGTTCATGTGCTCTCCGATGAAACTACATCCAGCGTCCTCTGACAGTAAAGTAAAGAGTTAGCGTACCGATATCGAAATTTATACTAAATACGATAATATAGTCAAGCATAAAATTATAGAGCAATATCGATTTAATACGAAAAGCCACCTTGCACACATAAATGCTAAGAACAGATCGCGTAAAATTCTCATTTATTTCTTCCCAGTTTCCAATACCGCTACGTCTCGAAACGTGTTAGAAAGAACGTTTTAGTTTCTTGGCTTCACTTGCCAAGAAAATAAAACCTGCTAGTTGTCACTAGAGGTATTTTTTACGTTGTTTGATCTGCATGACATCCGCATTGATACACATCTAGATTCTTGTTTTAATTTCACCATGCACGCTTCGCAGAATATCTAGTGACACGCTAGCACACGTATCAGTTATGGTGTGTCTCGAATATCCTTCAACGTTGTTTGAGGCGTTGCATATACTTTCTCTTTGGTATATTTTTACAAAAAGAAGAAACTTTGAATGACTTCAGGTGGCCGTGGAGGGGATTCTATGCAGTCATCATAGCAAATTATTCATTCCTTAAATTTATCAATTAGATGCTTGAATTTCGGCATGTAATAATTGAAATATCGTGAGTATTTGCTTCAGAAAGCGTATCAAGATACCTGGTCGAGATATTCGGGCAACAAATCAGTGGTTATGATTGTTTTATAAAATGGCTGCGCTCACAGAATATCATTCCATTGAGTTCTTCCTGTGGGGCTACCTTAACTCTTCACTGCACGACGTGCCACATCTGGCACATACCTAAAAACACTGTAATTCTTATTATGTACCATGAATTTGGCCAATATGATCTCTATCCCTGATTAAGAACAGTCCAAAGAATGAAATAACACTTATTTTGTCCATATCAGATGGCTGCATTTCACAAAAAGTTAGAATTTGTTCTTCGGAAACAACAACAAAAAAAAAATCGATCAAGCTATTAAGGTAAAATTTACTTTCATTATTTTTACTTAATACTTAAAAATATTAATATAAACAAAGTTGTGGAGTGTTAAGCAGATAAATTAATTAATTTAAGTTCATTTAGTTGTAAAATATAGCAATACAATATTTTAAAACTCTAATTGTGTACATAGGGTACACGCCATAAAATGTCAAATTTTAGCTGAAAATTTGAAATTTAATTTTTTTTTACTATTTTTCCCGTTATTATAACGATATATAGAATTCGAATAATTTTTTTCATACAAATAGAAAAAAATCGTGCAGTGAAGGGTTAAAGAGAAGGTGTATGAGACCTCTCCGGCAACGTTGTATGGCTTAGTTATCACTTAAATCATGTTTGTGGTGGGATGTTACCTGATGTGTTGCGAAATGCGCAGCAAGCAATTAAAACAAAGGTCCAGATGTGCATTGTAACTGACAGAGAACAAGCTAAACACCTAAAGTACATGTATCTAGTGTCAACATGTTGAACTTTTTCTCTGTTTTCCGCACTTTGTGAAGTAACAGTGTTGGAAATCTGAAACAAGCAAATCAGCGTTTTATGCATTCTACTCTTAGAATTTATTCACGCAAGATGTTTTGCCGTACGGAACCAATCCTGCTTTATAATTTACTAATTGAATATTTTCTTGTACCTCATATCGTTTCTGACAGCGCAAATTAATATCTAACTAGCTGACCCGCCCGGCGTTGCCCGGGCAGAAACTGTGCCGGACTGTCATTGAAAAATATAACACTGGAGTGGACTTCATAATAAAAACACTGAATAATATTTATTTGGCACAGATGTCATATACACACCACGCCAATATAACTATAGATCCACAGTTATTCTCCGGAACGTTTAAATTAGTAATTTGGATTTCAGAAGCTACGCGTTCGCCCATGCGACGGTTATTAAGCCTATTTTGCCGATCGCTTATGCTGTGTGTTTGACGCCATTCTCGATCCAATCTAGCATTTCGACTTTCTCATGCGGCTTCTTGTTCACTTTCAAGCATTCGCCGAGATCGTTTACGGGCATTTCTAACGATATTGTGACGTTCCATAACTACAGCAAAAGAGAGAGCGTAAATAACTAAACGCGAAACGTAAATAAACCAGATTTACCTCCGCCTAAATCCTGCCAAATTACTTTACACAGTAACCAATGAGATGCGATTTTCGGGCGTTGCCATTAAACAATAACAAATAATCGCGATTTCTGTGCCACGTACGTTATAAATATATATATAGATTTTACCGCTACGGACACTATAAACAGTTTAAGCGAGGAGAGCATAATTACTTCACTATACCTAAACATCATTCTTATAATTTTGTCATTCTAAAATTAAAAGTCCGAGAAAGTACCTTAGTAGACACCTTGTATAGAGCGATAATGTCAAAGCAAATCAAAATATAATTCTTCTTTTTTTTTTGTAATTTTCTTCCGGCAATTTAAAAGCCAAAAGGGAGAAAAAAAAAAAAAAAAAAAAAAAAAAAGCAATTTAACAAATTACAACGACCATTTGGAAAATGGTTTTTCAAACACTAAAATTTAAGACATAAAAAATCGCACGGAGTTGATCATACATTACGTACGCCATGAACTAAACATTAATAGTGTTATATTACACGTAAAAATTGCCTCGCCGGATTTCCTGAAACTTACGTATTATCCACCTGAACCTTACGTATCCAAGCATTTCATTGGCTGTTCGGGAAAAGGCTTTTCCATCGTCCAAGAAATCTGACGACCCATTTTAAATGAAATTTCATTCTTAAACTTCTAAACATCCCACACTATTACTTTTTACACCGTCGTATAGAGAAAAAAATGTACTTTTAGATGCAATTTGTTTGAAAGCTGTATCTCAATTTGTTTCTGAGTTATTAATTTTTTTGTCGTTTTTATTACTTTTTTGTCATAGTGGCAACAGAAGTATCCATCGCTGTTGAAAGTAAAGGGAAAATACAGTTAATACAGTTTACTGTATAGACCAATCAGGAAACGAATAAAATGCGGATTCAACCAATAAAACACCTCAGATATGCTTTTGATTTCCTACCCTGACAGAGAACATTAACCATTTGGAAAAATGGTTAAAAAAAAAAACAAACAATAACCTTAATCTGGTGTTACTTTGTATCTACATATTTTACTTTGCACAAATTTAAATAAAAACAGATTACAACACTTTAGAGGCTATTTTAATGCCTATTTCCAAAGAGTTTCGACTTTTATAGCATCAGACACTATTTGCCTCATCAAATATTTGGATTCGGATGCATCTGTACTGAATCCTATAAAGTTAAAGCTTGGGGGTTCATGGTTCATGGTGTGGGTAGGCTTCTGCATCTGCATTTTGGATATTGTTCGTAAACATGCTGCTTGATTTTTGTTGGAATTAGAGCTCTAAAATGTATTATTGATTTATAATAATAGTAAAAAAAATAGTATGGTGATTCTGTTGAAAACGTTAATTTTTCCACGGAAAAATGTTTCACCAAAAACATTAAATTTGAAATATTATCATTATATGCACAGTTCATTTTTGTCCCGTTCCAGATATATAAGTAATCGTATAAACTTTTCATTATTAAAATAGGTTAATTTCTTTAATAATAATTTAATAATATTTAACGAGGAATACAATGGCAGAAGATTTTGTTTCAATATGCTAAGCATATTTAAAGTAGGACATGCAACTTGAAATAAATATCTGAAAGCTTTACGGATATGAATTCAAAAGTCTTTTTTTTTTCAATAAATGTTGTTTTCAATAAATGTTCAAAATCGAGTGTAACAGTGATCGAGAATAAGCACAACGTCTTCATGCAGTTGACAAATGTTGTTTCTACTGTCAGTTTATTATCCGATAACCCAATCAAAGATAAGCTTTTTGCAATGTCATTTTCCTAGATGAATGACACAATAAAATGTAGTTGGAAGAGGATGAACTCAACCAATACCAAAAAACTAAATCAATCGATCTCTATAGAATACAAAACAGAATTTATGTCCAAAGAAAAATTCCTATCAAATATACCGGAAAGTCTCGAGCATTCCAGCACTCTAGCGATTTATTTGCGCCAATGAAAGAGTCATAAATATTTAATAATAGCCGATTTTTCATGCAAATGTTTACAATATCACTTGCAACACTTATTTCGCTTCGGATACACGGATGTTACGGAGTTAAAATCAGCTCAAAAGCTGCTTGTTCGTGAAATTGTCAAGTCTGATAGCAATATACAGTCGTCCCCGTTTAAACGAATATTAACGGGTCCAGAAATAATATTCGATTAAGCGGGATATTTGATTAAACGGGAAATCATTACTGTAATATTTAATGCGTAATAAAAAGGTAAAAGAAACATCTACGGTATATTTCATCAACAGCATAATAAATCGTTAATAGAATAACTTTAACTAAAATAAATACAAATGCTAATATAAAGTAAATGCGTATTAATTTAATGTCAGTACATACATTTCTATTATTTACATCACAATACAGCTCGTTTGAATTTGGTCAAAACTTTGATACTTCCAATTTACGTTACTTATACTGCTTAAAAAAAAACGTTTAAAGTGGTTTGTTTAAGTGGAATCTTAAAGGAGTAAATATCGAGTTATTTTTCGAATGAGTGCAAAATATCACAATTACCATCTCGAATCTCGAAGTGACGGCGCGTTGCCTGGTTAACAGCAAGAAGTGATATGAGGGTATCAAGGTGGGAAAATCATTTGACCTGTCCATTATACGCCTGCCGGCCGAAATTATTGTAGGAACTAAAAATGACAAAAGGTGAAAGGAAATTCCAGCTGAAACGTGCTTTCTGCGCCTATTTTCAAACATCGGTGACACAGTTGTTATTCGATTAAGCGGGGACGTTCGTTATAGGTATTTGGTTTAAGCGGGAGAAATAGCATCGAACCAATGGACTCTATTCAGGTGACGTCAGACGCCAGAGCTGGCGGTATGATGATCTGTTATTCTAGTTACTGCACCGGTAGAATACCAGTATGCGCAGGCGCAAACACCGCTAGCAGACGACTTTAGCCTTGACCCAGGTTGAGTGCATACATTTTAACTGAAAATTTGCAAACTTAGGGAATTTTTTCGCATACAGAATAACATTTTGAATTTAGATTACAATATATTAAGAATATGTTGCTGGATCAAAGAATTTTTTTGTGGCATTTTTAACAAACAAGCATTAATAACTCGCACTCCATAGACTACTATGGTAAACACCGCCAGTAAATACCGCCAGCAGACGAATTTTAGCCTTGACCTCAGGTCGCCTGCATAAGGTCCATAGGAATAAATTCGGTTCCGGATTATTCTACTCGAATAAGCGGCTAATTCGAATATCCGTGACCTGATTAAGTGGGGAGGGCTGTATAATATTTTGTATGTCTATTCCGTATTCTAAAGTATTTTTCCTTTCACTTCCTTTCAGGTAGAACCCTACTCTCAAAATGATTGGTGCCGCCGGCAGCCGTCACCTCAACAGCCGCCGTCGAGGTTCCTCACCGAACGTGTCACCACATCTTTTGAACCTCCATCGTAACAGTCAACTCTCTACCCAAACAGAAGAGGATGAGACAACTAGTTCGGAACCCCTAGAAATAGAGCTGCCCTCTGGTTTTAAACCCGCGGGAAGAAGAAGGGGAGCAGTCACCACTAAGGACTACAAGAACATGGTTTTGGTACATGCAAACCTAAAAGGGCTCAACTTAGGCGACGTCGCGTAAGTACATTTTCACTCTCTTAATTGTATACAACATGTACACCGTAAAAACGTCCGTTTATTTTAATTAAAAAATTATCATCCAGGGTGTCGGTACTTAAAAATCTAACTGAATCTTAACAATCCTAGTCCAAGAGCTGTTAAACATTTTAGGGAAGGTATTTGAGGCACCCTGAAAATTTGTGCACCACTTCTTTTGTAATGCCTGAATACAAAATCGAATGTCTGGCTGAAGGATCGTGGCCCAAAACCTGTGTCAGACAAAAAATGGCACTTGACACGTGTCTGGCACAGTTTTTGTGCCGACTAAAGTGTCTGTCATTTTCAAAATATTTTTTTCTAAGCATAAATATTATTGTGCCTCAATCTCAGCGTGCCTCAAATACCTTTTTTGGGTAGTCACAAAATGGCAATTGACACGTGTCTGGCACAGTTTTTGGGCCGACTAAAGTGTCTGTCATTTTCAAAATATTTTTTTCTATGTATAAATATTATTCTGTTTCAATCTCAGCGTGCCTCAAATACCTTTTTGGGGTAGTGTCAAAAAATGGCACTTGACACGTGTCTGGCACAGGTTTTGGGCAACGATCCTTCAGCCAGACATTCGATTTTGTATTCAGGCATTACAAAAGAAGTGTTGCACAAATTTTCAGGGTGCCTCAAATAGCTACTCAAAAATGTTCAACAGCTCTCCTACTATCCTGAAATCTGAGGCGCTTTGGATGTTTGGGGCGAACTTTCAAAAAAAAGTTTTGAGAAATTTCATTCTTCTAAGGCACACCATTAAGTATGAGGGATATTTAAATTCTGCTTCCCTGATGCCCAATAAACAGCTTTTTCTGAGGGTAATATACCCATATTGGCGTGGATGTTGTCTCTCGTGGGTAATATTCATAGGACATTGCACTAAAATGTAAGTCGTTTCAATTTTAATCAAATTAAAATAAAACCGGCAGTGCTGATTTAAAATATGTTCCTTGGAAAGTACTTCCTCCGTCTAGGAATTCAGCGTAAATGCAGAGAAGTAGAATGAAGTAGAATGTAAGAGTATGCTGCATATGCAACTTAAATTCGCGAAGTACTCACAAGTTTATGAACTGTTTCAAAGTGGTGCATTTATAGATGCATTTAATCATCTGTTTAACGAACTTTTTTTACGAGCTTCAGTTTTTAAGAAATTTTCGATTGAACTTTGACTTTAAAAATATCTTGAAATAAAAAACAGGGACAAGGATTTTTTTCAGATTAACGGTTAAAAGTTTTAATTGACTTTAGCCTACCAAAAAAAAAAAAAAGAAAAAAAAATTTGTTTCTGAAAATACTTTCATTTTTGTTGTAAATTTTTGTAATACACCATTAGCGCCTTTTACTTAGGTCTATTACGCTTTCGTTCATGGATCTACTTCGCCTTTTTAACTATATTCAAAGAAATATAAAATGGTAGAACTATTTTTCCAAGATGAAATATTAAACGTTTTCAAAAACAATTAGACGGTGGTTTGTGATTCTTAAAAAATGTTTCCAAAAATTTGTTTCAAGCACTTAAATATGCATAAAAAATACAATTTTTTTTTTTCAAAATTGAGTTCGTATCCAAATTGTGTATTACTTTACTGCTGTAAACATCGAAATCTAAATTCCTAAAGATAAGTTGCCTTTTTTAATTCATGAAAAACTTAATTAATATACATAAAAGGTATACAAACTCTTTAAATTACCACTTTAAAATGTTGTAAATAAAACAGAGGTAAGAAAGACATATTGTCATGTACAATTTTATATCTTGAAAAATATTTCTGGTTGAATTTATATTCAGGGAAATTTCTATATTACGATTTTTTTGTTTTTGTGTGGAACTATAAAATTTGTAAAATAGAAGTTCAACTGTGGCTGTTTTCATGTTCCTAACACTACCCTATGAAGACCTAATTAAAAGTATGAAAACTTGAACTAAAAGCATGTAAATTAATTGGCACAATTAATTACTGTTCAAATTAATTGGCACATTAGAATATGAATAAACCTTTGATTTCAGGCAATTTTTCTCTAAAATTCTTAATAAGTGCCAGAAGGATTGTACGTCATGTTCGGCCAATGTAATGAACCTGCTGCAACTTACATTTATCACAAAAAGTCCGATGTTCATTTTTTTTGTGGGACCAATAGCATATTTAATAATAAAATATTTTAGAAAGTAACTGAAATTTAGCTCATAGTATCGCTATCGCTGGCATCTTTCTGAATTTTTATTATATTTAACCGGAATTTTTATATAAGTTGCCGCATATTTTTTGCTACGAAATTACAAAAGAAAACAAGTGGTACATTTTGTGCAGGTCCAGTTGTTTTTTCCTTTGGATGCTCATAATCACACTGAACAATATGTTTTCTTAGTAAATTGTCAAATTTCTTTGAAGTTTCATTAAATTTGAATCAAAACATTGAAAAAAATAAGAATTTGTCATAGAAAATTTTATATCTTTCCGAATATACTTGATATCCCTACGAATATCCACACTAACATTGCACAAACGGAGAAAAGTTAATTTCAAAAGTTATAAATCAATTCCAGTATGATAATTTAAAGATACAGATTGTTCACAAATTTGATTTTTCTTATTAAATTCGTTTTAAGCGCTCTAAATACGTTCAAGATTGAATTTTCACGTGAAAGTATGTGTTAAAACACTCTTCTGTACATATTGTTAAAGACGAAGAAGAATTCATCCATTATTTTTGCAGGAATTCGTAAAAATATCTTAAATCAAAAGTTTATTGGCTTTGAGTAATTTAATGACTATGAAATGTAGGTGTATTTAAAAATTTTTAAGTCTTTTATATCCGCTTTTCCTATTTTTACAACGATTATGTATGTACAGTGCCAGCAAAAAAAATCATGACAGTCATTGAAATTTTTTTTAAAGTCTTCTTTTTAAACCACTACCAGAACAGAAAAAAAAGAAGAAGAAGGAGAAGAAAACTCAGTCTTCTCAAGCTGCAAGGGCCACCACTCCACGTGACCAACGCGCGATAGAAACTCTCGCCCGACTCTTCAATTTAATGCAGCAAAAAGTAAAATAAAACATCTGAATATTGAGTTTGTGGCTTGAGTGTCAAGTTCTTTTTTTTCTTTCTTTTTTTTTTTTTTTTTTTTTTTTGCACTGTAGGTTATATACCAAAAGTACCAAACACTTTCGGGTTTAAAAGTTTTCTTGAATTTCTGAAGAAATACTTGACGTATTTTTCTGGAACTTCAGTAATATAAAGAACATGTATGATCTCATATTTTTCAGAGAAGATTTCATCACAAGGGAAAATGGAGTCGAGAAACAAATGAAATAGAAAAATAATATTGTTAATCACCCTGTAAAATAAATGTTCTAAGTTAGGGGTGCACAACCTTTTTACGAGAAGGGCCACTTGCAAAATGTCTGGGTTGACGATGTTCAGATCTGAAGCACGGAGGGAATTCTATTTCAGGGGGGGGGGTGATCTGTGGCCTATAATCAGTTAAAAAATACGAATTTAAATTTTCCGTGCGCGAATTTTAATGAAATTTAAAAATTTCCCGTGCGCGATAGACGAATTTTTTTTTCCGCGCCCGATCAACGAAATTCGCGATTCTTAACTGACTCTGGCGATTTTTTTTATTTTTCCCACGCCAAATTGACGAAATTTGTGATAAAGAAGCGGAACACACGATTTTTTGCAGCCGATCTATGAAATCTGGGATTTGCCCCCTCCTAATCGTCAAAACTCGAGATTTTTTAGCACCCGATCGACGAAAATCGCGATTTTTAATTGACTGACGAAATTTGCAATTTTTTTTCCTACGGAAAATTGAAAAGAATTGCGATTTTTTCTCGCTACTGACGAAACTCACAATTTTTTCAATTCAACAAAATTTTCAATTTTCCCGCGCATCTTTAACAAAATAGATATTTTTTTGCGCCCGATCAACATGATTTGAGATTTTTACGCGCATGATCGACAAAATTCTCGATTTTCCCGTGACCTATCGGCAAATTCGCGATTTTTCAGCTCATGATCAACAAAATTCGCGATTTTCAGTGTCCGATCGGCGAAATTTGCGATTTTTTCCTCTCCTTATTGACGAAATTTGCGATTTTTCGGTGCCCAATCAACGAAATTTGCGAATTTTCCGCGTCGATTTTATTGTCGTCGATTATTGTCGATTAGGCGAATTTTCCGCGTCTAATCGACAAAATTCGTGGTTTTTCCGTGTCCGATCAATAAAATTCGCAATTTTCTCGAGCCTCATTAACAAAATTCACTATTATTCCGTACCCTATAAACGACATTCGCGATTTTTAACTGACTGATGTAATTTTTAAATTTTCCCGCGGCAAATTCACGAAACTCACGCTTTTTTTCTGCGACCTATGGACAAAAATTGCATTTTTTCCAGTTAAAAATTGACGAAGTTCGCGGGCCATACATTAATTCTTCGCGGGCCACAGGTTGGGCATCTCTACTCTAAGTGATCTATGCTTGTACCATATGACTATATGGATCTTGCGTATATGAACTATTTTGGTTCATATTTGTAAGAATATCACGTATATACATGAAGATATACATGCAGGTTTCTTTAGAAAATAAGAAATATTAACATATTTTTTGTTTATGACATGCAAGCTTTTCAACCAAATTCAACTTCACTTTCAGGAAAAATGCATATTCACAGAAATATGCAGGTTTCTTTAGAAAATAAGAAATATTCACATATTTTTGGTTATAGCATGCAAGATTTTCAATCAAATTCAACGTCACTTTCAATAAATAGACATAACACAATGAAAACAGCATTTTACACAATTAGAACACTAATTGTGTAAATTGGATTACGTATTCTACCATAATAACCATCCTCCTTTTAGAAAACAATTGAAATTATTGATGTGGCAATTGATTATTGATAATTGGAAGTTGTATGAAATTGTGTAAATTGTGTAAATAGGACACGACATATAAAAAATCCAGTCGAATATTGTAAAAATTCATAAAGATATCGGTGATATAGTGAGCTGAATTTCAGTTGTTTTCTAAAAGGAGGATGGTTATTACTGAAATTATACAATTAGAATATAAATATGTGAAAATATTCAAATAAATATTAGCAGTTGTATGTAATAATTTTTAAATGCGCATGCGATTAAGCAAGCAAAACATTTTTATTATAATTTCGCAGTCCACTATATAGGACACGACATATAAAAAATCCAGTCGAATATTGTGAAAATTCATAAAGATATGGGTGATATAGTGAGATGAATTTCAATTGTTTTCTAAAAGGAGGATGGTTATTAGTGAATTTACAGAAAATGTCATTTTTTATTTTTTATTAACTTTTTTCCTTTTTCCTTTATTGTTTTTATTCTTCTTGAATGAATCATCAGAATTAAAAAAAAAATCTAAGCATCCGTTCCAAAGTAACTGTGGGTATATGCTAAATACACCTTTGTTGAAATCTGTTAATAAAAAATAGCAATTTCTGGGAAATCCCTTATCATCCGGCTACTTTTTGAAGGCAACTGAAATTAAGCTCACTATATCACCGATATATTTCTGAAATTTCACAAAAATTCACTGGCCTTTTAATAATCGGGTTTACCTATATAAATAACCACAAAATTTTCCAAAAAAAAGTATTGTTACCTTTAACGCATGTGCAGAGCGCTCACTAGCGTGAAATTCAAAAGATCCTAAATTCAAAAGAAATAATATAAATTTAGTAAACTTTTGAAATCTTACACAAAAGCATACGAAATAAATTACATTTCATAAACTTTAATTTGAACAATGTCTCAGAGAAAAAAAAAGATAAAATTTTAATAGCAGAAACTTATACTTCGATCAAATTATTTCGAAAATTTACAGAATATAAAGCAAAATATAAATACTCATATTAATCCTAAGATAATATAAATGAGTTATGTTGAAAATAAGAAATTCATTAAATTTCTGTAATGCATAAATGAACCAAAAGTGTCGAAACGCAGAACGTAAAATTTTCCATTGAATCAAATTTATTGCAGCGAAAAAGAATGTTTTCCTTTAAATTTCGTTCTGCCCTTTAAAATATGAAAAAAGCGTCATCCTATTTTCCCACAAATTAAGCTTAAGCAATTGTCATGGCAACGTGGCGCATTTAAAAGATTTTCGTATTTATTTTCTATCGCATTTCAATTTGAAATTGGTATCTCAGAATAAATAAATGAAATGAAACGCAAGGGTATAAAATATGAGATTACTTATTCTTCAACAAATCACATAAAAATAAAATCAGTTATTACAAAGTTGCATGAAAATTTATGGAGTCTCCTTACATTCTGATTATTATTAAGAATTGTTAAACTGTACTTTAAAAAAAATGTCATCAATGGACATCTGGATTTGTGTGATAACATTTCAGTAAATTTTTTTAAAGAAGTCATAAGTATATTTAGAGTTTTATAATGTTTGTGTTGAGTATATATAAAATATTGGTACTGAACTATATATATAGCTGGAAGATTTTTCATAAAAAATATTTTTTTAATTATAAAATGAATTAAATTTTATATACATTTGGTTTGGAAAAATAATCTGAAACCAATATTTTTGGTAAGCTGCTAAAAAATAAGAACTTAAAAACAGCAAAATACATTCTTAAGATTTTTTTTCTTTTAGAAGCTCTGAGTTATTAAGTCTCGATTTTTAAAAACATCAATGCTCATTTCTTTTAAAGCATCAGGTAAGCTGGGGTAACTGGACCCATGAGGTAACTGGGCCATAGGCTATTTTCTAAAAAACCGTTGAAAGTTGTTTAAGTTTTAGCTTTTGTCAACATTGCACCCCCATCTCTACTCCTTAAAACAACATGTGTCAACTCAATCATTACTCTGCCTTTGCTGTGATAGGTTGCCGAAAATTTAGGTTTCTTTTTTAAAAAACAACGTCCATTTAGTTGAACTTCCTCGCCTTTTTATTAAAATACAGTAAATACTTTTATTAAACAATCTTTTTATTTAAAGATTAGACACATAAATACATTAACATTATTAGATATCTATACCTATTTACTTCATGTTTCAAATGTAAGGCCGGTGTTCCAGTTACCCACAAATTTTTCAAGAATGGGGTAACTGGGACATGTATCAGGGATAACTGGACCATATGGGATCCAGTTACCCCAACAGTTATAAATATATTTTTGAGTATCTCTTACTACGGAAAATTAATTTCTTCATTGTGTTTTTTTTTTCTTCCAATAAGGAAAATTACATACTACATTATTAAATTTACATAATAAAATTTAAAAAAAGCATGTTCGAGTTATCAAACCAAATTTCTTAAGTGTGATAGCTATAGTTCCAAATTTTACGATACAGATGAAGAAGCGTACATAAGGCAAAGTGAGATTATTAGCAAATTATCGAAACGAATAAAAAATAGTTCTGTCCGATATAAAAAATACGGTTACAATCTTCAAAGGTTTATTGGACATATCGAACTTCCATTGTAGTAAGCAAGAAAGAGAATGACATACTTAAGTACTTACGTAGACGTTTGTTCATAGATTTATCTTATGCTTAAAATACCCATGTAACTTTTATACTTATTACCTATACTAAAGTACATAAGTACTTACTTAATTTTTATATTTTTTGTATAAATAAATCTAATATTTTCACTTTTAGCGCTTTTTCTTAGACAAATTGACAGTAAAGGTTTCCCTTACAACGCCCTTTAGTTGATATATAATGTACATGATCTGCCTGGTTTAATTTTTTTTTAGTTGTTTATACTTTTTTAAACAGAACCTGATACCCATTATTAAAAAAAACCAAACGCGTGTGGAACATAAACCCTCCTGGTCCACTTGCTCCATTTTTATGGGACAACTGGACCCACGAAGAAAGAAAGATGAATTTTATATATATATATATATATATATATATATATATATATATATATATGTGTGTGTGACGGGGAAAAGGAGACTCATACTCGAATAATAACACTTGCTAACTTTAAGAATTAAATATATTAAATGAACTATTTACACTATATACAATTACAATTAAGTAGAACATTAATGAAATTAAACACTCATTCGTCTTAATGCGTCTTAATGAAACGTCGTTGAGAGCTCGGTGTTTTGCAACCACTCTTTTACCTTCTTTTCCCGCGTCTGTCGAATGTTCTAAAAAAGTATTCTTCTACGCCGACTCGTGGCGCTGCCATCGTCTCTTACAGACTGTTGCCACAGGTCACACATATATATTATTTTTAGATATTAAAATGTAATTTTGAACATTTATGTCTGACAGAGAGAACCTAACTGAACGCATTCACAAAAGTTCAGACTTTAATTCAAATGAATATTATCCTTTTGAAGCTGAATTGACAGAATCTCCAGAGTCACATTGTAAAATCATGGCCCAGTTGTCCCAAGTAATATATCGTTTTTATGTAACTTTTCTATTAAGAATTTTTCCACACTAAAATAATATGCAAATAATTATCTTAATTTATAGATAAAATCAGTAAACTATGTAGAAAATTAAAAAAAATCTTTAAATTTCTGTAATGCATAAAAATGTCCATTCTTAGAACTTAATATTTTCAATAGAATCAAATTTATTGCGATGAAATAGAAATCTTTCATTTAAATTTTCTCCTACTCGCTAAAATATGACAAAAGCCTTATGTTATTTTCAGACGAATTAAGTTTAAGAAAATGCCATGACAACGTGACGTCTTTCAAGGATTTTAGTATTAATTTTCTGTAGTATTTCAATTTAAAATTGGTATAGCGTAATAAATATCTTTTAAATGAATTGCAAGGGAAGAATATGTGATTTTACATTTTCTTCATTAAATAGCATAGAGATAAATTATTACAAATTTATTACAAAGTCGCTCAAAATTTATTGACCCAAAAAAATTATTCAGAATATATGAGGAATGGAGTTTCAAAACTCGCCTTATCCGGAAAATCAAATTTTGGGAAATAGCGAAAAACCTCTGACTGCACTGTAAAATAAATTTAAAAAATCAAAAAACCCGACTGCGTAAAAAGCGAACTAATTAATTATTTCTCATCAATGTGAAACTATTTTTTATATTACTTGCGTATTATTTTTATTTACTTGTATTGATGACTTTTAAGTTGTGTTTAACTGTTAGTTCCTATCTATAAACACTGTTTTGATGAGACCTATAGATGTCTATGATGGGTAGAGTTGAAGTAAAGCTACAGATCCTACCTACACAACTTCCAGGTTCTGTAATATTTGTAATATTTTACAGATGTAAATTTACAGAAATCTGTATGCTTACTAAAATTTTATCAGTCTACTAAACAAAAAAAGATGTAAATCTACAAAACCAGTTTTTGTAAAGCTACAGAAATCTGTAACTTTACAAAAGAACCTACTAAAATTACAGTAATCTTACTAAAATTTCGTCTGTAACCCGGGATGCAGCTACATAAAAAGTTCTAGGCATCCCAGTTCCCTAAAAAATTCTTAGTAACCTTACAGATTTTTTTAATTACGGCGCAGAAGTGTATCTGTTGTATGATTTTTTGTTGTTGCCGTTACGTAAAGAGTTCAAGGAATCCCAGTTTTTTAGAAAAATTTTAGTAACTTTACAGATTTTTTTATGCAGTGTCCGTGCATTGGTTTTCATTGTAAGCCAAATTTTACAGAGCTATATATGCACGATAAAACTGGTCTTTTTGCAGATTTTAGTGTTTTTTCGTTGCGTGTTCACCAATAGAATAGTTTGATATTGAAAACTCTATTTTTTTATATTTAGTATAACAGGAGTTTTAAAACTCACGCCCTCATATAAACCGTACTTTTTTCAAATATGACAAATAGACCTCTAAACGCGTATGATAATGTTTCAATAAATTTTATATAAAAAAAAAACCTCATAAATATAGTCAGAGTTTTATAATGTTTTATTTGGATATATATCCGATATTTGCTATGAATTAAATACGAGTATAAAGTTATAATGTAAAATGCAAAAGAACTTACAGATATTAAAATAAACAATTTTGGTAGCAGAAATTTATATTTCTCTGAAATTATTTCCAGTATTTAGAAAATATAAAGAACTTACAATTATTTATCTTAATCCTAAGATATTATAAATATATTATATGGAAAAAAAGAAATTCGTTAAATTCCTGTAATACGTAATGAGTACAAATTTCCAAACGCAGAGCGTAAAATTTGCTTTGAATCAAATTTATTGCGATGAAAAATAAATATTTCCTTTAAATTTCATTCTGCACTCTAAAATATGAAGAAAGCAGTATCTTCTTTTACAGCCATTAAGCTTAAAAAATTGTCATGACAAAGTGACGCTTTTAAAAGACTTTTGTATCTATTTTCTATCGTTAGAAAAAATAAACTTTAAAATGAAACGCAAGGTTATAAAATATGAGATTACGTCTTCTTCAACAAATCACATACGGATAAAATCAATTATTACAAGGTGGATCGGAAATGTATTAATTCGCCTTACATTCTGATTAAGACTAGTATTAAGAATATTTAAACTGTACTTTTCGAAAAATATGATCAATGGACTTCTGATCTTGTATGATAATGCAGTAGAACTTCGATTATCCGAAGTAATTGGGCCGAACCTCTTTCGGATAATCGAGAATACTTCAATTTTAAGATTAAGGAGAAATATATGCAACCTTTCTGACTATATTAACAAGTGCTTAATAAAAATAAAGCAGTAGCAAAATAGAAATAATAATAAATTACATGAATTTTAATTTTGAAATTAAGTATCCTTGACATATATCACAAGGGTTTGAAAAATGTTTTATTTGTCGCAGCTTTTATTGCCTTTGTTTTGAAGCTCTATCACGGAGTTTTTTAATTTTATTAGTTTACCATTATCAGAGTCTTTCTGCTGCTCCAGCTATACCAAACCTTTCGCAAAACATTCAAACGCTTCAGAATTGCTAATTTGTTCGTTTTCTTCGTTCCTCACCGCAGGTTACAGGAGCTCAAGTTAAATTCTAAGGAACTCTAAGAAAGGTGATCGAAAATATTTATATGTACTCGTAGTTCGGAAAGGGGTACTTGCACACGAGGAATATGATAGGTTAAAAAAAAAAAAAAAAAAGCTTTAAAAATGAATTTTTTTTAAGAGAGTTTCGGATATAAGACGTTGTAATGTATTTCACTAAAATTTACGTAATCAAGTCATAAATATATTCAGAATTTTATAATGTTTGTATTGGGCATGTATATAAAATATCAGTACTAAACTGGATATATAGATCAGAGTTAGTGTATAATTTAAAAGAGGATTTTTTTTTTAGCATTATTTATGTTATAAAAGGAATTAGATTTTATATAGATGAAACAGCGTCGAAAAATTGGGGATAAATCACAATGAAATAATAAAACTTTATATGAATCACCATAAAACAAAACGAGCACACAGGACGCGTTGGAAATTATAACAGCTAATCATCACCCAATGGAATGTCCGTAAGGAGACAGTGTCACACAAAAACAGAAAGGGCAGAGAGGAGAACTTACAAAGAATGCAACAGAATCGAACTAAGACAGCATTAAAGTTCAGATTAAGCGAGCATCAGAGAGCACCAAAGCAAAAAATTATAAATCTTTGATTGCCTCTCACAGTTGGACTTCAAGTCACTGTTTTAATTTCTCCAGGGCCAGTGTTATTTTTTCTCATGTCTCTCCCACTTACATGGATTTTCCCGAAGCATTTTTTATTTTTGAAAATTAGGATAAACTTGTCAATGATCTCTCATGATCTCATTTTCTCTTTTCAGCTTGGAAATTACTTTTGTAATTATTTCCCCTCTTTTCTTGTCTATTTTCATTTTATTATTAAAAAGAAAAAAAAATTATTTCTTATGTTTTTCTTGCGTTTTCTCCTTCAGTTTAATTTTTTAATTTACTTCTTGAATTTTATTTATTCATTCATTTCTTTTTTTATTTCCTAGGGGGCTCTGCCCCCTACGAGCTACGCTCGTCAACCTCCGTTCAGACATCGCAGACTCTAACAGCACGCTAATTTGATCGCTTTTAAAAAGATTTCGGAAGATTGAATTATAATTTGAATCTGACAATTATCATCTGACGTAATTTTCTCCAAACTTTTCTTTCTCTTTTTAATATTCACGTCAAAATACTTTTGTTAGAAATGAAATATTATGATCATCTTAAAATGTCAAGTAAATTTTAATTAATTTTTCAACTACATTTCAGCAGTGAAATTACGCTTGAAATTAATGAATATTAATGATGTGAATTATCACAATGCTAACAAAGCGTAAACCAACTTAGTGAAAAATGTCCAAGCCGGGAATCGAACCCGGGTCCCTGGAATAGATTTCCAGTGCTCTACCACTAAACCACATTTTTGATATTGTGACAATTCACATTGTGATAATTCACATCATTAATATGTCAAGTAAATGTCTCGCGCAATTTTTAAATTAAAACTGTTTTGCAATATTATTTTTTGTTAATTTTACGTAATAAGTGTAATATGACGTAAATTCTCCTATTTAGGACTTCTAACGCATGTTACTGAATTTATTATTTTACAATATTCTTTCTCATTTAAAATTCACGTGTAACTATAGTTTGTATGACGTAATTTTCAATGAGTTCCTGCTTTTTATATTTTTTGTTTATAATAGTCACGTGTAAAATAAATTTTTAATTTGAAGCAAACATTACTGTTTGCGCTGTTTATACAGTTGGCAACAGTTTAAATTAATACAATTTTCTAAAATTTGTAAAAAATATCTCTCGAAATGCTGAAAATTTGAATTTAAAATAGAAATAAAACCTCGAAAAATTATTCAAATTAAAAAACTAACTGCAATCTGCACACCGGGAAATTCTGACGCATAAAATGATCTAAAAATGATTAAATTCCTATGTACAGTTTTTGCTCCTATAAAACTTTTTTAATGGAACGATTTTGTCCAACTTTGGCATTAAATATATCTTAAAATAATTCTTCGATTTGAAAACTGTCTGCATTAGCGTGTTTATCAAACATTTTTCTATAATACTACCGATTTTCATGTTTTTGTATGCAACAGTTTTTTTAATATTAACGAAGAAAGACCTCCGGTCACAAAAAACTCAAAACCGGCGGCGGTGACAGCGGTAGTTACTTTTTTTTAGAATAGAGAGATTAATTTCTTTTTTCTCCTTTCTCTTTTCTTTTCTTCTCTGTTATTTGTTTTTTCTATCATTTTGGAAAAACTTTCCTCTTCTCCATGTGCTCCTCTGTAATTAGTGTTTAACTTTCAGCTTGCGACCCCTGTAGCAATCTTTGTAAGCTCTCCTCTCTGCCCTTTCTGTTCATTTGTGATCTTGTCCCTTACGGGCACGTATTTAAATAGGCTAATGACGGGCTGTTAAATTTCCACCCCGTAACGTGTTTTGTGTGTCTCTTTTGTGTTATGGTGATTCAAACAAAGTGCTATTGTTTAATTAAGATTTTATATACTTCGATTTAAACATCTTTTCAATAAATAAATAAATAAACAAATAAAATAAATAAATTCTGAAATTAATATTTTTGGTAATTTATTAAAAAATAGGTACTTAAAAACAGTAAAATGCATTTGTCAGTATTTTTTTGTTTGCAGTAGCTCTGAATTTTTAAGTCTAAAAAAAAAACAAAAAAAAAAACGAATGTTGTTGTTTTTTTTATGTATTTTTTTACGTAACTTTTGCATTGGTAATTTTTTCTCATAAAATAATGTGAAAATAATTAGCTTCATTAATAGATTAAATCAGTAAATTATGTAGTAAATAAAAAATTTCTTTAAATTTCTGTAATTCATAAACAAGAAAAAATGTCAAAACTTAGAACTTTTCCATAGAATAAAGTTTATTGCGATGAAAAAGTATCTTTCCCTTAAATTTCATTCTGCCTTCTAAAATGTTACAAAAGCCTTAACTTATATCCACACAAATTATGCTTAAACAATTTCCATGGCAACGTGACGTTTTTCAAAGATTGTAGTATTTATTTGCTATCGTATTTCAATTTGAAATGGTACCACGGAATAAATAATTTTGAAAGGAATCGCAAGGGAAGAAAATGTGGATTTATATATTCTTCATTAAATAACACAGAGATAAAATCAGTTAATACAAAGTTGTTCAAAATTTTTCGAGAATAAGAATTCAGAATAACCAAACTGCGCTTTAATCAAAGATGACCAATAGTCTTCTAGACATAAAAGATACTTCTTAAAAGAGATTTACAGGGTGTCCCAAAAATCTTTGACAACGTGGTATAAAAATCGCGGCTAGCGCGTTTGTTTACCTTATTGTGTCATTTGATGCAGCAGAAATACGGGTAAATGCATGCGCAAAATACTGCAGATTTATTTTGTACGAATTATTTTCGATCAATACTTATATACATATTAATTAAAATCCATATATACCTATTAACTACAATTTAAAATTTTTATTTTATAAATAAAATGAAAAATATGCATGTCATTACTTTAAAATAGAGAAAAGAATTCATGTATAACCCATACCGGCTCATGAAAAGTTCTAAAACTCCGTATAAAATAAAATATAAGCATAATTTTTTTAAACACAATGCTTTATAACAGCGCGGTTATGAATGTCATTCCCAAGCAGACGAATTTTTGTAGCCTCAAACCCAAGGGGAGAATATGGTCTATTATCGAGCAGGAGTGCGTTTTTTAATAAAATTCTTCTCATAATGATGAATTTTCTTCAAGCGAATGAAAATAATTAGTTCCAAAATTCGATCATAGATGGCGCCGCTTATCCGTATGTTTGATTTCAAACATGCGTTTTTTCTTCTGATTTTCAGATTAGTTTTGACGCTGTGACATAGAAATGACGAATTCCAGCGAAATCGCTAATTGTGTTAGTTGGTACTTCGAAACCGAATCGAAACTAATCTGAAAATCAGAAAAAAACGCATGTTTGAAACCAAATATACGGACAAGTGGCGCCATCTATGATGGAAGTTTGGAACAATGTTTTATCCACTTGATGAAAACGTTTCATCGTGAGAAGCATTTTAGTCTAAACCGCGCTCTTATACAACAATTACTTGATTTTATTTTGGATTTTAAAATGCATCAAGGACTTTTGGGAAATCTTGCATTTGTTTATTTGAAGAAAAAAATTAAGTTATAAAGTTAATTACATTTTATATACTTCGATTTGAATATCTTTTAATAAATAAATAAATAAATAAAATAAATTCTGAAATTAATATTTTTTTGTAAGCTGTTAAAAAATATGTACTTAAAAGCAGTAAAATCCATTTGTGAGTATTTTTTCGTTTGTGGTAGCTCTGAATTTTTAAGTCTCAATTTTTTAAAGACACGAATTTTTTAAGCATCACTTTTAAGTAACTTTTATATGAAGAATTTTTCCTCAGTAAATTATGTAGTAAATAAAAAATTCTTTAAATTTACCTGATTCATAAACAACGAAAAGTGCAAAAACTTAGACCCTAATGTTTTCCATAGAATAAAATTTATTGCGATGAAAAAGAATCTTTCCCTTAAATTTCATTCTTCCCTCTAAATTTAAAATATTACAAAAGCCTTATCTTATCTCCACTCAAATTATGCTTAAGATTGCCATGGCAACGTGACGTTTTTCAAATATAGTATTTATTCTCTATCGTATTTCAATTTGAAATGGGTACCGCGGAATAAATAATTCAAAAACGAATTGCAAGGGAAGAAAATGTGGGTATACATATTCTTCATTAAATAACATAGAGATAAAATCAGTTAATAGAAAGTTGTTCAAAATTAATTGACACATTTTAAAATTCAATATAAAATCAAGTAATTGTCGTAAAGGAGTGCGGTTTTTAATAAAATGCTTCTCATAATCAAGAATTTTCTTCAAGCGAATGAAAATAATTAGTTCCAAAATTCGATCATAGATGGCGCCACTTGTCCGGATGTTTGATTTCAAACATGCGTTTTTTTTCTGATTTTCTGATTTGTTTTAAAACGCTGTAACATAGAAATGAAGACTCCCAGCGAAAACGCGAATTGTGTAGGTTTGTACTTCGAAACCGAATGGAAAGTAATCTGAAAATCAGAAAAAAACGCATGTTTCTACCAAATATACGGATAAGTGGCGCCATATATGCTCGAAGTCTGGAACTATTTTTTTATCCACTTGAAGAAAACGTTTCATTGTGAGAAGCATTTTAGTCTAAACCGCGCTCCTATACAACAATTACTTGATTTTATATTGAATTTTAAAATGTGTCAAGGACTTTTGGACATCCTGTATTTGTTTATTTGAAAATCTTTTCTAAGTTATTAATTAGATTTCATATACTTTGATTTGAATAGCTTTCAATAAATAATTAAAAAATAAAATAAATTCTGTAATTAATATTTTTTTGTAAGTTGTTAAAAAATACCGGGTGAGCCAAAAGCTCGTTAAAACTTTAAAAACTTATAAAAAAGTAAGAAATTATGATAAAGGAGTGCGGTTTGCAAGAAATGGCTCACATGGTAGTCGGATTTTTTTTACCAGCAAAAAAAAAAAAAAAAGTTAAAAAATCCCATGTAGAGGGGGCTAACGACCCGAAACACAATGAACAGGACAACAATACACTCCATTCATTTGTTCTTCCAATAACAAATGATCAACATGACCTCCAGAACATTCTACGGCACAACTGTTGTCCTGCTCATTGCGTTTCGGGCCGTCAGCGCCATCTAGATGTGATTTTTTAACTAAATTTTCTTTGCTGCTAAAACAAATCCGACTACCTTGTGGTCCCTTTCTTGCAAACCGCACTCCTTTATCATAATTTCTTCCTTTTTCATGAGTTTTTAAAGTTTTAACGAACTTTTGGCTCACCCGGGATGTACTTAAAAACATTAAAATCCATTTGTGAGTATATTTTTGTTTGTAGTAGCTCTGAATTTTTAAGCTTATTTTGCTTTGACTTCAATATTTTTTAATAAACAGATGATTAAAATTAATCTAAAATTAATATTTTTTTTTGTAAGTTGTTAAAAGATATGTACATAAAAACAGTAAAATCCATTTGTGAGTATTTTCTCGATTGTAGTAGCTCTGAATTTTTAAGTCTCAATTTGTAAAGACACGAATTTTATTTTTTTAATCATCGCTATTACGTAACTTTTATCTGGAGGATTTTTCTGCAGTAAATTATATAATAAATTAAAAATCTCTCTATTCTAAAAAAAAGTAACTACCGCTGTCACCGCCGTCGGTTTTGAATTTGTTGTGACCGGAGGTCTTTCTTCGTTAATATTAAGAAAAATAATGCATACAAAAATATGAAAATTGGTAGTATTATACAGAAATATTTGATAAACACGCTGATGCAGACAGTTTTCAAATCGAAGAATTATTATAAGAGATATTTAATGCTAAAGCTGGACAACATCGTTCCACTAAAAAAGCTTTATAGGAGCAAAAACTATACGTCGGAATTTAATAATTTTTAGATCATTTTATACGTTATAATTTCCCGGTGTGCAGAATTAATTTTTTTTTTTTTTTTTAATTTGACTCATTTTTCGAGCTTTCATTTCTATTTTAAATTCAAATTTTCAGCATTTCGAGAGATATTTTTTACTTATTTCAGAAAATTGTACTAATGTAACCTGTTGCCAACTGTATAAACAACGGAAACAATAATGTTTGCTTCAAATAAAAAAATTATTTACACGTGACTATTATAAACAGAAAAAAAAAACCCTTCAAATTAGAATTAGATAATTACGTATAAAAAGCAGGAACTTATTGAAAATTACTTCATCTATAATTACACGTGAATTTTAACAGAGAAAGGATATTGTAAAATAATAAATTCATTAACATGCGTTAGAAGTCTTAAATAGGAGAAATTACATCACATTTACGTCACATTACACCTATTACGTAAAATGAACAAAAAATAATATTGCAAAACAGTTTACATTTAAAAATAGCGCGAGACATTTACTTGATATTTTGAGATGAACTTTTCAACTTTTTTTTTTTGGACAGCGCAAATAATATTTCATTTCTAATAAAAGTATTTTCACGTGAATATTAAAAAGGGAAAGAAAAGTTTGGTGAAAATTACGTCAGATTAAAAACGATATATTTAAAATGTCTTATTTAAAAGGACTTTCTTTTCGCTTTGTTAAAAAATACCGGGAGACAAAGACTCTGTTTACTTAATTCATTTTATATTAGATGATTTTGAAATGCCATTGTATCTTTTAACAGCAGCTGATTTTTCCGTAAAATTCCCCAATCAAAGAGAAATGAATAGAAACCCGTTTATAGGGAGATCGCCTTTGTTTTTTAATTATAATTCAATCTTCCAAAATCTTTTTAAAGCCGGTCAAATTAGCGTGCTTTTAGAGACTGCAGTGTCTGAACGGGGGGTTGGCGAGCGTAGCTCATAGGGGGCCGAGCCCCCTAGTTCTTTAAATTTTCGTAATTCATAAACAACGAAATGCGCCAAAATTTAAAACTTAACGTTTCCCATAGAATAAAATTTATTGTGATGCAAAAGAATCTTTCCCTTAAATTTTATTCTGCCTTCTAAAATATTGCAAATACCCTTACAAAATGCCTTATCTTAAGTCTCAATTTGTAAAGACACGTATGTTATTTTTTTAAGCATCGTTTTTAAGTAACTTTTATATGGAGAATTTTTCCTCAGTAAATTATGTAGTAAATAAAAAATTCTTTAATTTTCGTAATTCATAAACAACGAAAAGTGCCGAAACATAGAACCTAACGTTTTCCCAAGAATAAAATTTATTGCGATGAAAAGGAATCTTTCTTTTAAACTCCATTCTACCCTCTAAAATATTCCAAAAGCCTTATCTTATCTACACGCAAATTATGCTTAAGAAATTGCCACGCCAACGTGACGTTTTTCGAAGATTCTACTATTTATTTTCTGTCGTATTTCAATTTGAAATTGGTACATCGGAATAAATAATTTTGAAACGAATCGCAAGGGGAGAAAATCTGGGTACATATATTCTTCATTAAATAACAGAGATAAAATCAGTTAACACAAAGTTGTTCAAAATTTTTTGAAAATAAGAAATATTCAGAACAGCTAAACTGTGATTTTCTCAAAGATGACTAGTCTTCTAGACGTAAAAGATACTTCTTAAAAAAGATTTACAGGGTGTCCCAAAAGTCCTTGACATATTTTAAAATTCAATATAAAATCGAATAATTATCGTACAGGAGTGCGGTTTTTAATAAAATGTTTCTCATAATGAAGAATTTTCTTCAAGCGAATGAAAATAATCAGTTCCAAAATTTATCCCAGATTGTTAGTAAGTCTTGTCAGTAAGTTTGATTTCAAACATGCGGTTTTTTTTTCTTTCAGATTTATAGATTAGTTTTGACGCTGTGACGTAGAAAAGACGACTCCCAGCGAAAATGCTACATGTGTAGGTTCGTACTTGGAAACCGAATCGAAACTAATCTGAAAATCAGAAAAAAGCATGTTTGAAACCAAATATACGGACAAGTGGCACCATCTATGCTGGAAGTTTGGAACTATTTTTTTATCCACTTGAAGAAAACGTTTCATTGTGAGAAGCCTTTTAGTCTAAACCGCACATTTATACAACAATTACTTGATTTTATATTGAATATTAAAATGCGTAAAGAATTTTTGGGACATCCTGCATTTGTTTATTTGAAGAAAAAAAATTACGTTATAAAATTAATTACATTTTATATACTTTGATTTGAATATATTTCAATAAATAAATAAATAAATAAAAAATTCTGAAATTAATATTTTTTTGCAAGTTGTTAAAAAAATATGTACTTAAAAACAGCAAAATCCATTTGTGAGTATTTTTTCGTTTGCAGTAGCTATGAAATTTTAAGTCTCAATTTTTTAAAGACACGAATGTTATTACTTACCCATCATACGTAGTATAGAGTAAGTGTTGTAATAGTTTTAACTGGAGATCCCGAAAAACATATTTTCAGAAAAAAAAATTCGGTGTCCGTCTGTATGTGTGTCGGTATGTGTGCCTGTAATTGCTCTATCTCCCGAACAAATTGAGACAGAGACTTGAAATATAGAGTGTACTTACGGAGTAAAAATGGAAAAAAGCCTATTGAATATCAGTAACCTCGATCATCCGGAATTATTTTTTTCGGACTCTCGAAATATTCGTTCTGATAAAAGGTATACAAAATTTTTCGAAATTGTTTATTTGAAGGAGTGAATAAAAAAAAATAATAATAATAATAATAATAACATAAATTTTACATCGTGAATGAACTCGATCGGATAATTAGTTGCCGAGATATTTGTAATCCTATTTTTCACACTCTTCGAATTTTCATGACCCTGATGTATTTCATTCAAATTTAAATTCAAAGATATATTTTAATTGGAAATGAGGCGCTTAATCCGACGCAGTAAACTGCTAGTTAATAGGATTATAATTTTTTGAGTTATAAGGATGTTTCTTTTACGCAATTCGGTATTACTCGATTATCCTGTCGGCCAAAAAACTATCGCCAAACTATAAGATTAAATGCCGATAATGGCTTATCGTAAATGTCAAGCATTTAATGCAACTCTATACCTATAATGGGGGTTACCACAGAAGGAAGCCTGTTCTGTCGCTAAATGCCGAGAAGTTTGTCGTCAACTTGGCGGTATATCGCCAAATTTGGTGACCAAAATTAGTCGCCAAAAGTGACGCCAATTTGGCGGTATCTCAAATATTTCGCCAAATTCCCATAGACTTCCATTGTAAACCAATAGTGTTTACTTGCTTATATAAAATCAACAAATTGAGAAATTTTAGTGCAACAAAAAGTAATATTAGCTTAAGGGATTATATTAATTATATTTAAGAGAATCCAAGTAAATTAAATTATGAATAAAAGTAACATGATACAATGCTTAGTATGTATCACATGTTTTATTTTCATATTTTATATTATGTATATCGATGATGAGTAAGTATTACGGTGGTCTCCAATGACTAGTTTTTTTAAGCATCGTTTTTAAGTAACTTTTATATGGAGAATTTTTCCTTAGTAAATTATGTAGTAAATAAAAAATTCTTTAAATTTCCGTAATTCATAAACAACGAAAACTGCTAAAACTTAGAACCTAGCATTTTCCATAGAATAAAATTTATTACGATGAAAAAGTATCTTTCTCTTAAATTTTATTCTGCCCTCTAAAGTGTTACAAAAGCCTTATCTTATCTCCACACAAATTATGCTTAAAAAATTGCCATGGCAACATGACGTTTTTCAAAGATTCTAGTATTTATTTTCTATCGTATTTCAATTTGAAATAAGTACCGCGGAATAAATAATTTTGAAAGGAATCGCAAGGGAAGAAAATGTGGATTTACATATTCTTCATTAAATAACATAGAGAGAAAATCAGTTAATACAAAGTTGTTCAAAATTTTTCGAGAATAAGAAATATTTAGAATAGCCAAACTGCGCTTTAATCAAAGATGACCAATAGTCTTCTAGACATAAAAGATACTTCTTAAAAGAGATTTACAGGCTGTCCTAAAAGTCCTTGACACATTTTAAAATTCAATATAAAATCGAGTAATTATCGTACAGGAGTGCGGTTTTTAAATAAAATGCTTCTCATAATGAAGAATTTTCTTCAAGCGAATGAAAATAATTAGTTGCAAAATTTTATCACAGATGGCGCACTTGTCAATATGTTTGATTTCAAACATGCGGTTTTTTTTTCAGATTTATAGATTAATTTTGACGCTGTGACATAGAAAAGACGACTCCCAACGAAAACGCTATATGTGTAGGTTCGTACTTGGAAACCGAATCGAAACTAATCTGAAAAATCAGAAAAAAGCATGTTTGAAAGCAAATATACGGACAAGTGGCGCCATCTATGCTGGAAGTTTGGAACTATTTTTTAGCCACTTGAAGAAAACATTTCATCGTGAGAAGCATTTTAGTCCAAACCGCGCTTCTATACAACAATTACTTGATTTTATATTGAATTTTAAAATGCGTCAAGAATTTTTGGGACATCCTGCATTTGCTTATCGGAAAAAAATAAGTTATTAAATTAATTACATTTTATATACAGTAGACTCCCTCTTAACCGGCCGACTTTTTTCTCCAACATCAGGTAAAATTCAAGGATGACGGCCTCGGGAACACAGCTTACGCTTTCGAGTTGAAGTACAATCCCGAGGGAAAGGAGGCAAAATTCAGAAAGGAAGACGTCGGTTCTAAATGGATACGCGTTGACCTTCTCCATTGTAGAATTCAGGGTGTGGCTGGGGGGGGGGATGTCACCCAGGAATAATAAGATGTCCCCCTGGAAGATTTCAGATTTTACGTTTTTAAAGGCCAAAAGCGCAATTCCCCCCCCCCCCCCCTTGGAACTCAATAATGTCTCATCTATCTGCAAACTGTTTTGTACAGACATTTAAAAAGCTTGAAATGCGAACAGATCATCGTAGATTTATAAGAGTTGTTTGTATCTGATAACTATCTCAAGCATGAAACATTTGACGAGGATATAATTAGGACAGTAACTGATGTTGTTCAATACGAAGACGACCCTGATGATGATCCTGTTAAAGTTGACACTGATGAAATACCTCATACGGAAGGGGTAAAAGCATTATAGTTGGCGCTACACTATGTTGCGCAGCAGCTAACAGCTTCCTCTGTTAAACTTAAGATGTTAAAGAGATGGAAAGATTGTGCTGCAAAATGTCGGGCATCTTGCCTGTAACAGAAGAAGGTCGCTGATTTCTTTATGGTTGATTAATTTAAATATACATAATGTAGAACAATTTCAACTTCTTATAAAGGTGTGTGACACGATTTTCGACAATTTAATTTGTGTTAAATATTTTTCTTTTAAAACTACACAATTGAAAAACTAAATGCATCGTACGGGTTTAATTAAGTAAATTGCGCAGATATTATTTAAATTTTTTTACTTCTCCGCTTTAACCGGTTTTTCTCTTAACCGGCTTACCCTCGGTCCAGTTTAGGTCGGTTAAGCGGGAGTCTACTGTACTTCGATTTGAATGTCTTCCAATAAATAAATAAATAAATAAAATAAATTCTGAAATTAATATTTTTCTGTAAGTTGTTCAAAAATATGTACTTAAAAACAGTAAAATCCATTTGTGAGTATTTTTTCATTTGTACTGGCTATGAATTTTTAAGTCCCAATTTTTTAAAGACGCGAATGTTATTTTTAAGAATCACTTTTAAGTAACTTTTATATGAAGAATTTTTCCTCAGTAAATTATGTAGTAAATAAGAAAATCTTCAAATTTCCGTAATTCAAAAAGAACGAAAAGTGTCAAAACTTAGAACCTAATGCTTTCCATCGAATAAAATTTATTGCGATGAAAAAGAATTTTTCTCTTAAATATCATCCTATCCTCGAAAATATTACAATAGCCTTGTCTTATCTACACGCAAATTATGCTCAAGAAATTGCCATGGGAACGTGACATTTTTCAAAAATTCTACTTTTTATTTTCTATCTTATTTCAATTTGAAATTGGTATCTCTACATAAATAACTTCGAAAAGAATCGCAAGGGAAGAAAATGTGAGTTTACTTATTTTTCATTAAATAACGTAGAGATAAAATCTGTTATTACAAAGTTGCCCGAAATTTGTTTAGAAAAAGAAATATTCAGAATAGCTAAATTGTGCTTTTTCAAGTATGATCAATAGACTCTTAAACGTGCATGCTAATATTTCAATAAATTTTATATTAAAAAAATTCGTAAGTTTATTAAGATTTTTTTTAAATGTTACTGTTAATATGTATAACATGTTAACACTGAACTATACATAAAATTCTAATGTACAATTCAAAAGAGCTTACAGATATTTTTAGCCCCTGGTACGGTATGCTATTTCTTTCTCCCAGCTTATTTTGTGCCGTCTTCAAAAAATAACGTTACCTTACAGAAGCACCCCGTAAAACAAGGCAGTACGATTAAATACTCTATAGCAATTTTTTAAACTTCTAAGCATCGCATATTTTCGATTTTTATACCGGCATATTGGGAAAAAGAAGTACTTTTTAATGCAATTTGTTTGAAAACTGTATCTCCATTTGTTTTTGAGATATTAATTTTTTTTTAGTTTTTAGCTCCATTTGCTTAATATTGGCAACGGAAGAACTCCATTTCTGTAGAAAGTGAAAGAAAAATAGCAATTATGTCTTTTTGTTGCCATTTTCCCATAAAAACTGAAAAAAAAAAATGTAATTAAAATACGTGCTATTTTGAAAAAATATAAATGAATGATTTCTGATAAAACAGAGAGCTATTATAAACTAAATTTAATTTTAAATATCTATATTAATAATACAAACAAATGAAGGCCTTTGAATCTTTATATAGCCAATTTTTTTTAATGACGAAATCTCTTTTTTTTTCTTCTTTGGATTTGTGTATTATTCAGCGATAGTGACGTCCTAAGCGTACTTTACTGTAGATGTTGTTTAAAACTGGATCGCAAATGATGAATTCTTCAGCGGATGGGGATGACGCCACTTTATGTAAAATAAAATCGCGTGTTATAAGTCTTAAAACTGAACTACAGTAGAATTCCAATTATCAGAGTTTCCACTTTCACCGAGTTATTTTCTTCTGATGGACTGTTTCATAATAATGGAAGCCATCAGTCCATCAGAAGAAGACGATCCTTTCCAAAAGTATAAGTTCGATTAACTCAGATAATCGGGACTCTACTGTATCTATATTTATATACATATATTTTTTGTCATCGGAGGCAACACTAAATTCTGAAAAAGCAGAATTCCTGTTTTCTAGTTTTATTCTTTTTGTAGTTAGATAATAAATTCGATTCCAAATGCTATGATCTCGAACAAAGGTTTTTTTTTAAGTACTTATCAATCAATATTTTTTACACTGTTATAAAAAATGTACTTAAGCACAGTAAAAAACCCATTTTTCAATGTATTATACGAACTTTAAGTTTTTAATTCTCAATTATTAAAAGCGAAAATGTTCATTTTTTTAAAATATAGTACTTTGTTTTCATATAACGTTGCCATTAAGAAAGCACCTGTAATAAAATACAGCGGAAAAAAACCCCTTTTCCTTCATCGATAAAATCCGTAAATTATGTACGAAATAAAAAAAGTCATTAAATTTCTGCAATTCTTAAATAACAAAAGTATCAAAACTTGAAGGTAAATTTTTCCATAGAACCAAATTTATTAGGACGACAGAGAAACATTTCTTTTTAATTCCATTTTGTCCTTTAAAATATGAAGAAAACTTTATCTTATTTTCACGCAAATAATGCTTAAAAAATCGCCATGGAAACGTGACGCATTTCAAAGATCTTAGTATTTATTTTGTAACGTATTTCAGTTTGAAATTGTTATTTCAGAATAAGTAACTAGGAAACGTAGCGCAAGGGAATAAAACTTGAATTTGCATATTCTACAACAAATCATTTACAGATAAAATCAATTATTACATGGTAGTTCGAAAATTTATCGAGACTCCGTTCATTCTGACTAAAAAAGAAGTATTAAGGATAGTTAAACTAGACTAAATCTTTACAATTTTTTAACTTTCAGGAATAAAAATCTGGTGAAATTAAACTTACTAAAATAACATTTTAAACTTAAAGACAAATGCCTTAATGATTCAAAATAAAGAAAAAGTGGTCAGCAGCGAAATTTTTTTTTATTTTAACTGAGGTTTAAGTTAAACTTGCGAGTTTAATTTTCCTTACAATTTTACCCCTATAACTTTTTAATTTTTACTAAATTTTTACTTATAATGAATTTCCATAGCACCCACAAAGCATTCAAATAAGAAACAATAACAATGTAGTATTTTGAGTGCAAAATTTTGGTATAACTTTGTCTTAAAGGGATGTTAAAGAAGTAAGGAGGAAAAAGGCGACGGTATGGGAAAAAAGGGACGGTAAGGGGAAAAAAAATAAAGGGATGGTAAAGATGGAACGCTAAAGAAAATTACCACCTATTTTTAGGCAAATCATGTTACGACTAAGTGATAGCCACAATGTTCATTGATTTTTAGAAACAGTTATGTACATTGGATTAAATTAAAAAAATAATAATAACTTACCGCGAAAAGTGCTGGAATAAACCTTGGGGACGGTAAGACTACCAATAAAGCCACGATGCTTGAAATTGATATTTAAAGGCTGATTTAAATTCTGCAGTCAATTTTCTGTCAAAGAATTTTAGCCATTCTTTCTCTAGCATACTTCTGCATGAGAAAAAAGTTGAAAAAAAAATTCTGTGGCTGCATCTGAAGTGATTTTCTGTATAAGTTTAGCAAGAGGGACGGCAAGGGATCTAAAACCCAGGGAGAGAGTTAAAAAAATAATAACAACCGTAAAAATGTATGCAGGTTAAATTTTTGCTACATATACTAAATACATATACTTGCTACATATATTTGCTACATATATACATTTATATATACATATATATATACATATATATACATATATATGTATACATATATATATATATACATATATATATTACATATATATATTTGCTACATACATATATTTGCTACATATACTAAAACAATAGTTTTAGTTTTGGAAAAAAAATTGCATCGAATTACCTTTATTGAAACAATTTTATACAGACAGCTCCAAACTTAAAAATCAGCATTAGGGACACGGGATGGCATAAGAATTTCGTGGTATATTTGGACCTCCAACATCGTTCAAAACTTATTTATCTCATTAATATTGTTATGCAGTCATGCAATGGGATGTTTTCCAGTATAAGGAATAAAAACCCCCAAAAATATGTACTAAAATAAAAATTATTATTCTGGGACTTAAAAGTCAGAAGATTGTGAGAATGCCTCATATACATATATATAATGAAAACTGTTTGCCAAACAAATTGATAATTTATACATTTTAAGAGCCAGTCCTTTTTCTTTTACTCTCAAATTTTATAGTCCCTATTCCTTACAAATTTGAGAATAATGATTCGGCTAATATTTTAAGTGAGGATTTGAATACTGAACATTATAATTTGGTTTATTCCAGAAGTCTCTCGAAGAAAATTAACCAGACAATTCCAAGTTATGGAAGCTATACAAGTTTCCTAGTCGTCAAATGTAATGAACAACTGTCATAAAAATATTTAGGCTACACGGAAAATTACCAATTGGTCTCTCATTCAGTGAGTCAAATTTTTTCGTATCACCATATTCCTTCAAAAATCTTATACAAAATTATTTTTGACATATTTCATCAGGAAGATATTGGACATAAAGCTCAAAATAAAGATAATTAAGAAATTTATTTTAAAATTTTAGCACTGAATGGTTTATTCCGGAAATCTTTTGAAGGAAATTAACCAAACATTGCCAAGTTATGAAAAGTATAAATTTTTTCCTAGGCTTCAAATGCAGTGAGCAGCTGTCATAAAAATATCTAGGCTATAGAGCACATTACCAATTTTTATCGCATTCAGTGAGTCAAATTTACTCGTATCGCCACATTCCTTCATATATCTTATATAAGGTTATTTTTGATATATTTTATCAGAGAAGATATTGGAAATAAAGCTCAAAATAAAGGTCTTTCAAAATTTTATTTTCAAATTTAAGCTTTTGAATACTGAATATTATAATTTGTTTATTCCTAAAGTTTCTTGAAGAAAATTAACCAGACATTGCTAGGTTTTGAAAGCTATACAAGTTTTCCTATTCTTCAAATGCAATGAACAGTTGATAAAATATTTAGGCTCTAGGGCAAATTACCAATTTGTCTTACATTCATCGAGTTAAATTTCCCCGTATCACCATATTTCTTCACAAATCTTATATAAAGTTATTTTTGACATGTTATCCGAGGAGATATTGGAAATTAAGCTCAAAATAACGAATTTCAGAAAATTATTTTCAAATTTTATCTTTAGAATACTGAATATTATAATTTGGTTTATTCCTAAAGTTTCTTGAAGAACATTAATCAGACATTGCAAGGTTATGAAAGCTATACAAGTTTTCCTAGGCCTCAGATGCAATGAACAGTTGTTATAAAAAATATTTAGGCTATAGGCATAGCTGCCAACTCTTCCGATTTTTCGTATCACATTTAATAAAAATTTAATAAAAATTTTGACATTTAATCGGCAAATTTCGGCGATCTAAAAAGGAAAAGTTTGCTATAAAATTTTTGTGGTACAAAAAAGCGTAAGATGCTGGCAGCTACGCTATAGGGCAGGGATAGTGAACCTTTTGAGTATGCGTGCCAAAAATTCCAAAATTGTTATGTACTAACATTCTAACGTGCCAGAAACATTTTAACTTAGATAAAATTAATAATTAATTTTCACATAATTTTTACTTAAATATTTTTACAGTTATACTAAATTCAATTTCTAACTTATTTATTAGGATGTGTTAACTCAATAATAAAACTATGTCGCATCTAATTCTGTATTAATAATCTATAAAAGAGTTTTCTTTTATACTACCGAATCAGATCCCTTTTAGTTCTTCAGGTTCAACAGATACATAATTATTTACACTAACAGTTATAATTAAATTTTCAAAAATAAAACCTAAATATAATAATACCTAAAATAACCTAAAAACTCAAATAAAATAAAACTTAAAGTAGAAGGGTGTCAATTAGGCATATTACTATACAAACTATCTCTTAAAATTCAAATTTCAAAAATAAAAACTTTGAAATTTGATAGAGAAGCAAAATGATTTAGAAAACACTGTATGTTGAATGGTTTGGTAAGAAAATGACGCTACAGGATACTTTCAATGAGATTTACAATGCCTTAATTCATTCAAAAGTAACAGATTATTTTAAAGTAAATTATATATTACACAAAATTATACTTTTTGTAATAACATATGAAATAGATTGTTCTCCATAAACTGAATATAACCTATAAATTTTTTTCGCGTGCCAGAGAAGTTTTCTTGCGTGCCAAGTTTGGCATGCGTGCCATAGGTTCGACATCCCTGCTATAGGGCAAATTACCAAATTGTCTCGTATTCAGTGAGTCAAATTTTCCCGTACCATCATATTCTTTTATAAATCTTATATAAAATTATATTTGACGTATTTGAAGAGAGACGATGCTGGAAATTAAGCTCAAAATCACGCCTTTCAGAAATTTATTTTAAAATTTTATCTTTAGAATACTGAATATTATAATTTGGTTTATTCCTAAACTTTGTTGAAGGAAATTAACCAGACATTGCCAGGTTATGAAAGCTATACACGTTTTCCTAGGCCCTGAAATCCAACAAATAGTTGTTATAAAAATATTTAGGCTATAGGGACAAATTACCAGTTTGTCACATATTCAGTGAGTTAAATTTCCCCGTAGTTTAATTAATGAATGTACTACTACTATATTTAAAAAAAAATCAGCAAAAGTGCTTTAAAGTGAAATTTTCATTAATTCATAAATTGCAACACAAACAGTTAAAATATTAATTTTGCATGCATTATTCATAAAATATTGCTATAAATTCACTTAAGCAAACTCTGATGAAACACCATTAGGCATAAATGCAAATGAAGAAATATGCAATTAAAAGAAGGCTTTATTACGCACAATCCATATAGCTTATTTGCCCTTTTCTCCCTGATCAAATCCCAAAAGGAAATTTTTACCAGGTAAAGAGCTCAAAAGTTAATTAGGATTAGTATGAAAGTAGACGGAAAAAAGAAAATATATTAATAATTCATCTTGTATGCATTTTAATACTTAATTTCTTTAATTAAAGATTTAAAAAAGTTTTAATTTTACATATTTTTACTAAAAGTAGGGGGATCTGCCCCCTATGAGTCGCCAACACAGGTCCGGACGCAGCATGCTCTACAAACACGCTAATTTGCTTTCTTTAAAAAAATACTCGATTATGGTAGATTGCATTATATTTTCATGGCGAGTTGCGATCTTCTGTAATCGGGTAATCATTCATTTCCCTTGACTTTGTTTTTTGCTTAACAAGGCCGGCTCCACCAATGTCGCGACAGCTGATGGCTGTTTACGTAGTCGATTAAGTAGGATCAATTACAGTTTTGAAAATCAACTTGCATAAAATTGTTAAGTAATTATTGCAGGTGGGTCTATGACTTTTGTAAAGTCTAGAAGTTTTTTTCTTTTAGACACTATAAGAAAATCGTTTTAAATATGAATCTTTAATTATAGTGTTTTTAATATGGCGTAATTTTTCCCATGAAATAGTTCACGCACGCAATTATTTAGCTATTTTAAAGTTTTCTTTCTTTTAAATAGTCATGTGTAAATATATTTTTCAATTGAAAAGTGTTTGAAAATATTACTTGAACTTTTTAAAATCCAGCAACAGTAGGTATAAAACGTCTGTATCAAAATATGAATTAAACCTCTATTCAGAAAATGAAATTTAGAATAATAATAAGAAAAACCATTTAGATGAATTTAAAATATGATTACACTTCACACACCCCAATGTAGTCAGGTATATGCCTGCAAAAGATGGTTAACTTGCTATGGATATTTTTTTATTTTATTAAACTATGTAATTGAACTTATCTTGACCGAAAATGAAATTTACTAGGACTTCCCTCAGAGGGATTAGTCTGAACGATAATGCTGAGAACATAGATTTAATAAGACCTTCTGACAAGTAATGAAAATGAGATGATATCTTTAATTATTTTATATAATGGCACGAATTTCAATGATGAAAATGAGCAAATTGAATAATAAAATTAAAAAATATTAATATAAAATCATATACGCTATTAAAAATAAATGGGGAAGCAAAACATGCAAGACAGCCGTGCAGAGTATAAAATGGGAAGTACACATACATTAAAGGTGATACAGAAAATAAAACACTTAAATATCGAATATCTTAATTTTAATTCTTTGAAATGATGCCAAGAATATAAACAGACACTACGCACCAATTTAAGTGCCTGTAAATGACAAAAAATATGTTGTTCGAATCGAATGAAGGATTTTTTATACGGTGTGTGATCCCTTTGTACAGTTAAACTGTTCAATATATCATTTTCACGGATACGATTAGGTTGCTGATAAGCGATTAGTGAATTCTCTATTCAAAGTTTTTGAAATAAAAGAGAATTAGAAAAAAAAAAAATGGGAATTTGTCATGCATTATTAATTATTTATATTCAAGTTTGCATATTCTATCAAAACACCATAAGGCATAAATGCAAAACAAGAAATATTCAATAAATTGAAAGCTTAATACGTGCAGCTTATTGAACTTACCGATCTCTTTCCCTGCTCTAATCCCAAAAGGAATATTCTGCCAGGTAAATCCACCAATAGTAAGCCTCTTATTTATATTAAAGTGGGTGGAACGAAGAAAATGAAATATATTAATAATTCATGAATCCATAATGCATTTTCCGTTCTCTAATTACTGTTTTAAAACAACTTTAATTTTACATGCTTTTATTCAAAATACTTTATGGGAATTTTTTTTTTTGTTATTTTCAAATCAGACTCGACGTAAATTAATTTTATAATAATGATTCTTTATATTTAGTGAGATATTTCTATGGAAATTTGCAGAAAGGATTACCCACACAACAAAATAATTACATTGTAACATTAAGTAGCAATATTAAGACTTCCTGGCAACCACGGAACGATATCGTTTAAAAAAATGTGTACTCGAAAAAGAAAACGTACTTGCTCTTAAAAACAACTTTGAAAAAAGAAAACCATAAAATTTCTTCGTGAAAGAATATATTGCATGCTTGATTAAAAATAATCATATCGTCACATCAGAGTAACAGTACTTCATCTAGTAATAATAAAAAATGAGATGTGTGACTTACTGCTATGAATAACTGTTTGCATCAAGCGGAGCAATTTCTGAAAAACAAAGTTGTGTTTAATACTATATTTCAGATGTGTTTTATAAAAATTCCCTATTGATCTACTAGATGCAGACACAGTTTTTCATAGCAGTAAGTCAGACATCTCATTTTAGGTTATTACTAGATGTGTTACTGTTACTCTGAGACGACGATATATACATTAAAGTAAAAATTGTCGATAAATATAATCTCGCACTACATAAAGGGCGATTCGCCACCATGTTTACAAACTTTGAGTTTGTTGTACAGCTCACGAAAACAAACAAAAATTTGTATAGGAATGTCGAAATCCAGTCATAAGTTAACTTATTCAGTCATAAATACAGGGTCTCTCACTGAAGGTCGATCCCGAGTTTTCGCACGCAACTTTAACGGTAATGTTACCTATATATTCAACAGACTTACCTTATTTTGTTTGAAAAGTGATAGATATTAGAGGAAACCCACTGGCATTAGGTCAGTGATCCATACATGTACCGTAAGCTACATGTAGTACATTGATTGTAGCAAGCTGTGCGATTTTCTATGGCAACATCCATCGATGGTACGTCAGCTGACTCACACTTTTGCTATCTGTATCATCTAATCTATCCAGGGGTGTAGTGGAGGCTATACGCAGGTATACGGCGTGTACCTTCTGGATTTTTTTAAGAAGCCCCTTATATCCCCTGTTTCTCATATAAAGCTATAGCGTATACCCTACCAATGAAAGTTCCTGACTCTAGCGTATATCCTCTACCTATAGCGTATACTCTCTATTTTTTTTTTTTTTTTTTTTTTTTTTTTTTTTTTTTACGACAACAACACTGAATTTATCATATATACCGAAGTTATGAACGTTAAAGTTGTTTGCAAAAATGTGATACTGCCTCTCGTACTATGAATAATATACTGATTATTGTTTATAGCCAAAAACTTTCATATAGACAGGGCGGCCTAAAATGGACTGGGTGCTATCACAATTCAATACCATTAAACAGTGGCAGCTGTGGGAGTTATTCTTGAAGGCGATTAATGTGCGAAATCAGTAATATCTCTGGTAGTCTTTCTTGTTTCAATTCCAATTATCACAGATAGGTAACGCTGCGTTGCCACAAGTTCTTAAAAAACACTCAAACTAAAAGATGATAATAAATGTATCAAAGTTTACTCGGCTTTTAACATTCATTCTGTTTAGCTGCATAATAAGAATACTTTCCTTTTGAAATTTTAAGGTTATTTTGAGAAATATTGATATTTGACAATGCAGTGCCACCTATAGGCGCTATTTAGAACTAAAACAAGGATTCTATAAAGTTTAGTGGCACAAGTCCCTTTACGGACATGTTGCTCCATAAAAAAATAATAATAATAAAAATTAAATAATACATAAACTTTTTTACCAAAAATAAAACCGACTTCAAAAACTACTGCAAAGTAAAAAGCGTACTTTTTGCTTTTATCGTGCAATCTGATTAAAATTTACATGTTCTCATTTCTTGATACAATTCAGATGTTTTCATGTATTAATTTAGTTTGCTTCTGTATTATTTAGCATTTTAAATAATGGTTGGCAATTGAGAATTGTAAATATGACGGCCGATTAGAAATTGTGAAGAAACATATTGGAGAAGATCCATTAGTGAATTTGAATGGGAATATCGCCAAATTAGTCAGTTACAGCCAAGTTGGCTTCATTTATGACAACTTATTTCGCGAACCAAATTTGGCGATATTTCACCAAATGGCGCCAAGTCTGACGACAATTTGGCGATGACGCATATGAATACATAGCTTTATGCTTATGAAAGAAAAACCGGTTACAACAATGAAAGATAATTTGCGAAAAATCCTTTATTTTATTGGTTTTTGTTGAATTACTAAAAAACTACTCAACCAATTTCAATGAAACGGAAGTGGTACCAATTCGAGAGTATCCTCTTTCAATTAAAACCAAAATCACATAAATCGGACAAAAAGTTCCGGAGCAATCGGTGAACATACATAAAAAAAAAAAAAAAAACATACATACGCGTCGAATTGATAACCTCCTCCTTTTTTCGAAGTCGGTAAAAAACAAAAACAAGGGAGGGTAGTCTAGAAATTCTCGAGTTATCACCTTGCTTTTTTGCAAGAATATTTTCAATATCTTTCAGAAGCTTCGAATCCCAAAATGAACAAAAAATTGATTATTCGCTGTTGAAATTTTTAATGTTTTTGCAATTTGAATATGTAGATTGCTTCGTAATCTTTTTTTTTTTTTTAAACATAAATTAGGAGAAGACGTAATTCCTAATCTACAGGGTTTATTTATTTTTTTTCTTTTTGATAATTTGACTATTAAAAATGCATAATGCGTTCCTTTTTCTTCTCTTTTTTTTTACTGTATGTATCAGAATATCATGTTTCATTATTTATTTCCTGTTTAAAAGATGTTTACCAATGGTTGAACATAAATTTCAATATAAAAATTTAAGTTTTCTTAAAATAATATTTTATAACACTTAAAACTTAATAACACTAAATTTTATTTTATCCATAAAATTAAATGCTTTTTCTTTCATAAATAGAAGAAAGTATACGATGTAAATAGAATAATGAATTGCAAAAATCATTTGTAACTTACCGTACGTATACCTATTTTTACATTATGTAAATAACAGGCTATTTTTCGAAAAAACGAACTTCCGTACATTTTAGAATAATTTAAAATAAAGTGAACATCAATGAGATTTGTTTGCTGAAAAAAATTCTGACGAAAAACTTTGCATTTTGTTTTTGTGTCAAAAAAGTTTGAAACATATTCATAATGAGATTTTTTTTTCCATCGAAGAATTCAACATTTACCTGCAGCAAATAAATGCGAAAAATCCAGTGAGTAATTTTCTTTTTGCAAGAAAACTGCCACCTGTTTACTTTGAAAAATATTTATTTACTTCTAATTCTTTGTAAATATATACGGGGTATCCCAAAAATGACTGATGGATTTTAAAATTCAATAACTTCCAAACGGTGACAGATATTATAAAAATTCTTGCAAGAGAGTTATGTATGATGTCAGGAGTTTTTGTACTGTGATTCTTGATTTTAGTTCGAATTGCAAATAATAGATGGCGCTGAGAGCAACAGGCGCTCAGTCTAGACTCGATTTTTGGTACTTCGGGATCCATTCAATACATTTTAATCTCCTTTTTTTCGCATGGAAGAAGAGAGAAACCGAAAAATTGAGCCTGGATTTAGCGGTTATTGCATGCAGCGCCATCTATCAATGCTATTTGTAACTAAAACTGAGGATCGCAGCATAAAAACCCCTGACATCTTTCATAACACTCCTGCAAGAACTTTTTTATATCTGTCACCGTTTGTAAGTTATGGAATTTTAAAACCCATCAATCATTTTTGGGACATCCGGTATATACTAAGTACATAAAGCTTGATATTTTGAGTTCCTGCCGACTTGTGTTCAAATTAAACATTTTTAAAAACATGCAGCGCACCAATTATTTTTTAAACAGAATTTTGAAATTACTTGATCACCATATTTATTTATGCCCTTAGATAAATTTATTTATTCACTTATAGCATACAGCACGGTCGTGCTGTATAGTAGAGCTCAGCCGCATCTTTTACGTTTTGAAACATGATGAAAAGACAACAACTCAATTACAATCCAAACCAGAAAACATTCAGTGATGAATAATGGCTTTTTGGAAAGGTTTTAATTTAGCGATGTGCCTTTCGCAGGTCGCGTCAAAAAATATCCAATATTAAGGGAATGGCACCCATTTAAACTTTACATAGCGTTCCATAATTTAACAATAGAGAAGTATATCCTTCAATCTTTCTTTCCTGTTGCCAAATCCTAGAAAGCTTTAAAAAAACTTTAAAAATTCGTCATTTTAGCAAAGCTAATTTTTCTATATGCTCTTCCATTTTATGGTGCAGTATGCATGCGGACGGTTTGGCTGGCGGGAGACGTTGCGTTTACCTGCGGGAGAAGGGGTTATGCAGGTAAAAAAACTTCAAAATTACGTCAGGAAACACTTCTGACCTTCTTGTACCTTTCAAGGCCAAGGTTGAGAAAGGTTGTATGAAGGAATGTCTTTAGTTTGTTGGTTAGAAAAGTATAAATATGGCTTTTGGGATTAAATAATCCAGCGCGTGCACAAGCGTTACATTTCGATATGTTGATTCGTTACGGCATAACACACACTAAAATAATTTTACTGAAAGAGTGAAATAAAAGCTGCCTTCATGCGTTGCTGAAAGTGTATTAAATGTCATTACTGTAAATTTTACAAAATAATTCATGTTTTAAGAGGTAAAACAAATCGTTGCATATTTTCTAAGGAAAAAAACCCGCCATTTTTACAGAAACTGTTATAAAAGCGGAAAATAAATATGAAACTCTTGATTTTTCCCTAAAAAGAAACTGATGCATTTTACAATATAGAGTAGTAGAATTTTTAAAGCGCATTCAGTCAAAAATATAATGGGGAGACACAGTGAGGTGAGATTTACCCCACGCGTGTGTTAACTTTACAAAAATAGGTGCCTGCGCTTACGGTTAAGTTAATTATGCCCTAAACGACGCCCGGTAACATGCGGCAAATGTTTGTAGGCTCAATTATATAATTTATCCGTACCAAATACACCAATTGTCAATACACTCGTTTACGTAATTTATCTCCTTAATTAATGCATACTTTACAAAGGACACCTACTTTCCAATTTTCCTGATTTTTTGATCAATGGTTACAGTTAGATGCAAATATGTTAGTCATTATCGTGATATTTTAGTTTGAACTCCGAAATATTATTATAAATATCCAATATTAGTAATATTTCTGATATTATTTACCGGTGTATTGTATAATATTTTCAATCACTTTTGATCATTTTTCTGCATTCAGTCGTTTTCAGACTTTTTTAAATTTTAAATTCCCATTAAGTTCCAAAGACAGAAATTTTCCCTTTTTATAGTTTTTTAGCAGTTTTAATTCATTTCTTATGATTGATTCTTACCCTAGCTTTTTGTGTGTTTGAGTGTTTGGCCAAGGATACTGCATAGTCCCTTAAACCACAGGAGCGTAGGTACATAGCAGGAAAATTTAAGAGATCACACTATGTATAAAACTTAGTCTAAGGACTAGTCTGGCGGTCAGTCCTGAGTAAAGTATAGGTCAATATCCCAGTATGGGGTTTAGCAATAAGTATGGGGTCATCAGAGCTCTTGAAATACACTGATGAACCAATGTTTCTGTTAGTTTTTGATTGGGACAAGTGGTTGGGCCGGTTAATTGGGATCATTGGTTGGTTAATTAGGACGGTTGTTTGGTTAGTTGAAGTTGGTTGATTAAGTTCCTGAAAAGATCTGAAAAAGATATTAAATGATATAAAAAACTGGTGGAACCAGAGAGCTCGATCTAAAAAAGTTACAGTAAAAAATTGTCAAAAAGCTTCAGTTTAAAAAAGTAAGTAGTGCGTAGAAAAGTAGTGGAATCAAATTATCTGTAAAGCTCATGAAATTACCCAAATTTTTGTTGATAGCTGAAAATGTGGACTGAGCTTTACTGGTGCCTTATATTCAGGAATCATATTATCCACTCAAAATGAGTACGGGGTATAGTAAACAGAATATGTAGTTATGTACAAAAAAAAATCTGTCAGGTCCAGAATTGTGGACATGATTGCATCAAGTCAAGCAAAACACCACAAAGATGAAAGAATGTAAACCATGAAGTAATATTTTAAGTATAATATTAATATAGTCAAGTTGTTGAGGAATTGTTGTTATTAACATTTCTGACATCACACATATAGCGTAATAATTTTTATTTCATGAATTACTGTGAAAAGAGAGCCTTATGTCAATGGACTTAAGCCAGACAAGTAGTTAGCATATGATTGAATCGTACATGCTTAGGGTTTTGGGTTTATTTTGGACTTTGATCTTCCAGGATTATCAGTGACCCCTGGAATGGAATTTGGCCTATGCTTCGTACTGAACGATCTCTCATGTTCTCGATACCTCTCATGTTCTCTCTCATTTCTAAATTAACATCTAACCTATTCTTATGAGCCCAAATTTTTAAATTGGTTATGAATGATTAGAATGCAGAATGAGTTAAAAATGCCTTTACTTCCCTGATTGATTTTAAGGCACCAGTAAAGCTCAGTCCACATTTTCAGCTATCAACAAAAATTTGGGTAATTTCATGAGCTTTACAGATAATTTCCACTACTTACTCTACTACGCACTCTACGATAATTTCTACTACGCACTACTTACTTTTTTAAACTGAAGCTATTTGACAATTTTTTACTGTAACTTTTTTAGATCGAGCTTTACTTTTCTCTCTGTTTCCACCAGTTTTTTATATCATAGCATAATGATGTACAGAAATAGGTTTATCTTATTCAATAGCCTTTCTTGAAAAAAAAAAAATAAAAGGTATCAGAGAGTATATTCTTATTTGAATGCTATTTAAAGTAGTGCTCGTAAATATATGTTTAATAGGTTTAAAACGTATTGTAACCGGCAACGATTTTGGATATGTATTATATGGAAAAAGGCTTAATCCCTTCGAGAAGAGCGTCTTTTACAGAATTTTAAATCTTTTATCACCGGTTTTTGAAAACCAAAATATTTGCCTAATTGAATCGGGGAAATGCTCAGATTAAATAAGGCAAAATTTACAATAAAAATTTACTGGTGAGAATAATCACGGATTCTGAGCACCTTACGCGGCACGAATACCGGTCGCTCGTCCCCAAGGAATTAACTACGCATACGTTTAAACGTATATTCGCCAGCACTAATTTAAAATACAGAGTGTCCATAAATGGATGTCCCAGTTACAAATTTTAATAGTATCAACTGTAAGCGTTGTAACGTGTTGATTTAAGGCTGTTCTCAAATCTAAGGGGGCAACTTTTTGACATAAATTGATTTTTGTTCGGAAACGCATAAAACTAGCAGGTGTTGTTATTCAGAAACTCTGTCATCAAGCTGTTCTTTCTGTATATTGTAAACGTAATAGATCTTTTAGAAAATGCTGTGAAACTTGACGTTTTGAACAGAATTTCTAGACGAGAGAAGAAAATAAGTCAGGGAGGGAAAAAAAACGCCTCGCTCACGTGACCCATTTCGCTTATAACTGAATAGGTAATCAATCGATCAAAAAATGAAAACACAGTTCGATTCCAAATCGCTTCCCTAGTCAGCACTGCCAATTTTGTACCTTTACATTTATAATTGAGTTGGTGAATGTGTAAAAACGTTTTGCGCTAGCTGACGAAAGCAGTTGAGAATAGCCTTAAGGTCACAAATGAAGAGTCACTCAAACAGTTTTAGATAAGCGCATGCTCCTTGCAGTGCCACATGCGCAAAATGGCGACTCGTGAACGAAAAGCGTTATTGATGGGCTGAAGATTTAAAAGCCGTTAGAGTGATACGATTTTTTCCATTAGGGCTTTCTAAAAGATCGTATCTACAATCCGCCGCTGCCTAATGATTTTCCAGAGTTTAGACACAGAATTCAAGAGGCATTGTTTCCATTACTCTGGATACAGCGTCTAGAATACCAAGTGCGGAAATATGCTATCCAAACAACGCTAAAAATTTGTATCCCTTAAATGTGCGACGATACTACGAAAACCCCAAGTGTCGATCGCAGTGACATCTGCGGAATTTTCGTATTACATTATATAGACTAGTAATATCTTGCAGTTGTAGAAAATATCCTGCAGATGTCGCTGCGATCTGTATATTGCAGCAGCATCGTTGCACATTTAAGGGATACAATATTTTAGCACTTTTTAGCTTACAGGCTATCAAAGCCTGAGAGCTTATGTGCCCGCCGGTTCTGTATGTACGTATGTAACGCAATAACTCTTGATAGAAATATCCCATTTGCTTCAATTTTTTTTTCTAGTTTCATTCTGATAAGGCGCTTCCCTGATTAGTTTTGGGGGTTCATTGGTTAAGGATAAAGGGGGAAAAAGGGGTTAGTCCACACCCCCCCTTAAATTCAGATAAATGGGTTTTTTATGCAGAATTATTCGATTTGCTCCGAATTTGGCATACTGGTTTATTATGTTAAGGAGCTTCCCTGATTAATTTCGTGGGTTCATTCGTTAAGAATAAAGGGGGAAAGGGGGTCTAGTCCACCCCCCTTAATTTAGATAAACGGGTTTTTCATGCAGAATTATTCGATTTGCTCTAAATATGGTATATCGGTTTATTATGTTAAGGAGCTTCCCCGATTCGTTTTGGAGATTCATTGGTTAAGGATAAAGATGGAAAAGGGGGGCTAGACCACCCCCCTTAGTTTAGATAAATGTGTTTTTCATCCAGGATTATTGGATTTGCTCCAAATTTTGTATACCGGTTTATTATGTGAAGGAGCTTCCCTGATTAGTTTTGGGGGTTCATTGGTTAAGGATAAAGGGGCGAAAAGGTGGCTAGTCAACCCCCCTTAATTTAGATAAATGAGTTTTTCATACAGAATTATTCAATTCTCCAATTTGGTATGCCTGTTTATTATATTAAGAAGCTTCCCTGATTAGATTTGGAGGTTCATTGGTTAAGTATAAAGGGGGAAACGGGGGCTAATCCCCCTTCAGTTATTTTTTTGAGGGGCATTATTCTTTAAAATAAGAGTATAATATACAATTAGTGTGAATAGCCTGTAAGCTCAATGCCATGAGTTTAGCTGGGCACTTTTCTTTTTTATTTAAGTATTACAGGGATAGGCCAATTTCCACACTAGATATTCTAGGCGCTGTACTCTGGACTTGCTAACCAAATTGTGGGAAGAATCGGACTTTAAGTTGGATGTGTGCCGTATAACTAACTAAATGTGCGCATATTGAACATTTGTAAGAAAACTAAGTTAGTTTACTTCAATATGATGTATGATTTGTTGTAAATTACTCTGTTATAGTATACCATTGCAGGGATATGTTTAAGAAGAAATTGCGTTTTTTAAAGAACCCTTCACAAAATTTTGCATTTTAAAACAGGACCCTACAAAAAATTTTCGTATCAAAACAGGACCCTTCACAAAAATTTTCACTCTAAAAAAGGATCCTTCACAAAATTCTTTTTCTTAAATATAGGCCTTTTAGAAACTTTTTCAGCTGAAAACTAAACCTTTCACAAATTTAATCGTCTAAAAGTGGTCTGGACTGTCACTTTTACGCATATAAAGAAAATATATGCATTTTACATACATATAGCTCCTTAATAACATAAAAAAGAGCCTGAATATAACGATCATTTTTAAAGGACCCTTCACAAAATTTTTCAGCTGAAAACTAAACCTTTAACAAATTTGATCATCTATAAGTGGTCTGGACTGTCATTTTTACACATATAAAGAAAATATATGTATTTTACATACATATATCTCCTTAATAACATAAAAAAGAACTTGAATATAACGATCATTTTTAATTCACAAAATTAGGACTGGATTTTTCACAATTGTAAAAAAGCTGTTCACAATTTCATAAGAACAGGAGCCTGAGAGAAAAGTCTGGACAGACCCCTGCATTGAAACTGGGACATTATTTTACGAGCACGATGTATTTCATAGTAGATTCTACTTTTATTACATTTTTATTATCATACCCACACAAAATAAGTATACAATAATACGTGCAGTAGCCTTTTCTTAAATATTATTTTTAATGGTAAAAGAATTCCCTTGCAAAATAATACATGAAATAATTTTTCCAGGTACAAGTATAATTTCCAAATACAATTACAAAACAAAATATTAAACAGTTTTAAAAATTTATTACGATTAGCAAAAGTTTTCAAATGAAGATAAAAACTTTGAAATGCTATTTTGTTTGTTCAAAATAAAGGTTCCTGAAACTATCTATATTATAAAAGAGAAACATGACCAATAATTTCGATTTTACGATATTTTTATTAACTTCTAAACGTCGCACAAATTTAATTTTTACACCGTCGGTGTCGGTATGAACTTTGTTTTTTCCTTTCAAACACAATTGATTTGAAAACTGTATCTCTTTTTATTGATTTTTCATAGTTTTAACAATAGTTATGAAGCCTGATTTTTTTAAATTCATTTATATTGCGTGCAGCCCGATTATAAAAGATTAACTCGTTTACTCTAAAATCATCATAAATAGTTCAGAATTCTTCCCTGTAGATTAACCGAAAGAACAAGTCATCCCTACTAACAAATTCGCCTGCAAATAATCGTACAAAAAGATATAGGGGTCAACCGACAGTAAATAATGTCTGCTATTAAATGATTTTTATTGCTTTTGCTTCCGGAATTGCCTACATATTAAAAATTGTACGAATTTTAATTTTTCAAACGGTAACACCCAGTTTTGGCACCATATTTGTGTTGGAATTATTTATAACGTGTGGATTTCCATGCGATAATTTTCAGCAGAATTAGTATGGAATGATCACGTTTTAGCTCACAGGCTATGAAAGCCTGAGAGCTTATGTGCCCGCCGGTTCTGTATGTACGTATGTATGTATGTAACGCGATAACTCTTGATAGAAATATTCGATTTGCTTCAAAAAAAATTTCTAGGTTCATTCTGATAAGGAGCTTCAATGATTAGTTTTTGGCGTTTATTGGTTAAGGATAAAGGTGGAAAAGGGGGCTAATCCTCCACCTCTTAATTTAGATAAATGGGCTTTTCCATGCAGAAATATTCGATTTGCTCCAAATTTGGTATACCAGTTTATTATGTTAAGGAGCTTCCCTGATTAGATTTGGAAGTTCTTTGGTTAAGTATAAAGGGGGGCAACGGGGACTAATCCCTTCTTTCCGTATTCTTTGAAATAAGAGTATAATATACAATTAGTGTGAATAGCCTGTGAGCTCAATGCCATCAGTTTAACTGGGAAATTTTCTTTTTCTTTTTTTTCCCCCCACAGGACTGTATAAATCGAACCCTCTTTAAAATAAATATTATAAAAGAGAAAAAAATTGCCAATGGGCGATGAAGCATCATTTCTGGGTAATTTTTTTAATTTTTTGCGGCCTTCCAGTTTTCTTTTAAATGCCAATTTGATGAATTTGGCTACATTTAAGTACGTTCTTATGGCAGTAAAATGTCGATGAAATTAAAATGTTGTAAGTCGCTCTTTTTAAGCAAAAAATAGTATTCTTAACCCGGTAGAACTCGCTAGTGAGAATGCCCAATTGCTTTTCTTTTACTTTACATTTATATAATATCAACTTTTTTTGATTGGCTTAGTACTTTTATTCACAAAAGAGGTAAAATAATTGAAATAACATTTTGAAATTTTAATTAAAATGAAAAATGGTTTAAATAAGAGTCTTAAAAAAGTACGACGGTGAGAGAAAATCTCATGGAGCGAGTTCTCCCGGGTTAATAAAATTTCACATAGAAGAAAATCAAAAGTTATCTGTACGTAACAAGTGTAAAACTACCCTATTAAAATTTGTATCAGAAATATGTTGCTTACTTATCGAAATGTTTGTTTATTTCAATTTATATTATCTTGAAAATATGTCTAATAAATATACAAAAGCATAAATTTAACTGATTTTTTTTTTTTTTAAACTAGCACTGTTTTGTGCTTAGATGAAACCTTTCTAACAAAATAAACATGATATATTTCAATAACTATTTTGAAAGGTTTACGTTATTTTTTATTTACGATCTAGGGAATATATTTTTGTACTGTTGTTATTGAAATTGCAGTGTATAGAAATAAGTAGTGTATAGAAATTGGATTATCCAGTTTATATTATTTAGGAAAATAAAATATTAAAATTTTGGATGCAGTAGTTCATGGCATCTAACATAAAAGCATTTTCTTTTTCAGAAGCATACAAAAATGTATAAGATTTAGAAATAAAGATTTTATATGACGTTTATAAAAGTTGCTAATATAAAATATTACCTGATGTTAGTCGTTCTTCCATAAGCAAATATGAATATTTTATTGATATTTTTTCTAGGAATATTATGTTCTGTAGGACTTTCTAGACAAAAATGCAAATTACGAAGTATGTCTTGTTTAAATTAAAAATATATAAAACTATCTGAGAAAAAGGCAACAATTAAATGCATACGTGCAGTGATACACACACTTGCCAATGTATGTACACGAATATATCTATAATTATTTAATTAATTTTAAATTTTATACACATTAATTCTTCTTGATTCCAGTAACAATTATTCATTCCGATTATAGTTTTTTTTGTACTTTTGTGTTTTAGCGGCCTGAGTCTAGTGACCAAGATTTATCGCAAATCTAGAAAGCATATATGCATTATGGTATTATGTTATGTGTATAACATTTTGTGACGTATATGACACAATTATAGGCACATGGCATACATATTTCCCATGTGTATAAGATGTATATGAGATATATTTGGAATAATGGACGTAAATAATATGTATATAGTGACGTATACAGCGCATATATCAGTATTCGAAGCATATATATGCGCATATATATATGGTGCATGCATAAGCTTTAAAAATCTTGACGAAACCGTAACTGCAATGTTGTCATAATCATAATTTTGAGAGCCTTTTTAACAAAAAAGAGTCGTTTTTTCTAGTGTTTCCCTTCTATTTCCATATCCAAGATGTGTTTCCAAGGAATTTCTAAGACACCTAGCACCACGATTTCAGATAAGAAAATTTCTATGTTATATGCACGATTCTGTATCAGCTTGTTACGTCATAGAATTTCTAATATTTTTAACACTTTCCAACAAAGTTGAAAAGTGTTTATGACTTCCGTTTGTCTGTCTGTCTGTCCGCGCTCTAACTCCCGTAAATATACTCGGATCCTTCTGAAATTTTTGGATGTTAATGACCTCTACCATAGCACGAATCAAATGAAGTTTGTAGTATGCTTAGTTCATTTACAGGGACAGTCAAAAGTTTTCCGTTACATTACAGCCTAGGGAAAAAATCGTTTAAAAAGATTTTTAATGATGTTACATGCTTTCAAACATAATAAAATTGATATGCATTAACAAGTGCACTAAAATATGCATTCTATAGAATATGCGGTGCAAAGAATAATTATTCATTTACAGGGCCACACAAGAGAATTCCGTTACATAATGATATAGGGTGGAGGGAATTTTTTCCGGCGCATATTAATTCTGTTAAATTATTTCATGTATAATCAAATTGATATACATCGATGAGGTTTATTATAACTTATTTCATATATAATACGAAGTGCATAGCATTTACAGGGACACACAAAAGATTTCAGATACGATATTGTATCCGAAGTACAGTACAGTAGCGATGATTGCTGGAAATGTATTTTTAATTATGTTATGTGCTTTTATGTTTCACTATATTTGTGCATTGTATATGGTGTATATAAAAGCTGTAATTCATATACAGGGCTACACAAAAGAATTCGAAATGGTTACTGGGTATGATTGCAAATTGCTTAAAGGTGGTTTTTAAATGAGTTATGCATTTTTACGCTGAACTGCATTTACTTTACTAAGAAATGTTTGTAGAACATAGATAAAAGGATATATAGGGTCACGCAAAGAATTTGATACATGGCAGTCTATAAATGATAATTTCTGGAAATGTGATTTCAGTAGTTTTAAGAGTGTTTCAGTTTGAATTAAATTTTAGCTAAATAGCGGCGTGTAATAAAGGTACAAAAGTATACACGTATGTTTCCATCTATTAGTATAAATTGCTGAAAGAGAAATTTCAACCTGTTATGTGTTTTCTTGCTAAACTAAATTTCCCCATTATATAGTATATATATCAACCTACAGATTAAATACAGGGCTGTTCAAAAGAATTGGAATACATATTTGCTATGGACGGTAACTGCTGAAATCAGTTTTTCAAATGTTTTATGCGTTTTCTAAAATGTTTACTTAACGAAGTTTTGTTAAAGCATTCAGGAAGTGTTGGAAAGTGTTTTATAATCTAAGCTTAACGCATGATTTTTCTTACTTGTTTGTTAGACTAAATAAAGAGAAGAATCCTGTTAAAGAATTGTGGTAAAACTCCACGCATCATTTATATTTCTTGTTCATTTTTGCTTGAAAGAGATAAATATTCTCTCTGATTTTAGATATATTTTACTTGTAGCTGATAACTTCACATGGTAGACGGTGTTTTTTTTAACACTTTCCAGCAAAGATGAAAAGTGTTTATTCATTCTGTTTGTCTGTCTGTCAGTCCGTCTGTCCGTCTGTCCACGCTCTAACTCCCGTAAATATACTCGGATTTTCATGCAATTGATAAACGTTATTTAGGGTCACTAAAGCATGTTTGTTATTGTATATGAAGTATGTGGGATTAATAGTTCATTTACAGGGGCACTCAAAAGAATTGTTACATTAGGGTAGATGAGGAAAAATCGTTTACAGAGTATTTTAATGAGATTACGCTGTTTCAAATGTATTGAAAGTGATATAAATGATAAATCACTGAATTTCACAGTAAGATAATTACGATAGAATAGCGCATTCGTAGCATTCATAGTTCAATTACAGGGACACGCAAAAGAAATCGGTTACAGCACTTTCTTTGAATAATAATTGCTGGAAGTGCGTTTTAAAATTCGGTATGCGTTTTAAAATTTAAATAATTTTTTGTATGTTACTCGTTGTATATAAATTCTATACCTGATATACAGGATTGCACAAAAGAATTCACGTACCTGTGTCCTTATTAGCGGAAATTGCTGAAGGGGAATTTTCAAATGAGGCATATGTATTTCTTAACTGAACTAAATTTTGACCTGCATATAGCTAATAGATACAAATGTATAGGGTAAAGCGTCCATATTCCGCCCCCTTTCCTAATTCCGTCCCCCTTAACTTCTCCGCTTCTGCGAAAGTGGCGCCACTTATGACGCAAGGCATAGGGGACGGAAGGTAAAAGGGGTCAGTATTGAAAATTTCGTTCGCCAAGACGCATGCATAAATTAAAGACGCCGAATTTCCTATTTTTAGAAGACCTGAATTCTTATTACGTCGTTTGTAGAACGTTATTTACTGTATTGTAAGTATTTATTTCTTATTATTGCATGTCTTTTAGGTAGATAAGATACTGACAGTAGTATACAGTGAGTTTTAGGACGCTCAGTTCATCTTACGGGAACTGAAGCTCCGCCATATCGGGAAGTAGCGTGGCCCCAATTTCGTCCCCCTTGCAGTTCTTATTTTCGTCCCAGGGACAAAATTAGGAATGCTTTTCCATGACAATTTTTTCTATTTTTTTCCTCACGTTTGGATGGCTAATGTTTCATTATGTTATTCTTCCACTGATAATTAGTTCATTTCTTTGTGTCTAACTTTAATGTAAATTAAATTACTCACTCATTTAGATATTAGATATAAATTTTGATTTAGTTATAAGTTAAGCCTCGGCATATTGCATTTTTTGGAGGGACGAAATTGGGACATTTTTTTTCTTTTGCATTTTTTAGATACTTTTGAAAAAACAATTTTTCGCAGTGTTAAAATTTTTTTGTACGATATTTGCCTATGTTTCTATGTGCGTGGGCATTAAGTTTATGTAAAATCCAAATTTGGTAGATTTTCACTGAAAATTATAACATTTAGGGCCTAAAAGTGACTGGAGGGGGGGGAGGAAATATGGTCACTTTACCCTATATCTTATACAGGGTTGCTCAAAGAAACCGGATAATTTTCCGATTATAGATGGGGACAGCTGAAATTGGGTTTCCAAATGTGTTATATGTTTGAATTAAGGTAATATTTTAACTTATTAAACGGTGCAGTTTTCTTACATTATTCTGAATGTGTTAGAAAGTGTTTCATAAGCTACGCTTGACACATGATTTTCTCTTTCTTGTTTATTATTATTCCTGTTTAAAAGATAACTTTAAGTGTTTAAACGAAATTCTCATTAATACAGATTTTTTTTTTTTTTTTTTTTTTTTGGTATATTTCTTGATATTTATAATAATAACAATTTCCATGTTTCATATAATATGAAAATGAAACGCGAAATCTGGAATTAATAAAATTTAATTTTGTATTAAAATAATAATAAAAAAAAAACAGAATAAACTTTGTTTATAAAAATAATTTAGGGGAAAAAAAGGATTTTTCTCATTTTCTTTAATCTTTTACGTGTAAACAAGTTTAAAAAATATCAACGATATATATATATATTATTCCGAAAGTAATCAAAATTTAATAGAAATTTATAAAAGCAGTAAATACGGGAATTTATATTTGCATAAAACAAATGTTTTTTATTGCCATAATAAATAATTTGTTGTCTTAGAGAAATAATTTTTTCGTTCAAATGCATTATAAATATTTGTGCGTAATGTATAAAAATTGAATATTGCAAATAATGTTTTAAATCTCCTTTTCAAAGTAATCTTAAAATTCCTTAAAAAACCATTTTTTATTTATAGTCTCTCTTTTTAACGTTTTCCAATAAAGTTGAAAAGTGTTTAAGACTTCGGTTTGTCAGTCCGTCTGGCCGACTGTCCGCGCTCTAACTCCCGTAAATATACTCGGATTGCCCTGAACTTTTTGGATGTCATTAATGTTTACAATAGCACGTTCCCTCTTTCAAATGAAGTTTCTAGCATATTTAGGTCATTTACAGGGACAGACAAAAGTTTTCCGTTACATTACGGCCTATTGAAAAAATCGTTTAAAATGATTTTTAATGATGTTACATACTTTCAAACATAATAAAATAGATATGCATTTATCAAGTGCTCTAAAATATGCATTCTGTAGGATATGCGGTTCAAAGAATAGTTATTATTCATTTACAGGGCCACACAAAAGAATTCCGTTAAATAAAGATGTAGGGGTGGAGGAAATTTTTTGCGGCGTATTTTAATTATGTTCAATTATTTCATGTATAATGAAACTGATCTACGTCGCTGAGGTTTACTATAACTTATTTGATGTATAATACGAAGTGCATAGCAATTACAGGGACGCACAAAATATTTCAGATACTGCATTGTATCCGAAGTACTCTACAGTAGCGATGATTACTGGAAATGCATTTTTAATTATGTTGTGTACTTTTATGTTTTACTATATTTATGCATAGTATAGGGTGTGTATAAATGCAGTAATTCATATACAGGGCTACACAAAAGAATTCGTAATGGTTACTGGGCCTACTGCAAATTGCTTAATGGTGGCTTTTAAATGAGTTATGCATTTTTCGTTGAACTGCATTTAGTTTACCAAAAAATGTCTGTAGAACATAGATAAAATGATATACAGGGTCATAAGAATTGCTCATAATAATGCTTTTAAAGTTCGACATATTAACAATTTAATGGTAGATATCGCCAAAAATAAGAAGCCTGAACATAAATTTGATTAGAAAAAATACAAATTTTATATTAGTCAATATATTCCAAGCTTTTTGAGAAATTCAAATATAGTATTAAATGTTTCAATATCTGCTTAGTAGCCAAACGACCTCCGAAATTGAAGAATATCATTTGCGCTAAAATTGACCCAATTAATTTTGAGAATTACTCACAAGGAAGGTCTCCATACTCAGAAAAATCTGAAAAAATTACAGAATGTTCTTCTCATATGGATATATATATTTATAAAATTTTTTTTGGCGGAACCCCCGATACAGCGTCCGTAAAAAAATAACGAAATTTTCATTTATTTGCCGATTTATCACCGGTTGGCGATGAAAAAAAAAATACGCTTTTATGTAGGAAAAACTTTTTATGTTGAATTTGTTTATACAAGTTTAATTTAAATAACTTTAGTTTTGTCATCTTTAATTTGTTTTAACAATAGTTTTGTCATTTTTAGTTTGTTTTAACTATTGTTTGTGATATATATTTATAATAAAATTTAAATATAATATTTTACGATTTAAAACAAAATTTCAATTGATTTAAATTATTTCAAGCTCAAAAATAAGGCAGATAGAACACTGTCGACTTGATTTTGTTGCTATGGAAACGACTTCGTCTTCGATATGGAAATGTATTATGACAATCAAATGTCAGCTGACTATAACTTAAAATAGATATTTTCAACTTGCAAAGCATAGAAAATATTTTTACAGTGATGAAATTAAATAACTACAGCAACAAGCAACATATATATGTAATATAAAAAAAATATAATAACCTCCTTAATTGATTAAGTTTGAATTCATTAAAAACCGTGCATTCTAAAAAACAATTAAATTTTCAGATGCATTAAAATCGTTTGCTTTTGGCTAGGAAAAATCCTGCTCGCCAAATCGCGTGTCACTTTCGTATTTTCGCGCCAAATATTCGAAAGTATTTATTTTTTTACAGACTTTCTACTGAAATTCCGCCGTTAAATTTGACTGATCCCTTATTACATACATGAGTAGTTTCACTAGCATTTTTTTCAACATATTCTGAGTATGCCCTGTTTGGAGACCTTCCTTGTCAGTAGTTTATGAGATACCCTTTATTAGAGCAGATGGATCTAAGAATTACTATATTGGTATGACTAGCAGGATATTTAAGTACACAAAAAAAGGAGCATACAGCTGATATGAAATATAATAGAAAAACCACAGCCCTAGCAAGATTTTATCAAGAAGAAACCATCCAAATAAATTTTAATGAAAGTAAAATCATTTTCCTTCCAGTCTATACTATGCATCCATTATAAGAGAAACCACAGAGATTGCAACGTGCTAAAATTCAATATGTAATGATGCAGCGTCATTTCACTTACCAAAAATATGGCTCGAGATGCTCAATGGTTATGAAAATAAAAATAAATTAAACATCCATGTAAAATAAAAAAATAACGTGTATAATATGAAAGAATACGTTTAAATTTGAATGATGGCGCTTCATAGACCGTGCAATAATAAATTTTATTTATTTGTTATGAAAATGACTCGGGGAGAGTCGAAACATGTAAACAGTTGAAATAAACGTATTTTTACTAGTTTTGAAGTTTTAATTTACACCATTTTGCATTTTAAGTTAGTATATTATTACAAGGTGTAATTTGCTATATATTTGTATAAGTTAAGTCTCCTAAAACTTTTGGTAATGTGAACAGGTGAAGCCTAATTCCGGGTTGTCCGGTTTAAAAAAGTTAAGCTAAGTAACACAACTTTCATAATGTGAACGTAGCATTTTTTGTAGTTCCATGCTCCAGTACACTACAGGTTGGGCAAATAGAAAATTAGCAGTGGTGCCTTTGTTCAGAATCATTTTGCCACTTTCGTAGCATAAACTGGTTTTGAAAGGAATTTACTAGATTGCACTTGCGATCGTGGTAAGACCGAGTGCTTTTTTTTAATAATTTTCGAAATTTACCTTATTAGAGTAGTATTTTCTGATGCGCATATTTAAAACAGATGGGGGATGGGGCGGGCGTATTTAAACTCATCCTAGAAATTGACAAAAATATGGAAATGTGATTAATATTATTTTATTCAATTTGTTAATTTATTTCTTCCCTTTACTTAGGGGTTTACATACTCATGTGCCCCAATAGAGGAATCGCCACTGTTGTTAAGGGGTCAGGTAACCTTTGAAGCGTCCAAAAATCGAATTTTTTTTGTTAAATAGCTTATAATTAAATATGATTCTTTGGGAACATTTAAAATCAAATCCCATACAAAAATTCGCATTAGAAGAGAAGTTATTTCTAAAACACTTTGAGCTTTTGCTATATGATCAACGGGTTTTTCAATCTTTAAAGCCAATTTTTTCAAAACAGCGATTTTGATCCTTGCGCGCACGATTTCTGAAATACGGTTGCCTAGAATTTCACGAAATTTTTGGTGGATGTATTAAACGTACAGAAGCACAAAATGACCTATTATTATGTTTCTCAAGTAAGAAGTTTAGAATTCACGGCTACTTTTGTATAAAAAAATCTCGATATTTCGAATTTTTCTAAAAAAAAAAAAAATTCTCGAGATCTACAAGTTTTATTTTTTTCATTGTAGGTCATTTTGAAAACACTTTATATCTGTACTCATTAAAAAAATCTTGGCTTGTTTCAGCCATTGAAATGGGAAAAATCATGCGCGCAATGCATGCAAGAATAATTCTTCGTAAAAATTGTATTATCTTTAAAAATAAATTAAAAAAAAACTATATATGTATATACCTTTTCTAACAACTTTGATTGATAAAATAAATCGTTCCTAACATGTGTTTTCAATTTTATAATTAAAAGTTAATTAGTTAAAGAATGACTGACTTTCTTACAGAGATCACTTTTCCATGTATGTTATTGGTTCAAAGGCTACCTGACCCCTTAAGTTTAAATTTTAAAGTCAAATAAAATATTAAAACAGGACTGAAATGCACCAGAATAAACCACGTTTAATAAATTAAACTTAAACTTACACTACGTGCAAAACTACTTAAAAGATGAGACAATATTTAAAAAGATGTAAAATTACTTTAATAGCTTAGTACTTTCAACTATAAAAACATACTCTTCGTCAGAGAAATATAAGAAATACAATTGTTATTAACGTCTAATTTTCCAAATTCACGTAGATGGTGACGAAAGGAGTGAAAGTGGAAATCAATTTTTAGATCCGGAAAACTTATTGGGAAAATAAAACATGGATATAGGGAAGTGGAATACATCTCGTTTTATGATTCTTTAAGAAAATTGTGCAAATTCTGGACATGTTGTAGAATAAAAAGTCATTACAAACAGTATTTTCTTTAGTAATAATTTGTATTGATTCGCGGATTATTAAATCATGGTAATTCTTTGAGGGATATATAATTTTTGCGTCTTCGAAATTAACTTGTATATTCTGTTTCTGGTTAAGTCTTGACAGGGCTTTATAGGTCGGTTATACTTTAAATCTCTCAAATGTTCTTTAACACTCACTAACTTTAACCCTTAAATGCCTGATTTTTCAAAAATCATTGTAATAATGTTTTTCGGCTTTCATTTCTTAAATAAATCATGGGAAAAATACTTAAAAAAATCATATTTTGTTTTAAGTATAGCTTACGGCTAAAAAACAGTTTGTTACTAATCGGAAATACTGGTGTTTAATTGAAAAAATAATTTCCTTTGATAAAATTCTATAATATTAAACACACAAGAATTTTAGTATCTATAATAAAAAATAAATTTTACTTGCTCACTGCAGATCAAAATAGGGTATTTCGCAAGCTCCCAAACAAAACAAAAAGAACAAGTAGCAACAATTGAAAAAATAAATCTATCTTTATTCTTAAACAGCACAAGTGTTGTCATCTACATGTTGAAAATCGATTTAATAATATTTTCAGAATGTATTTTATTGGCAACATTAGCCAATATAGTTTCAATATTATTCTAATAGTATTTTAGAGCCTAAATTGGGTATGTTGCCAAAAAGCAACACCAGGCATTTAAGGGTTAAGTTTACGCTAAGTCATTCCTATGTATTCGAGATAACTGATTTCTGTTTTCAGTGGAATTTTATATACTACAGAAAGTTCATCTTTCGGGATCGGGTCTATTTCTCTGACGAAGATTATGTTTTTATAGTTGAAAGTACTAAGGTATTAAAGTAATTTAACATATTTTTAAATATTGTCTCATCTTTTAAGTAGTTTTGCACATAGTGTAAGATTAAGTTTAACTTTTTAAAGATGAATTAAGCATTTTCTGTTTATTTATTTACTCACGTTTAATAGGTTTCTATTTAGCAGGTAGTCCTTTTCTTTTTAATTGTATTGTGTTTCTTTTGAAACAACCATGAAAAAAAAAATTAAGAAAAATTCTGTAACAGTCACACTCCGTTTCAAAATGTTTTACTATGTTACATTTAACCATATAATTTTGACGTAAGCGTCATTAGAAATGAAACCTTACACAATAAAAATTTCCAGGATTTTTTTTCAGTATATTTAGTTCATAATATATTAAACAAGAAAAAGTTATTTAAAAACATCATATGTTTCTGAGTTCATAATAGCACATAAATATCATTAGTCACAAAGAATACTGCATTTTACATCTCATTAAAATGCAAGCTTAAGAGGGCTATAAAAAAGAATAATTTATTCACAAATTCCTTTGTATTAATATGAAAATTCTAATGATGAAGATAAGTTCTTTGGATATAATGAGTTACCAGGTTTGTTTACACACTAGAAGTAATTATCCACCTCCTTTTATGGCCATTTTTCCTCTGACGCAAAGGAAATAAAAATATAAGAAACAAAATGAAGATGCAGTATACCAGGGGCATTCCATAAAAACTGAGAGGATAGACTGAGGAAATAGAAATAAACAAACACAAAGCAAGAATTCTGCTTTTTCGGAATATAGAGTCGCCCCCCATGAGAAAAAAAAATTACTATTATAATTAGGAGATGGAACCCGCTGAATTTCGACGAAATTAAATGCTTAAGAAGGAACTGTCTTGTTAATTTATTAAGAAACTTACAAAATTAATTACAATAAAAATTGCATCTTATATTAGTTTAACTCTCAAACAAATATTATTTTAACCTAAAGGTCACTGCTTTTCTATAAAGGCACTATACATTTTCTTAAAACTTTGCGTTTTAAAAGTGTGTGATTTTTATTGTGTTATTTTCAATAGTGAAGCATTTCCCCCAGTGAAGAATTTCAAAGCCACAGGAGCAAAAATAAGACACTTCTACAAAACTTATTTCAGATTTAAAATTTAAAACGCACGCTTATATTATATATAAAATGACGACATTTGCATCCGCTTAAGAATTCCATATTTGCGATCCACACTTAAACAGCATCTGCAGAAAAGGATGCATATGACGTTACTATCGCAGAATAACACTCAAATCCAGCAAAAGGTCATTTCGTCATTCAAGAAACTTGACAAAAAAAAAAAAAAAAAAAAAAAAAAAAATCGTATATCTAATGATTTATTTGCCTTCATTTGTTTTTAACATTAATATAGATTTATAAAATCAAATATAATTTATACTAGATCCATGTTTTATCAGAAATCATTCACTTTTATTTTTTCTAAATAGCACGTATTTTAATTAATTTTTTCAGTTGTTATGAGAAAATGGCAAAAAAGATATAATAATCTATTATTTTCCAAATATTTTTCCTTTACTTTCTATAGAAATGGAGTACATTTGTTGCCAACATTAAAGAAATGGCGTTAAAAACTACAAAAGAAATTATCTCAAAAATGAATTGAGATGCAGTTTTCAAACAAATTGCATTTAAAAATACATTTTTCCCTATACGATAGTATAAAAATTGAAAATGTGCGATGCTTAGAAGTTTAAAAAATTGCAGTAAAGATTATCCGTATTTAACAGTACAATGATGCATCTGCTTTGTTTTACGGCTGGCTTATATAACGTAACGTTATTTTCTAGAGATGACACTTTAATTGAAACAAAATGAAGATGCAGTATACCAGGGACATTCCATAAAAAATGAGTTAATAGAAATACAACATAAAACAATTTGTTGTTGTTGTTAAAATATATTTTTTCTTAGATTATATATTGTGGTCCCATAGTTCGCAACATTTTTCAAAGGCAGCGATAAAATCATTTTCTGAAAGTTTTTTCAGTGACTCTTTCACAGTTGAAATTACACAGAATCTAGAGTCATTTGTAGTTGCCGTTTAAGTCCTATTTTAATACTTGCAGGCGGCAATTTAAGTGTTTTTGAACTTGTAACGGGAAACTCCAGCTATTGCAAATTTTAAGATTTTTTTTTTTTTTTTTTTAAGATTTTTATCGTATTATGATTTCTATTCTTTGAAGAATGACTCTAAAACAATTTTTGACATCTAAAATGACTTGTAGCATAAAAAGAATTGTGTGCCTTTATCGAACTACTATTCGTAGAATGTTATTAATATTTTATCATCTGATAAATTTTCAGTGTAAAAAAAGTGTTAATTTTGTTTTAATTCTATGTGGATATATTTGTTTATGAATAAACAATTGCAATAAAAAAAGTTTTAACGCTTTGAATTAAATGCAAAACTTATTGTATCGTAACTTTTGTTTAAGTACTTTTCTCGTATATCTGAATTTGTTTTTCAGAAATATGTATTTTAAATATTAATATCTCAAATTTGAATTATATATTAAACTCGCCCACTGTATTATACTTCAAGTTGTAGCGCAATTTATCTTTTCCTATACATTGATTTGTTTTTCTGAAATGGGTATTATTGATTAACGTTTATATCACTTATGCTGTCAACATCCTTTTCCCTTAACTAATACGAAGCGTACAACGATGAATGAGGTGATAGGATTTTTTGCCTACATCTGACATTGCATACTGAATTTCGGTTAAAAAGCTATGTTTGTCTGAAATTTCATTTCAACCAGAAGTGATTACACACTTAAAATTGCTTTCGTAATAGGAATCAATAAGTCTCAAGGAAAACTCTTCTAAGAACTGGATTTTACTTACCAAATATTGTGATTACTTGTTTGAAACTACACGTTTTGTTGTCAACAGTTACTAAATGTCTAAATATCTATGAAAAAAATTTGTATCAATGACTGAAAATGAAACACAACAAATACGAGACGATTGCATTCTAACATCCAACATTACATGCAAATCTACATTGTAATTGTGTTCCATTGTAACTTAACTGTATTTATTTACAACATTTTTAGGATTTTACAATATTTTGAAAAAAAGAAATCGGGCTTCTTTTTCTTTACTACGTTTGCAAATGACGTGCACTTATCCCATTTCTTTGGACAACGAAGAGAGGCGGAGCTACTAAATGTGAATTCTTCCCATATGTCCATTATTTAGCATTAAATTATACAATTCATTCTTCAAGTTCTTACACATTTTAATTTTCAGAAAGATACGTTCGCAACATTGATAATTCGCTATGAAATTTCATGTTTAATCGCACAAGTTTCTATATTCCCATTTATATGCGTTAGAATATACACATTCCATCTTACATCTTTGCCAGCCATTCGAAAATGTATTAAGACAAAACAAGTATTTTGTGTAGAAGTACTCCACATTGTAATTGTGTTCCATTGTAGCTTAACTGTATTTATTTACAACATTTTTATGATTTTACAATATTTTGAAAAAAAAAAAAAAAGAAATCGGGGCTTCTTTTTCTTTATTTCGTTTGCAAATGACGTACAGTCGTGGAAAAAAAAAAGTAAACACCCCCTACTAACTCCTCAACAAATCATCGTAGAAGAAAGTTACTGTACCGAACGATTGGAAATAAAGTCTACTTTTAAATGATGTATATAAAATTTTCTTAGGGGGTCATCTAAATATTAAAATGAATCCAAACTTCATTTTTTTCAATGGCAATACCCAATTTTAACGAGATATTTCAAATTTTCGGTTCAAACTATGCCTAGACACCAAATTTCAAGTTATTTGAATGATAAGTTTTTGAATTATAAACATTCAAAATTTAGTGCTTCTAATGTTAAGTTACATTTTCATATTTTTATTTATATCTCCCGAAATTATGCTCCTAATGTGCTAATTTTTTTTGTAGAAATAATAGTAATATACTCAAACATAAATAAGCTGAATTTGCAATTTTTATAATTTTATGATATGAACTATGAATTATGAAATTAATATTCGAAAAAATTATGAATTGCAACCTACAATTTTTTTGATGGATTTAGATTTATTAAGTCTTGCTTTATGGAAATTAAAAAATTTCACATTTTTCCTCCAAGTAGTTTTCAAATTATGCTTAAAAAACGGCAAAATGATGGTTTAAGGAGCCGTCTGTGATGGAAGTGAGTAGACATTTTGAAATTTATTCTGCTGTACTGTAATCAAACAGGTTTCATTGACGCTTAAACGTGCCTTGATCAAGAAGGCGGCTCTCTGGATTAACAAACCAGTACGGAACTTCAATTTGGATACAGTCCTTAAAATACGGTCGTTTTAAAATTATTAATTTCTTGGAAACTTATGGTACGAATTTCATAAAAATTCGTCTTTAGGCTAATTGAAAGGTGTAGAGTTCATTTATGCTGCCAGAATTGGGTACTGCTATTGAAAAAAATAAAGTTATGATTCGTTTTAATATGTAGATGGCCCCCTAAGCCAATTTTATATACATCATTTAAAAGTAGACTTTATTTCCAATCGTTTGGTACCAGTAACTTTCTTCTACGATAATTTGTTGAGGAGTTAGAAGGGGGTGTTTACTTTTTTTTTTCCACGACTGTACACCTATCCCATTTCTTTGGACAATGAAGAGGGGTGGAGCTACTAAGTGCGAATTCTTCCCATATGTCCATTGATTTAGTATTAAATTATACAATTAATTCTCCAAGTTCTTACACATTTTTATTTTCAGAAAGACACGTTCGCAATATTGATAATTCGCTGTGAAATTTCACGTTTAATCGCACAAGTTTCTATATTCCCATTTATATGTGTACTCATTCCATCTTACATCTTTGCCAGTCATTCGAAAATGTATTAAGACAAAACAAGTCTTTTGTAGAGAAAATCTTTTATATTAGATTTGAAACCGAAAGTCTTTTAAGAAACTTAATATCTTTTGGATTGGCTTCATTTTTAGTTTTGTTCAATTAAAGCAAAGAAAGATTTTTTTTGTCGTTTTAGGAGGTGTATTTGTTTAAGGATATCTGTGAAGTAAACTTTCGTAACATGAAACCACTTGAGATATAAAACGTATACGAATTTATTTATTACTTTTATTTTACTTATTTATCTTTCAATATATTCGACATTTTATCACTTATGGAAATACTTATCCCTGAGAAGAGAAAAAAAATTCGTGCGGTAAAATGTACTTTCTTACTCTGAGTTTTGGACATTATCATTCATAAGTCTCTCTGTTCTTGTTCTTTTGGAGACCTTCAAAAGGAATCTAGAAAAAGCTAAGAACGAAACAAGCGGTTTTCGTTAAATTATCATTATTATTTACATGTTAAGGGGACTTCCTAGTTCTTTGGATGGGCCCACCGTGGCTGAGTGGATAAGACACCACGCTGCTAATCGCTTGGGAGCGTAGGTGGGGGGCGGGTTCGAATCCCGCCGGTTCCGTTGCACACTCTTTGTGGAGCCCCCAGGATGTAATTCTCTGGTGTTGTAAATTTCCTTGTGCTATCTCGTCCCTGTATATCGACGATGACTTATAAGCGGGCCCTGGTGTCAAGCACATAAGTCTGATGTATGTGTTCAATAAAACAAACAAACAGTTCTTTGGATCACATTTTTAATTTTTTTTTTGTCATATTTTACATTCCTCGTGTGTGTAGATTGTTTCCCTGTTGCTTTGTTGCTCCTTTATGTTACTCCAATTCCTTACAAACTTTTTTCTGGATGAACGTAACACAGAGCTATAGCAACCACAAAATGGCTTTCTACGAGCAGATCGATCCCGAAGTTTATTTGCGTTTCGAAATTATGTGGAAAAAAAATCTCGAAACCATGTCACAAATGCAACTTGAAATCATGTTGAAACCGTTTCGAAACGATGTTTTTCAAACTGGGTGGGCATTTTTTTCCCCCGAGAACTATTCGATCGATTTTCTTCTTCTTAAAAAAAAAAAAAAAACAGAAAGATAGCCATTTTTGCTGTAGTATATACCACCGAAAAGTATAATTCTCATTGATTAATTACTTTTTCAAGCTTGATAAAGATTTAAAATAAAAGAGAAAAAATGATCTTTTTTTGTTCAAATGAGAGCCATTTTGCAAAAAAAAAAACTTTTGGAACTAATTGTTGCTATAAACTGCAGAGAATTTAATGCTCTTTCATACTTTCACGATTCAATTTGTTTCAGATACTTGTGACGGAAAAAAATACGTTCACCCAATTGGAAATTCACGGGGGCGTACTTGCATTCTTGTCGCGCATGACGTATTCTTCTTCTTAACAAAAATTAAAATGTATAAGATAAATTTTAATAAATATCATACAAAAAGTCCGAAGGTGCTATCTCTTTTCTTTGGAACCGAAAAAAATCCTGTAAAATTCACATGAATTGTAGGCAGTGTTGAATTTAATCATTAATCTCCGGGATGGGATTTATGTAACTTCGGGTATGGGACAATGTAGAGCTGTGGATGCAAATTCCACTTCTATACATTTAATAAGCATAAAATGCCACAGTTTCCCAGTAGGAGGATATTTTGATAATTCGGGGAGGGAAGAATCTCCCTCCTCGTGCCACTGACAGAATTCAACACTGAATTTAGGTCAAAGTTGTAGAACCTCCTGTTAAGAATAATTGTGTTTGTAAGAAATGTTTAAGAAAAGCGGGGCGGGGACAGGAATCTTGAATGCTGTGAAATAGTTTTAAGCATTTTATTTTCTGAAAAATACACTAAACAAGAGAAATTTTCTCTCTTTAATTATGTTAGCTTTTCATCCATAGCACAGTACAAGTAATACATCTTACCATTTACTTGTTCCCGTCTTTAGTGTTTATGTTCAAATTTGAGATATGATTCTACAGGCTACATTCTGCAATAAGTATAAAAGTAAAAATAATTAAAAAAGAAAAACTCTTTTATAAACATTCAATGTTCATCCTGAAAATTATGCCTAATTTTTTTAACTGCAGTTCATGTTTTCCCACAAAATATTTCGCTACAATGCACTAATTTGACATGTGCATCGAACTTGATTATGAAACATTCACTGCTTTTTTTTATGCTTGATAGAAAGCGCAAGCGAGTTTATTAAAAATTGCATAATTTTTGCTCTGTTTCGCGCAGAAGTGATATACGCACCACGTTGGCGAGACTTTTTTCTGACGCCAATGCCATATGCGCACCGGGGTACTTAACTGGCGCCAAAGTGTCGTTATTTTGCTTCATATGGTAACCCGGATGTTATGGTTTATTTACTTTTATTTTCTTTTTTAAAATTATATAAATTGTTTTGTTGGATATTTATTAATTAAACTTTTTTTTATTTATTGTTATTCCTTTCTTAAAAATATATATGTAACTGGTATTCGGAAACGAGGTTTTTGCCAAATTGGCATCAGAAAAAAATCGCACCAACGTCGTGCGTATATGACCTCTGTGCTTTGTGTTTCTTTTAAGACAACATAAAAGAAAAATAAAAGCAATTTAACAAATTACAACGACCATTTGGAAAATGATTTTTTCAAAGACTAAAATTTAAGACAAACAATCGCACGGAGTTGATCATACATTACGTACGCCATAAATTAAACATTAATAGTGTTATTACACGTAAAAATTCCAAGCGAGAAAAATCGCCTGCAACTCGTCGTATTATCCACCTGAAACTTACGTATTATCCAAGCATTTCATTGGCTGTTTGGGAAAAGGCTTTTCCATCGTCAGATTTCCAAGAAATCTGACGACCCATTTTAAACGAAATTTCATTCTTAAACTTCTAAACATCCCACAATATTACTTTTTACACCGTCGTATAGAGAAAAAAATGTACTTTTAAATGCAATTTGTTTGGAAGCTGTATCTCAATTTGTTTCTGTGTTATTAATTTTTATTTTGTAGTTTTTATTACTTTTTTGTCATAGTGGCAACACTCTGTTGTCCATCTCTGTTGAAAGTAAAGGGAAATACAGATTACTGTATAGACCAATCAGAAAACGAATAAAATTCAGATTAAACCAATCAAAAGCTTCAGATATGCTTTTGATTTCCTACCCTGACGAGGACATTAACCATTTTCCAAATGGTTAAAGAAAATCTTTAAACTTCTTTTTAAGATTTCTAAATTGATTTTTTAGCGTAATAATCGTAAACTAATTAATATTTAACTATTAATTGATAAAAGCGTATTTTTAAAAAATATATTACACTATTAATTTTTTATTTTTCATTTATTTTCTACTTTTTGATCCTTAAATTCTTTCCTTGTTGTAGTTTCAGAGCCATTTGGCTATTTTGGGGAGCGTTTATTGTCGCACAATTAGATTCGTCATTATAATAAAACGCTCATATTACAATATATATTATACAGACATGCAAACAATAAATACAATAAACACAACTGAAGTGAAAAATTATCCAGAGCCAAGAATCGAACCCGGGACCACAGTATACAAGCTCGGTGGTTAGAGCAGCAGTCTTGTACACTGTGATCCCGGGTTCGATTCCTGGCTTTGGCTAATTTTTCACTCCAGTTGGGTTTATTGTATTTATTGTTTGTATGTCTGTATAATATTTATATATACCTTTAGATTCGTTATTGTTTAAACTCATATACAATTGTAGGAGTTACAAAGAATATTTGGAGATTTATCACCAGATGCGAGTCAAAGGAGAAATGCCTTAAAATTAATGCATTAATTTATAATTAAGTTCTAAAACTATTAAAATGTTGTATTGATATCGGAAGCACAACCTGTGAACATAGTATTTACAACTCTACCATGTCAGGAAGTGAGTCAAACACCAATTATAAAATTGCATCTTTGTATACAAAAACCAGGCTGAGTTAAATAAAACAGTGAAAAAAAATTATGATCAATATTATAAAATTTCCAATATTTGGAAACTCAGTTATTTAATTTTTCTGTGATCATGTGATAGTTATCATTTATAAACAATTAAATCTTTCTGTAAATTTGTTCTGTATGTGTATTCAAAATTATTAATTCAATAATGAAGTCAACTTTTGATTTACCAAATATCTACACATTTCCATTTTCTAATTATGTGTGTTAGAGCATACAATTCGATCCTATATATTTGGCAGGCTTTCGCGAATGCATTAAGATGAAATAAACTTCTTTTAGAGGAAATCCTTTATTAATTGGAAAGCAGAAAACTTTAAAGAAATCTATTAATTTAACTTCCAGAAAGATAGGTTTGCAATATTAATAATTCACTATAACATTTCACGTTTAATTCGTCAAGTTTTTATTACTTTTTCCGTTATGTGTGTTAGAATATATACATTCCTTAATACATTTTTGCCAGCCATTCGAAAATTTATTAAGACAAAAAAGAACTTTTATAGGACAATTCTTTCAAGTTAAATTGGAAATCGAAAGAATTTTAAGAAACGCAATATCTTTTGGATTAGCTTCATTCCTAGTTTTGTGCAATCAAAACAAAGAAAAGGATTTTTATCCTTTTATGAGGTTATTTATTGAAGGATGCTTCTGGACATAAACTTCTGTGACATAAAATATCTTGCGATGCAATATATATTAGGAATTTATCCAGTTAATATTTAATACATCTATTAGTTGTAATACAGTTTAGAATGAGTTATAGATACATTACTTTATCTTGTTCCAAAAACATTAATTGTTACACAAAACAAAAATATTATTAAAAGGATGATTCCTTTTGCCTTTGCATCTTTTGAGCTGCCTTGGCGTTGGGGGGGGGGGGGGGAGGGGGAGGAAGGGATTTTTCAATTCTGAAATATTTCTATATTTCTATTGTAAGAACATTATATTTGTACATTTTCTAATTCTACAAAATACGTACTAAGAAGAATATTTCAAATAAAAGATTTGAGTGAGCTTATAAATACTGCACAAAATCCCTATAAATTCAAATTTAATTAATCCTTCTAAATCCAACCAATCATTCTAAAATCCTTCTACGATTTATTAAATGATTATGTAATCTTCTAATATAGTTTAAACAATTCGCGAAAAATGCTTTAGAAAATAAAATTTTCATGAATTCATAATTCAGTACATAAAGGGTTAAACCGTTTTCTTTAAATTCTTATTTAAATAGCATCTGTAAGAAAAAGAATTTGACTTTTAGAAAGTCATGATGATTTTTTATAATAATAGTTAATGAATGTTAAACATTCACATTAGTACTTAATTTTTGGATAATTAATTAAATAACTAAGCTTAAAAATTTATAATTAAATGACCTAATAAGCATATGACCTCATAAGCTATAGGGAAATATTTATTGCTTGAAAAACTTAACTTTTCATTCATTACTATACTTATATAAACCTTTCAGGAAATAATTAAAGATATAATTATTATGAGGGTTGATACAAAACATATTGAGGGGCAAACAAAAACATATCTTACTAAATCAACAAAATATAAGCAAAATAGAAAGTATTTTCCTAACCATAATTTGTGTGCATAACCTAGAAATTATTTACTGTGTCAATAATATCAACATTAACAAATGATTACAAGTCTCACAACATGTATTTACTTTAAAATTAAAGAAAATCAACATCCGTTTTTTAATGCTAAAAAAAAAAAAAAATATTGACATTCCTGATCTATCAATGAGTCTAACACTTGAGACATACATAGGCTTAGAAAAATTATAATTATTTTTTTTAAATACAAACTTTATTTTTTCTGGTTAAAATTTAGGAAAACAGTTAGTAACTCCATGTATTTAATTTTAGGTAAAAGCTTTAAGTAAAAAGACAAGTTGTGAAGACTTTTCTAATCCTAACTTATTTCGTATTTTTGAAAAAAATAGAATGTAACTAATAACTGATTTTTAAAAAATTAATTAGTCTGCCATGTAGATTTATAGCTTATAAGAAAATTTGGATGGATTTAAAATGTTTGTCACTTTATAGAAAAATGATGAATTTATAAATTTGTAAACTAGCATGGTTTAAACCAAACACCCTAAATCGATGTTTTTATCACTTATGTAATAAATTTTCGGTGAAAAATAAAAATAAATAACTGCATACTTTCTATAATGCGCTTTGCTTTATTGTGTTTTGAAGGTATTTATTTATGAAAAAGCTGCAGCAAAAATACCTTGTATTACATTGAATTTAGCACAGAAGCTTTGTAAATACTATTCTCAGTTATTTTGGAAGAATTATGAATGTTTTTCCATTACATGAATTGATTTTCGATAATTTTACATAAATATTCCCAGCTTCTGCAGGTATGTTATACGAGCAATTTTAAGAATAACAATAACTTGTGTACCAACATCGGAATCTTCTAAAAAATAGCTGCGGCTAATCATCTGATTTTTTAGGACTTAATTAACTGAAACATTAAGGGTAAATTTATAATACCGTAGCTAACTATGTTTTCCCCTCTGAATTATAATATTTACGATTAATATTCATCGAAACAGAATCACTAAGTAGACATGAATCTTGTTATCTGATTAATTTTAAATAATTAGAAAATTTAATACAACCAGAGTATGAAACCCTGCCTTCCACGGTTTCAGATCATTTTTCTCCTTCCAGGACTGTACTTTTTTTATATTTCAAACGAAAACCTTTTTTATATGCCAATAGCTATAGATACATGTTACATACATTTTATACGTTACACACACCTTATAATACACGTACTTAATCTATATTATAACATGCATTCATATATACAATGATTTTCAATACACATAGACCGGTATACAATATACAGTGATTTTCAATACACATAGACAGATATACAAAGCAATATAAAAAATCATTTGTTCGACAAAATTATGATATATGAGGAAATATTTTTACCCGACTGCCAAGAAGGGTTATGCATATGTTCCACGCGTATCTGGATATGTGGATTTCTTTATACCCTCGAAACATACCAACTGCTGAATGAATTTTAATGAATGAGATCTCTATTGATTCGTCTTAACCGTTCAATGGTTATAGGCTAGGTTTTGTTTTTATAAATTCAAAATGGCGATAGCGAAGAAAAAAACATTACGCACCCTATTGAGTAGCATATCATTGGATAGGTCTTTCAAAATGAAGACGATGTTCCATTGACTATTTTACAGTCAGAAGCTCCGTTTAAATATTACACAACTTAGAAGTTGTGTAGGTAGGATCTCTAGATTTTCTGCAACCCCAACCACCATAGACATCTATAGCCACCATCAAAACAGTGTTTATAGATAGGAACTAACAATTAAAAACAACTTAAAAGTCATCATTACAAGTAAATAAAAAAATAGGCAAGTAATATAAAAAAATAGTTTCACATTGGTGAGGAATAATTAATTAGTTCGCTTTTTACGCAATCGGTTTTTTTGATTTTTTAAGTTTAATTTTTACTTGCTATAAAACTTAACTAAAATACTATTTACGTTTAGTGTTCAAACAATAAGTATTTTTGTCCTTTAATAAATGCAACAAGTAAAGCGAGATTTTTTAACAGTTCTAAAAAATTCAAACGCGAACAATTACAAAACAACTGAAGATTATCGTCTTACTGCGGTATTTAAATAAATACTTTACAGATAGAAAAACGGCGGTGTGCCATAAAAAAAAAAGGAACTACTTGGTTATCCCGTCAACCAAAAATCTATAGCCAAACTATAAGATTAAATGCCAATAATGGTTGATCGTAAATGTCACATTCACTTGACTTTAAGCAAGTTACACATGTTTGCGTCATCAAATGATTATTATTTCGACGTTTTATTTGTATTTTTATTAATGTCATACTAATTTATTTGTTATTTCGTTGTTTAAAAAAAAAAAAAAATGTCAATTTGTATAATTTGGAGAGTGGTTTGGCGAATTATATAATTTGTCGACGGGATAACTAAGTAGTACCATAAAAAGATACAGGAAATTTTTAACACTAGAACTACCAAGACCGTCATTTTGACGGTTTTCAAATTTAATGCTTAAAAATTTGATATAACTTATGTATTGTTCTAGAATTTTATAATACGACTTTTAATGAAATATAAGAATAGTTAAATATTCCTATTCAATTTCCACTCACCCACTTTAACCCCTTAATTCTCGCTCCCGTGATATTCACGGGCTGTGTCTTTTATTCAGATTTTTCAATCACCACCAGTTTTATAAAATAGTATAATTGGCTTTATTGTAGTATCCTTTTACCTGTCATTAAATATGGTGAACATTTCTGTCTCAAAAATCTGGTGCCAATATGCAATTTGAATTTTTAAACCGTAATTTAATTTGAGCGTACCACCTTTTCAAAACAAAAATCTTTGATATACCGTTTGAAAACTTTTGCAAGAGAAATATGCTACGAAATTTATTTTCTTAAAATAGTGGTGCGAATAGAATAGAAAAATAGTTGCATGTGCATGTGCAGCCCTGCTTTGGCAATTTCAAAGTTGAATGATCCAAACTGATCGGCAGCCGTTATAACGGTATCTATTTTACTTCGATTACTATTCAGTTTAGAACTGAACGGTCTGACTGGTAAATGTAATCAGGACGCAATCATTATCAGTTTTACTTCTAACCTGATAAAGTTCTTTGTGAAAAGTGTAATCTGTAAGAAGTCCAATCTGGGAAAATAGTATTGTAGGAAGGCTATTTGCTTTCCATTAAGTCAAGCACAGCGTGATTTCCGACAGCCGATCTCACTCCTAATAGAGGAACCTCACAATCCGTCGGAATACCAGAAGGCGTGACTTATCAAATGTGCTATACTATAAATGCAAATAGAAACGTTTTTTTTTTTTTTTTTAGTAATTAATGAATTATTATATTAAATGTTGTTTTTGTTAAATTATATTCTTTTATTTACATTAACTAAGTCAAAAGTTACAATGAAAGCCATGATAAAAAATTCGTCAATTTGACGGGTGCGGTAAAACTAGATATATATTTAACATCGGTAGTTCTAGTGTTAAACATTTTATTACGACCAATCCTACTACTTAAAAGATTTAACCTACTCTCTAAACTCAAAAGATTGGTGTGTTTTCCCATCCTGCAAATCAAAATATTCCATACCTTGTCACAAATTTCTAGAACAGGTTATAAAACTCTAGCAAAAAGTAGGGAAAAACTCAAATATCGCATTTTTTCAAAGGAAATAACGCTGTGTATTAACATCGTTGCTTGAAAATACTTACTCAACAAATTTCAAAATTTCTGTAAATGAAGAAAAACTAATCCCCTACGGGTCAAAGACGCATCAGAAAGTTTTACATTTGTTCCGTATAAATTTATAGATTTTTTTTTTTCAATTTTTTTGTAAGAAATTATTCACTTTTTATGTTTTCACACACATATATATGTATTAACTTATTGTATATTAAAAGTTATTGTATAAATAACTCTTAAAAAGGGGGAAAGTATATTGTTTTCATATACACTATATGGCCAAAGGTGACCTCTCACTTGCGATTTTAGACGTTTTGTTAAATATCTAGAAAAATATATGAGGAATTAACCAGAAACTGCAGGTGTGTAAACAGTATAGAATAGATCATATATTTCTGCGAAGATTTTTTCTCGAAACCAGATAGAGGACCGTCAACAAATTGAAAAAAAAAACGAATATCTTTTGGATAACACTGTAAAAACTAATGTAGAAAAAGCGTTCAAACACGAGATTATTAATAAGTGGCTTATTGTAATATACTGTGCTCATTTTTATGAGGATAGCATGTATACTCGTAGATAAATTAAGGGTTTTACAAAAACAGCCCCAATTTTCGCCAAGTATAATTTGCAGAGTTCTTAATATAAAAAAAGTTCTTTTCAAAAAACATGACAAACAATATTGTACACAATACTTTGCAATCAGAATTAAAAAATAATAAAAATTGGATGAAAAATGAGCAGGTTTACTAAAAAAAGGTTTCACTGCGCATGCGCGAATGCAATCAAAATATAATGTGCATAATGTATTACCTAAGTATATAGAGCAACTTTTGTGAAAGTCTCAAAATCATAGCTTGAAAATTCTGAAAATTATCATCGATAGAATAAGCTCGAAATCCGTTGTTCGCAAAAACAAGCAAAAAGATCAGGGGTTGTATCAAATATCTGTTGATTAGTGCCAAGATAGCGTACACAACATTGCACGTACGCCGCGCGCGACGAGCGGCCTCTTTTCGTCGGCAGCCCTTTATTCTCCACACTTATTCCGACTCTTTTGCGGAAGCAAGGTTCATAGGTCTCCAGCCACGTCCCGAGTATAAGAGACTCTAGCAGAAGCAACATTCAAAAAAAAAAAAATCAAAAATTGAAACCGGACAAATGACAAATTTAAAAGGGAAATTATACAAATTAAAGGCACAGAAAAGCGGGAAGGTAGGGCTTAAGGGCCCTGCAGTTACCAACCAACCACTGCTACGTCGAGCTTATTATTACTCTCTAGTACAGGACCTCAAATCCGGAAGACCCAAAATCTGGAATGAATAAAGAAATCTGAAATTCCGCGATGAGACGGAATAAATAATTTCGGAAAACGCCCATAGATGGCGCTACGTGCATACGTAACACAGTTTCCCACTAAGCAAGACTAAACAATTGCACTCAACTGAATAAGTTTGTTGCAATGTTTTTATATTATAGTTTTAATCTAAATACTATTTGCTGACAAAGTTAGCGAAGTTAGTGTGTGCACACATTTTAAATTTATTTTAAAAAGAAACCTTGTTCTTCATTTAATAAAAAATACAAAAACAACAACTAAATAACCAAAAGGAAGAACTATTTTTAAAAGATGCATAGAATACATTTACAATATTTATAGGTAAAGATGTTTTGCTATCTCCCCCCCCCCCTCCCTCTCTTTCAAATGTTCAACAAATTTTATTTTTCGAAAAAATTCTGTTTGTAAGCACTGTACAAAAAATATTTTTTCTTTAACTCAAAGGGGAAAAAATATCTATGCAAGGTTTCTTTCTGCGTAACAAAACATACTATCCATGCAAAGCTGATGATCTCATTCTGATAACGTTGACTTCCCACTTCACAGAGTTAAATAAACAAGTTGAATAAACAAAACAAACCGCAGATAGATATCTCGTTTTTCTTTGCAGTTACTCTATAGGGGCCTTTTTTTAGGGGTACCTTATATTTTAATAAGAATTTGTTACACAGGCTAATTTAATATTATTGCAACTTGCTGAAAATTTGAAAGAAATTCGTCAATTAGCAACGGAGATAATTATTTTTTTAATAGAGGAAAAAAACGGGTTTTGCTCTTTTTTACTGTTTGCTTGCAACTCAATAATTTTTTCTCGCGCAATCAAAAAACGCGCACACAAAAAACTTAATAACACATTTATGAAGTCCTTTTTAAACGAAAAGAATAGAGTTTGAATAGATTTCCTCTTGTTTTTGTTTATTTTAAAACTTTCTTAGAACATTTTATTTTAAAAATTTAAATGTTTCTCTCTTTATTTTCACTGAGTCTAATACTGCAATTCGCGATATAGATTTCTAGACCTTACTAGGCTCTCACGAACAACGACGCATTTTCATTTTCTAAAAGATGTTTTAATGTTGGTAATAATGTGCAGGATTTAAAAAAAAATTCTTATCCTTATTTTAAATTCTTTTTTTGTATTTTATGTTTTTGTCTGTTGACTTAAACTAAGCCCTAAACGGCAATTCGCGATATAGATTCCTAGGCCTAACTCGGCTCTCGCGAACAAAGACGCGTTTTCTAAAAGATGTTTTAATATTCCTAAGAATATGCAGTATTAAAAAAAAATTCTTATCCTTTTTTTATATTATTTTTTGTAATTTGCATTTTTGACTGTTTATTTACTTTAAGCCAAACATGGCAATTCGCGATATAGACTGCTTCGCAGCATGTAAAATTTTGCCATGGCATCTACTGTATCTGTTTATTTATTGTTTTGGTTAAGGACCTGAAATCCGGAACGATCGCGGTCCCGGCCAGTCCGGATTTGAGGTCCCATACATATTTGGATACAACTCCTGATCTTTTTGCTTGTTTTAGGGAACAACGGATTTCGCGCTTATTCTATCAATGATAATTTTCAGAATTTTCAAGCTATGATTTTGAGACTTTCACAAAAGTTGCTCTATATACTTAGCTAATACATTATGTACATTATACTTTGATTGCATTTACGCATGCGCAGTGAAACATTTTTTAGTAAACCTGCTCATTTTTAATCCAATTTTTAATATTTTTTAATTCTGATTGCAAAGTATTGTGTACAATATTGTTTGTCATATTTTCTGAAAAGAACTTTTTTTTATATTAAGAACTCTGTAAGTTATAACCCAAAAACTTGACGAAATTTGGCCTCTGTTTTTATAAAAACCTTAATTTATCGACGAGTATATATGCTATCCTCATAAAATATTACAATAAGCCACTTATTAATAATCTCGTGTTTGAGCGCTTTTGCTACATTAGATTTTACAGGGTTATCCAAAAGATATTCGTTGTTTTTCAATTTGTTGATGGTCCCCTATGGGGTTTCAAGAAAAAAATTTCGCGGAAATATATGACCTATACTATACTGTTTACACACCCGCAGTTTCAGGCTAATTCCTCATGTATTTTTCTAGATATTTAACAAAACGCCTAAAATCGCAAATGATCTGTCACCTTTGACCCTATAGTGTATCTAATATATAAAAATGAAAATTTGTCTGTCTGTCTGTCTGTAATGCTGTACAAATCCAAAGTTTGGAAGTTTGGAAAATTGTGATATGTTATGTATATGTGTATTAAAACACGACCGAGGCAACTAAAGCAATCAGGAATCGAAATAATTTATAATTAACTTTTAATTAATATAAAAACACCAATTTAACAGCAATTTCTAATAAATTTTAAAAATTTTTCGTTATAACAGCTGCCAACAATTACAAATTCACAATAAAATCCTTTTTTTTTATGTTCAACCCGTAATCGCGCGAGTTCTTTAACCAATGTGAGATATATATATTACGTATACGCCACGCTGCAATACTAAAAAGCTATAGCGGGTATTACGATAATTCTTTTACCTCACATTCAAATAATTAGAGTTTATTTAATAGCGCTTAATTATTACAATATTTTTTTAATTAAGGCAAACATTTTATCACAAACATGAACAAAACTTTTTATTCTATTTATTCTCTTATTCCAAAGATATCGTGTTATCGTCTGCTGCCATAGTAACATGATAATTAAATTTCATTTTTAAAAATGCGCAATAGTAGAAAAATATTTTACTAAATCGAATAGTTATTTTTAATTTTGGTTTTAGAATTGAATTCATGAACTTCCGTGCATAGAACTGTTTAAACAGCTACTAGTTTATAAATCCCAATTTTAATTGCTAAAAGGCGTAAATCAAAACTTTAGAAACGGTAAAAATATGTTTATTCAACTGTTTACATGTTTCGACTCTACCCGAGCCCTTTTCAAAACAAATAAATAAAATATTCTAAAATTTCACGGTCTATTAAACACCATCATTGAAATTTCCATGTACTCTTTTATATTACGCACATTATTATTTTTTTATTTTGTTTAGATGTTTATGTTTATTTTCGCAACCATTGAGAAACTCGGGCCAAAGTTTTGGTAAGTTAAATGATGCTTCATCGTTACATATTGAATTTTTTTGCGTGTTACAATCTCTATGGTTTTTCTTATAATGAATGGATAGTACACTCCTCAGCAAAAGTTTAGACACTGGTGATTTTTAACCTTTAAATAAAAAATACGAACACTTGGGTTATACAAATGATTGTACTTATTTTTAAATATATTTTAAACGTTTTGGGACACAAAAAACGGTTTTAATGCAGGATATTATTTAACTGAAAAAAGTGAAATTTGCATATTGCAAAAGTTTAGACACTTTTGTGATTTTTTGGCAATTGTTCACGGAAAAACGCATATTTCAAACTTATGACGTCACATGTATGAAGTATTTAAGTGCAACTCGTGATAGTTTCGGTTAATGAATATGCCGCGAGCAAGAAATTTTCTGTCAGATGAAGTAATTAAAGCATGGAAGCTGAAATCGAAAGTGAAGACATTTGTAGAAATTTCAGCTACTTCGAATCGCCAAAGAAGTCTGTCTATTAAGTACTGTCTAAGGGTGATTCTTTCAAAGCAAAACATAGATCTGGAAGGACTCGTGTGGCCAGAAAACGAGATTATAGAAGGATCCATAAACTGGCATTTAGACAAATGATGACTGCTAATCGCATTAGAAGTGAGTCAGAGCTTTCTGTGTCAACGGATAATTTCGTAGATGCATTAAAGAAAGATGTACATTAGTTTAAATGAAAATTATAAAACAACCAGCTTTGAAATCTCACAACAAATTTGGGCCCTTTCCTGTCACGGAGTAATTCTTTTTATAAACTGATGAAATAAAGGGCTGATACCAGAACTTTTAAACGAAGTTATTAGAAAATTTGAAATTGCTTATTTTCACATATATTATAAAAGGAAAATTTTAATTAAATATTCTTGTCACTTTTGGAATTAAAATTAGATGTCCATTGCCCTCGAAAGGGTTGATGATTTGGGCCTCACTTTGTTTTAATTCTCAAGTATCTCTGGAGTTTCTCAATTGTCGCCAAGCTGCGTAAGACTACATACATACATTGGAAAGCAATTTCCAGCCATTTAATGAACTTTTACCTCTTCCAAAGTATGTATTTGAGCAAGATAATGCGTCTTATCATGTTGCATACAAATCAAAAAATTGGTTTAACCCTCAAAATATTACTATTTTCGACTGGCCCGCGTGTATCCCTGATCTGGATCCAATCGAAAAATTTGTGGCATCATATCTCATACGGTTTATGCAATTTTTTAACAGTACTCCACTGTAAATGAACATCGATCAGATGTTGAACGTGTTTGATACGAAATAGACCCCAAGTGATGCAGGATTTAGTTTCTTCGATGGAAAGTCACATTTTTGCATTAATAGCAGACAATGTAGGTGCAGTTCGATTTTAATTTATGGATATTTTTCTGTTAACAGACAGATTGTCTATACTTTTGCAACAATTTTAAATTTTTTTTTTGTCATTATATATTATGTAAAGTGTATAAATTAAAATTTATTGTTTGTGTATGAAAGATAAGTCCCCAGTAATATATGACAGTTGAGTTACAACAATTCGTTACATACTTCACAGCACAGAAGCATAATCGATCATTGTCTAAACTTTTGCTGAGCACTGTATAGACAGGAGGGGAAAACTATCTTACTTTCACTGAAATTTACTTGGATGGTTTCTTCTTGACATAATCTTTTTTTTTTACTTTTACTGCCCGAGAGAGACTGCTCAGAATAGGAAGTCAGTCTGTAGAGCATAGATTGTCCCTCCCGGTCCCCTTTATTCAGGTCTTAAAAAACAAAAAAAAAAGGTACAAATTTCAGCCGAGGCTGAGACCGCCAATGCGCGCGACAGAAGGCGGAGTAGTATATATAAGATATAAATAAATGTTACATTAGCAAAATTTGTGAAACAAACATAAGGACATTAAGTAATGCAGTGTTGTACAAAGTTAGACAATATTATACAAGTTGCTGCGACCCGACATTGGGTACTGAATAAGAGGGAATCCAAGTCCCTGTCTCAGTGATGGAGTAAAACTGAAAGGTTACATAAGAAGTTGAAGATGTTTTTAAGCTTTGAGAGCAAAGTCGGGTGCGATAAATCTTGTCATAATCTTTCCAGAGCTCTGGTTTTTCTATTATATTTAATATCAGCTCCATGCTCCTTTTTCCTATACAGGGTTCGCACGCTATTAAGCCACGCCCCATTTTGTGAGTACTTTACCACCAGTAATCGCATAAAACTATCTTCTAGCTAATGAATCGTGAAGAAAATGATCTTTATAATAATACTGGTGGCAGAGTCCTTACAAAATGGAGCGTAATTTAATAGAGTGCGAATCCTGCTATACTTAAATTTCCTGCGAGTCATACCAATATAGTAATTCTTTGATCCTCCTGCTCTAATAAATGGTATTTCATATACACCTGAGTAATTCTCAAAGTTAATTGGATAAGCTTCAGTGCAAATGATATTCTTTAATTTCTGTGGTGGTTTGGCTACTAAATAGATATTGAAAAGCTTAAGACTGTATTTTAATTTCTCAAAAATTCTTGGAAAATATTGCATAGTATAAAGTCTATTTTTGTGAATCAAATTTCTGTTCAGGCTTCTGATTTTTGACAATATCCATGATTTCATTATCCAAATTATTTTCAGTGCATACTAGAAAAGCCCATCTTATGAAAAATCTGTAGGTTGAAATTTTACACTGAAATGCAGGACATGCATTATTTTGTATGGTTAGCATGCTTTTCTAAAAACAGATCTGTCGATAGGTTGATTTGTTCTTGTTAACATTATATGAAGGAATAGAAGATTTTTATTATGTTCAATTTCAGTGGTGAATTTAATGTTATTGGCCATTGAATTTAGATGATTTATACACTGGTTATCAAAAATTAAGGAAAAGTCACAAAATGCTAATTTTCAAATACGCGAACACTCAAAAGGAAATAATATAATTCTAGTAATTACTATCTTTACAGCACAGCTAGTCCATATACCATCTCATTCATATCACACATGGTCACAAGTGTCACAGTCACTACGGTGAAGCAAAAAAATAGGAAATTCCATACATCTCATTATGAGTCTCAAATGATCACTATATGTGACTCAACTGAGACGTCACTGTGACTGCCGCTTTTTTTGACGAGCCACCAAATGACTTTACAATGTAGTTAAATTGCGACTCTCATGTGACTGTCATCTGTAGACTCAATTTCAAAGTCATCGTGAACGCTGCATTGGGAAAAGTTACCAAATAATGTCACGTTAAAGTCACATGATGACTTTCAAGTGACAGAGAGACTACTGTGAAGTCACCATTGTGCTCTTTTGGGAAAAGTCTCCATGTGACTATAATATGATATTTTTGGTGACTTATCATAATGCAACGTTCATGATGACTATGAAATTGAGTCTAAAAATGACAGTCACATGAGGGTCACAATTTAACTACATTGTAAAGTCACCTGGTGACTCGTCACAAAGCAGCAGTCGCATTGACTTCTCAGTGGAGTCACATATAATGATCATTTGAGACTCATAATGAGATGTATGGAATTTCCTATTTTTTTGCTTCACCGTAGTGACTGTGACACTTGTGACCATGTGTGACATGAATGAGATGTTATATGGACTAGCTGCGCTGTAGAGATAGTAATTACTAGAATTATATTATTTCCTTTTGAGTGTTCTCGTATTTGAAAATTAGCATTTTGTGACTTTTCCTTAATTTTTGATAACCAGTGTATTATAGACCGTGCAATTTTAGAACAATTTTATTTATTTGCATCTTATTTCTGGTTTATAGTTGACTACATTCCTTGTGCCGTATATTACATTATTAATTATATGATTTAATTTCATTATAGACAGCAATGTGTGCAAATTAACTGCGAAATATGGCGAACCGTTGACGCAAATAACTTTTCATATACGATTTAATTTAATTTCAGACTCAACTGTTTTTAATTTGATTCTTTCTCCGTGTATTCTATCATTTTATAGAGTTAATTTCTTATTAGTGTTGAATCCTTTTACGAGCATACGAGTTGATTTAAATACTGACGAATACTACACAGTATTTTTGTCTGAATTTCAGATCAATGTTCACAACGAGATTATAATATGTGAAAATTAACAGCAATCTATATGTGGAGCATTTGTCCTATTATCTAAAGGAAAACGCGTAGAAAAAGGATTTATTTAACGAAAGTGTTGAGAATGGAAGAACATGTATTCTGTGACAAAGGAACTGCGTAACAAATTCCTTTCGGTTGCTATAGTGACGCTAAATCTATTGAAATGGGAAACGTAAGATCATTATAAGGAGACAAAAGAAAGGTTTTTAAAATCAAATCCCTGTGGAAGTAAATCATTCACATGCAATACAGAAATGTTCTTAATTCCTTTTATAAAATGCACCTCTTTAATGCTGCATGTTACAAAACGTGTACAAAAGCGAATGGAAATAAAGGAATTATACCTTTTCCCCCATTTTTTAAAATTTTCTCTTATTTTTTTCTTACTTACACAAAAATAATTATAACTTTTCTAGTTAAAAAAAAAAGTAGAAGAATAATTACTTTAAATTCAAAAATATAATTAATCTTCTTAATTTTTGAGTTTATGTGTGTGTTAATACACACTTGTACAACTTATTGCTACAGTAGATTTTAAAAAGAGATTTAAAGAATTGAATGTCATATATGACAGACATTTCTGTTTTTAAAAATGTTAATCATTATTCCACTTAATTTTTTTTTAAACGTACATTTAATAAATTTTCGTTATATCTTTTTTGCAAGCTAGTTGCAGTTTTTCAAAGAAATAGTTTAAATATAAAATTGTCAAGTGAACTACTGACGTATCATTTTTAGGTCAAATAACCTTTTTGCGTATATGATCTATAATTAAATTTCATGCTCAATGTTTCGAATTTAATTCTAATTTTGAATGTACTGTAGCATTTTGAAAATTAATGTTTTACTAATGTATCATTTCACAAGAATACATGTTGATTTAATTATTGACTAATCGTACATAGTATATTTCATATCAATATCCACAATATGATTTTTATATGTGAAAATTTATTACAATATATATGTAAAACGTTTGTCCTTTTAACTAAAGAAAAATGTCGAAAAGTAGGATTTATTCAGTATAAAAATTGAAATTAAAAGAAGAAGTTTGGAATGAATTTCGCGTGTGTTGTATTTCGTTTGTACTGTCTACTGTACTTGTCTACTGTATTTCGTTTGTAGCGTATAGTACAGTTTTGGGTACGCTTTAAGTCTATTGTAGATATTTGTGGGTTGAACTTATTTTTTAATCAAGCGTACAGAAGATGTATCATTGATACGGCAAACAGTCTTTTTTTGGAATATGATTTGATTTATTTTTCGGCAAATGTTTTGTATTTAACACTAAAAAGACCGGAATTTTACTCAAGTTTTATAAAAATATTTGTCACCAGAAGTTTTATTCAAAACTGATTAACTTATTATCTTCCTTTTTTTTTTTTTTTGTCTTTTAAACTTATTTTATAAAGAAATTTCTGGTTTGAACCGAAATATATTCATTTGTTAGGAGTCAAATGACTCCTCACGGACCTTTTAGTGTTAATTCTTTTTACCCGACTTCCAAGAAGGGCTATGTGTTTCACACGTATCCGGGTAAGTGGATTTCTTTATACCCTCGAAATATCCCAACGGCTGGATGGATTTTAATGAATGAGGTCTCTATCGATTCGTCTTAACTGTCCGATGGTTATAAGCAAGGTTTTGTCTTTATAAATTCAAAATGGCGGTAGAGACGGGAAAAAAATTGCCATATCATTAGATAGGTATTTCAAAATGAACACGATGTTTCATCGACTATTTTACAGTCAGAAGCTCCGTTTAAATATTACGCAACCTGGAAGTTGTGTAGGTAGGATCTCTAGCTTTACTGCAACTCTAACCTTCATAGACATCTATAGGCCTCATCAGCACAGTGTTTACAGATAGGAACTAACAATTAAACAGAACTTAAAAGTCATCAATACAAGTAAATAAAAAATAGATTAGTATTATCAAAAAATAGTTTCACATTGATGAGAAATAATTAATTTGTTCGCTCTTTACGCAGTCGGGATTTTTTATTTTTTAAATTTAATTTTTACTTGTTTTGCGTGTGTGTTGTAGCCTTTAGAGACTTGATCTTTTATTAGCGAATACTTTTACCAGCATACTTGTTGACATACTGACAATTATTACAGAACTAAGTATTTTTATCTGCATTTCAGATCAATATTCACAATGAGATTATCAGATGTGAAAATTAACAGCAATATATATGCAACGCATTTGTCCTATTATCTATAGGAAAATGTGTATAAACAGGATTTATTTAATGAAACGGAGGAACATGTATTCTGTGGCAAAGGAACTGCGTAACAAATTCCTTTTGGTTGCTATAGTGACGCTAAATCTATTGTAATGGGAAACGTAAGATCCTTATAAGGAGAGAAAAGAAAGGTTTTTAAAATCAAATCCCTGTGGAGGTAAATCATTCACATGCAATACAAAAATATTCTTAACTTCTTTTGTAAAACACACTTCTTTAATGCTGCATGTTTCAAAATGTATACAAAAGCGGATGGGAATAAAGGAATTATACTTTTGCAACATTTTTAAATCTTCTGTTATTTCATTCTTACTTATGAAAAAATATTTGTCATTTTTCTAGTGCTGAAAAAAAAATTAATTAAAATTACGAATCTTATTAAGTTTTGAGTTTATGATTGGCGTTAATATACACTGGTACAACTTGTAGGTACACTGGATTTAATTATTAAAGTTTTGTGTAATTGATTGACCGTTATCCGAGGTATTTTCGGTTTTAAAATATTTAATCATTATTAGATTTGATCTTTAAACAAAACCCGCACATTTAACAATTTTTCACTATATCTTTTTACAGTTTATTTGCAATTTTAGAAATAAATACTTAAAATAAGAAAATTGATAAGTGAACCACTAGCGTATCATTTTTTTTTTTATCAAACAACCTTGTTTCCTTATATGATTTAATTAAATTTCATACTTATCTGTTTTGAATTTAATTATTTTTTTATTATATTATAGCATTTCGACAATTAATGTTTTACCAGCGATTCCTTTCACAAGCAAATGTGTTCATTTAAATACTGACGAATACTGCATATTATATTTCGTATCACTATTCACATAAGGTTATGATATCCGATAATTCACAGCAATTTATGCATAACACATTTATCCCATTATCTAAAAAAAAAAGTCTAAATGCTGGATTTATTCAATACAAATATTTAAATTGATGTTTGAAATGAATTTTGCGTGTGGTATTGAACTACTGAATTTTGTTTGAATCTTGTAGCACAATTCTGAACGATTTAATTTCATTATAGAAATTTATGTGTTGGACTTATTTTTTAATCAAGATATAGTCCAGGAGTGCACACTTTAGATTATTTTATTAAATAACAGTAAATGCAGAGATTTATGAAGTGATGATATACTTTATTTATAATCTTAGATTATTAATTGATACTTGTTAGTTATCCCGTTGACCAAATTACTGTCGCCAAAATGTAAGATTAAATGCCAATAATGATTGATCTTAAATGTCACATTCACTTGACAGTACGTGTTTATGTCATCCAGTTATTTTTATTTCGACGTTTTACTTGTATTTTTATTAATGTTATACTAATTTATTTGTTCTTTCGTTATTTAAAATAAAAATTATGTCAATTTGTATAATTTGGGGAGTGGTTTGGCAATTTATATAATTTGGCGAAATTGGTCGACGGGATAACTAACAGGTACCTATTAATCTAACAAAAAATATTGCATTCGGGAACTTATAAGAAACACTTTCGGTATTATTTGGAAACAAATTATTCTTCTAAATGCGCACTCTTGTACAACCATTGAGGGTAAGAGTGCGCAGTCAAGTGTGCAAGAGTGTGTAATATAAAAAATGAAGTGTTTCACTTACAAACGTCGCATTTGTAGTGGTCATGACCTGCACAGTCTGTGCACATTTCATGCCACCAGTCTCTGCAAGAAATACACTCGATTCAACCCTCAACAATTGGTTCTCTTTTCATTTCTGAACAGGCTGGACGTATCAGCAGTTTTTTCTTTGGTGCAGTTTTTGGCTTCCTGTGTTTATTTCTATTCCTTTTTTGGTAAAGTTTTATTTGTCTCTTTTTCCGCAGCATCATCTTCGAAACTGCCTTTTGTGTAGCAAACTGCTTAAAATTTCAGACTTTTTGCTCTTCTAATTATCGCAGTACAGATAATTCTGGATATTGTGACAATTCTTTTAATTTGGCGCAAGATGAATTTGTTGAAGTCGAAACGATACCTTCTGAAACCGAAGTTGGGTTTATTTCACATTGAGTGTAAGTCTTTTCTTTACATAGCTTTTCTGCCTTTTTCTGAAATATCATTTTATATTGAAAGCAATTCTCTGCCATCCCCTTCCATTTTCTGTGTTCTGTGGTTCAACTGGCTTATGTGGGTCAACAAGTTTAAATTTTAATGGTTTTCCAGCGACGCTACTTGCTAAAAAGTTAGTATATAAAAAAATATATTTGAAAGGCCATAGAAACGTTATTTTAAATCCTGTTTTATCAACGGTATTATTTTTTCCAAAAACAGGTGGGCGCTCTTGCAGACTTTGGCACTGCAAACTCTTTCAAACTTTCAAAATGCGCACTCTTGCAGACTTTGGCACTCCGCACTCTTGTAACAACGTCATTAAATTTCTTTAAAACGTCAGTAATGCCATCTACTGATAAGCAAATCCAAATCACTTAGGTTACATGTAGAACAATAATAACCTAGTCCATAAAAATTTTAAAAAGTAAATTAGCTTTGCAATCTTTATTATGATCATGTTTTAAAAAACTATAAATATTATAACGAGAAGGCCAAATTATTTGATTTATTTTTAGGCAACTGTTTTTAATTTAATTCTGTTTTTGGGTGTTTTGAAGCATTTACAAATTTAATCTTTTATCAGTGAATACTTTTAAGAACATACATGTTGATTTAAATACTGACTATAAACAATGAGATTCACAATAAGATTATCATGCGTGAAAATTCAAAGCAATGTATGTCTAATATATTTGTCCTATTAACTAAAGAAAAACGTCTAGAAATGGGATTTATTCAATGAAAATGTTGAGAATTGAAGAATACGTTTTTTGTAACAAAGGAACTGCGAACGAAATTCTTTGCGGTTGCTATAGTGATGGTAAATCTATTGAAATGAGAAATGTAAGATCATTACTTGGAGACAAAAGGAAGATTTTTAAAATCAAAACCCTGTGGAAGAAAATCACCCACGTGCAATACAAATTTTTTCTTAACTTTTTTTATAAAACGCACTGTTTTAATACTGCATGCCATGTTACAAAATGTACAGAAAAGGTGAAAATAGAAGATTTATAACGTTTTTCTTCTTTCGGATATTTTCCAGTATTTAATTCTAACTTACCTAAAAATAACACTTATATTCCTTATACTAAAATAAAAGAAAACAATATTGCTAAAATATCTATACAGTCGAACTCGCTTAAGACGAGCACAGTTTAAACGAGGAGACGGTTAAAGCGAGTAATTTGCTCGTTAACAATAGTTTATCATTTAAACTATTATATTAAGATATTCACGCTTTTTACGAGGAAAATAGCTGTTCCTTTCAATGTGATGAACATTAAGACGAACAGGAAGTTCGAAGCCGCAACTAAGCTCGTCTGATGGCTTCATGGGCTCGAGCCCAACCCCTCCGGCTTTTTGGTGCATTAAACTTAAAGAATTTCGTTATTGAATTTGTCTGGTCAAGTGTATGGAATAATTAGCAATTATAGTTCTTTTATAAGTGCACTCAAAAGTTTTCCGTTATACTACAATCATTGGGGGAAATATTGTTTCTAGTGCAATTTAATGTTGGTACACTGTTTCAACACCATTACACTGTTTACAACTAATATGCCTCACGCGGTAGATGGCAATATGTTTGCTAAAAAGTATCGAGTCATTACCAATAATAGTCCGTGACACTGACGTTACAAAAGATTTCCATTACATTATGATCATAGGGGAAAAATCGTTCGCAGTTTATTTTACTGATTTTAAACTATTTCAAACATACTGAAACTGATATACATTACTGAGGTGCTCAACAACATGTTTTCTACAGATTGTTGAATACGTCAAATTTATAGTTTATTTACAGGAACGCTCAAAAGAATTCGGTTATAGGACTGATTAGGAGCCATAAATAATAAACGTGCGTTTACAGCTGTCATACTCATTTTAAAAACTTAACTTATTTTTAGTGTATTACGAAGTGTGTCGATCATATACAGGGTCACACGAAAGAATTGCACATATTACTGGCTATGAACAGCACTACTTTTTTATTTATGTTTATTTAGATATCTCATTTCGTGGTACGGACAGAAATGAAATTTCTCAAAATACAATTCCGATATGTTTGGAAAGTGTTTCATAATCTATGCCGTGATGCAGGATTTTCCTTTCTTGTTTCTGGATATCGCAAATATTATTTATTCAAGTTAAAAAATATCTTGAAAAGAAGTTTAGTTCTGAAACTATATTTTGAATTTCATGCAAATCCTATAGTTTTAGATAACATTGATTATCTCGTATCTTATACTAAAAAATGCTACTTTTAAATGGCACTAAGCTGATATTTCGTAGATGTTTCAAAACAATAACAGCGAAAGCAATTAAAAGTTTGTAATTATGCTTCTAAAATTAATCGTCGAGCGTCTGTTAATGGAATTTTTTGATATTTTTGAAACTTAACTATTGCTCGGTTGTTGAATTAATTAGAACATTAAGATAATTAACTAAAAGCCTTATTGACACTAATTTAATTATGCATTTCTGATTTTTTTTTTTTTAAAGAATGGTGTTATTTTTGAGGATTCTGCTTTATTGAAATATTACAACGAAAATTATATAATGCCGCATTATAATTATTCGTCACTCTATTAATTGCCCGAGTCATATTATAATTAATTGTATTAATTTTCTAAGCATTTTTGATGAAAAATTGGCAACACAAATATCGGCGTAATGTTTCTTCGGCTTACAGATTATCAGAGAGTGACAAAACTATTTCATGAGATTGAGTGTCTGATAATTTATCTTCTCTAGTCAGACCTTCATGTACTCATTTTTTCTTCTTTTTACAATTTCTAAGATTTCATGGATTTCGAGGTACCCAGATATTACATACAACATCGTTGCCGATTCCATCGTACAGAGATGGAAAATCTGACCAAGGGTCGAACAGTTTCCAACTGTTGTGTACCAATTTTTCCGAATAGCGATTTTCGCCGTATTTACTTTCAAAATTACTGTCATTAAATAAGGCAAATATTACTTTTCGAAAATTGTGGTACCCAAAAGTATTACCCGTGCTCGTGCGCATATTTTCTACTTTTGCACTATATTCTTCAAAAAGTACATTTTTCATGCAATTTAGAACATCTGAAGCAATATTTGTATCAGTCTTTTCTCCAGCTGCATTATTTAGAACTTGTCTCAGTAGTCCGCTTTTATTTTCCTTGCCCCACCAGTGGCCTAGAGGTTCTGCTCTCGAAGCTGGTAGACGGGAGGTGCTGGGTTCGAACCCAATCGTGCCCGTCGGCCTAATCGTTCGGAGTTTTCATGGTTTTCTTCGCGCCATAGATTTCCATGCGTGAATACGGGTTAGGTTCTTAGAAAGACCCCCCACGAAGGGCACTCCCCCATGTGCCTATATCCCTCGAGTAGATAATTGGCCGTCAAAAATCAACACAACCCGCTTTTATTTCCACCAAACAATTCCTTTCGAAAACGTATATTTAATGTATCTAATGCCCAATAGAAAGAATTTATGTGATTAAAATTTGTCATAGAACAAGACCGTTGCTCAATTATTCATTAAAGGTCTTGTTAAAAGACATTTTCGAGCAGTGAATGGCGTTTTTTTTTTTTTTTTTTTTTTTTTTTTTTTAAGTAAAATTTTTTGATAGGAGTTTGTTTCTGATGTTATTTTTAAAAGGTATAACAATAACTGTGTACTTTATGTTCGTGTTCGTATTGCAAAATATCTAATAAAAAAATTACTGATGATTTATTTTAAAACTAGTCCTATCAAAAATGACGGAAATTTGATCGTTGTTTCATTTTCATAAAACTTCATACAAACAAACAGCATAAAAATTTTATTATTAAAAGGTATGTATTGTACAAAAGTACATTTTAAAAATGATAAGCGATTTCTACAAATACAGACGATGAGGACACAATATTCAATTTGCAAAATAGTTCAACGATCAATAAAGGCTCCAATTCTAATCTTCAGAATTATAAAATAAAAAATCAGTGAAAATTATGTCACGTTGACACAATCATATAAATTTTTCTCCTTAGTTTTATTAATGTAAATATACATTTCAAGCTAAGCATAACGCTACCGGCGCAAACATTTCAAACATATTTTCTATACGTAGGGTAGGGGAGTACACAGTGGGACAGCAGCCACTTTGACATATAGTTGTAACTTTTTCTTCAAGCTGCCACACACACATAACGACCTCATATTATGCAACACGTGGATGTAGTTTCGGCACTTCAGTTACTCGTCCAACAAAATAGTAAATAATTCCTTATTTTTTAGTGGTTAAAGTTACATAACCGTCTATTTTAGAGTTTATTTCCTTCAATATGACATATATTTACTTAACCAAACCTAGCTATGCCTAATAATCGACTAGTTCGGCAAAATGACATAAACTTTTTAAAGCGATGAAATTGATGTAGCAGATGTGGCATCCATTTTGTTACAATGTAACGAAAGTACACAGTGAGACACACAGTTGTGGTACATAGTGAGACGTGTCTTGATGTGTACCTACTATGTGGTTCTGATGTTAAAAAAGTTATTTATTAATAAAAGAAGGCTTTTCTCTCTCTCTCTCTCTTTCTCTCTGTGTGTGTGCGGACGTGCAATGGCTAAGGAAATTTACTAAACGTAAGAGGCTGAAAGTTTGCATGAAGGTAGCCCAAGGTCTGCCATTGTCCACCCGAGGCTCATATTTTTAATATTTTGAAAATCTAAAAATATTAATTAGAAATCATAAACTGCAGAAAATTATTGATAGAGTATAAAAATGGATGATTTATGAAAATATATACATTGTCTCACTGTGTACTACTTCTGGTACACAGTGAGACAATTTTCGATACTCTGTTATGCTGCTTCTGTGCCTTTTATAAATAACTTTTTTGAAACCATTTATACATTAATGTGTAGCTTAAAGATGTAGAAAAAAATTTCTTAGCTTTTCTTAACTGCTGTCTTATTTTCTGATGTAGCTAAACATTACTTAACAAATGGCGATCCATTTGTTAAGTAATAATAATTTTCGTCTCACTGTGTACTACCCTCCCCTACTTTTATGCTTAACCACAGTACATTCAAACAAAAATAAAAACATATTTTCTATTTAATTATAATAAAAATATCTAATAAACTCAATATGCATAAAGATAAAATAAACCCAATAGACAATATTTTCGTAATGTCGCAGTAAATATGAATTTTTATTCGCTTATAAAAATAAAGTACATATCTGCATATTTTTTTTTTTTTTTTTTTTTTTTTTTTTTACGGAAAATAACTTATGCAAATGAAAAAATACGTCCAAAAAAGCCACGTGTCTGAATATTTTTTATTAATTCTCCTTTATCTCAAACAATGGGAGTAATCTGGTTGCCATCATTTTGAAAAACAATTCATACAATACTTTAAAAATTAAAATATTAAAATGGGAATATTTTTAAAAATAGCTAGTGCGGGTACATCAAAAAATGAACAGCTCTTATTTTTTTTTTTAAATGATAATATTTAGCAAATTCGGTTCGGTAGAAAGGCTCAGGGCAAGATTAAAAAAACAGTCCTCCGTTTCAAATATATACGGTTCGTTCCTACAATTGGATTTTCTATAAGTAAATAAATTATTTAAAATTTCATAAAATGTATAACTAATGTAAAAAAAAAAATTATCTTTATAATATATTAAAGTAAAAGCATCTTCTGTTTAATTAACAAATCATTTAAAATGTGAAAAAAAAATGTTAAAGTTATTCATTTTATTACTATACATCTGTTACAATGCATTTTTTAAACATAGTATTTAGAAAATACGCATTTCATTTCATTATTTACTTTACTGCTTAATAAAAATTATTTCAAGTACCTTCTTTAATTTTATTTGTAACTATTGTGTCGTTTTTTGGCAAACATCTGACGCCTATAAAAATTAAAGAAATTAATTGATTACACATTTTTGAAAATTTGATGTGTAAAGAAAAATAAAATTTACTTTAACTTTAATAATACCACTTTGTTATGATTAGTACCCAAATAATGCTATTCATAGTTCTTTTCGAAACTTACCATTTTTTCCAAAATTAATGTATTTTCTTCAATGGATATGTTGTTAAAAAATGTTCTAAAGCAATGTATTTAAAATTTTTATGAACTGTTTAATTTCGCTATCTTGCAATAAGAATAAAAGTAAAGTCATTTTAATTCGTCTTTTTAAAAATTTAATGTTTGCTGGCATAATCTGTATTTGTCTAAAGATTAAAGTATTTTTTACAAGTGCCATTTTTATGGATTTAAGAAATAAAGTTAAATTGGGAAATAGTTTCTAAAGATTATTTTCAATGTTTCGTAAAATTCTATTACAAACTGAATAAAATTTAAATAAAAGTTTTAATTAAAATAACGCATAAAATATGGAAACGATGAAATAAACTATGTTGGTATGTATGATTTTGAATATTGAAAACCTAATTAATTTTATTATAGCAGTTATCTGAAAATGTCTGATTTCATTAAGTTAAAAGTCACGTATGACAGATTTGGTTTTCTCAAAGAATTGTAATAGTTACTAAAAAACATAAGTAAAACAGCTCCAAGGTTAATTTTTAGTAGTTTTGTACTGCACTATAAGATTATTTTATTCAAAATAGTGCAGCTTTGCGATTGAGCTGTTACTGATTTTATTAAGTTAAATGTTACATATAAAGCTAGATTTTGTTTTCTTAAAGAACTGTAAAAATTACAAACAAGAATGAAAAACTATGCGCCAAGCATTGATTATGAAACACTTTCCAAGAAATGCGGGACAATATAACAAAATTTCCCCTTTTAATAAGTTGAAACATGATACCTAATTGTACCATAATTCAGTAGTATTGTACTGCGTTATAAGATTAATTTATTTAAAATAGTGTAGCTTTGCAATTGAGCTGTTACTGATTTTATTAAGTTAAATGTTATATATAAAACTAGATTTTGTTTTCTTAAAGGACTGTAATAACTACTAACAAGAAAGAAAAACCATGCATCAAACATACATTATGAAACACTTTCCGAAAAATGCAGGATAATGTAAAAAAAAAATTCACCTTTTAATAAGTTGAAATATGATGTCTAATTGTACCATAATTTAGTAGTTTTGTACTGCTCTATAAGATTATTTTATTCAAAATAGTGTAGCTTTGCAATTGTGCTGTTACTAATTTTATTCAGTTAAATGTTACATATAAAGCTAGATTTTCTTTTCTTAAAGAACTGTAATAACTATTAACAAGAAAGAAAAACCATTCGTCAAACATACATTATGAAACACTTTCTAAAAAATGCAGGATAATGTAATAAAACTTCACCTTTTAATAAGTTGAAATAAGATGTCTAATTGTACTACAATATGAAAAATCATAACACATTTGAAATCCCAATTTCTGCAACTCCCATTTACAGTCAAAAAATTATCTGAATTCTTTGAGCAGCCCTGTATATGATATGTATATTCGTATCTTTTAACTACAAGTATTAAAAAATTTATTTCAGTTAGGAAATACATACCTCAGTTAAAAATTCCACTAAAGGAGAATGGTACGTGAATTCTTCTGTGCAGTTCTGTATACAAGGTACAGAATTTATACACAAAGTGAAACATGCAAAAAATTTGTTAAATTTAAAAGCGCATGCCGAAATTGAAAACGCACTTCCAGCAATTTTTGCTGAAAGACAGTTATGTAACCGATTTCTTTGCTTGAAAATCCGAGTATATTTATGTCAGAGCGTGGGAAGACAGGCAGACGGCCAGACAAACCGAATTTATAAATGCTTTTCAAGTTTATTGGAAAGGTGTTAAGAAAACGCTCCAGGGATGATTTTTAATAGTGTTGAAATTTCATTTTATACTATTTCTTAAACATTTTATGGAATAAAATAGAATAATAAATAATAATGAATAAAATAATTTTATGGTAGAAATTAACTGTGAATAGTTAAAATAATTTTATTATGATAAAAAATAAAATATTCTGCTATGTTTTACTTGATTTTTAAGTAAAACAACTAAAAATTTGTACTTGTAATCTAGGTCTCTGAGAACTAGAATTATATGAATACAGAATGCGTCGTAATTAACTTGAAGGGAAAAAAAATCATCTTTCAAAACAATATTTTTATATTTACAGAATTTATATATATATAAGTTTCGAATTTTGCAAACTATTTGCAAGCATAACATGTTGGAAATTGCACGTCAAACATGGCAAAAGCGGTGCGTTCGTATTATAACTAATTTTATAAATATTTTCTGTACCGCATATTGTACTGAAGGTATATTTTAGTGCACTTCATATGAATTTCATTCTGTTCGAAAGAATGTAACATCATTAAAATGCGCTTGAAATATTTTTTCCCATTGACCGTAATGTAACGGAAAACTTTTGACTGTCCCTGTCATTAAACTATACATCCAATTATCATAAAATTTTAAATGACTTGACAAACCTTTGCAACAAATATATAAAAAAAAAATTCAGACCATTCGTTTGGTTAGTTTTTGCTCTGTTATATGCGGACGGACGGACAGACAGACAGACAGACGGGCCGAAGGACAATTATAGGTGTTACGTATTTATATAATTACGAACGCAGCTAAAAACGAATAAAATGGTAAATATTTTTTGGTTATTTGTTATTTTCAAATTTGTGTATTTTTTATGTGAAATACGGGTTGGGATGGATTGATTTTTGACGGCCGATTATCTACTCGAGGGATATAGGCCCTTGGGGGAAGTGCCCTCCGTGCGGGTCTTTCTAAGGGAACCTAACCCGTATTTGCGCTTGGAAATCCAAGGTTCCAAGAAAACTCCGAAAACTCCGAATGATTAGGCCGACGGGCGCGATTGGGTTCGAGCCCAGCACGTCCTGTCTACCAGCTTCGAGAGCAGAACCCCTCAGTCACTGGTGGGGCCCTATGTGAAATATGGAAAGCACGTTATTTAAAAATAGAGTTCTAGAGATAGACGTGACAGAGATATTGAGGATTTTAATTGTATCTTCTTTCTTACGTTAGGCATGTTTTTCTTTTTTTTTTTTAACACAAACATGTTTGGTCTCCCATCATTTCCGATGTAATATACAGTGGAACCCGATTAAGACGCTCACGGTTAATGCGCAAGAGATTTTCGGTCATTTGAGGCAAAAAATCACACTTAAAACGCGAATTCATTGATCAAGATGCGAATTCCTTGTCTCTTCTTCAATGTCGTCAATTTACCAGAGTTTTTTTTTTTAATTTTTTATTCAAATAAAAAACACTGCTTACGTACAGTGATATTTACTTTATTTAATAACAGATTAATTAAGGCGAAAATTACTAATCGGAAATAGTGACAGGTATTTGAATTTGTAAAAACTCGCTAAATTAGCAGCACTACAATTCTTGTTTGATCCCGCGTCCTAACATATTTTGTCTCTCGCTTCGTGTATGTTTTTGCTGTTGTAGAGAGAGATAGACGAATTCAGGATACACAGACATGTCATGAAATTGTTATGATTAAAGATCAATATACCTATTGTTAGTGAGATTTAAATTTACGTTATATCCCTACTATGTTTCATGATACATATTATAGGCAATGAAATTAAACTCGTAAAGATTTAAAATAAATACGTCTGCGGTTGTTTAATTCTTTTATGTTTTCTTTACTCTTCGCTCTGTTAACAATGTGTTTTATACAAATACTATTAATAAGAATAGTTTTTTCTTATAATGAAAAGAAGGACAGCTTATAATTGTACTCATTATCACAAATAATAAATATGATTTTAACAAGTGCTTCGAAGGTTTAATATTTTCTTTAGCTCTGTTTAAAAAAAGTAGTCTAGCAAGAAATTATTATTCTTATTTTTGGTTGCAGCATGTTAATCCGTAATAAAGCCGTTTGAATTCACTTTTTATTTTCAGTTATTATTCCATTTGATTCTATAAAAAGAAACAATGAGTTGAATTCAATTAAATTTTAATCTAAATATACCTAAAAGATACAATTTTCGACCGTAAACATGCAAATGAAAGTTATACAGTTCAATTAGTCGATTAGATGTTGTAAATAAGTCCAGTTCCCCCCTGCAACACTGTACAAATCACGTTTAATACGCGATCCCGCTTAATACGGGAATTTTGCCCACTCCCTTGAAACGCGTCTTAACCGGGTTCGACTGTATTTCACAGAAGCAGTGATCTTAAACTTCGGTTATTTATTGCAAGATTGTGCAGCTTTGTATGCCTTCCAAATGCTTTTCATAAAGTTTAGGCAATTCGAATGTGAATGACTATATATAAATTAAAACGTATTAAAGCAAAGATTCGGTAGTTAATCCTTATGGAGCAATCTGCACTAATTTCAATAAATTAAAAAAAATCTAGCTTAACAAAAAAAAAAAAAAAAAGCAAAGTAATAGATAGTTATTTAATATTGATAGTGATATTTAATTAAACACTTTGAAAGGATGCAGATAACTTTTATTTTTACTTTTTTATTACTGTTTTTAGGTGCTTTCCTAATTATATAAATACGTAGCACCTATAGTCGTTGTCTGCATGTAGCAGCGCAAAAACTACCCCACCGACTGGTTTAAGATTTAATACATATAATAGATGCAGAATTTTGGCGAGTCATTTCAAAATTTATGAAAATCGAATTAAAAGTTGAAAATACATTAATAAAAGTTTTCTTTATTATATGACATCCTATCGTGCGAAATTAATTCATTGATATCCCATGATAGGTAATGATTCTAGGTTGCCATATTAATTCCGTCCTATTTAAGATGGAGTCCTATTATTTCCGTATTACTGAATTTAATGTATAAAGACGTAATAAATTTTGTATTCATGTATTTTTGCACAGGAGTGCAACAGCTACTGCACCAAGATCTGAATATTTATAAAACTAGTTATAGTACGAACGCAGCTCACTTGCCAGGTTTGACATACAATTTCCGACTTGTTTTTATTTAAAGGAAGCCATACGAAGAACTCAAAATAATAGCTAATAATATACACAAAACTTTCAAACACCCAATAAAAGGAAATGCTTAGTCTTTTTCCATTACTGTATTAGTAAATAATTTCCATGCTTTGAATTTATTTTGATATAAATTTTGTAAATGAAAAGAGTATCGCCCTTTGGTCACCTTAAGGACCTTTTTAAACTATCACTTGTTCTTTTCGAGTTAACATTTTTATCTGCAGTAGGGGAGACCGGGGCTAGTTGGCTATAGGGGTAAGTAGGCGCAGTCCTCATAAATCGCCTGTTTGTGGTTAGATTGCGCAACCAGTCACAGAGTACCTTTCTTATTGCTTTTTACAATCCTCAATGTAGTTTTGCATTGTTACCTACATGCAGTGGATATTTACTACGATTTTTCTGTTTTTTGCACTTATGAGTAATTTTTTGTTGCTTCATTGTTTTTCTAATTCCTAATACTTATCTTAATAATTGCGATTTAACTTGTGCAGTTTTTCTTAGTGTATGATTAACTGTACCTACCCCATATGTGATTTACTTTGATTATTTATGCTTAGAGGATTACGTGTCCCTTTTGTGAAGAAATTTATTATGGGGCAAGTAGGCGCATTGAACACGGGGCAAGTTGGCTCGATGTTTGGTGTGCACTAGTAGCTTGAAAATCAGCAAACAACGAGAAAAGTGGTTGCAATGCAAGATTTTGGGCACACGTGGCTTGCCCGAACGGAGACACTCGATTTTTTATTTGTGACAACTGTAACTCTGATGATGATATAGAGTAGGATAGAAGTTACTCAATGTTAATGTTTTATTCATTATTTTTATGTCTGTATAATTTAGAATTTACATTGTACGGCTATAACGCCTTAGTTTAAACTTACTGGTAATAATGAAATTGATTTCGCTTAACTGCGTGTCTTATTTGAGCTTCATTTAAATTTTTATAAAACGTGTGCCAACTGACCCCATAGGTATAGGCAACTTGCCCCGTGACGGGGTAGGTTGGCGCACAATTTTCCTTTTATTTTAGGCTTCCGCTAAACAGAAACTACAGAAACTACAAACTCAAAACTCCGGGCATTTTTAGCCAAATGTCTGTTCTTTAAAAGTGAAGTTAAAGTTTGTTAAAAAACTTAAATAAAACATTTATAAAAATCAAAAACTAAAAACTGCGCCCACTAGTCCCGGTCTCTCCTACACTAGTAACAAGCATCTGCGCAGTTAATGGCGGATAGTTATAAAAATTGCTGGCATTTATTTTGAGGATTAAAAGCATAGTTGTTTTGTTTCACATACATGATACATTGTCTTAAAATCTATTTTAAATTTAAGGAGTTTCAGGACTCACAAAATTGGAAAAAAGGAAAAAAAAATCATTTTCAACATTTAATATCTTAAAATGTATTCAATTTTAAAACACTATTTTAACCACTTCGGCCCTGATTTAATTTGGAGACAGATAAATAAATTGCAGATTAAATAAGCTTGAATAGACATAAATAACTATAATATGAAGTATTATATCATTTCGATAATTAGTACACTAATTAAAAAGTGTTCTAATAATAGGACACCAGGGCTTAAATTACGCAAAATGAGCAATTTTATTTTCTGTACACATTTATAATTATGTAAGATATAAAAGACATGAGAATGAATAAAATGAGTTTATTTCATACGAAATCCTTTAAAACAATTTCTCTGTGCGTGAAAATATAAAAATACTTCATTTTTTCACAAAAACATGTACTTATATATGTACAACCTTTCATTCTGCATCTCTGTTGCTTTTCACTCCTTTCAATCATATGGTTCATTCCACCAAATCTAATATCTTTAGAAGGCCTAACTGCAGTATTCATTTTGTTCTTTGGCAAAACAGAGCTTCTTGATGACGGCCTTCCACGTTTGATACGTATTAGCGACTGGTCTTTGGGGGATAGAGCTTCTGCTATTTCAAATATGAAATCCAATAAATCCATTTGATATTGCAAAGGAACTTCTAAGCATTTTGCATCATTTTCATACTCTAACCAAGAATTAATAATGGGCATACTAAAATAACGAGCTATTACTCGAAGTGTCCATTTTTTACACTTTATAGCAGTGCATACAATGCCGGTAAGAAGTCATGTTTGTCGACCCCCCCCCCCATTCTTTTATTGTAGAACTTCACAACTTCTGACCTATATACATCAATATAAGTGGAATCTTTTTTGCTCCATCTTTTAACAATATCACAATATCCTTCGCATTACCTGACAGAAATGCAGATGCTAGTGTCACAAATTTATTGTCATACCACTTTACAACAACGATTTTACCATATTTGCTGGCACAAGTGCCACAAGTACCGCGTACATATTTTTTTTAATTTGGCATCTCTTTTTAATGGACAGTTTGTCAGCCTATTTCTGCGCACAAAGCTGGAAGCAATAAAATCAAGTAGCTGTGCTGGCAATCAAGACGCCATTACTATTTCCATATTTTAACGGAAAATTTCTCCCGCAAATTCCAGACAAACGGAAATTTTTCTGTAATTTACGGGGAAAAATTTCCGTTAAAATACGGAAATTGTACTGGCGTCTCGATTGTCAGTACAATGTCCGTATTTTAGTCCGTTTTTGTTTACAGTGTGGTGCTTGAAAAGTATTGTATGTGTCTTAAAGAGAGAGTTGGCTTAAAATATCTCACATATCTTTCAAGTCGGCTCATAAATGTATGACCAATTATTTGCACTTGAAACGCATCGCCACACGACTGATTTCGAACGAGCTCAATTATTTCTTATTGTTCTGCAAGAGTTTTTGGCCGAAAACGCAACGTCATCAACCAAGAACCACGCCTGGTATGGTCTCGTGTGACATTTTTCTGCTCACGAAGCTAAAATTATCACTTCCAGGAAAATGTTTTGAGTCAATTGAGGCCATAAGAAAAAATTCGCAGAAGGAGCTAATGGCCATACCCCAATTTACCTACTAAAAAGTATGGAAGACCTGTGTTGGCATAGTTGTATTGAAATCAGTAGGGTCTACTTTGAAGATTTCAAAATAAATTTTGATGAAAAATATATTTTTTTGTGTGTCTTATATAGCAATTCTGGATAGTTTTTACGCACACTTTGTTAGCCCTAAGACTCATGTTCTAATACTAGAACAAATGTTTTATTCTTAGTTATAGTATGACTTATCATTATTTTCCAAGTTAGATGACCAATTTAGGTAGAAAAGGCCTTAATTTATAAAATATAATTGCCAAAATGTCACTAAATTTTTATTAGAATTTTTATTGAGAAGGCTAAAAATGTGTGCTTGCGTTTTGCCCGTAAACTGGTAGAAGCCTCCATTTTACTGCTTACTGAGGCATGTACTGCCATGTGTGATCATAAATGGGATTAAATTGTTAATCTGCAATATATTATGAGTAGGACACTGTGTTTTAAACTTAAAATTCTTAAAAATGAATAATTTAGAGCACTGTAAAGAAGTTTTCTAATAGTAGGACGTCAGGGTCGAAGGGATTAATTCAGATGAAAGATACAAGTATGTTTTTTCATTTCAAGTATTTAAAAAATTGCAAGATGCAGAATTAGCATTTACAAGGGGCTCCAAACTGCCAGACATTTGACGAGCAGAAAATGAGCATAACAGATTACGCGCAGGATTACAAAATCAATTTTGCAACTAGAATGAAAATTTTGGTGCCTTACTTATACTGAAGAGCGTAATAATTACCCTGAACCTAAATAAATTTGTATTTAAAGCATTTTTATATTTTTAATACAAAGTTGTATTTAGCTAATGCAAAATTTTGAAAATTTCAACAATATAATTCACATTTTTTTTTTTTTTTTTTTTTTTTTTTTTTCAACAATAAAAAGGAAAGTTTAGGTAGTTTACACAGACTAACATGAAATAAATCTTTTGAAAATTTCATGAAAAATATTCAGAAATTTTTGAGATATCGTGCGCGTTATTCCCAAAAACGTCATTTGGAGAAAAATGACCTCAAAGTTTCAGAAACGCCGCTTCAGCTAATGGCGGGTATAATTCTAAAAGCCATAACTTCTGTTCTAATGGGAATTTCAAGGAAACAATTATAAAGGGATTAAGGAAACAATTATAAAAACAATTATACAAGGAAAAAATAGGAGTTTAACATCTAAAAAAATGAAAATTTCGAAAGTGCTAAAGCTTTAAGAGTCCTGAGGCCCTTTATTTGAAAACCTAATGAAAAACTAAATAAATGTAATTCAAAATTTTTTAGCTTATAATTATTTATTTTTTAATTTAAAAAATAGTATGAATTTGTATTTCGAGCCTGAAACGCAAGATGTTGAGATACATATATTAATTCCAAATTTTTTAGGCGAAGATGTATAATTATAAGAATAGTAGAATAGTATTTTTTAAGTTTATTCTGAAATATATTTCACATATTGCATCCTGATAAAACTTCTTTCAGATGCTTTTCCGCTATTTCATCTTAAGTTTGCTTTGCTTTGCTTTTAAAGCAAAATACTTGGTCGAGAAAGGAATGACTATTTCCCAAAGGAAATATGTTTTGACAACTAGTGCGTCTCTACGCATGCTGTCTTTCTACATTCTTATTTCCTCTACTAGCTTCATAATAGATTTTACCAAGCATATAACATATTTTTTATCCAAAAATTGTTTTCATTGTATTTTCTTGTTTTAATTTGTAGATGAATGAATACATTGTTTTACAAAGATCTTTTAGGTAGATTTCGTATGAAATACTACCTATTACATTCTCCCCTATGTTATAATTTCTGAAAAATTTTTGCAAATTTACACCGATCATGACCCATAGAACACAAAACCACCCTCAGTTAAAAACTTTATCTATCTATCTATCTATCTATCTATCTATCTATGTATCTATCTATCTATATACATATATATACATCACCGTCCACAATTCTGCACAAATCTCTTCCAAACTGATACATAAAATCAAGGGGCATAAAATCTAGTTCGTTAATAGGCAATATCGGACATAGGGGATGGAAATAAGGAGGGGTTTTGTGAAAACCGAAAAAACTCATAACTTCTTAATTTTTGTACATATCAAATCAGTTTAAAGTTTTTATTACTTCTAAAAATGGGGCTAAAAATTTATGTATCACAGATTTTTGATCAACTTAAAAATGGGCTCAAGGGGCGCAAAAAATAGGGTTTTTGGGAGAAAAAAAAAAGATAACTTCGTGAATTCTCAAGATATCAAATCCAATTAATTTTAATATAAATTTCCTTAATATTATCTACATTTTTTATATTCACAAGTTTTTGATAGGACGAATTCGTAATGCCAAAAAAAAAAAAAAAAAAAAAAAAAAAAAAAAAAAAAAAAAAACGGAAACAAAAAAGGGAGGGGTTGAAGAAGAAAAAAATCCATAACTCCGTCAATTCACAAGATATGTGATAAATTCATCGGGATTTTATATCTTCGTAGTATTGTCTACAACATTTATATAGACAAGTTTTTGATAGGACCAATTCTTACAGCAAAAACAAATTAAAAATACATAGCGGTTGAAGAAAAAGTTATCTTATTAAGGGTGTATTCAAATCCAAACTGCTTTTTTCTTACTCATTTTTAAATTCATTTTTGCTCTCAAACGCATCTAATTGGTAGATTCTCTTATTCAGAAACTATATAATGTACTGTAATGATCGAGTTTTTGATGGAGGCAGAATATATTTAAAAAAAAATGATGTCAAAGTGGGCATTTTGAACAGAATTTTCCGAAGCGATTGTGTTAGAAACGAAAAATATTGTCCTACTGAGAAAATAATTGTTCATAAATCAAATTTTAATTAATTGAATGAAAAATAAAAACACCGGTCGCTTATAAATCTCTTCAAAAATCACGTCAGCAAGTTTCAAATTTCGAGTTGTTGAGCATGGAAAAGTACTTTTTTGAATACCTCCTTAACATGATACTGATAAAACCAGCTATTATATAAAAATGAAATAAAAACTCATCAAAAGAGACCAGATAACATTGTTAATGTGGATAAATCTCTAATCATGATTTAGTTTTTGTTGGTGAAATTAGTATACTTAACTTCGAAATCTACCTCTGCCTGTAGGCTGGGCCGGCAGGGATTTTTTATTTTATGTAAGAGAACATATTGACGATGACTGTTTTCTGTTTAATTTTTATCCATAAATGCCATACTCAAATGATATATTAACCCTTTATGTACTGAATTATGAATTCATGAAAATTTTATCTTCTAAAGCATTTTTCGTGAATTTTTGAAACTAGATTAAAAGATTTACATAATCATTCATAAATTTTAGAAGGATTTTAGGAGGATTGGAGGATTTAAAAGGATTCATTAAATTTGAATTTATAGGGATTTTGTGCAATATTTATAACCCCACTGAAATATTTTATTTTAAATATTTTTCTTAATATTATGTAGAATTAGGAAATGTGAAAATATAATGTTATTACACTAGAAATATAGAAATATTTCCAAATTGAAAAATTCCTCCCTCCACCACCCCAACGCTAAGAAAGCTAAAAAGATGCGAAGGCAAAAGAAATCATTCTTTTAAAAATATTTTGGTTTTGTGTAAACCAATAATGCTTTTGGAACAAGATAAAGTGATGTATCTATAACTCATTCTAAACTGTATTACAACTAATCGATGTATTAAATGAATTTTTGAACAAGTTTTTAGTGGTACTTATAAGTACCGTCAGTAGATAAATGGTTAAGCTGTCAATATTCTGCCAATAGAGCTATCCTGGACTTACGAACACAATTCACCCAGAGAACAATATTGATATATGGTCTATTATCTGAATTCGCTTAACAGAGTAAATCGGAGGTAATGGAACTCCCTGAAACGTTGGATACGTAGTTACACTTAGAATTGTCTCGGGTGTCATAAACTATAAAGTTCTCTGGGTGAATTGTTTCCGCCAGGTTTACCAGGATAGTTCAGTTGGCAGAGCACTAGCAGTTGAAGCTAAAACGTTCCTGGTTCGAATCCAGGCCTGGACACTTTTAATTCAGTTGGAAAATAACAACTCGCGTGATATTACTGATAATTTGTAAAATATAATTAGCCCACTAACGTCCATTGTCAACTGCAGGTGACACATAGTAAATCTCAATAACATATATTAATTTCGTGTCAATCGGAATATATTTACGCGAGTTAGAGAGCGGACAGAACAGACAAACGGTTAAGCGAAATATTACTGTGAAAATATTTGTATCATTTTAATTCTTGAGAATGTTGCCGTGAGAGCAATGAAACATGTACAATCTGAGTAAATAAAGGTATTTTTTTGCCTTTTAAATGTATTTTTGTCACTTTAAGCAAGTATTAAATTAGTTTTATGTTGGAAAGTGTTAAAAAGATATTTAATAAACTAAAAAACACATTAATATTAAGAAATAAAATAAATAGTTGCAGTATCCCTTGTGATTCCTATTATATTGGTGATGCTGTAGGAAAGTGCAACATTCACCTAAGAGAGTATAAAAACGCTTACAAACCGGCAATTTACAAAAAAAAAAAAAAAAAAAAAAAAAAAAAAAGTTAATCATTCAATAGATAGAAATAATATATTATTACTGTTATTTAATTGCTAAAAGGGTTAAAGATTAAAACTTTACAAACAGTAAAATAGTTTTATTTGACTTTTGACGTGTTTCAACTCATCCAGTGGAATATTATTTGCACTAAAATTGATTCAATTAATTTTGAGAATTATTCAGGAGCATACGAAATACCATTAATTAGAGCAGACGGATCAAAGAATTACTATATTGGAATGACTAGCAGGAAATTTAAATACAGTAAAAAGGAACATGTAGCTGATATTAAATATAATAGGAAAGCCACAGCCTTGGCAAGATTAATAAAGAAGAAATCATTTATATAAATTTAAAATAAAAGATTTTTCCCTCCAACCAATATTATCTATCCATTATAAGAGAAACAATAGAGATTTAAACACGTAAAAATAACATATGTAACGATACAGCATCATTCCAATTACCAAAAATGTAGCTCGAGGCACTCAAGGGTTTAGAAAATGGAAATAAATATCCAAATAATAATAAAAAAAATAACGTGCGTTACATGAAAAACTGAATGAGGGCGTTTCATAAAATAAATAATGTGAACATTAAAAAGGTCCATAGTCTTACTAAAAAGGCGATTAATATAATGAAAAAGATGTTACAAATTTAAAATACTGTCGGACCTCTATTTAACGAAGTCGCTAAATCCTGGAAAAAAGTTCGTTACATGGAAAATTCGTTAAATAGAGATTTGCGTTTTAAAATACTTTAAACTACATAAAACAGATTTTAAATTCATAAACACTAAATATTTTTACTAAAAGTAATTAATCACATTTTTTAAATAAAATTAAAGTGATTTGTTTTATTTATTTTACCCACCAATATCCATCCTCAATTCATTTTTTCCATGTGTTTAAATCTTTGAAATCTGTAAGGAAAACAAAACATTGTCCGGGAATACACTGTATTTTCTGTTCAAAGTAAATAGTTTTACATTAAAATTAACGAATTTTAATGACATTATCATATTTATTATTATTAAAATAAATAATTTTTACCATACATTAACATATGCGTCCTTAAATTTAATTTCTGTAAAACTCTGTTAATTTTGCCTGAGTTTTTTATTTTAAAAAGTGCTTTCTCTCATAATACGTCTCGCATCTTTGCAATGCACCAAAAACCCCTTCATGCATATTTTCTTCTAACTATAATCCGCGTCGGATTGTTTCAAATGATTTTAGCATTTCATCATACGAAGTTTTGTAAATCCCTGCATAATGATCATTTCCATCATCATCATATTCGTCTTCATCGAAATTCATTGCCGTATTGTTTTTACTTTTCACACTGTCGAAAATATCCGATTCGGATAGTGTTTCCGAGGTCTCAATTTCAGAATTAAGTGAAATACAGTCATCAATCAGCACAGCATGGTTAATTTCTTCTTTTTTTTTCTCATCTGTATCCACATTTTTTAAGTTACTCTAAGGGATTATCGTCTTCGTCCTCCGTACTTACCGAATTCTCACTGCTGACAAAGAAAATGCCTTGTAAAACCAGTTCAAGGCCATTGAACATCATAAAATGTGTTTAAAGAAAGAATAAGTTTGAAATGTCCAGAAATATTTTGAGAAATGGACAGAAAAAAAATTAGATCACAAGAAAAAGTTCGTTAAATAGAGAATGCACTTCGCTATTTGGAAGTTATTTTACGAAGAAATTCGCAAAATGTTCTTCGTTCCAAGGAAAAGTTCGCAAAATAGAGGTTCGTTAAATAGAGGTCCGACTGTATACATTTTATTTAAAACTTCTTAGTACTTTCAAGCCTTCCAGGCTCATCATCAGAGAATATCTTAATAACTAAATGTTGTTTATTTATACAAATACGTCAGTTTGTTTTGAAAATGAGGGAGCCAATAATTACTAGAGTTGAAAGTAGAAGTAGCAGTAGCAATTTCTTGGATTGAATTTACTTAGAGGAAATATATATTATTATTATTAATTGCATTTACATTTATTTTATAACATCACTTTGTTTCTCATACGTCACTTTCCATGGGTAGAAGAAAATATTTAACTTCTGGACTTTAAATTTTAATACGTATTAAAATTTTAATTTGTATAAATAAACAACATTTAGTTATTAAGATATTCTATGATGATGAGCCGGGAAGGCTTGAAAGTACTAAGAAGTTTTTAAATAAAATGTATATTTTAAACTTGTAACATCTTTTTCATTACATTAGTCGCCTTTTAAGTAAGATTGTGGACATTTTTAATGTTCACATTATTTATTTCATGTTGAATCAAGGTAAAAAATTGCGTTTCGTCTTATGATATTATTTGATGGCGCTTCAGTTCATTGCATCATAGACTGTTCAATTTCAGAATATCATTATTTATTTGTTTTGAAAATGACTCTGGATGAGTTGAATCATGTCAGCAGTCAAATAAAACTATTTTACTGTTTTTTAAAGTTTTAATCTTACACCTTTTCAGAAAATAGAAATAATACATTCAATAGACACCAACCACATCCTAGATTTCGAAAATATTAAAATAATTCATTCTAACTGCAATAATTATAACTATAGAACTTTTCAAGAAGGTTAGTTTACAAGATTATAAAAAGCTCCCCAAAACGAAGCATCTACAGTTCACCAGAATATGGGGTCCTAGTGTGGTCCTAGTGCGATGTATATCCTTGGTGATTTATGATTTTAAATGCATATTTTGGACGTGAATATATGTAAACAACCGCTTTTCAGTTGGTATTTGTACTGATGACGAGCTCGTATAAATCTTGAAATGTGTACAATAATTTATTTTTTTTTTATAATATTAATGTGTTTTTTAGTTTTGTAACAAATATTTAAAGATTGCTACACTAGATGGCAGCACTAGACGATAGTTCCTTATTATAGAGGCTGCCAAATAGTTTTCTCCCATCATCCCTTGCGATAAGTTTTTCGTAGAGTGTTCTGAGACGCACAATGAATAGGCTGTGAAATATAGGCTGCCTTGCTAAATCCCCCCGGAGATTTTATGAGAGGCGGGAAATGATAAAATGTTTTGCGAATCAGTGTTTTCACACGCGGATTTCTTCTGCCGTTCTTTACTATGTAAATATTGTACAGCCATCCTGCAAATAATAAGATGTCTTGTAGTACAGAGTTTTATTAAACATTACTTTCTACTAAAGTATGGAGTGACATGTCCATTTGAAGTGATGAGTATTATTAAAGATTGTGGCGCCTTTTCATGGAAAGTAAGAAGGTAGCTATAGTTTATTAATTGTGTGATATTAAATGTCTTTTAAACAACTTCCAACATATTTGAAAAGTGTTTACGAATTGGGTTTGTTTGTCCGTCTGTCTGTCCGTGCTCTAACTCGCATAAATATTTTTAGATTACCATGAAATTTATTCATGTTATTGAGACTTAGTATGGCATGTTCCGTAATGAAAATGAAGTGTGCAGCATTTATAGTTCTTTCACAGGGACAGTCAAAAGGATTTCGTTACATTACGGCCTACGAGGAAAAATCATTTGCGGTGGCTTTTAATGATGTTTTACGATTTCAGACACATTGAAATTTATATATATATACATCTGAAGTGCACCTCAAGATGCTTGCTGTAGAATATGGTATGCATAGCTTTCATCGTTCATTTACAGGGACAGTCAAATGAATTTCGTTACAGTATGATTTCTGAAGAAAAATCCTTTGCGGTGTATTTTATTCATGTTACACTGTTTCAAACGTATTGAAATTGGTATATATCTCTGAGGTTCATGCTTACTATGCAATATGGTGCGCATACCAGTCATCGTTCATATACAGACACACACAAAATAATTCGGTTATAATGTTAGCTATGAACAATAACTGATGGAAGCACGTTTTCCGCTGTGGTATGCATTTAATTATTTAACATTTTGTTATTTTTGGGTATTATTTAGTGTGTATAATTTGTAATGATCATATATAGGGCTATACAAAACATCTAAAGTACATTTTCGTTTTGCGATGGAAATTGATATAGGGACATTTTCAATTGTTCTATGCTTTTACTACCTGAACTGAAATTTAGAATACTATGTATTATATGATAAATCTATAGATCATATACAGGGTTGCACAAAAAATTCAGATATTATTCTGACTATTGATTGTAATTGCTGAAATTGTGTTTCCCAATGTGTTACACATTTTACAAATTATTATAGTTATTATAGTATTCTGAATGTGTTGGAAAGTGTTTCGTTTTCTATGCTCGACGCATGATTTTACGTTCTTGCTTTAATTTTAAATCCTCTTTCAGACGTACCTAATATATTTAGGTATTTGAAATTCTTTCAAATATTTTTAAATTTTCACTTGGGTTTGTTTCACTTTTAAAAGAAAATACCTGGTCGTGGTAGGAAGTATAACCATTTCACAAAGGGAATACATTTTGACAACTAGCAAATCGCTAACTATGTTGTCTTTCTGCATTCTTATTTGATTCCTACTATTAGTTCACAATCGCTCTATATATCTTGTTCAAATTTTCAATCGTTAATAAAATACTTATTATTCAACCTATCAAGTTGAAATAAATTTTTTAAAACTTGTACTGGATGACAACTGATGATAATACAGTTTTTTCAAATATTAATTCATTAATTAAATTTTATTTAAATAAATTTAGTTTTAGATGGGAGACAAAATGGCGGCCATTGGTTATTGAAGCATTTAATGCATCTTCATATCTATAAGGGGGTTACCATAGGATCACCCAACCCTAGCACCCACCAAATTTGGCATAGGTTCAACGCTCCGGCGGAAAACCCCCACCACCAACTACAAAAACCACATACAAGATAACAGTCCCAGAAAAAACAGAAAAACAGGGCTAATTGAAGCAAACTATAGTGAAAATCTCACTAGAACGAAAAATATCTACATACAACAATTACATAGATTATTAGTACCAAAAAAAAAAAAGGAACACTTCTTGTAAAACACCGACAGTATACCAAAAAATTACGTAAATTTACAGACGATCAAGCTCAAACACTTGATAACACTTGATAACATAGTAGAAAAAGTCATATACAGTATGAACGAAACTTAACCAAACTATTCGTGAATATCATGTTATCAGTCACTGGAAAACTATGTTTATCACGTTAGTCATATGTAACAAGTCACTGCTACGAAGTAATAATGTCCAGATAAAATGTCCTTGAAAACTGCTTTTGGAAATTGCAAAATTGTCCATTTGCAGTACCTCAGCACTATGTACATAACTCAAGAATTACCCAATAACTTCAAAAATAGTTCTGGACAAAAGAAACCATTTCGGCAAAGCATGAAGAACCACAGACTTTTCACATGAACGTCACAGGTGGGACAGATGACCTTAATGTCGAAGACATATTTAATACATCACTTGATCGTAAATGTGTCAGAAATAAAAGTTCCAAGAATAACTGTTTATAAAAGCCGTAAAATAATCCAAAAATAATAACACTACAACTTGTAGAAAAACTGAAGAACCACCTAATGGCACTGTGATAGAGCTGTCCAGAAGAAATGTTTTTTAAAAGAGTTTTAAAATATCCCCAAAAGGGGCAGGAGGATATTGTGAGAAAGAAAAATATACAAATTCGGTCACGATGTATATTTATTATATCCCAGGTGGGCCATATGATCTCAATATCGAAGACACAATTGTTACTTCACTTGAACTTGAAAATATCAAAATAAAAATGTTCAAGAATAACTGTTTTTAAAAATCTTTAAAATGGTCCGAGAATAGTGACCTACATTGTACAATACCAAGAACCACCTGAAAACACTGAGAATAAAATTGTCCAGAAGAGTTATTTAAAAAAAAAAAGAGTCTTAAAAACTATCACCGAAAGGCAGAAGAATAATCACTAACTTGTGAAGAAAAATATATTATACATAATATATTAGAATGTATATTTGAAAAACGAAAAATTATTAATTAATTTATTGTAAATGCAGCGAAGTTTACTGTAATTTCCCCGGCACGCCAGAACTCTTCCAATGTTCCAAGAATCAGATCTGTTTCTTATGTAATCAAAATATTCCGTCGAAACCGGGCATGAGTCAAATAAATAATGCTCGACGTCGCCTCTCTTCCCACACGTACACTTGTCACTTTCAGATATGTTCATTCTCTTCAAGTAGTACGGGAAAGCTCCATGTCCAGTATAAAAATAAACACAGATCTGTGAATAGCATATAAAATTAAAATTCACCTTGCTAAGAATACCATATGTAAACCTACCCTTTTTGCTTGAATCCCAATAACTTTGCCAATCGCAGGATAATTTCTTTACTAAACAAGCCTTCAGCATACTTATTGGGATAGGAATGAACTTTTCTATATCATATTCATCGTTCATTATGACAGCTTTAGCCAGAAAGTCCGCACGTTCGTTACCGTGGATCCCAATATGGGCCTTGACCCAGCCAATGTGTATAATTTTATTATTCAAAAATCTGAGATTTTCATATATTCTTAATAATAAATCATCACTCGGAAAAAGTCTCTGAAGAGAGCAATATGACGAATAACTGTCTGTGAAAAGATAAAAGACTGTATAGGTTGAAGAGCTACACCACTCTATGGCATCGGCAATTGCGACTAGTTCGGCCTGACAAATTGAATTGTAACTCTGAAGTTTTATCCTCTTTTCGAAAATTGTATCATATTTACTATATATCGCATAAGCGGCCGCAACACCTTGTCCCATCTTCGAGCCGTCCGTAAAAATTACAGGTTTACCAGCAAATGTATTGTGTCTCATCATAGGCTTAATAAAATTTATGTTATGGTTATTATAATAATACGGATATTCGTATGAGTAGATCTTTCTTACCAACTTACTTCAATTTATCTGATCACCACCAGTATCAATAGACTTCTGACCATTTAATACATCATATTTTAAAGCTGAATTAGTGAGCTGTATAAAAATCGGTGGAACACCAGCCAAAATACACAATGCATCTGTGGATGTCGTCCTATACCCACGATTGAAGGAAAGAAGAGCTACACGTTGACATGATGAGGGTCTTTGTTTTCCGTGATAATTCAGGTCATTTAACCATATCTCGTGACCGTAGCTAATTTGTTTTAACAATACCGTCTGATACCAAATTTTCAAAATATATAGAGAGACACCTTGGTCACGTATTCTCGTTCTCTTGACGTTGCAGGAAAAATCAGTAACTTTGGACCTTACCAATTCGAGGTGAGGCAACCAACTGAATAAATTATCTAGTGTGAATCCAAGATACAGCATAGTGTCCTTGACTGGTATACTCTTTTGGTGAATCTTAAATATTGGTCTACGTTTCTTAAGAGTTTTCGTCCCAAACATCATAGATACCGTCTTCGAAAGATTGATGGACAGATTTAAATTAGTGCATATATTTACAAAATTATTAACATGACGATTCATCTTAACCTCCAATGACCGTCTTGTATCCTCACCATCCACCACCACTGAATCGTCTGCGTATGAGATCAAATCCATATTTAGACTACGACTATTTTTCAATATGACATCCGCAACAATTGTCCATATCAGTGGACCAAGACATGAACCCTGCGGGCAGCCAACGAAAATCCTGAACCACCTGATGCCCCTCAGGAAACGAAAACCAATCAACCTGTCTGTAATGTAATTCTTAAAGGTATATTTCAGAAAACTGTGAATTGGCAATGTATTGATGATCAAAGAGGCAACAGACCAGTCCAGGACATCGAAGGCCCCCGAGATGTCGAATGAAATTGCAGCACAGTACTTGTATTTTCCCAACTTAGTGGCCACCAAAGATTTTAGAGAGTTCAGTGCAGTTATCGTCGATTTACCTTCACGAAAGCCGTGTTGATTATTATCCAGAAAGCCACTGGACTCTATCATTGTTAAAATTCGCATTTTTAACAGACGTTCATAAACCTTTCCAAGAATTGGCAACAATGTTATGGGTCTATAGGACTTTGGTTGACCTGGGGGACGATTCCTCTTTCTAAAAAATATTATAATTCCTTTTTTCCAATTTACAGGGAAATGTGCAAACCTGAGGCAAGTATTGAAGACCAATAACATAAGAGTACGAAATTTTGTGCATAGATTCTTTACCACTAAAGCGTCGACATTATCGGCACCAGGAGCCTTGTTGTTATTCTGACACCTCAAAGCATAGCTCAATTCTCGCCTCGTGAATGGTTTATAATCAGGATGATCCACAAAATCTGTATCGCTGACAAAACTGTGAATCAAAGCAGGAGCTTCGGAAACACTAAAGTGTTCGTCCATAAGAGACGAAGCAATCTCATCGTATGTCGCAAAAACCGAGGAGTTTTCCAGCGTCGTGAATGCAAGATCTGAATGAGAAACTCTTTTTCCAGAGATGAACTTATACAAGTTGCCGTAGGCCCTGTCCGTGCGATTGCTAAAATTAGTCCATCCTGTGCGCTTAGCCAATCTTAGATGTTGTTTATACAGGCGTCGTGCAATTAAATAACTTTCCTTATAATTAACATTACTTATATTCTTGTGGTATCTCTTATATAAAGCATTAACTTTGTTTCTTTCCACTTTTAGCTCTTCTGTATACCAAGTAGTTGAAGGTTTATGTGCGAGGGTACCCTTCCTAAAACACTTATCTAGAACGAAATGAAGGTAATCATCAAAATTTGTTATCCACTCTTCCAAACCAGCTGTACCCTGCACCCTCTCGAGTGTACTCTGCAGTCGATCATTCATCTTGGAAAAAAGTCTATCAAACTTGCTCATAGATTTATTTTTTGTTTTATACCGAAGAATATTGTTATACACTGGATCCAGCTTTAGATCAAAAACGATATATCTGTGATCCGAAAAGGAGAAATTTTTATCATCAACCTGCCATGAATCTAGATATTGAACTGCGTCCACACCAGCCAAAGTTAAGTCCGGACGGCCTTTATGCTCATCCTGTATGAAAGTGTGAGGTGCGCTCGGGTCATTAAGAATCTTCAAATTGCCTATCATCAAGTAATCTTGAAAAACTTCAGATCTCTTATCTTCTCTAGTATATCCATACGTGATAAGCAGCACATTGAAGTCACCGCCAATAATAAGCGTTTCACAGTTCATAAAGTAATTCATCCAGCTTGACATATCAGAGTCTATATCACTTGAGGGAGCAGAATACACTGTACCCAAAATCACTGAAGTTTGCTCGAAAGTAACAGAAATAAAAACACTGTTAGGGGTACACAAACTTAATACGCAGTTCATGGTCTTATTAGTGCAAAGGATAGCAGAAGAATTATTAGAAGATGAAAAAAGAAGCCAATCTGGTGAAATCCCAGTAACCTTACCACCAATTACATAAGGGTCCTGGCATAAAAAGAAAAGCACTCCCTCTTTCTTAGCATAATTGAACAAAGCATCGTTCGCATCAAAGCAATGATGGAGATTAATTTGTACTATCTTTACACCATTTGACAGTGAACCAGAAACAATGACCTATGTTATACACGTTTCACCAAAAGCTCCTCACGATACGCCCTAAAAGCCGGACAGTCCGAGCTGTCCGCACGATGAGCAGAATCTATATCCCCATCTTCGTTATCAGCGCAGTTCACACATTTCTCCGTATCTGTCGTACATTCAGTTATTCTATGCTCACCAGCACATTTCTGACACCTCTGAACACCCTGGCACCTTGAAGATATGTGTTCATACCCCTGGCATTTGAAACATCTTGTTATTTGAAGGAATTCCACAACTCTGTAACGACTGAAGTCAATACACATTCTTTTTCTCTCCGTCAGACATCGAAAGACCTCGTTGTCGACGTCCAAGACCCAGTTTACCTTCCCCATCCTAGTGTCAATCTTCCGAACAATATCAATTTCTCTCCTCTGCTCCAGACCCTCGTCCACAATCACCTCTCTCAAAGAATCAATCACCATGTTCTCCTGTATATCCTTATCCAGGCTCAGCAATAATATTCTAGACCTACGTCTCTGCGGGGCCGAAATTTTAACTTTTGTTCGCAATGGCTGCATTTTTCCCACTAGCTTGTCCGAGTCCAGTTTCGATTTAACTTTAAGTACCAGTTGTCCAGTCTTCGTAGACACGACGTCTGATAATTTTGGAAACTCCTGGTCTGTCCTAGAAAATTTTCTCAATTCATCTAAGTCCTCCGCCGTGCCCTCGTTGGGTGTTATCAAAACTGAGTATCCCTTGTCCATCTTGACCGGCTTACGCCGGGAGAACCCTGTTCTGTCGCCAAATACCGCCAAGTTTGTCGCCAGCTTGGCGACCAAAATGAGTCCCCCCCCCCAAAAGTGACGCCAACTTGGCGATATCTCTAATATTTCGCCAAATTCCCATAGACTTCCATTGTAAACCTACTTGCTTATAGAAAATCAGCAAATTGAGATATTTTAATGCAACAAAAACTAATATTAGCTTAAGGGATTATATTAAATTTTTCTTTGATGACCTAAGTAGGAATTGACTTTAAAACAAAATTTTTATATTACTTGTTTTCTCTTTAGAAAGATTCCAACATCATAGCTTTTACCGAAAGTATAAGATCTTATTCTATCCGAAATTTCATTTCATCTCTCGCTGCATTTTCTAGTTTTAATTTCTGGATGATTAAATATGTATTTTTTAGTAAGTCTCTCATTTATTTTACATAAGGAAGTATATTGGAGTTCGTTGTTTCCTATTTGCTTTTTATCCATACTACCACTCTACTCAAATGCACAGTAAAAAAAAAAAAGACAAATTTTTCTTAATCTGAAATATAATATAACTACAAACAAAAATATAATCTAACTTCTTCCGAGATACAAACGAATCAGAGAGGTGCTACTTTTTCTTTTGAAAACTGAGAAACTACTATAGATTTTTGATATTTAAAGAACCTTGCATAAAAAAAAGTTTATTTTGCTGTTTGTAATTTTCAAAAACGTTTCCAAGTCGCTTTTATAGTGTTTCGATCAGTTTTTAACACTTTCGAACAAAGTTGAAAAGTGTTTATGATTTCGGTTTGTCTGTCCGTCTGTCCATGCTCTAACTCCCGTAAATATACTCGGATTGCCCTGAAATTTTTGGATGTGATTGACATTTATCATAGCACATTCCCTATTTCAAATCAAGTTTGTGGCATATTTAGTTCATTTACAGTGACAGTCAAAAGTATGAAGTTACATTACGGCCAATGGGAAAGAATCGTTTCAAATGATTTTTAATGATGTTACATGCTATCAAACACAATAAAACTGATATGCATTTTTGAAGTGTACTAAGATGTGCAATGTGTATAATATGAGTTGCAAAGAATAGTTGCTATTTATTTACAGGGCCACACGAAAGAATTCTGTTACCTAATGATATAGGGGTGGAGGGAATTGTTTGTGGCGTAATTTAATCATGTTAAAATATTTCTTATATAATGAAATTGATATACGTTGCTGAGGTTTACTATACCTTATTTCATGTTTAATACGAAGTGCATAGCATTTACAGGGAAACACAAAAGATTTCAGATACTCTATTGTATGCGAAGTAATGTACAGAAGCGATGATTGCTGAAAATACATTTTTAATTATGATCTGCGCTTTTATGTTTCACTATACGGGTATTTATACATCCTATATGGTGTGTATAAATGCTATAATTCATATACAGGGCTACACGAACAATTCGTGAGGGTTAATGGGTATGAGCGCAAATTGCTTAAAGATGGTTTTTAAGTGAGTTATGCATTTTTATGCTGAACCGCATTTAGCTTACTAAGAAATGTTTGTAAGAATATAGATAAAATGGAATACAGGGTCCGCAAAGAATTGGATACATGGCCAATTTCTGGAAATGTGATTTCAGTAGTTTTAAGAGTTTTTTAGTTTGAATTAAATTTTAACTAAATAGCGGCGTGTAATAAGGGTTATACAAAAGTATTCAAGTACGTTTTCATCTATTTGCATAAATTGTTGAAAGAGAATTTTCAACCTGTTATGCGTTTTCTTGCTAAACTAAATTTTCCCATTATATAGTATAGATAACAACCTACAGATCAAATACAGGGCTGTTCAAAAGAACTGGAATACATATTTGGCTATGGACGGTAACTGCTAAATCAGTTTTTCAAAAGTTTCATGTGTTTTCTAAAACGTAAATCTGGTGAAATTAAACTTGTTAAAATAACATTTTAATCTGATACACGAATGCCTTAATGATTCAAAATAAAGAAAAAATGGTCAGCATCGAAATTGTTTCATTTAACTGAGGTTTAAGTTAAACTTGCGAGTTTAATTTTCCTTACCATTTTACCACTATAACTTTTTATTTTCTTCTAAATTTTTACTTATAATGAATTTCCATAGTACCCACAGGACATTCAAATAAGAAATGATAAAAATGTAGTACTTTTAATACAGAATTTTTGTATAACATTGTCTTAAAGGGGTGTTAAAGAAGGGACGGTAAGGTAAAAAAAAGGGACGGTATAGGAAAAAAGAAACGAAATGGGAAAAAAAGGACGGTAATGATGGAACGGTAAGAAAAATAACCACCTATTATTAGGCAAATCATTTTAAGACTAAGTGATAGCCACAATGTTCATTGATTTTTAGAAACAGTTGTTTACATCGGATTAAATTAAATTTATTTCTAATTTACCTCAAAAAGTACAGGAATAAACCTTGGGGACGGTAAGACTACCAATAAAGCCACGATCTTGAAATCGATATTTAAATGCTGATTTAAATTCTGCAGTGAATTTCCTGTCAAAGAACTTTACACATTGTTTCTCTAGCATACTTTTGCTTGAGAAAAAACTTGAAAAAAATTCTGTGGCTGCATCTGGAGTGATTTTATGTATAAGTTTAGCAAGAGAGACGGTAAGGATGAAAAACCCCGAGACAGAGTTCAAAAAATAATATCAACCGTAAAAATGTGTGCAGGTTAATTTTTTGCTACATATTTATATAAAACAGTTGTCCCAGTTTCGGAAAAAAATTACATCGAATTAATTTTATTGAAAAAAATTTATACAGACAGCTCCAAACTTAAAAATCATCATCAGGGACACGGGACGGTATAGGAGCTTTCCTGGTATTTGGGCCCCCAACATCGTCCAAAACTTATTTATTTCGTTAATATTGTTATACAATCATGCAGTTGGATGTTCCCCAGTATATGAAATAAAAAAAAAAACACCAAATATGTATTAAAATAAAAATTATTATTCAGGGACATAAAAGTCAATAGATTGTGAGAATGCCCCGCTTGAGACATTTTTCTTTCTTGTGTCAAATTTAAATATTGGTTTTTCGGATGTTATCTAGTTTCAGGTAAACATTCTCATCCGCATAATTAGATTTGTACACGCAAGAGTAACAAAATAACATATTTGTGTATTAAACATATTTGTTGCACATGGAAATGTTTACTTAAGAGTGGATAAAATCTTAAAAATTTAAATTTCGATTTGAGAAAACTGATTAATATACTATATAAGTTACTAATTTTAATTAACAGCATTAACATTAAAATTGACATTAATATTATTTTGTTACTCTTGACTGTATAGATTCAATTAGTGGATAAGAATGCTTTCTTGAGAGTGGATAGCATCCGCAAAACCTATATTTTGGTTTGAAAAAACTGATTAATGCACTGTAAAAACTAGTCGGAAATGTTTAAAAAAATTATGGGCAGGAAAGAAACTCTGCTTTTTATATAAGAATCTTTAAATATCGAAAATCTATTATTTTCTAACGTTTCTAATGAAAGAGGAACGCTTTTCAAAATCGTGGGTCACTCGGAAGAGGTTATTGAATATTTTCGTTAGTAGTCATATTACACTGACCACCAAAACTTAAGGAAAAGTGACCGTACACTCTCAGAAAGAACTATAAATTTATTAGCGTTTGCCCTTCAATTTTCACGGGTAGCAGCCTTATTTGACGAAGAACGGTCTGATTCACTAAATAAGCAGCCTTATGCCTTAGATACAGTAGAACCTCTTTTATCCGAAACTCTTTTAACCGAAACTCTCGATTAAACTAAATCCAATTTTAAAGCTTTTTTTTTTCCTTTTATAACTAGGGGGCGCTGCCCCCTACGAGCTACGCTCGTCAACCCCTGTTCAGACACCGCAGACTCTAAAAGCACGCTAATTTGATCGGCTTAAAAAATATTTTGGAAGATTGAATTGTAAGTTTAAAAACAGTGGCGATCTCCCTATAAACGGGTTTCTATTCATTTCTCTTTGATTGGGGAATTTTAAAGCCAAATCAGCGGCTGTTAAATGATACAATGGCTGTTTCCGTCTTTGATTAAATAAAATCAGTTGACATTTCAAAATAAGCTAATATAAAATGAATTAAATAAACAGAGTCTTTGCCTCCCGGTATTTTTTAGCAAAGCGAAAAGAAAGTTTTTTTTTTAATGACGCTTTAAATGTATCGTTTTTAATCTGACGTAATTTTCACTAAACTTTTCTTTCTCCTTTTACTATTCACGTGAAAATAATTTTGTTAGAAATGAAATATTATTTGCGCTATCCTAATAAACATAGTTGAAAATATCATCTTAAAATATTACATAAATGTCTCGCCCAATTTTTAAATATAAGCTGTTTTGCAATATTATTTTTTGTTCATTTTACGTAATGTGTAATGTGACGTAAATGTGACGTAATTTCTCCTATTTAAGACTTCTAACGCATGTTAATGAATTTATTATTCTACAACATTCTTTCACTTTTAAAATTCACGTGTTATATGGTTTTTATGATAATTTTCAATGAGTTCCTGCTTTTTATATTTTCTTGTTTATAATAGTCACGTGTAAATAAATTTTTAATTTGAAGCAAATATTATTATTTGCGCTGTTTATACACTTGGCAACAGTTTAAATTAATACCAATTTCTAAAATGTGTAAAAAAATATCTCTCGAAATGCTGAAAATTTTAATTTAAAATAGAAATAAAACCTCAAAAAATGAGACAAATTAATAAACTGAGTGCAGTCTGCACACCGGGAAATTCTGACGCATAAAATGATCTAAAAATGATTAAAATCCGATGTACAGTTTTTGCTCCTATAAAGCTTTTTTAATGGAACGATTTTGTCCAACTATAGCATTAAATATCTCTTTAAATATTTCTTCGATTTGAAAACTGTCTGCATCAGCGTGTTTATCAAACATTTCTCTATAATTCCACCGATTTTCATATTTTTGTATGCAATATTTTGCTTAATATTAACGAAGAAAGACCTCCAGTCACAAAAAATTCAAAACCGGCGGCGGCGGCGGTGACAGCGGTAGTTACTTTTTTTTAGAATAGAGAGATTATCACATTTCTTCTGTGCAAACTCCATTTTGAAAGCTTTTATTTTCTTTTTTTTAACTGTCATATTCCTTGCGGTCACTTCCGAACCACGAGTGCATAGGAATATTTTTGATCCCCTTTCTTATAATTCCTTTCAAGTTAACTTGAGTTCCCGTAACTTGATTAGATTGAAATTTAACTTGAGTTCCCGTGTTCGTTCCTGCTCTGCGGAGTGGAACGAACAAATTAGCAATTCTGAAGCTTTTGAATGTTTTGCAAAAGGTTTGGCATGGCTAGAGCAGCAGAAATACTGTGATACTGGTAAACTGATAATATTAAAAAACTCCGTGATAGAGTTTGAAAGCAAAGGCAAGCGAAACTGCGACAAACAAAACATTGTTTCAAACCCTTGTGAAATATGTAAAAGGTACTTAATTTCAAAATTAAAATTCAGGTAGTTTATTCTTGTTTCTATTTTGCTATTGCTTTATTTTTAGTAAGCACTCATTATCATAATAAGAAATAGTGCATATATTTCTCCTTAATCTTAAAATTGAAGCATTCTCGATTATCCGAAAATTTCGATTTTCCGAAAGAGGGTCGGTCCCAATTACTTCGGATAACCGAGGTTCTACTGTACTTAGAAAATTAAAGGCAATCCACATATTCTTACAGTTCTAGCTCATCTGTTTGTAAACATACGGTACAACCCCATGTATTTTCCTTCGCTAAGGTGTAACCCTTCATTTTAGTCGTATTTCGAAAAATAATGTTACTTAACCGCGACCATAACATATTTTTTAACCCGTCAAAAAGCGATTCTGTGATGATTATCTAACGTGCTATGTGCTACGAAACAGTAAGTAAAGTGTTATTGTATTTCAAAGAGCATTATATCTTGTTTTAAGGAATTGTATTACTTTGCCCCATCAAATTAAGGGCTGCACAAAATGATGGGCATGGATTTTTTTTTTTTTTTTTTTTTTTTTTTTTACGGTGTATGACTGGAATCTGTGCTGCCGACCTCTGCCCGTAATTTTACAGGGATATTTTTAACAGCGTATGCTTTCGATTGTACAAGGTTTGTCGAATACGTACCGAAATTCTTGAAGAATTGTCCGTGAAATTCGAGGATGTAAAGAACATGCTTGTTTTCATATTTTTCAGTGAAGTTTTAGTTACAGGGACAATTAGGGGGCCAACTATAAATTTAACAATAAAATAATGTTTGTCACATGTGATACACATGTGACAGTAAATGCTCAAAATAGTCTGTAACTGTTGCAACTGACTATATGGGTCCTGTTTAACGGTCGTGTGCATTTGAGCATGCATATTTGTGAAGGTATGAACATTTCTGGGAGAAATTCAAATGTTTTTTGTTTATAGAATACAGAGTTTTCAGCCAAATTTAACACCACTTTACGAAAACTTGAAATAGAACAGTAGAAACAGTATACAGCAATTAAAACATGAATATATTGAATATTTGATGAGATATGGACATTTGTATGAATTTTTTTAAACTACGCATGCCTGAAAGATTCCAAATTTTTATGTCATAATTTGGTAGCCAGCTATTTAGGGCAACTCATATAAAAAGTTCAGTCAAATATAGCGAAATTTCAGAAAGATAGGGGTGATATATTGCTTTCTAAAAGTAGTTTTATTATAAGGGATTTTTCGCAATTTTTTAACCAGCTCACTGTATCTTTTTGAGTTTTCACAATATTTTTTATATGAGTTGCCCTAATTAGCTGACTATCAAATTATGAAATAAAATTTCTGAAATATTTCACGCATGCGCAGTTAAAACTTATTTTATACAAATGCCCACATCTCCCCAAATGTTCAACATATTCATGTTTTAATTGTAGAATAAGGTTTCTACTATTATTTTTCAAGTTTTCGGTAACTGGTGTTATATTTGGCTGAAAACTCAGTGTTCTATAAAAAAAAATTGAATTTTTCACAGAAGCGTTAACACCTTCACGATTATGCGTGCTATGCTTACAAAAATGCACACGACCGTTAAATAGGAGCCACCAGTTGGAAAATTTTCTGTTACATGGGTAATAGCAAACATTATTTTATAATTAAATTTATTGTTGGCCCACGAATTGTCCCCGCGACTAAATCTTCACTGCCTAATATGAAGTCAAACATGTCTTTACATTCCCGAAGTTCAAGGACAATTCATCAAGAATTTTGGTAGATATTCGATACAATCGAAAGCATCCGGTCTTAGTCTCTTAACTTTTGGAGGTCAATGTATGTTACCGTAGTTTAAGAAGTATTTGTCTTTTTTACAGTGCGATGTATTACGATAAAAATATATTATTAAAAAATATTCGAATGTTTTTAATTTCATTTATATAATGCGTGGTTAACGACATTTTTTATGAATTAAATTGTAAGAGGTTTGCTTGAAAAAGGCCTACACTGTGCTGTAAAAATTCACAAAAAGGCTTCCTAACAGAAAAGTAACTAATACAAAAAAATATTGTAATTTATTGACAATTCTGGAAATTTTCATAAACATTTCTGAAAACATCGAAAAATTGTTGTTTTTGCGGCTTCTAACTGGTCCTTCTCGGCATTGCTTATGAAGAAATGGGAAACATTTCCTCAATCATGATAACTAATGTGTTCTATTGAATTGTCGTAAACGTTCCTAGTATTTCTAAAAAAAATCATTATAATGTAGGAAAAGGTGTATAATAATTATAATAGATGGATAATTACCATAATTACGTAAGATGCAATGACATATAATTATTATAATTACTTTAAGTACAAAGATGCATAATTATCATAATAACTTTTACATTTTCTATTGAATACTTTACAGATACTGCATTCTAATAAAACTTCTTTCAAATATTTTTTTCAGTTATCGTCTGCAGTATATTTTGTTTTATTATTTTTTTAACTACTTGGTCGGGAAAGGAAGTAACTATTTCTCAAAGGAAACAAATTTTGATAACTAATCGTCTCTGCTAAAGTTTTTGTTGTTCTACTTTCTTATTTTCTTATAGAAAAATTGCACCTGTATAGTCTTCATCATAGCTTTTGCCGAACTTATGAAATCTTGTTTTATGCAAAAATTCACTTTATCTCTTTCTGCCTTTTCTTGTATCAATTTATGGAAGGGTGAATATATTGTGTCACAAGAGTCTTATTTATGTAAGAGAATTCGCTGGAGCTGACTGTGTTCTCTTTCGCTTCTTACATATATTTGTCTGTAATAGAGAAAAGTATTGTTATGGGTGAAAAAAATTCGACGGATTTACACGTTTTACTGATCAGAGGTCCCGAAGATCCAGTTTTTACAAAACGTCCTTCTGTCCGTCTATCTGTGTGTCCTCTTTGTATCATCACAAGGAACTTGAAGTTATTCGTAGAATTGGCCTAAACTTCATATACAAGTTGCATCAAGAATGATCGTTAAAATCTGGTGTGGAGGTAGGAAATAACAAAAGAAGATAATCTCACATAGGAAAGTATGGGCGCAACGAACGCATGAAGTTGTAGAGGGCGCTGTGTATCCACAACTTCTAATTACACTACACACAAAGTTCTTTGATAAGTCCAGCATGTCTTCATTCGACAAGGTGACTTTGAAGAAGTAACATGAATCATTATACGTTAAATGAATATGCAGACATGCTTCTAACTTATGGTGAGGCAGAAGACAGCAGTCGGAGTGTTTCGCAAATGTATGCAGAGCGGCACTCCAACTGACGCAAACCTCAGGATCCAATGTTTTGCACATTTTCATCAACAAGTGTGCGAAATTGGATCGGTTGCCAGTACCTGTCATGATAGAGGAAGCAACCAATCGAATTGAAGAGTTCCAATCGAGGAAGCTATCTTACATTGTTCTGCATACATTTGCGCATCTCTCCGACCAATTTCCCTATCGAACCGTAAATGTGATGCATATCATCATACACGGTGTGTTCTCAAAGTTTCAAGACTGGTCTGAGAATACAAAATTTATTAAACATTTCTGTACAGCTAACTAAAATTCTTCGAAATATGGCCCTTGGATATCAACACACCGCTGCCTGCGTTTTTTTTTTCATTCTTCATAGGCTCACTCGAAGTCTTCGTGCGCGAGGCTGTTAAGGGGCTTGCGGCGGTATTGCCACATTAAACTTAGTCAAAACTTCAACGGCGGCGAGCGGCATGTGGGAGGGCGCATTGTCGTGGTGAACAATCCAATCGTCTCTTATGTCTGGGCAGTGCCAGACTCGATCCTTCAAATTGTGATGCATTCCAGCGTAAAACTGAACTGACCCGGCGCGTCCATCCAGACATCAGAGACAATTGAATTGTTCACCACGAAAATGCACCCTCTCACACGTCGCTCGCAGCCGCCAAAGTTTTGGCTACGTTTAACGTAGCAATACTGCCACAAGCCCTCCCTACAGCCTTGACCTCACTCCCAGCGACTTTTTTTTTGTTCCCCCGAATCAAGAAAGACATGAAAATTCTAGCGTTTTGAGCGATCCACGATTCCAGCTTCGACGAGGTCCCTTAACAGCTTTGCGCGCGAAGACTTCCAGGGAACCTATGAACAATGGGAAAACCGCTGGCAGCGGTGTGTTGATGCCCAAGGGTGATATTTCGAAGAATTTTAGTTCACTGTACAAAACTGTTCAATAAATTTTGTATTCTCAGACCAGTCTTGAAATTTTGTGAACACACCATGTATTCATAAGGGGTCAGATAACCTTTAAACCGTCCAAAAATTTATAATTTTTTTAATAGCTTATAATTAAATATGATTCTTTAGGAACATTTAAAAACAAACCCCATACAAAAATTCTCATTAGAAGAAAAGTTATGTCTAAAAGACTTTAAGCTTTTGTTATATGATCAAGGGGTAATTTAATCTTTAATGTCAATTTTCTCAAAACAGCGATTTTGATCATTGCGCGCACGATTTCTGAAAAACGGTTTTCTAGAATTTCACGAAATTTTCGGTGAATGTATTAAACATTTACACAAGCACAAAATGACCTATTATGTTGTTTCTCAAGTAAAAAGTTTAGAATTTACGACTACTTTTGTAATTAAAAAATCTCGATATTTCGAATTTCTTTAAAAATAATTTTTTTTCTCGGGATCTACTAGTTTAATTTTTTTCATTGTAGTTCATTTTAAAGACACTTTATATCTGTACTCATATAAAAAATCTTGCCTTGTTTCAGCCATTCAAATCGGAAAAATCATGCGCGCAATGCATGCAAGAATAATTCTCTCGTAAACATTGTGTTATCTTTTAAAAAAAATTAAAAAAATTATGTATGTGTATACTTTTTTTAACAACTTAAACTGATAAAAAAAAAATCGCTTCTAACATGTGTTTTCAATTTTATATTTAGAAGTCAATTAGTTAAAGAGGGACTGCAATTCTTACAGAGGTCACTTTTCCATGTACTTTATTGGTTCAAAGGGTACATGACACCATATACTAACTCATGTTACTTCTGCAAAGTCACCTTGTCGAATGAGACAGTCTGGATTTGTCAAGAGAACTCTGCTCGTGAACAAAAATTGTGGATATACAGAGCCCTCTACAACTCATGCGTTCGTTTGCGTACTTTCCTATGGGAAATTGTCTTATTTTGCCATTTTCTAACTTCTCACTAAATTTGAACGATCATTCCTGTTACACCTTGTATAAGTTTTTGACAATGGCCAGCAGGTCCCAGTTGAAATTGGAGATATTCCTCCGAAAGGGGGCGCTGTGATAACGATTCTTGTTCCATTTTCCTTATTTTATCATTGGAAAGTGTACAAAGTTATGCATAGAATTGAACCAAACTTCCGCATATATATATTTTTTTTACTATGTCCGCCAGATCCCAGTTGAAATTGGGTATATTTCACCAGAAAAGGGCCTCTGTGATAGCGAATTTTCTTTTGTATCCTATGAAAGTATAGGGTGAACAAAAAGTCTTGCCCTGATTATAATAATCCATTACAAATTAACCGTTTGCATAATAATGTAATTTGATGCATCATTCGATAGGTTAGTTTCAGTAGTTTTTTGTATGCCATAGATGGCGCGACTCAGGGAACGAGGACTTTATAAGGAAGATATTTTCGGCCGAAATGGCGTCGATTCAAGAGAAAGCTCAATGTGTGTCTTGGGTTTTACGAAACGCAATCAACCATTAACATTCAGCGTACATTTCTATGCTCTTATAGTTACAAACCTCCTGATGCAAAATCAATAAACCGATGATATGACAGGTTTAAAGAAACAGGTAGCGTTGCTGATCTGCATAGAAGAGGCATGACTAATGTAAGTGAAACAACGCTGCCTGTTTCTTTAAACCTGCCATACCTGCCGTGTAACAAGAGGGTCATACATCGAACATTTGTAACTGAAAAATCTTGGTATATTTCTCTAAATATTTTAAAGGTAGAGAAGATGGCTTTTTCATTTTAGTAACGTTTCCGTAGATTAAAAAAACCCCTGTTGTTTCTTTAAGTTTCTGAATGGTCTTTCTCAAAATAGCTTATGAAAATACGAGATATCCTTCGGAACCGTTGTAATTACGATATTGCATCGAGTTATTGTAAATGATTTTGCAGTTTTAAGGGAGGGGGGGGGGGGGGGAGGGAAATTGTGATTTTTAAATAAAGTAATTTTAAAATTTTAATTTGAATAAATTAAATTAATTTAAATTTTCATTTAAAATTTAAATTAATTTAATTTAATTTTTAAATGCTGTTTAAATATTATTCTAATTTCAATAAGAAAAATATAAGATATTACATTTATTTTATTTTGATGTATATTTATCACAACGCAAAAGTGAAATATTACATTTGATTTCTGTACTGAATGCTTCACACACATATTGTTCTTATACTTCTTTTAAATGATTTTTCGACTTTTCATCTTTAGTTGGATTTCTTTTACTTTTAAAACAAAGTACTGGTTCGGGAAAGGAAGTAACCATTTCCCAAAGGAAGGAAATTTTGACAACCAGTGCGTCTTTGCCAATGTTATTTTTCACCATTCTGCCTCCAGTTTTCATAATTGCTTTTACTGAATATAAAAAATCTTGTTTTATTCCAAATTTCGCTGCATTCCTTTGAAATTTCTTGTTTTATTTTATAGATGAGTGAATATACTTTTATAAGAATGTTATTGGAGTTGATTGTTTTCCATTTCACTTTTATCCGCATATGAAATCTCGTTTGAATAGACCGATAGGCAGCTACATTACTTATGACACATACTCCTAATAAGGCCATTTTAAAGTATTTTGAACTCTCTTGGCCGAAATTCAATAGCGATAAAAGTGTGCGTAATACGTAGCAACATTACTACTAAAACATACGCCTAATGAGGCCACTTTAAAGCATTTTGAACTCTTCTGACCAAAACTCAATACGATAATTATGAGTATGTTATGGATTTAATTATGAGTCTGTTATGGATTTAATTATGAATCTGTCTTTGCCCCATGTCGGTGGCTCACGGAAATGTATTCCATATTGTGCTACGTTTGTAGCCTTGCCAACCTCTAATAGTGAGAAGTTCCAGGCTGGGTATCGTTCCATGTGGTTTAGTCGGTAGAACGTCGGTGCGCTATACTGATGACCTGGGTTCGAGTCCCGGCATGGAATGTTTTTCACTAGGTTTGCCTTTGCGCCTTTTAAGCAAATAATTTGAAATTTTGATTTTCATTTGAAATATTGTATGCAAGGCGAATGTCTCTCTCTGAAAAATTTTCCAAATATCAATATCTGAAAGTTTGATGCATGTAGACATGAAATCAACATTCTAACTGTGTTGCATCAAACATTTTTGCATTTTCGAGAGGGAGAAAAAAATCCTTCTTAGAACAAAACTTTTTTAGAACAAAACTCATTTAGTACTTTTTAATTGTGTTGAAACGTTTTTGTCTTTGTTCCATAAATGTATTCAAATGGATTAATGTCTGCCAAATGTGGCCGTCGGCAAACTTTCCAAAATTTACGGTATATCGTAGCAACTATAACCTTATAATAGATTATTTACAATACTGCTTTGAGTTAATGAGGAATGTCTAAATATACTCACAACTAAGTTCACATCTAAGCAGTAGGCACAGTCGATAGGATGAAGATCTAGGCCCTCGTCAGATTTATTGCTGCTATACGGCGATTAGGCGGTCACTGCCCCGATACCACGTATCAAACCCGTTCAGCTGGGGAGACCCGGAAGGTAGGGGCCTGGTCATCGGTTAGGAAGAAAGAAAGATTAAATGCCAATAATGGCTGGTCGTAAATGTCACATTCACTTGACTTTAAGCAAGTTACACGTGTTTACGTCATCAAGTGATTTTTATTTCGGCATTTTATTTGTATTTTTATTAATGTTATACTATTTGTTCTTTCGTTATTTAAAATAAAAATTATGTCAATTTCTATAATTTGGCGAGTGGTTTGGCGATTTATCTAATTTGGCGAAATTGGTCGACGGGATAACTAAGAAGTACTTTATAATATATTTATAACTACTTAAAAGGTGACAAAAACATATTAAAACATATAAAAATGTTATTTAATGTAACCCGAGATCTTTCGAACACACACGCGTTCATTTTCAAAGGGATAAAAGATGATTGACTGAATAGAAATACATTTGAAAAACAAAAACAAAAATAGTACGCATGCGCAAGCGGAGTTCAGTCCATTTCTCTGCAGAGGGGTGAAAAGATCAGTTCACACTATCAGGAGGTCGTGATATATTTAGGATATTGTACCAAATTGCGGGAATATTATAGGAAAGGACATCATTACAAACATTATCACTTCTAAGTAGAATTTCAATGGATTCACGGATTATTGATGAGTAGTGCTTAGACGTTGAAATGATAATTTTAGCTTTTTCGAAGTTTATATTAATATTTTCTGTCTGATGATGATGCAGCTTTATCCAGATTACATCAAACAGAAAATATTAATATAAACTTCGAAAAAGCTAAAATTATCATTTCAACGTCTAACCACTACTCATCAATAATCCGTGAATCCATTGAAATTTTACTTAGAAGTGATAATGTTTGTAATGATGTCCTTTCCTATAATATTCCCGCAATTTGGTACAATATCCTAAATATATCACGACCTCCTGATAGTATGAACTGATCTTTTCACACATCTGCAGAGAAATGGACTGAACTCCGCTTGCGCATGCGTACTATTTTTGTTTTTGTTTTTAAAATGTATTTCTATTCAGTCAATCATCTTTTATCCCTTTGAAAATGAACGCGTGTGTGTTCGAAAGATCTCGGGTTACATTAAATAATATTTTTATGTTTTAATATGTTTTTGTCACATTTTAAGTAGTTATAAATATATTATAAAGTTTATTAATAACAAGGTGAAATTTTCCTTCACGACACTAGTGTTTAAAACAGTGTTTTGACTCTATTTAAGAAGTACTTATTTAAATTTATGACTCTCAATTATTTCTTTTAAAAAAAGGAAAAGAAAAAAGAAAAGTAATAAATTATACCAAAAACCATGACATTTAATTTCAACAATCAAAGCTTTGTTTCAATTTACCACGCGAAAAATTGTTTATGACAGTCGCATGAAGTGGACTATTATAATACTGATGACATGATGGCAATGGAACACTATTTGGCGATTTATCTCCTGCGCCCGGCTGACATTAAATTACCAAATTGGCCGCTTGATATATAAAAAGTGAAGCGGTCAACCCGGAACTGTTGATGGCAGTCACATGACTTAGGCCATTATTATAGAGTTTTGTAAAAATATTGCCGCCAACAATATTTATGATATTAATCTTGATATAACACATTTAATTATGATCTGAGCCATTAACATGGCCTTATTTCATATAGATTCCTTATTAAATTTTTATATTTCCGACTAAAAATACGTCGAGAAATATTTTATGTGAAAAATATCAATAATGCATTCAAATAAAGTTTTGAAATTCATTAAAAGGGATACTTTCGTATTATCCGCATTCCAGGAATGAATAGCCGAATACATCGCCATAGATTTCGCTACTTACAGCAGACTTTTAAATTCTCATAATGAAAAATTTTTAAGCACGTAATTCGATTGCATGTCTGTTAAATTTGTGTTTTATTTATATTGTTTTATTTATTTATTCATGAAGTTTTAATTTTGTTATGGAAGATTTGCCGGAAACAAATTCTGAACGATTTATATTGCTTTAAGTGCGAACGGATTAATCTTTCGTAATCTAGCTGCATGTGATAGCGATAGATTTTTTAAAAGAAATTCATGCTTGAAAATTATTTTTAAACCATAAATAAAACAGTAAGTTGGAATTATTTTCAATAAAATTGCCTTTTGAAAAAAAAAAAAAAAAAAAAAATGCTGGTCGACGGTACAAAAATTTAAATTGTGCGATGTTTAGAAGTTTGAAAAAGAACATTAAAATCAAAATCTATTGGCCAGGTGTTGCCACTGTCAGTTTGACGTCACTGTTACTTACGTACGTATTTCTGCTTTATAATATAGAATCATTAATACTTAAAAATCAGTTGTTATACAATTTATAAAACAATTACATCGATCAAAGACGCATTTATGTACTCGCACTGTTCGATGAATTGTATATGTTGTGTCAACAGTCAATAAATATACTAGAGGTTAAAATAAAATTATATTGAATCAAACACATTGACATTTTCCTGAGGGTACAGACATGCGGTTTGTTAATTTTAACAAAAGCCTGGCTTTGTGGATGCCCAGTTGCGTAGATTAAAATGTCACAGCTAAAGTGGGTTGAGCTGCTGCGTGCGTTTAGTTTGAAGGTTCGACTCCATCTCCTCCTTCCAATGTAAAATGCACTGCAACCAGGAAGTGTCCTTGACCAACAGATATAAATCACAATAATTGTTATTTTTAAGCAATAACGATAATGTCTTAGTATAAAAGTACTTTTCATGATTTATAGTTTGAAAATTGCTAATTGCTAAAGGAACATATTTCACAATAATGACGAATTTATGGGATTGTTTATGTCTCGCGTATATATTTCTATTACAACAGGTAATGAAATGTTGATTTATGATGGATAAATGTTTTTAGATTATTATTTCAAGAAATATCAATAAGGGTTTTCTTAAATAACAGTCATAGCAATAAATAATTCTAAAGTGATTTTAGTTGAGGTGATTTTTCTGTAAATGGTTTCTCATAAATTATAATTGCGAAAAATGTATATGTTCACTGAACACGCACTATTATAAAAGTTTAAATATTATTCTTTCGATAATATAAGAAATTAAAAAAGAGTGGAGATATTGCCGAAATTTTTATTTATTTATTTATTTATTTTTGAACTGAATTATTTGCACTCCCCATAATTTGTGAAGATTTGAAAGTTTTACTGTAGAATATTTAACATTTCCATTTAAATTTCCGAGATTTTAAACTTTTGAGAAAAATGCTTAGCTGCGCTACAAATTCCCTATGTAATGCCATTTCAAAAGATCCGTGCATTGAATAATAAAGCTTAAAGATCTGTATTCACTTAAATATTGAGTGTTGAATGCTTTTACTTCAGTTTTCTAGCATTGTGAAATCACGGGATTCTTTCTATAGGTATTTATCGTTACCCTGGCTGAGCAGAGTTATTCTTTTAGGAATAAAGGTAAATAATCTCAAAGTTTGAATGCAGCTTTTTAATATCTTTCATTACATCATAGCTTCACTTTAGAAATCTAATCTTAAAGTCGCGTTAGATTAATTTCTAAACTGAAGCATCTCTATTCAAACTGATTCACTAAAAAAAAAAAAAAAAAAAAAAAAAAAAAAAAAAAAAATATGGAATATATTTTGTTTTTACCATGTTATCTTAATAATACTATTTATGTCTTATCTAGTACTTACTAGTGCAAGAAATATTTCTACTGATACGTTTCTTAATGTGTATAGCTTTTAGTGCTTTCTGTATTTCTACGTAGTGTCATAAAACCTACAAATTGCTCTCTTCAATAAAAATTTTGACATTCAGTTTTAGCTTTGGTACTTTCTGCTTCTGTATGGATTATCATAAAATCTACAAGGTGCTTTTTTGAAAAAAATTCTTTATTATTACTATTTTTTTACATTTACTAAACTAACAATTAAATAAATATTTTTTGCATTGAAAAAAGAAATCCAATTTTATCTTAAATCATTCATGTTAATAATTTCAAATCACTTTGTTCCAGTCTTTACAATTATTTATTTGGCCTAATTATCTTATCATTAACACTTTAATTTACTTGAACGCTTACTGTAATAAAATGTTTTTGAAAAGGTATTCTGCATCCAGGTTACCAGTATTAGAAAGCAATTTAATCAGTTAAACATACGACCCTTTTTAAACTTTTAAAACTCTGCTAAATATATCTCTATTTCCGCACTAATAAAACCTTTGCAATTTATGAATAAAGGCAAAATTATTTCGAAAAGCACGTTCCATTAAGCACTTTAACATTTGGAAATATTTTCTCCGTCAATAAGTTACTAATTTACTTGTTAATCAAGACTACTAATCCATAATCTATTTCATGTAATCCGCAATTTTTTATCCGCATTTTTTTATTATATATTAAAATTTATTTTAGTGTATATTTGAAGTAAATTAAATTCAAACTTTTTTGATTCTGGTATTAAACCAAACGCACCATTTCTCTACTTATTTTTCCGACATCAACTGCATTAAGTTCACCAATCCCTCTTTTTTTTTTACACGAAAAGCGAAAAAAATATCCAGCCATTTAATCCCTATTCTAATTCAAAAGAAATGAGAGCTATCATCCGATGCTCATCATCTATGTTCTCTTCTCAGTAATCCTGCTTTAGCACCCCTCTTCCCAAGCAAAAAGCGAAAAAAATATCCAGGGCTCTAGGGTTATAGGCTAGGTTTTGTTTTTATAAATTCAAAATGGCGGCCGTAAAAAGCAAAAGGTCGATAGAGACGAAAAATGATTTTTACGCACCCTATTGAGTGCGATATCATTGGATAACTCTTTCAAAATGAAGACGATGTTTCATTGACTATTTTACAGTCAGAAGCTCCGTTTAAATATTACACAACCTGGAAGTTGTGTAGGTGGGATCTCTAGCTTTACTGCAACTCTAACCTTCATAGACATCTATAGGCCTCATTAAAAAAGTGTTTATAGATAGGAACTAACAATTAAACACAACTTAAAAGTCATCAATACAAGTAAATAAAAAAAATAGGTAAGTAGTATAAAAAATAGTTTCACATTGATGAGAAATAATTAATTAGTTCGGCAGCCGGTTATTTGGTTTTTTTAATTTAATTTTCACTTTTTATTATATATTTATTAAAAATGTTTATATTATTATTTCGGAGTAATTTTAAGTTAAATGATTTTTTCTTTCTGACATTCAACCAAGCCCAAAATTTTTTTCGTTATTTTTTCGGCACACTTATTTATCTCTTATTTATTACATTTAGTCTATATGATTTTTTTTCCCCTTTCTGGATTTTATCCATGCTATTAAAACAAATAAGGTAAGTCGACATCATTTTTTTAATTGAATATTCTTGAAACTTCTTTTGCCATTTTTTAAAAAGAAATGAGAGCTAGCATCCGATGACTCATTACCTATGTTCTTTTATCAGTAATCCTGTTATAGCATCCCTCTTCCCAACTCAGGTTCCTTGTCTTTAAAGTTCAAAAACAACAATTTGATTTCATTGTACCCTACCTTTTTTCTGCTCTAAGTTATCATGATATGCTTTTATTTAAAGTACAATTTTGAAGATTTTTTAATTAATTATGTAACATTTTACAGTTTTTATTAAATATTTATTTAAAATGTATATGTTATTAATTTCGAGTAATTTTAAGTTAAATAATTTTTTCTTTCTGACATTCAACCAAGCCCAATTTTTTTTTCATTATTTTTTCGGCACACATATTTATCTCTCATTTATTACATTTAGTCTATATGATTTTTAATTTTTTCCCCTTCTGGCTTTTATCCATGCTATTAAAACAGTTAAGGTAAATCGACACCCCCTTTTTTTTAATTGAATATTCTTGAAACTTCTTTTGTCATTTTTTGGAGTATTTTGGAGTCTATTTTTTGTTTTGTTTTCCAGTATTCAATTAAGCTCGCTACTTCCGAATTTTTTTAGCAGCTAAAAAGGGATTACTTATTTGCTTGTTAATCAAGACTATCAATCTATAAGCTATTTCATATAATCCGCTATTTTTATCGCACATGTATTAAAATTTCTTTTAGTATTCACTTGAAGAAATTTAAATTCAAACTTTTTTTCCTCCTAGTATTCAACCAAGCGCACCACTTTTTTACTTATTTTTCCGACATCAAATGCCTTTAGTTCACCAATCCCTCTTTTTTTCACACAAAGAACGAAAAAAAAACCCGCGACCATTTAATACCTATTCTAATTCGAAAAGTAATGAGAGCGATCCTCCGATGCCTCATTACGTTACTTGTATGTTCTCATCTCATTAGTAATCCTGCTTTCGCATCCTTCTTCCCATCTTAGGCTCCTTGTTTCTGCTGCCTGTTTTTATTATATATTTATCAAAAATGTTTATGTTATTTATTTGGAGTAATTTTAAGTTAAGTCATTTTTACTTTCTGGCATTCAACCAAACTCAGTATTGACCTCTTTTTTTTTTTTTTTTTTTTTTTTTTTTTTACACGGTTATTTATTTTTCGCTAATTACATGTATTAAAATATTGAACAAGCTGGCGTGATACAATAAAGTAAAATGGACCTCTTAAAACAACAATAAAAATAAATAAATGCGCAATTTCTTTCTAAAGACTTTTGTCTTTCTTCATCAAGCCCAGAGAACAAATGCTACTTGGACACGTGATCCAGTCTTGGCTTTCAAAGTGGTAGCAGCAATTTTTTGCGCCTGATGAAGAAAGACAAATTTCTTTCGAAAAAATCATGCCCATTTCTTTGGTGTAGTTAAGAACTTTTTTTGACCTTATTGCATGTAGTCTATATGATATTTTTAAACATATTTTGTTTCTTTCCGATATTATCGATGTTATTAAAAGAATTAAAGAAATTCGATATATTTCACCATTTGTTTTTTAATTTTAATAAAGTTTAAACTCCTTTTAACTTTTTTTGGAGTAATTTTATTTTATTTTATTATTTGCTTTCTGGTATTCAATTAAACGCACTGCTTCCGATTTTTTTTAAGCATCTGGAAGTAATAATACTTATTCTTCCTGCAATAAGTTACTAAATTGACTGTTGATCAAGACTATCAATCTTTAAGCTGTTTCATGTAATTCGCTATTTTTATCGCATATATATATTAAAAATTATTTTAGTATTTATTTGAAGTAATTTAAATTCAACCTTTTTTTTCCTCCTAGTATTCGACCAAGAGCACTATTTCTTTACTTATTTTTCCGACATCAACTGTTTTTAGTTCATTAAACACTCCTTTTTTTTCATACAAAGAACGAAAAAAAACCTGCGACCATTTAATCCCTATTCTAATTCAAAAAGTAATGAGAGCGATCCTCCAATGTCTCATTACGTATGTTCTCTTCTCAATAGTAATCCTTGCATTCGCATCCCTCATCCCAACTCAAGCTTCTTACCTCCGCTGTTCAGAAGCAACAGTTGGTTTGATTGTCCCCTGCTTTATTTCTGCAAAAATTATCATGACAAGCTGTAATTTTGAGAATTATTTAAATAATTATGCATCATTTTCTCTAGTTTTTCATTATATATTTATAAAAAACGCTTATGTTGCTTATTTGGAGTAATTTCCAGTTAAATTATTTTTGCTTTCTGGCATACAACTAAGTCCAATATTAATTATTTTTTCTACACGCTTATTTATTTTTCGTTTATTACACGCATTAAAATATCGGACAAGATGGCGTGATGTAATAAGGTAAAAATACCTGTTAAAATCGCAATAAAAATAAGGAAATGCGATAGGCCTTTCGAAAGAACTTTCTCTCTCTTTATCAGATGCTAAAGAACCCATGCTACCACTTTGACACGTGTTCCAGTCCTGCTCCTGTTTTCAAAGTGTTAGCACGCGTTTTTTGCGCCAGATGAAAAAAGACAAATATCTTTCGAAAGCCCTTGCGCATTTCTTTATTTGTATGGTGTCTTTAAGTAGTTCTTTTGATTGTCTATATGGTTTTTAGGTGCGTTCGTAGTTATATAAATACGTAGCACCTATAGTCGTCGTTCAGTCCGTCTGTCTGTCCGCATATAACAGAGCAAAAACTACCCAACCGAATGGTCTGAAATTTTAAATATATGATTATTGCAATATTTTGCCGAGCCATTTAAAATTTTATGAAAATCGAATGTATAGTTTAATTACAGGGACAGTCAAAAGTGTTCTTTACATTACGGCCAATGGGAAAAATTATTGCAAGTGCATTTTAATGATATTACAGCTTTCCGAATGTTCTGAAATTTTTAATACATAATTGCTGCAATATTTTGTCGCGCCATTTCAAATTTTTTGAAAATCGGATGCATAGTTTAATTACAGGGACACTCAAAAGTTTTCCGTTACATTAAAGCCGATGGGAAAAAATTATTTCAAGTGCATTTTAATGATGTTAAAGCCTTCCGAATGGTCTGAAATTTTAAATATATTGTTGCAAAATTTTGTCGAGCAATTTCAAATTTTATGAAAATCGGATGTATAGTTTAATTACAGGGACAGTCAAAAGTGTTCTGTTACATTACGGGGAATGGGAAAAAATTATTGCAAGTGCATTTTAATGATGTTACAGACTATGCACTTATGAAGTGCAAAAAAATATACATTCAGTATAATAGGGGGTGCAAAAAATAATTATAAAACTAGTTATAGTACGAACGCACATCATTTGCCACGTTTGACGAGCAATTTCCAACTTGTATAAATGTTTTCTTTTCTTTCCAATATTATCGATATTATAAAAACAAGTAAAGGAATTTGATATATTATTATATTTGATGTATTATATTACACTATTTTTTTAAATTCTAATACAGATGAAACATTTTCGGACATTTTTTGGAGTTTTGTTTTATTTTATTTTTCGTTTTCTGGTATTCAATTAAGCGCATTACTTTTTTTTAACACCTGGATGTAATGTTACTTATTTTTCTGCAATATGTTACTAATTTACTTATTAATCAAGACTAGCAAACTATAATCTATTTCATATAATCCGCTATTTTTATCGCACATATATTAAAATTTCTTTTAGTATTTATTTGAAGTAATTTAAATTCAATCCTTCTTTCCTCCTATTATTCAACCAAACGCACCATTTCTTTACTTATTTTTCGACATCAACTGCCTTTAGTTCACTAATCTCTCCTTTTTTTTTTTTTTTTTTTTTCATACAAAAACGAAAAAAAAACCGCTCCCATTTAATACCTATTGTGATTCGAATAGTAATGAGAGCGATCCTCCGATGTCGCATTACGTATGTTCTCTTCTCATTAGTAATCCTTGCTTTCGCATCACTCTTCCCAACTCAGGTTGCTTGCTTCTACTGTTCAGAAGCAACAGTTGATTTGATTGCTCTTTACCTTACTTCTCCACTAAATTATCATGATGAGCTTTAATTTAAAGAGCAACCTACTGAATTATTTAAATAATTATGCATCATTTTCCCAGTGTTTTCTTATATATTTATCAAAAATGTTATGTTATATATTTGGAATAATATTAAGATAAGTCATTTTTACCTTTTCGCATTCAACCAAACACAGTATTTACTTAATTTTTTTTTCTACACCCTTATTTATTTTTCTCTTATTATGTATTAAAATATTTACAAAGCTGGAGTGATACAATAAGGCAAAACTACCTCTTAAAACCACAATAAATATAAAGAAATTCGTTACCTTTCGTAAGAACTTTGTCTTTCTTCATCAGGCGCTAAAGAACACATGCTGCCATTTTGACGCGTGCTGCAGTCCTGCTCTTGCTTTCAAAGTGGTAGCAAGTGCTCTTTGCGGCTGATGAAAAAAGGCAAAGTCCTTTCGAAAATCCTTACGCATTTCTTTATTTTATGGTGTCTTTAAGAAGTTATTTTGACCTTATTACATGTAGTCTATATACGATTTTTTAAATATATTTTCTTTCTTTCCGGTATCAACGAAGTTAAAACAATTAAAGCAATCCGATGTATTCTACCCTCTTTTTTTATTAGATCATAGTTGAAACTTCTATTGGCATTTTTAGAGTAATTTTATTTTATTTTTCTTTTCTGGTATTCAACAAAGCGCAGTACTTCTAGATTTTTTTAAATATCTGGAAGTAATGTTACTTATTTTCTCCGTCAATACGTTTACTAGTTTACTTGTTAATCAAGACTATCAATCAATAAGCTATTTATATAATCAATAATTTCTTATCGCATACATATTAAAATTTATTTTCGTATTTATTTGCAGTAATTTAAATTCAATCTTTTTTGCTTCTAGTATTCAACCAAGCGCACAATTTCTTTACTTATTTTTCCGACATCAGCTGCCTTTAGTTCACTAATACCTCTTTTTTATCACACAATAAAACGAAAAAAATATCCGACCATTTAATCCCTATTCTAATTCAAAAAGAAATGAGAGCGATCCTTCGGTGCCTCATTACGTATGATCTCTTCTCATTAGTAATCCTGATTTCGCATCCCTCTTCCCAACTCAGGTGCCTTTCTCTACTGTTCAGAAGAAACAGTTGTTTTTATTATGCCCGACCTTACTTCTGCACTAAATTAACATGATAAGTTTTAATTTACAGTGTAATTTTTAGAAGTATTTAAATAATTATGCATCATTTTCCAGTTTTTCATTATATATTTATCAAAAATGATTATGTTATTTATTTGGATTAATTTTAAGTTAAGTCATTTTTGCTTTCTGGAATTCAGCAAAAAATAATATTTACTGAATTATTTTTTCTGCACTCATATTTATTTTCCGTTTATTACATGTATTAAAATATTGAACAAACAGGCGTAATGCAATAAGGTAAAAACACCTCTTAAAATCACAATAAAAATAAAGAAATGCATAAGGCTTTTCGGAAGAACATTGTCATTTTTTCCAGATGCTACCATTTTTAAACGTGCTCCAGTCCTGCTCCTGCTTTCAAAGGAGTAGTACGCGTTTTTTTGCACCTTATGAATGAAGACAAAGCTCTTTCGAAAGCCCTTGCGCAATTTTCTATTTTTATGGTGTCTTTAAGAAGTTCTTTTGACCTTATTGCATTTTGTCTATATGATTTTTTTAATATATTTTTTTCTTACCGATATTATCGAAGTTATTAAAAAAGCGATTTAGTATATTCTATCATTTTTTTTATTATTATTCGAATGTAATTTAAACTTCTTTTGGCATTTTTTAGAGTAATTTTTATTTTTGTTTTCAGGTACTCAATTAAGCGCACCACTTTCGGATAAAAAAAAAAAATAAAAAAAAAAAAACAACAACAAACATTTGGAATAATATTAAATTTTTTCTCCGTAAATACGTTACTAATTTACCTATTAATCAAGACTATCTATCTGTAATATATTTCATATAATTCACAATTTTTTATTCCATATATATTGAAACGGAATTTCTTTTGGTATTTATTTGAAGTAATTTAAATTCAATCTTTTTTGCTTTTAGTATTCAACCAAGCGCACCATTTCTTTACTTATTTTTCCGACATTAACTGCCTTTAGTCCACTAATCCCTCTTTTTTATCACACAAAAAACGAAAAAAATCTCCGACCATTTAATCCCTATTCTAATTCAAAAAGAAATGAGAGCGATCCTTCGTTGCCTTATTACGTATGTTCGCTTCTCATTAGTAATCCTGCTTTCGCATCCCTTCCCAACTCAAGCTCCTTACCTCCGCTGTTCAGAAGCAACAGTTGGTTTGATGTCGCGCGCAGATCAGTCGCGCTTCTTACAGAGCTAAAATCTCACGCATTTCGTGATTGTTATGAGAAAAGGAAGATGAATTTACTGTCATTTTGAACGGTGTGATGAAACATTAGAGGAAGATGAATGTAAGTACGAAATCCTGAACTCTGGGATTATCTGTAAGTTCCGAAAAGTTTTATTATATTCAAGTTTGAAGTGTGATTACGAAGAAAGTTTTTGCTTACTTTTTGAAAAGGAATTGTGGATTTACAGAAAGTCCTTCAGCTTTTTTTTATGTACATTTACTTAAAAATTTGGCAGTTTGGATATCCCTCATCAAATTTAGTGTCCATTTCAAATCGTAAGATAAAATATTAGAGGAAAATGAAAGAAAAGGAAAAATTCTAAATGATGTTTTTCAAACTTATTTGTTCATCGTGATGAATTTTACTATGTTCAAGTGGAAGTATAAATATCAGGAAAGTATTTTCGCATTTGAAATTTAGTTGTAGGTTCATACAAGACCCTGTAACTTTTATTGAATGCATCTATTAAAAAATCTGCAGTTTAGAAATTTCATAATTCTAAAGTTCGAGATTATATAATATTGAAGGAAAAATTTTGAAGATATTTGAAATTTGAGATTAAAATCATTGCTATTAACACATAAGTTAAATAACAAAATTCCATCAAAAGTAGCAAAATGTTTTGTAAAATGTAAGTGATAAAATTTAAATTATTTTTTATTTATTTAATATAAAGTATTATTCTAAAACATTTGAAAATATATGTAAGCTATTACATACTAAATAACATTAATAGAATGTGTTGCCAATAGATTAAAGAACTTATTATGAAAATTGGATTTAAAATTTTATACTGAAATTGTCTCTTTTTTTTCTTTCTTTTTTCTTTTTTTCATTTTTTTCATTTTTTTTTTTCTTTTTAATTTTTTACGAATTTTCACCTTTGAAGGCTTTGATTATTACAACTATAAATTATAAAATAACAAAAAATATTTTTTTATGCGCTATACTTCAAAATATTTTTCAATAAAGATTAATTCTTTTTTTTTAAATTTATTCAAGATAAATAACCATTAAATGTAAAAAGTTGTAACATTTTATCATATTCTCTAATTTTGCTTGAAAAAAAATTCGGAATTTTCATCCTTAAAATGTAAATTAATTTTTTATTTAAATTTTCTGTATTGAAAAACGCATATACTTTTAAGTTTAAATAATACACAATCAATTTCTTGAATTTTTTAGGCTGTAAGGTATGTTTTATCTTGAAATATTAAAGGCGTTTTCTGTACTTTAATTTCGATCAAAATATGAGCAATTTTTATTCAAGAAAGCTTCAAGAAAAACCTGCAGATATTTTGTTTCACGTTTGAAAATGCGTACTTGAGAATTTTGCAAATTATAATGTAACATAATAACTGAAAATTTTTAAAAAATGTGTTTTTCTGTGTATATTCTTATAAATGAACTTCTGTCTTCACTGTTGATGTGTATTCATCTTATTTAAATGTTGCAATGCTATGACTAAAGCTAAATTTTGAAGGCTAAGGATTAAAATAAAACACTTTTATTAAGTTGCACCTAAAAACGGTGAATTAATGGCTAAAAATATATGAATATATTTTGTTCCCAATCGAGGTTATGTACATAGAAGAAATGATAGTTTCATGAATTCGTGTTGTTTTCATTATCAAATAGAAAATAAGAAAAGGGAAATGTTTTAACTTTTTGCCCGATTATATATTTCCTGTCTCTTTCTGCTGCATTTAGACGCTAGAAAAAAAAAAAAAAATATATATATATATATAAATGCTTGCCATCATTAGAGGAATAATACATTGAATTAGGAAACGGACTATGATTTGCTTCACTAATCCATTTTCTGTTGAAGAGTAGAATAAAATAATTAATCAAACATGTTTCCAGTACGATCATACAGTGTGCGCCAGAGGCGTCGTAACATGGAAACTGAAAATTCTTTCAAGAAAAGACAGGAGGCAAGAAGAAGATTATCTTCTTCTTCATCTACTATAACGTCATCTCATCCTCCTGCAGTTCGGTCACTGAGTGCTGGTACAACTCCCCAACACAGGGCATTACACAGGGCCTTGCACAGAACCAGCACGAGTATCAGCGAGGGAGCTGAACCTCTTAGGAGATTACTTAGTACTGGATCTGAACCCACTGGCTCAGTGATATCTATGACAACAAATGAACCATGGAAAAATCTTACACAACAAACCCTATATGAGAGTAGTGAATTTGGATCTCAAGAAAGTGGCAGGTAAGCAAATTTTAAATTATTCTGTAGTAGATTTAAGATATTATCGGAAGCCATAAAAGTAATTTAGTATTAAAAGTGAAAAATAAGTCAATTTATCACTGCAAATAGCCTTAAAAAATGTAAATACAGAAAATTAATAATATATAGTAATATAATTTATATTTTAAGTATCTATTTTAGTAATGCCTAAGATGATCAAACATTTAATGTTTTAGGCCCATAGCCATAAGGTTATAGGTTTGGAGTTATAATTAGCAATTAGTACGTGTTATATAATGTCTAAAAGTAAAACACAGAGCCATTATAAAAATTTCAACAAACTAGCACTTCCGTATAGTTCTCCTACTATAATCTGGCCAATGAGTAACCTAAAGTTAGATAAATTTATTCATAAATTAAGGTAAAAATTACTACTAGCAACTAGAAGAATCCTGATGCATTTTTTGCACCATTCGTGTCTGTTAGCAACTTGTCTTTTCCGACGTATAAAATTCATTCCGTTATTTAGTAAAAGTAATATAAATAATTCTCAATTCTTAATTTATATCTGCTGTTAATAAACTCATGTTCTAGTATTTTGAAGATATTTTAAGAAAAGTTGATATTTACATAGTGAAAATATTACAAACTTTCAGAAATTTAATTATTTTTTTTACAATTATAATAATGTTTTAGTAGTTTGCAAATAACAATGACTGCAATGAAATTTTTGCAGTTAAAATATTGGAAATGCTTAACTACTTAATTATACACACTATAAATCGGGATTACTTGGTCACACACGCAATAAATAAATAAATGAATGAATAAAAATAAAATGAAAAATAAAATAAATAAGTCTTTGTTCTATTGCGTTGACAGTACTGGGGTAATTCAACTAAACTATACATTGTAGGCTCAGGATTGACTTAAAACATTTTTTCGTTGTTGTTGTTGTGGTTCCAAGTAACAGCTTCAGGGTCCAAATTATGATGCTATTAATACATTTATTTTCTAATGGTTTGCAGATTTATTGTTGACTATGCAATTTCCATTTTTTAAAAAAAATAGAAAAATTCCGTTACTTACTCAAGTAAGGCTCATTATACCGGGTGTCCCAAAAAGGACTGACTGATTTTAAAATTCAATAACTTCCAAACGGTGACAGATATTAAAAAAATTCTTGCAGGAGGGTTATGCATAAAGTCAAAAGTTTTATTACAGTGATTTTCGATTGCAGTTCGAATTACAAACAATAGATGTCACTGTAAGCAATAGTCGCTAAATACAGGCTCGATTTTTGGTCCTTGCTGTTGTTCCATGCAGAAAAAGGAGATGGAAATGTATTATCCGGGCCACGAAGTACCAAAAATCGAGCCTGAATTTAGCCTCTATTGATCGCAGCACCATCTATTGTTTGTAATTCGAACTAAAATCGAAAATCACTGTAAAAAAACTTTTGACTTTATGCATAACCCTCCTGCAAGAATTTTTTTAATATCTGTCTCCGTTTGGAAGTTATTGAATTTTAAAATCAGTCAGTCCTTTTTGGGACACCCGGTAGATGCATTTACATTAGTATAAATTTTATCTAATAACAACAATCATAGCCGTCTTTAGAAGTGTGCGACAGTTGCATCCGAAACAAAATAAATTAGTCATGCTCCAGTATTCAGATATTATTGAAAACCATTAAACTTCCGCTGTAAATATATAAGAATTGCTCAGATACATATTTATGCATACAGTTATAGATGTTTTAGTAGTCTGTATATATTAGTAGAAATCATAAAATTTCCGTTGTAAAAATAGTAGAAACGTCCCACTATTCACCTATACCTACCGTTAAAATAATCATATTTTAGCAGTTTCCAGGCATTAATGGAGACAAGGAAATTTCCTTTCAAATGTTTATATATGGAACTATAAATAAATGCAATAAATAAATGTTCTATTACATGCGTTTTTAACATGCGGCCCACGTGCAGCAGTACTACCACTGTTTTCGAATAGCATAATTAGCTTTATTTAATGACAAAACTGTCTAAAACGAAGAGTATTATTCAGAAATAGCGGTGGCATGCGGCTCGCAAACAAAAATTTTGGGCATCCTGCTCTATTATTTTACAGATATTATTGAAAACGAAGAAATTTTTATATATTTAAAAAATATAATAAAATAATAGTTACGTTGAGGTATTTGATGATGACACATTTCATTAATATAATTATACTTTAGTAGTTTTCATTTAATTTTGAAAACAAAGTAATTTCCAAAGTCAAAAATATTAAATTTGTTCAGCTACTTACTTATTATTATAACGAATAATTCGTAAAAACGCAAACTGGTTTTTTTTTAATAATATTCTGGTGGAATAAATTAGTTAAAATCCATTAAAATCGAAAAATTATAATATGAGATATACGTTTACGCATTTTATAATTTCTTTTTTGCAGGAAATCTGAAATTTCGACTCTGTAATGTACCAGATTAAAAAAATTGGTTTTGATTTTTGTATAATTTATTTAATCAATTCTTTAAAGATTTTACAGATAATAATAAGTAATTAAAATAGTAAGTTAATAAGTAATTAGAATAGTAAGTTAATATGTAATTAAAATAAACTGACATTTCTTGCACTCTTTAAACATCTTACTTTTTTCTCGGTTGAATCTTCAGCCTGATAATATATCAATATTTCAGTTAATACACCAAATAATCAATCAATTTATAATCCAAATAAATAACACCTTTTACTTCCAGCGCGGTCGGATTATATCTGACACAAACCCGAAAATTTTACTTAAAGTGAACTCGAATCCAGACAAAAAACATTTGTCAACATGAAATCCGAACAGAACTCGACAAAAACATTTTTTGTCACCTCGGAACCTGAAATGAAAGAAATTTATCCCTGATTTAATACAAATCTGAAAACATATGATACAATCATATTTCTAATATAAATTTTATTTTTTATGAAGAAAAAAATAATATATATAGTTTCATTCATATTCAAATATATAGTTTTTCATTAGAAACAATAGTACTTAAGATTTTCTTTTGAATTTGAAAAACTGAGTTAACTTGAATCTAACACGAAAATTTTACCCGAAAATAACCGGATCCCGAAACAATTACGATCAACCCATCCCGAATCGCCGTCCCGCAAAAAAAAAAAAAAAAAAAAAAAAAAAAAAAATTAGCTCTAACCCGACTCGAATCGAACCGCTCGCTGGTCGGATCGAGTTTGAATAAAATCAGGTTACCCGAACTGGTGCAGTAGCACTCAACTTTAAGTGTTTCCAGACAAAGTAAAAGCATTCTGAGAATTGAAAAATGGAAATAAAAATATTGCATTTGAAATAAATAAGAAATAAATATCGATTGCTTAAGTGTAGAATTGCGATCCCCCTCCCCCCTAACTTCCCATATACAGTCGTCCCCGTGTAAACAAATATTGACGGTTCCAGAAATAATATTCGATTAAGCGGGTTATTTGATTAAACGGGGAATCATAAATGTTATATTTAATGCGTAACAAAAAGCCAAAATAATTATCATCTACAGTACATTTGATAAACAGCATAATAAATCGTTAATAGAATAACATAAACTAAAATAAATACAAATGTTAATATAAAGTAAATACGTATTAATTTAATGTCAGTACATACATTTATATGGTTTACATCACACTTAATGCAGCTCATTTGAATTTGGTCAAAACTTTGCTACTTCTAATTTACTTTACTTACACTGCCTTAAAAAAATCGTTTAAAGTGGTTTGTTTAAGTGGAATTTTAAAGGAGTAAATATCGAGATTTTTTGAATGAGTGCAAAATATCACAACTATCATCTCGAGTCTCGAAGTGACGGCGCATTGCCATAAAACCCTGGTTAACAGCAAGAAGTGATGGTGGGGAAATAATTTGACCTGTCCATTATACACCTGCCAGCCGAAATCATTGCAGGAAGAACTGAAAATTTGTTTCCAGCGTAAAGAAACCGAAAATGACAAAAGGGGAAGGAAATTCCAGCTGAAACGTGCTTTCCACGCCTATTTTCAAACATCGGTCACACAGTTGTTATTCGATTAAGCGGGGACTTTCGTAAAAGGTATTTGGTTTAAGCGGGAAAAAATAACATGTAACCAATAGGAATAAATTCGGTTCCGGAGGATTCTATTCGAATAAGCGGGTTATTCGATTATCCGTGACCCGATTAAGTGGGGAGGACTGTAACACATCATTCTCCCCATGATATCTCGAGCAGGAAAGTCATTAAATGATTATCACCCCATCCCTCTCCCCCAGCATCCAAAGGAATGCAAAACCACTACCGCATGACGTCCTCAGGAACCGTAAATGTCTGCTTTGTAGGAGCTTGGAGAGTCATCTCTTGAGTTACCTTCCCGGGAGGATTTGAGGAGGATTATGGGAAGTGACAAAGGCAGTGTCAAATGACAATGAGCTTGTAACACGCTCAGATAAGTAAATAAATAAGGCAAATAAATCTAGTTTTTATATTATTATTTTTTATTTTTTATTTAAATCTTGCTTTATTGGTGAACATATTACCATTTCAAACTATTTAATTAATTCTTTTAAAAAATAAATAAGCACAATTTTTTTTTTTTAAGTACCTTTGACGGATACAGATTTATACGTAACAGTATTTATTACATTTATTATTCACGTACAAGGAATTACATAAAATAAATGAACGATCCTCTCCAATTTCAAATATAAAATATCAAGCAATAAATAAATTAAAAAAAAAAACTATTTTTGATTAAAGCATAATTTTTAAACGTAACATCAATGGATTCTTAATTAAATTGCAGCAGAATGTTGATTATGTAAGGTTTGAAGTTGTCACTAAATTTTTTTTTTTTTTCGATTTTTTTTTTTTTTTTTTTTTTTTTTTTTTTTTTGCTCGAAGAAAAAAAAAAAAAAAAAAAAACTTTCTGGAACTGGATATTTTCGATGCAAATTTAACAGATTTCAAAATATACTGTTTGAAAATATTATTTAATTTACATATAAAATCTTGGATATTTTAAAATTCTATCGGTCTTTACATTGCTTAAAAGAATCCTTTAATGTATAAAACATTTGCATTAACATGTACTTGGAAATTCTACTTAAATATTTCATCAAATGTTATATTTAATAATATTTTTATTACCTTACTGGAACATCCATATAACATTTCCTAGTTACAAGGAGTGTTATACTTTTATTTTTTATAAGTTTGTTTAAAAATACTAAACAAGTTTATTGGGATTCAAAAAATATCCTCCACATATTTTTAGTGAACTTCGTAGGATTTTTTTTCTTCATTATTGATGTCTCGATTTTCCGTGTAACTTTAAGCATTGAAATTTTTGAAAATTTGATTTTTTCTTTGAATCCACGTGATTTCACTAAAAAGGCATATTTTAAAAATACATACGTACTTCATTTCTTTTTAGAGTGAGACAACTAATTTTATACAGGGTGGTTCAAAAGGTCATGTCCAAATGGTAGGTGTGGGTGTATCAGGTCATGAGGAACAAGAATTACATAGGAACTGGAAGTCGAAAACATGATCGTAACGATGCAATTGCATCGTGACCGTGATCCAAAGTAATTATAACAAACTATATAAAAAAATCTTTAATTTGCAAAATCGACCCGGTACTGTGGCCACCGTGATCCTCGGAACTAAACCCCCTGGATCTCTACGTCTGGGGATATCTTAAGGCTGTTCTCAACTGCTCTGCTACACAAGCGCGAAACGTTTTGACGCATTTACAAATTCATTTTTTAACGGAAAGATATAAAATTGGAAAGCCTGGCCATGGAAGCGATTTGGAATCGGACTGTTTTTTCCATTTTTGGATCAATAAATTACCTATTGAGTTATAAGTGATTTTGATCACGTGACACGGCATTTTTCTCCGCTTACTGACTGGATTTTCTTCTTTCGTTCGGAAGTTCAGTTCAAAATGCCAACTTTGATAGTATTTTCTGAAAGATCTATTGCGTTTAGAAGAAAACGGAAAAAACAGTTCAATGACATAGTTTCTGAATAACAACACCTTCTAGTTTCATGCGTTTCCGAACAAAAATGAATTAAAACTTATGTCAGAAAGTTTACCCTTTGGATTTGAAAACAGCCTTAAGTCTCTGATGTACGAGACATCCGTTCCATTGGCCATGGACTTCGTGGCACGGATCGCTGAAGTGGGGGCACGTGTCCAGGAGGCTCCTGGCCAATTAGAATGTGGTCGCGATTCCATGCACCGCCGATGTGAAGCATGCATCACGCCTAATAGGGCACATTTTAAGAACTTGTTATGAGTTGTAACAATTTTCATTTATATTTTGTTCTTCGATTAAGTTTTTTGTAAAATAAAGGTTTTTTTACACCGTTTGTTATCTTTTCTTTGCGTCACGGTCACGATGCAATTCCATCGTCACGATCGCGTTTCCGACACCCAGTTCCTATGTAATTCTTGCTTTTCATGACCTGACACATTCACACCTGCCGTTTGACTATGACCTTTTGAACCACCCTGTATATCATTGTTCGAGGTCATGTCTATGAAGAGTTACCGTGTCACTGATTGGACCTCTTCTTTTTACCCGTTTTCCACGAAGGCTCCCTTTCATTAGTTGTCAAGCCGCTATTTTTTATTATATCAACTTAAAACTATATAGTTTACAACCTTAATGTATACATAATAAATAACTATAAATGAATTTCTGTTAATTCTTCTTATTAAAAAAAAACAAAAAACCCATAACCTTAAATTTTATGGCATCAAAGTGATGTTTCCTTTTAACGACATAATAATAGACTAAAGACTAAATATAAACCATTTTATTCAGCATAAAAAAATTAAGAAAATCATCGTTTAAATGTAATTTTACATTAGAAAGCCAAATGAGGGGAGTTCGCGAAACCGAAAATATTTTTATTTATTCAACAACAGGGGAGTCACACTGGAAATTTAATATCATTTAAGTTTTAAGTAATTTTATTTGCTTACCAAAAACAGTATCAAGTGAAAACTAGTAATCTAGGAAAGTTTTAAAAATTAACAGTTTATTTAAGATTTATTTACCATCAGCATCAAAATGCTGATGGTAATGTTTGGTATTCATTCAGAGCAAGGTTGCCAGTTGGGAGTTTTTAACACTTTCCAACATAGTTGAAAACTGTTTATGAGTTCAGTTTGTCTGTCTGTCTGTTCATGCACTAAATCTCGTAAATATGTCCAGATTGTCATGTAATTTATGTATGTTATTCAGGTTTTCTGTAGAATGTCCTGTATTTAAAATGAAGTGTGTAGCATTTGTAGTTCGTTTACAGGGACACACAAAAGTATTTCATTACATTATATTTACGGTATATATACGGTATATTACGGTATATATACATTGTATATGGAGAAAAATTGCTTGCGAAGTATTTTTTTCACGTTACGATATTTCAAACGTAATGAGATTGATCCGCATCACTGAGGTTTATCACAACATGCTTTCTCAGGAGTATCGAATAATTAGCATTTATTGTTCGTTTACAGGGACGTGCAAAAGAATGGCTGAAATTTAGTGAGACCCTCCCCTTGTAATACGTGAACTCATGTTTGATTGACTCCCTTCCTCTCCCTCTCTCATGAGCAACCCCTCTTGAAATCCGAAACATTCCCCCCCCCCCACTTCTGCTTCTCCCCCCCTCAAACATCCAGCAAAAAACAACTCAACATTTTACCTCCGTTATCCTATACGATAAAGTCACGTGACGCCCGCCCAATTACTCCGCCCCCCCCCCCCCTCCAAACATATAGCCACCTACCACTCAACATTTTACCCCTCGTTACCCTATACGATAAAGTCGCGTGACATCCCAACCACGCCTCCTTTTGATTGACAGCTTGCCACGCTCCTTTTTGTAGCTTATAGTGGGGCATTTACATTGAAGGAAATCGCTTTCGTTGCATTTTATAGATGTTATTATACTTCAAACAAAATTAAATTAAAAGGAGCTCTGAGGTGCACTATAAAAAAATTTTCTCTTGATTATTGTCATAGTCTTTTTCTTTCATTTACAGCGACACACAAAATAATTTGGTTACAGAAATATTGGTACTTTCCGGGTCCTTGGCGAAAATAAAAAAAAAAACCTTGGCGAGAGAAGTAAATTCGGTAATTTTTCTTCTGGCAACCTATTCACTGTTACATATACACAAGCAATTTGTTCAGTATTTATACGATTTTTTTAGAAGCCATTTATCTATTTCTTTATGCAAGCAGGTATGAATTGTATATAAAAAACAATAATATATATGTATATACAAATGATATGCTTATACAATATATAAATTCATATATAAAAAAGCATAAAACTTCATTTGGTTTGTTTTGATAGCTCTTTATATCATTTGACAATGGATCTCATATTCTAAAGCCCGAATAGAGGCAAGATTTTTTTTTAAATGCCAAAGGTATATACTGGAAAATTACCGTAACAACTATGATCGATAATTTCTTGAAAAATGTTTTAAGTTGTGGTGTGCATATTTTAAGTTGATCTAATTTTTAGTGTAATAACGTGTGTGTATCATTTCTATATATTATACACAGGGCTGCGCGGCCATTGATTCCATGAATTCGCATACATTACCGCATATGGGCAGAAATTGCCAAATGAAAATGAGTTTTTACCCAGTTATGTGTTTTTCTAATTGCTTTTTAGCTATCTTATTTTATTGTATTAAAAAAAAAAAAAAAAAAAAAAAAAAAAAAAAAAAAAAAAAAATTCCTAGTAATATTCCATTAGAGTTGGAAAATGTATCATACTTTATGCCTGATGTATGTTTTCTCGTTCTTGTTTTAATTATTATTATCCAGATTGCTTAATTGCTATCCCTTTTCTTGAAACAATAATATTCGCACCATTTAGACCAGTATTACTCTCTCAAAAGAAAAGTGGTAAGAATCAAGCAATCTGAATTAAAAAACTTGTATAACTGGCAATACTGATTGGGAATAAAAACTAGTCGGATATGCCAACCCCAAAACTTTCTTCTATCTCATACATGTTAATACTTCAAAATTCTCTAGTACAGAGCCACCATTAAATGACAATCTATGCCAATCATGAGGATTCTAAAGACATGAAATTCTGTGCATTAGTTCTTGAGATAGAACGATCGCTAAAATCATGTAAATCATGCGAAATGCAGCATATCAGTGCCACCGGATAGGTGGATTTACGCCAAAATCTAATAATCAACAACTTATGTTAACGTGTAACTGAATCTGAAGTTTTATAAAAATCCGTTCATTAGTTTTTAAGATAGAGCTATTGCGGAAATCGTAAAAAATTCCACATAGCAGCGCCACCAGTTGAGCAATTTAGACCAAAAACTAATTAGCACCAGTTTATATTAGGGACTAACTGAACCTGAAGTTTGATGAAAATCCATACATTTGTTCTTGAGATACAGCTATTGCGGAAATCGTGAAAAATGCAGCACACCAGCGCCACCTATTGGGAGACTCGCACCAAAAATTAAACAGCTTTAATTTATATCAGGGACTATTCAAATCTAAAGTTTGATGAAAATTCATGCATTTTTTCTTGAGTTAGAGCTATTGTGATAATCATGAATAATGCAGCATCGAAATCATATTAATATTTTTTACAGAAGACTGTGTTTACAAACTTTAATTAAGAAGTTTTATAGCCAAAGATACTATATGACTAATATAGCCAATTATAAATGAATAGCTTATTTTAAAAACTAGAATCATTGTTTTGTTACATTTTTTTATTTTATTTTTTTAATTTATCTCATGAATGTATTTTAGTTTCATTCATATTTATCTAGATACAGTAAATACTCCACTATTATCAAATTATATAAAAATTCCACTATTATCAAATTAAAAAATTGCAAATGATACCTTTTAAAAACTTTTTTTGAATGAACTATTCTTACAACAAATTCTAACGTAAAATCACACGTTAATTTAATATTTTTTCAAAAACTCTTATCCCATTTAAAATAATCGAAGAAATTTTATAGCGTTTTGCTTATATTAATTATTTACCATTCTTTTTTTCAAAGAAATGGAATCATAAAAATTCTAAAATACTTTTTGCTTTTCTGAAAACAAAAAGGCATAATTGTAATTAGTTTGCTTTAAAATAATTATTTGACTTCAAATAAGATTTTGTAATGAGAATATTTTATTTCTATTTTCAAAAACCAGAATTTTTTTGAATTACATTTATTTTGATAGTTATTTACTTTTTAGACTAATTGTAGAAAATAGAAAATTAGCAAACTTCATGCTTATTCAAATCTATTGACGTAACTACATTTCTTTATTTCTTTAATGGCACATCAAATTTCTTCGTATGTGTACATTACAAAAGTATTTTATTTTGTATCTATCATCATGCGAAAGTATAACGGTTCAGATTATTTTTCATTTTTATATTTTAACATAATTTTTTTTCTTACTTCTTAAAAAGACGATAATATAAATATTTTAAAGAAGTAAAAGTATTTTTGAGACTATTCTGTATATCAAATGGTAGTACTCAAAATTATGAAAATGGATTTAAATTTTATTATTTAGAAAGATTACACTATTCAAAATTTAATAGCTTTCTTATCATCCTTATGATTTTATGCAAATTACATTATTTTTAAAACAGTTAACTTTGAAAGTATATAATTTAGATCATAAGATTTTTTTAAATAAAAGTAATGATAAATAAAACCGGTTAATTTAATCATTAATTAAAAGATTAAAAAAAATTAGATTGAATTTTATTTAAAACATAATGGAATATTTTTGAAATGTAACTGCCTGGCTTTGAATTTTACATTTGAATATGTTCAGAAAAAACGATATGAAATTGCAAAAGGAAACAAATACCTAAGTTTGGCCAGACAACTCAAATACAAACGAATGACAAAGAGAAACGAAAATAAAAGAAATAATGAATGACTGAATGTACTCAAAAACTCAAAATGGCTTTGAAAGAGGGTATATACATAAATTACATAAAAAAGGGAGGGGGAGGATTGTACTTTATGCCAATATATTAAGAAAGAAAAACAACGTTAAAAAACAGAAATAAAATTATGTATAAACCGTATACAGCTGTTTTAAAGCCTCTAAGGCCTCATCACCAGAGCTTAAAATTAAAATAAAGCTTAAATTCAATTAAAAATGTGGATTAAAAGAGGGTTTGGGGCAGGGAGCTAGAGAGGCGCACCTCACAGCTGAACTGTCAACGGCGAAATAGCGATCCACGGTTGAGAAATGACTACTAAATGAAAATATGGTAGTAAAATTACTCTATCACGTGCCATTTTTTAGGTAAGAGGGCATTCTTTTAAAATTGAGGTATTTTTTGTCTTGCTAATACGAAAGTGGAAATTGTGTAAATAATAAAATGTATATAATGAAATGTAAATTACCTATAAGTAAATGTATTTAAAGCATTGCTCGAGTTATAGTGTTTTAAGAAAGAAAAATAAATTAGTGAATAAACAATCAATAAATTTAGACACGAAAGTTTGGGAGGGGTCATTGAAAGAAAAATGTCAACAAAGTAGATTTTCATTCTGTATTATATAGATTTGTTACCTAAGAAAGTGAAAAGACTTTGTCGTGATTTCAATTTTATCAATAATTGCAAATTAATATCACAATCCTCCACTATTTCTTATAAGCAATACACACATGTCAGGCTTTCGTACTGCAATCTTTGAGTTTATTTTCCGATACATTTTTCATTAATTTATAATTAACTGCTATTTTTTAATCAAGCAACTTGTTTAAACGAAATATGAGTATATATAAAAAGCCTGTTCACAAACCTTTCGTATAATATGCAGGGTTCTCGCTGGCTTTTGACGAACATTAGCGATTTGGCGAATAAGAAATAAAAAAACAGTAGCCAAATGAAACATTGTTAGCAAAATAGATTCAGCGTGAAACACTGGAAACCTATCTTCAACCCCTTATTGAATACCTTTTTTTCAATATGTTCTAAAATAGCCTAACTTTTTGTAATTTCTTATAAAATAGAAATTCGACTATCTGCTACAGAAAATATTAAAAATATGTACATTCTAAATGTGTCCAAATTGTGTACATGTTTCAGACATTCTTATTAGCAGTCTAAATAAAAATTCAAAACAACAATCTTTGATTTACTGTTGTGAAAATATACACTAAAAATTGCTATGAGATTCCGACTCTAACAGCTAGAAAAGACTGACCTGCCAATGATAATGTGCATATAACTAATAAATAGTATGGTAAATGGCTAATTTCAACAGCGCATTCCAGCAAAACTTATCTCTTTTTGGCACTGATGCGATTAATTTTATTTGTGTTTTTAACGGCGTGACGCCGGCGCATAGATATGATCTACGGACAATAGAGAAACTTCTATTGCATAATTCTTTTTGTGTCTTTGGCTGTTTCTAAATTGAATTGGTCTTGACTCAGTATCTCTGTAAATAGAGTAATGTAAATGGCACGGTGCGATCGAACATAAAAAGTGACATCAATCATTCAGTAACGCGGATCAGAATCTGAGCTGTACTGGCACACATAAAAAGAGCAGAACTGAAGCACTCGCAATTTGGCGAATCTTATTGTTCGTTTACTCGCCAAATGAAGCATTTTATCGTGATTTGACGCTGTGGCGAGCGGCAGCGAGAACCCTGATAATATCCCATTCATAGTTGTGCGCCTTCTCAGGTCATAGAAAAAGGTATGTTGACACCAGAAATAACTTGTAGGATGATACTTAAACTAAAAATATAACGACAATTCAGTATGCATTGCCAGATGTTGGGGGGGGGGGGGGGGAGATCCCGGCACAGATGTTTTATACGCACCGGGTTTGGCCCGAAATTTTTTACGTCAATTTGTCGAAAACCTCGTTTACGAATACGTGTTACATATAGCCTTTTTTATTTCAATAGGAAAATAAAATGAACATTTTCTATTATTGTAAAAAGCAAATAACAATAAATAAACGATAGTTTAACTAATAACTATAGAAAACAATTTATATAATTTAAAAAAAGAAAATAAATAATTTGCTAATAAATAAAGAACCGTTGAAACAATAAATAAACGGTTATAAATATAAATATCCCAATAAATATCAATACATTTAATAAAACGATCTCAAGTACTAGGTTGCTATACGAAGCAAAACCACGTAAAAATAGCGTGTTACCGTGTCTGGCAAAATAACGCCATTTTGGAGCCAATTAAGTACCCCAATGCGTGTATGACATCTGTGCCTATCCAAATATACCTCATTCCTCGTTGTACGGTACATATTAGTTGAATTCATTATGCGATGTCTGGTGTAGGAAAAAAAATCCTATCCAACGATAACCCAATTTTCATTGTACGTTACATATTAGTTGAAAAAAAGGAATGTTAAAAATAGCGGGTTACCATGTCAGGCAAAATAACGCCATTTTGCCGCCAATTAAGTACCCCGATGCGTGTATGACATCCGTGTCTATCCAAAGATACCTCATTCCTCGTTGTACGGTACATATTAGTTGAATTCATTATGCGATGTCTGATGCGGGACAAAAATCCTATCCAAGGATAACACATTTTTCGTTGTACGCTATACATATCAGTTGAGAAAAAGGGGTGCTGACTGCAGAAATAATATATATGATTATAAAATTATTTCTCGAAAAAATGGTACGTGCCGATGCAATTTGGATGCCATATTTAGATTTATGAGTATTAGATCTGCGCAGTTTATTTCTCCATAGGCAGTTTTTAACACTTTGCAACAAAGTTTAAAAGTGTTTATGCATTCGGTTTCCCTGTCCATCTGTCCACGCTCTAACTCCGGTAAATATTCTCGGATTTTCATGAAATTGATAAAGGTTATTTAAGGTCACGAAAGCATGTTTGGTATTGTATATGAAGTATGTAGTATTAATAGTTCATTTACAAGGGCACTCAAAAGTATTCCATTACATTATGATATATGAGGAAAAATCGTTTGTAAAGTATTTTAATGACATTACGCTGTTTCAAATGTATTGAAACTAATATAAATAACTGAATTTAACTACGATCACGCTAGAAGAGGGCATTCATAGCAGCATTTTTATTCATTTACAGGGACACACAAAAGAAATCTGTTACAGTACTGTCTTTGAGTAATAATTGCTGGAGTGTACGGTGTAAAATTCGGCATATGCGCTTTTAAATTTAATTAATTTTTTTGCATGTTACTCGTTTATATAAATTTTATACCTCATATATAGGGCTGCACAAAAATATTCACATGACATTCTCCTTATTAGAGGAAATTTCTGAAGGGGAATTTTCAACTGAAGTATATGTCTTTCTTAAGTGAACTAAGTTTTGGCATGCGTGTAATTAATAGATACAAATTTTTGTATCATATACAGGGCTGCTGAAAAAATTCGGATAATGTTCCGATTGTAAATGGGAACAGCTGATATTGGGTTTTGAAATGTGTTATGCGTTCCCATAGGGTTCAATTAGACGTAATATTTTAATTTTTTAAACGGTAAAGTTTAGTTACATTATTCTGAATGAGTTGGAAAGTGTTTCATAATCTATGCTTGACGCATGATCTTTTCTTTCTTGTTTATCTTAAAGTTCAATCTGCACAGTTAATTTTCAAGCTTCAATTAACTTAAAAAATAGTTTAAGAAAGACTTAAAATTATTTAAACATTTTATCTTTTTTCGCTAATTTTTTTCCAGAATTGACGTCACTCGTTTTTTCTCTTCTGTAAAACTTAAGACAGATATCAGGTTAACACTAAAACAAGCAAAAAAGTTTTAGCAGATTGAAAGTTATTTGTAGAATTACGGGAAACGGCCGTTTTAGTAAACTATTGAGAATGACGATTATCTTGAGCTCAAATAGAAGGGGTAGTCTCAAATTATCTCCTTCTTTTGTTTAGCGAAACTAAAAGAAAAATTCGAAAGTTTAAATCAGACTTCTTTTATTATTTATGCTTCCATTATTTGCTATTAAATCTTTTATTTTAAATATAACATTTATATTAAGAGTGTGACAGAGCTATTATTTAGTTTTTTCTTGTTTTTACTTTCTTCTGTCTTTGCAAGAAGAAAGTATTCGATTCGTGAAATAATTGAACTTCCATTTTCCACGAATTTATATGTTTTAAAAGGTTCTGAACACGATTTGACTGTTTTTAAAAAATGTCTATGAGTGTGTTTGTATGTAACACAAATTTTGTGAACTCTCGAACTCAAGGACAAATGCGCGGAATTTAATAAAACTCTAGATTCAGTTATAGTTTGATAAAAATTGCAGCTGATTAGTTTTTGGTGTACATCGTCCAATAGGTGACGCTGCTATGCTGAATTATTCCCGATTTCAAAAATAGCTCCATCTCAAGGACTAATGCACGGATTTTCATCAAACTTCATATTCAGTTAAACGTTGACATAAGTTGTTGCTAATTAAGGTTTGATGTAAATCGCCCAAAAGGTGGCGCTACTATGCAGCATTTCTCAAGATTTAGACGATTTTAGCGATAGTTTTATCTCAAGAACTAATGCATGGAATTTCATTAATCTTCATCTTCTGTTAGTCCTTGACATAAATTGATAATGAATAGGTTTTTGTGTAAATCGTATAACAAATGGCGCTGCTATACTGCATTTTTCACGATTTTTGCAATAGACCTCAAAAACTAACGTACGGAATTTAATCAAAGTTCATTCAAGATTTAGACGATTTTAGCGATAGTTTTATCTCAAGAACTAATGCATGGAATTTCATTAATCTTCATCTTCTGTTAGTCCTTGACATAAATTGGTAATGAATAGGTTTTTGTGTAAATAGTATAACAAATGGCGCTGCTATACTGCATTTTTCACGATTTTTGCAATAGACATCAAAAACTAACGTACGGAATTTAATCAAAGTTCAGTTCATATGTTATTACACTTTCACATAAATAGATCCTTATTAGGCTTGGGTGTATATTGCGCTAAGTTGTCGCTTTTATGCTCTTTGGGTTGGGAATTTTGGTTTTAAATATCCAAAAGGGTGGGTGCCGAAATTCAATGATTTGTTTGAAAGATGCGATGATTATATCTCTTTTTTAAATGCACACAATTCAACGAACCTATACCTTTAGAATCATCATGATGGGCATAGATAGTCATTTAATTTTGGCATTGTGACAGCGAATTTTGAAGTATTAGCATGTATGATATAGAAGAATGTTTTGGGATTGGGATATCTGCCTAGTTTCCCTTGAAAATAAATAATTGATTTTTAGGTAGATTTCGTAAGAAATACTACCTTTGCAGTCTTTGCCTTGGTGCGACTTTTGAAAAATTCCTTCATAATTTTTCATTATAGGACCCCAGGAACGCAAAACCACCCCCACCTAAAAAGTTTATACATATATATATATATATATATGTATGTATGTACTAAATTTTGTCCGCACGATAAAAGTCGCAATTATGCACGGATCGTTTTCAAACTCGCCAACAACTTTGAGATGGCTAATGTCTCGACAGGGATTGAAAATGGGCAAAATCGGCCCAAGGGAATGGAAATGGGGAGGGTTAAAATTTTTGAATACCTTCTTAACATGATTCTGATAAAACCAGCTCTTACACAACAATGCCAGGAAAAAACAAATATTTTTCGTTATAGCAGTTGCCAACAATTAAAAAAAGCAATAAAATTCTCACCACGACAATTGCTTTTCTGTTGCAAGAGTTTCACGTGAAAAATTACATTAAATAAACAGTTTCACGAAGTGAAAACAAATTGAATATTACGTCATAAGTTTTCTAGAGCAAGATTTCCGCATGAAAACTCAAAATGAAATAAATAGTTTGACGAATTTAAAAATAAAAATAAAAAAAATATTGCGTCATATTGGAAATATAATGGACCTCAGCAGGCTAATATGTAACGTCATGTGAGTTTGAAGAAACGTATTAAAACATGATAAAAACCCGACTATGGAAATATTAAGAGGTTCTCTGAAGATACTTTGAGACTCTCTGAATTTGTTTTAGCCATTTTTAAACCTATTCCATATACATGCATGTGTGTATTCGTGTATATTAGAATTTTCACAAAACGAGCTCCCTAGAGCTCATTCTTAGTGAAGGAACTTGGTTTATCTCTAATCTTGATTTAAGTTTTGTTGGTGAATTTAGTACTTAACTCCGAAATCTATGTCCGCCTGTTGGCCCGAGCAGGCAGGGATTTTTTTTTATTTGCTTTTTAATGAAAACCAGTTTAATAATTAAAAAAGATAGCCATACCAAAGAAATTGATTTTGTATTATATATTCATATGAAATTTGCACTTGAAATATTATTTTCGTAGTAGGTGGAGGTGGAGGTCAAAGTGGAATAAATTTCCTCCGTCAGGGGAAAAGATATCTACGCAAGGATTCAAACCTGCGACTTGGCCAAGTCAGTGCTTAGAACATTTGCGTGTATAGCTAATGTCCCAGGTTCGATTACTTTCCTAGATACTTTTTACTTTATTGGTGAATATTTATTCCTCCATCTACAAGTAATAAATCATTTTACTTCATTTATGATATCTGCTATAGTTATTGCTGATATGAGCACTGAGTAGCGTTGAGATAATCTTCCCCATTAGAGTTCTGCATCAGCTCTGGCAACCCAGTCTTACCCCACCAGCATGTCATGTTGGTTCTAATTTGTCCTGCGAGTTAGGCTGACTCTAATTTTTTCGGTTTCATGTAAGATGTGAACACTGAGTAGCGTTGAGATAATCTACCCCATTAGAGATCTGCATCGGGTCTGGCAACCCGGCATTACCCCACCATTCTGTCATATTTGTTCTAATTTTTTTCTGGGGGTTAGATTGACTCTAATGTTTCCGGTTTCATGTAAGATATGAACACTGACACAATTTTTTAGTAGAAGGACTAGAATATTATTCCAGATAAAAAAGAAATACATATTTTAATATTAACGCAGATTTATCTATTAAATTTTTTAAAAGATAAAATTAAGATTTGCTTCTAATTGTATATTAATTTCCATAATTTTGTTAAAACTTTGAATTAATTTTTCTTACTCGAGTTCCGGGTTTTCACATTAAGCATTCCTGGATAGGATTCTTTTCGAGTTTCATTTTGTCTAATGTTCATTGGATTTTGTTTGACTGAAAACATTTTGTAGAATATTAAAGACGTGAATAATCGTTTAATAATTTCAAGCGTAATTTCACTGCTGAAAAGTAGTTGAAAAATTAAGATTTTGTAGAATTTTGGTCGGATGTAGATGTAAGATTCTACTAGCGGCGGCCAATCAGTCGAATATGAAAAGAAACTGGGGATCGATAATAAACTAATAATTTTACAAAAATGTCGCACCTATATCAATGAAAATGCATGTTTTTTTATAGCATGTGGTCATTTTCTCCAGTGAAAATATTTATCGCTTACTTCTGAAATACCGTTTACTTTCTGAAAATGCTTGTCTATCTTTTTCTTCTTCTTCGTGATAAAAATCTTTAAAAAAAAAAATTAAGTTGCTTGATATAAGCATGTTTCTGGATGTTTCAGTCCAATATCGTTTTAATATTTTTATTTAGATGAATATATAAAACAAGTAAGAAAAATCATGCGTACAGCATAGATTATGAAACACTTTCCAACACTCCCTGAAAGATTTAACGAAACTTAGTTACTTACGGAAATAAGGTAAATAAGATAACTAAGTAAACATTTAAAAATCTGATGTCAGTAGTTACCGCCCATAGCCAAATATGTATTCACATTCTTTTAAACATCCCTGTATTTGATCTTTATGATGATATATATATTATATAAGGGGAAAATTTAGTTTATCGTGAAAACGTATGACAGGTTGAAATTTCTCTTTCAGCAATTTATACAATTAATTGAAAACATATTTGAATACTTTTGTACAGCCTTGTAGTTTACCTAGTACCTTTATTACACGCCACTATTTAGCTAAAATTTAATAACTAAAACACTCTTAAAACTACTGAAACCACATTTCGAGAAATTATCATCCATAGACGATATGTATCCAATTCTTTGCGTGGTTGTGTATATCATTTTATCTATATTCTACAAACTTTTTTTAATAAAATAAACACAGTTCAGTGTAAAAATGCATAACTCATTTAAAAACCACGTTTAACCAATTTGCACTCATACCCAGGGACCCTTACGAATTATTTTGAGTAGCCCTGTGCATGAATTATAGCATTTATACACACCATACAGTATGCATAAATACAGTGAAACATAAAAGAGCATATCATAATCAAAAAAGCATTTACAGTAATCGCCGCTAATGTACAGTACTTCTGATACAATATACTATCTGAAAACTTTTGTGTGTCCCTGTAAATGCTATGCGCTTCGTAATATACATGAAATAACTTATAGTAAACCTCAGCGACGTATATCAATTTCCTTATATGTGAAATAGTTTAACATAATTAAAATACGCCGCAACCAATTCCCCCTTCCTCCCTATATCATTATGTAACGGAATTCTTTTGTGTGGCCCTCTAAAAGAATAATACCTATTCTTTGCACCATTATACAGAATGCATGTTTTAGTGCACTTCATAAATGCATATCAATTTTGTTATGTTTGGATGCGTGTAACATCATTAAAAATTATTTGAAACGATTTTTTCCCATTGGCCGTAATGTAACGGAATACTTTTGACTGTCCCTGTAAATGAACTAAACACGCTACAAACTTCATTTGAAATAGGGAACGTGCTATGGTAAAAGTCAATAACCTCCAAAAATTTCAGGGCAATCCGAGTATATTTACGGGAGTTAGAGCGCAGACAGACGGACAGACAAACCGAAGTCATAAACACTCCTCAACTTTGTTAGAAGCGTTTATGTGATGATGTTATTGAGTGTTAAAAAGAATTTTTTAGCTAGATTCGTTGAATTTGTTTCATATATATTTTAGATAATTCCATTTTCAGTTAAAATGAAGACATTTTCGAGTAAGGGAAAAGTCCGATGCGTCGGTCTGTAATGAAATGTATAAAAGAATTGAAACTGTAACAACTTATCCTAAACATAAATTTTACATCATAAAGATTATTTTACTACTCAAACATTTTGCACATATGTTTTATAAATTTGATTTCTTTTAATTTTAAAACAATTTAAATCAGTTGCACTAAAAGGCTACCTTCATTCATTTAGTCAACTAAGGAAATGACCGTGTAAAACATGATCATTTTTTTTTCAATCATTTTAATAATCTTTTACATATAAAAGTTTACTATAAAGGCTTTCTTGCTATAATATACTAATTTTCAAGCTAATAACATCACAAGTGAATGGAATTTCAATATTTGTTTCAAAGATCTTAAAGTAATTCATTGGAAATGACAATCATTTTAATTACAACTGACAAATGGACGAACCGAAGTAATAAGTCATAAACCCATTCCAAACATTGCTCACAATTTCATTGTAGAAATTTACAAACGTAAAGTAATGAGAAATAATGATTTTAGAATAGTTTGGTGAATGGCTACTACAGATAAACATTAGTAGACAATTTGTCAGTGGTTGAAAAGGAAACATTTCAAAATCCCATGACAACGCGAACTGTTTATTTATTCGACTTATTATTATTAAATATATTGTGTATTTGTGTTTGATTAATAAAGACCACATTTTAAACTGTGACGTATTTTAAGCATTTATATAGATTATCTCGATTTTTATTTAAATCAAGATAGAAAATCTTCATACTCTCTTAAAAAAAAAAACAGAAATTATACTTAATTTAGGAAAACGTAATATAACCACAAAAGAATGTGCACAATAACCTCTACCGAATTGCCAATAATTTCGAAAAGCGTTTTATCATTATAAATCTCAGAAATTAATATATTTTCGAGATTTATCCTTTAATGGGTCTCAGGACTCTTAAAATTGGATTTTTTTTTTTTATAAAAAAGAACATTTTCCACAATTAATACGTTCACGCCGGCGTGCATCACCGGTGGATCACGCTTGACTGCCTCATTGGGCGGCGTGCATCACCGGTGTGTTACGCTTGACTGTCGCATCGGGCGGTGTGCATCACCGGTGGGTCACACTCCACTGTTAGAAGGCGTACACTACAGGTGGGTCACACTCGACTATGCCATAGATGGCGTGCATTACATGAGGGTCACACTTAAATATTCGAAAATTCAGTAGTAAAGACAATTCAATATTATAAACCTTATATATTCACGACGTGAAACGAGAATTCTCGTTTTTCTTCCAAAGATATCATAGACTAAGGACGTGGCTTCTACCTTAAAGAAATGCATTTATATCATGTTGTCCATAATTTTTTACATTTTAAGACCTTTTATTTTAAATTCGTACATATGAAGTCTATAAAATCATACCTCTACGTAATTTGCTTACTCCTTACGAACTTTCAGAGATTCACAATCAACTCTGCTTGTTATATACGAGTTCAATTTAATAAATATGAGTGGGGCGTGTCATTGCATACAGTGTCTGAAGAAGCGAAAGTACCGCGCCGCCAGATGAAACAAAACATGAATTCGAGCGCCGCCTCACAGAGAAAAACATGAATATAGCTGAGGGGCGTGAACGTGTTAACATCTTAAAATGCATATGATTTTTAAAAAGACAATTTTAATTGGAATGAAAGATATAAGTATGTTCTTTCATTTCATGTATATTTAAAAAATTGCAAGATGCAGAATTAGAATTTATAGGGGCCTCCAAACTGTCAGACATTTGTCTAGCAGAAAATTGGTATAACAGCTTACGCGCAGGCTTACAAAATAAATTTTGCAATTAGACTGAATTTTTTTGTGCCTAATTATACATCAGATTGTAATATTTTTCGTGAATCTAAATAAATTTGTATTTAAAGCATTTTTATATTTTTAATGCAAATTTCTATTTGGCTAATACAAAATTTTGAAAATTTCAACAATATAATCACCTAAAGATATTTTTTTTAACAATAAAAATGAAATTTTAGTTTCAGTTTATACAGACTGAAACACATATTTGGAAAATTTCCTGTAAAAATATTCGGAAGTTTTTGAAATACCCTGCGCGATATACACAAAAACGTCATTCGGACAAACATTAATTCAAAGTTTCGGAAATGCCGCTTCAGCCATTGAGCGGGTATAATTCTAAAAGCCATAACTTCTGTTCTAATGGGAATTTCAAGGAAACAATTATATTAGAATGTTCAGAAAAATAGGAGTTTAACATCTAAAAAAATAAATATTTCGAAAATTTTCTAGCTTTAAGAGTCCTGAGACCCCTTAACGGCCGAAGTACTCCTCCCAGACACAGGCATCTCTAACACGAATTTATTTGGTTGGCACCACTTTTTTTTAAGGAACATTTTTACTTGAATTTAGCAACATGTGCAAAAGAAATTTACTAAAAAATGTAATTTTAAAACATAGTGATGTAAACAAACAGATTATGAAAATAGAATGGTGAATATAAAGCTTGGAATGCTATTTTCCGACACTTGACCGCAAAGGTTTAAAGAAGCATTTATGAAAACAAAGTTAATTTTGTTGTCAATGATTTTTGAAAAAGTTTCCGAGTAGTTTTTATAGTGTATTAATGGTGGGTTTTTTTTTGTTTTCTTTTTGTTTTCTTTTTTAAACGGGAATTGTTTTTTTCCGCTACTATTGTCAAACAGCTCCATGTTCAAAAAACGTGTTTTAAAGAGATGCATGATAAGTAAGCAGAATTACATTAACATTATTATTGTTTTGTTACTGTTGCATGTATTATTTCATTTACGGAACTGAAAATGTTTAATTGAGAATTCGAATAACCAAAAACGCAATTGAAAATGTTTAATTGAGAATTCGAATAACCAAAAATCTATGGCAAGAAAAAGAAAGACTTCCTTTTTAGCTCACAGGCTATCAAAGCCGGAGAGCTTATGTGCCCGCCGGTTCTGTATGTACGTACGTAACGCGATAACTTTTGATAGAAATATCCGATTTGCTTCAAGTTTTTTTTCTAGGTTCATTTTGATAAGGCGCTTCCCTGATTAATTTTTGGGGTTCATTGGTTAAGTATAAAGGGGGGAAAGTGGGCTAGTCCCCCCCACACTTAATTTAGATGATAAATGGTTTTTTCATGCAGAAATACTCGATTTGCTCCAAATTTGGTATACCGATTTATTACGTTAAGGAGCTTCCCTGATTAGATTTGGAAGCTCATAACTTAAGTATAAAGGGGGGAAGGGGGCTACCCCCCTTAATTTAGATAAATGGGTTTTTCATGGAGAATTATTCGATTTGCTCTAAATTTGGTATACCTGTTTATTATGTTAAGGAGCTGCCTTGATTAGATTTGGAGTTTCATCAGTTACATGTAAAGGGAGGAAAGGAGAGCTACCCCCCTTAATTCAGATAAATGGGTTTTTCATGCAGAGATATCCAATTTGCTTCAAATTTGGTATACCGGTTAATTATTCTAAGCAGCTTCCCTGATTAGATTTGGAAGTCCATTACTTATGCATAAAGGGGGGCTACCCCCCTTAATTTATATAAATGGGTTTTTCATGTAGAATTATTTGAGTTGCTCCAAATTTGGTATATCGGTTTATTATGTTAAAGAGCTGCCTTGGTTAGATTTGGTGGTTCATTAGTTAAGTATAAAAGAGTAAACGGGAGCTAATCCCTTCATTTATTTTTCGAGGGCATTATTCTTTGAAATAAGACTATAATATACAATTAGTGTGAATAGCCTGTGAGCTCAATGCCTTCAGTTTAACTGGGCAATATTCTTTTTATTGTAAATGATTCTTTATATCTCCTAAATCTACTAGTTTTTAAGGTTTCAAAGTATAAAGAATGCTTTTCAGCATTATGTGTAAATCGGAAAGGGTTATTTTATATTTTGTTCATGGTCATATTTTATTTTCGTAAATTTAGAAATATTTGTATTGTTATTTTTTTTTACATTGCAGTCTTATTAAAAAACTAGCTTTTGCAACAGTAAAAAGTAAGATTTCTAAAATCACCGATTTATAATTAAATTTATAACTAATTGGACTGTGCATATTAATTTATAACTCTTTTATCTTTTGAATTATATTCAAATCTTACTTCAACTTTTTATTAAAAAGTATTATATTAACTAGTCGTCTAAATAATTTACTGCTTACAGGAGTTAAAGAAAAACCCACCATACTTTACGCACTTCCATATAAAAATCAGTAATTTCACTAGTTTTACAAATGTAATATAAATGTTTAAATTTATAACACCGTCATAAAAATAAATTACGTTTGAAGAATACGAGTATCTATCACAGCGATGAACTTCTCATTCACACCATTTCAGTTTCATCTTATTATATGATTTCTTATTTAGAGAAGTTACCAAGAGCACTATCTGGAATCCCTATAAATCAAGTTTTACGCCGAGAGACTTAGAACACGATATATATTTGTGACATATTTTAGGCAATGAAAACTCTACAGTCGTTTCAATGTTTGAAAATATATGTCTTTCTCTTTAGAAAAATGTGCAGTTTCAGTGCAAATATATCAAATGTAATTTTTTTATTTTATTGCTAACCTCATATTTTGATTGAAAACCATACAAATATTTTTAATCTTAACAGGAAATGTCTTAAATGGTAATTGATAATTGATAAATTAGGAAATGATAGCATCCTACAAATCCTCATTCCGAACTGATAAAACTGATTAATACATCATAAAAATTAGTCGGAATTGTTCCCTAAAATCAGTGACGGCAAAAGAGACTTCCTTTTTACCTGGCTGCGAAGAAGCGTTATGTGTTTGACGCGTATCTGGGTATGTGGATTTCTTTATACCTTCGAAACATCCCAACGGAAGGATGGATTTTAATGAATGGGATCTCTATCGATTCTTCTTAATAGTCCAATGGTTATAGGCTAGGTTTTGTTTTTATAAATTCAAAACGGAGGCCGTAAAATACAAAATGGCGGTAGAGACGAAAAAACATTTTACGCACCCTATTGAGTGGCATATCATTGGATAGGTCTTTCAAAATGAAGACGATTTTTCATTGACTATTTTACAGTCAGTAGCTCCATTTAAATATTACACAACTTGAAAGTTGTGTAGGTAGGATCTCTAGCTTTACTCAACTCTAATCTTCATAGACATCTATAGGCCTTATCAAAACACTGTTTATAGATAGGAACCAACAATTAAACACAACTTAAAAGTCGTCAATACAAATAAATAAAAAAAAATAGGTAAGTAATATAAAAAATAGTTTCACATTGATGATAAATATTTAATTAGTTCGCTTTTTACGCAGTCGGGTTTTATGATTTTTTTAATTTATTTTCTACTTATTTGCAAATGGTCCTTTAAATCTCGAAAATATGTTGGCTTTTAAGGTTTCTAAAAATAGAGAAAGGTTTTTAGAATCAAGTGTAACTCATAGAAGTTATGAAACATTTATTTCGTGGTTATATTACATTTTCATATTAAACAACTTTGACTTTTTTTCTTTTGCAGTGTAGTGTTAGAAACTAGTTTTTGTAGCCGCAAAAGAAAGATTTTTTAATTTACCTATTTATAATTAAATTTATAATTAATTGGTCTGTGTATATTGATTTATGACTGTTATATCTCTTGAGTTATAAAAAAATCTTTGTTTCAACTTTTTATTAATAATTATTATATTAATTAGTCGTCTAATTACTTTACTCGTTACTGAAATTAAAGGAAAAACAAACTGCACTTATTTCACGCAATTCTGTATAAATATCAGTTATTTCACAGGTTTTATTCGGTAGTTTTACAACTGTGATGTAGACATTTAAATTTATGGCACCATCATAAAAATAAATAATATTTGATGAATACGAGTATCTAGTATCTAAAACAGCGGAGAATTTCTCCTTTAACACAAAATTTGCAATTTCGTCTTCTATATGTTTTTAGAGAACTTACGAACTTACTATTTGGAATCCCTATAAAATCACGCTTCTACGCCGAGAGACTTAGAGTGTGATATTTGTGACATATTTTAGGCGATGAAAATTGTACAGTTGTTTGAATGTCTGAAAATACGACTTTCTTTTCAGAAAAATGTTCAGTTTCGATGCAAATATTTCAAATGTAAATTTTTATTCCATTGCTAACCTCACAATTTAATTTAAAACCATTCAAATGTTTTTAATCTTAATATGAAAGGTCTTAATTGATAAATAAGAAATTGCTCAAGTGACAGCAAAAGTGACATCTCGTTTGTAAATGCTTCTTTAAATCTAGAAAATGTACTGATTTTCAAGGTTTCTAAAGATAAAAAACGTATTTCAGAATCATGTGTAACTCTGAAGAGGTAGTTGTATATTTTTGTTCGTGGTCATATTTTTTTTTCGTAAATTAAGAAAACTTTATTTATTTATTTATTTATTTATCTATTTATTTACAGTATAGTGTTATTAAAAAAGTAACTTTTGTAACCGTTAAAAGTAGGATTTCTAAATTTACCACTTTATAATTAAGTGTATAAATAACTGGACTGTCTATATTAATTTATGACTCTTTTATCTTTTCAGTTACAGTCAAATTTTAACTTTTTATTAAAAACTAATATATTAACTAGTCGTCTAAATAAATTATTGTTTACGGAATCTAACAAAAAACACGGCATCCAAACTTAAGCTCTTCCACATAAAAATGAGTAATTTCACTAGTTTTACAAATGCAATATAGATATTTAAATTTATAACACCATCATAAAAATAAATATCATTTGAAGAATACGATTATCTATCACAGCGTAGAATTTTACCTTTAACACACAACGTTTGCAGTTTCGTCTTCTATATCTTATTTAGAGAGTTTACGAAGAGCACTATCTTGAATCTCTATAAATCAAGCTTCTACGCCGAGAGACTTAGAGTGCGTTATATATTTGTGACATATTTTAGGCGATGAAAACTCTACAGTTGTTTGAATGTCTGAAAATATAACTTTCTCTTTAGAAAAATGTACATTTTCGGTGCAAATATTTCAAATGTAATTTTTTTTTTTTCCATTACTAACTTCACATTTTGATTTAAAAGCATATAAATATTTTTAATCTTAACATGAAATGTCTTAATTGAGAATCGAGAATTGGTAAATTGAGAACTCATAAATTGAGAAATTATAACATACTTAAAACCCACATTCTGAATCGGAAAATCTGATTAATACGTTATAATAACTACTCGGGGAACTGTTCCCTAAAATCAGTGGCGACAAAAGTCACTTCCTTTTTGTAAATGCTTCATTAAATCACGAAAATATATTGCCTTTTAAGGTTTCTAAAAATACAGAATGCTTTTCAGAATCAGGTGTAAGTCGGTAGTTATATTATATTTTCGTAGGTTAAGAAACGTATCTTTTTTTTTTCTTTTACAGTGAACTATTATTAAAAAATCAGCTTTTCTAACTGCAAAAAGAAAAAAAATTTAATTCACCAATTTATAATTAAATTTGTAATTAATTGGACTGTGTATAATAATTTATGAGTGTTTTATCTCTTGAGTTATAGGCAAATCCTAATTTAAGCTTTTTATAAAGTAAGTATATTAATTAGTTTCTAATTCATTTACTCCTTCTGAAACTAAAGAAAAACCCACTTTTCTTATCTCACTCAATTCGGTATAAGTATGAGTAATTTCACTAATTTCATTCAGTAGTTTTACAAATGTAATATAAATATTTAAATTTATAAGACTGTTATAAAAATAAATAACATTTGAAGAATACGATTATCACAGCGGAGAATTTCTCCTTTAAAATACAACATTTGCAGTTTTGTCTTCTACATATTATTTAGAGAACTTACGAAGAGCCACTATTTGGAGTCCCTATAAATCACATTTTTACGCCGAGAAACTTACAGTGCGATATATATTTGTGACATATTTTAGGCGATGAAAACTCTACAGTTGCTTGAATGTCTGAAAATACGACTTTCTCTTTAGAAAAATGTACATTTTCGGTGCAAATATTTCAAATATAAATTTTTTTCTCCATTACTAACCTCATTTTGATTTAACCTCAATTTGATTTAAAACCATGCAAATATTTTAAGTCTTAATATGAAAACGCTTAATTGATAAATAAGAAATTGATCACGTGACAGAAAAAGTGACATCTCTTTTATAAATGCTTCTTTAAATCTGGAAAATGTACTGATTTTTAAGGTTTCTAAAGATAAAAAACGTATTTCAGAATCATGTGTAATTCTGAAGAGGTAGTTGTATATTTTTGTTCGTGGTCATATTTTATTTTCTTAAATTAAGAAAAGTTTATTTAATCATTTTTTTTTTCTTTACAGTATAGTGTTAAAAATGTTGCTTTTGAAACCGTTAAAAGTAGGATTTCTAAATTTACTGTTTTATAATTAAATGTATAATTAATTGGATTGTGTATATTAATTTATGACTTTTTTTTATCTTTTCAGTTACAGTCAAATCTTAAGTTTAACTTTTTATTAAAAAGTAATATATTAACTAGTCGTCTAAATAAATTACTGCTTACAGAATCTAACGAAAAACACGCCATACTTTACGCACTTCCGTATAAAGATGAGTAATTTCACTAGTTTTACAAATGTAATATAGACATTTAAATTTATAACACCATCATAAAAATAAATATCATTTGAAGAATACGATTACCTATCACAGCGCAGAATTTTACCTTTAACACACAACGTTTGCAGTTCCGTCTTCTATATCTTATTTAGAGAAGCTACGAAGAGTCTCTGGAATCTCTATAAATCAAGCTTATATATCAAGCTTCAACGCCGAGAGACTTAGAGTGCGATATATATTTGTGACATATTTTAGGCGATGAAAACTCTACAGTTGTTTGAATGTCTGAAAATACGACTTTCTCTTTAGAAAAGTGTACATTTTCGGTGTAAATATTTCAAGTGTAAATTTTTATTCCATTGCTAACCTCACATTTTGATTTAAAAGCATGTAAATATTTTCAATCTTAACATAAAATGTCTTCATAAATAGAGAATTATCAAATACATTCAAATAAATCTAAGCTAAGTTCAGTTCCAGAATAAATCATTAGTATGTTCAAAATGTCAGTTTAATTTCAAAGTGTATAAACTAACTCTTTAAAGTAATTTAATATAGAAGTAACATGAACTAGCTTCATAAAATCAGGATTTTTCTAATAAGGTTATATAAATCTAAGCTAATTTTAGTAATTTTAACATGGAAGTGCTTCATAAATAGTAAAATAATAAACACATTGGCTTTCCATTAAAAAATATAGAATAAATACAATAAGAAAACGGGTATAATTTTAAAGAAGTTATACAATTTTATAATAAGTATCATCTAATAAATACCTTCCGTGTACTTAACACCGATTTTTAAATAATGCCTTACACCACTATGACTTAACCATGCACTTTATACTACACTATAAACAAGTCGGAAATCGTAGGCCAAACGTGGCAAATGAGATGCATTCTTACTGTAAATAGCTTTATAATTATTCAGATCTATGTGTAATAGCTCCTACATTTTTATGCAAAAATGCATGAATCCAAAATTTATTACGATTATATATGTATTAAATTCAGCAATACGGAAATAATAGGACTCCATCTTAAATACGCCGTCATCACCATGGCAACCTAGAATAGTTGCCTATTATTGGATATCATTGGATCAATTACGTATGATAGGATTTAATAGAATGAAGAAAACTATTATTAAGATCTTTTTAAGTTTTGATTCGATTTTCATAAAACTGGAAATGACTCGACAGAATTCTGCAAAGATTATATATATTAAATTTCGAATCATTCTGTTGAGTAGTTTTTACGCTGTTGTATGCGGACAGACAGACAGGCGGGCGGATCAGAAGATGACTTTAGATGCTACGTATTATTATAGTTAGGAACGCACCTAAAAAGACAACTGTCTCGTAATCTATGAAAATATTATGTAACCACGAACGAAAATATACAATAACACCTTCCGAGTTACCCATTATTAGGGAAAGCATTATTTACCATTAGAAACTTAAAAAAAACAATATATTTTTGGAGATTGAAGAATCATTTATATATATAAAAAAAATTCTTTTGTTGCAATTGACTTTCGCAAAAGTTGTCGAGTAGTTTTTGTAGTGTATTAATCAGTTTTCTCAAATCGGTTTTTAGAATGCTTTTAATTTTCAAATAAACATTTTCAACTGCGTGATTGACTTTATACATTCAAGAATAACAAAGTAATATTAATTTTATTGTTAATCATAATGCTGTTAGTTTAACATGATTGTCTGATAAACATGTTTGTCTAACATGAAAATTTTTTCTTAAGAATTAATAGCTTTCAAAATCCGATATGCTGCTGGTTTAAGAAAACCGATTAATACAATATATAATAACTAATCGGGAACGATTCCAAAAATGAGTTGCAGCAAAATATCATTGTTTTATGTAAATGCTTCTTTAATCCTAAAAAATATATTTCTTTCCGAAGTTTCTAAAGATAAAGAACGCTTTTCGGTATCGTGGGTACTTGGAAGAGGCTATTGTATATTTTCAAGCGTTGTTATATTATTTTTCCTAGATGAGGAAAAACTTTTACAATGTATGCGCGATTTCATTCCTTTTTAATCTTTTTTGTTTTCACTTCACTGTTCCCCAAAATTTGTTTTTAGGTAGATTTCATATGAAATACTACCTATTGGCGTCGTTCCTATGTTGGAATTTCTGAAAAACTTTTGCAGATCTACACCGATCATGACCCCCTAGAATCCAAAACCACCCTCAGTAAAAAACTTTATCTATCTATCTATCAATCTATCTATCTATCTATCTATATACATATATCACTTTCTTCTGGACACGATAACTTCCACAATTCTGCACAAATCTCTTCCAAACTGATACATAAAATCAAGGGGCATAAAATCTTGGTCAAGTTCGTTAATGGGCAAAATCGGGCCAAGGGGATGGAAATAGGGAGGGGTTTTGTGAAAACCGAAAAAACCCCATAACTTCTTAATTTTTGTACATATCAAATCAGTTTAAAGTTTTATTACTTCTAAAAATAGGACCAAAAATTTATGTATCACAGATTTTTGATAAAATTAAAAATGGGCTCGAGGGGCGCAAAAATAAAATTTTTGGGAGAAAAAAATTCATTACTTCGTCAATTCTCAAGATATCAAATCCAATTAATTTTATTATACATCTTCTTAATATTATCTACAACTTTTATATTAACAAGTTTTTGATAGGACCAATTCGTACCGCAAAAAAATAAATAAAAATAAAAACGAAAACAAAAAAGGGGGCTGAAGAAGAAAAATTTCCATAACTCCGTCAATTCACAAGATATAAAATCCCCATGAATTTATCATATACATTCTTAATATTGTCTTCAACATTCATATAGACAAGTTTTTGATAGGACCAATTCTTACAGCAAAAACAAATTAAAAATACATAGCTGTTGAAGAAAAAAATCATCTTATTAAGAATGTATTCAAATCCAAACTGCTTATTTTCTGACTCATTTTTAAATTAATTTTTGCTCTCAAACGCGTCCAATTGATAGATTCTCTTCTTCAGAAACTATATAATGTACCGTAATGATCGATTTTTTGATAGAGGCAGAATATATTTCAAAAAAATGATATCAAAGTGGGCATTTTGAACAGAATTTCCCGAAGCGGTTGTGCTAGAAACGAAAAATATTGCCCTATTGAGAAAATAATTTTTGATTAATCAAATTTCAGTTAATTGAAAAAAAATAAAAACACATGTCGCTTATAAATCTTTTCAAATATCACGTCAGCAAGTTTCGTGCTTTTCCTTTTAAATGAACCTGAAAATGTGCCAGAAAATTTCGAGTGGTTGAGCATGGAAAAGTATTTTTTTAAGACCTCCTTAGCATGATTCTGATAAAACCAGCTATTATATAAAAATTAAATAAAAACTCGTCAAAAGCGGTCAGATAAAACTGTTAAAGTGGATTTATCATGATTTAGTTTTTGTTGGTGCAATTAATATACTTAACTTCGAAATCTACCTCCGCCTGTAGGCCGGGCCGGCAGGGATTTTTACAAATGGATTGACTTTTGGTACCTACTTCGTAGTTGTATTGTTATCAAAGGAAAAGAACTGTATTTTCTGCAATGCCGCTTATCATATTTATGTGAAATGCAGGTACTGTGTAAATGAAAACTTTCCTGTATTAATGAAACTATGTGAAATCGAAATCAAACTATTCGAATGCCGCGTAAATCTTTAAGTTATTTCAGTTACGCCTTATGATCGGTAGCAGAAAGTGCTACTTGCAAAAAAGAAATAGTATCTTTTATTTTCATTTTTGTGCACCTAATACATTGTATAATTGTATAAGGTATATTAAAACAGAAAATATTAATAATAAACTATTGGATGAATTTTGAATTGACCGTACTCTTTTAGCCACGAGACATTAATACCTTTAACCTTTGATATTTTATCATTTTATATATTTTTAGGAATATTGCGTGATCAAAATCAATGTTAAACAGGAGATATCAAGTTTAACCCTTAAATGCGCGATTTTTTTTTTTTTTTTTACTTTGTTTCGAAAAAAATATATATAATTCACTGAAAGGTTTATTACACAGGAAAAATAAAGAAAAAATCAGAGATACATTTTTCATATAATACGTAAATCTTTTTTTCCTGTTGCACATCTGCAATACTAGTAAAAACTACTGCCGTGTGCCTGTTTTACGCTAAAATATTACAAATTGGTAAATATTTTAATAGGTGTGTCTCCAAATACCTTATTTTATATATTTTTTAATTTTATAAAACTTAACCTTTAATCCTTTAATTACCAAGATAGAATACATTCTAGAAACTAGGTAGTTCAGAGAATCTGACTTTACACCTGAAAGTTTCAATGGTTAATTTCGCTTTATTTAAATACGGAATATCTGTTATTAATTATAGCAAATATTGCTATTTTAATTTTCTGGTGTGAATTAGGTACATACGAATAAAAATATCTATTAAATTCAAAACACTGTTGTTAGCATATATGCAAAGCGGCGCACTAAAGGGTTAAGAGCCTGTGATCCTTCAATAGAAAAACTAGTAACAGAACACCCTGCTTTGAAATTTTAGATCAAGGATTTTGTTAAAGGAAGAGAAAAAACTCTGTTTTGCTATCATTGTGTTCTTTTAAACCAGAAACTATATCAACTTTTTTGTGACTCTATTTTTCAACTTTTCTACTGCGTGTTTGTGTGTGTGTGCTCGAAAAGATATTTAATTTGGCTGTGTACATTAACTTCAACTGAAATATAAAAATTGTATCGCTTATTTTTTGCTTTGACACTAAGTTTAATATTATTTAAATTTGGTCCTGTACGCATGATTTGTGACATACTTCAACAGAAACTATCTCCTAACTGTGTTGTGACTATGATATCTTGAAATTATATTTAAAATATTTTGACTCAATTCTGTCTATAGCATTGTCAAATCCCAAAGAAAATCACGTTTGTACCCTAAAGTATTACATGTGTCTTTATACTGCATACAAGTAAAAGTACAATTTTAGCACATTTAGCTAAATGAAGAGAAAGCAATTGCTAATAATTTGTAACAATTTAAATGCTCAACTGACAACATGAATAAAAACTTGATCTAGCTAGGTACCTTCGTACCTGCTGATGAATGTTTATTGAAAAAATATATTTAAGACAAATATCATAAAACTTGACTTAACTTGAAGAAAATTGTTTATACGTGTACATGGAAAATTAAATATTTAGTTTGTCAAAAAAATGAGGTCGTTTGATTGCAATTTTAACTATTAAAATGACATATTAACATAAACTAATATAAACAAATATAAACTAATTTAAACTGATATCTCTTTTATAATGAATAAATAAATACATCAACGAAAAACATTTTCCTCGGGTAAATCAAACTTTACAAATACTTTATAAAAAATTTATTAGAATTTTAACAGAAAAGAAGACACCGTAATTGCTATTCTAGTATTATTATTTGCTATACACTTATTATCAAATGATTAACTCTTTTTCTTCGTTTAAATAATACACACAAGCAACACTTTTTCTTAACAACTCATTTTTTCGCTTCAAATTATAGAAATGTAACAATATGCAACATCTTTTTTTAAATATAAAAATTGTATATTTATTTTTTACAAGAGCAACATATCATATCACTGTGCTTTAATTTTCTATGTCTGCAGTTTATTCGTTCTTTTTTGTTATCCAACATCATGTTTCACATATTCATGTATCTGTTTGCCTGTTTTTTTCACGTTTTGTTTCTCCATTTCCTGATTTGTTTATTTGAAACATTTGTTTCTTTTTGCAGCATATGTCTTTAGTAATTTTTTAATGTATAAATAGAGTACTGATTACGATAAAGATATGATTTTTTTCTCTCCACCTAATACGTTTGAAAACACTGCCTTTTTTATTCTTCAGTCTGTAGATATATACATATATATATATTTTTTTATTTTAGCCAAAACTATTATACGTTAGTTATAATATATTCTTTTCAACGTCATACTACTGTGAAATATCATAATTAAAATTGTAGGATTTAAAAGAACAATTTTCAACAAAATTTTGATTACTTGCTTAACATTAAAAGACAAATTAATACTATTTCCTTTCTGATTTAAAATTACTAGGCGATCTAACCCGGGCTTCCTGGGTTTCAGAACTAGTTTCTTAAATTGAAAATTTTACTAATTTTTTGCATTTAACATACTTAATATATTAATAACACGGAAATTTTTTTTATATAAAATAATATCAATAATGTATTCAAATAAAGTTTGAAACTTATTAAAAGCAATACTTTCTTATCAACAGTATGCCAGGAACTTATAATCGAAAGCATCGAGATTTATAAATTTACAGCAGCGTTTTTGATTATGATAAATTCAGTGTTTTAAGCACATAGTTCAATTACATGTCTGTTAAGCTTGTGTTTTATTTATATTTATTATTTTATTTATTAATTGATTATGTTTTAATTTCTGCATGGAATATTAACCGGAAACAAATATTGAAATAGTTATATCGTTTTAAGCGCTAACATTTTAATCTTTCGAAATCGGACTGGAACAAGACACATTCTCTCCCCCCCCCCCACCCGTCTTTTTTTTTCCCTTTTTTTTTTAATATGCCATTAGCAATCGACTTAGGATTTAGTTTAAGACCCAAAATCAATTTGTCTTGGTTTTTTCTACACTGTTTCCTTATATTGCTTCATACTATTTTTATTCTAAATTTTATATTCGCAGATATTCTTCACATTCTTTCTAATAAATTTAGAAAAGAACGAGTTAAATAAATTTAAAACCTGAGAAAAATCATTATAAAAAAAATCCCCTATGAAATTCGAATCACATTCACATATTTGAAAACTATTTTAATCACAGATACTTTATATATTTTAAAATCGGATAATTCAACGCTTATAAACATTATAAAATGAATATTGAAGAGGATTTTACCGTATATAATAAGTGCCGAAACATATTAACACATTGTCGACAGGAAACGAGAATTCTCGTTTTCTTTTTAAAAATATCATTGGATAAGGACGTAGCTTCTACCTTAGAGAAAATGCATTTATATCATGTTGTCCATATTTTTTTAGATTTTAAGACATTTTATATTAAATTCGTACATTGAAAGATATTTACCAATGCATAAACTTAAGAAACTTATCTAGAACACAAATTTACAAAAGGGCGATTCTCAAAAGGTGGGCACTGGACACAAGTCATAACTTTAAGCCTTTCAAACATAACTTTAATTATCATTGACTTTATTTATTTATTTATTTTTTTTTACACTGAGTTTTTAATTCTATTCAGAGACAGAAAATGACATAATTTATTGTAAAAGCTTTGTATAAATTCTTAAAATTTTATTATTTTATGCTAAAGAGGCCAATTACGGACATTCATAACGTTAACTGCTCCAATGTACCACCAAGAAAAAGAGTTTTAACTTTTTCCCAGGTGTTTCTAATGGTAAACCACGAATGCATAAAGGAAACGGATGAGTTTTTGATAATTTCGTTAAGAGATGGCAGACTGATTTATTGCTTTTTTGAAGATAGGAGGACTTTTCTATAAAGAATTTTTCTGTATTTTGTTATGTCCGAAAGTAACGTACGTAACAAAGCATTTGATTTTATTATTATTATTACTGGATAACAAAAAGTTAATTATGCATATATATATGTATACAGACACATTTACTACATTCTTAGTCTTAAGAATTTTTTAAATACTAAGAGCAACGTCCAAAATCTGTAACTCCAAAATCTGCAAATGTCCAAAATTTGTAACGTACACAACTGCTAATTAAATGCTTTAATCAATAATTTTCCAGAATAGTTGCTGTCTTTTAATGTTTGTGTATAATTTTGTAGACATACTATTAAAATATTTATATATTATATTTATAGACAAAATGAAAAAAAAATTGGCCTTAAATTTGAAAATTTGAAAAATTACATATAGTTAACGTTTAATGATAACACCTTTTGAAATTCTCCCAAAAGCCTTTCAGAACAGGGAGGAATTTCTACTGTTTTAAAATTCAGATTTGATAAAAATTGCCCGTCGGCAATATATTAACCCCTTGAGGAGCACCGGTATATATTATATACCACTTACGGTTAATGAAGTTTTACACCAGATTTATTAAATTTTACTTTTCTAACTTTGGTGGAAAAAAGCCATAAAATTGCTTTTACTTATTTTGAAATAGAATTTTTCAAAGATTCAGCATTTCACAAACGTAATTGCTTACTCCTCAAGGGTTTAAGTGAGTGAAGTGATCATATTGGCCAGAAATCATACATTAATAGCAGTGACTTAGTTTTCCTGTAGCATTTTAACAATCGAGTACAATCGAGTACCGAACTTTAATTTGGATGCAGCCCCTAAGATATGCCCATTTTAGATTAATTTATTTCTGAAACTAATCGTACGAATTTCATGAAAAATTGTATTTAGGCTAATTGAAGATCGTAGAATTTATTTGTGGTGTCAAAATTGGGACTTGCCATCGAAAAAAAGCTTTTGTGCTTGTTTTGATATATAGATGGCTTCTCAAGCCAATTTTAGAATTTTAGATATATCATTTAAAAGTAGACTTTATTTCAATTGTTTGGTACTAGTAACTTTTTGCTTCGATAATTTCTTGCAGAGTTAGTAGAGGGTGTTTGCTCTCCCCCCCCCCCCCCATGAATATACATGTGCCCATTCGAGTCATTCCTACACTTTTTTCAGGGATATACTTCTTGCACTTTGAACAAAGACGCATATCCTTGAACAAAGACATGGTCCTTTTGACAAAGACGAATACGCTTGACCAAAGACCTTGTGTTTTGTCAAATACCCATACCCTTGAACAAAGACAAGGTCCTTTTGGTAAAGATGCATATCCTTGAACAAAGACACGGACCTTTTGGCAAATGAAGCAAAACCTTTATAGGGGACTTCTGTTTGTTTACATATTTCACTTTCAAACAATAGCGCTAACTTATGTGAGCCCACCCAATAATTTAACCCATATTGGACCACACCAATTGAATATTTTTGAAAAATTTTAAAACTTCAATTACATCATTAATATGGTGTAATTAAGTAGATACTAGCAAAATTTTGAAAAAAGTTTTTAATTTTTTAAGTAACTAGTTGTCCTATAAACAGGACATATTAGTAGGACACATAGTAAGGACATATAAAATGCATACATAAACTAATTTTATGAGCAAATATTTTACTTTACTTTAAAAATACTGTTTGTGTTGTACAAAAATACTCCATGATTTCTCCAATAAAAAGATAATAATAACGGTAAAATTCTAGATTATAAGATCACAATTCTTAAAGAATTTTTTAAATAGACTTTTTCAGTTAAATTTTAATTGGTTACTTGTTTTTTTTTTGTTTATATGTTATACTTTTAGGTATTTTAAAGACGTCATAACAAAATGCATCCAAAAAATCCTTACCAATTTAATTTTTAAAAATGTCTTATTAGCTGTCCTATTTATAGGACAACGGTCCAATATGGGTTCATTTCTCCGCACACCTGATTTCCATTAACCTATTTTCTTATTTATTTATTTATTTAATCGCTGAAATAAAATTTGGATTTATTGAAGTTCTTAAAACAATTTTGTTCGAAAAAAATTAAGGACTTCAATCAGACTTATACCGGGTTGTCCCAAATATGACCGATGATTTTAAAATTCCATAACTTGCAAACGGTGACAGATATTAAAAAAATTCTTGCAAGAGTGTTATGTAAGATGTCAGGAGTTTGTATGCTGCGATTCTCAGTTTTAGTTACAAATAGCATTGATAGATGGCGCCGCAAGCAATAACCGCTAAATCCAGGCCTGATTTTTCCTCCTCTTTCTTCTTCCATGCAAAAAAAGAAGATTGAAATGTATTGAATGGATCCGAAAGTACCAAAACCGGGTCTGAACTGAGCACCTATTGCTCTCAGTTCCATCTATTGTTGGAAATTCGAACTAAAATAACGAATCACAATGCAAAAACTCCTGACATCATACATAATCCTCCTGCAAGAATTTTTTTAATATCTGTCATCGTTTGCAAGTTATTGAATTTTAAAATCATTGGTTATTTTTGGGACGAAAATATTGTCTATTGGGTTTATTTTATCTTTATGCATATTGAGTTTATTAGGTATTTTTATTACAATTAAATAGAAAATATGTTTTTATTTTTATTTGAATGTACTGTGGTTAAGCATAAAAGTAGGGGATGGTAGTACACAGTGAGACGAAAATTATTATTACTTAACAAATGGATCGCCATTTGTTAAGTAATGTTTAGCTGCATCAGAAAATAAGACAGCAGTTAAGAAAAGTTAAGAATTTTTTTTTCTACATCTTTAAGCTACACATTAATGTATAAATGGTTTCAAAAAAGTTATTTATAAAGGCACAGAAGCAGCATAACAGAGTATCGAAAATTGTCTCACTGTGTACCAGAAGTAGTACACAGTGAGACAATGTATATATTTGCATAAATCATCCATTTTTACACTCTATCAATAATTTTCTGCAGTTTATGATTTCTAATTAATATTTCTAGATTTTCAAAATATTAAAAATATGAGCCTCGGGTGGACAATGGCAGACCTTGGGCTACTTTCATGCAAATTTTCAGCCTCTTACGTTTAGTAAATTTCCCTAGCCATCGCACGACCACACACACACAAAGAAAGAGAGAGGGAGAAAAAACCCTTCTTTTATTAATAAATAACTTTTTTAACATCAGAACCACATAGTAGGTACACAATAAGACACGTCTCACTGTGTGCTTTCGTTGCGTTGTAACAAAATGGATGCCACATCTGTTACATCAATTTTATCGCTTTAAAAAGCTTATATCCTTTTGCCGAAATAGTCTGTTATTAGGCATAGCTGGGTTTGGTTAAGTAAATATATGTCATATTGGAGGAAATAAACTGTAAACTAGACGTTTATATAACTTTAACCACTATAAAATAAGGAATTATTTAATATTTTGTCGGACCAGTAACTGAAATACCGAAACTTCATCCACGTGTTGCATAAGATGAGGTCGTTATGTGTGTGTGCCAGCTTGAAGAAAAAGTTACAACAATATGTCAAAGTGGCTGCTGTCCCACTGTGTACCATGTCTCACTGTGTACTCTCCTACCCTATATAATAATGCATACCCTATTTTGTCATCAGTTTTAATGTCTTGATGAATCGATGAAGATGACTAAAATGACTAGTGTTTCTTGATATTTATAGTGTTTTGCATTTTCAATAGTTAGTAATTTTTGTCTTATTTATAATACATATTAATGTACTTATAAGGAAGAACTTGTAAGAGTATAATTTAATCAATTATTTATTAAACTAGCAAAAGCCATGTTTTGTTTGAATTCACGAAGCATTATTTAATAAGATAAATATCTGAAAGTAACATTTTCTTTAATATTATTTTTGCATCTTTATTAAGCAAAAACGTAATTTTATGTTTTGGCGCATTTTAATTTTATAAATGCAAGTTCAGCCAAATAACTAAGAATTTCTACGGAATTTTTTATTTATGATATAAAGAATTTAACAATTAATTTTATTTGTTTACAATTTTTTTGTTGCCATTTACAAAAAAAATAAAATAAAAAAAAATCATAATATAATTCTTTTAAAATGCGTAAGTATCGTCTCCGTAAATAATTTCACATAATAAGAATAAATTGGGTATTTGAATTTTTAACACTGAAAAATACTTTTATAATTGAATGCATAATTGAATTTTCACAAATTTTAATTCATTAAAGTATGCTATAATTTTCATTTAAAAAAAGGTATTTTAAACATTTCATAAAAGAAATCGTGAAACTGTTTAATTAATCATGATTCTTTCTATAATAACTAACTCCACGATTTATTTTTTCTTCCGAAAATATACGTGTTTCCTTTTTTATTTACAAAAATGCGTCCGTAATGGAAAAACATGTAAAATAAATTAATTAAAGTAATAATTTTTTAACGTTATCCTTCTATATATAAAAAAAAAGTTTTGATTTGGAAATGGACCAATGAAAATCTGCGTAGATATTCCCAGCAGATCGGCATCCAATTTGAATGCTTAAGCATGGCCTTTCTTCGTTAATATTAAAAAAACTTTTGCATACAAAAATATGAAAATCGGTGGTATTATACAGAAATGTTTGATAAACACGCTGATGCCAACAGTTTTCAAATCGAAGAATTATTTTAAGAGATATTTAATGCCAAAGTTGGACAAAATCGTTCCATCAAAAAAGTTTTATAGGAGCAAAAACTGTACATAGGAATTTAATCATTTTTAGATCATTTTATGCGTCAGGATTTCCCGGTGTGCAGACTGCATTTAGTTTTTTAATTTGACTCATTTTTTAAGGTTTTATTTCTATTTTAAATTCAAATTTTCAGCATTTCGAGAGATTATTTTTTACATATTTTAGAAAAATGTATTAATTTAAACTGTTGCCAATTGTATAAACAACGCAAACAATAATGTTTGCTTCAAATTAAAAATTTATTTTATACGTGACTATTATAAACAGAAAATATAAAAAGCAGGAATTCATTGAAAATTACGTCATAAAAACTATATTTACACGTGAATTTTAAAAGAGAAAGAATATTGTAAAATAATAAATTCATTAACATGCGCTAGAAGGCTTAAATAGGAGAATTTACGTCACATTACATTTATTACATAAAATGAACAAAAAATAATATTGCAAAACATTTTAAATTTAAAAATTGCGCGAGACATTTATTTGATATTTTAAGATGATCATAATATTTCCTTTCTAACAAAAGTTTTTTTACGTGAATATTAAAAAGATTAAGAAAGGTTTGATGCAAATTACGTCAGATTATAATTGTCAGATTCAAATTATAATTCATCAATCTTCCGAAATCTTTTTATATCCGATCAAATTAGCGCGTGCTGTTCGAGTCTGTGGTGTCTGAACGGGGGTTGACGAGCGCAGCTCGTGGGGGGCAAAGCCCCCTAGTTCTGTAAAAAAAAAAAAAATAATAATAATAATATTGTCCAAATCTACAGGTCATAATTTATTTTTATGTTTAATTTCAAATCAAAATACTGAATAGTTTTTTTTTTTTTTTTTTTTTTTTTTTTTTTTTTTTTGTAAAGGATTCGCTTCGCTGATCCTAATTATAATTAAAATTTCGAATTATCATATTTAGTCATTCACTCCTCCCCACTCCTCTCTCCACACACATGCACTGAGAAAAAAATGTACGTCCCACCCAATATTTTTCGAAAAATGACGCTACTGCTTTCGAACAGAAATAGAATTAAAAATACAGACTACTTCAATATACATTATTATCTTGTACTTCATGCAAAGATTTTAAAATTCAATAAATAATTTACGATGATTTCATATGAAAATTTACTTGCTGATTTTAACAAGGATATGTCGAAAAATTCAGGTGTAGAAAAATGAATGCAAAGTGTCGGTTGTGCTGAAACTACCTGCGCGTATAAAGGACATATAAACTGTAAAGTAAATGTGGTCTATATGTCGGGCCGAAACCGTTCTCTACAATATACTGGGTGATCAGAAAATATGTGGAAATTTTTAAAAGGTGGTAGAGGAAAGTATTTTAATACATGAAAATTTTTCCAGAGTGAAACATTCGCCTTGCATACAATATTTCAAATGAAAATCAAATTTTCAAACTAATTGCTTAAAAGGCGCAAAGACTAACATAGTGAAAAAGATTCTATGCCGGGACTCGAACCCGAGTCATCAGTATAGCGCACTGACGTTCTACCGACTAAACCACATGGAACGATACCCACCCTGGAAAATTTCTCACTATTATATGTTGGCAAGGCTACAAACGGAAAGCCGCGGGCTTTCACAAGGCGGAATATTTATCGTGAGTCACCGACACGGGGCAAACACAAAACTTAATTAAATCCCGCATTGATTTTCATTTGAAATATTGTATGCAAGGCGAATTTTTCATTCTGGAAAAATTTCCATGTATTAATATAGTTTCAATCGATGCTGGATGTAATTAAGTTTCGTGTTTGCACCGTGTCGGTGACTCACGATAAATATTCCATCTTGTGCTGCATTTGTAGCCTTGCCGACATATAATAGTGAAAAACTTTCCAGGCTGGGTATCGTTCCATGTGGTTTAGTCGGTAGAACGTCAGTGCGCCATACTGATGGCCCGGGTTCGAGTCCTGGCATGGAATATTTTTCACCATGTTGGCCTTTGCGTCTTAGCAATTAGTTTGAAATTTGATTTTCATTTGAGGTAAGTATTTTTTGTCAAAATAAGCAAATTTTTGTCATAGAATGCATATCCGGAAATGGCGTGTATAAGAGCCATCTATTGACGCTTATACACTGCACTTCATTCCATCTTTGAGATTTTTCTTCCTTACCAGCGCCATTAAACACGCCCTTTTCTGACACACATATGCCCCATCAGTGGCCGATAAGTTCTGCTCTCAAAGCTGGTAGATGAGAGGTGCTGTGTTCGAACCCAATCGCGCCCGTCGGCTAATCGTTCGGAGTTTTCCCTGGTTTTCTTCGCACCTGGGATATCCTTGCATAAATACGGGTTAGGTTCTCTTAGAAAGACCGTCACGGAGGGCACTTCCCCTCGGGCCTATATCCCTCGAGTAGATAATTGGCCGTCAAAAAAAAAAAAAAAAAAAAAAAAAAAAAAATTAACTGACACGTATACTGTAACGAAAAATGCTTGTTTTGTTCTCCTCGACCACCATTTAAAATTTTGCTAGTTATTTTCCTACCACTCTGTATAAGCTGATAGCCTTATTAAGAGCATAACCTTATTCGGTACGAGTACTTTAGATATAACGTGGTTCCTTAAAAACAACAATAATAATAACTAAAGAAAATATTTGATTTCGATATCAAGGCATTTTGAAATACTGCAAACTTAGTTTCCGCGAACGCTAAAGACACGTATTATTTTAAGTGAATTTTATTTAATTAAATTAAATTTTCTACAGCGAAAATTTAATAATGTAAAAGCGAAGATAATGCGAAACCTATAGCATAAATTCTAAATAAATGATAAATTATTATACAAGTGAGTATAATAACAAAATATTACACACTTTCAATAATGAAAAATTTATTTCTCGGCCAATAATGATATTAGTTTCGAAATCGGGATATTAATATTAAATTAAAATTACTCACTAGTATAGTCATTTTCACTGTGAAATTACTGTTGACACCTTATGCAGAACAGTTTTGAATACTTAATTAAATTTTATGTTAAAAAAGCTTTTGTTTCATATTTAATTAAATAATTAATTACTTTTAACGAAATATTTTTAAGAACATTTATTTTTATGACAATATCTTAAATATTATAACATTTTATTTTTTCAATAATTAAAATATTTATTAAAGAATAATGTTTAATTGCAGAAATAATTTTTTTATTCAGAACTATATTTCTTAGTTAAGAAATAAAGGTAATTAATTAATTGCAAATGGTTATGAATCCCAACTTTTTTATTTAATGAAAAATATATAGACATAATTTAAATTTAAAAAATCCTGTCATATATTATTAATACGTTCTTAAATAATACAAATAGTTATTTCATTAGAAAGACAGATTTTTTTAAACAAATAAATAAGCGCAAAAGCAAATATTTACTCAAATGATGGTTTTTTTTTTATTTCATTGAATTAAATTGATAAATTTAAAAAAAAAAAGTGAAATATTTCTATGAAAATATTTGTAAAACATTACATTTTCTATAAAAGTTCAATTAATAGGATGTTTTTTTATGCATTAAAATTTTTAATTTACTATCTAAAACTTTGTTTCTTTTACTAAATTCTCGCTATCCACTTGAAGTAAAAAAAATCAAAGGATAGTTTGAATATGGAATTAAAGAAAAAAAAACCCACACTTTTATTGGTGTATTTAAAAGTAAAAATACGCCGAATTTAACATTCATCTTTTAAGAATCAAATCCCATTTGTTACATAATATTGCATTCTTATGTAAAAAACATATTAAAGGTTAAACAATAATGGTTTGTGATTAGAAAAATAAAATAAATTTCTCAGTTTCTTTATACGATATATGGCAACAGGAAAAATAAAAGCGTTTTATATTATTCAAATCTTTCTTTACATTATCGTACCAAACAAATATTTATTGTTGAGTTACGTGATAATAGATTAAAAAAAAATTACTACGGAAAATTATTTAAACGATTAAACTATCTGCCTACGTTTGGGGTGTTTTTATTGTTTTTTTTAAGAAAAATATTGAATAAATACAAATTTTTCAATACCAGCTTTTCCTTAACAAATACTATATGAATAGGTGTGCACTGAATCTCGTTTTGCTTTTGCAAATAATATTTATAATTTTGCGATTTAAATAATTTTCTATGTTTTTTTTTTTTTTTAATATATTCTTTATTATAATATTTTTAATATATAATTTATTTTTAATATATAATATATTCTATTATATATTATAATATATATAACATTTTCTATGTAAATCTACATTTATATCAGATCTTTTATTTATTTAAATCTTTATTAATACATGGAAATTATTCCAGAGAGAAACATTCGCCTTGCATACAATATTTCAAATGAAAATCAAATTTCAAAGTGATTGCTTAAAAGGCGTAAAGGCCAACATAGTGAAAAAGATTCCAAGCCGGGACTCGAACCCGGGCCATTAGTATAGCGCACTGACGTTCTACCGACTGAACCACTTGGAACGATACCTAGCTCGGAAAATTTCTCACTATTATATGTTGGCAAGGCTACAAACGTAGCACAAGATGGAATATTTATCGTGAGCCACCGACCTGGGGCGAGCACGAAACATAATTAAATCCAGCATCGATAGAATCTATATTAATACATGGAAATTATTCCAGAGAGAAACATTCGCCTTGCATACAATATTTCAAATGAAAATCAAATTTCAAAGTGATTGCTTAAAAGGCGTAAAGGCCAACATAGTGAAAAAGATTCCAAGCCGGGACTCGAACCCGGGCCATCAGTATAGCGCACTGACGTTCTACCGACTAAACCACTTGGAACGATACCTAGCTCGGAAAATTTCTCACTATTATATGTTGGCAAGGCTACAAACGTAGCACAAGATGGAATATTTATCGTGAGCCACCGACCTGGGGCGAGCACGAAACATAATTAAATCCAGCATCGATAGAATCTATATTAATACATGGAAATTATTCCAGAGAAACATTCACCTTGCATACAATATTTCAAATGAAAATCAAATTTCAAAGTGATTGCTTAAAAGGCGTAAAGGCGTAAAGTGGTTTAGTCGGTAGAACGTCAGTGCGCTATACTGATGGCCCGGGTTCGAGTCCCGGCTTGGAATCTTTTTCACTATGTTGGCCTTTACGCCTTTTAAGCAATCACTTAAAATTTGATTTTCATTTGAAATATTTAAATCTTGTTTGATATAATACCTGTATTTTAAATAATTTTTAAATGATTAGTTATATATTCTGACGATAGAAGTTTTAATAATAATAAAAATAATAATTCAATAATGTAGATTAGGAACAAATAACTGTTGCCTTCTATTCATTTAAAACATTACTTTAATGTAACAGTAATAACTATTTTATTATAATAATATATTGTAATAATACACTATTGCTAATAATAATAATATTATTAAAAATTTTATTAATAATAATAATATTAATAATATCGCTGTTTAATCATCACAAATAAAGCTTTTTTAAATAACAATATTTAAATGATAAAAGCTTTGTTTCATTTGACAAAAAAATGACAAAAATCGTAATTTAGTAACAAGTATATATATATGTGTGTGTGTGTTAGTTTTTCCCGTATCAAAATTCATTTCATTTTAGAATATTCTATTTTGTTACAAGCCTAGTTTTAAATCTCAAAGTTATCCTTCCCGTGATTTTTCGCGCCAATTTCAGTGTTATATTACGTAAGATTTTTTCACGTCCCAATAAAGTGTTTCGGTGGGTGCGTTGATTGGTTTAAACAATCCCCCGCTCTGCGGAATTCTGTGTCATTGTGTTTTTGCAGCTTCTTTGATAAAAACTGATGCACTCTCTCAGCACGAAAATTTTCGTTGTTTTTCCTTTCCATTGAAGTCTGTATAGGGGTATTAGTGAGCTATAGAATATTTTTGTGTGCGTGATTGTAAGGTATTATTAAACGTACGGACATTATAAAACGTATAATGATATATTCTAATGATTAGTAATTTCTTTCTATGTCATCCAGAAATTTCAAAATTGTAATCAATTCCGTTTGCTTTTATCTGGTCATACGACTTGACCAAGTCCATTTAAACTTAGTTTTCACAAAATGTTATTATTATTATTATTTTAAACTCGGATGTACCTTTCTATAGAAACTATTATACGTTAGTATTAGTAATTTTGCCTAAAAAATTGTACAAATATCTCAATTTCATTTGATTTCAAGTGAATTGCTGTAGTTGATATAGGTGCAATGTTAAAAGAAAAGTCAGAGAAAAAAGGGAAAAAGGGGGGGATGTACTGGCGGAAAGTTACCGTCTAATCTCCGAGTTTTTTTTTTTTTTTTTTTTTTTTTTTTTTTTTTGTATTCCATCGTTTTTAAGATGAGAAGTTTCCGCTATCCAAAACAGGGAAATTCTGTTGTTATAAATGAATGTGATAAACAGAGAAATAATTTTTTTTAATCTAAATTATCTATATATTTAAAAAACAATGTTGTTTTTTAGTCATCAGCCCTGAGCTTTCTACTGAACCAATTTTGATAATTGTTTTTTTTTTTTTTTTTTTTTTTTTTTAATAAAAACTGTTCTTTTGCAGATGTACGTTTACTAGCTTTTTTTTATTTGTTTTCCTTTTTATATTCTATTTTTAATTTAAAATGCATTTTGTGAAGTTTCTTTAAAACAGTGGCAATCGGATTATTTCCATTTTTAAAGAGAAAAGAGTTTGTTTATTTTTATTGATAATATCCTTATTGATACCATTTTTCTCATCATAATTAAAAATAACATTAGAAAATTAGAACAGAAATTGACGTCATGCTTTATAAGAACACTCATTTACCACATAAAACTGTTACATTTCAATATTTCTTCGTTTCGGTGATACTGATGAAACTCTAAGCGAAAGGCTTCATTGAAATGATAGAAATATGAGAGAAAATGTCGTCATATTTAAAATAAAATTAACAATTTCATTGATAAAACTAAATATTTTACCACAAATGCGTCTAAAAAGGGCATAAATTTCTGGAATTTTTATTCGCAGTTACTGAGATTAGAACCTCAAGTCAAGAGTGCGAATGTTCATATGCAAAGTTGTAGCTGAAAAACGTGATTTCCAGTTTGGAAAAATATTTAGTAATAAAATATTGCATTTGAAGATATTATTAAAATGATCAATAAGTGTATGAGAGGTGCGTACGTAAATTTTGAGATGGTATAAATGACGTAAGGTTTAGATTTCTTTCAGAAAGAAATTCTAGGATTGTGTCAGAGTGAAATAATTTTTGTTGATTTTCCATTCCATAATACGTAGTATAAGAGCCTCATTTGATAATTTCATCATATTTACTTATCTAAATTATATTTTAATAATTACGCATACGTATAAAGTTTAATTTTTCAATAACTTGGAACAGTTGAAGTTTAAGGAAATGGAAATAGTATTTTGGAAATTTTAGATTAAAGTAATGTTTGTTTTAAGAATCAGACTAACCAATGTTCAATAGATTTTTTATTACAATTAATTTTGTAGTTTTATTATTAATCAATGCAACTGTTCTTATTCAAACATTTTGGCATTGAAATAATTTTTGTTGATTTTCCATTCCATAATACGTAGCATAAGAGCCTCATTTGATAATTTCATCATATTTACTTATCTAAATTATATTTAAATAATTACGCATACGTATAAAGTTTAATTTTTCAATAACTTGGAACAGTTGAAGTTTAAGGAAATAGTATTTTGGAAATTTTAGATTAAAGTAATGTTTGTTTTAAGAATCAGACTAACCAATGTTCAATAGATTTTTTATTACAATTAATTTTGTAGTTTTATTATTAATCAATGTAACTGTTCTTATTCAAACATTTTGGCATTGAAATAATTTTTGTTGATTTTTCATTCCATAATGTGTAGCATAAGAGCCTCATTTGATAATTTTATCATATTTACATGGAACAGGTATTTGTGTTGAATATTATAATACCCGTTTTTTTATCTTCTTGCCTTCTCTGGGAAATCGAACCCCGGTACTCGAACACGGCGTAATAGGATGAGAGCTCTATCTTTACACCAAATGGCTTCATCCAACAACTTGTTCATAGACCAAAACATCAATTACGGAAACTTAACTGTAATTTTTCCGTTTTCTCTTAATTGAGAAGAAACATTTCCGTTTGTCGTTCTCGTAAGTAAGCACTTGAGTTTTTAACATTTAACGATTAGGGATAAAATGAGATTTTTTGTTTATTCCTTGAAATTCTACGAATTCCACTAAGAATAGAAATTTTCCACTAAAGGACAAATCTTTCACATAAAATCACAAGTTTCCACCAAAAAGGACAAAACTTTCACATGAAATCATATGGTGTTATTTTACAGTGTATACTGTTTTCTTTTTTAAAATTAGAAATGAAATAGATATTTTTTGCTGTTTAAAATCACTCCAACGTTTTCCCCGAGTGTAGACCGGGAGTGGGGGGGGGGGGGGTAAAAGCACTGTTTTTCTTATACCTGCTGCAGGTGAAGTGGTTAAAAGCTATTTCTGTTTCAGAATATTTAAAAATATAACTTAACTTTATTAAGAACTTTCACAACACATTCCATCAGAACCAATATAGCTAGGCGTGACTTGTGTTGCCTGGTGTCCCAATTTACGCGAGAAGTTTCGGTTTTCAGGGACTCCAAGACTCGTCCCCCAGAGGCACTGCGCGAGACGACAAATGCCCCGATTTTTCATGACGCATAAATTCTTCTAACTGGCTTTTAAAATCATGTTAATTGTTAGTTTGTATCGAGTGGAACTTAATACACTAAAACCTCTAAATACAGCACATGTCTATAAAAGAACATTTCTTTGCCGACTGGAATTCCGTGAAACTTGACCTGCTAAAACGGAATATTTTTACAACAGCTAAGTTTTCTTTTTTTTTTCTGTACAGGTTTTACTGTACTTTGTTTAGCAAAACTTTGGAAACGGTACCTGTTTGTAATAGAATTTGGTCTGAAATCTTTATCATTCCTGCGAAAGCAGTAACATTCAATTATAATTGTTCAAGCGAAACGGAATTTTGTTTCTGTCTTTAGCGATTCCACTTTCACAAATTGCACTTGTATAAGATTATTGTTTTTTTTTATATATATAGTAAATCATTAACCCTTTAAGATCTAACCTGTACAATTGTACAGGTGTCCTATAGAAAAAGAAAAAATCTTTTCTTCTTTTTGTGCGATTTAAAGTCGAGCCTACACTCTCAGAAATGCGTGGATCCTGACATAACCTGACATAGGGTAAAATAAATAATGTGAACATTAAAAAGGTCTACAATCTTACTTAAAAGGCGACTATTGTAATGAAAAAGATGTTAAGTTTGAAATATACATTTTATTTGAAACTTCTTAGTACTTTCAAGCCTTCCAGGCTTCAATCTTCTTATTCCATCAGAGAATATCTTAATAACTAAATGTTGTTTATTTATACAATTACGTCACTTTGTTTTGAATATGAGAGAGCCAATAATTACTAGAGTTGAAAGTAGAAGTAGCAGTAGCAGTTTCTTGGATTGAATTTAATTAGAGGAAATATATATTATTATTATTAATTACAGTTCCATTTATTTTATGACCTCACTTTATTTCTCATACGTCACTTTCCATGGGTAGAAGAAAATATTTAACTTCTGTACTTTAAATTTTATTACGTCACTTTGCTCAGGTTTTCAGGATTTATTTTCAGGATACTGAACCAGAAACTGAGGATATTGTACAATAGGGCGTCGCTACATACTTGATTGCTTTTACACAGGATTTCTATTGATTCTCTTATAGCGGATGCGTAATAATTGGAATGCGTAATAAAATGTACATTTTAAACTTGTAACACCTTTTTCATTACATTATTCGCCTTTTAAGTAAAATTGTGGACCTTTTTAATGTTCACATTATATATTTTATGTTGGTGAAAAATTGCGTTTAGTCTTATGATATTATCTGCCATAGGGTATTTTTAAAATATTTTTTTCAATTAAATATAATCCTATTAATTTGGGTAAACCACCAAAACTGTTCACTTCAACCAAAAATCCTCCGGTCTTAAAGAGTTATAAGACGATATCTTAAGTGACCGGAGAAATATTCCCTTTCAGACAGGTTTTTTTTTTTTTTTTTGTCTTAGTGGATATATTGTATAGTATTCCTCCCATAGGGACTATGAATATTTTCCGGTTAAGATAAGACTCCGTTATAGACAGGTACCGTTATCATAAGATGTATTATGTTTCAAATGAAAATCAAATTTCAAAGTAATTGCTTAAGAGACGCAAAGGGCCAACATAGTGAAAAAGATTCCATCCCGGGACTCGAACCCGGGTCATCAGTATAGCGCATTGACGTTCTACCGACAAAACCACATGGAACGATAACCAGCCTGGAAAATTTCTCACTATTATATGTTGGTAAGGCTACAAACGCAGCACAAGATGAAATATTTATCGTGAGCTACCGAGACGGGGCAAACACGAAACTTAATTAAATCCAGCATCGATTGAAATTATATTAATATAAAACTATGTAGTAAACTATATAGAAACTATATAATATAGTTTCTATCGATGCTAGATTTAATTAAGTTTCGTGTTCGCTCCAGGTCGGTGGCTCACGATAAATATTTCATCTTGCGCTGCGTTTGTAGCCTTGCCAACATATAATAGTGAGAAATTTTCCAGGCTGGGTATCGTTCCAAGTGGTTTAGTCGGTAGAACGTCGGTGCGCTATACTGATGGCCCGCGTTCAAATCCCGGCATGGAATCTTTTTCACTATGTTGGCCTTTGCTCTTAAGCAATTACTTTGAAATTTGATTTTCATTTGAAATATTGTATGCAAGGCGAATATTTCTCTCTGGAATAATTTCCATATATTAATGTACTATGTTTTTATGTACAGATATGGAATTTGCTGTGCCGCATTTTCCCCCTTGCCTTTATGTCCCGCTTTTTTGTGACAGTGAACCTGACAAGCCAGATGCTTAAAGGATACTTAACATCTTGACACCGTAATGCTAAATCATATTTATAAGTTTCGCAAGTTTATTCTTTTATAGTACAACTCATTTTAAATAATAGTCTTTTGTCATACTTTTCTGTTATTAAATATGGTGAATATTACTATTTGGAAATAGTGATACTGGTAATGAAGAACCGAACTCAATATGTTAATAATGTCTATGTGTTTCACATTTCTCTCTAGCTTTTCAAGATTTGAAATACACAATCGAAGTTTATAAATTACCGATATAGTAGATTCTATCGATTTCGATTCTACAGATGTATTTGAACATAAACTGCAAATGCCGAACAATGTTAACCGTCGAAGTTGGAACCGAAACATAAAATTTATCTGGGACACCAAACACTTGTGTTAAAAAAAGGGGTGGGGCTGGGGAAAGGCGGTATGTTTCGTTTATGTTATTTTAATATTAAGTTATACAGAAAATCACTGAATAATATTTTCAGTTGAAAATAAAAATGTATTTTTGAAAAAACACATTTTAGTAGCATGTTAACAGAATTGTTGTTGGATTGCAAAAATAAAATCTTTAGCGAGAATCAAATTTTAAATTTGAATGTTGAATATTTTATCTTCTTTTTTAAACCTAAATTTAATCATTTAAATAGTCTGTTCAAGCAAAACTTGTAAAGTAACAATGGGATTAAATAAAAAAATTTATATAATGGATGTTTGTTCTTTTTCGAAATAAATACTTTACTCTGATTTCACAAAATGCTTTTGCAATAGATTTATTTATATGGAAATTAGGATGAAACGAGACTTCAATTTTATAATGTTTTATAACTTTATCGTGAATGAAAATATTTTTTTGAAATAAAAGTATATAAACATATACTGAAACATACTAATAATAACCTTCTTTATAAAATTAAATGGATATAATTTGATTATAAAGAATATTTGTTGTTTTGATCAAGTGCTTAAATCATAAAATGGATTTTTTGTTTGAATTCCAATGTATTTTTCTGTATATTATAATCTGTATATATCTTCTGTATATATCTGTATATATGTCGATTTATATACTTTTTTAAGAATACTAACTACGAATTTTCCGAATACAGATTTTCGATAATTTTTAACAACTATTTAAAAAAAAATCGGCTTCAAGTGATTGTTCCTTCACCCGTGACAATACTGCACTGTTAAAAATTTTGTGTTTGGTTGAAAGAAAGTGTAATGATGCTGTAGTGCAAACATAAGACGGTGAAATCGGTGAAATCTGGTTCTACCATTTAGAGCTTTGGCTCAATTGGAGATACAAATGTTGGAACGAGATTTCAAAATTTTATGGTTGCAGTTACTTGAACACGAAAAGTTTGCTCAATCCAGCGCAATTTTTTTAACAGTGTACAAGGCAAGTAAAAGATTTGTGTTATTTATTTATTTATTTATTTTTTTTTACACGCCAATTTCAACTCCCTTTGGAAACAAATCCGTTAAAACAGTCGTTTTATTTCTTTAAATATTTTGAATTCTTAATTTTCCCTTTTTCAAATGGCATATTACTTTTGTTTCTACGACAACAAGAAGTTAAAATTTTTTCCTTAATTAAGCTTGTTCACATCATACATAAACATTATATACGTAGATTTTAAACTCAATTTTCTCAAAATGTTACTTTTTGAACTTCTCTTTATAGAAACTATTACATATTGTTTGCAATCTGTTGTTTCACACTTTTCTCTGGTCAATGTGAAGTGAATTATTCTTACAAACATTAGTACAAAATTTTTATAAAAAAGTTTTTCTTTGGAAAAACACAAGTTTGTTGTTATTTGAAAGTTTTTTTAATAACAAAAGAATATCTGTTTATATGTTGACTTTATTAGGAATTGTTTATATTACGTATATAAAAAATTTCCAGTGAATGTTTTTGGTAGTTTCTGAGAACAGGTAGGGAGATGGGGGCACATGTGAACAGAGGGCAGATGTGAACATCGCAATTTTTCAATAGTCATTATAAGTTTTTTTATTTGAAAAAAAAATTACTAAAGATGACACTACTTTAGACATATGGTAAAAATTTTTTGAAGCTTTTTGACATTTGTTTGTCCTCTGTAGCCAAAACACTGTTTTTAGATCTCCAAAGTAAAATCTTTGTTCCAAGTTGATAAGCGTATAACTTTATTTATTTATCCATTTTTTTTTTAATTTGAGTGTTTTAACATATACTATGAATACTAATAAATATTATTGATAAAGTCCTTTTTCTTCTAAAATTGAGAAATGTTAATGATTTATCAATTTAACAGAAGCAGCAATGTGGGGCACTTGTGAACAGACAAGTTGGGGCAGATATGAACAGTACATAAGTGCCCCAATACTCATTCTGTGATTCTGTTCCTTTCAGTTAACTTAATGATAAATAATGTCAGTTCCATTATCGATAATTTTCCTGAAATAGAAGATATTTTCCTCACACAAAGTTGATTTTGCATTAAAACTTTATCAAACACATCTTTCAGCAAATACATAACGAGCAACAAGCTCGTTTACGTTCAATTGTACTTTAAATAAATTTAATGTTTTCTAAAATGCAATAAGTGTTATATATTATTTTACTGAACAGGTTACAACAATATTTTTTATTCATTGTTAATACAAAAGTATTACCTTGAACAACTTTGCAAATTTTTCTAAAACATTTGTTCTAAACTTGCAATCATGACTTACTTCCATATCTAAAACAGTTAAGAATATGATGCTTTGAACGGAAATAGATATGAGTAATATTTTAAGAAAGTAAAATTTTTAAACTGATAACTACCGTAAAATCCCTATTGTAACTCCCCACTCTTTCAAAAGCAAAAGAAGTTAGGGGAGGGGATAGGTTATAGTCGAGATTTTTTTTAAATCATTAAAAATCCCTTCTTCATCTATAATTTACAAGTAAATAAGGCAAATACAGCAGTGGGAATCTTTTGTATTTCGGCAGATTTGAGATAAATAGTATGTAAACACCCCTCCCTAAAATTTTCCCCAAACAAAAACCCCTAAGCAAAATTTAAAAGTTTTAATTTCTTTTTAAAAATTGCTTCGTTATTTTTTTTTAATTTTATTTCAGCAATACTTAATGAATCATCTAAGCCTCCACCCAAAAAATCTACTTATTTTCATTTTATAATCTTTTCCTTAAACAAGTACCCATAAACTAGAAATATATATATATATTTCTTTATGGTGAATTTCACAGGTAATTAATTAATGATTACGATGTCAAATGAATAATAGAATAAAAAGTATGTCAAAGAATATTTTTGCCATGTGTTCACATTTGCCCCACGTGTGTTCACAACTACCCCGTTGATGGGGCACATGTGAACAATTTTTCGAATTTATAAAAGTATTAAAAAAAATGTAAGAAGGGTGATTTATACAGGTAATTTAAAAAAAATTACCATGTTTAAAAGAAAGTTCTATTTACTATATTGAGTACATTTTGTTTATAGAAATTTATCCAGTCATGAGAAAAAGGCTATATTTATGCGAACTATTCACATGTGCCCCCATCTCCCCTACATTAATTTAACATAGTAGGTATAGGACTTCCAACTGCTCTTAACAAGGTTAATTGAAGGCAACAAAGAGCTTTTTAGAGCAACCATCTGTTGCTATTCATAAAAAATGTAAATCAAATTGTTATAAGATTCTCTCCTGTTTGGCACGCAATAAACTATCCTATATTTAAGTATAACGCGGCAGGGCAATACTTATTTATTTCCAGTGTCACTTCTCAAAGTGAATTTAACATAGTAAAGCCTATGGAGCTCATAACTTTTTTCATTTTTTTCTTCCTACCGTTTTGTCCCTGATGCCACAATTTTTGTATTCTTTCTTAATTTTAATAATATTATAAATTTAAAGTGTGAAAATGTTTGCCTGATGTCAGGGTCAAAACGGATAATAAAATGTTTTTGCATATCGGTGAATTATAACCCAGAGATTAACATGGGCTATTTTTTATTTGCATTATTCAAATATTTTTCATAATAATGCCAAATTTCGCTTTTTTCATTGAGTATCAACGAACATTTTTCCTATAAAATTTAACATTTTTACTTCATTGTTGAAAATAATTCAAAATCCGTACTAATAGTTTGTCTATTTTCAGTTGAAAGATTTCCACATGAAAAACGAAACTGAAATAGGTTTTTTTTTTTTTTTTAAGAATTAGAAAGAAGATGATTATGGCGTCATAGTGGAAATAAAAATGACAATTTGTAACAGATTTTTTTTACGTTCAGATTGGAAGTTCTTGTCCAAACTACAGCAACCTTTAATTTTTTGTAAAATATAAGTTAAACCAATTGAGCAATAAAAAATAGAAATAAGATTCATACAAACTTTAAACACCCTAAAAATCGAAATAAATCTTAGACATTTTTAAAGTTTTGTATTTTGCATGTATCTTACCATTTTATGTACAATCGTCATAAACATGATACAAAATCTGGAATACAAATATTTACAACTTAAAAATGGAAAAAGTCTAAGATTTATTTCGATTTCATTTGAACGGAATCTGAGTTTTTAGGGAGATTAAAGTATCATATTGGATGAATTTTAATTTATTTTTTATTTTTCAATTGGTTTAACTTATTTGTTACAAAAATTTAACATCAAATGTCGAACGAATTGAATGATATATCTTAATATCTGTCCCTTCTCACACTGTAAAAAAAAAAATGGTAACGTTCCATTTAAAATCCAGGAACGTTTCGCCTTTTCTCAGGTTTTCAGAATAATTTAGCTCTATCCTGTGAAATTCTGGTTTTCTTATCTGAAACGTTCCTGAACCAAAAGTTGGAAACAGCAAAACGCTGCGGCCGCCATTTATTATTTTTTTTTTGCTATAATCCGTTGCTCGCGCGCGAGTGTCGAAAAAGAATTCCTTAAATGAATGTAAAAAAATCAATATGGAATGCAAATAAATCAATAGACGATATAATCCTTTACGTCTCTATTGTCAAGACAATTCAGATGAAAATACAATACCTCCGTGACATCGCTAAGAGATTATATCTCGTACTTGTCTGTAGAATGATTAAGGAGCAGACCGTGTAAAAAAAAATACACCTATTATTTGGATCTCCATTAACCAGGGGACCATCAAACATGATTCTCACCGATTTTGATTAATTTAAAGTATGTTTTAGAGTTCTTATATCTAATTATTCTTGTGAAAGGATTTCTTCAAATGGGACTTAGATTTTCAGAAATTAGATGCCGAGGTTTAGCATACGTTTCAAATACCCATTAGTTTGCAGCTCTCAACGAGTCTTTCGTGGTGTGGACGCAGAAAGCTCGCACGCCACCCGTACGGCCCGAGTTCGATGCTACCTCTGGACTTTTTTTTTCTTTTTTAATTAATTTTATATTTTAACACTTTATTACAATTTGATTTAAATTTGATATATATTTGACACTTTGAATTGCTGCAAATTTGATTTTTTTTTTATTTTCGGAAATAATATACAATTACGTTTAGGTTTTTTTTTTTTTTTTTCATGAAAATTTATATGTTATTATCTAATTTGTAAACTAACATAATTACTAACGAAAATCCAAAATATTTTATGTCTAGATTTTTTTTCTAATTATTATTTACATTTATATATTTTTATATTTTAAGCAAAGTTCAGAAACAATATATCATATATATATTTACTTTATTGAATTCTAACTGAAAATTTATTTTTTCGTGTAAATTATAAATAATAATTTTGACGTCAATTTCAAAATATTTTTTCATTCTAACAAATAATGATAATAAAGCGAAATTTGTCAACTGGAAATGTAAAAATCGTCTGCGGATCCTGCATGCTGTGAAATGTCAGTAATGTTTTGCTGTCAACAGAAATATTCCTGGTATTTCGCAGGAAACTTACTGGCATTTCTGTAGAAAGTTTTTAACATATACAGTAAAGTTCCAGTCATTTTCAAGAAATGTTTCTTGGAAATAATGGGCAACTCAGCTGCCCATTTTTTCCCAGGAACGTTGCGGAATTGTTTTTACAGTGCAGGCTTAAACAATGTAGGAACTTTTTTTTTTAATTTGTTCTGAAAATTAGGTTTTTATTTAATTATTATAAGGTCTTATATCAAAACTATTATACACATTATAATAAGTGATAGTTTTGTTTTCAGTTACAAATGTTCTATGTGTAAACCTTTCGTAACACGACAACCATCTAATCTGTAATCAAGTTCGTTCCACATATTTTGTAGTTTTAGTCTGTCAATGGTTTTTAATGCAGCACTGATGTGTTCTTTAAGTTCTTTGAGCGATTTCTTCAAAGGTGGTTTATAAACAAAATCGTTGATGTAATCCCACGGAAAGTAATTACCTGGCGTAAGATCCGTTAATCTTGGTGGCGATGTCAATGAGGGTAAATCATCGTTACCAATACGTGCAATCCAACGTTGAGCGATTGAAAAAAAAAACTTGGAATCTTTTTCTTTAGTTTCACATATCGCTTATGCGTGATTGTTTGGAAAATATAAATTTTTAAAATCCAGTCATTCATTTATGCTAAGCCTGCATCTTTCTTACGCTTTGGCCTAATTTAAAAATGTAAAATAGTATAGTGTATTCTAATAACACATTCAAATTTCATGAAATTTATCTCAAGAATTGCCAGACTATTGCGTAGTTGCAATAAAATCCCTGCCGGCCCGGCCTACAGGCGGAGGTAGATTTCGAAATTAAGTATACTAATTTCACCAGCAAAAACTAAATCATGATTAGAGATAAACCCATTTTAACAATTTTATCTGGCCGCTTTTGACGAGTTCTTATTTCATTTTTATATAAGAGTTGGTATTATCAGAATCATGTTAAGGCGGTATTCAAAAAAATACTTTTCTATGCTCAACAACTCGAAATTTTCTGGCACATTTTCAGATTCATTTTTAATAGAAAAATATGAAACTTACTGAAGTGATATTTGAAAAGATTTATAAGCGACCTGTGTTTTTATTTTTCGTTCAATTAATTAAAATTTGGTTTATAAAAATTATTTTCTCAGTAGGACAATATTTTTCTTTCTAACACAATCGCTTCGGGAAATTCGGTTCAAAATTACCACTTTGACAGCATTTTTTGAAATATATTCTTCCTCTATCAAAAAATCGATCATTACGGTACATTATTTAGTTTCTGAGTAAGAGCATCTACCAATTGGATGCATTTGAAAGAAAAAATGAATTTAAAAATGAGTCAGAAAATAAGCAGTTTGGATTTAAATACATCCTTAATACGATCATTGTTTTCTTCAATCGCTATGTATTTTTGATTTGCTTTTGCTGTAAGAATTGGTCCTATCAAAAACTTGTCAATATAAATATTGTAGACAATATTAAGAAGATATATAATAAATCCATTCGGATTTTATATCTTGTGAATTGGCGAAGTTGTGGATTTTTCTTCTTCAACTCCCCCTTTTAGTTTACGTTTTTAATTTTTTTTCTGGTATGAATTGGTCTTATCAAAAACTTGTCAGTATAAAAGTTGTAGATAATATTAAGAAGATATATAATTATATATTATTAAATCCAATTAAATTTTTTATAATAAATTTAATTGGATCTGATATCTTGAGAATTGACGAAGTTATGAATTTTTTTCTCCCAAAATCCCTATTTTTTGCGCCCCTTGAGCCCATTTTTAATTTTATCAAAAATCTGTGATACATAAATTTTTGGACCAATTTTTAGAAGTAATAAAAACTTTAAATTGATTTGATATGTACAAAAATTAAAAAGTTACGGGTTTTTTTCGGTTTTCACAAAACCCCTCCCTATTTCCATCCCCTTGGTCCGATTTTGCCCATTAACGAACTTGACCGAGATTTTATGTCCCTTCATTTTATGTATCAGTTTAGAAGGGATTTGTGCAGAATTATGAAAGTTATCGTGTCCAGAAGAAAGTGATATATATATGTGCTTATATATATATAAATATATATATATATATACACATAGATAGATAGATAGATAGATAGAGATATATAAAGTTTTTTACTGAGGTTGGTTTTGGCTTCTAGGGGTCATGATCGGTGTAGATCTGTAAATATTTTTCAGAAATTCTAACATAGGGGAGAATGTAATAGGTAATATTTCATACGAAATATATCTAAAAGTTCGTGCCCGATTTCCGATGCATCGAGTTTCGAAGCGTACCTAAGTTGTTTTAAATAGCAAAATGCAGCCGAATTGTCAACATTTAGTCTCTCAGCAATCTCTTCAGCAGATTATCCTCTTCAGTATCTCTTCAGTACTTATCCGCAGATTATTATTCTCTAAATCACGGATTACTGAATCACTAAACCATTATCGATGCTAGAATTTCACCCAGAGCGAATTTTATCGTTTAGATTGAAATCACCATTTTGAAATCGACAAAACACTCTTTAACTGTTGTAAGAGTGGGAGCACGATCCAGATAAACGTCTTGAATATTTTTTGTAGCACATCCAGTACTTTCTCCTTTTTTAAACTTTTGTAACATAACATGACGAAAATGTAACTTTTCATTTTCCATTTTGAATGCCATTTTCAATTTCGACCTTACACACAAATTAATTTGAAAAACTTTTTTTAATGCTATGTTGACACACGACACGTGTAGATAACTGTCAATTAATAATATGATTATAAAGGAAACATCAATAATTAAATTGAAGTACTATTACGTCTTGAAATTAACAGCACAAATATAATTAAAAAGTTTCACTAAAAGACGTAGGTGTGTCCCACCGAAATAAAGCCACCGTGATTGTGTGCTATAATTGGACACGAAACAAACCAATAAGAACGAAACAAATATATTAAGAAAGGTTACATACAAATACATATTTACAAGGAATAACTCGCTCCCTGCCTTACCTGGGCAGGAAAAAAATGAATTTGTAAAAAAATAGGGGGAGGGGAGTGTCCCGCCGAAATAAAGCCACTACTGTTAATACACAGTATATGCGCCATGTTTATATATCATTTGGAACTTACGATGTGGCATACCATTTACCACTCCTTGAGGACAGTAGCATCAATATTCTCCCATGCTTCAATGATGATGACCTTCAATTTTGCCGCAGACTGAAACTGTCTGACATTGGCATATACATCCCTACTGCGGATACCTCACACATTTTCTTGGGGATTTAGATAAAAAAAGGGGGGGCAGGACATTCCATGATATGCACCCGATTATCTAAAAACCACTCCCAGGAGGATTTTGCAACGTGAATGAAGGTCTTGTTCTGGAGGAAAGTCCAACTTAGTCCACCAATTCTCTTTGCAAATGGAAGTAAATGGTTTTCTAGCATTTCTTGGTAATCGGTAACCTTCAAGCGGCCTGAGAGAAAAGCCAGATTATGTTTTCCTCCAGAGCCGAGGCCTCCCCACATCATTAATGAGTTTCCACCTTGCTGTTTTTTGGAAAAAATTTCCTCTTCTATCTTCCTGTCATACCAATAGAAAGCAAGGCCGTCTGGCTCGTCTAAATTAATTTTTTTCTCATCTGAGACTATTACACTCTGCCACCAGTCCTTCCAGGTTTGATGATATTTGACCCAATCGACTCCCCTTTGCATGTGGATAGCTTTCAACATGGGCGGCTATTTCTTTTTCTTATATCGCAAGATGCTTGTAAGTTTTTTAGTTCATGACAGGTTTGATTTTGTCACAGGGACATTATTTTCTTTGGCCAACTGTTTTAGGTAAATACCACCCCGTGAAAGATGACGCAAAACTTCTCTTTCCGACATGAAAGTCATTTTCCTGCTTTTACACCTCCATTTTTTATACTCGTTCGCATTGCCCTGATTTACAAAATTGCCCACTACGATTTTAGACCCTTTGATTTGCTTAGATATTGGTCTATATGAAAGACCTTGTTCCTTAAAAGCTGTTATTTGTCCTTTCTCGAACTTTGATAGCTGGGTTTACTTTCCCATTGCAATACTGCAGGAGAAATAGAAAATACAACCTTCTAAAGTTTGCACAAAGTTCGATTGGCACAGAGCAAGTATTTGACACTTCCTGACATCATAAACATGTTAACTGAAGCAGCTCGAACGTCGGTAGTAACCGATAAATACTAATATTTGCAGTGGCTTTATTTCGGCGGACACTTTTCCCCCTCTTTTTTTACACATTCACCTTTTTTTCCTGCCCATGTGGGGCAGAGAGTGAGTTAATGCTTGTAAATATGTTTTTGTATATAGACTATCTTAATCAACTTGTTTCGTTCTTATTGGTTTGCGTTGTGTCCAGTTACAGCACAGAATTACGGTGGCTTTATTTCGTTGGGACACACCTTATAATATACATTCCGGAGAGTGCATAATTCATAAAATTTCTTAACTGGGTTTAGATTTTTTTTCATCCCGGTAACTTTTAAGTGTTTAAACCTCTTTGTGCCTTTTTAGGCGATTAATTTAACTGTGATGACAAATTAAGAATGACTGTCAATAAATTCCTCTGCTCAATTCTGTCGAAAAACTCTCAAAAGAATAGATAAAGTAATGAAATCGTCATTATTTGTTTCCGTCCAAAAAAAAAAAAAAAAAAATTGCATTTATTTACTAAACTTCGAAAGGACTGGGAAATAAAAGTTATAAAAGATAAAACTGTAAAATCAAAGCAAAGGTCAATGTATTCAAATTTTAAACTCTGCAGTAATTAACTTATGTAATTAACTTTTGTTTTGGTATTTAAATTTTTACATTTTTTCCTAATGTGAGAAATAAATTTTAGTAACATTGCTACCTTTTTTCAACAATTAAAATCTAGATTTAAACATGCTCTCCATTAAGAGACCACCTCTCGGAGCGACCAATTTTTATTGGAACCGGACACGGTCGCTTTAGGGAGGTTTTACTGTATTTGAAAGTGTTAATTTTTATGTGTATTATACGTCTTTTAGTAAATCTTTTTAATTATATTTGTGAAGGAAACATCAGTTAAGTCAAATTTTCAAGTTGCTGTCATCTATGAAACAGGACACGAACCTTTGCAATCATCTAATAGAAGCAACCTTTCAAATTTCTGAATCACTTCAAAATGATAAACCCTGTGTATTCTGTAAGAAAAATTGCTCTAATTGTCTCACACTTAACAGAAAAGAAATAAATCAAGATTAATATCTTACATTATCGGTAGCGGATATTATTTAGACTAATACCAGACACGTGGACAAACTACAAAATATTTGTATTAACAAATATTACCAGGAGTGAATAAACCTTTTTTTTTATCCCACGTAATATATCATCTTCGATAAAGCTATACATTTCCATTATTAGCTTTATTTGTCTTTCGTTAATATACAGCTTTCATCTAAGTAAAGTTGTTTATCTAAATTTAGTCGAACAAGGTTTCTACATTTTGATAGGCAGATGTCGTTAGAAATGAAGATAAATGGGATATAAACACCGTGATAAAAAAGGTATGGAATGCATAATATTTCTTAGATATCGTTATTTTCATAACTCTTCTTGGGAGTATACGAATATGTTATGTAAAAGGGTTTTCTTAAAAAAAAAAACCAAAAAAAAAAACCGGATGTAACTACGACAAATAAGCTATACGTTTGTTATACCGCACTGTAAATTAAAATGTCTGAAATTCAAACACTTAAGTGTCTGAAACGGAGTGTTCAATTTTCAGACATTTTAAAATGTCTGAATTTTTCAGACACTTTTTGCGTCTGAATTTCAGGCACTTCGAGCGTCTTAATAGCATCCATTTTTTTTTGTAAGCATCATGCGTAGCCATGTTTGACCACGTTGAATCCTGGGAAAATATTTGGCTGGGGTCCTACCCCCTCCACCCCCCCCCCACCCCCCCTACAGCCTGATTTTTTTTTTTTTTGGTGCTCCCAATTTTGGTATGCAATTTTCGTTAAGCTGATAATTTAAATCTTTTACGACATTTTACTGATTATAATCAATATTTTGAACTTATGAGTACAAGATTAAAACAAAAAATATTTATCTAAATATTAAATTTTTTTTATTTGTTTTGTTTTTAATCTTATTTTTTTTAAAAGTTCAAAATGTTGATTATAATCAGTAGAATTTCGAAACAGATTTAAAATATAAGCTTTACAAATATTGCTCATCAAATTTGTGAGCATTAAAATCGTAGGGGGGCGGGTCACGGGCCAGTATGCCCATTCTTTAATCAGGAAGTTCTTTTGCAAAAAATACAACCCTGCATTATTTTTATCTAAATTGAGATGTCCGGTATTCGGGAGTATCCGTTGTGGAGGTTAATGGACATTCCCGAATAGCTGAAACATCTATTTAGCGAATACTTTTTTTAATCGGCATGGCATACATATTTGTATATTTTTACCTCACAAAGGCAGACATCTCCGATTATCGGACAAATTCAACGGCAGGGGCTATTGAGGGCTTTTAAGGTACATGGATAAATATATATATTTCTTATAATCTTGTCCTACTCTACTTCATATAATTTAAAAATAGATTTAAAAAAAAAAAAATTTTGCCACATGGGCAATTTTACATATATATCAGATGATAATCACAACAGCTATTTAACTATGAATAAATAAATAAATATTCTACTTTAACCCTTTGCACTCGAGGGCTCCGGAGCAGAGCCATTTAAAATTTGTCTTCAAACTGGAGGGCTCCGCTACGGAGACAATGTAAATAATTTTGTGATACCTGTCTAGAAAAGCCAAGATTACATGGTATCAGAAAATTATTTGCATTGTCTCCGTAGCGGATTCCTAGAGTTTGAAGACAAATTTTAAATGCAAAATCCCCCCCCCCCCCTCCCCGAAAAAAAATGAAAATCCTTATCATTTAAAAATTAGATTTTTTAAAAATTTATATTACCACATGGGCTTATTTTTATCTTTCCTATGAGCTCCTAAATCCTTTAGCCCCTAAACTTTAAAAATCATTAGACATCTTTAAAGCAAAATAAGTATAAAGCCGCAAGAAAAAGAAGTTAGCACATAATAATCACTATGATACACACTTGAGATGCTTATCAGTAAAGTCTAATTGGAAAATGACCTTCGAAGTGAAATATATTTTCTACGCATGCAGCGAAATCGAAATAAACAAATGGTTTCATTTTTCCTGACTGGGTTACATCTGTTTCCAAGTGAAAAGTTTTCCACATTGAAAGATTTAATAGCTTTAGAAATATATCTAAGAAATACTTGAAATATATATTCTTTTTCAATTATATATAAATTTCATAAAAATCAATTGATTTTTTTTCCAAAAGTGAAAGTCTATAAATAATTTGAATTTTTTTTTTTTTTTTCATTGACTTCCACTTTCACTCCTTTCGTCATCATCTACGTGGATTTTGAAAATTAGACGTTAATAACAATAGTATTTCTTGTATTCCTCTGACGAAGACTATGTTTTTTATAGTTGAAAGTACTAAGGTATAAAAGTAATTTAACATCTTTTTTTCAATATTGTCATCTTTTAAGTAGTTTTGCACATAGTGTAAATTTAAATTAAAAATACATTCTGTAAACGTTTCGCTAAGCAACCGCAAGGCCTCATCAGTACAATTTCACCATTGTAAAAACAAACATCATAAAAAATCAAGTGCAGCTAAAGCTAAAGTTATTAAAGTAAACCAGGCTTCTAGAAACATTGGTTAAACGGGTAGATTAATAGAAATTCGCCTGAAGGAACATATTAGTGCTTTCAAAAGAGGAAATCTAAATTCAAAAATAGTCCAGCATCCTCCTGAAACGGATCACATCCCGCTAATTGCGAACGCTTGTATTTTGAAATCGTGTTGTAACAAATATTATGATAGATTGTTTATGGATTTTGTTTTAAAAATTAACTTTAACTGTACTTGATTAGTTCTGTTGTTCGTTTTTACAATGGTTAAATTGTACTGATGGGGCCTTGCGGTTGCTTGGCGAAACGTTTACTGAATGTATTTTTAATGTTTTTAGTAAAACTGTATTCAAGTCTGTCTTATTTTATTAAGTCTTTTAAAATAACTTTTGTTGAGCAACCGAAATTAAGAATACTGATAAGTCTCCCTTTATTATTATTATTATTATTATTATTAGAGGAGAAGATTCAAATACCGGTTAGGGTCCAAATACCGGCTACTAGATGTTCTGAGAACTGAGCGCAGCGCAGCCTAGCGGCGATAGGTAGAGTTTGTAACTGAGAGAAGAAAGTTACGAAAATACGTCGCTGAAGTGTGCCCCATTTACAAACAGTAAATACAAAAGTGCCGAAATGACGTAATCTGGTACATCAAAAGTTTTTCAGATAGGTGTTTCGCATTTTTTTAAAATATACTGATCATATACTGTCTAGAATTGATGATTAAATTATTTTCTAGCCAAGTTTATCTCTCAATTGCCGCGCGCACATTATTGGTATTTTATTATATGAATGAGTATTACCGATTTTAAATTAAGCATAAGAGTGATCCGAATACCGGCTACCTAGAATGGTCTAAATATCGGCTAGTCGGTATTTGGACCTCTCTCGGTTGCTCTGCTTGAAGAGGAAGAAAGTAAATTAATTTAAATACTTCAATCATTAATAAATTAATTTAAATGTTTCAGAAATAGTTCCAGTCCCATTTCGCAATATGAAAAAAAGCAACCGTGGCCTTCATTCTGCCGGAGCGATACCGGTTACCGGACCACCTCACAAAAAAGCGCTGTTGGACACTCCAAAATTGCTTGCAATAAATGTGAAGAGAAATAATAAAAATAACGGAGGAAAATAGGCGAAAGGGGTAGAAATTGAACTTTAAAAATGTGAAAGAGGAAGATATCCAACAGAGGAAGATGATGCAGTTTGTTTCTTCTGCATGGGTTCTTTCTCCGCAGCAAGAATTTGGTAGGGGATTCTGGGTTCAATGTTAAGAATGTGATATATGGGCCTACAGCGACTGCACCGACACAGAGAGTGATATTATATTTGGGATTTTTTCAGATAAAATAATTCTCATTTCAATCAGCAAGCTTTTTAATTTTACGCGTTAAAAAACAAAACTAGAAACATAATGGAAAGAAGATTGTGAGAGATAGTCGTTAAGAATTTTATAAATTTGACAAAAATGCTTGTTTATTAAAAATTATGTGTTTTTCTGTGCATAAGAAATGTTATAAATCAATAAAATCTATTAAAATAATATTCTTATTGCTTAATAATTGTCATTAGCGCTATTTGTGTGATCTTTTGGAAAAAAAAAAAAAAAAAACCTAGGTAGACGGTATTTAGACCCTATTTTCGAAACTCAAAATTTCAAGACTTTTGGAATTTTGCTTTTTATAAACAGAAAACGCCTTTTAAGCTGATTTTTTTCCCTTTAAACATGTCAAGGTACCCTGCTGTCATTTTTTCTTTTACTAATTTTGAAAATTGTGGGATCTAGATTGAAAACAAAAGTGGTAACCGGTATTTGGACCTTCTCCTCTATTATTATTTTATTATTTGCATAAATTCATGAAAAAGAAACAAGGTAAAAAGTGATTAAAGTTTAACGATCCATCTTAACTAATGGTAATTTTTGGAAATTCTAAGCTGTTGAAAAATATCAGTGATGACGTCATTTTTCTATAACATGAAGAATGTATGAGATTTTTAAAGGTACACATATAATAAGACAGACTATATGAGTATCATCACTAAAGCAAACTTAATAACCTGGATTCGAACGGTCTTCGCATTTGGGTACCACTTTTTGTGGATAGTACTCTTAACCTTTATTTAATACCACATAATTCAATAATTTGTGCAATTAAGTAAGATAAAGATTACTATTCAGAAATAGTAGTACTAAAAATAAATACCGCACGAACCCTGAAATAAAAATAATAAAAAATGAGTATTATCACTGAAGCAAACTTAATAACCTGGATTCGAACGGTCTTCACATTCGGGTACCACTTTTTGTGGATAGTATTCTTTACCTTTATTTAATAGCATATAATTTAATAATTTGGGCGATTAAGTAAGATAAAGATTACTATTCAGAAATAGTAGTACTAAAAATAAATACCGCACGAACCCTGAAAAAGAAAATCAAAAATGAGTATTATCACTGAAGCAAAGTTAATAACATGGATTCCAACGGTCTTCACATTTGGGTACCACTTTTTATGGATAGTATACTTTATCTTTATTTAATAGCATATAATAATTTGTGCAATTAAGTAAGATAAAGATTACTATTCAGAAATAGTAGTACTAAAAATAAATACCGCACGAACCCTGAAAAAAAAAATCAAAAATGAGTATTATCACTGAAGCAAACTTAATAACCTGGATTCGAACGGTCTTCACATTTGTAGCTAGTATTTTTTACCTTAATTTAATAGCATATAATTTAATAATTTGTGCGATTAAGTAAGATAAAGATTACTATTCAGAAATAGTAGTACTAAAAATAAATGCCGCACGAACCATGGAAAAAAAAATAATCAAAATATTTCTCCTTTTTTAAGGCACACAATGGATGCGCGTGATTGCAGTCTCACAAATTGGGGATAATTGTCACTCGCCAGAAAAAGAGCATACTATTTGCAATAGCTGTAAGTAAATTTAGCGCGGAAGAAAAAGCATTTCATCGAATTCTGTTAAAAGACAAAGTCCATTACTGGTAACAGGTGAGCCCCAGGTATGAAAAGAAACGTTGCTTAGCAACGTTCTAGAAGTGCTCCTCATACTTGCGCAGATTTATTATACTACAATCTGTGCCCACGCGTAACAGAAGCTACACTAAAATTAACTTTTTGTTTTATCTATAGCCCAGGCTGTTAGCTTTCAGCTTCGTCAATGATGCGTGGTGATTTATAACGTTTGAATGAGAACTTATCTAATATTGAACAATAAATTTAATTATGCAAAAGTTTCGAAAGATTTTTATTCATTTTGTTTGATTTGACGTTTATATAAATTTGATATTTGGCCCTTTATTAACTGAAATAAATTATGCAAAAGTTTAGAAAGATTTAAAAAGAATATTTTTTTTTCATTTTGTTTGATTTGGCGTTTACATAAATTTGATATTTGGTCTTTTATTAACTGAAATAAATTTACAAAGTGGGATATATGTCTAGTAGCAAACTAATTTCGATTATATTGGGGCTGATTATTGCGCTATTTATCAGAAATTACACCGACAAAATAACAATATTGGTTAAATAATATTTGAATTACATTAGAAATATTTAAAATGAAATGCAAGTACTACATAAATGTTTGTTCTTACGTTGGAAAATTTTGTAGTAATATTGCAGAGACATCGACAAAAAAGGGGCAAAATATATTCTGCTGTATTTGTGTAAATAGAATTATAAAATCTTAATGTTGGAACAATATTTTTGCAAATATTCCCAATATTCGGCTAGTTATAGACAATATTTATCCAAGGTATAATCAATACAAATATGTCTAGTAGCAAACCAGTTTTGGTTATATTGAGGTAATATTGCACCATTTATCAGAAACTACTCCGACAAAATAACAATATTAATTAAGGGGCACAGGACCTTTAAACTTTCAAAAAATCAGTTTTCGGTTTTTGCTTTATCCTAAATGTTTTAGAATTTCTCAACAATATGCAAAAAACCGCATTCAAAAATCTGCATTATTTCTTGAGTTATAGTCATTTATAGATGGCGAGTATAATGGAAGGTCCGTAGATATTGAAACTTTAAAAAGCGTTTTCTCAGATAAGTTAATTTGGAGTTTGCGCGCAATGTTACCTTTAAGCTATGTAAGGTACAGCTTAAAAAAATTAACCAAATATGCGTTTCTTTATAGTCTACAGGCTAAAACCACAAAAAAAAAAAATCCACATATTTTGGTTATTTATTATTTTGCTATTGAAAAACTTGTAAAAAAAATTGAGATTTTTGAATTTTTTTTCATTTCGTGCTAAAATTAAATTTTAAACAAAACTTTTTGCGTATATTTTGGTTTTAAGTTAGAAAATATGTATTATAAATCTATTTTGGTCAAAAATTGTTTTCTATATGCATAATGAAAGTTTTATCATGCGCGCAGCACTTAATCACGCATGAGTGAGATGAATTTTTAAATTTTAAATTTAAATATTAATTTTGCACATACAACATTTATTTTTCTGGATAATGTGGTTAAGGATATATACGTTAGGGAGGAAGGGGGAAAAAGATCTTAATTGCATATTGTTTGTGCTTTGATACTTTGGAGAAGGCGATGTTTTTGATTGTTTGGTCAAACTCAAAGGTCCTGTTCCCCCTTAAATATTTGCATTACAATAGAAGACTTTCAGTGACTTCCACTGAAATGTTGACTTTTACATTGCAAATTTTTGCATTGAAGCACTAATATTACAGAAATATTGGTGAAAAGGGGCAAAATATTTTTTTTTTTATATATATTTTTGTAACTGTGTTAAAATTTAAAATTTTAATGTTGGGACAGTATTTTTGCCAATATTCCTAAAATTGGCCAAGATTTAGCCAAGATGCAGTCAAGGTATAATCAATACAAATATTTCCAGTAGCGAACCAATTTTGCTAATATTGAGCTGGATATTGCGTCATTTATAAGAAATTAATCCGAGAAAATAACAATATTGGCTAAATATTCCCATTATAGTAGAAATATTTTCTATGAAATGCTAGTACTACAGAAATGTTGTCTTTACGTTGGAAATTTTTGCATTGAAATATTATATATTGCAGAAATATTTAAAAAAAGAGCAAAATATGTTTTGTTACATTGGGTGTAATATTTTAAAAATCATATTAACCCATTTGTGCCGGAATTTTTTTTCAACTCAATATTGTGCTTAATTATAGTAAATAGTGTAAAATGAACATAAAAAATAATAAAAAAATTCCCTTTGAAATTTTTTTTATCTGACATATAAAAATCTAAACGTCCTAATTTTGGGACACTTGGCACGAAAGGGTAGGGGATTTTTCCGTTACTGTCTAAGCATTAGATATATGTTTTATGTCATTTATTTTGTCACAAAAATGTTATATACCATTCGGGTTATTGTTTGACTATACACTGTTAAAAATTTGCAGCATTCTGGCAGGTCATTTGACCGTTTTTTCCGAAAACGGTTACATAACCGTAATTTTAACACTATTCTGACCATATTAGTGGCCATTTTATGGTCAGAATATAGTTAAATTATGGTTATGAAACCGTTTTTCCAAAAAACGCTCGAATGACCTGCCAGAATGCTGCGAAATTTTTAACAGTGTAACAATTTCTTTATTATTAATATAAGTGGGAGAGGGGGTAGGCTCGGCTCAAGAACAAGTCCCCCTTCCTCCCCACCCTTAGCTATTGGCAAAGTAAAAATTTATAATCATCAATAATTAACAATAGAGTATATATACCGTATATACTCGCATATACGCCGACCCCCAAACTGTTGAATGCAAATTCTGCAAATAATCGAAAACTCGCACATAAATCGACCCCCTAACTTTTTATTTCAATTTTGCAGAAAATCAAACCAAAGATTTTACTTACTAATGCAAAAAATTAGTAAGTAAACAAAAACAAATCATTGAAATTTTTTTAATAATAAATTATTATTATTTGCATATTTTATATATTATTTTATTATTTATACACATAAAAAATCAGACTTTTGCAGTATTCGAAGGTTTGGCTTTTGTAATTGACTCGCATGTAAGTCTACTCCCCCCCCCCCCAATTTACTTGCAAAAAATTGTCAGAAATTCTTCATTTTACACACGAGTATATATGGTACAGTATAACTTCGATTATCATACCCTCGTTTAACCGGAACTCCCCGTAAACCGATATCGATATCCTAAATTTTTTTTTTTAAACTTTTTACTTTTACATTCCTTGTGTATGCAAGGGTTCCTTTCTAAATCACGAGCAGAGATAAGTATTTTGGTTCCCATTTCTTCGAATTCCATTGAAATTAGCTTGAGCTCCCGCAAGATCGGATCCCGGTATAATTGTACTCTTCCCCACCCAATGTGTACACGTCCCTGTTATAAACAAATAAAATTATTTTCATGTATAATTTGAATTTAGATGTTTATTAAGCAGTTTAAATAGTCCTAATAGCAGTTTGTGATGCTGTTACATATTAAACTAGATTGTTATTGATAAGTTCTCGATTATCCGACAATTTCGCTTATCCGATGTAGATTCGGTCCGAATTATGTCGGATCATCGAGGTTCTACTGTATATATATATTAGTAACCTCGGGATGTCAGATACTAAACTAGTACAAAACATAACGGTATGATATAAATTTTTACTGAGCCAATAGCTAAGTGTGGAGAGGGGTGGGTGTTATGTTCTTGAGCCGAGCCCAGCCCCTACCCCCCTATAGTAATAACAAAGAATAGCCAAATAATAATCCGAATAATGATTTTACAGCCGAATAATAATCCGAATGATGTGTAACCATTTTGTAACAAAATAAATGGCATAAAACATACATTTAATGCATAGACAGTAACGGAGAAAACCCCTACCCGTTCGTGACTAGCGTCCCAAAATTGGGACGGTAGATAAAGGTTCAAATTTGAACAAAAAAAAAATAGAAATTTTAAAAAAATACAAAAATATGTATTCTAAAATAATGTTTCGTCTTATAAATAATACCACTTATAAAATGATTGATAAAAAAAATAAAAGAAATATCTTACTTTTTCTTACCCGCCATTTTATTTTAAGAAAATCCAGCTTTGTGCTACAACAAACATTTATTTAACCTTTTTATTCTTAAAAATGGGCTGCCATTTATGAATAAATATTGAAAACAAATACTAAGGCTATATTTTACAAAGTTCTGAAAGGATATCATAATATCATTTGTAATAAGATTTTTTTTTTAAGAAAGCGTCCTAAAATTAGGACGCCAGGCACAAATGGGTTAATATCGGGACAATATTTTTGCCAATATTACCAACAGTGTCCAAGATATAGAAAGTATTTAGCCAAGATATACTCAGTACAAATAACAAAGACCGTATTCAGGCAATTACTATTGAAACTTTATAAAAATAGGTAAATTGTTAAAAATAGTATATGCTTATTGATCAAATGGGAGAAATTATATTGAATTGTAACTGTTGCTTAAATAAAATGTCCAACCCCTAACATAATTTCAGTTCTGCAAATTATCTAAGATACATATAATTTACATTAATAAGTTATGATTGAAAATTATTAGCTATGCTATATTTCAAAGAATTTTTTCTTTTTTATTTCTGATCTAAAATGCCTCATGAGTGGGAAAAAAGAACAAATAGACAGCCGAAGTCTTATTACAAGTTGAAACTGTATTGTTTCAGAACCCCTTTCAACCACCCTGGTAATGACGGAAAAGTGCTACTAATGTTGAACAACCATGAAAGTCATACGATGAGTTTAGACACAGTTCGATATGCTAAGGAACATGGGATTATTTTTTTAGCATTTCTTCCTCATTAACCCTTTATGTACTGAACTATGAATTCATGAAAATTTTATCTTCTAAAGCATTTTTCGTGAATTCTTTAAACTACATTAGAAGATTTACATAATCATTTAATAAATCTTAGAATGATTCATTAAATTTGAATTTATATGGATTTTGTGCAATATTTATAACCCCACTCAAATCTTTTATTTTAAATATTTTTCTTGGTATTTTGCAGAATTAGGAAATGTACAAATATAATGTTCTTACTGTAGAAATATAGAAATATTTCCAAATTAAAAAATCCTCCCCCCCCCCCCCTTCCCCAACTCCAAAAAAGCCGAAAAGATGCAAAGGCAAAAGAAATCATCCTTTTAAAAATATTTTTGTTTTGCGTAACCCATAATGCTTTTGGAACAAGATAAAGTAATGTATCTATAACTCATTCTAAGCTGTATTATAGCTAATCAATGTATTAATTAAATTTTATAACAAGTTATTAACCATTTGGAAAAATGGTTATTGTTCTCGTCAGGGTAGGAAATCAAAAGCATATCTGAAGCTTTTGATTGGTTTAATCTGCATTTTATTTGTTTTCTGATTGGTCTATACAGTAATCTGTATTTACCTTTAATTTCAACATAGATGGATACCTTCTGTTGCCACTATGACAAAAAAGTAATAAAAACTACAAAAAAAAATTAATAACTCAGAAACAAATTGAGATACAGCTTCCAAACAAATTGCATTTAAAAGTGTATTTTTTTCTCTATACGACGGTGTAAAAAGTAATATTGTGGTATGTTTAGAAGTTTAAGAATGAAATTTCATTTAAAATGGGTCGTCAGATTTCTTGGAAATCTGACGATAGAAAAGCCTTTTCCCGAACAGCCAATGAAATGCTTGGGTAATACGTAAGTTTCGGGTAGATAATACGTACGAGTCGCAGGCGATTTTTGGCGCTTGCAATTTTTACGTGTAATAACACTATTAATGTTTAATTCATGGCGTACGTAATGTATGATTAACTCAGTGCGATTTTTTATGTCTTAAATTTTAGTCTTTGAAAAAATCATTTTCCAAATGGTCGTTGTAATTTGTTAAATTGCTTTTCTTTTCTTTTTTAATGGTACTTATAAGTACCGTCAGTAGATAGTTATCGTCTGCAGCCATTGGAATATTTTGTTTATGGGGCTGTTAAGGCAAAGCTGAGATCAATCGAAGTTGGTTGACAGACAAATAATCCTGGAAAGCATATTACAATTTACAACCTCTCAGTTTTTGCCACGGAGGCATTTTTTGCCAGCTTTTAGTCGTAGCAACATAACCAGTGATTTTAGGAAAACTGACAATTTTCCTTTTAACAGCAATACATTCATCCCTGCTGTGGGTATGACTAAGACAGACAGAAACATTTTCTTTCATTTCAAAATGTTTTTATGTATAATAACAATAATTGCTAAATATTGTGGATAAATGTAGCCAAACGCATAATGCGTGAAACGTGATACATAATATTGATAATAACATTTAAAAAATGTTTAAAATAATTTTTTTGTGTGAAAATGTCCCATTCATCCCCCATCTCTCCTATTATTTAAATTATGTTTGTAAGATTTCTAAATTCATTTCTGATCTTAAAATCTTAATTTAATTGAAATGAAACTATTAACTAATTAAAGCATATACAGTCGGACCTCGTTATCCTGACACCCGGTTTTTACGTCACTCCGCTTATTATGTCAGTTTTTCAAAGTCCCGTTTTTCTGTATATTATTTTAATGTAAACAAACTCCGGTTTTTACGTCGTTGAATAATTTTCAACTCTGGATATCGCAACGGTTTAGTGAAATTGTCCATTTTCCATAATCCAACTTATAAGCACGGAAATTAAGCGCTAAGAAATGTCTTAACCAAACTTTTCATAAAAGTGTATAAAATACTCATTGAGATAAACGAGAAATTTTACTTCAATCCTTTATCTGAATAAATAAACCCACACAGTATGAATGATCAATTTAAGCTCCAGATAGACATATCAGTTTACTCGCGTTTTTTTTCTAGTCAGGCGGCGCTTTCTTGTGGTTACACGGCATTTTTCATCCGACATAACCGAAGCATTGCATTGCATTGAAGTGATTAAAAATTATCTAACATCCATTTCTCCAACAACGAATATTGATTACAATTGAGTGTATAATATCGAAAAGAAAATTGTAGGAAGCATACCTAGGGATAAGCAAACCTTAATTCATCAATATTTCATGCAACATGCAAACTTTATTTTGCTTAGTAATAAAGTTTTACTCCTTAAAACTGCAAAAACAGTTATGAATTTAAAATTGTCTTAAATTAATTAAAAACACAGCTTTTTATAAACATATTTTTCTCCAACCCCTGTTACCGCGACACTCCGCTTATGACGACACATTTTTCTGATCATTAGAGTGTCGGGATAACGAGGCTCGACTGTATTTTTTTTCTGGTCATTTTTTATTTGTTAAAATGTTTTTATTACAAAAAAGTTTGATCATTAGAGTGTCGGGATAACGAGGCTCGACTGTATTTTTTTTCTGGTCATTTTTTATTTGTTAAAATGTTTTTATTACAAAAAAGTTTGACTATATATGTCATATATATAGTCTAAGTGGATGTCTCTCTAAAAGGGCTCTCTAAAAGGGTTGCTCTGGATCGTATTCATGTTACATTCAACGAAAACCACACTCAAAACTTCGGACATCCAGCTCGACCTCGAGAGAGGTTTCGCACTCGGGCTTACAATGTTGTGTAAAATTAGGTCCAAGACACAAATATATATATGTACAATGCTCATATAAATATTATTTTATGCAATACATTTTTAATAAACGCCATTGTTAAAAAACAAGCAACAGCCACCAATTTTTCAATGTTTTTTATGCACTCAACTTGCTGTTCATATTAATCTTGTTTTCCAAATTTAAAATTTATAATGTTTGAAGCTTATTTAAAACTTCCTTTATAAATGTTTGGATCGTGTCTTAAATAAAATTTATATTTATTTTATTTAATAATTTACTGTTCCAAATTTAAAATTTATAATGTTTGAAACTTGTCTTAAAACTTAATTTGTAATTTATATATTTAAATTAGATGATAATTTGTAATATTTTATAATGGTTATACATATATATATATATATATTACACTCTTTATTTTTTATTTATGTTTTATACCTTTTGCTTTTAAAAATATTTCTTAGTTGCAGTTTCATACCCGGCTTGTTTTGGTGAGCGCATAGTTAAATCTATTACTGTTTCAACTCGTATACAATTAGAACCATAAAAAAATGTTTCACGATTTATCACCTGCAACGAGCAAACAGAAAAATATCTTAAAATTAACTTATCAATTTATAATTAAGTTCTAAAAATATTAAAATGTTGTGTATTGTCATCGAAATAATTTTCATAATTCTAGCATATAAGGAAGCGAATGAAAAACCGATAACAAAATTCCATATTTAAGAGGCTTCTTCAGTTACCTGAAAAGACCCGCTCACTCATGCTAATCCTTTGGAAGAAAATTTTAAAGACATCTCGTTTGCATTTCAGTATTTTTAAACAATTCTTTTTGCATCGGCTGGCTGAGATAGATCTGTACAACGGGCGCTTTTACTTTTCCAGTTTTGATTACAGATATTTTTAATCACGACTCTTTCATATTCGGAACCGGTTTCGAAAGTGAAAGCATTCTGTTGAAAAGGATCTGCAAACAAAATCGAAAAAGTAAAATAGGTCAGATGCAGAGATGAATCTCAGCTTACCAATGCAAAAAAAAAAAAAAAAAAAAAAAATCATTTCAAAATATTGAAATGCAAATGTGATACCTTTAAAAAAATTTCCATAGGCTTAGCATTAGTGAGAGTGTCTTTTCAGGTGACTAAATGTAGCTCTTAAGGGGACGAGGGACCTTAAAAAACCTTAAAAATCAATTCTTTATTTTTTGAAATTTTCACTTTAAATATTATTCAGGGCTACATTATATGCATTATGACAAGCATTTATGAAAAAAAAATTAAAAAAAAAATTATTTTTGAGAAAAAAAATGGAGTTTTACGCGTCGTCTTAGAAATCTTCGAAATGCCCCATGCGCATTCCAAATCAATGAAAATCCCCAATATTTTTTATAAAAGTTTGGTTTATATATATAAATAAAACTGTGCATCTAATTTTATATATTTGAATATAAAGGTAAAAAAAAATAAAAATAAAAATAAAAATTTCAAAATGTTTTTGAAAAAATTTCAAAAATTTTGATTTTCTTTTTTTTTTTTTACACCTTCATATTCAAATATAAAAAATTCGATGCACAGAATTATTTATATATATAATCCAAACTTTTATAAAAAATATTGGGGATTTTCATTGATATGGAATGCGCAGGGGGCATTTCGAAGATTTCTAAGACGACGCGTAAAACTCCATTTTTTTCTAAAAAATAAATTTTTTTAAATTTTTTTTTGTGATAAATGCATGCCACAGTACATATAATGTACCCTTGAGTAATATTTAAATTGAAATTTACAAAAAAAAAAGAAAAAAATTAAAGAAATTTGAAATTTTGAATTTTTTTCAAAATTTTTCATTTTTTTTTTTTATTTTTATATTCAAATATATAAAATTCAATGCACAGTTTTATTTATATATATAAACCAAACTTTTATAAAAAATATTGGGGATTTTCATTGATATGGAACGCGCATGGGGCATTTCGGAGATTTCTAAACAACGCGTAAAATTCCACTTTTTTCTCAAAAATGACTTTAAAAAAATTTTTCTTTCTAATAAATGCATGCCATAATGCATATAATGTACCTTTGAGTAATATTTAAGGTGAAATTACAAAAATAAAAAAAATTATTTTTAAGGTCCTTCGTCCCCTTAAATACAAAACACAAGTTGAGTTTAATAAAAGACTGTAATTGTAAGGTCGACATATACACCGTAAATTACGGTATTCATTGTTTATTTCTTCTTATGAGCGTGAACGACCTATCTTCAATCGTGTAACGATTTATTTTCAACTGTGCTTTTCAAAGGACTATCTTCATTTTTGTCTCGATTCAATATTACCAAACGATAGTATACCTCAGAAGAAAAAAAGATGGTTCTGCCACCTCAAAATTTCCAAAATTTCACTATTGTCAATATTTTTCATTTTTTTAATACCTCATTAACATATACGGTTCAAGAAAATGGATTTTCAAACGTTGTTTAAATTTTTTTTAAATATCAAAATCGTCCAAGGGACTTTTTTTAACCAAGACTTTTATAAAAAATAATAAACAATGCAATTTAATAACATATATGAAAAAAATTGTTTAAAAATATAGGGTATTAGCAAAAAAATGTTTTTTTTTATTAAAATAATATCTGCATAATCTTTATGCAAGGATTTTTTTCAGCATTTAAATCTGATCAGAGATGTTACATAAATACTTATCTCAAGATTCAATGTTGGTTCATTATAATAATGACAACGAAAAATAGATTTAAAAAATGCAATGTAGCTAAAACTATAGAAATAAACTAAGAAGAGAAATTTTGAAAAATATAAAAATATATGAAATTTTCAATAAATTGTAATAAAATGTAAGGTTAGTTGGGGTAACTGGGCCCACGAGGTAACCATAGGCTATTTTATAAAAAACCGTTGACGTATTTTACGTTTTAGCTTTTGTGAACAATGCCCCTTAACCTCTACTTCCTACAACAATGTGTGTCAACTCAATCATAACGCTCTCTTTGTTGTGATAGGTTGAGAAAATTTACGTTTCTTTTTTTAAAAACAACGTCAATTTGGTTGAACTTCCTCGGCACATAATTAAAATATTGTAAGTACATTTATTAAATAAACTTTTTTTTTTAAGATTAGGCATATAACTACGTTAATATTATTATGTTTCTATACATATTTACTTCATGTTTTAAATGTAAGCCCGGTGTCCCAGTTACCCCATAATTTTTTCAAGAATGGGGTAACTGGGACATGTATCCGGGGTAACTGGACCATGTTGGATCCAGTTACGCCAATAGTTATAAATAATATTTTAAGTTTCTCTTACAACGGGAAGTAAATTTCTCCATTGTTTTTTGCTCACAATAAAGAAAATTATAGAATACCTTATTAAAATTGCGTTATAAATTTTAAAAAAAGCATATTGGGTGATATCAAACCAAATTTCTTGACCCCTTGAGAGGTGGTCATGCCGCTATGGCATCACATAATTTTAATTTCTAATTGCCACATTGGCACCGGAATTTTATAATGAAAATTTCACCTTTATTAAGTACGCGAAAATATAATTTTACTTGTTTTCAAATAGATTCTCTTGTAAATACTTGTGTCAATAAATTATTTCAACACTTTACGAATGCAAATACCTTGCCCCTGAAAGCGAGATAGCCAAACCTTGAAATTGTACGATACAGGGGTCACATTCTATAGGGAAAATTTAATTTTTCCTACCACTATTTTGAAAATAATTTCTTTATCACACCCTTCTTTTGAATATGTTAAATAAAATGATCATGAGGTAACTCTTTAAGGTTTCTGGTAGGAACAATAAAATTTTCTTTATATACTGCGACCCCTGGATACAGATAAAGTACTTAAGTACTAAGGTAGCCGTTTGTTCATAGATTTGCCTTGCTATTTATTTCATTAATATACCCATGTGACTTTTATACTTATTATCTATACTAAAGTACATAAGTACTTACTTAATTTTTACGTTTTTGATATAAATGAATCTAATGTTTTCACTTTTAGTGCTTTTTTTAGACACATTGACAGAAAAGGTTTCCCTTACAACGCTCTTTATTGACATATAATTTACACGATCTGCCTGGTTTAAAATTTTTTAAGTTGTTTACACTTTTTCAAACAGGACCTGATATCCTACATGAAAAAAAAAAATAAACACGTGTGGAACATAGACCCTCCTGGTCCAGTTACCCCATTTTTATGAGGCAACTGGACCCATGAGGAAAGGAAGATGAAATATGCATATTTTTATATTTTTAAGTATTAAAATGTAATTTTGAGTATTTTTGTCTGATAGAGGGAACCTAACTGAACACATTTAGAGAAGTTCAGACTTTAATTGAAATGAACATTAGCTTTTTGAAACTGAATTGTCAGAAGCTCCAGAGTCACATTGTAAAATCATGGCCCAGTTGCCCCAACTAACATTAAATAAAAAAATTCATTAAACTTCGAATTTTTATATCACAAAATCATTTTTAAATTACTTGAAATTGATTGATATTTGTTAAGATTTTGGGAATTTTTTTCCCCTTTTAAGCAGGAAAAAATTTCTTATAATTTTCGAAAAATGAAATAACGTAAAAAAAAATATTCAATACATTTTCTAAAGTTTATCAGAAAAAATATAATGAATAAAATATAAAACATTTGCATCAACAATTAAAAACTTCGTATTGCTAATTTACTGTTACTTTTTAATGATTAAAATTTAAAATATTGCATATTCTTAAAGCGTCGTGAATATTTCAACCTGGAGATTATTTCCCAAACAAACCTGTAAAAATACTTTTACCTTCATGTGATCACAACCACTGTAAAACATGTTTTATATTGAAGTTAAAAGCAGCATGAAATTGGCGTTAATAAATTTAAACAGAAAATATTTTGCACAGAACCAATAAATAAATTTATGTTAGAGTAAAATAAAAGTATATTTTGCTCGTCATATTGAAAACCTTATCAATTATAAATATAAATTCGATAATTCTTAAAGCTTTGTGAATATTCCAATCTGGAGATTATTTCCCAAACAAACCTGTAAAAGTACTTTTACTTTCATGTGACCACAACCACTGTAAAACATGTTTTATGTTGAAGCTCAAAGCAGCATGAAATTGGCGTTAATAAATTTAAGCATAAAATATTTTGCACAGAATCAATAAATAAATTATATTAGAGTTAAATAAAAGTATGTTTTTTGGTCATATTGAAGACCTTATTAATTATAAATATAAATTTGACAATTCTTAAATCGTTGTGAATATTCCAACCTGGAGATTATTTCCAATTAAAGCCTGTAAAAGTACTTTTACCTTCATGTGACCATAACCACTGTAAAACGTCTTTTACCGCGGAAAAAGCAGCTTGAAATTGGCGTTAAGAAAAGAATAAATAAATTTATATTAGAGTAAAAGAAAGCATTTTTAGTTGGTCATATTGATGACCTTATCAATTATAAATATAAATTTGATGATTTGTAAATCGTTGTAAATATTCCAACCTGGAAAATATTCCCAACACAAACCTGGAGTAGTACTTTTACCTTCACTTGACAATAACCACTGTAAAAAAAAAAAAAAAAAAAAAATTACCCTTGAAGTTAAAAGCAGCATGAAATTGGCGGTAATAAATTTAATCTTAAAATCTTAATGTGACCATAACCACTGTAAAAACATCTTTTACCGCTAAAGTTAAAAATAGCATGAAATTGGCGTTAATAAATTTAATCATAAAATACACTGCATGAAAACAATAAATAAATTTATATTATAGTAAAAAGAGTATTTTTTTTCGAGTCTTTTTGAAGACCTTATCAGTTATAAATATAAATTCTTATCTCTTTCATAATAATAATAATAATAATAAACGTTATGTTTTATAAAATCTATTTGATACCAATTTCTAATACTAATCAAAGTTTGTGCTACATTTATTTTTTTATTTTTTATTGAATTATTTCTCTTTATTAAATTCTATTTTCTGACTTAATTAAATTCTATTTCTAGACTTTATTAAATTCTATTTCCAGACATTATAAGTCTGTTAAATGAAAATAGAACATAAAATACATAAACAGTTATGCGACTGACTAGTGACTAGTAGCAATAAATTTAAAATATCTTATTTTAAAGGTTATTGAAAAATACTTATATAATTATACAGAACATTTACATTCAAATAACTCCATTATTAATAAATTCCAATTAAAATCTCTTTCCTTTTCTGGGAAACTGTTATCTTTATGTAATTAAGTACTGTTTAGAAATGCAGAAAATGCGCAAACAAAGAAAAAATACTTTAAAGTTTTCCAGAGAAAATAGTGATAAAAAATGCTTTATTCTTAAAGACTGATTTTTGGTATTATTATTGTATTTCTAAATAAAATGTCATATCACTAAATTTGTTTAAACGTCTTTAATAATCTTTAATAATCTTTAAATATTTCAATAAATCTACAGCGAATGTTATTTAGTGCTACCATCTAGTGTTCAAATAGAGCAATTTTCTTCAAATAAGCGCATGTTATTCTATGTATTTCTTTTAACATTAAATTATAATTTCAGGGCATTATGTTACTAAATACTAATTTTTTACATTAAAATTTCTTTTATCATTTATTCTAAAAAATTTCTTCTAGCTCATTTAATCCAAAAAGGAAATTAGAGCACGTGCAATATAATCTATTTTTTTAATATCACTTCTATTGTTAAACAAAACAATTTAATAATAAAAAGTAAAAAAATGGAATTTCTGTGACAAATGTTGAGAAAAAACACGAAATTTAAATTGATTAAGTTAAATGCTTATTATTATTATTATTATTATTATTATTATTTTGAGCAAGGATGTTACATAAATACTTATTTTTAAATCCATTTTTGATTCGAATAAGAATAATAGCAAAACAAATAAATAAAGAGAGAACAAGTAGGGGGAAAAAATCATGCGTGAAGCATAGATTATGAAACACTTTCCAACATATTCAGAATAATGTAACAAAACTGCACTGTTTAAAAAATTAAAATATTACGTTCAATTCAACCATATGGAAACACATTTCAAAACCCAACTTCAACTGTTCCCATCCACAATCGGAATATTATGCGATTTTTTTCAGCAGCCCTGTATATGATTTATAGATTTGAATCTATTAGCTACATGCAAGCCAAAATTTAGTTCACTTAAGAGATACATATACTACAGTTGAAAATTTACCTTCAGCAATTTCCTCTAATAAGAAGAACGGCACGTGAATACTTTTGTACAGCCCTGTATTTGAGGTATGGAATTTACATGTAACGAGTAAGATGCAAAAAATTAATGAAATTTAAAAGCGTATACCAAATTTTAAACCGTGCACTCCAGCAATTATTACTCAAAGACAGTACTGTACTGTAACCGAATTCTTTTGTGTGTCCCTGTAAATGAATAAAAAATGCTATGAATATCCTGTTCTAACGTGATCGTAGTGAAATTCAGTGATTTCATTTGAAATAGCATAATGTCATTAAAATACTCTGCAAACGATTTTTCCCCATATACCATAATGTAATGGAATACTTTTGAGTGCCCCTGTAAATGAACGATTAATCATGTATACTTCATATACCAAACATGCTTTGGTGACCCTAAATAACCTTTATCAATTTCATGAAAATCCGAGTATATTTACGTGAGTTAGAGCGTGGACAGACGGACAGACAAACCGAATACATAAACACTTTTCAACTTTGTTGGAAAGTGTTAAAAAGTAACAAATTCAAAAAGAGAAAAATTACAAAAGTAAATTAATAATAATAAAACAATGCAAATAAATATAGATTTTATATCGATTTTATTTTTATTTTAAACAAAAACTCAAAAAATATATATCTTTTAGTTATTTAAAATTAATTAATGTTGATCACTATGTTTTTCTTAAGCGTGTATGTTTTCTGTTAAAATGATTCTTCATTATTTCTAAGATTTATGATAATCATGTTAATGATTACTACATAAACTTCCACTATTTAACCAATTTGCTTTTTGGATGTAACGATTAAAGCTTAACATTTCATATTATTTTTTTATTACTTTCTCAAAATTGCAGACGATTTTGGCCAACAAACTGTAAAACTACTTTTACCTTCATGATATCACTATCCCTAAGCGTTCAGAGGTTGCATGGGACGTTAAATGAAGCCCTACAAAATGTTCTGGCTAAGTTTAACTTTATTATCAATACTTACCTTCTTTCCACTAAAGCTAGACTATTTTTATCTGCACCTGGATATATATATTTTTTTTATTTTGACGAAAAAAAAATATTCTGAGAGGATTTTTCGTGAGTTATTTTATTATTTTTAATTATTATATACTTTCATTATTCTACAGTATAAGATTTTCTATTTTCTATTTTCGTTTCGTCTGTTTCATTTCTTTAAACATCAATATAAAACATTCTTAGTTTCAGAAATAAAACACTTTATGCCGATGTACTTTTTATTGGCAATAGTTTTTTTTTTCTTAATTATGTGACAGATTTGTATTTATTTCTCGCACACAGTATGAGCTTTTCTATTTTTGTTTCTTATTTTGTTTTTCTTACTTTTCTTACAACAGTATAAAACATTTTTTTTATTTTCACCAATTAAAAATGCTTTATAAATAGGGGATTTTTTGACAAAAAATAAAGGGGATAAATGTATATTCATTTTACCACTATTAGGAACCGATTAAAAATAATAATAGAGATTTGCTCATATCTCTTTCTCTCTCTCTCTCTCTTTCCCCCTCGCTCCCCTTTTTAAACACAAACATGCATATAAACATAAACAAATTATCTATAAAATGCTTATTTAGTTAAAAAGATCAATTTTTACAAATGTTCAAGAAGAAAATTTTTATTTAAAGGGAATATTGATGTAAAAACACGTAAATTTAAAACAAGATATTTAGTGACATTATTAGGGAAGTTCACCAACAGATGGTGCCCCAGTCTGCTATTTTATGTTTTTGAACCAAAATTTATAAAATTTATACAGAAGAGAGACAACAATAAACGATTTTCGTATAGGAAACTAGAACCGCAGTCTACTAATTGGGTCAAAATTACCCGGTACTTCACTTAACTCTGGGCCCAGATTTTTTTATCCTAATTTTAACAATAATAAGTACATCATAAAAGTATGTATGAAAATCACTTATAATTATCCAAAATAAGCTAAAAAGTGATAAAAAATACACTTAAAAGGCATATAAATATATTTATTCAGATCAGAGTTATATGTTTCATCACTCAAAGGGCGACAATTCAAGATCTGGGTTGATCAAAATATTTTCGCTAAAAATTTTAAAAACAAGAAATTGGTAAATAAAATCATGAGACCTCATGTACATTGTACAGTCATGGGAAAAAAAGTAAACACCCCTTACTAACTCTGGAAAACATTATCGTAGAAGAAGGTTACTGGTACCACACGATTGGTAATAAAGTCTACTTTTAAATAATGTATATAAAATTTACTTAGGGGGCCATTTACCCCCCATCTACATGTTAAAACGGACCATAACTTTGTTTTTTTTTTTCAATAGCAGAACACAATTCTAACAGAATAAATGAACTCTACACACTTCCATTAGCCTAAAAAAAAAATTTTATGCAATTCGTACGATAAATTTCCGAGAAATTAATTAGTTTAAAACAAGCGTATTTTAGGAACTGTATCCAAATTGAAGTTCGGTACTCGATTGTTGACCGACAGAGCCCACTTCTTGATCAAGGCGCCACTCAAGCAGTCGTTGAAGACTTCTAGATTACAGGACAGCATAAGAAATTTCAAAATATCTAGCCACTTCTATCATAGACGGCCCCTTAAACCATCATTTTGCCGTTTTTTAAGCATAATTTGAAAACTACTTGGAAGAAAAGTGCGAAATTTTGGATTTCCATAAAGCAGGACTTAATAATCTAAATCCATCAAAAAAAAAATGTAGGTTGCAATTCATAATTTTTTCGAATAATAATTTTCACAATTCCTAATTCATATCATAAAATTATAAAAATTGCAAATTCAACGTATTTATGTTTGGGTATTTTAGTATTATTGCTACACAAAAAATTAATACATTAGGAGTAAAATTTCAGGAGATATTAATGAAAATATGAAAATGTAATTTAACATTAAAAGCACTAAATTTTGAATGTCTATAATTCAAAAACTTATAATTCAAATAACTTGACATATGGTGTCTAGGCATAGTTTGAACCGAAGATTTGAAATATCTTCTTAAAATTGGGTATTGCCGTATATTGTCATTTAAATGCTGTAGTGTTTTGAGATCAAGGATGTATATTTTATACATAGGATAAACTTTTATGGAAGAGCGTGTTTGTTAACAAAATAATCAGTGTCTGTCTAATAATTGGGACTGAGATGATGGGGACTGAGGTGATGTTTTTGTCTTAACAGCTCCATAGTCATTTTGTTAAATCATTTTGCAAGCATGTAAATTATTAATGTGACATTTATATGTTATATAAATAAAGTTGCAATAAACTTTTTATACATAAATAAAAAGTTAAACATGGGGACATGAATGAGGCTATAAAAAAAATACTCATCCCTCTTCAGAACAAAAACTAAATATTTCTAAATACGAAACAAAGAGAAAAACAATTTACCTTCATCCATGGTAGCTAGTTGAACTTTAGTTGCTGTTGCTATGGAAATAATTCTGCCAGCGCCACCTAGTATGTGTTAACCTAAATGAGTGTTTAGAGGGACTGAGATGATGGTCTGTCTCGGGGCAAATACATTTTCTACAATATTTTACTATACAATCTATCCTAATAAAGGAGAGTTATATTTTCTCATACTGTATATATATAGGCATACATATATAATAGCAAAATTTAATAATATTTATAGAAATTTTTACAGCATGCATTTAATATTGGCTATTTGAATCTGGGTACAGGGACTGAAATGATGATTTCGTTTCTTTAAAGCTATTAATTATTTATACATCATTATATGTCCATTCATCATTGGTAATTGTTATAACAAGTGTTCCGCAGTTTGTTTTGTTTTTTTAGTATAATTAATGAAATATTATTGGTAGTGGACGCAAATTGTCCAATTTTCAGATAATGGCCCTTACAATAAAACACACTTCTTCGAAAAATGTGATGAAATCAAACCTCGAGAAGTTGTAGAAATCAGTAATCAGTCAGTGCACTATATGTAAAGTCAACTATATTCTGAAAAAAAAAATTGTCTATTTTAGCCCTGATGGATACGGATTGTTGCCACTTTCTGAAACTGAAATTGAGCCAATACCACGAGATGTATTAAGAGTGGCTACCATCAGCATCCAATCAGCGCTAAACTCTTTTCACCATAAATTATATTATACAGGTGCAATACGAAACTACAAAAATTAGAATTTCATTCGATCATTTTAAATGGAAACAAATCATGTAAAACGAGGTAGAATAAAATGAATTAAATTTAAAAATCAAAAAACCCGACTGCGTAAAAAGCGAACTACTTATTTCTCATCAATGTGAAACTATTTTTTATATTACTTAACTATTTTTTTTATTTACTTGTATTGATGACTAATAAGTTGTGTTTAATTGTTAGTTCCTATCTATAAACACTGTTCTAATGAAGCCTATAGATGACTATGGAGGTCAGAGTTGCAGTAAAGTTAGAGATCCTACCTACGCAGCTTCCAGTTTGTGTAATATATAAACGGAGTTTCTGACTGTAAAATAGTCAATGAAACATCGTCTTCATTTTGAAAGACCTATCCAATGATATGCTACTCAATAAGGTGCGTAATTTTTTTTTCGTCTCTACCGCCATTTTGTATTTTATGGCCGCCTTTTTGAATTTATGAAAACAAAACCTAGCCTATAATTATCGGATGGTTAAGAAGAATCGATAAAGATCCCATTCATTAAAATCCATCCAGCCGTTAGGGAGTTTCGAGATTATAAAGAAATCCACATATCCAGATATGCGTGAAACACATAACCCTTCTTGGCAGTCGGGTAAAAAGAAACAAAAATTTGTATTTAATGATAAAGTTCGTGTAAAAGCAGAATTGTGTTTAATTTGAAACGATAAAGATAAAAGTAAAAGAATAAAAAAAAAGTCCTTCCGGCCAGTGCCGGGAGGAAGAGGTAGCTTTCAAATTCCTTATTTTAAAAAAGCCAACGTATATTATTCAAACACACGAAGCTCAATTTAGTGGAAACCGAATATAGGAGATTCAATACCAATTTTTATCAATACTAAATCATTCTGAATGAGAATTTCGCGAAATTAGTCAGCTTTATCCAAGCTGCTTTTATTTAAAGAAACTTATATTTGGCTGAGATGTTGATGTATACTATCCACATGCCTTCTTACATGGAAATAGGCGAATACGTGTGTTATCGCGTGACAAATACAAGATTGTTTCAAAATGTTAGCCATACTAGAAATTCAAAGTGCTATAATTCAACCATTTTCTAAGATATAAACAAAAGAACAAATTTTCAGAAACAAAATCTGCTCCGGAATCTTTGTATCAAGGCCAAACACATAAAAAAAACTTTTTCATTTTCCAATTTTTTAATACCTCATTTTAAATTTTAAATTTAATTTTTTTTAAATGGCAACCCTTTTGAAACAAGATGGCGAATGAAGCTGGCCAACGAACTCGGTCGAGACATTGGTATGTACTATGTACAGATCAGGTAACATCCAAATCGGTTCATAAATACGCTTGTTATCGCGTGACAAAAATCAGGTCGTTTTAAAATGTCAGCCACAATAGAAATTCAAAATGCTATAACTCAGCCATTTTTTTAGATATAGACGAAACAAAAACTGTTCCGGAATCTTTGTATTAAGGTCAAACACATACAAAAAAATCTTTTTCATTTTCCAATTTTTTGGTATCTCATTTTAAATTTTAAGTTTTTAAAATTTTTTTAAATGTCCGCCCTTTTGAAACAAGATGGCGGATGAAGCTGGCCAACGAACTCGGTCGAGATATTTGTATATACTATATACACACGAAAGTACATCCAAATCGGTTCATAATTACGCCTGTTATCAGGTGATAAATATCAGGACGTTTCAAAATGTCAGCCACGCTAGAAATTCAAAATGCTATAACTCAGCCATTTTTTAAGATATAGACGAAACAAAAACTGCTTTCGAATTTTTGTAGCAAGGTCAAATACATAAGAGAAAAATATTTTTTCAATTTTCAATTTTTTGGTACCACATTTCAAATTTAAACATTTCTTAAAAATTTAAATGGCTGCCATTTTTAAACAAGATGGCGGATGAAGCTGGCCAACGAACTCGGTCAAGACATTGGTATGTACTATGTACAAACGAAGTTACATCCAAATCGGTTCATAAATACGCCTTTTATCGCGTGACAAAATTCAGGACGTTTCAAAATGTCAGCCACGCTAGAAATTCAAAATGCTATAGCTCAGCCATTTTTTAAGATATAGACGAAACAAAAACTGCTCCGGAATCTTTGTATAAAGATCAAATACATAAGAAAAAATATTTTTTCATTTTTAATTCTTTGGTACCACATTTCAAATTTCAAATTTTTAAAAATTTTTTAAATGGCCGCTATTTTGAAACAAAATGGCGGATGAAGCTGGCCAACGAACTCGATCGAGACATTGGTATGTACTATGTACATACCGAATTACATCCAAATCGGTTCATAAATTTGAGAGTTACAGTATGACAAAGGTCAGACATATATATATATATATATATATATATATGGATATATATATATATATACATATATATATATATCAACTTTTGAACGGAGGGTGGTTTCGGGGTCTGGAGGTCATGATCGATGAAAATATACCAACATTTTTTGAAATCTCTTTCCTCCGAACGGCTGCAATAGGTAGCTTTTTGTAATGAAAGCTACCTAATAGACAGAGTCTTTGAAATGCATTTTCATTTGATGAATTTCCTTATTTCTAACTTTTATCACTAAAGAAATATGAAATATATGAAATATATAATTGAATATGACATATACAGGTTGATTCTAAATTGTTTTTACAAAATAACAGGGTGTGATAGTACCTATCCAGACGAGGAATAATTGCCATAGAACATGGGGACGCAAATCACTTATTGAGTCCCCAATATAGGGTAGAACATTCTGTATTGGTGACTCAATAAGTGGATTGCGACCCCAAGTTCTCTGGTAATTATTGCTCGTCTGGATGGGTACTATCACCCCTCTTATTTTGTAAAAACAATTTAGAATCACCCCGTATAATTGAAGAGCTTAGTGGAAGAACATGCTATGAGACATTTTCTCGAAAATTGCTTTATTTTATAGATGAAAGAGTTATGAGGTATTATCTCAAATGATAAAACTAAAGTACTAAAATTCTGCTTAGTATTGAAAATATCAGGAGTATATTTTAATGTTTTTATATTTGACAATTTTAATGGTAAAAAGTAATTTCTAATATTTAATTATTAAATGCATTACAGCCCCGATTTCCGCGGAATTGGGTGGCAAGTGCAGCGCTGACAACAAAAATCGCGGACAACCCGAAAAAGACTGAAAATGGGGTGCAAACACGAAAAAAAAAAATTCAACGTAAAAACTATGTTTTAGTGTACAAAAATATTATAAAATGTTTACAACACATGCATATGCACAGTACATCAGAAACCTTTGCTTTACGTCTAAATCACTAAAATAAAGAACAGTAAACAAGAAACAATGCATTACATACTGTATAAAAAGAGCTGAGTTATACCCTTTTTTTAAAAAAACTCGCTTGTTTTTGCTTCTTGCTTTGGAAACACCTTTTCTTTATTCTAAATTGTAAACTATTGTTTTTCTTTTAGTATGGAATAATTTTATCTCAAAAATTAAGTTATTCTTGATATGCTATCCTGTAATTTATCATAATAGTCTTATTTGATTGTTAAATATTTTAATTGCTGTGTGTACGTTTGTTTAAAAAAATCAAGAAAAGACATCAAGACTTTATATCTGATATTTCAAACATGGCAACCGAATCTAGAAATATTCTTCTATTATTTTCGAATACATGAATTTTTCTGTTTATATTTATTAGTAGGGCTTATTTTATTTTCCTTGCTGTTAGCTTGGGAAAAATTCTATCCGCGGATAATCGAGGCTTTACTGTATTAATATTCTATTCTAGGAGAGTTTAGTATCAACTATTAATTTTCTATTATGCTACTAAGTGCAATGTTATGCTACTAAGAAGTAATTAAATAAATATCTAAATTACAAGAAAAAACTTTTAATTCAATTTTCTCAATAAAGGAATGTTAAAATTCTAGTACTGAATTCACCTTAATAATAATTGTAATAATAATTGCACCTTATTAATAAATGTAAATAATTGTAATTCGTATAAAGCAAAAATAAAACGTACTAAAATTGCTTTTAGGTGCGTACATATAATATTAAATTATTTAAAATACATTAAAATACCTTAAAAATCAAATTAAATTCCCAAGACGTTTTCGACCAAAACAGGGCCATCGTCAGTGTTTAACGAGCTTAAATAACAACATTTAAATCAACACTGACGACGGCCGTGTGAATTGGACCGAAAACGTTTTGGGAATTCAATTTGATTTTTAAATATTTTAAAATACCTTAAAAATACATTAAAATAATTTTTTATTACATATATGCACCTAAAGCATTTTTAGTTGATTGTATTTGAACTTTATACGAATTTCAATTTATTTATTTAACTGAATAACAAACATACGACTTGTGTGCTTGACATAAAGCCCGCTTATAAGTTGGAGACAAGATAGCACAAGGAAATATTACAACACAAGAGAAATACACCCTGGGAGTTCCACACAGAGTACGTGTGCAGTAGAACCAGCGGGAATTGAACCCACAAACTCTTACGCACAAGCGATTAGCTGACTGGTGCTTTGACCACTCAGCCGCAGAGCCCCCGAATTTCAATTTTCTCGAATTCTAATTTTTGTTTCATAATATCTTTTCCCACTCACATCTGCAATTGTTATATTTAAAACATTGCTTTATTATTATATTTATGGTTAACGTATTCAGTATAATATTCTTTGAGTTAGCTTTGTATAATTCAAATTTAATTTATGTTACAACTTAATTGTTGTATTCTATTTTGTTTATTTTAAATGCAATTCAAGTACAATAATATTTATATTGTAGCAAAATTTTAAATTACACAATGCAGCTTAAATTTGTACCTAATTTTTGCAAAATAGCTTTGATAAATTTTCAAACATATCACGTTTAATTTGTAACTATAAACTTCCATAGATGATTCTGTATAAAATACAATGAATAGTATTTAAATTTACAGCTTAATACTAACATTTTCCATTGTGAAACGATTACATTTCATTTGCCAAACCTCTTTATTGTTTTATAAAGACACAATTCTATGTTTCGTTTCAAGTGGAACGTAAGGGGACAATGTATATTACTCGGATATACAGGGTGTCCCAATAGTCCCTGACGCATTTTAAAATTTAACATAAAATCAAGTAATTGCCGTGCAGAAGTGCGGTTTGGACTAAAATACCTCACGATGAAACGTTTTCTTCAAGTGAATAAAAAAATTAGTTCCAAACGTTGATTATAGATGTCTTCACTTGTAAATATGTTTGATTTCAAAATTGCGTTTATTCTGATTTTCAGATTAGATTCGATTTTGTTTAGAAGTACCAGCTTACGCAATTAGCTTTTTCGCTAGGAGTGGTCATTTCTGTCTCACAGCGTCAAAACTAATCTGACAAGCAGTAAAATCGCATGTTTGAAACCAAACATATGAAAAATTGGCGCCATCTGTGATCGACGTTTGGAACTAATTATTTTCATTCACTTGAACAAAACTTTTCATCGTTAGAGGCATTTTAGTCCAAACCGCACTCCTTTACGACAATTACTTTAATTTATATTGAATTTTAAAATGTGTCAGTTACTTTTGGGACATCCTGTATATCCGAGATATATATATGCATTGTCCCCTTACGTTCCACTTGAAACGAAACATAGAATTGTGTATTTATAAAACAATAAAGAGGTTCGGCAAATGAAATGTAATCGTTTCACAATGGAAAATATTAGTATTAAGCTGTAAATTTAAATACTATTAATTGTATTTTATACAGAATCATACACGGAAGTCTATTGTTATAAAATAAATGTGATCTGTTTAAAAATTTATCAAAGCTATTTTGCAAAAGTTAGGCACAAATTTAACCTGCATTGTGTAATTTAAAACTGTAAATACACATTTACATTGTGTAATGTAAATAGATATATCTAATGCTCTTGAAGAAATCTATTAAAAAAAATATTTTTCAGTATTTAAAATAATTTATTTATTTTAATTTTCTAAGTTTCTGCCTTATATATAAATTTATCACATATCTAAATACGAAATTCTCAGGATAAATATATAAAGAACCTTGTACAATTTTTTAAAGTCATTTTCTAATTTCCAAACACGCTATTCTCTGATTCAGTTACATAATCATTTCTATCCATAGAAGCAATTTCAAATACAATTAAACCTCCCTGTGCGACCACCTCCCTGGGCGACCATTTTTTTTCATGGAACGAAATTTATTCCCATAGGTTCAATACTAATTTTACCTCCATTCAGAGACCATCCCTGTTGAACTCTCTCCATGAGCGACCCATTTCGTTGAAGAAAATGAAACGAATTCAGTTTTTTCCTGGTCACTTGAAGAAAGTTTTATTAGAAAAATAATTCCGGAGGGCGCATTACTCATCAAAATTCTAAACTAAACGTAGATTTTTTTAATTCCGGTAAGTGTCTTTTAAGTGTTTAAACTTTTTGTGCCTTTTTAGGCAATGAATTTAACTCTAATGACAAATTAAGAATGGCGGTAAATAAACTCCCCTGTTCTATTCTGTCAGGAAACTCTCAAAGAAAAAGATAAATTAATAAAATAGTCATTATTTGTTCCCGCCCCAAAAAAATTTGCATTTTTTTACTGAACTTCAAAATAACTTGGAAATAAAAATTATGAAAGATAAAACCATAAAATCAAAGCAAACGTCAATATATTCATTTTAAAACTCTGCAGTAATTAACTTATGTAATTAACTTTTGTTTTGATGCTTAAATTTTCAGTTTTTTTCCTAATGTGAAAAATACATTTTAGTGACATTAATTGTTACCTTTTTTCAACAATTAAAATCTAGATTTAAACATGATCTCCATTAAGAGACCACCTCTTGAAGCGACCAATTTTTGTTGGAACGGATGGTGGTCGCTTTAAGAAGGTTTTACTGTATTTATATTGAGACTACCAGGAATAGAACAACGTTTTTAGGTTCGTTCGTAATTAGATAAATGCGTAGCCCCTATAGTTGTCGTCTGGTACATCCGTCCGTCTGCCTGTCCGCCTATAACAGCGCAAAAACTACCCAACCGGATAATTTGACATTTAATATATAATCGTTGCAGAATTTTGTCGAGTCATTACAAATTTTATGAATATCGAATCAAAACTGAAAAAAGATATTAATAAAGGTTTTCTTCATTCTATTAAATCCTATCATACATAATTAATTCAATGATATCCCGTGATAGGTAATGATTCTAGGTGGCCATGGTGTATAGATGCAAATTCCCAAACTTTTTAAGGAGCCAGTGGCGCCTAAACCCCAAAAATCCAGTCGCCACTTTGTCTCCTAACCAAAATCTAGTGGCCACATTGTGAAACAAACTCATAAAACAATAATATTTATATGGAAAAAACTTAATAAAAAAACTCAGGAATTCAAAATGAAAAATAGCTTAATTAATAAATACGCATGTACAACAACACACTGACTAGATACAACAAATATGTATATTTAATTTAATCCTAATATTCTTAAAACTCTAACATTAAAAAAATATAATGTAAAATGAAACTAGTTGGATGTGCCAATCCCAAAACTTTCTTCTATCTTATACATCTTAGTATTTCAAAACCTAGTTACACATGTTAATACTTCAATATTATTAGTTCAATACTATACCAACTTTGATTTTCATCTTAAATTTCTGCTCAAGTCAATTAAACGGACTAAATTCGAGTTAATCTATATCATGATATTTGTTAAAATTATTGATTTTTCCTTATTATGTCGTTATCAGCTGTTTGCGAATAGCCGGCATAGCAGGAAGAGAGTTCCCGCCGCTGCATGAGCCGCCGATGCACAATAGAACTACGAAAAATCAAGAAAAGTATACAAATATCGCTAGCAGGGAGCCCCTTTACCGCGCAATATTTCCAAATTCAAGGAGAACCCGTTGGCCGAAGCCAAAAACAAGCACAAACATTTTGGTTCAATTGTATGCATAATTTTATACGCTGTTCGATGGTACAATAATGAAAATGGCACAGAGATCGGAATTATAGCGCCCCCTTCTTTCGGAATTTTTTCAAGTTCAGGGAGGACTTGTTTGCCATAGCCAGAAACATGCACAAAAAATTTGGTTCAATTATATGGATAACTTCATACACTTTTCGATGGTACAATAATGAAAATGGTACAGACATCGCAATTATAGTGCCCCCTTCCGGCAGAATTTTTCCAAATTCAGGGAGGACCTTCATGACATGACCAAAAGTAAACACATAAAATTTGGTTCAATTCTATGCATAACTTCATACACTTTTCGGCGGTACAATATTCAAAATGGCACAAAAATTGTACAAAAATCGCTATTACAGCGCCCTCTACGAGCGATTTTTTTACAAATTAAGGGAGGACCTCCTTGCCATAGCCAAGAACTTAAAATTTTTTTTTGGTTCAATTCTATGCATAACTTCATACACTTTTCGATGGTGCAATATTCAAAATCGCACAAAAATCGCTATTACAGCGCCCCCTAACGGCGAATTTTTTGCAAATTCATGGAGGACCTGCTTGCTATATCCAAAAACTTAAAATAAAAATTTGGTTTAATTCTATGCATAACTTCATACACTTTTGGACGGTACAATATTCAAAATCGCACAAAAATAGCTATTACAGCGCCCCCTACCGGCGAATATTTTCCAAATTCAGGGAGGACCTGCTTGCTATAGCCAAAAACTTAAAATAAAAATTTGGTTTAATTCTATGCATAACTTCATACACTTTTGGACGGTACAATATTCAAAATCGCACAAAAATCGCTATTACAGCGCCCCCTACCGGCGATTTTTTTCCAAATTCCGGGAGGACCTGCTTGCCATAGCCAAAAACTTATAATAAAATTTTGGTTTAATTCTATACATAACTTCATACACTTTTTGATGGTACAATGGCGACAGACAGACGGACAGACGGACAGACGGACGGACGGACAGACGGACAGACAGACATTTTCTATAAACATGTTTTTTGGAATCTCTGACCCCTAAAACATGCAAATCCGTCGAAAACCGGAAGTCGAAAAAAATTTCGATTACAATACTTTCTTCTATTGATGATAGAAGAAAGTAAAAATGCAGCGCGAACCCGACCCGATGCAGGACTCTATACACTCTAGATCTAGATGGAATAAGATAGTGATTAGGGAAATTACAGAGGGGCTAAATTCACAAAACTCGTGATAAAAAATTCCTTCTTTGAAGATCTCGCACTTGCAGAAAATATTTACACAGCAAGAATGTACATCTCGTTAAGTAATTTTAGTGCGAGTTTTTTTTTTTATTTTTGTTCTTTTTTCTTCAGAGTTCGGAATCCTCTATCCTCGCGACTCCATGATTCAAAGCACTTAAATAATTTCCATCGCATCGGAAACTTTGGAATGACTCGTGAGCCGATCTGCTCTAAAGGAGTATTTATTTCAACTCTGGATTTCGGACGAAACCTTCGAAGAAATCCTGTGTTGTCTAAAGGAGAAGCTTTACCATTAGTGCACTCATGTGCCGAGCTTCGCAGCTGCTAAACTTTGTAATGCAGCGGACATGCGCAGAATTATATTCGAACCAGTGGCGTGGCGTGAAAATTTTCGGTGGTCATCGCAATTATTTAAGTTTGTGGTGAAAAATTATTAACTCTAAAATTCAATGGTTGAATGTTCAAAAAAGAAACTTTAAATCTTACCTTCACTTATACATGAACTCCAAATGTTCTGCTAAAACTGGATCGTAGAGTTTTAAAAGGTTATTAAGAGTTTTAAAATATTGCTTGGTCATCGCCGCATCCAGCGATGACCGGACGCCACGCCACTGATTCGAACATAATGTTCGGTAAGAAAGCAGTACATCACAGGGGCAACTGAGATCACTAAAATTCCCTGACTTTTTATCAAGGTCCTACTTGATCTCCGCCAGTGAAAAGAACAGGTGCTTTTCTATTTGGAAAAGAAAATAAATATCAAAATTCCGCGACGGGGATAGGGAGCACTGGACATTGATTCTGATGACTAAGACACTGAAAGTTAGTCTCCATAGCAAAAAATTTAGTCTCCACGTGGCGACTGGCGACCGTAAATCTGCATTTATACCATGGTGATGAATTTTTTAAGATGGAGTCCTATTATTTTCGTATTACTGAATTTAATATATATTTTTTGTTGGACTGACAAAATCATTTTGTTAGTTCAATAAAATTTTATTTAACAAACAAAATAATTTGATTAGTCCAACCAATATTTGGTCAGTCCAACAAAACATTTGGCTGGGTCTATATTAACTAAATAATTTTTTTCCGTGTAAGAATGCAACAGCTATTGCACCAAGATCTGAATATTTATAAATCTAGTTACAGTACGAACGCACCTCATTTGCCACGTTTGACGTACAATTTCCGATTTGTTAAATTTTAAAATTCTAAAGAACCTACAACTTACATTAATCCGAGTAAATAAACTTCAACGATATTATAATAAAAATAAGCTACTTTATCTTTAAGAATGCAACACGTGTCCTTCGCATTATTTGGATAAACATTTTAAAAATCTTAATGGTTGGCATAAATATTCTAGAGAAACTGTATTATCCTTAAAGCTATTTTTCTTAAAGTTTGTTTGAGATTGGAAATGTAAATTTTATGGGAAGCGCATTTAACAAATGAAAAATTCTGTGTCGAGGCTTTTAAGCTTAAGTGCTCCTTTTCTCTCTTTACCATTAAAACGAGTACAGTAGAGTCCCGATTATTCGAGGTAATACGGACCAAGCTCACCTCGGATAAATAAAAAAACCCGGATAAACCAGATTTACACAAATCGTCACCAACTAAGGAGATGAAATATAAATTTTCACTTAATTCATTCATTTTTATGGTACTAGTAACATTTCTTTGATGTACATTTCCGTTACTTTTAAGAAAAACTGGGAATTAAATTGTTTATTTTAAAAAGCCCTTGATAGAACTTTATTGGTTGAATGTCAATTTTGCTGCCCAATTTCTAAGATTTTTTTCTGACCACTAAAACTTACCAGTAAATTTTGCTTTCATCAATCCCCAAAATCTAACAATTGTCAACCTGTTAAATATGGCAAAATTTGTATTAAATTTTAGAGGTAACAAAACCATAGAAATTGGCAGCTATGTTATTCTATTAGTGTCATTAAAATTACAAGTGCAGCCTCTTATTTCTGCTCAAAGTATTAACTAGTTTTTTCAATCGAACTTATATCTTTGGAATGGATCATTTTCTTCTGATGGACTCATGGCTTCCATTATTATGAAGCAACCATTATAAATGAAGTATTAGGTGAAAATGAAAGACCAGCTGTAAAAAGTTATAACTCTGATTTTCTGGTCAGAACGGTGGAAAAATGACCACAATTTTTTTTTTTTTTTTTTTTTTTTTCCAAGAAAGAATTATGGCCATTTTTTTTCATTCATTTTTTCCCTCTTTCATCTTTACCTAACACTTCATTTATAATGGCTGTTTCATAATAATGGAACCCATCATTCCATCAGAAGAAAATAAATCGGTTAAAGCGGAAATTCGGTTAAGCGGGACTCTGATAATTGGGACTCTACTGGAGTAGATTTAATTACGTTTTATTTTAAATTTTGTTTTATCCATATTTTGTAACATTTCTCAACATAGTTGAAGAATTTTTATGAATTCCGTTTGTCTGTATGCCGATCTGTTCATCAGGTGCTTTTTCCGCCTGCCCGTGCTCTAATGCTCGTAAATACACTATAGGGCCAAAGATGACCGGTCACTTGCGATTTTTGACATTTTGTTAAATATCTAGAAAAATACATGAGTAATTAACCTGAAACTGCAGGTGTGTAAACAATATAGTATAGGTCATATAATTCCGCGAATATCTTTTCCCGAAACCCCATACGGGACCGTCAAAAAATTGAAAAATAACGAATATCTTTTGGATAATCCTGTAAAAACTAATAGAGCAAAAGCGTTTAAACTCGAGATTATTAATAAGTGGTTTATTGTAATATATTGTGTTCTTTTTTATAAGGATAGCATGTATACTCGTAGAGAAATTAAGGTTTTTATAAAAACAGTCCCAAATTTCGCCAAGTTTTTTGCTTATAATTTGTAGAGTTCTTAATATAAAAAAAAAGTTATTTTCAGAAAATATGAAAAAGAATATTGTACACAATACTCTGCAGTCAGAATTAAAAAATAATAAAAATTGGATGAAAAATGAGCAGGTTTGCTAAAAAATGTTTCACTACGCATGCGCAAATGCAATCAAAATATAATGTGCATAATGTGTTAGCTAAATGTATAGAGCAACCTTTGTAAAAGTCTCAAAAACATAGTTTGAAAAGTCTGATAATAATCGTTTATAGAATAAGCTCAAAATCTGCTGTTCCCAAAATGAAGCAAAAACATGAGGGGTTGTATCCATATATCCATTGATTAGTGCTAATTTAGCATACACAATATTGCACGGACACAACCCCTTATCGTTTTGTTTCATTTTGGGAACAACGGATTTTGAGCTTATTCTATAAACGATTATTATTAGACTTTGCAAACTATGTTTTTGAGACTTTTACAAAAGTTGCTCTATACATTTATCTCACACATTATGCACATTATATTTTGATTGCATTCGCGCATGCGCAGTGAAATATTTTTTAGTAAACCTGCTCATTTTTCATCCAATTTTTATTATTTTTTAATTCTGACTGCAGAGTATTGTGTACAATATTTTTTATCATATTTTCTGAAAAGAACTTTTGTTTATATATTAAGAATTCTGCAAATTATAAGCAAAAAACTTGCCGAAATTTGGGACTGTTTTTATAAAAACCTTAATTTCTCTACGAGTATACATGCTATCCTCATAAAAATGAACACAGTATATTACAATAAACCACTTATTAATAATCTCGAGTTTAAACGCTTTTACTCCATTAGTTTTTACAGGGTTATCCAAAAGATATTCGTTCTTTTTCAATTTTTTGACGGTCCCCTATGGTGTTTCGGGAAAAAATCTTCGCGGAAATATATGACCTATACTATACTGTTTACACACCTGCAGTTTCAGGTTAATTCCTCATGCATTTTTCTAGATATTTAACAAAACGTCCAAAATCGCAAGTGACCGATCACCTTTGGCCATATAGTGTATACTCGAATTTCTAAGTAATTTTCATATGTTATTTGAGGAGACTCACAACCATAGTAGACGATGTCCTTTTTGAAAAAATAAAAGAGATAGTTCATTAAATTCTAAACTCTGTTTTATCCACTTCCATAATAAACCAAGTCTGTAAACAGATGACATACATGAGAAAGTGTATGAAAACAGACTTGGTTTACTGTCGGATTGGATAAAACAGATTTTATGCACGGGACACGCAAAAGATTTCCGTTACATTAAGGTTGGGGAAAAAAATCGTTTGCGATGCATTTTATTTGTTTTACCATATTTCGAGGATAATGAGATTGACATGGACCATTGTACTATAACATTATTTATACGGAGTACAGAATAAGTGACATTAACAGTGATCATTCACAGGGACGCACAAAAGAATTCCACTGCATATTTAACACGTGATTTATCACATTGCTAACTAAGCGTAGAACCAACAGAGTGAAAAATGTCCAAGCCGGGAATTGAACCCGGAACCCTTGGAATAGCATTCCAAGTGCTCTAACATTTAAGCTACGAGGACGATACCCAGCTTAGCATCTCTCGCTCAAAAGCTGCTCACGCTACGACTCCCAACTCTGGGAATCGCTATTTCTATAGCACAGTGTAAAAATTAATCTGAAAATCAGAAAAAACGCGTGACTGAAAGCAAACATACGGAAAAGTGGCGCCATCTATGATCGGAATTTGGAAGTAATTATTTTCATCCACTTGAAGAAAACTTTTTAACCTGAGAAGCATTTTAATTTGAATCGCACTCCTGTGTGACAATTACTTAAGTTTTATATTGAATTTTAAAATGTGTCCAGAAATTTCCGTTCACCCTGTATTTTAACATCAATAAACAATTTCCTCTTTAAGGTTGTCTTGCCCTTTACATTCTTTAGACAAAATTTCTGTCTTAATGTTTGTCGAAAATAGCCCAGGGAATTTGCATCATCTCCAAGATTGCTTTTACTTTGAAGTTTCTAAAAATGTAAGTTTTAAAGAAATTGGATTTTACAAATAAAAGCTTCTGTGTCGAAGCTTTTATAGTGCTCCTTTCCTCTGTTTATCGTTAAAACGAGTTGTAAATTTAATTATTTTTTTTAGTTTGTTCTGTCTTTTTTTCACACCTTACATTTTCAAAAAAAGATGCAAAGTAATATTTTAACATTTTTCACAACACTTAAATATCTTCCACCAAAAAGATTTATTTCTTCTTTTTTCCTCTAAAATTAATTTATTAAAAGAAAATAAATTACATTTTATTGGATGGCTATACTATTTTTCCTGTTTGTCGTATGTTTATCAAATTACATGAATGCTTTCAACGTTGAACAAAAGTCCACGTGAGACAAGCCGGATATTTAATTTTAAAAATTTCTTATTTATTAAGTTTAACATAGCTTCAAAAATAAATAAATAATTGTAAGATTGTAGCTGACTTTAGCTATTTGTAAAAGTTAATATGCATGACTTTATGGCATTTTACAAAAAAGAATCAATAGTTTATTCATTTTTACAATATTATAAGTGGTATTATGAGCGTGTGAAAGTTTTCTCACACTGTACCAATTATCATTGTATTAATTGCAACAATGCTGCGTTCATCGGTAGTAGTTCTTTTGAAATAGCAATAATGGTTAAACATTGGTTTATATTGGAAATCAGTGAAATGTAAATATTGCAGAAATATCGGTTTCACATTGAAAATACTGACAATGAAATGGCCAAAATTTAATTTATTAGTATCGGTACAATATAGGATAAATGTAAATATTCCAATGTTGTGGTTATAATTTATTCCAATATTGTTAATAGTAGTCAAGATATAGCCAATAAAAAATATTACTGGAGTAGTCTTTACTTACGCAGCGATTAATTCAGAATTTTGCAGCCATTATTAGATATCTTTTTTAGTTTAAACATTACAAACAACCTTCAAATCTTAGTCCGTTTCGTACAAAGAATAGCTCAAAAGATATTTTAACACCAATAATCAAATTCCTCTTTAAGGTTGTAACACTTGCCCTTTTCATTCTTTGGGCAAAATTTCTATCCTAATGTTTGTCAAAAATAGCCCAGAGAATTTGCATCATCTCGAAAATTGCTTTCACCTTGAAGTTTCTAAAAATATAAGTTTTAAGGAAAGTGGATTTACAAATAAAAGCTTCTGTGTCGAAGCTTTTAGTGCTCCTTTCCTCTGTTTATCGTTAAAACGAGTTATAAATTTAATTATGTTTTTTTTTAAATTTTGCTCTGTTTTATTCACACTTTACATTTTCAAAAAAAAAAAAAAAAAAAAGATGGAAAGTAATATTTTAACATTTTTCACAACACGTAAATATCTTCCACCACAAAGATTTATTTTCTTCTTTTTTTCCTCTAAAATTAATTTTAAAAAAAGAGAAAATGAATAACATTTTATTGTATAGCTCTTCCATTTTTTCGCATTTATTATCAAATTACATGAATGCTTTTCACGTTGAACAAAAGTGCACGCGTGACAAGGTGAAAATTATTATTATTATTTTTTTCATATATATTAAGTTTGACATAACTTCAAAAATAAGTAAATAATTGTAAGATTGTAGAACAAATTTTACTATTTACAAAGGTAAACATGCAGGATTTTATGGGTTTTTTTTTTAAAAAAAGGATAAATATTTTATTCATTTTTACAATCTTATAAGTGTTATTATGAAAGTGTGGAAGTTTTTTCACGCATCTGCAGTCTGTAATTTATTTAGGTTACGGTAACTGACAAACATTGTACCAATGTTGCATTCATTGGAAGTAGGTCTTATGAAATACCAGTAGTGATTAAACATTGGAATTTGAGTGAAATGTCAATATTACAGAAATATCGGTTTTACTTTGAAAATGCTGAAAATGAAATGGCATACTTTGAAAATACTGAAAATGAAATGGCAAAATGTAACTTAATATCGGTACAATGATGAATAAATGAAAATATTCCCATTTTGTGGTTATAATTTATTCTAATATTGCAAATGTTGGTCAAGATATAGACAATAAAAAATATTACTGCAATATTGTTTTTTTATTATTTTGTACGGTGCTATTAATTCAGAATTTAGTAGACATTATTAGACATTTTTTAAATTTAAACATTACAGACAAACTTCAAAACTTAGATCGATTCCTATAAATAAGGCTCAAACGATATTTTAACATTAATAATAAACTCTCTCTTTAAGGTTGTAACGCTTTCACTTTGCATTCTTCAGACAAAATTTCTTAATGTTTGTCGAAAATAGCCCAGAGAATTTGCATCATCTCCAAAATTGCTTTCACCTTGAAGTTTCTAAAAATGTAAGACTTAAGGCAAGTGGATTTTACAAATAAAAGCTTCTGTGAGAAAGCTTTTAAGTTTTTATAGTGCTCCTTTCGTCTGTTTATCGTTAAAAAGACTCTTAAATTTAATTATTATTTTTTTTTCTGTTTTATTCATACTTTGCATTTTTTTAAAAGATGGAAAATAATATTTTAACATTTTTCACAACAAGTAAATATCTTCCCCCACAATGATTTATTTTCTTCCTTTTTCCTATAAAGTTAGTTTTAAAAAAGAAAATAAATTACATTTTATTGGATGGCTATACTAGTTTTGCCGTTTTTCGTATGTTTATGAAATCACATTAATGCTTTTCACGTTGAGAAAAAAATGCACAGAAGACAAGCTGAATATTTAATTTTAAAATTTTCTTATTTATTAAGTTTAACATAACGTCACAAATAAGTAAATAATTGTAAAATTGTAGATGAAATTTCACTTTGTAAAAATGAAAAAGCTTAAATTTAAGTTTTCCTTACAAAAGAAATAAAAATCAATGTTTCATTGTGTGTTACAGTACTAGCAAATGTTTTCCCCACGAGTTATGCTGGTCAACCACCGTTTGTATACCGCAGACTCTAAAAATACTGTAATTTGACCTCCTTTATAAAAATTATGGAAAATTGATTTATAATTAAGCGACGAGTAGCGAGCAACCTGTATTCGGGATTCCATTTATTTCCCTCTGACTGAGGGATTTTAAAGCCGAATTAACGGCCTTTTGGGCATCTAATGGCTGTTTTCATGATCAGTTAAACTTTTGAAAATCAGCATATACAAAATGAACTGCGTAGACAATGACGTTGCCTCCCGGAATTTTTTAACGACGCTATAAAAAATTTCTTCTAAATAAGTCCTTTTATATTTGACAACAAACACTTGTAAATACTTAGGTATTATCCTTGATAAAAATCTCACTTTCAGACAACACATCCACTACGCGCGCAACAAGTTTCGAGTAGCTAAAAATCTAATTTACCCCTTATTAGCTCGAAACAATGATTTGTCAATTAATAATAAATTGCTCCTTTACAACTCCTTTTTAAGACCAATTTTAACTTATGGATGCCAAATTTGGAGTTATGCTGCTTATAGTCACATCAAACTTCTTATACAATCTCAAAATTCTACCATCAGACTAATTTATGATGTGCCTTATTATATTCGAAATTATCATCTTTATAAAGATATTGACTATCCCAGATTAAATACTCACATTCAAGATTTAAATATTAACTTTCATCTTTCTTTGGAAAACTCTGAAAATAGTGCTTTAAATACTCTACCAGTGTACGATATTTTTGACATCCATAACAGAAAAAGACCTAAGTTAGGTATGATTTTAAATGCTCTGCATATCTTTTAAATTTAATCTTCAAACCCTTAAAATTCTCTTAATTATTAGTTTTTCTGTAAATTTTTAAAGTTTTCCCCTAACGCTCTGCTCAACAAACCTAAAAGATTCCAATAGCAACTTCTCCCAGCCAGTTAAATTCCTTCCTTCTATGCTAAGCTCCTCCTCTTTTCCCCTGCACCATTAAATAGACCCGCTCTCCGAGCGGATCGCCATTTTTCCCCCAGACTCAGCTGTGGACGGTGCTCCCAATCCGTGGTGAATCGATGTCTCAAAGGGCCTTTTTCAAGGCCAAAGACTGCGAACATCTGTGCAGCCATGGTAGCCTGGACCCGCGTTGAAGCGTGGGCTAGGCGCGGGAGTTACCATCCATTGAGTATTTTATTTAGATTATGTTTTTTAAATTTTTAAACTGTTAGTATTTTCGTTAAATTATTTCCTTACTTTTCATTTTTGAGCTCAGGAATTACTTGTTTGTTCCCCCCCCCCCCCCCCCATTTTTAAGCATTTTTTCCCAGTACTGCCATGATTCAGTTCCGGTTAGGTTTCCATTTTGTTACTGTCGGGGATGTGGGGCAGTGGCCCCAGGCTCCTCGAAAAACCGTCAGAAGTACTATTTGACGTAATTCTCACCATCTTTTTCTTTCCCCTTTTTAAAATTCGCGTGAATATACTTTTTTTTATTTCAAAGAAAGTATTATTTTCGCTCTCTTAGAATTGGGAACAATAGTTAAAAAGACCATCTCGAAATATGAAATAAATATTCCATGTAAATATATATGTATATTGAAACTGCTTGGAAATATTATTATTGGCCATTTTAATTATGGTACAATTTTCCCCATTTACTGCTTTTAACACATAATAAGCTAACTATTATGTTAGATTATTCTTTTCTTTTCTTTTTTTTTTTTTTTTTTTTTTTTTTTTTTTTTTTTTATTCATGTGTAAATACAATTTTTATGACGTAATGACATAATTTTCTCTATTTCTTGCTTTTACCATCCGACCATTTAATTATTCAGTTAAAGTTTTCTTACTGTTCTTAATAGTCACGTCTAAATACCTTTTTTTTTTTATTGAAAGGAAATCTTACGCTTTACGCAGTTTTTTAATATTTGCCAATAATTCAAAAATAATGACCTTTTGTAAGTATCGAAAAAATACCTGTTGAAATTATGAAAATTTGAATGAAAACTGAAAAAAAATACCTCAAAAAGTTAGTCAAATTAAAAAAAAATAAGTACAATCTGCATATCGCAAGCTTGTGAAGTATATTTAGAAAATTGTATGAAATTCCTATGGGTAGTTTTTTTTTCCTAAAATTTTTTTTTTTTTTAACTGGACTATTTTGATAGACTTAAACTTTAAATACCTCTTAAAATAATTCTTAGATTTAAAACTGCATTAGCGTGTTTATCAATAGTTTTTCTTTAATGTTGCCAATTTTCTTAGCGAAGAAAGACCTCCGGTGAAAAAAAATTCATTTACGGCGATGACGAATTTTTTTTTTTAGATTCGAGAGATTATGAGCGTTTTTATAAGTGTGTGAAAGTTTTCTTACAGACCCGCAGATTTTTTTTTCTCAATTATCTGCAGTCGAAAATTTACATTAGTTACTGTAAATGCTAACGTTGCCTCCAATGTTGCTTTCACCGGAACCAGTTACTACGAAATACCAATAAACTTTAAAAATTGGTTTACATTAAAAATATTTTCAGTGAAATGTCAATATTGCAGAAATATTGGTTTTACTTTGAAAATATTGACAACAAAATGGCAAAATATATCTTATTAATAGCGGTACAATATTGAATAAATTTAAGTAATTCCATTGTTGTGGCAATATCTCATTCCAATACTGTCACTATTGGTCAAGGTATAGCCCATAAAAAATATATTACTACAATATCGTTTTTCTATTAGTTTACGCATGCTGCTATTAATTCAGAAGTTTGCAGACATTATTATATATTTTATTCGTCTGAAAATTACAAATGAACTTCAACATAAATTGTTTAGGGTAATACCAATACTGGCTAAACATTCGTTTACACTGAAATATTTTCAGTAAAATGTCAGTATTGCAGAAATATCGATTTTACTTTGGTTATATTGACAATGAAATGGCAAAATATATCTTACTTATATCGGTACAATATTAGATAAATGTAAATATTCCAATGTGTGGCAATATATCGTTCTAATACTGCCAATATCGGTCATGATATGGCTTATAAAAACAATATTAGTGCAATATTGTTTTTTATTACTTTACCTATGCTGCTATTAATTCAGAAATTTGCAGACATTATTATATATTTTATTCATCTGAAAATTACAAATAACCTTCAGCATAAACTCATTATGGTAAAGAAGACTCAAACGATATTTTAATATCAATGAACACTATTCTCTTCAAGGACATAACACGTGTCCTTCGCATTCTTTAGATGAAAATTTCTATCTTAATGTTTGGAAAAATATTCCAGAAAATTTGCATTATCTTTAAAACCACTTTTACCTTGAAGTTTCTTTCAAAGTGGAAATAAAAGATGTCAGAAAAGTGCATTTTACAAATAAAAGCTTCTATGCCGAAGCTTTTAAGCTTTTAGTGATTCTTCCACAGTTTTATCATTAAATCGAGCAGCAAATTTAATTATTATTTTTTTCCCCTTTAATTCTGTTCTATCCATACTTTATTTTATTTTTCAACAATATGGAAAGTAATGTTTTAATGTTCTCTTGAATATATGCAAAACTTTTAGCACCAAGATTTATCTCTAAGATTTATCTCTTCTTTTCTTCATCTACGCTTTTTAACACTTTCAACATAGTTGAAACGTGTTTATGAATTCGGTTTGTCTGTCTGTTTGTCTTTCCATGCTCTAACTCGCGTAAATATCGTCAGATTGTCATGAAATTGATATATGTTATTGGGATTTACTATAGCATGTTCGGTATTGAAAATGAAGTCTGTATTGTTTACGTTTCATTTACAGGGACACTCAAAAGAACTCTGTCACATTGCGGCCTATGGAGGAAAAACATCCCCGATTCGGTTTGTCTGTCTGTCTTTCCGTGCTCTAACTCGCGTAAATGTAGCCAGATTGTCATCGATATTTTATTGGGATTTACTATAGTATGTTCGGTATTGAAAATGAAGTCTGTATTGTTTAAGATTCATTTACAGGGACACTCAAAAGAACTCTGTTACACTGCGGCCTATAGAGAAAAAACATTTCCTATGTATTTTAATGATATTACACAATTTTAAACATGTAGAAATTTATATCTATCATTGAGGTGTACAATAAGGCGCTTGATGTAGAATCTGGTATACATATTATTTTTCGTTCATTTACAGGGACACGCAAAAAATATTTGGCTACAATACTACTTATGAAGAATAATTGTTGAGATTGCGATTTGAGTTGTGGTACGCTTTATAAAATTTAACTACTTTTTTTCATATCATTTGGCGTGCATAAATTCTATAGATCATATACAGGGCTACACAAAAATCTCAAGTAATTCCGTTTTTTGACGGAGATTGCTGAATGGGAATTTTCAACTGTTCTATGCATTTATTTGAACAAACTTTCAGCATACTATGAAATATACATATAAATCTATAGATCATATACAGGGTTTTACAAAAAAAAAAAAAAAAAAAAAAAAAAAAAATCAGATATTTTTCTGACTATTGAGGGTATTTGCATAAATAGGATTTTCAAATGCGTTATACTTTTTCTAAATTGTTTATTCAGACATCTTTCTCTTTAATAAACTATAACGTTTTATTACGGTATTCTGAATGTGTTGGAAAGTGTTTCATAATGTATGGTGGAAGCATGATTTTTCGGTCTTGATTTATTTTAAAGAAAAGATAAATTGTGTATTATTGTCTGGGTATCGTATACTTTTAGATTTTCGAACAGTGTAAGGAAAAAAAAAAAAAACGAAAAACGAAAAAAAAAAAAAAAAAAAAAAAAGCATGCCTTGTCATTCAATTTAAATACCCAAAATATGTAAAAATTTTGCAGACGAAGATGAAATGTGACAATTCTCAGCATTTAAATGTACTGTTATGTGTGTGTATGTGGTGGGGGGTGGGGGGTGGGGGGTGAAGATGTTTAGATAAAATCTAAATGCGAAATTGCTAGTGATAATGTTGTAAAATAATTGATAAAAATTATAAGAACCTGGAATTTAATTCCAAACGCTAAAGGCAATTTTTTCTACGAGACATTCTTTTCGGAAATAAATAATATGAAAAATTCAAGTAAAAACATCTTGAGTTCGAATCAACTTGCATTCTTTTAAAAATAACCAAGTTCGAAGCTATAAATTATTTGGCATCCAAGATTAGACAACAGAAATACTATTTTAAAAATAAATTTCTAAAGTATAACATCAAATATTGCCCATATTTTTTTAATGCTAAAAACACAATTTAAGTAATTTTTATTCATTATTATTTGATCCATTATTATTATTATTATTTTTAACCATTTCGAAAAATGGTTATTGTCCTCGTCAGGGTAGGAAATCAAAAGCATATCTGAAGGTTTTGATTGGTTTAATCCGCATTTTATTCTTTTTCTGATTGGTCTATACAGTAATCTGTATTTCCCTTTACTTTCAAGAGAGATGGATACTTCTGTTGCCACTATGACAAAAAAGTAATAAAAACTACAAAAAAATATTAATAACTCAGAAACAAATTGAGATACAGCTTTCAAACAAATTGCATTTAAAAGTCCATTTTTTTTTCTCTATACGACGGTGTAAAAAGTAATATTGTGGGATGTTTAGAAGTTTAAGAATGAAATTTCATTTAAAATGGGCCGTCAGATTTCTTGGACGATGGAGAAACCTTTTCCCGAACAGCCAATGAAATGCTTCGATAATACGTAAGTTTCAGGTGGATAATACGTAAGTTTAAAGAAATCTGACGGGTCGCAGGCGATTTTTGTCGCTTGAAATTTTTACGTGTAATAACACTATTAATGTTTAATCCATTGCGTACGTAATGTATGATCAACTCCGTGCGAATTTTTATGTCTTAAATTTTAGTCTTTGAAAAAATCATTTTCCAAATGGTCGTTGTAATTTGTTAAATTGTTTTTTTTATTATTATTATTATTATTATTATTTTAACTGTTGGCATATATTGATCACATAAAATATATTTTTGGAAAAATTTGTCGCGTGGATGTGAAAAGGATCGCCGTCTCTGGTGTAGACGAATCATGAAGCAAGTTCATATTTGACTGTAAAACAGGTTTTACCTTCCCCTGACTACCAGAGAGGGAAAACAACTTAGGGCCGCTAGTCTCTCAATTTCCGAATTCTCCTCGCTAATAGCTAGGTGTATGGGCGTAAAATGCATTCTAAATTAAAAATATATCATCAGGAAATGAATGTTTTTAATTCCTTTTTTCTATTTACTCTTCTTAAAATATATTTAATAACCATTTGGAAAAATGGTTATTGTCCTCGTCAGGGTAGGAAATCAAAAGCATATCTGAGGCTTTTTATTGGTTTAATCCGCATTTTATTCGTTTTCTGATGGGTCGATACAGTAATCTATATTTCCCTTTACTTTCAACAGAGATGGATACTTCTGTTGCCACTCTTACAAAAAAGTAATAAAAACTACAAAAAAATAAAAAAACACAATAACTCGGAAACAAATTGAGATACAGCTTTCAAACAAATTGCATTCAAAAGTACATTTTTTTTTCTCTATACGATGATGTAAAAAGTAATATTGTGGGAAGTTAAGAAGTTAAAGAATGAAATTTCATTTAAAATTGGCCGTCAGATTTCTTGGAAATCTGACGATGGAAAAGCCTTTTCCCGAAAAGCCAATGAAATGCTTGGATAATACGTAAGTTTCAGGTGGATAATACGTAAGTTTTAAGAAATCTGACGGGTCGCAGGCGATTTCTGTCGCTTGCAATTTTTACGTGTAATAACACTATTAATGTTTAATTCATGGCGTAAGTAATGTATGATCAACTCCGTGCGAATTTTTATGTCTTAAATTTTAGTCTTTGAAAAAATCATTTTCCAAATGGTCGTTGTAATTTGTTAAATTGTTTTATTATTTATTATTATTATTTTAACTGTTGGCACATCATGATCACATAAAATATATTTTTGGAAAAATTTGTCACGCTGATGTGAAAAGGATCGCCGTCTCCGGTGTAGACGAATCATGAAGCAAGTTCATATTTGACTGTAAAACAGGTTTTACCTTCCCCTGACTACCAGAGAGGGAAAACAACTTAGGGCCGCTAGTCTCTCAATTTCCGAATTCTCCTCGCTAATAGCTAGGTGTATGGGCATAAAATGCATTCTAAATTAAAAATATATCATCAGGAAATGAATGTTTTTAATTCCTTTTTTCTATTTACTCTTCTGAAAATATATTTAATAACCATTTGGAAAAATGATTATTGTCCTCGTCAGGGTAGGAAATCAAAAGCATATCTGAGGCTTTTTATTGGTTTAATCCGCATTTTATTCGTTTTCTGATGGGTCGATACAGTAATCTATATTTCCCTTTACTTTCAACAGAGATGGATACTTCTGTTGCCACTATTACAAAAAAGTAATAAAAACTACAAAAAAATAAAAAAAACATAACTCGGGAACAAATTGAGATACAGCTTTCAAACAAATTGCATTTAAAAGTACATTTTTTTTCTCTATACGATGGTGTGAAAAGTAATATTGTGGGAAGTTAAGAAGTTTAAGAATGAAATTTCATTTAAAATTGGCCGTCAGATTTCTTGGAAATCTGACGATGGAAAAGCCTTTTCCCGAACAGCCAATGAAATGCTTGGATAATACGTAAGTTTTAAGAAATCTGACGGGTCGCAGGCGATTTCTGTCGCTTGCAATTTTTACGTGTAATAACACTATTAATGTTTAATTCATGGCGTAAGTAATGTATGATCAACTCCGTGCGAATTTTTATGTCTTAAATTTTAGTCTTTGAAAAAATCATTTTCCAAATGGTCGTTGTAATTTGTTAAATTGTTTTATTATTTATTATTATTATTTTAACTGTTGGCACATCATGATCACATAAAATATATTTTTGGAAAAATTTGTCACGCTGATGTGAAAAGGATCGCCGTCTCCGGTGTAGACGAATCATGAAGCAAGTTCATATTTGACTGTAAAACAGGTTTTACCTTCCCCTGACTACGAGAGAGGGAAAACAACTTAGGGCCGCTAGTCTCTCAATTTCCGAATTCTCCTCGCTAATAGCTAGGTGTATGGGCATAAAATGCATTCTAAATTAAAAATATATCATCAGGAAATGAATGTTTTTAATTCCTTTTTTCTATTTACTCTTCTTAAAATATATTTAATAACCATTTAGAAAAATGGTTATTGTCCTCGTCAGGGTAGGAAATCAAAAGCATATCTGAGGCTTTTTATTGGTTTAATCCGCATTTTATTCGTTTTCTGATGGCTCGATACAGTAATCTATATTTCCCTTTACTTTCAACAGAGATGGATACTTCTGTTGCCACTCTTACAAAAAAGTAATAAAAACTACAAAAAAATAAAAAAACATAATAACTCGGAAACAAATTGAGATACAGCTTTCAAACAAATTGCATTTAAAAGTACATTTTTTTTCTCTATACGATGGTGTAAAAAGTAATATTGTGGGAAGTTAAGAAGTTTAAGAATGAAATTTCATTTAAAATTGGCCGTCAGATTTCTTGGAAATCTGACGATGGAAAAGCCTTTTCCCGAACAGCCAATGAAATGCTTGGATAATACGTAAGTTTCAGGTGGATAATACGTACGAGTCGCAGGCGATTTTTGTCGTTTGCAATTCTTACGTTTAATAACACTATTAATGTTTAATTCATGGTGTACGTAATTTATGATCAACTCCGTGCGATTTTTTATGTCTTAAATTTTAGTCTTTGAAAAAAATCATTTTCCAAATGGTCGTTGTAATTTGTTAAATTACTTTTTTTTTCTTAGTTCTCAAAATATTTCTAAAATATAGGCTTAACTGAATATTTAATGTGTAAAAATCTGACGAACTGTGGCTAAGATTTTAACACCTCACATAAAATGAAGTATATAATTTGGAAATATTTTGAGAACTAAGGAAAAAAGGGACAAGCTTTAAGAAGAGTACAAAGAAAAAAGAAGCTAAAAATATTAATTTCCTAAGAAGATATTCTAAAAATACGAATGCATCAAATGTTCATATCCATCACACGCCCATTAGCGAGGAGGATCTGAAATCTCACTGACGAACAGCCTTAACGTTCAGAGACATTATTGGTGGTGCATATTTCTGACACGGGTTGTACAAAAAAAAAAAAAAAGAAAGAAAGAAAAAGAAGTCGGGGAGGGGAGGGGGATGAATTGTACGTCAAACGTGGTAAATGAGGTGCATTTGTACTATAACTAGTTTTAAAAACATTTAGATCTTAATGCAAAAGCTGCTGTACTCTTATGCAAAAATGCGTGAATACAGAATTTATTACGATCATATATAAATTCAGTAATACGGAAATAATAGGACTCCATCTTCAATAGCACGTCATCACCATGGAAACCTAGAATCATGACCTATCATGGGATATCATTGAATTCATGACTTATGATAGGATTCAACAGAATGAAGAAAACTATTATTAATGTCTTTTTAAGTTTTGATTCGACTTTCATGAAATTTGAAATGACTCAGCAAAGTTCTGAAACAATTATATATATTAAATTTCAAACCATTCTGTTGGGTAGTTTTTGCGTTGTTATATGTGGACAGACGGAAAGACCAGGCGATGAATATGGGTGCTACGTATTTATGTAATTACGAACGTACCTAAAAAAAGGCTTTATACATCATTTAATGAGTCATATATTTATTTAATAATATTTTATAAATATTATATGCCAATAAATTTTAGATTTGTTTTCTTTGTATTATATTATATTTTTTTCTTTAATTTGAATAATTGAAGATCATTTAAAAATACATTTTAGAATATACATGGAAAGGAAACTGATCAAAGAAATGTTAAGACAACGAGTTTGAGTAAAAATTAAAAAAATAAAGGAATTGTGCACTATTAGATGCATTCAGAATAAATAATAGATATTTTAGTTTGTTTTTATTTTTATACGCATTAATTTATTTTGAGCTCAAAAGAAATTCTTAGCACTAAATCTAAGCCGAAGAAAAAAAAAAAAAAAAAAAAGAAATGAAAAGAAAGCTTTATTTACCTTCACTCTGTTATATTTGGCAGTTAAAAATCTAGTCAACTCAATCATAAAATTATTGCTAATATGAGAATTCATTTATTTTACATAATATTTAGTTATATTTCATTTTTTCTTATCAGTATTTTGCTGATCTGGCTAGAATTCGTTAATCACTGATTGAAAAATTCCTTTAATTATAAATTCTGTGTTCTTGTCTTTTTTTTCTGCTTGTAATTAGAATTGAGTAAAAATTTATTTTTGTTCTTCTTCTTCTTCTTTTTTTTTTTTTTTCCTTTTTCACTGAGGGAGAGCGCCAGCGTGTTTCAATTTTTTAGTGTCATTTGTAAATCGATTTCTAGTAAGTTACATGTTTGGTGGCGCCATCTTGAGCCAATTTGTAATAAAATTAACTTAATAGATAATAAATAGAAAAGATAAATAACAATGGGAAAAAGAAAAAGAAAGAAAGAAAGAAGGAAACAGAGAGAGACGAGTATGAATAGAAGAAAAACTGCTACACTCGAAAAACTTTGCAAGAATTCTGGAATCAGAATATACACCATCCGATAAAAAGTATCCGGATACTTCGACTTCAGACGTTTTGTAAAAAAATCTAGAAAAATGCATTCGAACCTCGATTTAATGATCGCAAAGAATTCCTTGAAAATCATCATTAAATTTAAGTTATTGTTAAAACGTAAATGTAAGTCTATATAAAAGTTGGTTATTAAATTTTGATTAAAATATCTTATTCTATCTTCCATTTGGCGCATTAAATATATATTCTAAAAAATAAAAATATATTGATAATTATTTGCTTTATCATTAAATGCTGTCATGGATTTTCCGATTATCCTAGAAACATTATCGGAGTTTCCCCGAGACAGTTTCAGCAGAATGCTGCTCACTATATGCAATTTGGTTTGTAAATTAGCACCCTTCTTAACTTTCATCCAAAATATTAGCACCCTTCTTGCCCCTGAGTAAAATAAAAGGGCTCTTTCTTAAAGAGCCTTTACTAAAAAATTTGTTTGAATTAGTAAAAACTGACTCAATGTTGCCTTGAAAAAGTGCCCTAACTTTTAAATATTAAAAGGGGCTTTAAAAATCAACAAAATGAATTAAAAAAAAAAGTCCCCTTAAGAATAAAGAAGAAATGAAAAATAATGCTTCAAGCACAGATTATGAAACACTTTCCATCACATTCAGAACCCATTCAGAATAATGTAACAAAACTGCACCGTTTAATAAGTTAAAATATCATGTCTAATTCAACCATATGGTAACGCATAACAGATTTCAAACCCTATTTCAGTTTCCCATCAACAATCTGAACGTATCCGAATTCTTTGAGAAGCCCTGTATAGGATATAAAGATTTGTATCTAATAACTACATGCATGCCAAAATTTAGTTCAGTTAAGCAATACCTATACCACCGTTGAAAATTCCCCTTCAGCAATTTCCTCTAATAAGGAGAATGGTATGTGAATTATTTTGTGCAGACCTGTAAATGAGGTATAGAATTTATATACAATGAGTAACATGCAAAAAATTAGTTAAATTTAAGAACTCATACCGAATTTTAAAACGCACTTTCAGCAATTATGATTGAAGGATAGTACTGTAACCGATTTCTTTTGTTTATCCCTGTAAATGAAAGAGAAAGGCTATGAATGCCCTATTCTATCGTAATATACTTGTAGTGAAATTCAGTGATTTATATCAGTTACAATACATTTGAAATAGCGTAATCTCATACGCGAGTTACAGAGTGGACAGACGGACAGACAGACAGACGGCCATACGGACAGACAAAACGAATGCATAAGCACTTTTCAACTTTGTCGGAAAGTGTACCGTACTGTGATACTAAGCGATAGTACTGTAACCGATTTCTTTTGTTTGTCCCTGTAAATGAAAGACAAATGCTATAAATGCCCTATTCTATCGTAATATACTTGCAGTGAAATTCAGTGATTTATATCAGTTACAATACATTTGAAATAGCGTAATTTCATACGGGAGTTACAGAGTGGACAGACAGACGGCCATACGGACAGACAAACCGAATGCATAAGCACGTTTCAACTTTGTTGGAAAATGTTAAAAAGTGCCCTTTCTCACCAAATACCCTACCTGTTTTTAAACTGGGGTAAACTCTGGCATTATATAAATGTTCATCCATATACAAACCTGAGTAATCATTTTTCGCTACATCTAATCCGGATTTTTTAACATTTTCCAACAAAGTTGAAAGGTGTTTATGAATTCGGTTTGCCTGGCCGTCTGTCCACGCTCTACCTCCGGTAAATATAGTCGGATTTTCATGCAATTGAAAAATGTTAATGGTGCTTACCATAACGTGTTCGGTATTGCATATGAAGTGTGTAGCATTAATAGTTCATTTACAGGGGAATTCGAAAGAATTCCATTATATTATAGTAAGGTACCTGGTCCCATTATGGCCCACCTAAAGTTTGATTGCTTTTTTCACCATGGTAATATTATTTTTCCCGGAAACTATTTATGCAGTTTCTTAGAGGGATTAATGTAGTAAATAAAAGAAAAGACTTAATACTTGTAGTTATACTATTAAAAATTATATAAGCTGAAATGTAAAAAGTGTCATATCGGCCGTATTGGGAACAGCCTGTTCTCAATATGGCCCACTTTGTAAATTTTAGAAAATGCAAAAAAATTGCAAATTATTATATGTTATATAATGTATAAATACATTTTTTACATATATATATATATATATATTATATGTGTAATAATTGCAATTTTTTGAAAGCCAGGAAAATCACGCAAAAAAATAAAATTAAAAACAAAAAAGAAATTAAAAATATTTATTTTTACTAAGAAATGTATTAATGGAAGAACAGAAGTGAACAAAATTACGTTCATAAATATATATATATACACTTGACGTCACTACAAACATATGGCCCACCCCGGCCATAATGGGAACCTCCAACTTTTTTTTTATTTTACCCCCCCCCCCCCCCAAAAAAAAAAACAAAAAAAAAAAAAACGGATATACTAATAAGTAATGATAAAACTATTGATAGTATCTTAAAGTAGATTAACGGTGTTATTATATTCATTTTTACTTTGTATTAAATGCTAACAAATATTTATAATACGAAAATATTCCTTACCTTTAAGAAATAATAACGCATATACTAATAAGTAATGATAAAACTATTGATAGTATCTTAAAGTAGATTAACGGTGTTTATTCATTTTACTTTGTATTAAATGCTAACAAATATTAAAAGTCCTTCCGGCCAGTGCCGGGAGGAAGAGGTAGCTTTCATAATCCTTATTTTAAAAAAAGCCAAATTATATCATTCAAACACACGAAGCTCAATTTAGTGGAAACCGAATATAGGAGATTCAATACTAATTTTTATCAATATAATGAATGAGATTTCGCGAAATTAGTCAGCTTTATCCAAGCTGCTTTTCTTTAAAGTAACATATATTTGGCTGCCAAATTCTGCAATTTCTTAAAGTGCCTGTCATTTTAAGACAACATGGTGGATGAGGCTAAGCAGTGAACTTGGTCGAGACCTTAGTAATTGCTGTGCACATGCTCACTCACATCGGAATCGGTTAATATATAGGAGTGCGCATGCAAAAAATCAGATTTTTCAAAATGTCACCCGCAATAGAAATTGAAACTGCTATATCTGAGCCATTTTTTAAGGTAAAGACAAACAAAAAATGCTCCTGAATCCTTATATCAAGGTCAAATGCTTAAGAAAGAAACCTTTTTCAATTTCTAATTTTTTTTGCACCTCACTTTAAATATATATATATTTTTTAATTTAATGGTCGCCATTTTGAACAAGATGGCTGATGAATCTGGCCAGCGAACTTGGTCGAGGTGTTGATGTATACTATCCACATACCTTCTTACATCGAAATAGGCGAATACGTGTGTTATCGCCCGACAAATACAAGATCGTTTCAAAATGTTAGCCATGCTAGAAATTCAAAGTGCTATAAATCAACCATTTTTTAAGATATAAACAAAAGAACAAATTTTCAGAAACAAAAACTGCTCCGGAATCTTTGTATCAAGGCCAAACACATAAAAAAATCTTTTTCATTTTCAATTGTTTAATACCTCATTTTTGAATTTCAAATTTAATTTTTTTTAAATGGCAACCCTTTTGAAACAAGATGGCGAATGAAGCTGGCCAACGAACTCGGTCGAGACATTGGTATGTACTATGTACAGACCAAGTTACATCCAAATAGGTTCATAATTACGCCTGTTATCGCGTGACAAAAATCGGGTCGTTTTAAAATGTCAGCCACAAGAGAAATTCAAAATGCTATTACTCAGCCATTTTTTTAGATATAGACAAAAGAAAAACTGTTCCGGAATCTTTGTATTAAGGTCAAACACATACAAAAAAAAATCTTTTTCACTTTCCAAATTTTTGGTATCTCATTTAAATTTTTTTATTTTTTAATTTTTTTTAAATGGCCGCCATTTTGAAACAAGATGGCGGATGAAGCCGGCCAACGAACTCGGTCGAGATATTTGTATGTACTATGTACACACCAAGGTACATCCAAGTCGGTTCATAAATACGCCTGTTATTACGTGAGAAAAATCAGGACGTTTCAAAATGTCAGCCACGCTAGAAATTCAAAATGCTATAACTCAGCCATTTTTTAAGATATAGACGAAACAAAAACTGCTCCAGAATCTTTGTATAAAGGTCAAATACATAAGAAAAAATATTTTTCCATTTTCAATTTTTTGGTACCACATTTCAAATTTAAAGTTTTTTTAAAAATTTAAATGGCCACCATTTTTAAACAAGATGGCGGATGAAGCTGACCAACGAACCCGGTCGAGACATTGGTATGTGCTATGTATAAACGAAGTTACATCCAAATCGGTTCATAAATACGCCTTTTATCGCGTGACAAAATTCAGGACGTTTCAAAATGTCAGCCACGCTAGAAATTCAAAATGCTATAACTCAGCCATTTTTTAAGATATAGACGAAACAAAAACTGCTCCAGAATCTTTGTATAAAGGTCAAATACATAAGAAAAAATATTTTTCCATTTTCAATTTTTTGGTACCACATTTCAAATTTTAAATTTAAAAAAAAAATTTAAATGGCCGCCATTTTGAAACAAAATGGCGGATGAAGCTGGCCAACGAACTCGGTCGAGATATTGGTATGTACTATGTACACACTGAATTACATCCAAATCGGTTCATAAATACGCCTTTTATCGCGTGACAAAATTCAGGACGTTTCAAAATGTCAGCCACGCTAGAAATTCAAAATGCTATAACTCAGCCATTTTTTAAGATATAGACGAAACAAAAACTGCTTCAGAATATTTGTATAAAGATCAAATACATAAGAAAAAATATTTTTCCATTTTCAATTTTTTGGTACCACATTTCAAATTTTAAATTTAAAAAAAAAATTTAAATGGCCGCCATTTTGAAACAAAATGGCGGATGAAGCTGGCCAACGAACTCGGTCGAGATATTGGTATGTACTATGTACACACTGAATTACATCCAAATCGGTTCATAAATACGCCTTTTATCGCGTGACAAAATTCAGGACGTTTCAAAATGTCAGCCACGCTAGAAATTCAAAATGCTATAACTCAGCCATTTTTTAAGATATAGACGAAACAAAAACTGCTCCGGAATCTTTGTATAAAGGTCAAATACATAAGAAAAAATATTTTTCCATTTTTAATTTTTTGGTACCACATTTCAAGTTTTAAATTTTTTAAAAATTTTAAATGGCCGCCATTTTGAAACAAAACGGCGGATGAAGCTGGCCAACGAACTTGGTCGAGAGATTGGTATATACTATGTACATACTGAATACATCCAAATCGGTTCATAAATACGCCTTTTATCGCGTGACAAAATTCAGGACGTTTCAAAATGTCAGTCACGCTAGAAATTCAAAATGCTATAACTCAGCCATTTTGTAAGATATAGACGAAACAAAAACTGCTCCGGAATCTTTGTATAAAGGTCAAATACATAAGAAAAAAATATTTTTCCATTTTTAATTTTTTGGTACCACATTTCAAGTTTTAAAATTTTTAAAAAATTTTAAATGACCGCCATTTTGAAACAAAATGGCGGATGAAGCTGGCCAACGAACTCGGTCGAGACATTGGTATGTACTATGTACACACCAAATTACATCGAAATCGGTTCATAATTACGGGAGTTACAGTGTGACATAGGTCAGATATATATATATATATATATATATATATATATATATATATATATATATATAACCATTAATTAAACATAACCTTCCACCGTCAAATATTATGAATTAAAGCTGTAAGTATTAAAAAAAAATTAATATTAGAATTATTATGGAAGAAAAAGAAAAAAGTGGACACCGACAAAAATTGAAAAGCTTATACATTGAATTACGTTATCAAGGGCACAGAATTCAATGATATAAGCAAAATGGTTGTTTTCTGTGGGAAAAATAAGCTAAAGCTAAAAGTTATTTTCCCCTGTGCCCAAACAACCATAAAATCAAGTGAATTGATTAAAAATGAAAGCAGAATAAAAACAAATAATATGAAATGGAAGAATCAATAAAACGTATTTAAATATTTATAGGATATAAAATATAAATAAAACACCATACCGATTAATATTTCAGTATTTTACAAAAATCCACGCGCACATGGCTGTCAGTATATCAAAAAGAATAAGGTGAATAAAACAGTTAAGAAATCACAGTAAATTATACCAAAGCATGCAGTTAATACATTTTGAAATAAAATTTGAAATACCTTGTTAAACACATTTAATCTAATATAAAATAAATATATATTAATTACATTATTTAAAATGCACTATTAAATTAATTAATAACAGGTTAACAATATCGTCAAAATTTAGCTAAAAATACCCCCTGGTGTATTAAATTATAACTGAAATGGTATATATATATATATATATATATATATATATCAATTTTGAACGGAGGGTGGTTTCGGGGTCTGGGGGTCATGATCGATGAAAATATACCAAAATTTTTTGAAATCGCTTTCCTCCGAACGGCTGCAATAGGTAGCTTTTTTGTAAAGAAAGCTACCTAATAATACGAAATATTCCTTACCTTTAAACAATAATAATAACGCGATTTTTTTGACCGAAAATTTCACTTCCTCTGCCAGTAGCGTCACCCACGTGATACGACTTCTCCTTTATTGTTTTTTGTCTTACAGCAATCTTTTTGTTTCTGATCATTTCATTAGTTTAATTGCGTAGTTCGATTATGTCTGGTAAATTTGTATTTTACTTATAGAATTTCATTATTTTATTTATTTATTGATGAAATTTTAATTTCGTTATGGAATATTAGATGAAAACAAATGCTAAACTAGTTGTATTGTTTTAAGAGCCAATGGGTTGATCTTTAGTAATCGAAATGCACGTGGTACAGATAGATAAAAAAAAATCATTCTTGAAAGTTATTTTTAAAACGATAAAAAATTAGGAAATTGAGATACAGTTTAAAAAAAAAATTGTATTTTGAAAAATATTTTCTTTCACATTCGATAGTATAAAAATTGAGAATGTGCGAAGTTTTAAAGTTTAAAAAGAAAGGCGAAATTTATAGGTCGGGTGTTGCCACCATTAATATGAAGTCAGCTTTACTCACGGACATGTTTTTGAGCTATCATATAGATGTTAAAAAGACTTTGCATCCGTTTACATCCTACTGCATCGATTAACATTTGAATGATTTAGAGTTAAATCTTTACATTCATTTTTCTGCTTGTGGTTTTTTTTTTCAACATTTTTATCCCTGAATAATAATTTTTATTTTAGTACATATTCTTGGTGGGTGGGGTATTTCATATTTCATGTACTGGAAAACATCCCATTGCATGACTGCATAACAATATTAACGGGATAAATAAGTTTTGGGTTGTTTGTGGTCCAAATATACCACGAAATTTCTATACCGTCCCGTGTCCCTGATGCTGATTTGTAAGTTTGGAGCTGTCTGTAAAAAATTGTTTCAATAAAAGTAATTCGATGTAATTTTTTTCCGAAACTGGGACTATTGTTTTATATAAATATGTAGCAAAAAATTAACCTGCACACATTTTTAGGGTTGTTAATGTTATTTGAACTCTGTCCCTAGGTTTTAGATTACTTATCGTACCTCTTGCTAAACTACTGGGTACTATGGAAATTCATTATAAATAAAAATTTAGAAGAAAATAAAAAGTTATAACGGTAAAATGGTAAAGAAAATTAAATTCGCAAATTTAGCTTAAACCTCAGTTAAATAAAAATATTTTCTGCTGACTATTTTTTCTTTATTTTGAATCTTTAAGGCATTCATCTACAAGTTTAACCCTTTATGTACTGAATTATGAATTCATGAAATTTTTATCGTCTACACTATATATAAAAAAAAAAATCTGCAATGTTACTAAAATTTTTCTAGGAAACTGGGATTCCTAGAACTTTTTATGTAACGGCAACAACAAAAATTCCTGTAATATCGTCTGTCAGGAATTTTTATTGTTGCCGTTACATAAAACGTTCTAGGAATCCCAGTTTCCTAGAAAAAGTTTAGTAACTTTACAGATTTTTTTTTTACAGTGTAAAACATTTTTCATGAATTGTTTAAACTACATTAGAAGATTTAAATAACCATTTAATAAATTTTAGAAGGATTTAAAAAAGACTGAAGGATTTAGAAGGATTCATTTAATTTGAATTTATAGGGATTTTGTGCAATATTTATAACCCCACTCAAATCTTTTTTAAAAATATTTTTCTTAGTATTTTGTAGAATTAGGGAATGTACAAATATAATTTTCAAACAATAGAAATATAGAAATATTTCCGAATTAAAAAATCCCCCCCCCCCACCCCAATGCCAAGAAAGCTGAAAAGATGCTAAGGTAAAAGAAATCATCGTTTTAAAAATACTTTTGTTTTGTGTAACCCATAATGCTTCTGGAACAAGATAAAGTAATGTGTAGATAACTCATTATAAACTGGATTACAACTAATCGATGTATTAAATGAATTTTATAACAAGTTATTTTAATGGTACTTATAAGTACCGTCAGTAGATAAAGGGTTAAAATGTTATTTTAGTAAATTTAATTTCACCAAATTTTTATTCCTGAAAAGTCAACCATCATTTCGCAGTTTACATGATATTTTTTATTGATGTTCATTCCTTATAGTGTGTTTTATGAAATTAAGTTTCATTACCTCCGTGTATTCTGCCTGTCTATCTACGTGCAAACCGCATGCTATAGCCAATAAGGTTATCTGAGTGAAATGTGTCTGCCTGTTCTCGGACCAAGATAGATCAGATGGCGGAGCTTTGACATTTAAAGATTAAGCTCTTGCGCTCGATGCCCAGCCTGGGCACGTATTCACTTAGTCTAAAACATTCGAATTCGTATGATATTTTTATAAATTAATATTGTTAAGTTAAACAAAGTATATTACATATAGAATTCTCATAATATAAGAAAAATGTTCAAATGTAATAGTTAAAATTTTACAGAAATTTAAAAAATATTTTGCATTGAAGGTAAGGACAAAGTGTTTCGTTATTATTGCATTAAATAAAAATTCAATAAAAATAACTTTTAAAATTAATAGTTGGACCTAGTAACACTACTTTTACATCTCCTTAATTAGTTACCAAATAAAAACAAGAAAGAAAAATCGTGCGTACGGCATAGATTATGAAACACTTTCCAACACTTTAAAGCTTTAACAAAACTTCGTCATTTAGGGAAATGACGTCATAAGATAACTAAGTAAACGTTTAAAAAAATTATTTCAGCAGTTACCGTCCATAGCCAAATATGTATCCCCCAATTCTTTTGAACAGCCCCGTATTTGATCTGTATGTTGATATATATACTATATAATGGAAAATTTTATTTTAGCAAGAAAACGCGTAACAGGTTGAAATATCTCTTTCAGCAATTTTTACTAATAGATGGAAACATACTTGTATACTTTTGTACAGCCCTATAGTTTACCTAATACCTTTATTACACGCTACTATTTAGCTAAAGTTTAATACTTTTAAAACTACACTGTAAAAAAAATAGGACCAGATTTCCTGTAGGAATCGGAAAAATAGTTGCCCTTATCGTACCGGAAAAATTTCCGACCCAGCTCGGAATAAAATCAGTAAAATCCGAATAAAATCCGTAAAATTGGAATAAAATCTGTAAAGTACCGTTTTAATGAATGTTTCCTTATTTTACGGATTTTATTCCGAGCTGGGTCGGAAAATTTTCCGGTACGATAAGGGCAATTATTTTTTCGATTCCTACAGGAATACTGCTCGGAATTTTTTACAGTGTACTGAAATCACATTTCCAGAAATTATCATTTATAGACGGCCAGGTATCCAATCCTTTGCGTGACCCTGTATATCATTTTATCTATGTTCTACAAACATTTGTTAGTAAACTAAATGCAGTTCAGCGTAAAAAGGCATAACTCATTTTAAAACCACCTTTAAGCAATTTGCAATCATAGCCAGTAACCATTACGAACTCTTTTGTGTAGCCCTGTATATGAATTACAGCATTTATACACACTATATATTATGCATAAATATAGTAAAACATAAAAGCACATAACATAATTAAAAATTCATTTCCAGCAATCATCGCTACTGTATAGTACTTCGGATACAATATAGTATCTGAAATCTTTTGTGTGTCCCTGTAATTGCTATGCAGTTCGTATTATACATCAAATAAGTTATAGTAAGCCTCAGCGACGTATATCAATTTCCTTATATATGAAATAGTTTAAAATAATTCAAATACGCCGCAAAAAATTCCCTCCCCCCTATATCATTATGTAATGGAATTTTTTTGTGTGGCCCTGTAAATGCATAATAAGTATTCTTTGCAACGCATATCCTACAGAATGCCTATTTTAGTTTACTTCATAAATGCATATAAATTTTGTTATGTTTGGAGGTGTGTAACATCATTAAAAATCATTTTAAACGATTTTTTTCCCATTGGCCGTAATGTAACGGAATACTTTTGACTGTTCCTCTAGATCAGGGTTGGCGAACCTTTTTATAGCAACGTGACATTTTTTTCCCCAAAATATTTTATATGACCTTGCCGTGCCAACTAACGAAAAAATTTAGTGGGTTCAAAAATCGTTAATAAAAATTACTTATTAATATTTTTTTAAATGGTAACATACATGTAGGATCTTGCACCATAATAATCATAAAAACAATTATAATTTAGAAATTATTAAAAAAATTATGTGATTAATTGTGTTATTGCCTTTTGGATGAAAATAATTAATATCAGTTTTATACTCAGTTAATTTCAACAAAATGCAAACTGAACTAGATTTATCTGATAGATGCTTTTTATTTCATTTTTCAACTAATTGATTTGCGAAAATAATGCCCTTACGGGAATAGATATATGGGAAATTTATTAAAAGGACAAACTCCATTTTCTTTAAATAGCCCTTAAATTCCAAGTTGCCATAATTTTACCATTGGTATTTTTACTAATGCGGCAATTTGCGGTATTTTAAAAAGCCGCAATTAAAATTCTTCAATTTCCAGTTAATCGAATTTAGACAACATCAGATCATCTTTAATTATCATATTCATCATCAGTTCCTGTCTTTTGTGAAATGTCACCGTATATTGATTTAGAGCCACAAGCAACACCGTGCCAGAATTATACTTTCGCGTGCCATTTTCGGCACACGTGCCACAGGTTTGCCACCCCTGCTCTAGATGAACTAAACATGCTACAAACTTCATTTGCAATAGGGTTCGTGCTATGATAGAGGTCACCAACATCCAAAAATTTCAGAACGATCTGAGTATATTTGCGAAAGTTAGAGCGCGTACAGACGGACAGTCAAACCGAAGTCATAAACACTTATCAACTTTGTTGGAAAGTGTTAAAAAATGGCCTCTTCTTCTCTAAACCAAGGACAAAATGTTATCTTATTTTTGTATTTAATTAAAAGTCAATACAAAACACTTTCAAATTTAATAAGACTTTAACCTAATTACATCGCTGCCATATCTCTAAGTATAAACATTATCCCAGCCATTTGTTTAAATTTATTATCACTATTATCGTCATCTGGACAATCATCTAAAGAAGCATCTTCGTAATTAAGAGAATCCTCCAACTTTATCATCCTGTTTTTACGATATCATCTTGCTAATTGTTTCTCAAATGCTAATGTCCACTGCTTACATTCAGACGCATTTAAATTAAACAGTGACGCATAAAATTGCGGTCAAGGTTTTCCTAAGCAATTTGATTAGCCGCACGCCACGATTTCGTTTTTTTTTACATGCGAAATTCTCCCTTGAGATTAATGTTAATGGTGGGAAATATTTACCGGAAAAATCACTTATAATATTGTTTAGAAAACAGTGGATTTTTAGATTTATTTGGTACATTTTATGTAGAAAATTTAAATAGAATCAAGATTAACACTTTAGGATTTGAGCTATTTCAACCGCATTATCTCCCTCTGGACTGAGGGTATTTGGTACTTTTCATAACTTTTTAAAAAACATTTGGAAGATATGCATTTTAATAATTTTTTTATTATAAACTTCAAAATGCCTTTATTCATAAACAAAGAACTATTTAAATGTGCTAAAAATTGATATTTAATACGAAATTATTGAAAAGTATGTTTTATATATTTTTTTTAAGTTCTGCATAAAAAACATCATTTTTTAACATAAAATTTTACATAAACTTGAATAAAAACTTACTCAAATGTTGTAGAAATATCTTAAAATAGGTCTTATCCGAATATAAACATTATTTAGTAAAATTTGCTTTTGCGTGGTACATTTCAAAGCACAAAGAGCAACACCACAGGTTTCACAATAGAATTAAACTCTGATTCTAGATATTTTCATATACTTATACCTACCTATATATATTTTTTTCAAAATAAACGGCTCGTAAATAATATCTGAACGGATCGGGAACGTATATAATCGGCATTTTTATAGCTCAGAGAGTTAAAAGTTGACCCGTAGAGTCTCTCGGGTTTAGTTCGCTTCATCGAAAGCGGCAGCCCGAGTGACACTCGGGTTTAGATCTCAAAGTGTTAACTCTTCACTGCACGATTGTTTCTATTTTTATGAAAAAAATTATTTGAACTCTATGTACCCGCCTAATAATGGGAAAAATAGGAAAAAAAATTAAATTTCAAATTTTCAGTTAAAATTTGATATTTTATGGCGTGTACCCTATGTACACGATTAGGGTTTTTAAATATTGTATTGTTGTATTTTACAACTAAATAAGCTTAAATTAATTAATTTTATCTGCTTAACACTCTGCAACTTTTTTTTTATATTAATGTTTTTAAGTATTCACTAAAAATAAAGAAAGTAAATTTTACCTTAATAGCTTGATCGAATTTTTTTTTTTTGCTTCCGAAAAACAAATTCTAATTTTTTGTCAAATGCAGCCATCTGAACTGGACAAAATAAGTGTTATTCCATTCTTTGGATTGTTCTTGATCAGCGATGGAGATCATATTGACCAAATTCATTGTACATAATAAGAAATACAGTGTTTTTAGGTATGTGCCAGATGTGGCACGTCGTGCAGTGAAGGCTTAAGGGTAGTTGGAAGGCCCTATACCTACACCGTAAAAAAAAAGTCTGTAATTCTACAGATGTAAAGTTACAGAAATCTGTATGCTTACTAAAACTTTATCTGTACACTGTACAAGAAAAGATGTAAATCTACAAAACTAGTTTTTGTAGCTATAGAAGTCTGTAGCTTTGCAAAGGAATCTACGAAAATTACAATAATCTTACTAAAATTTGATCTGTAACCCTGGTTGCACACTGTTAAAAATTTGCAGCATTCTGTCCACTCATTTGACCGTTTTTATCGAAAACGGTTACACAACCATAATTTAACACTAATCTGACCATATTATTGACCATTTTAGGGTCAGAATATAGTTAAATTACGGTTATTAAATCGATTTCTCAAAAACGGTCGAATGACTGGATAGAATGCTGCAAATTTTTAATAGTGCAGTTACATAAAAAGTTCTAGTAATCCCAATTTCCTAAAACATTTTTAGTAACCTTACAGATTTTTTGATTTACGTTTCAAAAGTGTATCTGTTACATGAATTTTTGTTGTTGCTGTTGCATAAAAAGTTCTAGAATACGAGTTTCCTAGAAAAAATTTAGTAACTTTACTTTTTTTTTTTTTTTACTGTGATCATGTTAAATTAATGTACATTTTTCTCAGAAACTACCAAAGATATTCGCTTGCAAATTTTTATATACCTAATATAATCTATAATATAATATAATCTAACTTTTTATAAAGTGAAGTGAAATTTTTAAACAGATATTCTTAACTTTTTTTAAAATCTGAATAAAAAACACTTTTAATTAACAAAAAACTTGCATTTTTCCAAAGAAAAACTTTTCAGCAAAAAATTTTGTGCATGTATTAGTAAAAAAAGTACTCTTCAGATTGATCAGGAATAAGTGTAAAATATTCAAGTAAGATTATAGACAATAATATGTGGTAGTTTCTATAAAAAGGTACATCAAAATTCAAAACATTCATTTTGAGAAAATTTAGTTTAAAGTTTACTTATTTAATGTTTATGTATGATGCAAACAAACTGGTTTAGTTAAAAACTTTTAACTTCTCGTTGTCGTAGTAAGAAAAGTAATATAACATTCGAAAGGGGAAAAATAAAATATTAAAAATATTAAAAAATAAAAAAAATATATTTTTCAAGAATTTGCCTTCCAACTGCCCTTAAAATTAACAAGTTTTGTAACTTTAACCCTTTATGCACTGACGGTACTTTTAAATACCATTGACGAAAATTTAATGTAAAATTTATTTACTCTGTGTATCAATAAAAGTTTATTTTTCTTTCCACAAAAATACTCTGCTCAATCAAATTTAGAAAGCGTAGAGAAACAGTCAAAACTAAACATTTTCAAAAAGTGGCAATTTTCTTAATCGTTTACATAGGCATAGCTTTTCTTTTTCTTTTAAAAAAGAGTTATATGAAACACTTTAAACATTGCTCTGCAAAAGCCTTTACATTTACGGAGAGGATCATAAATACATTAAAATACATTGCTTTTATAAGAATTGTGTTATTTCGATAAGAGTATTGTTGGTTAATTAATCTGATTATTTTTGTAAATACTTTACAAATAAGTTGTAACTATCAATTTATTTAATCAGTTTTAATGAAAAAGCATATCTAAATTTCACATCATTATTATTTAAAAATTCCCGCATATCTTCAGATATTAAAGAAGATAATTATGGAGGCAAACCAATTTCTTGGTAAATAATTCTGTAAATAAAGGTTTAAACAATTTGATTGACAAAAATTACTTAAATTTTCGGAATTCAATAAGAATAATAGCAGACAATTTTAAGTTGATTATTACACGCACACATATTACAAATGTGGAATGTATACCTTCTCTATTGCAATACCTCGGTACTTATAGTTAATGATAACTAGGGGATCCAATTTCATCTTCCGTGTTACAGAATACAGTAGAACCTCTTTTATCCGAAACTCTTTTAACCAAAATTCTCGATTAACCGAAATCACTTTTTAAAGCTTTTTTTTTTATTATTATTATCACATTTCTTGAGTGCAAAATCCATTTTGACAGCGTTTTTTTTTTTTTAAACTATCATATTCCTTGTGTGAAAGCGGTCCTTTCCCAACTACGAGTACATACAAATATTTTCGATAACCCTGAGTTCCTTAGAATTTAATTTGAGCTCCCGTAAGCTGCGGAGTGGAACGAAGAAAACGAACAAATTAGCAATTCTGAAGGTTTTGAATGTTTTGCACAAGGTTTAGCATGGCTGGAACAGTAGAAAGACTGTGAGACTGGTGAACTAATAATATTCAAAAACTCCGTGATAGAGCTTCAAAGCAAAGGCAATGGAAACTGCGATAAACAAAACATTTTTTCAAACCCTTGTGATGTATGTAAAAGGTATTTAATTTCAAAATTAAAGTTCAGGTAATTTATTCTTATTTCTTTTTTTGCTATTGCTTTATTTTTATTAAGCACTTCTTACCATAATAAGAAATAGCACATATATTTCTCCTTAATATTAAAATTGAAGCATTCTCGATTTTCCGAAAGATGCTCGGTCTTAATTACTTCGGATAATCGAGGTTCTACTGTATAGATGAAAACCATTTTTATGTGCGTTCGTAATTATATAAATACGTAGCACCTATAGTCGTCGTTCAGTCCGTCCGTCTGTCTGTTCGTCCGCATAAATTTTAAATATATAATTGTTGAAAAATTTGTTGAGTCATTTCAAATTGCATGAAAATCGGATGTATAGTTTAATGACAGGGACAGTCAAAAGTTTTCCGTTACATGACGCCCAATGGGAAAAAAGTATTGCAAGTGCATTTTAATGATGTTACAACCTTCCGAATGGTCTGAAATTGTAAATATATAATTGTTGCAAAATTTTGTCGAGTCGTTTCGAATTTTATGGAAATCGGATATATAGTTTAATTACAGGGACAGTTAATTTTTTTTTCGTTACATTACGGCTAATGGGAAAAAGATATTGCAAGTGCATTCTAAAGATGTTACAGCCTATGCACTTATGAAGTGGACTAAAATATACATTCAGTACAATATGCGGGGCAAAAAATATTTATAAAAGTAGTTATAGTACGAACGCCCCTCATTTGCCACGTTTGACGAGCAATTTCCAACTTGTTTTAAAATTGAAAACGCCAATAGAATTTTACTTTCAATATATTTTTTTAATTACCAACTAACAACACCAAAAAGCATTTTTATATGAAAAATATCAATTATGTACTCAAACAAAGTTTTGTAATTTATTAAAAGCGATACTTTTGTATTAGACGCATGCCAGGAGTTAACAATCGAATAATCGCTAAAGATTTCGCTACATACAGCAGACTTTTTGATTTTGATTATGTCAGTGGTAAACGCGTAGTTCGATTGCATGTCGGTTGAATTTGTGTTTTAATTGTGTTATTTTATTACATTATTTACTTATTGATGAAGTTTTAATTGAGTTTATGCTAAATTAGTTATATCGTTTTTAGTGAAAACGAAAGCGTTTAATTCTAAAAAGTTTCATAATGCTGAATAATGAATGCCAATGGTATAGGAGAAATGCTTCATACATACACACACACACACACACACACACACACACACACACACACACACACACACACACACACACACACACACACATATATATATATATATATATATATATATGTATATATATATATATATATATATAACCATTAAATAAACATTACCGACCACCAACAAAAACTGTGAAATTATGAATAAAATGACATTAACAATTATAGTCCCCCCAACACACTTAACATTGATTCCAAAAACATAGTAAAAAACAGCAGAAATTGAATAACAGAAATAGAATGATGGAAATTTGAAGAACTTACACAGAATCATCGGGTCCCAAATGCCTATATACACTATATGGCCAAAGGTGACCGGCCACTTGCAATTTTTGACGTTTTGTTAAATATCTAGAAAAACGCATGAGGAATTAACCTGAAATTGCAGGTGTGCAAACAGTATTGTATGGGTCATATATTTCCGCGAAGATTTTTTCCCGAAACCCCATAGGGGACCGTGAAAAAATTGAAAAAGAACGAATATCTTTTGGATAACCCTGTAAAAACTAATGGAGCAAAAGCGTTTAAACTCGAGATTATTAATAAGTGACTTATTGTAATATACTGTGTTCATTTTTATGAGGATAGCATGTATACTCGTAGAGAAATTAAGGTTTTTATAAAAACAGTCCCAAATTTCGATAAGTTTTTTGCTTATAATTTGCAGAGTTCTCAATATAAAAAAAAGTTCTTTTCAGAAACTATGAAGAACAACATTGTACACAATACCTCGCTATCAGAATGAAAAAGCAATAAAAATTGGATGAAAAATGAGCAGGTTTACTAAAAAATGTTTCACTGCGCATGCGCGAATGCAATCAAAATATAATGTATATAATGTGTTAGCTAAGTCTATAGAGCAACTTTTGTAAAAGTCTCAAAAACATAGTTTGAAAAATCTGATAATAACGTTTATAGAATAAGCTCAAAATCCGTTGTTCCCAAAATGAAGCAAAAACATAAGGGGTTGTATCCATATATCCATTGATTACAGCCCATTTAGCATACACAATATTGCACGTAATACTGTATTTGGATACAATCCCTAATCTTTTTGCTTCATTTTGGGAACAACGGATTTTGAGCTTATTCTATAAACGATTATTATCAGACTTTTCAAACTATGTTTTTGAGACTTTTACAAAAGTTGTTCTATACATTTAGCTAACACATTATGCACATTATATTTTGATTGCATTCGCGCATGCGCAGTGAAACATTTTTTATTAAACCTATTCATTTTTCATCCAATTTTTATTATTTTTTCATTGTGATTGCGGGGTATTATGTATAATTTTGTTCGTCATATTTTCTGAAAAGAACTTTTTTTTATATTAAGAACTCTGGAAATTATAAGCAAAAAACTTGGCAAAATTTGGGACTGTTTTTATAAAAACCTTAATTTCTCTATGAGTATACATGCTATCCTCATAAAAATGAACACAGTTTATTACAATAAGCCACTTATTAATAATCTCGAGTTTAAATGCTTTTGTTTCATTAGTTTTTACAGGGTTATCCAAAACATATTCATTCTTTTTCAATTTTTTGGCGGTCCCCTATGGGGTTTCGGGAAAAAATCGTCACGGAAATATATGACCCATACATTATTGTTTACACACCTGCAATTTCAGGTTAATTCCTCATGTATTTTTCTAGATATTTACAAGACGTCAAAAATTGCGACCGGTCACCTTTGGCCACATAGTGTATATATATATATAGACACTCCGTGTACAACATATTCGATTCGATATTTCGAACATATCTTCTTCCACCTGAAACAAGAACTAAAAATAACTGTAAATAAATATATACCTACATATATATTAATAATATGCTTTAACGAAAAAGGTTTAATAGGCTACATTTTTTTCGTAACCTAAAATTAATGATAATAATTATTAGTTTTATATTAAAGAACTCATAAATTTGATAAAAGACGTGCTAGGATTTAGAATATTTAAAAATCGAAACGTTCCTCTGATCAGTACTTTACGACAGCATCTTCTTAAAACTGGCCTTAAATATAACCTCGTTTCATACTCTACTTATGGGCGCATTCTCTCATCAAAGAACGTTTTGCCCGAGATTTCAAATGTTTTTTAATTAGCCATAAGTATAAAGTTTATTTGATAACACTTAAGTATTTCCTAGAATTCGCAGCGTTACTTCAGAAAAATCTACATTGTAAAATCATCTAAATTACCAGCAGTCGTACCTTTAAATGTTCAGTGTCAGATTAAGACAAAATAAAGTTAAGTCTATCACACCTTGTTATTCCGATTCTTTATTTAAAAAAATTTCGTGACCTAAAATTAATTATAGTATCTATTAATTTTAATTTAAAGAATTCAAATTTATAAATCTGTATATTTGATGAAAGAAATTCTAAATGTTACCATACTGAAACATCAAAAACTTCATTTGATCATTATTTTAGAATAAGCAGCCTCTTTACAGCAGCTTTAAGACTATCATCTTAAATCTTCATCTTCATTGAAAAATTTCTCTCGTTAGTAAAAGTTTCGGCCAAGTTTCCAAATTCTAATTGATCAGCCGCACGCGACGAAATTATTTGATTACGCTTAAGAATCTCCAAGGATTTACAGTGTTATTTGAGAAAAATCTGCATTGAAAAATAGTCTAAGTTATCAACAGTTTTATCTCGTATTTCCAATTTCTACGTGACTTACTACTTCAGAGTATTTAATTAATGTAAAAGAAGTAAGGGTATGACTAACGCAGCTTCTTATTTGTATGAATTGTTAGTATGACGAAAAGAAATCATTTATTAGAGATGTAACCGTAATTAAAATAAAGTATTTAGTCATATTATGTATAAATTGTAAATTTTCCTGAAAACGTTGTAAAATTGAATTTATGACCTTTCGGTATGTTCCTGTCTGCCAGATTTTATTACCCGGCTGCCAAGACGGGTTATGTGCCTCACGCGTATCTGGGTAAGTGGATTTCTTTATACCCTCGAAACATCCCAACGGCTTGATGGATTTTAATGAATGGGGTCGCTATCGATTCGCCTTAACAGTCCGATGGTTATAGGCAAGGTTTTGTTTTTATAAATTCAAAATGGCGGCCGTAAAATACAAAATCGCGGTAAAGGCAAAAAAAAAAAATTACGCACCTTTTTGAGTGACATATCATTGGATAGTCTTTCAAAATGAAGACGATGTTTCATTGACTATTTTACAATCAGAAGCTCCGTTTAAATATTACACAACCTGAAAGTTGTGTAGGTAGGATCTCTAGCTTTACTTTAACTCTAACATTCATAGACATCTATAGCCCTCATCAAAACAGTGTTTATAGATAGGAACTAACAATTAAACACAACTTAAAAGTCATCAATATATGTAAATAAAAGAAAAGATAAGTAATATAAAAAATAGTTTCACATTGATGAGAAATAATTAATTAATTCGCTTTTTTTACGCAGTCGGGTTTTTGGATTTTTTTAAATTTAATATTTATTTCACTTATTCATTTTCAGTATTCAATTCCTGAGCTGAAACTGTAACCGTTTTATATCAATATATTAAATTAGCGAATTAAACACCGGCAATCATATGGTAAAGAAACGGACGTCATTATGTATTTACTTGCTTTTAACTTCAGTTGTTGCACTTCTTTTTTATATGAAACTTCGTGGTATTTTGAATTTTTTCCCAGGACCTCTGACTTGGAAACTCATAATGCTACTTAGATGCTGTAGAACCATGTCTATCTATTATTTATCACTTTTTATTTTGTTTCTTCTAATAAAAAGCTTTAATGTTAATTTTCCGGACAAAATTTCTCATTCGCTTTCGTTATACACGTATAAAGTATTTTCATATCAGAAAATAACTTACATTTTTGAAGTTAACAATAATTACAACATAAATCGTGATAGATTCGATATTTTTCTGCAATTCCTTCTGTCAAACAAAAAATTAAGTTATTTTTAAAAAGTTTCTCATCCAAAAACAGGCATTTGGCTCAAATTTCTTCATACACTATAATTAAATTTCATAAATTTTCGGATTTAATATGAAGAATTGTAAAAGTTGCTGAAATAAGTGTCAAGTTTTAAAATATTGAAGTATATTGAAGAAGAAGCAATGTAATGTAAAAATTTAATTATATCTTATTTTGTAAAAAAATTGTATGGATTAAATATTTATACAATAAAACTTATCATTACATTACAGTTGCATCTGCATAAATTTATTCATAAATGTGGTATCTCGAATCATCATCTATTTATTGACCTACTTCTCTTATCAAAGAAAGTTTTGTGCAAAATTGAAGTACTATTTAGTTAACTGTACGCAACTAATTTATGTGATTACATTTAAGCATCTCTTAGAATTAACAGCGTTATTTCTGGATAATCTGCATTGAAAAATCGTCTAAATTACCAACCGTTTTATCCCTTCTTACCTTTTCTATTTGACTTTGTACTTTGGGCATTCAATTAAGATAAAATATATAAATTAAAGGTTAGCGTGGCTTCTTACTTACAGTAATTGGCGAGAGGAATTTACAAACATAAATACAACGAAATTCATCGTCAATTATGACTAAAATATTACGTTACAAAATTTGAGGGCGGTGAATTTATAAAATAAAATTGTTTGATAGCAAATATAACTGTAAATAAATAATCATATTTAAATTAAAATAAGTATTTAGTCATACTGAGCTTAAATTATATATTTCTTTTTTTTTTTTTAATTTTACAAAATTGGATTTTTTTTTTACAGAGTACTTTTTTGGACATGATTACAAATGTTATTTGATTGAACAACCCGAGACGAATTTATTGTATTATACTTAAGTATCTCCGAGGATTAGAAGTATTATTTCGAGGAAATCCTCGTTGGGAGATCGCCTACCAACCGTTTTATACCATTTTTCAACCAGTGGTGTTCAGTTAGGATAAAATAAAGTTAAGACTAGCACAGTTTTTTTTTATTTCGATTCTTTCTTTTTTTATTATTATTAATTTTAATTTCAAGAAGTCAAATTTACAAATTTTTAAATTTGATAGAAGATATGCTAAGTTTTACAACACAGAAATTCAAGAAACTTCATTGGAACTTTATTTTAACATTCCCTCACTAGGAAATGATATTGGCCAATTTTCCAAATGTTATTTGTATAGCTGCACGCGACGAATTTATTTGATTACGTTTAAGTACCTCGTAGGATCAGAATTGCAAATAACTTCAACGATTCCTCGTTGAAATATCGTGTAAATTACTAAACGTTTTATCCCGTCTTTCTCTTTATATTTAACTTAAAACTTTGGATATTCAATTAAGATAAATATATAAAGTTAAAGATTAGTGCAGATTTTTGTTTCGATTTATTATTGACGAAGTGAATTTAATAAAATAAATTTAAACGAAATTGTTTTCAGCAGTTATGACGAAAATATTATACAACAAATTTGGTAACTTCAAATTTATAAAATAAAATTGTTTGATAGCAAAATAACTGTAAATAAATAATCATAATAAAAATTAAAATAAAGTATTTAAGCATATTCAGCATAAAATACTACTTTGTATTTCTTTTAACAAACTATGTAAAATTGAACACCGTTTCTCAGAGAAAGTTTTGGTCATGATTTCAAATGTATTTTGATTATCTGCACGCCACGAATTCATTTGATTACACCTAAATATCTGTTAGGATTATTTTCAGGATTCATTAGGATCACACCATTTTATACCATCTTTCAAATTTCGATGTTCAATTAGAATAAAATAAATTTAAAATAATAAAAAAAAAATAAGGTAAAATATATAAAGTAAAATACTAGTGCAGTTTCTTTTTTCGCGTTACTGACGAAATTAATTTAATAAAGTAAATTTAACGAAATTGCTCTCAGAAATTATAACGAAAATATTATATAACAAAATTTGATGACTTCAAATTTATAAAATAAAATTGTTTGATAGCAAAATAATTGTAAACAAATAATCATAATAAATTAAAGTATTTAGCAATATTCATCGTAAACTACTACATATTTCTTTTTATAAACTTTATAAAATTGGACACCATTTGTCAGAGCAAGTTTTGGAAATGATTTTAAATGCCTTTTGGTTACCGGCACAAGATGAATTTATTTGACTACACTTAAATAGCTAGTTTGATTAACAGTGTTATTTCAAGGAAACCTTTGAATAAAAATCGTTTACCAACCGTTTTAAGTCATCTTTCAAATTTCGATGTTTAATTAGGATAAATAAAATTTAAGGCTAACGCAGTTTCTTATTTCGATTCTTTATCATTTTTTAACATAATTATAAGAATTTAACCCTTTGTGGCGCCTAATTTAGTGCTCAGCTTTGTATCTATGCAAAGAATAGTATTTTGAATTTAATAGATTTTTTTTATTCGTATATACCTAATTCACACCAGAAAATTAAAATAGCAATATCTGCTTTAACTAATAACAGACATTCCGTATTTAAATAAAGCGGAATTAATCATTGAAGCATCCTGGTGTAAAGTCAGTTTTTCTGAATTACGTAATTTCTAAAACGTATACTATCATGGTAATTAAAGGGTTAAATGTTAAGTTTTATAAAATAAATAATCATATAAAATAAGGCATTTGGAGACATACTTATTAAAATATTTACTAATTTGCAATATTTTAGCGTAAACATTTTATTTTATTATATTTTAGCGCATACGACAGTAGTTTTTACTTATATTGCAGATGTGCAACGGGAGAAAAGATTGACGTATTATATGAAGAATGTATCTCTGATTTTTTTTTTCATTATTTTTCCTGTGTAATAAACCTTTCAGAGAACCATATATAATTTTTTTGAAAGAAAATAGAAAATCGCGCATTTAAGGGTTAAATTTATAAATTTGTAGGTTTTATGAAAGATGTGCTATGCTTTGCAATACTGAAATATCATAAATTTCATTTGATTATTATTTTAATACTCCCTCACTAGAAAATGTTTTGGCTAGTTTTCCGTATGTTATTCAAATAGCTACACATGAATAATTTAGTTGATTACATTTAAGTAACTCCTTGGATTAGAAGTGTTATTTCAAATAACTTCAATGATTCTTCGTTGAAAAATTACCTAAATTAACAACCTTCTAATTTTTTTTTTTTTTTTTTACTTTCTATTTAATTTAATACTTTAGGTATTCAATTAAAATTAAATATATAAAGTTTAAAAAAAATGCGGCTCCTTTTTTAGGTTTATTGACGAAAATATTACATGACAAAATTTGATGACTTCAAATTTATAAAATAAAAATAAATAGTCGTAATAAAATTAAAATAAAGTATTTAGTCATATTCAGCTTAAACTACATATTTCTTTTTATGAACTTTGTAAAATTCGACACCCTTTGCCAGAGAAAGTTTTGGTCATGATTTCAAATGTATTTTGATTATATGCACATGGCAATTTTATTTGATTACTCTTAAATAACTCTTAGGATTAACAGTGTTATTTCAAGAAAATCTTTGAACAAAAGACTTTTACCAACCGTTTTATACCATCTTTCAACTTTCGTTGTTCAGTTAGGATAAAATAACGTTTAATCTAGCACAGATTTTCGTATCAATTCTTTATTTTTTTCGTATATTTATTAATTTGAATTTGAATAATTAAAATGTATAAATTTGTAAGTTTGGTGGAAGGTTTTAGAAGTACAAATGGACAAGAATCCATAGGAGACGCGTTGGTGCACTTGGGTGAGATGCATTTAAACGAATAGCCTCAAATAAAATCATCCTTGATTCAAACATAAAATACGTAATATGAACTTTAAAAAGTTCACCTTTTTACCCGACTGCCAAGAAGGATTATGTGTTTCACGCGTATTTGGATATGTGGATTTTTTTATACCTTCGAAACATTCCAATGGCTGGATGGATTTTAATGAATGTGGTCTCTATTGATTTGTATTAACTGTCCGATGGTTATAGGCTAGTTTGGTTTTTATAAATTCAAAATGGTGGAAGAGGCGAAAACGATTACGCACCCTATTGAGTGGCATATCATTGGATAGGTCTTTGAAAATGAAGACGATGGCTCATTGACTATTTTACAGTCAGAAGCTCTGTTTAAATATTACACAACCTGGAAGTTGTGTAGGTAGGATCTCTAGCTACTGCAACTCTAACTATCATAGACATCTATAGGCCTCATCAAAACAATGTTTACAGATAGGAACTAACAATTAAACACAACTTAAAGGTCATCAATATAAGTAAATAAAAAAAAATAGGTAAGTAAAATAGAAAATAGTTTTACATCGATGAGAAATAAGCAGTCGGGTTTTTTTTATTTTTTAAATTTAATTACTTAAAAGGCAACTAAAATAATAAAAGGGATGTTACAATTAAAAAATTAATTGCCTGGATTGAATTTAATTAGAGAAAATATATATTATTATTAACTACTGTTCCAATTTATTTTATTACATGACTTTGTTCTCATACGTCACTTTCCTTTTAACTGTGTAGCTGAAAGTGACGTATGAGGCCAAAGTGATGTAATAAAATAGACGGAACTGCAGTTAATAATAATATGTATTTTCTTTAAGTTCCATCCAAGAAACTGCTACTTCTAATTTCAACTCTTATAATCATTGGCTGTCTCGTTTTCAAAACGAAGAATAGGAGGATATTTGTATAAATAAACAGCAATTAGTTATTATAATATTCTCCGATGAAGGGCTTGGTAAAACCCGAAAGTACTAAGAAGTTTTTAAAATAAAGCGTATATTTTTAAATTGTAACATCTCTTTTATTATTTTAGTCGCCTTTTAAGCAAAACAGTGGACTCTTTAAAGTTCATATTACATGCATATTTTACGAATAGCCTCAATTCTACTTTCATTTCTCATTTTTTTCTAATTTTTATCTAACTTCAGATTCCGTTAGGCATTGATACAAGCTGTAACTGATTAGGTTTGGGTGTTAATCGCCCAATAGCTGGCGCTGCTATGCTGGATTTTTCACAATTTTTGCAATAGCTCTATCTCAAAAAGTCCTTCCGGCCAGTGCCGGGAGGAAGAGGTAGCTTTCATATTCCTTAATTTTTAAAAGCCAGCTTATATTATTCAAACACACAGAGCTCAAATTAGTGGAGCCCGATTATAGATAAGACTAAATACTAATTTGTGTCAATACTGAATATGAATGATAATTTCGCGGAATTAGTCGCGTTATCAAAGCTGATTTTATTTAAAGTGATTTAAATTTGGTCGCCAAATTCGGCGATATCTTGAAGTGCCCGCCAGTTTAAAGCAACATAATAGGTGCAACAAAGCTAACCAAAGAACTTGGTCGAGACTTTAGTAATTCCTGTGCACATGCTCCCTCATATGTAAATCGGGTGATAAATACGAATGCTGTTGCAGGCAAAAAATCAGATTTTTCAAAATGTCACCCACATTAGAAATTCAAACTGTTATATCTCAGCCATTTTTTAAGATAAAGACAAAACAAAAAATGCTCCGGAATCTTTGAATCAAGCTCAAACACATAAGAAAAAAAAAATTCAATTTCTAATTTTTTTGAACCTCAATTTAAATACAATTTTTTTTTAATTTTTAAATGGCCGCCATTTTGAAACAAGATGGCGGATGAAGTTGGCAAACGAATTCGGCCGAGAGATTGCTATGTACTATGCACATGCTTTGTCACTACCTAATCGGTTCATAAATGCGCGTGTTATCGCGTGACAAAAATCAGATCGTGTCAAAATGTCAGCCATGCTAGAAATTCAAAGTGCTATAACTCAGTCATTTTTTAAGATATAGACGACACGAAAAATGCTCCGAAATCTTTGTTTCAAGGTCTAACACATAAGCAAAATATCTTTTTCAATTTCTAATTTTTTGTACCTCATTTTAAATTAAAATTAAAAAAAAAATTAAATGGCCGCCATTTTGAAGCAAGAAGGCGGATGAAGTTGGCCAACGTACTCGGTCGAGACATTGGTATGTACTATGTATACAACAAGTTATATCCAAATCCGTTCATAAATACGCGTGTAATCGCGTGACAAAACTCAGATCGTTTCACAATGTCAGCCACACAAGAATTTCAAAGTGCCGACTCAACCGTTTTTTGAAATATAAACGAAACAAAAAATCCTCCGGAATCTTTGTATCAAGTTGAAACACATAAGGAAAAAATCTTTTTCAATTTCTAGTTTTTTATACCTCATTTTAAAATTATTTTTTTTAATTTATAAATGGCCGCCATTTTGAAACAAGATGGCGTATGAAGCTGGCCCACGAACACGGTCGAGACATTGCTATGTACTATACACATGCCTTGTCACATCGAAATCGGTTCATAAATACGCGTATTATCGCGTGAAAAAAATCAGATCGTTTCAAAATGTCAGCCATGCTAGAAATTCAAAGTGCTATAACTCAACCATTTTTTAAGATATAGACGAAACAAAAAATGCTCCTGGATCTTTGTATCAAGTTCAAACACATAAGGAAAAAATCTTTTCCAATTTCTAATTTTTTTGTACCTCATTTTAAATTTTAAATTAAAAAAAAAATTAAATGGCCGCCATTTTGAAACAAGATGGCGGATGATTATTAGGGTGGTGCGAAAAAAGTCAAGTTAATATTTCCGAGTTGCTATAGTGCGGAAAAGTTGCGATTGGTAAGTACAAGAAAAACAAAAACAAAATTATTTAAATCGGACTTTATCTTCCGATCCCGCAAACCGCCTAAAAATTAAAAAAAATTGAAAATTTCCGATTTTTTCAGAATTTGTTTCTTTTTTTACGTATATATATTTTTTATAGCTATAGTGAAAAATATTTGCAGATTGTAATATTTAATAATAATAAAAATAAACAGTTGCGTTTAAAGAATAGCTTCCGATCACGCAAGCTCAATACAAATCGGCAAAAATTCAATTTTCAGTGATTTTGATGAATAAAGAAAATAATCACGTGAGATCTGTTTGCGTTCCAATATTAACATTTGCATATAAATTGTACAACTCTTTGCTTGTTTAGATATTTTATAATGTTTAAACAAACCAGAACTCACCACGGGAAGGTAGCTGCACTTCGAGTTCAAACCGCACCCTATCCTTCATCCGACCAATGAGGGTATTTGCTATTTACATTACTTAAATATATAGTTTGTTATAATAGAGTCAAAACACTGTATTAAAAAACTAGTGTCGTGACAGTATAAGATATACAATTTGTTATGTCATCTGTTTAAGTCTGACTTTTAGACGCAACTTTGTACTACGATTTGGTGGTAATGTCTGGTATTATGGACATTGATGTCAGTGTGGTCCTGATGCTCTCTTCATTGGGGTCCACATACCTTAAATGATGCTTCCGTTACCGATTTAACGCACCGCTGGACATCTTACGTGTAGTTGGGAAACTTTTTATCATCCCAGACTGAGATATGACCTGATTGAACGAAGAAATGTATTTCTTCATGGGTTATTCTCCGAAAAAGAGGTAGAAATGTTAATTTTGCTACATTACAATCAATTAATTCTGGATTGTAGGAGTGATAAAGATTCAGATACCATTACCCTTTGAAACATTTCGCCTTACTTTTAATACTCTTCTTAGCCCTAGCTCTCTTATGTGCCTCCTCTTATAAAAGACCATTGCCATCAGTAGGTTTTCCGGGTGAGCAAAGAACGAGTTTCGTTCAGTTTCAGGGACTGTCACGAAATTATCGAGATGTTTCAATTGCTCTGTACAGATGAATAGGCCCGTTTGTAATGTACTTACAGCATTTTATTTCAAAACAAACTGGAAAGTAAGATTTTAAAATAAATGTCAATATTGCTTTAAGGCATCCGATGGGTTTTCCACGCTCGCGTAAAGTCGAAGGGCTCTATTTGTACAAGTGAGCAATCTGGCATGTGATATTGGACCGGAGTCACACTTTAATAAGTCATTTGGAAAGTTGCCACTTTTAATTGCTTGACTTCTGCCAAGAAGATATCTTTGGTCCTTACTCAACAGTTGCCTGTCCACTTCTGGAATTTCACAACCAGTCAATTGAAAATTTATCACCGAGAGCTTTACACAACAATGATATTGTGTCCAAATGGTGTACTAAATGATCTTGGGAAAGCTGTTTCAACATTCAAATGTTGAAAAAGATGGCGGAAAGGTAATTCAACAAAATGGAATAAACAAACAACCCACTGCAGTGGTCGTCAGAGATGAACTTCAAGCTTTCTGATAGCACCACCTTTCTATCCAGTATTGGTATTTGTACCATCACAGCCTACCAAATCTAAGTATTCTAGTGAAACCCTTTGTTCAGCAAGACATGATACTGTGAAAGCTACAATGTCCTTAGCAGGCCCGGAGTTTGGAGGCACATGGCCTAAATAAACTGAGCCACGTTCTTTTATGACAGGAAAGTGTTCCTCTTTAATAGTTCGACGAACCTGTTTAGATGCAATCCTTTCTTTAACTTGGGTATCGTCCTTTCTTCCATCAAAATAGTATATGCCAAGCAGTTCATCTGAATCCAGTTGACTTTTCTGTAAATTTTATGGAGTTATGTGAGACTAGGTGGGAGCGCGCACGCCGACTTCAGCGCTGTTTTCCAACATGGCTAACGGCAGTTGGGTGCACTACTAAACTTTTCAGACCTGAAACGAACTCTTCGTGGTAAGTTCTAGGTTGTTTAAAAATAACTTAATATGCTCAATAGTATCAATTAACATTTAAATCTTAACCTGAGACTGCAAACTGACTTCAGTTGATTATATTCTTAATGCATGAAAATCACTCAAAATTGAATTTTTGCCGATTTTTATTGAGCTTGCGCGATCAGATGATATTCTCTAAACACAATTATTATTATTATTATTATTATTATTATTATTAAACAGTACAAACTGCAAATATTTTTCCCTATAGCGATAAAAAATATATAAACGTAAAAAAAAATCGGAAAAAATCGGAAATTTTCAATTTTTTGGAATTTTTAGGCGGTTTGCGGGATCGGAAGATAAAGTCCGATTTGAAGAATTTTTTTTTGTTTTTCTTGTGTTTACCAATCGCAACTTTTCCGCACTATAGTCGCTATAGCAACTCGGAAATATCAACTTGACTTTTTTCGCACCACCCTAATGATTATGTCATCGAGCTGTTTTTTTCCATTTTTTTTTTTTTTTTGCAAACCAAATAGATCTTTCAGAAAACAGCGTCAAAATGGACGTTTTGAACCGAACTTCCTTGCGAAAGTAGAAAAATCACTGGAGAGCGGGCGAAAAACGGGTTTGTCACGAGATCGAAATTGCTTATAACTCAGTGGGTAATTGATTGATCAAAAAATGGAAAAAACAGTTCGCTTCCATAGTCAGGCCTTCCAATTGTGTATCTTTCCGTTAAAAAATGAATTTTTAAATGTGTCAGAAAGCTTTGCGCTCGTTGAGCAGAGCAATTAAGAACAGCCTTAAGGGAACAAAGGATCATCAAACTATTTTTTATTTTAATTTTTTTAGAATTGCATCTTAAGTACTATTCAAGGGCACACTATATGAATTATGGCCTATATTTATCACACAAAAGAAATTAAAAATTTGGGAGAAAAATAAGGAATTTTCCTGAATTTTTTTAACCTCACTTCATATCCATTAAAATCCCCAATATTTTTTTTTTCTTCCAGTTTGGTTTACATATACAAATAAAACTGTGCATCAAATTTTATGTATTTGAATATAAAAGTTAAAAAAATATATTTGCTTAATTTTATGAAGTTTTCAACATTTTTACATCCTATTTCTGCACTTAATTACCTTTAACTTTTCAAATTATATTTCGTTTAAAAAAAAAAAAAAACTATACAAAATTTTATTTGTATATGTAAATAAACTGGCATAAATAATATTGTGTATTTCAATTGATATGTAGTGAGGTTGGGATAGTTTGAAAGTTCTTGATAACTCTTAAAATATTCAGGAAAATTGTTTATCTTTCTCACCCCCCCCCCCATTTTTTTTCTTGTGCGATAAATATATGCCATAAATCATATACTGTGGCCTTGAATCTCTATAATAAAAGTTTAAGTCATCTGACTGTCATCAACAGTTCCGGGTTGACTGCTTCGCTTTTTATATGCCAGGCGGCCAATTTGGCAATTTAATGTTAGCCCGGCGCAGGTAATAAATCGCCAAATATTGTTCGAACGACACCATGTCATCAGTATTATAATTGTCCATTTCATGCGATTGTCATAAATAATTTTTCGCAATTATTAGGTAAATTAAAACAAAGCTTTGATGTTGAAATTAAATGTCATGGTTTATGGCATTATTTATTACTTTTATTTATTTATTTTTTTTTACTTTTTTTTTTTTTTTGAGTCATAAATTTTAAATATTACAATTTTAAATTAAAGCTATGTATTTTAAGTACAATTAGTGAAAGTATTATATTTTTAATCAAATACGAAAAAATACGACGGAAACAATGTTTGGCGATTTATCACCTGCGCCCGGCTAACATAAAAATACCGAGTTCATGATTTCTGTATCAGAAGCTTCCGATTTGGCGAAGGATTGAGCAAGAAAATGAAATTAGATATAAAAGTAACATGATACAATGCTTAGCACATATTTAAAAGAGGCCAAATATGTCGCCAAAGGCGACTAGTAGTATACGAGTGTAATTAAAAAAATGAGTTTAAAGGTCCCTCTTCCCCTTAAGCCCCACTACTTTTTTGTATGCTAATAATTGTCGCAGTGCACATTTTACCTATCTACTCCAAATTTTATGTAGAATTTCGTAAAAAGCATTACTGTAATATAAATACAAGATAAAAAGGAATTAAAAAAAAACTTAAAGATTTGGGCCATCTATAGAGGACCTCAGGGTTAGACACCTCACTTGATGGGAAAAGATGCTCATCTGCTACTATTTGTATTTTATGAGAATATACAATAGAAGCCAAACTTACCTTTTCTGATGAATATAACTTTGAACTAAAGAAATAAATCGCTGTAAATTTGTCGACTACCGTCAACCACTTTGGGACACTTTTTCCTGGTTCCACTCACATTTTCATTATTAAGAAAAATTACATGTGATTTTTCAACGTCGAAATGGAGTTGTAAACAATTAACATGAACCAGTGATGAACCAATCTGTATGCTTTTAAGGAGGAAATTTTTTATTTATTTTATTTTTTAACTATTTTTAAAGTTTTTGAACAAGTAAGCCCCTGCTGGGGGCTTCTTTGGTCCATTCACTTAGTTTCATATAAAATGAAAATATTTCACCTGTAAGTGAATACATTTTTATTGAAACCCGATTGCAATAGCATTTGCTAATAAATTAACACTGCAAAATCGATAAACAAAAAAATATTTTTTAGCATAAACGCAATAAACCAATTGTTAATATTAAAGAAACGAAAAACAGTTTTCGTCATGTAATCCTCAGCAACTGGAAGAAAAACAATTAATGTAACATTTTGCAACAGTAACATTTGAAAAGAAAGTTACTTAAAACATGTTTTAAGAGATTTGGTTGTATAAAAAGCATTTCTAAGTAATTGGGGCTATTTTCGGACCAAAAAAAGACTGGCACAAAGTAGCCCCGAAATACTAGTTTTCATGCTAGCTTTATGGAAATGTAAACATTTTCTGTCAAAATAAAAAGTTAAAGGAAAAATTATGATCACACATGGGTTGCAGGTTACTAAAGGTAATATTTTGACACTAACCTTATTTGTAACTCTTATCCAGATTGTTTCACAATAGAAAGTTTGGAAAGTTAAAATCTACACTTAAAAACAGTTGTTTACAAACACATTCAATGTTACAACTAAAAAAATTTAAATTACCTCCAAAACTATTCAAATACCCTATAGCAGGGTACAATTTATTTTTCAAGGGCAAAAACTCCAAATTATTAACCATTTGGAAAAATGGTTATTGTTCTCTGTCAGGGTAGAAAATCAAAAGCATGTCTGAAGGTTTTTATTGGTTTAATCCGCATTTTATTCATTTTGTGATTGGTCTATATAGTAATCTGTATTTCCCTTTACTTTCAACAACGATGGATACCTTCTGTTGCCACTATGACAAAAAAAGTAATAAAAACTAAAAAAAAAAAAATTAATAACTCAGAAACAAATTGACATACAACTTTCAAACAAATTGCGTTTAAAATTACATTTTTTTCTCTGTCCGACGTTGTAAAAAGTAATATTGTCGGATGTTTAGAAGTTTAAGAATGAAATTTCATTTAAAATGTGTCATCATATTTCTTGGAAATCTGTCGATGGAAAAGCCTTTTCCCGAACAGCCAAAGAAATGCTTGGATAACGAGTCGCAGGCGATTTTTGCGCTTGCAATTTTTACGTGTCATAACACTATTAATGTTTAATTCATGGCGTATGTAATGTATGATCAACTCCGTGCGATTTTTTATGCCTTAAATTTTAGTTTTCGAAAAAATCATTTTCCAAATAGTCGTTGTAATTTGTTAAATTTTTGTATTTTTTGTTCAACAAAGAATAAAACTTTTTTTATGTGATGGACCAAAGTCAAAGACCAAAGTAAGTTGACGATATAACTTTGAACTGAAGAAATAAATTGTTGTAAATTCACAGACTACGCTTTTTTATAGTAGAAGAACGTTACTAGTTCCGTCACATATCGTCGGTACCATGTCAAACTAGCCAATATGAAAATAGTGCTGTCAGTGGGCTACCTTTTTTTAAATTCAAATTTCTTGATTGGCACCACTTTTTTGAAACAGTAAAATTCACCTTATTTAATGACATATTAATTAAGGCGAAAACGAGGAATTTTACCATTTCAGAAAAAGTAGTGCCAATCAAGAAATCTGAATTTAAAAAAAGTAGCCCACTGGCAACACTGTTTTCATATTGGATAGTTTGACATGGTACCGACGATATGTCCAATAGCCGAAATACAGTAACTGGGGTAACTAACCCGATGGAGGCATCCGGATTTACCCTAATTGTTAGTTTTTATTTGAAGAATTCAAATTTATAAATTTGTAAATTTAATGGAATGTGTGCTAAGTTTTACAGAACTAAAATACCAAAATCTTTATTTGATTATTATTGTAACATTCCCTCTCTAGGAAACGTTTTGGCCAATTTTCCAAATTGTATTTGAAGAGCTGCACCCGACGAATTTATTTGATTACATTTCAGTACCTCGTAGGATTAAAAGTGTTATTTGAGGTAACTTCAACGATTCTTCTTCGAAAAATGATCTAAATTACTAACCGTTTTATTTCTTCTTTTACTTTTTATTTGACTTACTACTTCGTGTGTTCAGTTAAGATAAAAGAAATAAGGTTAGGACTAGAGTAGTTTCTTATTTCAATGAGTTACCGAAATAAATGTAAAGAATTTTGAGAGAATCATTGACTAAATTATTTTCTATATTGTAAAGGCATGGACCATTACATCATTTACAATTTAAACAACTCGATAAAATGTGATGAAATAGACATTGCTTAGTGATGTACTCCATTAAAAATATTAAAATTACACAAAAATATACAGGGGCCATCTTCAGGATCTAAATTAAAAAATAATCACAATGGAATATAGCGTGTATGTGACATGTATATTTTTGTATAATTTCAATATTTTTAAAGCAGTGAATCATTTAGCAATGTGCATTTCTCACTTTTTATCTAGTTATTTAAGTTATTTTTGTCAATTATAAAAATAATAATAATAATAATAATAATAATAATAATAATAAAATAAACTACAATATTTGACGACTACTGAATAAATTATGACTAATGTGAATACATGAAAATCGTTCGATAGTAGAAACGATTGTTAATAAATAACCATAATTAATTCTTGATTATATTTTGGGACATATGTGCCATAATGGACTTTTTACTTATTCTATTCTTCTATTCGTACCACTTTTTGAAATATAATATCTGTCATATACTTATTGTAAGATATATTCAAGAGAAATCTCCCAGAACGAACAATTTTTGTAAATTGGGGCATGGTTGAATATAAAAAATATTGGTCAGTCCTGGTCTGTAATCAAAGGGTTAAGTTAAATATACAAAGTTAGCCTAAATGATTCATCGGGTTTCAAAATACTGTGTATTGATAGGTAACGACCTACAAAAACGGGTGATACAAGACAAAATACACATACTCACTAAGTATGAAAGCCTGCCTCGTGGATCGCATGCACACTAGATTGCAGACCTGTGGCACCACTGTACAAGATGGCGGCAATGGGGATGTTCCGCTGCTCTGGGTGATGTTCCTCTGTTGCCATGGTCCCCCTGGTCACCAGATCCCACGGCATGTGATTTCTTCCTGTGGGGCTATGTGAAGGACAAAGTTTATGTACCCCCAATTCCAACAATGCTGCAAACATTGGAACGCATCACTGTTGCTGTGACGAAAATTGATAGAAACATGCTATTGAACGTATGGACGGAACTGGATTACCGGTGGGTGACTAAGGGCGTACACCTTGAACATTTGTAGAATGTATCAGAAACTTGGTGAGTGTATGTATATTTTCATGTATCACCAGTCTTTGTACGTCGTCTATCTATATTAATATTACAAAGAAGTAAAGTTTGTTTGTTTGTAGGAGAGAATCTCTGGAACTACCGAACCGATTTCAAAAGTAATGGTATCAAAATGACGGTATTAGTCTCTATTCGAACACAGGCTATATCTTATGTCCATACCGCTAGCCCAAAGGGGGGTGCACGCGCAAAAAAACAATCTAAAAATGCGATTTTAGTGTTACAGAAGGGCCTAAATAAATGAAATTTGGCATGGTAGTTACTTGTTAGATATAAATTATCTCTAAGAACATCTCAGAAAAAGAAAATCGAAATTTAAAAGTTGTGAAAATGCGCGAAAAGCGTTCTAAAAAGCGTTCTAAATGGCGATTTCTATGCAATCTCAGGAAGTACCAAACCGATTTAAAAAAATGGCGTGAAAATGATGGTGACAGCTTTTGCTCTAAGATAGGCTATATTTTATGTCGGTACCACTACTCCAAAGGGGGTGCGGGAGCAAAAAACGTTCTAAAAATGCGATTTTTGTGTTACTGAAGGGCCTAAATACATGAAATTCGGCATGGTAGTTACTTATTAGATATAAATGACCTCTAATAACATTTGTGTAAGAAAATGGAAATTTAAAAGGGGTGAAAATGCGCGAAAAGCATTCTAAAAAACGTTCTAAATGGCGATTTCTACGCAATCTCATGAAGTACAAAACCAATTTCAAAAGTTATGGTTGTAAATTGATAGTGACAGCCCTTGCTCCAACATAAACTCTATTTCATGTCGATGTCATTACCACCAGGGGGTTGCAGGAGCAAACAACGGTCTAAATTGTGATTTTTGTGATACTGCAAGGGCTAGCAACTTCAAATTTGGTATGGTAATTACTTATAAGATGTGCAATGCTCTTTAAAAACAGTTTCTATAAAATTCGAAATTTATAAGAATTGAAATTGCGCAAAAAGCGTTATAAAAACATTCTAAATTGCGATTTCTACGCAATCTCAGGAAATATCAAACCTATTTCAAAATTAGTGGTTGCAAATTGATGGTGCCAGTTCCTGCTCAAACATAGAATATTTTATGTTGTTGTTACTACCACCTGGGGGTTGCATGAGCGAAAAATGTTCTAAATTCGTTTTTGTGATACTGAGGGTACTAAAATTTTGAAATTTGGCATGGTAATTATTTAAAAGATGCAAATGCTTTCTAAAACCGCCGAAAGAAAATCCCAAATATAAAAGGATGAAGTGAGCGAAAAGCATTCTAAAAACGTTCTAAATTACGATTTTTGTGCAGTCTTGTGAAACACCAAACCGATTTCAAAAATGATGGTTGCAAATTGGTGGTTATGGAACCTGATCAAACATAAGCTATATTTTATGTCGGTACCACTAGAGGTTTTCAGGAGCAAAAAACGTTGCAAATTGCGATTTCTGTGATTCTGAAGATGCTAGAAACTTAAAAACAGCCTGTCTTAACCCCTTGAGGGGTAGTGGGATACATTATATTCCACCTAATTTTAATTTAGATTTGCACCAAAAAATTTTAATTAAATTAAAATTTTATAGCTTTGGTGAAAAAAAGGTGAAAAATTGCTTTTCCTTATTTTGAAATAAAATTTTTCAAAATTTCCGGTGGGAATTCAACATTATAGGAACGCAATTGCTTGCCCCTCAAAGGGTTCACAATATATGAGAGTACTGTGCATAGGAAGTCGCATAAGAAAATGTTATTTGATTGCTCTTAATTATCCCTTAGGATTATCAATGGTATTTCAGGGAAATCTTTGTTGGAAAATCGTCTAAATTGTCGACTGTTTTATCACATCTTTCAATTTCTATTTAGCTTACTATTTTCTAAGGTTAAATAAAATAAAATAAATAAATTTATAAATAGCGCAACTTCTTATTTGAGCGAATTATCGAAACAGAAGTAGTAGGAATCTGATTAGATTAATTTGATAGAATTTTTTTCTGTCAGTTTTGATGATAATTATTAAATTACGAAAATCGACGACAACTATGTGATACATTACTAAGTTTAAAAAATAAAATATTTGGTAGCAGAAATAACTGTGCATATATAATCATGATGAAATTAAAATAAATTACTTGCTTATGTTGTGCTTAAACTATCAACATTTTATAAAACTTTATTATATTGTTGTTCCATTGCTAGAGAAAGTTTTGCTCTTAATGTTATTTGATTAACCGCATGCGATGAATTTATTCGCACTAAATATCTCGTAGGATTAACAGAAATTTGGGTCAAAATATCGCCTAAATTACGAACCGTTGTTTCCCGTCTTTCACTTTTTATTTGACTTGCTAATTTGTGTGCTTAGTTCAGATAAAATAAACAAAATTAAGACTAACGCAGTTTATTATTTGGATGTGGATGAATCGAAGGAATGAATTTAATAAAAGATATTTAAAAAAGATAATTTTTATCAAGGATGACAAAAAAATAATATGGCGAAATTTGATGACACCGAAAAAGTCAAATTTGACTAAGTTTACAAAATAAAATGATAACAGAAGTAACTAAAAATAAATAACCATAATTAAATTAAGATAAACTATCCGTCATGTATACGTTTGATTTCCTAGAACTTTATAAAATTGGATTTCTTTTCCCAGAGAAAGTTTTGGCCATGATTCTAAATATTATTTGATTAGCGGCACGCGATGAATTTATTTCATAGTCTTTAAATATCTCCTGGGAGTAGCAATTTTAATTTGAAGAAATTCACTTTGAAAAATCGGTTAAATTTTCAGAAGTTTTACTCTTTCTTCCAGTTTCTATTTTAGTTACAACTTTGAAAAGTCAATTAAAATAAAGTAAATAAGTTTAAAGTTGGAACTGTTTTAAACTTTGATGAGTTAATAATTTTATGAACCGAAATTATTTGAAAGCAGAATGACTGTAGATGACATTTTAACTTTAACGAGTATAACAATACGAGCTTTTCATCATACTGGAACATTTGAAATTACTCGCTGATACGTTTTTTCCTTAATTTTTAATTAAAAACAGTTTTTAATAAAACAATCTGTCTTAACCCCTTGAGGGGATGTGGGGTATATTGTATTTCACCTCATTTTAATTAAGATTTGCACCGCAAAATTTTATAAAATCATAAGACGAAACGAAAATTTTCACTTTGATTCTAACATAAAGTAAATAATGTGAACTTTAAAAAGTTCACTGTCTTACATAAACGGCGACTAAAATAATGAACAAGAAGATGTTGCAAGTTAAAAATATACATTTTATTTAAAACTTCTTAGTACAATAGAACCTCTTTTATCCGAAACCCTTTTAACCGAAATCCACTTTTAAAGTTTTTTTTTTTTTTTTACTATAACATTCCTTGTGTGCAAAATCCATTTTAAAAACTTTTTGTATTTGAACCATCATATTTTTTGTGCACAAGCGGTCCTTTCCGAACTACAAGTACATATAAATATTTTCGATCTCCTTTCTTAGAGTTCCTTTGAATTTAACTTTAGCTCCCGTAAGCTGTAGAGTGGACAAAACAAATTAGCATTTATGAAGCTTTTAAATGTTCTGAAAAAGGTTTGGCATGGCTGAAGCAGCAGAAAGACTGTGATACTGGCGAACTAATAATATTAAAAAACTCCATGATAGAGCTTCAAAGAAAAGGCAATCGAAACTACTTTTTTGAAACCCTTGTGATATACTGGGTGAGCAAAAAGTCCTTATAAACTTTGAAAATTTATAAAAACCGAAAAAATAACCGAAATGAAAAACTGTTTGCAGGATTAGCATCTATAGGTCACGGGAAATTTTTTAAAGATAGAAATAAAAAATAACTCAAAAACAGCCGACAGATGGCGCTGGTTCTAGCGATTTCGGTGGAAATATGCAAATGAAACGGTTATAATTATAAGAACTTCCGCTCTTTATCCAGATCTAGTTCACTGTTGTGAGCCGTGTACTTGATCAAGGATTATGAGTATGAAGGATAAAAGCTTTGTTGGCGAAGTTATTTTACGTGAACTAGTTCTGAATTGGGAGCGCAAGTTCTTATAGCCGTTTCATTTGCATATTTGAATTAAAATCGCACGAACCAGCGCCATCTGTCGACTGTTTTTTGAGCTATTTTTTATTTCTGTCTTAAAAAAATTCCCGTGATCTATAGATGCTATACGTGCAAACAGTTTTTCATTTCGGTTATTTTTCCGGGTTTTATGAATTCTTTAAGTTTATACGGACTTTTTGCTCACCCAGTATGTAAAAGGTTCTTAACCCTTAAATGCCTGATTTTTCAAAAATCATTGTAATAATGTTTTTCGGCTTTCATTTTTTAAATAAATCATGAGAAAAATACTTTTAAAAATCATATTTTGTTTTAAGTATGGTTTACGGTTAAAAAACAGTTTGTTACTAATCGGCAATGCGGGTCTTTAATTGAAAAAATAATTTTGCTTGATAAAATTCTATAATATTAAACACACAAGAATTTTAGGAACTATAATAAGAAATAAATTTTACTTGCTCACTGTAGAACAAAATAGGTTATTTCGCAAGATTCCAAACAAAACAAAAATTTAAAAAATAAATCTATCCTTAATCTTAAACAGCTCAAGTGTTGCCATCTACATGTTGAAACTCGATTTAATAATATTTTCAGAATGTATTTTATTGGCAACATTAGGCACCATAGCTTCAATATTATTCTAATAGTATTTTAGAGCCTAAATTTGGTATGTTGCCGAAAAGCAACACCCGGCATTTAAGGGTTAATTTCAAAATAAAAATTCAGGCAATTTATTCATGTTTTTATTTTGCTTTTGCTTTATGTTTATCAAGCACTTGTTACCATATTAAGAAATATTGCATACATTTCTCCTTAAACTTAAAATTGAAGCATTCTCGATTATCCGAAAATTTCGATTTTCGTAAAGACGGTCGGTCCCAATTACTTCGGATAATCGAGGTTCTACTGTACTTTCAAGCTTTGTCAAGCTTTATTGCTCATTATCAGAAAATGTTTTAATAACTAACTTCTTTATTAGTCATTAAAATATTCTCTGATGATGAGCTTGGAAGAGCTTGAAAGTGCTAACAAGTTTTAAATAAAATGTATATTTTTAACTTGTAACATCCTTTCGTTCATTATTTTAGCTGCTTTTTAAGTAAGTGAACTTTTTAAAGTTCACATTATATATTTTATTTCAAAAAATTTTAACTAAATTTTACTTTTACAAATTTGGTGAAAAAAAGCAGAAAAATTGCTTTTCCTTATTTTGAAACAAATTTTTTCAAAATTTCCAGTGGGAATTCAGCATTATAGAAACACAATTGCTTGCCCCTCAAAGGGTTAACACTATATGGGAGTACTCTGTATAGGAAGTCGCATGGGAAGGTGTAATTTGATTGCTCTTAATTATCCCTTAGGATTACCAGTGTTATATCAGCGAAATATTTTTTGGAAAATCGTCTAAATTATCAACTGTTTTATCGCATTTTTCAATTTCTATTTGGGTTACTATTTTTTGAGGTTAAATAAAATAAAATAAATAAATTTATAACTAGGGCAGCTTCTTATTTGAGCGAATTATCGAAAGGAATTTAATTAAATTAATTTGATAGAATTTTCTTTCAGTTTTGATGATAATTATTAAATAACGAATTTCGACGACAACGATAACGATAACTATGTGAAACTAGACTAAGTTTACAAAATAAAATATTTGGTAGCAGAAATAACTGTGCATATATAACCATGATGAAATTAAAATAAATTACTTGCTTATGTTGTGCTTAAACTATAAAAATTTTCAAAAACTGTATAACATCGGTCTTCGATTGGTAGAGAAAGTTTCGTCCTTAAGGCTGTTCTCAAATCTAAAAGGGCAAATTTCTGACATCAGATTTAACTTATTTTTGTTCGAAAATGCATGAAACTAGCTGCTGGTGTTGTTTAGAAACTATGTCATTGAGCTGTTTTTTCCAATTTTGCAAACGCAATAGATCTTTCAGAAAAGAGTGTCAAAGTGGGCGTTTTGAACCGAATTGCCGCGCGAAGAAAAAAAAAAAACTCAAGAGAGGGCGAAAAACGTGTTTGTCACATGATCCAAAACGCTTATAACTTGATAGGTAATGGATTGTTCAAAAAATGAGAAACAAAAATAATTCAATTCCCAATCGCGTCCAAAGCCAGGCTTTCCAATTTATATTTTTGTGTTAAAAAATTAATTTGTAAATATGTAAAAACGTTTTGCGCTTGTTGAGTACAGCAGTTAAGAACAGCCTTAAATTCATTTAAAACTCTTTGAAATACGCTACAGGCGCGCTATATATAACGCGAACGAAATGTAAATAAAACGTTTTCTGGTCTGTCTAAAAGACAATATTTATCAGAAAACTGATTCGCTAAATAAGCATGTCGTATTAAAATGAACCAACAGAGTTGCTATTCATACATCAATCAAACGATCTATCTTTAAATGCTATTCTCTCTGAAATTTGATTTGCTGAGTGGGTTGGGACATGTGACCGTAAAGTAACTAATGAGAATAGTCGCTGTGGTTGTTGATAAATGGCAAGCTATAAATTCAGCGTCATTTTCGCACCTCGTAAGATAAATATATGAGGGATTCACAACCATAGTAGACCAAGTCAATTTTGAAAAAAAAAAAATGAGATAGTCCATTTAGAAGATACATAAAATCTGTTTTACCAACTCTCACAGTGAACCAAGTCTGTTTTCACATACTTTCTCATATATGTCATCTCATCTGTTTGCACATTTGGTTTATTGTGGGAGTGAATAAAACAGATTTTATGCATCTTCTAAAAAATGGACTAAATCTTTTTTTAACCACTTAGAAAAATGGTTATTATTCTCGTCAGGGTAGGAATTCAAAAGCATATCTGAAGGTTTTATTGGTTTAATCCGCATTTTATTCGTTTTCAGATTGATCTATACAGTAATCTGCATTTCCCTTTACTTTCAACAGAGATGGATAATTCTGTTGCCACTATGACAAAAAAGTAATAAAAACTACAAAAAAAAATTAATAACTCAGAAACAAATTGTGATACAGCTTTCAAACAAATTGCATTTAAAAGTACATATTTTTCTCTATACGACGATGTAAAAATTAATATTGTGGGATGTTTAGAAGTTTAAGAATGAAATTTAATTTAAAATGGGTCGTCAGATTTCTTGGAAATCTGACGATGGAAAAGCCTTTTCCCGAACAGCCAATGAAATGCTTGGATAATACATAAGTTTCAGGTGGATAATACGTAAGTTTCAGGAAATCTGAGGAGTCGCAGGCGATTTTTGTCGCTTGCAATTTTTACGTGTAATAACACTATTAGTGTTTAATTCATCGCGTACGTAATGTATGATCAACTCCGTGCGATTTTTTTAATCTTAAATTTTAGTCTTTGAAAAAATCATTTTCCAAATGGTCGTTGTAATTTGTTAAATTGTTTTTTATTTTTTTCTTGTCAAAATGGACTTGGTCTACCATGGTTGTGAGCCCCTCATATATAAAGATGTTTCAATAGTTAACTAGATGAATTATGATCTAGATATAAAACGATATAAAAGTTATTTGATTAACCGCACGCTACGAATTTATTCGCACTAAATATTTCCTAGGATTAATCGCCAAAATTACAAACCGTTGTTTCCCGTCTTTCACTTTTTATTTGACTTGCTAATTTGTGTGCTTAATTCAGATGAAATAAACAAAATTAACACTAACGAAATTTATTGTTTGGATGAATCGATGGAATGAATTTAATAAAAGGAATTTGAGAAAGGTATTTTTATCAGCGATAACTAAGAAATAATATGGTGAAATTTGGTGACAACGAAAAAGTCAAATTTGACCAAGTTTACAAAATAAAATGATAACAGAAATGACTACACATAAAATAACCCTAATTAAATTAAGATAAACTGTCTATCATATGCGTTTGTTTTTCTAAAACTTTAGAAAATTGGATTTCTTTTGCAATAAAAAGTTTTGGCCACGATTCTAAATATTATTGGATTAGCGGCACGCGATGAATTTATTTCATCGCCTTTAAATTTCTCCTGGGAGTAGCAATTTCACTTTGAAAAATCTGTTAAATTTTCAGACGTTTTACTCTTTCTTCCAGTTTCTATTTGGGTTACAATTAAAATAAAGTAAATAAGGTTGAAGTACGAATAGTTTTAAATTTCGAAGAGTTAATTTTATGAAACAAAATTATTTGAAAGCAGAATGATTGTAGAAGACATCTTAATATTAACCGGTATAGCAATACGAGTCTTTCGCACTGCAGCATTTGAAATTATTCGCTGATACGTTTTTCATTAACTTTTAATTAACAGCAGTTTTTAATAAAACAGCGTGTTTTAACAGAATATGCACTGTAAAAAATTTTGCAGCATTCTGGCAGGTCATTCGACCGTTTTTTGAAAAAACGGTTTCATAAGCATAATTTAACTATATTCTGACCATAAAATGGCCAATAATATGGCCAGAATAGTGTTAAAATTACGGTTGTGTAACCGTTTTCGGAAAAAACGGTCAAATGACCTGCCAGAATGCTGCAAATTTTTAACAGTGTGGGTATACTCTGTAAAAAACCTTTTGTGTAAAAGTTTTTCTCATTTATTGATGTGCGTTTTGTCACGTGAGTAGAAAAAAGAATGTTGACATCCGAAACAATATACCGTTAGCCGGGGGCTACTTTGGTCCTTGCGGGTTACTTTGGACCATTCCATAAAAAAAGATTTTATTCTTTGTATTGAACAAACAATACAAGATAATTTGGAATTTTTGCCCTTGAAAAATATTTTATACCCTACTGTAGGGTATTTGAATAGTTTGGGCGTAATTTAATTTTTTTAGTGGCAACGCTGGATGTGTTTGTAAACAAGTGTTTTCGTGTGTAAATTTTAACTCTTCAAACTTTCTATAGTGAAACAATCTGGATCAGAGCTACAAATAAGATAAGTGTCAAAATATTACCTTTAATAACCTGTAACACCCATGTGTGATCATAGTTTTTCCTTTAACTTTTTATTTGCCAGAAAATTTTTACGTTTTCGTAAAGTTAACATGAAAAATAGTATTTCGGGGCTACTTTGTGCCAGACCTTTTTTGGTCCGAAAACAGCCCCAATTACTTAGAAATGCCTTTTATACAATCAAATCTCTTAAAACATATTTTAAGTAACTTTTTTCAAATGTTATTGTAGCAAAATGTTACATTAATTTTTTTTGTTCCAGTTGCTGAGAATAACATGACGAAAACTGTTTCTCGTTTCTTTAATATTAACAATTGGTTTATTGTGTTTAAAAGTAAAAAAAAAAAAAAAAAAAAAAAAAAAAAAAAAACATTTGTTTATCGAGTTTGCAGTGATAATGTATTAGCAAATGCTATTGCAAGGGGGTTTCAATAAAAATGTATTCATTTACATATGAAATGTATTCATTTTATATGAAACTAAGTGAATGGACCAAAGAAGCCCCCAGCAGGGGCTATTTTATTACAAAACTTTAAAAATAGTTAAAAAATAAAAAATAAAAAATTTTGTCTTTAAAACCTCACAGTTTGCTTTATTGTTTCATGTTAATTGTTTACAACTGCATTTTGACGTTGAAAAATCACAAATAATATTTTTAATAATGGAAATGTGAGTGGAACCAGGAAAAAGTGGCCCAAAGTACGGTACATGATAATATTTTTTTATAGCAGATATGAGGTACAGTAAAATATCGTTACAATGAATCTCTGGGGTGCACTGATTAAATTCTCTATACTGAAAATTAGCTAAAATGAATATTTTTACAATGAAATAGGAATAATAGTTTTTTTTTTTTTTTAGAAATTCAAATAATATTCGTGAAAAGGAAAAATTCGTGAAATTGATATCCGTTGTAACGAAATTCTACTGTATTTGTCTTAATCTTCCTCTAAGAGTAAGGATTAATGACAATAAAAAATCTCAAAAATCATTTTTAAATACTTCTTAATTTTTTTTTTTTCATCCAAATTTTACTATTAGGGAACGTCCATTCGTTACTCTTGTGATAATTAGAGCAAACTTTCATATATAATTCCAATTATTTTATTACGAAATATAAGTAAGATAAAAATTGATATAACCAGCTAAATACCACTGTGTTCCACACACAAACATATATCTAATTTTTAAAAAAAAATTCTTATGTATACATTAAATGACTCTTGTGACATTCTGGTCACAAGAGTAACAAAATTTTGATTGATTATATAGACAAGGGAAATGCTTTTTGTTACAAATTAGATATATATTAAATGAGTGGAGCACAATAGTATTTTACTGGTTATATCACTTTTTATCTTAATTATATTTTATAGTAAAATAATTGCAAGTGTTTGTAAAAAACCGCACGAATGGTCACAAGAGTAACAGTGGACGTTCCCGTAACATCTTTCTGATTCCAGGCGTATATCAAATATCTCTACCATCATCACATTTCCTTTACCTTTTAAAGTTTTGACAAAAATTGCGAACGTTTTTTAATTAAATGAATGCAATTAATTCATTTGATTGTATTTACGTACAACCAAATACGATCTCGTGATGATCAGGCGCATTGGATACAGTCATGCATTCAGAATTGGGAGAATTCGATAAATTTTTATTTGTCAGCCACACAGTCGATAGCACGACATAAGTCTGCAACTGATAATTTTGCTGTTTAGTTAACATACTTAAGGTACATAAATAACCGATCTGTTACGCTATTTTAAATGCATTATTTTTCTAACTTAATGATACACAAAAGGTTTCATAATTTCTCTTTTTCGCCTTAACTTTGGTATCGGAAAAGCAATGTGTTAACATACTGGTGTATTCGACACTTCTCGCCCTATTCTCACCTTTAAATATGGAGGTATTTGTATAAAGTTTTTCATTTCGAATAGGTGCTTACCTCAAATTTCTTAATGATGTGAAATGAATTCTAATATTTATTAATCTGAATTTTATAAAAGATGTGTTAAATTTAACTAAACTAAACTCTGTGGCTATATAATCCATGAAGGATCAGGACCGATAGTACCCATCTCTGTTTTCTTGACCCTGGTCCCTGGGGTGCTATACAGCATGCGTCTCGGCCAGGTGGTCAGCCTAACGTGGGAACTTCGGTGTTTAGTTCCCAAGCAAGCTTGGTACTCATTTAATCGACCCCAAAGGGATGAAAGGCTGAGTTAACCTTGCCCAGTCGAACTCTCGACCTGCGGTGCGGCAGTCAGATGACCTGACCACTACACCACTGGGCTTTGTGTTAAATTTAAGGACATCTAATTTTAATATATTCTTTTAATGATAACATTATAACAATGTCTAAAAAACTTTACCTTGAAATATAAATTTGTATCATCATCTTCAGATTGAACGTATATTTCGTGGATAAGTTCTGGCCAAGATTCCAAGTGTTATTTGATTCACCGCATACAGTGAATTTATTTAATCTCACATAGGATCTCCTGCGATTAGCAGTGTTATTGCAGAGAAATCCGCACTGAAACCTTTTCTCAATCACCAGCCATGCCATGTCGTTTCTCAATTTCAATTTGGCATACAATAACGGTCGCCCAAATGAAAATGGCATTGCTGCAATAATTCTGCCATTTGAAAAGAAAGATGACTGCACACGCTCCTATAGAGGGTGTAGATTGCTGGGAATACATACGATATCGTCAGATCCCGCCAGATGCGTGTGTGATAGCGTGGGAGCACGTTAAAAGGCATCGTTCGCATCATAGATGCCTCCAAACGGTGTCAACACGCGGTCGTACAATTTTTAACAGGGCTAGTGAAATCTATTGTCGAATGCAAAATGTGTATGACACGAAGTGTATGACACGCAAATCGGTATTCCGATGGCGTATGGATTTTTGTAGTGGAAGAAACAGTACTGACGACAGATCATGACCTGGGCAAGTGCATGTGGTCTTCTTCCACTACAAAAATCCCTACACTATCGGAATACCAATCTGCGTGACATACACTCCGTGCAATACACACTTTGAATTCGACAATAGATTTCACTAGCATTCACATTTTCCGCTGTTATACATTATATTTAACGTGCTCCCACGCTATCACACACGCATCTGGCGCGATCTAACGATATCACGTGCATTCCCAGCACTCTGCACCCTTTATAGGAGCATGCGCAGGTATCTTTCTCTTCAAATGGCGGAGTTATTACAAGAATGTCACTTTCATGTGGGCGACCCTTATAGTTTGGAGTAGTCAAAGGAATAACGAATAGTTTTGATGCTCGAATGAATCTTTCGAGCCTGCGCAAAAGCATAGCTGTCAAATATGGCTCTTAATTTATTTTTTTCTGAAAATGCTTGGATTGAATTGATTAAAAATAATACGAAGGTTGACAACTGTGCTTCTGTATATGACCGAATGATTTCTTCGAATATCAGAATCATTCATTATGCCTGTAGAAAAGTCATCTATCGCAACAATAACTTAAACAAACAATATATAATGAGTCACTTTCATGAAACTACCGAACTAGCCTTTTGCTCCGTGCTATGGCGCTCGTCTTCTGTACAATGTATCCCTGGTTCGAACTCAGTCAACATCATTTATTTGACTCCTGCAATGCCAGTCACTAGTATGGAGTATACAATTAAAATAAAACAAGCAAGTTTAAGCCTGGCATGGTTTCTGAATTTGGTGAATTAATGATACGGTTAAATATTAAAAGTACATATATTAGGGCAGACTTGAACACAATTAATACAAGAACAAAAACAGGAGGGAATGATTATTCGGGGACAGGCCTTAATGTTACCTGGGTCCACAGCGTACCGTGCTGTTGCTTTACCACTAAGCTATCTTGGCCGACGTCTTAGCCAGGGATGTAGTGGAGGGTATACGAGGGTATACGCCGTATACCTTTCGGATTTTTTAAAGGAACACCGTATACCATCTGTTTCTCAAAAAAGCTATAGTATATACACTGTAGGGTATACCCTCTACCTTGAGCGTATACCCTCTATTTAGAGCGTATGCCCTCTGCTTTTTTTACGACTATACCACTGGTCTTAGCTCGGCAATTTCCCACTAATAAACCATGTTGGGGAGCGTCACCGGCCCCCAATCAGACAGTACTCCCCAACATGGTTTATTAGTGGGAAATTTCCTTGTTAGGACGTCGGCCAAGGTAGCTTAGTGGTTAAAGCAACAGCACGGTACGCTGTGGATACAGGTTCGAGTTCTTGCCCCGGCTAATTTTTCCCTCCTTTTGAGTATTGTATTAAAAAAAAGCAATTTAACAAATTACAACGACCATTTGGAAAGTGATTTTTTCGAAGACTAAAATTTAAGACATAAAAAATCGCACGGAGTTGATCCTATATTACGTACGTCATGAATTAAACATTAATAGTGTTATTACACGTAAAAATTGCAAGCGACAAAAATTGCCTGCGACCTGTCAGATTTCTTAAAACTTACGTATTATCCACCTGAAACTTACGTATTATCCAAGCATTTCATTGGCTGTTCGGGAAAAGGCTTTTCCATCGTCAGATTTCCAAGAAATCTGACGACCCATTTTAAATGAAATTTCATTCTTAATCTTCTAAACATTCCACAATATTACTTTTTACACCGTCGTATAGAGAAAAAAAATTTACTTTTAAATGCAATTTGTTTGAAAACTGTATCTCAATTTGTTTCTGAGTTACTAATTTTTTTGTAGTTTTTATTACTTTTTTGTCATAGTGGCAACAGACGTAATCCATCTCTGTTGAAAGTAAAGGGAAATACAGGTTACTGTATAGACCAATCAGAAAATAAAATGCGGATTAAACCAATAAAAAGCTTCAGATATGCTTTTAATTTCCTACCCTGACGAGGACAGTAACCATTTTTCCAAATGGTTAAAAATAAGAACGGCTAATCAGTGCATACAATATTTCAATTAAAATAACATACTACTCACAGTAATAAAATACAAATATATTCCAACAGTTTTGAACAATAAAAAACTTGTTCAGCATCAGGGAAATATCCAGGAGGAACCAACACGTTATACAGGGGCGCGCCAGCAGTACCCAGCGCCTGTGTGCAGAATTTCAGTTGGCGCCCTATACCCCCCCTCCTCCCCTCCGAAAATAAATCTTTATATATATATAAAAAAAAACATCTATAATACCATAGCTGCTGGAGTTTTATCCCAGACCAAATAAAGGTTTTTGAACCAGAAAATTATTTAATAAAATGTATCTTGTTTCTACAGGGTTCGTATTTTATTTCATTTATTAAACAAAATTTCTAGTTCCAATCATTTAAATTACTTGAAAACAGGGGCGCCATTTGAGGAGGGCCACGCCCCCCCCTCCCCCCCCCCAAGGAATTTGATATTTCAGAAAATTTATCTGTCATTAGGGATGCACCGAATAGTGATTTTGGCCGAATACCGAATATTCGGCCTACAGGTAAACCGAATACCGAATATTCGGCCTACAGGTAAACCGAATACCGAATATTCGGCCTACAGGCAAACCGAATACCGAATATTCGGCTGGCCGAATTCAAAGTTTAAAGATACTAAAAAATTAACTTTTAAAACAATTTTTCATAATACTTAACACAAATACTTTCATTTTGATAAACAAGACCTTTTTACACACACACACCCAATTTCTGGCATTTCTTCTCATGATATATGTCGCAGAAATCAAAGTAACTCTTTTGAAAATATAGTTACGATATCTTCATTATTGTTAAAGTATCAAATGAAAATCTAAGTTTGACCTGAAGTGAGATGAGATACACTGTATTTTTGATTTTGACTGATTAAGCAGATTGCGAAACTGGTTTCTTGGACAAAAATGGTCTGTCTTGGTGTCTGTAACACATCTGAAAGTTTTTCCCACTTTCTTTAGAAACCCTCCGACTGTCTTGGAAAAGGGCAAAATTGTAATGTTGTTTTCTCTGCATTTTGTTTTAAATGCTAAAAAAAATGATTCTTTGAACATTTTATAAAAAAACTTAATAACGAATATGAATGAAATACTTGGAAGTATTAATCATTGTTCAATGTATTAAAAATACATTAAATCAATAGAATTATATTACTTTAAATATTGCTTGTATTGCAGTGAAACCTGGAGCTTAGTGAACGTGTTAACACGGGCTTGTTAGTGAGGGGGTTAGAAACACTCTTTTTGCGAAAAAGCAAATTACAGATTGTTTACAAGACATTGTTCAGAAACTTCCATTTGTGCATCATTTATTTCTATGGAGGTCATCATTAATAGTTAATTTTTTTAAGTGACACTTATCAAACAGCAAATAAATAATCATGTAACAGCATTCTCTTTCATTTAAATATGATTCTGTTTCCAATTATTCTGAATATCTTTATAAATTGACAGTTAAAATTACAAGTTGTGTAAGAATTTTAAAAATAATTTTCAAAAGATATTCTTAAGTATTCGGTTTGGCCGAATAGTTTGATATTCGGCAGACCGAATAGTTTGATATTCTGCCTAACCGAATATTCATTGGCATGTCCGAATACCGAATAGATATCGAATATTCGATGCATCCTTATCTGTCTGTCATCACAGGTCAGACTCAACATTTGTTTTTAATAAATTCCTCAAAAGCTAAAGTAATTTGTCAAATTTTATTACAATAAAAACACATGCAATAAATAAACTCTTTATGCACATAAACTGATAATTATCAAAAAAATTTTCTAAAGACTTTACTATTCCAACATTCTCAAGGTGAGACATTTCTCATTGATGAGTATTTTGGCTAATTTTAAAACAATATGTGAGAAAAAATTCTATTAATTGCTTCCCAGCCATGTGCAAAATGATCAAAGAAAACTCGTCCCCCTCAGGGCTGGAATTTTCGAGGTGAATTTTCCCTTTAGTCCGAAATCGAGAGAGGATTTTTCTTTTTTTTTTTTTAAAGGGGGTTAATTCAAGTTTTTAATAATTTGAATTTTTTATTTTTATTGTCAATTATTATTGTCAATTATTATTATTACATATTGTCAGTGACATATTTAGTGTCACATTATATTTACTGCAGTCATTACAACGCTATAGCCTGACAAACTGCATCATAAACCCAAAATATTCATACCCAAACTCAAAGTGAAAGAAAATGAATCTATGTTTAATTACACTTATGGAAAAGTAGTCTACAATTTTATATCTTATATACAAAAATGAACACATATGCACCCATTAATACTCCGATATATAGCTTTTTCATTAAAAAAATATTCAGATCTTCCTTTTGAAAAATCGGTTCATCCAAAGAGAGACAAAGCATAACTAGAAACGCTTAAAATTAACCTTACACATAGCGAAAAAAATAGCATAAACCTGACTTGATCCGCAACTCCAGTTCGGGTAAAATCAGGTTACCCGACCCGATGCAAGACTGTCAACCTGACCCGAAACGAAAAAAAGAAACGTCAACCCGCCTCGATATGTGCCTCGGGTCGTGCCGGTTTTGGAAAAAAACTGGTTGCGCGACCCAATGCAGACTAGAGATGACACGGGCTCAGCCCGAGCCCGAAAGACTAGGCCCGAGACGGGCTCGGACTTATTCTTTCTGAAACCTGAAAATTTTATTTATCCATGAATTAAAAAAAATTAAAAGAATTTTTTCCCCCATAAAAATTACTTATTTCTTTTCAAATCATTGTATTGCCTTTTTGATCAGAATGAAAGGGAAACAGAAATTGCGTTTTTCTATTTTAGTTATTAGAATAGAATGCTATTTTAAAGAAAATGATTACTTGATTAGTCATATATACAGATTTATGTTTGGACGTCTACGATACGGCTCCACGAAAGAGGCGAGAATAATTAATTTGTTTTTAGTTCGATTTTCGTTTGTGGCAGAGGTTATTTTGCAATTGGATTTATTTTTTTATTATTATTATTGTTTCGAGATCTAACACATAGAGAATATTTTCTTCTGTTTATAGTTTGCGGTTTGCGAATAATTTAGTTTTCTATTATACACAACATACACAAGTCGTAAACGCTCTTCATATGGAAATAACTTTAGTGATTATTACATCTATTATGAGCCCTGCTGATGCTGTAGCTGTACGCTGCAATTTACGAAGTCACTTTCAGTCGTAAGTAAATTTAATTACCACATTATTCCGATAGAAAGCAATCGAACAATGTTTGTTCTTTTCCTGTAAAAGCACCGGGATATTAAAATTTTTAATTTAAGATTATTTTCAGGGTCCCGTCAATCCCGAAAGATTGTTATGAGGAAGGAATTGGTTATAGTTAAAAATGTGAACCCTTTTTTAGAAAATTGATAAATATTGTTCCATTATTCGCTAGATAAATAGTAATTTCTACAAATTTCATGCATTTATTCATGAAACACACTTCATTAACATGCCCATAAGATTTTCCTATTAAAAGAGAAAAATATGAGAATCCTTTTAAGTATGAAGTACATTTTTATTTGATATCAAACTTTTCTTTTGATAATATTAAATTTAAGTTTTCCTTTAACAGTCATTTCTATGTAAAAAGTAGTTTACAAATGATAATTACATTTGAAACATTTTTTTTAATATTGTGCAATTTTTTACTATTGCATATTTTCGGTATCGGGCTCGGGCTCTGATGACACAAAATGTTTTGGGCTCGGGTGGCCTCGGATTTAAAATCGTCGGGCTGGGGCGGGCCCGGGCTTTGAAAAAAGACCCCGAACTAATCTCTAATGCACACTCTACCTGATACCAAATGTTTTGCAAATTTCTGAATTGTGTGGAATTTAGATCATAGTCTGAAAAGGAATGCAGAAAATGATTAAGGAAATTATCTACTCACAGAGAATCATTGGCGAAAATTTCAAATCTCTATGAATCACAAAAATAACAAACTTCTTGACGTGTTGACTATGTTTATGTGCTGATTATCTCGTGACCGATTGAATTTCACGATTTTTTCCCCCGTCGATTTGACGAAATTCGCGACTTTTTCCCCGTCGATTCACGAAATTCACAATTTTTTCCGTAACCATTTGTCAAAATTCACGATATTTTTTTCGACGGTTAACGAAATTCGCTATTTCTATCCGAGATATTTTGACCGAAGTCGCGATTCTTTTCTACGATCATTTGTTGAAATTCGTTTTTTTTTTTTCTCGCAGCCGACGGACAAAATTTGCGATTGCTTTGCGCGATTCTTTGACTAAATTCGTGATTTTTATCCGAAACCTTTGACAAAATTCTCGTTTTTTTCCTTAATAGATATTCGAAATTCCCAATTTTTTTTGCACGACTAATGAGCAATTTTTTTTTTTTTTTTTTTTTTTTTTTTTACGACCGAATGTTGAAATTTGCATTTATTTTCCCGCAACCGATTGGCAATAATCGCTGTTTGTTGTTTCCACGATCTTTGCAATTTTCTTTTCACGGTCCTTTTAGGAAGTAATATTTTTTCCGCGACTAATTTGCGAAATTGACTATTTTTTCCAAGTAAAATTGGCAAAATTTAAGATTTTTTTCCGTGGTCGATTGGCGAGTTGATTCCGCAAAAAATGAACAAAATACTGCGGTCTTCTACGAAAATTAAAAAATGTTCCTGGAAGAATCTCATGATTTTAAAAGACGTTAAGACGGCAAAATCCCGTACGCTGTTTCAAGCCCTTCCCCTCAAAGAAAACTTTGTCTCTCATCCAAGAACCTGTTGAAATGGCTCCCCACCCCTGCAGCAAAACCTGCAAAGAAGAAGTCGAAAGGTCAGGGGGGAAAAAAACTTCATTTTAGACAGGTCTGCGTATTAGCAAGTGTGATTATTTTTTTTTTTTTTTTTCAAAGAAACGCGATTTTTTTTTCCGTTTCCGAAACAATTGTTTTTTTGACAGGTTTCATTTTCACAAGTTTTACCTTAAATGTACCTATGCTCTTCAGAGGTTTACTATAGAAAGGATGTTTTAACAGCCTTAGATATACTTGTAAAATGGAAACTGTCTCTAACGGAATACTGTCTTAAGCGGAAAACCTTAGTCAGTATCTTGAAAGTATACCTGCTAAGATGAAAACCTGCTTAAAACGGAATTTTGAATCGGTTTATTTTCGGAGGGAAGAGGATACCCCCCCCCCCGAACCTCACCTTTGGCTATATCACTGTCTTCAAAGATTACTCTGCCCCCCCCCCCCCCAAGAAAGTTCTGAAATGGCGCCCCTGCTTGAAAAATAAGGAAGGTTGGCAGCTTTGTAAATAAAATTCAAAACACAATAAAACCTGTGAAAATAAAACCTGTTTGTATTAGAATCCTGCATTAAATGGTAAAATTTCACTATATCAGGCAAAATAATACAATACACTAATAATAGATTGCATCCATACTAATGAAATAAAGTGGTTTGTCATCTCTAATTTGCATACCGATATTAATATAAAAGAAAGACGTTTGCCTTTACATGTGTTAGCGATGTCTAAGAAAATCTACGGAACATAGAGGTCTGAAAATTTGGATAAGAATAGGCGATGGCAGGTCCAAATGCATCTGAGGATAAGATTTTTCTTTTTTTAATAATTAACCGAAATATTATTAAAAGCCGTAAGGATAATCGCAAAATGACGAGCTTCCTTTCTTCAAAGTAATCATACCTTTACATTTCTTCAGACTGGCGAAAGCGTAACGTTCGATTTTTATTGCATTTTGAAATCGCGATGGCCGGGTCCCCGTAGAGTAAAAAAAAATTTCTTATCTTTCCAATTCAAACGGTATCTTTCGTTACTCTTTCAAAAAACCTTTTTATTTTGACGCGATTCGCGTCAGTTTTCAAGTTTTTCCGTTTTTCTAAAGTTTCAAAATTAAAAGAAAAAAAAACTAATAATACATTCTTGGTATTTTTTCGAATCTAACGATATCTCTGGTGTAAACAAACATTAATATTTACTACTATTTTTTTTTTTTTTTTTTTTTTTTTAAGAAAAGAAAAGAAAAAGAAACTCTTTAAGTCATTTTAAGAATTTACCTGAGATGTTTTTCTCTCAGTGCAAATTTTCTCAAAATATCGTTTCCCGCATCAGCGATATGTGCTTGTGCTTTGAATATCATTTCACGTTTCAAAAAAGTGAGGGGATGGTAAGCATTTTATATTATTTATGTTTTATCACGAATTCTTGGTTAGAATTGAAACTTTTATATATATAAATGCCAGAAATTAAATACAAATTCGAGGTTCACTGGAAAAATCAGGCCGGAGCTTGGATATCATCCCCGGTGTACGCTGCAGAAGGCAATGGGGCCCTCAACTCGAGCTACGTTTGGATAAATTTTCATTTAAAAATGAAAAATCATACAAATTCGAGCTTGTACCCTGCCGGAGGCAATGCTGCTGCAAGCATTAAGCTCGTTTCGAAAGATTTTCGTTTAAAAATATAAAATCAAAACAAGCCGGACAGCGCGTTGCACGTCCGGTGCATATGCTGCTGAAGAAATTGCGCCCCGCTCCCCATCTCAGGATTCGTTTGGAAAAATTTTCGTTTAAAAATGTAAAATCATTCAACGTTTGATTTTAGACTATTTAAGGTTATTATAATTGAAGAGCTAAGTGGAAGAACATGTTAAGTAACAAAAATTACATTTGAAGAAATTTGATGTGAAAGTTTTTGTTGTCAATTTTAATGATTTATTTTCTGTTTGATAATGTGTTTAAAATATTAACAGGTGTATAAACTCTATCAAAAAAACTTATTAATATTTAATTTTTAAATATTAAAAAATATTAATATTATTTGCATTATTAAATATTAAAATATTAAATATTAATGAATAATGTCTCAAATCTTCAAGGCTAAATAGAACTTTGGTATTTTAGCTTTACCCTGTGATAGAATACCTGATAACACCTACGTCTAAAAGATAAAATAAATTTTAAGAAAATGTAGCATAACATGTTCTTCCACTCAGCTCTTCAATTTGCAATGCCGGGCGGGTCAGTTAGTAGGGCATAAGTACGGGAATTTAAAATTCTTTTTTTTTTATGTATATAAATCTATATTTTTCCGTTCATAATACGGCTATCATTGTAGTTCCTAACTTATTTATGTCTAAATTAAACTTTTTTTTTTTTTTTTTTTTTTTTTTTTTTTTTTTTTTTTGCCATTCTAGCTCCGACGCATCTAAGGTTATATCTAAAGCTAATAAATGCTCATGTTTCAATACTTTCAATTTCATGTTCTGTATTAAAATGAACAAATCTTATAATCATCACAAATATTTATTCAGCATGTGATTAGACACGAGCGTACGACAGGGGTGCAGGGAAAGGTAGCTTCTCTCAATCTTTGAAAAAGTAAGAATTTATCACCAAATTCAGCCTATTTTCACCATACCCTCCCCATTAACAAAAATTTTATTTCCGCCATGAGGATAGGTACAGAGTATAAAATAAGCATAGATAAAAAGTATTTGTTCTGCACGGAGGTCTGCACGGATGCTATATAGCTAAAGGTAGGATCCAGGGGGGTCTAACACCCCCCCCCCCCCGTATGTGAAACGTTTACTGACTTATGCTTACAATAACAGTAAAAACTTCGAATACGGAAACTCAGAACCAGTGAAATATTTCGTTTTAGGCAGGTTTCCGTCTTAGAAGGTAATGTTTTAATATATTGGACATGATTTTTTTCCCTTTTTAGACAGGTTTCATTTTTACAGGTATCCTCACTGACAGTTAAACCCTCTGCTCTATAGTATAGCTCTGAAAAGAGAAGTATTATTGTAAAACTTGTGAAAACGAAACCTGTCTACAGCAGATTTCTTTCTAGAAGGAAAAAAAATCAAATTCCTTGGGGGGGGGGGGGCTATTGCCCCCCCAGCCCCCCTCAAATGGCGCTCCTGGTTTTTTCTTGTTAATATTTCCAGTGATTCACAAATCTTGGCTTTGTGTTAATCACTGGAAATTAATTTGAGTAGTATGTTATTTTAATTGAAGATTTTTTAATTTATTGTATACACTGATTCATAGACTGAGCCGTTCTTATTTTTATTTATTGTAACACAGTGTAATGAGTCCTTTTAGTAATAATGAGTATTGTATTAATTATGTTCAAGTCTGTCTTACTATATGTACCTTTAATACAAAAAAATGAATTCAGACGTTAATTTATGTGCTTTAATAAATATGGCAAAATATATTTTTTTTCATTGCAGAATCAACTGCAAATCGTAATTTAATCTTTTATGAATCGTTCTTTTCCAATAATTATAAATATTATGCATTTAATATTATTAATTGCATAAAAGATAATATTCGAATTTGAAAGTTTATATGAGTCCAACAAAGAGTAAAAAATAAGTTTTTGAATTCGGAATACGTAAAAAAAAGAAATGTATGAGTTGTTTATCGTTGTGTAATTCGTTCGTCCGGTTAATGCACTCTCCATAATTGACAGAAGCTTCACAGTTAATATTATTAACTACATAAAAGGTAATACAAAAAGTCAATAAAAAAGATTAGCAATGTTGTCTGGTTTTCGGATTTTATTTCTTTTTTAACGAAGTGGGCGAATAAGATTTTTCTGATCATTTTGGCAAACAAAAGAAATTGAGTCCAATTTTATCCCCTTGAAGTCATTTATCTTTATTATCAGCTTGATAAAAACATTAATCCTTGTTTAACGAAAATCTGACTTGATCTTTCTAATTTTTGCGGATTATAAGTTTCTAGTGTCATTAAATTTGTTTGCTTTATATATTTTGTTAAGACCTTTATATATACACTTACTACGTGGCAACCAGTTGTGGTGCATTTAAATTGCACAAGTACCGTAATTTCCGGTGTATAGCCTGCGGATCAAACAATCGTGTTTCGACCCAGAAATTTTTGTAAATAAAACGTAACTTTTTAGATCACGGTAAATATTGGTTTTCAAATACTGAATAAAATTTCTGGGTCCAAACTGAATTGCTTGATCTGCGGGCTATACACCGGAAATCACGGTACTTTCATTTCTTTCGGGGATGTGTGTGTGTGTGTGTGGGGGGGGGGGGGGGAGGGATCTTAAATAATAATTCCAAATAAGCCGTAAATTAGACCGTTTTCTGCTCATCTCACTCGAAATTTATAGAAACAATTTTTAGCGAATATTTACATCTTTAAGACTGTTCTCAAATCCAAAAGGGCAACTTTATGACATAAGTTTTAGTTTATTTTTGTTCGGAAATGGATGAAACTAGCAGGCGTTCTTGTTCAGTAACTATGTAATTGAACTGTGTTTTCCGTTTTTTTTTTTTTTGCAAACGCAATAGATCTTTCAGAAAATAGTGTTAAAGTGGGCGTTTCGAACTGAATTTCCGCGCGAAAGAAGAATAACCACTCAAGGAAGAGTGAAAAATCTTTTTGTCCCGTGATCAAAATCGCTTATAACTCAATAGGTAATTTATTTATCGAAAAATGAAAAATACAGTTAGATTTCAAATCGCTTCCATATTCAGGCCTTTTAATTTTACACCTTTCCGTTAAAAAATGAATTTGTAAATGTGTCAAAACGTTTTGTGCCTTTCAATCAGAGCAGTTGAGAACAGCCTTAACCCTTCACTGAACCACGTGCCATATCTGGCACATACCTAAAAACATTATAAATTTCATTATGTGCCATGAATTTGGCTAATATGATCACTGTAACTGATCAAGAACAATGCAAACAATAGAATAACACTTATTTTGTCCATGTCAGATTGTTGCATTATACAAAAAATTAGAATTTGTTCTTCGGAAAAAAAAAAAAAAAAATCGAGCTATTAAGATAAGATTTACTTTCGTTATTTTTACTGAATACTTAAAAATATTAATATAATAAAAGTTGTAGCAAATAAAATTAATTAATTTAAGCTCATTTAGTTGCAAAATATATCAATACAATATTTTAAAACTCTAAATGTGTACATAGGGAATACACCATACAAACAACACATATACCATACGAACACCATAAAATAACAAATTTTAGCTTAAATTTTGAAATTTAATTTTTTTTACTATTTTTCCCATTATTAGACCGATATATAGATTACAAAAAAAAAAAAAAAAAAAAAAAAAAAAAAGAACATAAAAATAGAAAAAATCGTGCAGTGAAGGGTTAAAGTAACCATCATACCAAATTTTAAGTTTCTAGCTACGACAATGGCACAGAAAATCGAACTTTTAGAATGTTTTTATTCTTGCACTCCCTTGGGGATTATCGTAAAGATATAAAATATAGCGTATGTTGGAGCAGAGATCATCATCAGTTTTGAAATCGTCTCGGTAGTTCAAGAGATTACCCCCACTGATGCAAACGTTATTTCTTTACAATACCAGTATAGATTTAAATCGTAGCAAAATGAGCTAGTTCTGAACATCAAAACTGGAACATTGCTTGCGAAATTTTTTTTTATTTTTTACATTATTTCTTAAGGGGTCTCAGGAGTCTTACTTTTGCCTGACGGTGCAATTTAGCAACATGTCACATTTAATTTTTTTTTCTCAGTCTCTATGAAACATAAATGTATAAAATTTTTAATATAGACAGCCTAATATCTCTTCTATTTAAAATAATTTTTTTATATTCTATATTGAAATTTTATTTTATTTTTGTTATATTTAATTTTGATAAAAAATTAAAAAATTTTTCTTAAATTTTATGCTTGCACGCAATATATTTCACAAACTAATAAAGCAATTTGCATGAAACTTGGTAAATATCTTCATCTTAAGGTAAAGAATAACTTATACTTCAAATTTAGTATTACAATTGCATTGATTATTTAAAATTGGAAATTTTTCAATTAAAAAATGATTTTTTTCAAACTTTTATAATTTAAATTTAAATTTTAAATAAAATAAATAAATAAATTGCGTACAAATGAAGTATACGTTCAAGGTACATTAATTTTACATCATTATCAATATTTTTGAGGGGCTCTTGAACCAATAGTTTTGCTACAGTCTTGCGCAAAGTGTATGCAAGTCAAAAAACAATTTTAAACTTTTTTATCAAAATTAAACATAAAAAAATAAAATAAAATTCCAGTATATTATATTAAAAAATTATTTTAAACAGAAGAAATATTAGGTTGCATATATTAAAAAAATTATGCATTTATGTTTTATAGAGACTGAGAAAAAAATTAAATGTGACATGCTACTAGGTTGGGCAAAAAGTTCTGGGGAATTTGTGAAAGTTGCGTTGTTATGCGCAAATTAACAACAAAAGCAACAAGGACTATTCCTCAAAGTAGATACCATCATAGTCCACGACTTTTTGTCATCGTTCTGCCAAATTCCGGGTATGCTGGAAGTACCATGCCGTCTCCTTGGAATCGAAACCTCTTGACATGCTCTTCAACTTCATTAAAGGATACAAATCAACGGCCCTTAAAAAAATGTTGCATTGATCGAAAGAGGCCATAATTGTGTGGAGCCACGTCTGGACTGTACGTGGGGTGGGGAAGAATTTCGATGCCATCCAACTGTGCAAACTCATTAGCGGCTTTCAGAATCGTTAGACCTTTTCTCCAATAATGCGGGATCAACACACGCAAATCATATTATTCAATAGGCATTTTGGAGCCAAAATTCCAGAACTCCTATAGATATACCTCCTATAGTACTACTATATGCGATACAAATTTTGGTAACTTATTAGATTAAAAATTTTCCCAGAACTTTTTGCTCAACCTAATAAATTGCACATCCAGGTAAAAAGTAAGACTCCTGAGACCCCTTAAATTATTTCCTTCTTTTTGCCAATGAAATCATAAGATTACAGGCAAGTGGTTAAAAAGTTACAGAAATTATTAAGATTTGGATACTTTTCGTACTATAATTCAGTAGTGTTTAAAACAATGTTATGTAGACCAAAATGTTCATCAAAATGAAATACTAGTTCCGTTAGTTTTTATCGTTATTAATAGAAACTAGTCGGATGTGGCAATCCGAAAACTTTCTTCTATCTCATACATGTTAATACTTCCTGAAAAATGCAGCAAATAAGCCGGTGATTTACACCAAATTCTAATCATCAATAACTTATGACAACTTCTAACTGAATCTGAAGTTAGATGAAAATCCGTGTATTAGTTTTAGAGATAGAACTATTGCGGAAATCGTAAAAAAATGTACAAAGCAGCATCACCTATCAGGCGATTTACACCAAAACCTAAACAACACTAATCTATATCAGGGACTAACAGAATCTAAAGTTTAATAAAAATTCATGCATTAGTTCTTGAGATAGAGCTATTGCGATAAGCATGAATAATGCAGCATAGCAGCGCCACCTGTTAGACGATTTACACTAAAGAGTAATCAGCACCAGTTTATATCAAGGTCTAACTGGATCTAAAGTTTTGTAAAATTCCGTGCATTAGAGCTTGAGATAGAGCGCCCACAAAATTTTTGTCACATACAGACTCACAGAATGACAGAGTGACAGACAGACTCGCAGACAGACATTTTCTAAAAACTATCAAATCGTGTTCAGGATCTTCCAAAACGTATAAATCAGTTGAAAACAGTAAGTCGAAAATTTTCACAAATCCAATACTTTCTCCTTGTAAAAGATAGAAGAAAGTAAAAATAATAATGGAATTTTGCCCCCATATATGTGTCACTAACCTGCAAATTTCAAGCCGAAAACGTTCATTAAATTTTACGAAAATTTTACGGTTTTACGATTTTAAACTGTTCTGTATGCCTTACCAACCAGGTACGTTTAACGGATATTTGGTTCATTAAATGGTTCAAGTTTCACAAAGTAGTATGGCGGGGGAATGAGATATCATTCTCTTGAATGAGAAAATTAATAATCCTGTACTCATAATTGGAGAAAAAAATAATTTAATTAAACTTACTCAATATAATATCATGTTATTAAAATAACCAAGTCAGAAATTGTACGTGAAACGTGCAAATGTGGCAAATTTTACGGTTTTACGCTTTTAAACTGTTCTGTATGCCTTACCAAGCAGGTACGTTTAACGGATATTTGGTTCATTAAATGGTTCAAGTTTCACAAAGTAGTATGGCGGGGGAATGAGATATCATTCTCTTGAATGAGAAAATTAATAATCCTGTACTCATAATTGGAGAAAAAAATAATTTAATTAAACTTACTCAATATAATATTATGTTATTAAAATAACCAAGTCAGAAATTGTACGTGAAACGTGGCAAATGTGGCAAATTTTACGGTCTTACGCTTTTAAACTGTTCTGTATGCCTTACCAAGCAGGTACGTATAACGGATATTTGGTTCATTAAATGGTTCAAGTTTCACAAAGTAGTATGGCGGGGGAATGAGATATCATTCTCTTGAATGAGAAAATTAATAATCCTGTACTCATAATTGGAGAAAAAAATAATTTAATTAAACTTACTCAATATAATATTATGTTATTAAAATAACCAAGTCAGAAATTGTACGTGAAACGTGGCAAATGTGGCAAATTTTACGGTCTTACGCTTTTAAACTGTTCTGTATGCCTTACCAAGCAGGTACGTTTAACGGATATTTGGTTCATTAAATGGTTCAAGTTTCACAAAGTAGTATGGCGGGGGATTGAGATATTATTCTCTTGAATGAGAAAATTAATAATCCTGTACTCATAATTGGAGAAAAAAATAATTTAATTAAACTTACTCAATATAATATTATGTTATTAAAATAACCAAGTCAGAAATTGTACGTGAAACGTGGCAAATGTGGCAAATTTTACGGTCTTACGCTTTTAAACTGTTCTGTATGCCTTACCAAGCAGGTACGTTTAACGGATATTTGGTTCATTAAATGGTTCAAGTTTCACAAAGTAGTATGGCGGGGGAATGAGATATCATTCTCTTGAATGAGAAAATTAATAATCCTGTACTCATAATTGGAGAAAAAAATAATTTAATTAAACTTACTCAATATAATATTATGTTATTAAAATAACCAAGTCAGAAATTGTACGTGAAACGTGGCAAATGTGGCAAATTTTACGGTCTTACGCTTTTAAACTGTTCTGTATGCCTTACCAAGCAGGTACGTTTAACGGATATTTGGTTCATTAAATGGTTCAAGTTTCACAAAGTAGTATGGCGGGGGAATGAGATATCATTCTCTTGAATGAGAAAATTAATAATCCTGTACTCATAATTGGAGAAAAAAATAATTTAATTAAACTTACTCAATATAATATTATGTTATTAAAATAACCAAGTCAGAAATTGTACGTGAAACGTGGCAAATGTGGCAAATTTTACGGTCTTACGCTTTTAAACTGTTCTGTATGCCTTACCAAGCAGGTACGTTTAACGGATATTTGGTTCATTAAATGGTTCAAGTTTCACAAAATAGTATGGCGGGGGAATGAGATATCATTCTCGGGAATGAGAAAATTAATAATCCTGTACTCATAATTGGAGAAAAAAATAATTTAATTAAACTTACTCAATATAATATTATGTTATTAAAATAACCAAGTCAGAAATTGTACGTGAAACGTGGCAAATGTGGTGCGTTCGTACTATAACTAGTTTTATAAATATTCAGATCTTGGTGCAATAGATGTTGTATTCTTATGCAAAAATGCACGAATGCAAAATTTATTACGATTCTATACATTAAATTCAGTAATACGGGAATAATATGACTACTTCTTAAATCTGATCTAATCACCATGGCAACCTAGAATCATTACCTATCAGGGGATATCTTTGTATTAATTACGTATGATAGGATTTAATAGTAGGAAGAAAACTTTTATTAATATTTTCTTTTAAGTTGTGATTCAATTTTCATAAAATTTTAATTGACTTGAAAAAATTCTGAAACGATTACATATATTAAATTTCAAACCATTCGGTTGGGTAATTTTACTTTAATAAATAAACAATATATAATAATTTTTGGAAAAAAAATGTTTTATTCATACACCAAAGTATATCAAATAGTATATTTTTCGCAAAACATCGTAAAATAGATAATTTTTTGTATAGGGGTCATTTGACTCCTTTCGGTAGGAATAGGTATAAAAAAAATACCGGTACGTTTAGTGTTAATGCAAAAAGAAAAAAAAAAAAATCATTTAGACATATCGAAATGCAAAGAGATATTTTTAAAAAATTCTTGCATAGGATTAACATTAGCGAATCGGTGTTTTCGCGTGAGTGAACATATGTCATTCCGAATAAAGGTATTTATATGCTTTTTAAGTGTATTTTTTCATCACTTTTATCAATTTTAGCTTAGTTTGCATGCTTATAAGTGATTTTCATACATAACTTTAATGTTAACTTGTTCAAACATTTCTGCATTGAGTTTCAATGACAAATACATTGATCTAAAATTAACTTTTATAGCACTCTTAATTTATCTTTAACTTTTAAGTGCTTAAGCGACGCAAAATGAGCTTTAATTAAATTTAAAAGTAGTAAAGCAACTTAATTGCTCTGTTTCGTAAATTCGTTTTTCATACGAACGAGATTTCTGTACAAACTAATTTAAACACTCCGAGATAAAATGTGACACAAGATAACTTACATTCTTAATAGTGACCAAAATGGCGTAGAAATTTATCCCGGTGATTCATTTAATGTTCCTGTTCCAGCGGAACTAAGTAAAATTTGGAATTCTTCACCTTTAACTAACCATATATATTAAGGGAAGAATGCCAGAAATATCTCTTTACTTCCTGTCGACAATTTCCGTATCGTGTTTACGGCTTGTTGTTCCCTAACATTCATTTCATTTTGTAGCTTAGATTGAAATGTGCAACAATTCTTCTAGTTTGTATTTTCACCTGGTGATAATATCTTTGTGCATTATTACTTTTATTTATACTCATAAAAACGTATTGGTACGTAGAAAATTTACGACTTTCTTTTTATTGGTGGATTTACGGGTCCGATGTCCGTCTGTCTGTCACTCTGTGTGTAATGTGATCTGTGTATGTGTGTGTTATATTAATCTTGTATAAGCGCTGTAATTTGAGAACAAGTCCGCCACATTTCATGAAATTTTATATGAAATTCAAACTTAAGCTAAGTCTCAGGACTCTTAAAATTTGAAAAAATGAAAAAAAGAGACAATTTTCAACATTTAATACCTTAAAATGTATATGATTTAAAAACACAATTTTTATTGGAGTTAAAAGATATAAGTATGTTATTTATTTTCATGTATTTAAAAAATTGCAAGATGCAGAATTAGTATTTTTAGGGAGCTCCAAGCTGTTAGACATTTATCGAGCAGAAAATGGGTATAACAGCTTACGCGCAAGATTACAAAACAAATTTTTCAACAAGAATGAATTTTTCCGTGCCTAATTATAATTCAGATTACAATAATTACCCTGAACCTAAATAAATTTGTATTTAAAGCATTTTTATATTGTTAATACAAAGTTGTATTTAGCTAATACAACATTTTGAAAAATTCAACAGTATAATCACCTAAAAAAATATTTTTTTGAACAACCAAAATGAAATTTTAGGTTCAGTTTATGCAGGCTAACATAAAAAATTCGTTTTGAAAATTTCATGAAAAAATATTCAGAAGTTTTTGATATATCCTGTGCATTATAACCAAAAACGTCATTTGGAGAAAAATTATTTCAAAGTTTCCGAAACGCCGCTTTAGCTATTGACAGGGTATAATTCTAATAGCCATAACTTCTGTTGTAATGGGAATTTCAAGGAAACAATCATACCAAAATTTTCAGAAAAAATAGAAGCTTAATATCTAAAAAAATTAAAATTTCATACATTTTGAAGCTTTAAGAGTCCTGAGACCCCTTAAGAGGCTATTCACTCACCCGAAAAGACCCGCTCGGTAACGTTAATCCTATGGGAGAAATTTTTTAGGATATCTCATTTGCATTTCAATGTTTTTATTTATTTATTTATTTATTTATTTATTTTTTTTACGTTCAGTAGCTGAGGTCGATCTCCACAAATGCTGGTTTTTACATTTTCAATTTAGTTTATAGATTTTTTTTTTATTCGGATACTTTTACTTTCGAAACTGATTTCGGAAGTAAAAGTATCCTCATTAAAAGAATTTGCAAAGAAAACCAAAAAAGTAAAGAAACGGCCTTTGTAAAGATCGACCTCATCAATTCAATGAAAAAAATAATTAAAAATTAAAAATATTTAAATGCAAACGAGATATCTTTAAAAATTTCTTCCATAGGATTAACACTACGAATGGGTGTTTTCGCGTAAGTGAAATAGCCCCTTAAAGGTGCCGGCGGTTGTAGTGACATAGAAACATGGGTGTCGTACTGTGTGCACCAAGAAAACTTATAGTCTAAATAACAACTTTTAATGAGTATACCCAATTTAAATAAATTTCCAGTAATAGCATAAAAGTAGTAAACATCAAATTGCGAGAAAAAAAAGACTAATTTAATTAGAATGAATGTAACACGGACGGTTAGTAATAACACAAAGACATGGGCAACATACTCCATGAACTAATGTCTTTTAAAGCCTTAATAGCAACTGTTGGTGGTAAAGAAGAATAGTATATAATGTCATAATAGTATAAGAGTAACAGACATTTTATTTATAAAATAATAATGATAACTAAGAAAGAAGGTAGAATAAATAACATAATTACACAGGCGGATTATTCCGTACGACCAGTGACGAATTATCAATTAAAAAAAAGAAAGAGATCAGAAGAATTTGCTAATCGACTTTAAACATTTATTGATCACTGGAAGTTGTTTAGGAAGAAGGTAAAGGAAACGCAGAGGTTAATCATGTAAATATTTTGTAATTCACAACTGAATTTTCACCGAGTGCCGTACTCTGTACGCATTCTTTTTCTTTAAAGATTACTATAAAAGGATTGGCTGATAGGATTTTTCTGCATATTACTCAGCAGGTCGCGCAGCTCTAACATGATTTCCAAATTTGTGTGACATCTACATATGGGAATCTATGGGATATAATTACACTAAGCTTTACATGTAAGACACTTACTATGGAAAACTACGCTGAATCAGTTTCGTTTTTCATGATTCAACCGGGGATTCTGATATGCTGTGCTTTTGCGGTGAACAGCACACCTGTATTTCAGTTTATATTGGACAGAAAACGATAAATTTTATATTTGAGGTTATTAATATAAGTATACGTTGATCCAGTAAAATTTTCTTTTCCTCAGATTTAACTGCTAGAGTTTGGGAAGCATATCCACCACTAATGTTTTATAATAATTTTATTTTGGACAGAAATTTTATATTTAAATAAGGCAACTATTACTATTAAAAAGCAGTGATACTACTTCGAAGGCGGCCTATTCTCTGTGTTCTCATATACTAATCTGAACCTGTGTCCAAAACTACCTCAAATACTTTTTTATACGTATAGCATTTGAAATATTCATAGCATTACAAGTAGCATGTAAAGATGAAATAAATCATATGTACAGTATTATTAGTTTGATTAGATTATTGAAAAGTTTTCTTTTGCATTTCAATACTGTAATTCTTTAAGAAAGGACATTTAATTTGAGTAACTGGGATCTTCATTGCAAATAACGAAAACTCTGAAAAGTCACACGGACACTCTTACAAAATGAAGTATAGTTCAGATAATACGAAGAATTCTTTTATCGCTAATGGAAAGCAAACACACTAAACGGGAAAAAGGAATTCTTTCCAGTACACTTTGAATACTTATTTGCTAGACTTACATTTGATTGATATGGACAAAGCTCTTTTGAAGAATTATTGCGCTGATTTTGCGTTCATCAGAAATACTTACAATAAAATACGAAAATTGGTTAATATTGGAAATGTTACCAATTAAATGGCGGTATATTTCATTTCAGTGGTGCTCAATTTTGGGATATTATTGAATGCCAACATTGTTAATATTAACCAAAGTACTGTAAATATGAATACTGTTGGTCAATGTTCTTTTGATACCGGAGTAGCCTTTTCCGCTTTCGAACGTCATACATGTATTGCATATTCCTACTACAGAAAGGAAAAAATAAGTACTTTTGTGTACCTATAAATTCACACAAAATACAAAAATGTTGAATATGTATATTACGAAAATTAAATTTCGTCCTTCCTTAAAATTATTCCATAAAAATTCCCTTTCTAAAATGCTTCTACAATCTTAGTGTATTAAATTATTTGCTATCTTAAATAATATTACAATCATTCCGTATATTTAAATTCATTTCTATTTAAAATGTGCATTTTAATATTTTATTTATTTTCAAAAATCTATTCCAAAAAACACTTTTCGTAATTATTATTTGTTTCAAAGTCTTTCATTTTCAATCTTAAATGCGGATATGAATTCTATTAAAATTATCTATTTTGCACCATTTACTTTTTTTATATTTATTCCAAAAGTCGTTTGGAGCTCTTTTTCTGGAAAAGGCCGGATCATTACTTTTTTCGTACGCCTTTAAAATATAATTCGGCGCATCTTTGGGCTGCTATTGGCTCTTTCACATATCCGCAATGGAGAAAGACCCCTCCGCGCCTTCGTATAAACGCCGAAACATGAGTACGGAGCCCAGATTTTCGTGTCATTAGTTGTCTTAAAAAATCGTGCTTGTCGACAGGAAGATTGACCTCGAAATATAATAGATATTAAATATATTATAACATCTTTACTAAAATGTGCTTCTCAAAGAAGTAACTACTAAAGTATATGTAATGCAATTTCGCAATAATCTATGGAGCGGAGGTGAATGCTTCATACTATATTTTACTCAATGAGCTAAATAAAAATGCTTTCATAAGGATAAGCTGTTATCTTATTATTAGGGAAAAGACCAATGTTCTTCGATCTAATGCCCAAAAAGGCTAATTGCGACTGCATATATGCTGTTTACTATATCGACTGCAGATAGTATTACCTAAATAATTGGTTGAATGGGGCTGATTATATTGCCTAAATATGGAATGTTCCGAGTGGTTTACTAAATCTAAGTGGTTTACTAAATACTAAGTGATTACTGTTTTATAACGGATCTACAGAGAGCGATGGCTGCTTTTGTTATCACAGTTTTCATTGGATGTTACAAATTATCGCAACACGCACACACATATACTATATATATATATATTAAAGGGACAATGTAGCTTGAAATATTTACAAACAGAGGTAAAGAAATCCCACAATCTAGTACTACAAAATACAGTTTTCAGAACATGAACATTTCTTTTCACTTAACTAAATTAGATAGAACAGATTTCCAAAATATAGAGAACTTTTTCATCTCCTGTCTGAAGATATTTCTTTGAATTTTTAAGCTGGTTCACTCAGTATAAAATGTTCGAGTTTGTCTGCGTTTGGAATATATTTTCAGGTTTTCCAAACTGAAGTTTAAAATATTTTAAATATACTTTAAAATTTAAACTAAAAAACAGGCTACAAACTGATGAAATTTTGTGCAATTTTTTTTTCTTTCGTTGATTAAAGAAGTTAAAGTAAGACTGGCATTTTCGCTTTCAAAATATTGCCTGTTACACGACCCGAAATTCATCTAAACTAATTTATATCTCACGAAAAAATCTTATTCCTTATGCATGAACTACTTTTATTTAAAAAAAATTTTTTTAATGATCTTCATTTGCTTTCTCTTTTCTAAGCAAGATGATTAATGAAAAGCTAGAAACTATAATTTTTTACTAAAATATCGAAAAAAATTCATATGATCTCTTTAAAGTTCAGACATTTTGTAATAATAACGAAAAAAAAGGTTCCTTAATAAAAGGGTTAACGTTCCTTATGCATATAACTACTTTTATTTACATTTTTTTTTTTAAATGATCTTTATTTACTTTCTATTTTTTTTAAATAAACTGACTAATAAAGAGCTAGAAACTATAATATTTTACTAAAATACCGAAAAAAATTTATATGATCTCTTTAAAGTTCAGGCATTTTGTAATAATAACGAAAGAAAAATGAAAAAATCTTGTATAATATCCGGAATATAAAATACTTTTCAATCATTATGAGAACATTATTGTAAATCGTGGTATTTTGGGATATTTTAATGAAAATTCTGAACAAAAAATCCTGTTCCTAAAATATATGTGTATATTTTATACTGGTCTTGTACGGTAGTTTATTTATCGAAAATGTGATTTCGAGATTACAGCACATTCTTGACATTGAACCAATGATATCACTAGACTTTTCTAACCTTGGTAACTGGAACTCAGACACTTACAAAACTTGAGTGTTCAAAACATGCCTTTTTTCAATTCCTACTGTTAGCTCACACTCTCCCTATATTTATTTATTTATATATTTATATATTTATCTTGTTCAAATTTTCAATCGTTAATAAAATACTCATTATTCATCCTATCAAGTTGAATTAAATTTTTTAAAACTTATACTGAATGACAATGGATGTTAATACAGTTTTTTCAAATATTAATTCATTAATTAAATTTTAATTAATTAATTTTAGTTTTGCATGGGAAACAAAATGGCGGCCATTGGTTATTGAAGTTCAATGAAAGTATTTTCAATAAGGGGTTACCATAGGGGGGACCCTATTCTGTCGCCAAATACCGCCAAGTTTGTCGTCAACTTGGCGATATATCGCCAAATTTGGCGGCCAAAATGAGTCGCCAAAAGTGACGCCAACTTGGCGATATCTGTAATATTTGCCAAATTCCCATAGAGTTCCATTGTAAACCTACTTGCTTATAGAAAATCAACAAATTGAGATGTTTTAATGCAACAAAAACTAATATTAGCTTGATTATATTAAATTTTTCTTTGATGGCCTAAGTAGGAATTGACTTTAAAAACAAAATTTTTATATTACTTGTTTCTGATTAGTTTAAAAAATTATTTCTTTCAGGAAGAAATATATAGATCTGGAGGAATTATCAAAATTTATTTTATGAACTCCTTTTCTTTTTAGCACTTTCCAACATATTTGAAAAGTTTGATTAATTTTAACATAGTTATTCTAACTCGTAAATAAACTACACGAGTAGTAATTTTCCAACTACAGTGAAACCTCCCTGTGCTACCACCTCCATTAAGCGACCACCTCCCTGAAAGGTCATTTTTTCTTGGAACGAAATTTATTCCCATAGGCTCAATACTAATTTTACCTCCATTCAGAGACCATCCCAGTTGAACTCCCTCCATGAGCGACCAATTTTTTTTTGTACAAAATGAAACAAATTTCGTTTTTTCCTGGTCACTTGAAGAAGGATTTATTAGAAAAGTAATTCCGGAGGGCGCATTATTCATCAAACTTCTAAACTAAGTTTAGATTTTTTTTAATTCCACTAACATTTAAGTGTTCAAACCCTCTTGTGCCTGTTTAGGAAATGAATTTAACTCTGATGACGAATTAAGAATGACGGCCAATAAACTCCCCTGCCCTATTCTGTTAGAAAACTCTCAAAAAATAGATAAATTAATGAAATCGTCATTAATTGTTCTCGTCCAAAAAAAAAATTGCATTTATTTACTGAACTTAGAAAGGACTTGGAAATAAAAGTTATAAAAGATAAAGCCTTAAAATCAAAGCAAAAGTTAGTATATTCATTTTTTAAACTCTGAAGTAATTAACTTATGTAATTAACTTTTGTTTTGATACTTAAATTTTCATATTTTTTTCTAATGTGAAAAAGAAATTTTAGTAATATTAATTGTTACCTTTTTTCAACAATTAAAATCTAGATTTAAACATGACCTCCATTAAGAAACCACCTCTCGGAACGACCAATTTTTATTGGAACGGAACGTGGTCGCTTTAGGGAGGTTTTACTGTAGGTGAAAAATCGTCCAAGGCAGGATTCGAACCAGGGACCTTTTGGCTGAAGCTGCCAATGCTCTGCCAACTGAACTATCCTGGATAAATCTGACGGCCACGCAATCCCCACAAGAAACCATATTTCACACAATTGAAAATAAAATTGTTCTCGATCCCAATAAATGCGCCATGGTACTTATACACCTAAAATATATGCCTAGAGGTTCACCTGGACTTGACAATGGGCGTTGCTGGGCTAATTATCAATAATATCACACGAGATGTAATTTCCCAAATGAGTGAAAAGTGTCTAGGACAGGATTCTAATCAGGAACCTTTTGGCTTAAGCGGCAAATGTTATGCCAACTAAGCCATACTGGACAAATCTGGCGGACACAATTCACTCTAAAAACCTGACTAATCATGGCACCTGAGACAATTGTTATGACACTTGTAAGTGTAATCCAAATGTTTCATGGAGTTCCATTACCTGAGATTTATTCTGTTTAGCTGATTCAGATAACAGACCAGATGCCATAATCAATAAGGTTCTCTGGGTGAGTTGCGTCCGCCAGATTTGTCCAAGATAGCTCAATTGGCTGAGCATTGATCAAGTATAATTACGCATAAGACGGTTTTTGGAGTTCCATTATATGCGAATCACTCTTTTGAGCTGATTGAAAGATCAGACCAAATGTTATTACCAATAAGGCTTCTGGGTGAATTGTGTGGCCGCCAGATTTGTCCAGGATAAGCTCAGTTGGCAGATCATTGACTGCTTCAGCCAAAAGCCTGATTCAAATAGAGGTCTGGACAATTTTTTATCCAGTTTGAAAATTACAACTTTGATATTAGAAAAATGTTTATAAGTTCAATCGCTGCCATCGAAATACTCAAGGCCAGAGGATACGAGTTGTGACGTTATCACTAATCGACTGACTTCTGACTAGTGTTATAATTCGCACCGGAAATTTTTTAATAGCAATTTTCTTTTATTTTATTTATGGAATATCTATCATCTTATAAAACAATAATAATTATTTAAACTTACTGGTGAGAATTCAGAATACCTAAATAAAAATTCAGCCAGATGCGGATTTCCACAGTGTTGCCGCATGTGGCTGATTTTTTATTGGGGGATTCCAAATTCTCACCATTAAGTTTAAATAGTTATTATTGTTTTTTTTTTAAGATGATATGTAATTCCACAAACAAAATAAAATGAAATTGCTATTCAAAATTTTCCGGTTGAATTCCAACACTAGTGAGAAGTCGGTCGATTAGTGATGACGTCACAACTCATGTCCTCAGACCTTGAGTATTTCGGTGGCAGCGGTTCAGTTCGTCTGTCCGTATTTTAACTCACGTAAATATACTCGGACTGACATGTAACTTTTATACATTAATACATTCACTATAGAATATTAACTATTGAAAAGGAAGTGTGTAGCATTTATAGTTCGTTTACAGACACATACAAAGTAATTTTATTTCATTATGATATATGAGGAAAAACGTTTGCGGTGCAATATTTTGAAATTCTTATTTCAATGTATGGAAAAGTAATATTTCTTAATAACATTTTGTGAGTAATGAAAAGTTTTCCACAATCTTTGTCTGATGCACGATTTTCCGTTCTTGTGTTTTTTCTTCGCGTCATTGATGCGCTATTGCCCATCTGTGGCATCATTGCTGAACATTCATTCATTTATTGTAGCACATTTAACATTATTTTATGGGGCACTGAAATGTACACGCTTACTGAAAACTGCTATTCAAAATTTTCCGGTTAAATTTCAACACTAGTGAAAGGTCGGTCGATTAGTGATGACGTCACAACTCGTGGCATTGAAATGTATACGCTTACTAAACATTGATATGTGAGAGATACAGCGCCACTTTTTGGAGGATTTTTACACTAAATATTTTATTTAATAAATGGCATCACTTCAATTCTCAGTTGTTTCGATATTCTCAAAATCGAAGCTTAAGAATACAATCTAAAACCTCTTTAAGTGGGTAATATATATATTTGCTAACCCTATGTTAGTTATAATTCGCTATATCTGAAAAAAAAAGGAAACAACAACTTGGAAATCGCACGTAAAACGTGGTAAATGAGGTGCGTTCGTACTATAACTAATTTTATAAATATGTTTTGCACCGCATATTGTACTGAATGTATACTTTAGTGCACTTCATAAGTGTATATCCATTTCATTCTGTTCGAAAGGCCGTAACATCATTGAAATGCACTTCAAATATTTTTTTCCCATTGGCCGTAATGTAACGGAAAACTTTTGACTGTCCCTGTAATTAAACTATACATCCAATTTTCATAAAATTTGAAATGACGCGACAAAATTATGCAAAAATTATATATTTTAAATTTGAAATGATTCGGTTGGGTAGTTTTTGCGCTGTTATATGCGGACAGACAGACGGACTGAACGACGACTATAGGTGCTACGTATTTATATAATTACTAACGCACCTAAAAAAGATCGCCTTTAAAAACATTTTCGCTATGATGAATTGATGTCGCGACGAATTGACGTCGAGACGAATTGAAGCTGCGATGAATTGTAGCTGCAACGAATTGAGGCCGCAATTAATTGTTCCGCTGTGAATTGTGCGGGACGAATTGACGCGACACAGTATCTCACATAGCCAGAAAAAGCAATTATCCGGAACACAGTATAATGCTTTTCTATAATGTAGGTTACATTAAAAAAAATTGTGTCGATTTTTTTGCTTAAGTAATATTGCTTTTAATTCGAATTTCGCTGGCATTAGTTTTAAATATAAATTCAAATTTATTTTTAAATAACTAGATTGACTACGTTTAATAAATATTTATAGATTTTAATTTTAAAAGGCTAGGGGGGCTCCAGCCCCCTGTTCGCTACGCTCACCAACCACCCGCATAATCGCTTCGCGATTCCATTCGGTATCGCGAAGCAATCCCTATTTTCTAGCCAACTCCAGACGTAATTGTTTCGCGTTTCCATTCTGGATTGCTTCGCGATCCCTATTTTCTATGCAATCAATATGTAGATTCCACTTGGTAGAAATGCGCTCCTCCCCAACTCCTGACAATTTTATTTCCTTATCTCCAGGCACATAATCATTAGAGCTTACAGAGTTTAAATAATTATAAGAATGATTAAATATAAAATTATATATATAGTGTTACGAATATTGTAAATAGTTAGCGTTTGTGCTTAAAAATAATGTAAATAGTTCAATTAAGCTCTCTATATAAGCTAATATTAGTTTTTGTTGCATTCAAGTATCTCAATTTTCTGCAAGCAAGTAAACCCTATTGGATTTCAATGAGAGCCTATGGAAATTTGGCGAAATACTGGAAATAGCGCCAAATTGGCTTCACTTTTGATCGCCAAATTTGGCGATATATAGCTAAATTGGCGATAAACTTGGCGACGTTTGGTGGCAGATCCACCCCCTTCTTGGTAACCCCCTTTATAGCGTCAGTAAAATCTACCCAATCAGATGCGTTTCGCGGTATCTACGCAGATTTTCATTGGTCCATTTCCAAATCGTTACTTTATATATATAGAGAGAGAGGAAATCAACCAAGTGCGAGTATTACTCACGCACAGAGGGTTCCGTGCAATAAATGTGTTAATCAGGTAACTGTAATATTGCAAAAAAAAAAAAAAGTTGCTAAAAAAATAAGAAGTTGTTATCTAGTATTTAAAAGCCAATAGCACATAGAGTACGTCGCCCGTGTCTTTATGTATGACCGAACAGTCCGTGTCTGTAAATCTCGGCTAATCACCTACAATTTTTTTCGAAAAACATTACCAACAATCCTTTTATGCTTCCGCGACGGTAGGTACAGTCATGGAAAAAAAAAAAAAAAGTAAACACCCCTACTAACTCTTCAACAAATTATCGTAGAAGAAAGTTACTGGTACCGAACGATTGGAAATAAAGTCTACTTTTAAATGATGTACATAAAATTTGCTTAAGGGGCCATCAACATATTAAAATGAATCCAAACTTCATTTTTTTTTCAATGGCAATACCCGATTTAACAAGATCTTTCAAATCTTCGGTTTAAACTATGCCCAGACACCAAATTTTAAGTCATTTGAATGATAAGTTTTTTGAATTATAAACATTCAAAATTTAGTGCTTCTAATGTTAAATTACATTTTTATATTTTTATTAATATATCTTGAAGTTATACTCCTAATGTGCTAATTTTTTGTGTAGCAATACTACTAAAATACCCAAATATAAATACGTTGAATTTACAAGTTTTACAATTTTATGATATGAATTATGAAATTAATATTCGAAAAAATTATGAAATGCAAGCAACATTTTTACTTTCTTCTATCTTCAATAGAAGAAAGTATTGTAATCGAAATTTTTTTCGACTTCCGGTTTTCGACGGATTTGCATGTTTTAGGGGTCAGAGATTCCAAAAAACATGTTTATAGAAAATGTCTGTCTGTCTGTGTGTCCGTCTGTCCGTCTGTCCGTCGGTCCGTCCGTCCGTCTGTCCGTCTGTCCGTCTGTCTGTCGCCATTGTACCATCCAAAAGTGTATGAAGTTATGTATAGAATTAAACCAAAATTTTATTATAAGTTTTTGGCTATGGCAAGCAGGTCCTCCCGGAATTTGGAAAAAATTCGCCGGTAGGGGGCGCTGATATAACAATTTTTGTGCGATTTTGAATATTGTACCATCCAAAAGTGTATGGAGTTATGCATAGAATTGAACCAAATTTTTAGTTTAAGTTTTTGGATATGACAAGAAGGTCCTCCGTGAATTTGGAAAAAATTCGCCGGTAGGGGGCGCTGTAAATGTGTTTTTTGTGCGATTTTGAATATTGTACCATCGAAAAGTGTATGGAGTTATGCATAGAATTGAACCAAATTTTTATTTTAAGTTTTTGGCTATGGCAAGCAGGTCCTCCCTGAATTTGGAAAAAATTCGCCGGTAGGGGGCGCTGTAATAGCGATTTTTGTGCGATTTTAAATATTGTACCGTCCAAAAGTGCATGAAATTATGCATAGAATTAAACCAAATTTTTATTTTAAATTTTTGGCTATGGCAAGCAGGTCCTCCCTGAATTTGGAAACAATTTGCCGGTAGGGGGCGCTGTAATAGCGATTTTTACTGTCTTCTATCTTCATAAGAAGAAAGTATTGTAATCGAAATTTTTTTCGACTTCCGGTTTTCGACGAATTTGCATGTTTTAGGGGTCAGAGATTCCAAAAAAACATGTTTATAGAAAATGTCTGTCTGTCTGTGTGTCCGTCTGTCCGTCCGTCCGTCTGTCCGTCTGTCCCTCTGTCCGTCTGTCTGTCGCCATTGTACCATCAAAAAGTGTATGAAGTTATGTATAGAATTAAACCAAAATTTTTTTATAAGTTTTAGGCTATGGCAAGCAGGTCCTCCCGGAATTTGGAAAAAATTCGCTGGTAGGGGGCGCTGATATAACAATTTTTGTGCGATTTTGAATGTTGTACCATCCAAAAGTGTATGGAGTTATGCATAGAATTGAACCAAATTTTTAGTTTAAGTTTTTGGATATGACAAGCAGGTCCTCCCTGAATTTGGAAAAAATTCGCCGGTAGGGGGCGCTGTAAATGCGTTTTTTGTGCGATTTTGAATATTGTACCATCGAAAAGTGTATGAGGTTATGCATAGAATTGAACCAAATTTTTAGTTTAAGGTTTTGGCTATGGCAAGCAGGTCCTCTCTGAATTTGGAAAAAATTAGCCGGTAGGGGGCGCTGTAATAGCGATTTTTGTGCGATTTTGAATATTGTACCGTCCAAAAGTGTATGAAGTTATGCATAGAATTAAACCAAATTTTTATTTTAAGTTTTTGGATATGGCAAGCAGGTCCTCCATGAATTTGCAAAAAATTCGCCGTTAGGGGGCGCTGTAATAGCGATTTTTGTGCAATTTTTAATATTGCACCATCGAAAAGTGTATCAAGTTATGCATAGAATTGAACCAAAAAAAAATTTAAGTTCTTGGCTACGGCAAGGAGGTCCTCCCTTAATTTGTAAAAAAATCGCTCATAGAGGGCGCTGTAATAACGATTTTTGTACAATTATTGTGCCATTTTGAATATTGTACCGCCGAAAAGTGTATGAAGTTATGCATAGAATTGAACCAAATTTTATGTGTTTATTTTTGGTTATGTCACGAAGGTCCTCCCTGAATTTGGAAAAATTCTGCCGGAAGGGGGCACTATGATTGCGATGTCTGTACCATTTTCATTATTGTACCATCGAAAAGTGTATGAAGTTATCCATATAATTGAACCAAATTTTTTGTGCATGTTTCTGGCTATGGCAAACAAGTCCTCCCTGAACTTGAAAAAAATCCGAAAGAAGGGGGCGCTATAATTCCGATCTCTGTGCCATTTTCATTATTGTACCATCGAACAGCGTATAAAATTATGCATACAATTGAACCAAAATGTTTGTGCTTGTTTTTGGCTTTGACCAACAGGTTCTCCTTGAATTTGGAAATATTGTGCGGTAAAGGGGCTCCGTGCTAGCGATTTTTGTATACTTTTCTTGATTTTTCGTAGTTCTATTGTGCATCGGCGGTTTATGCAGCGGCGGGAACTCGCTTCCTGCTATGCCGGCTATTGGCAAACAGCTGATAACGACAGAATAAGGAAAAATTAATAATTTTAACAAATATCATGATATAGATTAACTCGTTTTTAGTCCGTTTAATTGACTTGAGCAGAAATTTAAGATGAAAATCAAAGTTGGTATAGTATTGAACTAATAATATTGAAGTATTAACATGTGTAACTAGGTTTTGAAATATTGAGATGTATAAGATAGAAGAAAGTTTTGGGATTGGCACATCCAACTAGTTTTTAAAATGTATTTAGATTTATTAAGTCTTGCTTTATGGAAATCCAAAATTTCACATTTTTCTTCCAAGTAGTTTTCAAATGATGCTTAAAAAGGTGCAAAATAATGGTTTAAGTAATATTGATGAAAATCTTTGATAGAAGTGACTAGATATTTTGAAATTTCTTATGCTATCCTGTAATCTAGCAGTCCTCAATGACTGCTTGAGTGGCGCTTAAGATGCCTTGATCAAGAAGGAGGCTCTCTTGGTCAACAATCGAGTACAGAATTCCAATTTGGATACAGCCCATAAAATACGCTCGTTTCAAAATAATTATTTTCTCGGAAACTTATCAACTTATCGTACGAATTGCAGAAAAATTTGGTTTTAGGCCAATTCAAGGGTGTAGAGTTCATTTATGCTGTCAGAATTATGTACTGCTAATGAAAAAACAACGTTATGGTTCGTATTAATATGTAGATGGCCCCCTAAGCAAATTTTATGTACATAATTTAAAAGTAGATTTTATTACAAATCGTGTGGTACCAGTGATTTTCTTCTACTATAATTTTTTGCAGAGTTAGTAAGGGGTGTTTACTTTTTTTTTTCCACGACTGTACCTCGAGTTTTTCTCAACTGCATTGCTGAGCTCCCGTAAAGTAAAATTTGTCTGCAATAAAAAAAAAAAAAAAAAAAAAAAAAAAAAAAAAAGAAATGTTCTCAAAAACTATGTGAACTAGGGTAATCTCTATTGTTTTCTTGCAAGGTTTATATAAACTTGTACTATCTCTAATTTTTTTCATAATTGTAGTTTCAGTAGATTCGGAAATAGAGGGAGGGGGGGGGGGGCAGATATTTTTGCATTACATTTTCGACGCTATCTCTGAAAATATAATACCTAAAATTAAAACAAATGCATTTTTGAGTTCGGCATTACGAGAGCTTTCACACGATACCCCACACGCTATACCAAAAAAAAAGATACTTTTTTCCCAGTAACTTAATTAGCCCCCTACATTTTTCCTAAATATACTTGTGAATAGTCTATAATCTATAACTATGTGTGTCAATGTCATTTATTACTTCTGCTAAATTTCAACTTCCCACTTTCCATAGTTTACAAGAAAAATGTCTGTGACAGACGGACAGACAGACACAGGAGTGATCTTATAATGGTTCCGTTTTTATTTTGTAAGTACGAAACTCTAAAAAATACGCATTTTTTTTTTTTATTATTATTCTTTATATTTTGATGTTCTCCCATAATACTGCGCCCAATGTAGTCTCATAATTTATTAGCCCTCGGAATGCTATTTCTTTCTCCCAGCTTATTTTGTCTCCAATAAATAACGTTACCTTGCATACGCCAGCAGTAAAACAAAAGCCGATGTTTCATTGTGCGATTAAATGCTCTACAGCATTTTTTAAAACTTCTAAGCATCGCACATTTTCAATGTTTATACCGTCGTATTGGGGAAAAAAAGTACTCTTTAATGCAATTTGTTTGAAAACTACATCTCTATTTGTTTTTGAAATATTAATATTTTTGTAGTTTTTAGCGACATTTTTTTTTTCATTTTGGCAAAGGATTTATGATAAAACATGGAGCTATTATAAACTATATTTAATTTTAAGTATCTATACTAATGCAAATGACGTCATTTTACATAAAATAAAAGCGTGTGCTTTAAGTCTTAAAACTGAAATATGTTTTGCAGTATAGAGTCCCGATTATCCGAGTCTCGCTTAACCGAGTTATTTGCTTGTGATGGACTGATGGCTTCTATTATTATGAAACAGCCATTATAAATGAAGCGTTAGGTGAAGATGAAAGAGCAGCTGTAAAAAGTTAGAACTCTGATTTTCTGGTCAGAATGAAAAAAAAAAATCGCCATTTTTTTTTTTTTTTTTTTTTCTTTTTTTTGCCATTCTGATCAGAAAATCAGAGTTCTAACTTTTTACGACTTCTCTTTCATCTTGACCTAACGCTTCATTTATAATGGCTGTTTCATAATAATAGAAACCACCAGTCCACCAGAAGAAAATGAAGTAAGGGAAATGCCGAGGGTGACACTAAATTCTGAAAAAGCAGGATTCCTGTTCTCTAGTTTTATTTTATTTTACTTTAATTACGAACTCAAACTAAATCTTAAAAAATACTAATTCAAGAGAATTTTCAAAAGACATATTCTTTGGTAAGATAAATAAATAAAATATACCCAAAGTTCTTTCAATGCACACGTGCAAAGAACTTAGCTCCCATTTTTAAAAATAATTTACTAAACTATGAATTAAATTTTATCGTGTGTGTTTTTTAAATAAATTTCTTTTCATTTACATTTTTAAAGTATAAATTAAAATATGCATTTTTATTTCACTAGTGCTTGTGTATTTCTTTTTTTTTTCTTTTCTGGATCGATAGTTAATTCCTGCAAATATTCTAAACACGTATTATTTTAAAAGAGTTTGAAAGTGCTGTTTGGCTAATTAACAAATCTCATGATTAAATTTAAATCAAACTGAACGTTTCGAAAAATTCTATTACTGAGAAAACGTCAATATTATGCAACACTAATAAAAATTGAAGTAAAAATAAGTACATTTTCTTACCGATAAAATTTGCTTATTTTTTCGGCCTCTCAAATGAAGATCTTTATTTATTTATTTATTTATTTACTTATTTTTGTAACATTAAATTTTTTTAAATGAGAATAAATATATATTTCTTTATTTCAGAAGAAATTTTATAACGATCTACAAATATATTTTAAATTTTCAGGTTTAAAAATAATTGGTGTGTTTTCTTTGAAAACGATATGTTGTAAACAAAAACTAATTTTGAACGCAAATTTGATTTATTTATTTTTATTTTATTTTATTTTATTTTATTTTATTTTATGCTAGACTTTAAAGACGTTAGTGTGATGTAACTACTAATCTAATCTAATCTAATCGCCCACCCTGGGAACCTGCTTGTGGCTGATGCTTGGGTCAAGCCCCTAGTCCAGGGCGGGATGTTCGTACCACCTTTGCGGCACCGCAACCCAGGGAACGTTAGTTAGTATATTGGTTTGAATATAAACTAAGTATTATCAGATAATAATTACTAAAATTAATAACACTTAAGATATGATGCGATTACAATAGTTACCAAGTTATATGCATGTTTCAGTACAATTTTTAAGATATGACACAATATGATACGATTTACTACAATTACAGTAATTACTAAGCTATTTACATTATTTACAACACTTTTCTAAATCAGTTTTAACCTCAAAATCACACTATAGGTCACATTGATTCAGGGCGAGCCGAGATCTGACAATAAGTTCAGGTTTGAAAAATAATAATTACATTTTATATCACCAATTTTTTTTTTAAGATTAATTTAATGAATAATGGAATATAAGAAACTGTGCAACAAAAAATAACAATAATAGTTAAATCGAATAAAATTACATTAGAGTTAAAAACGAGAAACTACACAGAACACTGTTCTGACAACGACTGGCACTTGCAACGTATTGAGGGCATTGTACAGGTGGCGTTTCGTGAAAAATACAGCAGCGCCACCCACAGGATTAGGTGGAATTAACATTTACGCTCAAGCATGCATTTCACGAGGTGCTTCCATATTTTTATCCAACTCCTGTACATATCGTTGCATTTTCATTCCAATGTTTTTATTCTTCTCGAAATTATTACCCAAGTTTAATTAGGGTGAAACACCTTGTATTTGAGACTAAATAAGTGGTTTGCAACCCCATGTTCTATGGCAATTTTTAATCTTATTCATGCCTACTATTCCCTTATGAATTTGTCGGTCGAATTCTGCAGCAGCCTGTATATAAAACACAAATGGAAATTTCGTTCCGACTGCTTATACGCGAGTTCTATTAAATATATTTTCATAGAACTTTCAATGTTAGAAGATAATGTTTGAGGGAAGGTTTTAGTTTATAACATATCGGTTCTCCGTTGATTATTTATAGAATTACGGTGGAAAGTTCTATAATCAGTTGAACGCGATTATGAAAGATTGATCTTGTTAAAAACTTCAACTGGTCGGATTTTCATGATACTTGCATTGGTAGTTAGATATTTTTCATGCAGGGTTTTGGTATGTTGCATATCGTTCTACCGTGCTTAGTCATTGAATTATGGTGAAAAGTTTTATAAACAAGTGAATCCGATTTTGAAAGATTGCTTTTTGAAAAAGTCCCACTTGACGGATTTTGATGAAACCTGCATTGTTAGCTATATTGTATTTTAGAGATGATTTTAGTATATTGCATATTATTCTCTCATTTCTTACCAAATCATGCTATAAATGATCGACTAAAAGATTTGTTCTTTAGCGGCCCCGATTAGTCCAATGTCGTTCGTATCGTTTTTAGCAATGCAGCAGGAGACATTCCTGGTAAAGTTAATCTGTGTCAAAAAAGCGAAACTTTGAGTTCATATATTTTCTGAACTAGAAAAGACAGAAACACGGAAATTTAAACATTTGCTTCCGCTTGAAGAGTACTTTTAGAAAAACAAAGTTTCAACTTCCTGGGAAATTCCAGCGCATGGATATGGGGCTGTCAAAAGTACCCTGAGTTGCTTCCAGAAAAGGATGCTTTCGGCTGTGCTTTCTCGACTTGGCAGGAGCATTACCGTGCCCCCAGATTTAAAACACAAGGTAAAATTCATTGAAATACTTCGTTTGATTCAATGTTCATTTGAAAAAACTATCAGCGTACCAGGTAAAACCTGCTAGTTATTTATAAAAATGTGTCTTAAAAAATGCAGTCTGTTTTATTTTAATTTAAAACGTGGTATAGAGTTGGTTAATTATATATGTTTCTAATTCTCTTCAGTGAAACGTTTTGCTTAATTAATGCACTGATGAGTCTATAAGGCACGGGAACAGCTAGTCTCATATAAATATGATTCTTAACGGAAGTTTTATTTTATAATATGTAATTTATATTTGTTTGTTTAATTATTTAAAAAATGATTCAGTACATATTTATTTGATCTAATCTTAACAATAGAACAAGTGGTTTGCAATGAATTTATCCCAGTGCATTTTTAGGTAGCTTTCATTACAAAAAGCTACCTATTGCAGCCGTTCGGAGGAAAGCGATTTCAAAAAATTTTGGTATATTTTCATCGATCATGACCCCCAGACCCCGAAACCACCCTCCACCCTCCGTTCAAAAGTTGAATATATATATATATATATATATATATATATATATATATATATATATATATATATATATATATATATATCCATATATATATATATATATATATCTGACCTTTGTCATACTGTAACTCTTGAATTTATGAACCGATTTGGATGTAATTCGGTATGTACATAGTACATACCAATGTTTCGACCGAGTTCGTTGGCCAGCTTCATCCGCCATTTTGTTTCAAAATGGCGGCCATTTAAAATTTTATTAAAATTTTAAAATTTGAAATGTGGTACCAAAGAATTGAAAATGAAAAAATATTTTTTTCTTATGTATTTGACCTTTATACAAAGATTCCGGAGCAGTTTTTGTTTCGTCTATATCTTAAAAAATGGCTGAGTTATAGCATTTTGAATTTCTAGCGTGGCTGACATTTTGAAACGTCCTGAATTTTGTCACGCGATAAAAGGCGTATTTATGAGCCGATTTGGATGTACCTTCGTTTCAACATAGTACATACCAATGTCTCGACCGAGTTCGTTGGCCAACTTCATCCGCCATCTTGTTTAAAAATGGCAGCTCTTTAAATTTTTAAGAAAAATTTAAATTTGAAATGCGGTACCAAAAAATTGAAAATTGAAAAAATATTTTTTTTCTTATGTATTGACCTTGATACAAAGATTCGGGAGCAGTTTTTCTTTCGTCTATATCTTAAAAAATGGCTGAGTTATAGCATTTTGAATTTCTAACGTGGCTCACATTTTGAAACGTCCTGATATTTGTCACGTGATAACAGGCGTATTTATGAACCGATTTGGATGTACCTTTGTGTGTAGATAGTACATACAAATATCTCGACCGAGTTCGTTGGCCAGCTTCATCCGCCATCTTGCTTTAAAATGGCGGCCATTTAAAAAAATTTAAAATTTAAAATGAGATACCAAAAAATTGGAAAATGAAAAAGATTTTTTTTTTGTATGTGTTTGACCTTAATACAAAGATTCCGGAACAGTGTTTGTTTCGTCTATATCTAAAAAAATGGCTGAGTTATAGCATTTTGAATTTCTATTGTGGCTGACATTTTAAAAAGACCTGATTTTTGTCACGCGATAACAAGCGTATTTATGAACCGATTTGGATGTTACTTGGTCTGTACATAGTACATACCAATGTCTCGACCGAGTTCGTTGGCCAGCTTCATTCGCCATCTTGTTTCAAAAGTGTTGCCATTTAAAAAAAAAATTAAATTTAAAATTTAAAATGAGGTATTAAAAAATTGGAAAATGAAAAAGATTTTTTATGTGTTTGGCCTTGATACCAGGATTCTGGAGCAGATTTTGTTTCTGAAAATTTGTTTTTTTGTTTATATCTTAAAAAATGGTTGAATTATTGCACTTTGAATTTCTAGTATGGCTAACATTTTGAAACGATCTTGTATTTGTCACGCGATAACACACGTATTCGCCTATTTCCATGTAAGAAGGCATGTGGATAGTATACATCAACATCTCAGCAAAATATAAGTTACTTTAAATAAAAGCAGTTGGATAAAGCTGACTAATTTCGCGAAATTCTCATTCATAATGATTTAGTATTGATAAAAATTAGTATTGAATCTCCTATATTCGGTTTCCACTAAATTGAGCTTCGTGTGTTTGAATAATATAAGTTGGCTTTTTTAAAATAAGGAATTTGAAAGCTACCTCTTCCTCCCGGCACTGGCCGGAAGGACTTTTTCTCAGTTTGCTTTTTTTAAATTTTTCTTTTTAATTTTTTCTTTCAATTTTTTTAGTATTATGCTTTTACTTTAATTTCAGAACACTTGATAATGTTATATGGAGTAATTTTACTTAAAGTAGATTTTTCACATAATATGAGCACAATATCACTGATTTTCCCTCTTCTTTGTCATCTTTTCGGGGAAAATTTAAATATTTAATGAACTAAGTATCTAGTTGTTGCACTTACAAACTTGGAAAAACATGCAGAACAGTCTAAAGTTGTGAAATAGTAAATTTTTGTCAGAAAAAATAATGAGAAATTTTCACTCGAAATTTTCGGCGAACTCGAAGTTAGTGCCCATGTATCTATTCATTTTAGAACATTTTTCTATTGCCCTTTATAAAGATCTTTTGATTTTACTCAAATTCTAATTTGTCAGTTTAAAAAATTTAGTCCTTTTTAATTCAGAAAATACGTTATAGAAATAAAGTTAATTTTGAGTAAAACTTATTTTTCTCTTGCCTTTTTTTTCCTTTTAAGAAATAATGATTAGGCTATGGACAAAGCAATTTAAGACTATTTCCGAAAAGGAAGCTTCACCTTACTTATCGCAGAATTCGTAAGAATTTCTGCGAATAAACAAGGTAAAGTCTACTGTTCGGGAATGTTGGTACTATGTCAACGCTGATCTCAGCTTTGATATGTCACTGGACTTATAATATTATTTTTTCGAATTAATCAATTTCATAATTACAATAGAATCAAATTGAATATTTGAAAACGTTCTATTAGTAAGATAATATAAATATGATGCACGAACGATTAAATAATTACAATTGATGAATAAATATGCAAATTTTAGGAATGATTTAAGTTACTTATTTGGGGATATTCTAGATAAAAATTTTTCGTTATATTAATTTTCTTCTAACATTTATGCATTTTCCCATTTTTCAAAACTTTTGTACTACATTTTAAAGAATCTATTAATAGAACTTAAGTTCTAATTTGCCATTAAAAATAGCATCTTCTTCTTCCAGAAAATAAGTTGTAGCATGTTAATTTTGTATAAAACTATTGCATACGAAATTTTTATGAGGAAACAATGACGTTAATATGACGTAATAGGAATAAAAATACTGCAGTTTTTGAATGAAACTGTTATTTTTAGGATTCGTACTATTTTCATTTTTTATTTTATTTTAGTTTTGAATACATTAAAATAATTGAAATACAGACAAAAATACAAAAACTCTAAAAAACTTCTTCAATGACGTCAGGATTTATTTCTAAATTTATGAATTAAAGAGGGATTTTTGTATATTTAATGCATGTTAATAGTTAAGTCGTTAAGCCGCTTTGTTCAAGACAGAAATTCAAAAGGGTTCTTTCTGCAAATAATTGTTGATTTTACTATTACTAATAATTAAAATACCTAAATCATTATCTTTGTGTCTCATAATACTACTTTTAAGTAAATTAAACTTCTAGTAACAACGAAAAAAAAAAAAAAAACAATGAATAAAAGAATATTCTTAATAGTCAAGATCTCTATCTAAATTTATGAAATAAAATAAAATTATTACATGTTTGAGGCACGGTAATATTAACCCTTTTGAGTCTGGTGTTCTAATAACAGAACACGTCATTATTTTTTCTTTATTATTTGTTAGACTATTATTGCAAAATACAAAGTAATATGTCTTGACATTTACTATTATCCCTTTATTTATGTTTCAGCATTTAGTAATGAAACGAAATAAAATGGAGCAACGACTGCTTGGCGTGATTTTAAAAAATCGCCAGATTGTCGATTTTTTTAATTATTTGTTTGCATTATTGTTTACATTATTTGCTACATTATTTTGTTTACATTATTTATTTAAATCATTGTTTACATTATCTGTTTACATTTGATCTGTGCATTTAGATTGATAGAATTGGCGCATCAGCGCCGCCAAGTCAATCAATATCGCCGCCGCTAAGCAATCGATAATCCTGCGGATTAGCCAATAAAATTATTATATGTTTGAGGCACAGTAATATTAAGTCTTTTGGGCCTGGTGTTCTAATAATAGAACATGTCAATATTTTTTCTTTATCATTACATTTGTTATTAATTGTATTTTGTAATAATAGTCTATGTCTTGACATTTACTATTATCCCTTTATTTATATTTCAGCATTTAGTAATGAAACAAAATAAAATGGAGCAATGACTGCTTAGCGTGATTTTAAAAAATCGCCAGATTGGCGATTTTAAAAAAAATTATTAATTTACATTATTTGCTACATTATTTGTTTATTTGTTTATATCATTGTTTACATTATTTGTTTACATTGGATTTGAATACCGGGTGTCCCAAAGATGACTGATGGATTTTAAAATTTAATAACTTGCAAACGATGACAGCTATTAAAATAATTTTTGCAGAAGGGCTATGTAAGATGTCAAGAGTTTTTATGTTGCGATTCCCAGTTTTAGTTACAAATAGCAGCGAAAGAGGGCGCTGCAAGCAATAAGCGCTAAATCTAGGATCCATTTTTTGGCCTCTCTCTTCTCCTATGCGAAAAAAGGAGATTAAAATGTTTTGAATGGATCCCGAAGTACCAAAAATCGGGTCTGGAATTAGCACGTACTTCTCGCAGCCCCATCTATTGTTTGAAATTCGAACTAAAATGGAGAATCACAGTAATAAAACTCCTGACATCATATATAACCCCCCTGCAAGAATTTTTTAAATATCTGTCATCGTTTGCAAGCTATTGAATTTTAAAATCCATCAGTCATTTTGGGGACACTCGGTATTTAGGTTAATAGAATGGGCGAATTTATCGCAGCGCCGCCAACTCATACGCCAAGCAGTCTATAATTCTGCGTTTTAGCCAATAAAATTATTATATGTTTGAGGCACGATAAGGCTATTATCCCTTTCGGTTAATGTATCTTAATAATAAGGCATTAATTGTTTGGTAATTATCTTTACATTGTTATTACTTTCATCTTGTAATGGCAGTGTTTTTCTTTTAAAAAGTGAGGCGCTACAATTCCTTAAGGATCCTAGCTTACAGTGCCCAGATCTGTTTTCTTGACCATAGGATCTGTGTAGCTATTCTGCATACGTCCCGGCCGGGTGGTCAGCCTAAGGGGAACCTTCAGACTTTATACGAATTGAATATTTGCAACTGAGCGAAAAAAGGCTCAGACCGGGAATCGAACCCAGATCCTCGGCTTACAGGGACAATGCTTTACCGTTAAAGCTAACTGGGCTGACAACCGGCGAGCATATTTCGCTCAAATAACCTTATTGGTAATAACATCACGTCTGTCATGTAGACAGCTCAACAGAATCCAATAAGGTTATCTGAGCGAAATATGCTCACCGATTGTCAGCCCAGTAAGCTTAAACCGTAAAGAAACCCTGTAAGCCAAGGATCTGGGTTCGATTCCCGGCCTGGGCATTTTTTCGCTCAGTTGGAAATATTCAATTCCTATGATAACTTTACCAATCAATTTGATTGTGTTAAAATAATATTTCTTCTGAGTTTAGTTCCGAACCAAGTTTGGTACTTATTTCATCGACCCTGAAGGGATGAAAGGTTAAATGAACCTTGCCCGGTCCGCAGCCCGGAATCGAACTGGATACTATAGCTTTGTAGACTATCGCACTGACCACTCGCTACTGGTCAGTGTTAGTCTTTACATTTTCTGTTATCACTTCTTTTATGTTTCAGAATTTAGTAATCAAACATAATAAACTAAAATAAAATAAAATTATAATATATTTGAGGCACTGTAATTTTATCCCTGTCGGTTGTGATATCCTAATAATAAGACATTCATTATTTTGTCATTACCATTCATTTGTTATTACTTTCCTTTTGTAATGACAGTGTTTGTCTTTAAAAACTAAAAAACTTGCGGCACTACAATTACTTAAGTATCTTAGCCTACAATGCCCAGTCCTGTTTTCTTGATCATGGTCCCTGAGGTTCTAAGCAGCATACGTCCCGGCCAAGTGGTCAGCCTAAAGAGGAACCTTCAGTGTTTAGTTCCGAAACAGGTTTATTACTTATTTTATCGACCCCGAAGAAATGAAAGGTTGAGTGAACCTTGCCCAGTCTGCCGCCCGGAATCGAACTGGTGTACTGTATCTTGATAGACAGGCGTGCTGACGACTAAGCTACTGCGCAGTATCAGCCTTTACATTTACTGTTATCACTTTTTTTGTATGTTTCAGCATTTAGTAATCAAACATAATAAACTAAAATGAAATAAAATTATTATATATTTGAGGCACTGTAATTTTGTCCCTGTCGGTTGTGACGTCCTAATAATAAGACATTCATTATTTTGTCATTACCATTACATTTGTTATTACTTTCCTTTTTTAATGACAATGCTTGTCTTTAAAAACTATAAAACTTGCGGCACTACAATCCCTGAAGGATCCTAGTCTACGATGCCCAGCCCTGTTTTCTTGACCATGGTCCCTGAGGTGCTATGCAGCATACGTACCGGCCAGGCTGTCAGCCTAAAAGGGAGCCTTCAGTGTTTAATTCTGAAACAGGTTTATTACTTATTTTATTGACCCTGAAGAAATGAAAGGTTGAGTGAACCTTGCCCAGTCCACAGCCCGGAATCGAACTGGGGTACTGCAGCTTCGTCGGCAGGCGCGCTGACCACTACGCTACCGGTTAGAGTATTAATCTTTACATTTACTATTACCACTTCTTTTATGTTTCAATATTTAGTAATTAAGCTAAATAAAATAAAATGAAATAATATATATATATATATATATATGTGTGTGTGTGTGTTTGTGTAAAGAACCATTCGATCAATGACTTTTTCGTTTGGTGATATTCTGGAAAATTATGTTTTGATTGTAGTCTAGCCTGATGGTAAATAATGTGGACTCGGAGACCAGTTCATAAAGAACCTGACTTTTATTCGTTCTGTTTACTACACAATTTCCTGTTTAAATCAGGCCCCATTGGCCAAAAGAGTCTCTTGGGGATGTTACGTTTTCATTGTATGTCATTAGCCTTTGTCATACTTTGATATATATAGTAGGAGAGCTGTTGAACATTTTTGAGTAGGTATTTGATGCACCCTAAAAATTTGTGCAACACTTCTTTTGTAATGCCTGAAAACAAAATCGAATGTCTGGCTGAAGGATCGTGGCCCAAAACCTGTGCCAGACACGCGTCAAGTGCCATTTTTTGACACTACCCAAAAAAGGTATTTGAGGCACGCTGAGAATAAGGCACAATAATATTTATGCTTAGAAAAAAATATTTTGAAAATGACAGACACTTTAGTCGGCCCAAAAACTGTGCCAGACACGTGTCAAGTGGCATTTTTTGACTACCCAAAAAAGGTATTTGAGGCACGCTGAGATTGAGGCACAATAATATTTATGCTTAGAAAAAAATATTTTGAAAATGACAGACACTTTAGACGGCACAAAAACTGTGCCAGACACGTGTCAAGTGCCATTTTTTGTCTGGCACAGGCTTTGGGCCACGATCCTTCAGCCAGACATTCGATTTTGTATTCAGGCATTACAAAAGAAGTGTTGCACAAATTTTCAGGGTGCCTCAAATACCTTCCCTAAAATGTTTAACAGCTCTTGGACTAATATGTGTGTGTGTATGTAAAGAACTGTTCGATCAATGACTATTTCGTTTGATGATATTATGGAAAATTACGTTTTGGTTGTAGTCTAGCTTGATAGTAAATAATGTGGACTCGGAGACCAGTTTATAAGGAACCTGATTTTTATTTGTTCTGTTTACTACACAATTTCCTGTTTAAATCAGGCTCCATCGGCAAGAGAGTCTTTTGGAGGATGTTACGTTGTCATTGTATACCCCGAAACCCTCTTCCAAGCGACGGTGGTTATTGCTATTACATCATGGTTGATAAAAGCCAAAAATCTATCGAATTTCATTCTGTCCCAACAGATAAGGAATTAATTTTGATTATTAAATAATTAAATAAGCTCGTGTCCAACTTCTTAAAACACCATAAAAATTTTAATGAATACGCACAGTTTTTCGAAAGAACTGGTCTTTCTTCATCAGGTGCAGAAAATACGTCCTACTACATTGAAAATAGCAGCAAGACTGATTGTTTAAAGAATACAGTCTTGCTGATGTTTTCAAAGCAGTAGGACGTGTTCTATACACCTGATGAAGAAACACTAGTTCTTTTGAAAAGCTTTGAGCAGTTATTAAAACTTTTATTGTGTTTTAAGAGGTTCTCTCTTTCCTAATTTATATTATGCCCAGCAAGAGGCCGTAATGTCAAAGTGGGCATTTTCTTCAATCCTCTTTGGCTAAATCCATTTTTAATGTTGTGTTTTCTGATCCAAATTTTGCATCAGTGTGATGTCGACACTTATTGTAATTTCCATCTTTGACATTAATAGTTATTTATAATTTAATAAATGTCAGCTGTAGAAACTTTAAATAATATTTATGCCAGATCAATTACTGCATTATTTTCACATTTTCTTCACATTACTTTCACATTTTCGCATTAACCTTTTGCACTCAAGCCAAAATTTCAATCAACAACCAGCAACTCCAGCCATTCTTACATATTTGAAACAAGAAATTAAAACAGCATGAATATGAAAATTCTAACAATATTAGGTCATTCCATGCAAAATGAGCAAATCAGCTGTGGAAGACATGTCACAGATTTTAATGAAAATCAGTCTATAAGTAGATAACTATTTATGAGTAAATGTAAAATAATAGATTTCAGGATTGTTTATTTAAGTATTAAAATTTACATTAAAAGTGAATGCAAAATCGAGGTATTGTCTACAAGCTTAAAATTTCAATTCTGATTATTAGCCTTAGGAATGGAAAAGCTATATTAAAAATTATTTCGAATGAAATTCTATCGAATTTCATTCTGTCCCAACAGATAAGGAATTAATTTTGATTATTAAATAATTAAATAAGCTCGTGTCCAACTTCTTAAAACACCATAAAAATTTTAATGAATACGCACAGTTTTTCGAAAGAACTGGTCTTTCTTCATCAGGTGCAGAAAATACGTCCTACTACATTGAAAATAGCAGCAAGACTGATTGTTTAAAGAATACAGTCTTGCTGATGTTTTCAAAGCAGTAGGACGTGTTCTATACACCTGATGAAGAAACACTAGTTCTTTTGAAAAGCTTTGAGCAGTTATTAAAACTTTTATTGTGTTTTAAGAAGTTCTCTCTTTCCTAATTTATATTATGCCCAGCAAGAGGCCGTAATGTCAAAGTGGGCATTTTCTTCAATCCTCTTTGGCTAAATCCATTTTTAATGTTGTGTTTTCTGATCCAAATTTTGCATCAGTGTGATGTCGACACTTATTGTAATTTCCATCTTTGACATTAATAGTTATTTATAATTTAATAAATGTCAGCTGTAGAAACTTTAAATAATATTTATGCCAGATCAATTACTGCATTATTTTCACATTTTCTTCACATTACTTTCACATTTTCGCATTAACCTTTTGCACTCAAGCCAAAATTTCAATCAACAACCAGCAACTCCAGCCATTCTTACATATTTGAAACAAGAAATTAAAACAGCATGAATATGAAAATTCTAACAATATTAGGTCATTCCATGCAAAATGAGCAAATCAGCTGTGGAAGACATGTCACAGATTTTGATGAAAATCAGTCTATAAGTAGATAACTATTTATGAGTAAATGTAAAATAATAGATTTCAGGATTGTTTATTTAAGTATTAAAATTTACATTAAAAGTGAATGCAAAATCGAGGTATTGTCTACAAGCTTAAAATTTCAATTCTGATTATTAGCCTTAGGAATGGAAAAGCTATATTAAAAATTATTTATAATTAGGAATGAATAATAATTAACAGACTGGCGTAAGTTAATAATTGTATTTTTATTCCGTATCGAGAAAAAAAATTATTTTGGAAAATTTTTGAGGGAAAAAAGCAATATTTCTATTCCTCCTTTACACACGAAGGACAGCTCTGACGAGTTTAAAATTGCTTGACCTTATAGCTAAAAGTATATATTTGAAATATCGAAAGTTTCATTTTTGCTTTTTTATTCCTTAATGAGAAAAAAAATAAATAGTAAAAAAGGTTGAGAGTAAAATGCAATATTTCTATCACTTCTTTTTAAGGGAAGGAAAGCCTTATAAACTTTTAATTTATTTGATATTATAGATAAAAGTGTATATTTTAAATATAGAAACTTTTATTCTTGCTTTCTGTTTATTTTTGCCTCAAGAGAATTTCAAATTAGAGTAGAAAGAAATGACTGGGTTGAACAAAAAACTATAGGTTAATTCTAAATTCAAATAACAAAAACTAGATGGCAGCACTAAATTTGTTTTCCCATGAAATCATGCAATATTTTAAGAAACGCGGACGAATTTAAAGAGGTATAGCGAATGGAATGTAGAAAACATTACTACTTTGAACCCATTTTTGTTATGTTAGGAATCAAAAGGCAATCTTGAATTCTTTATAGCGTATCATGGACTTATTAATCGTTATGTCTGTGCAATATTGTTAATGTCGGACCAGTCCTTTATTTATTTTTTGCTCATACAGAAGTCGAAAAATCGTGATTTTGTAATTTTTTTTTAAGTTTCTAAATTTTTTTTTAAGATGAAGAAAATAAATGGCGACTTTCAAATTTGGGGAATTCGACCTCCATATGTCATACTACATCAAGCATTAATTTCACAGATGGTTTTTAACTCCTTTGAGCTTTATAACGTTTCCAATTTTCTCAAAATTCACAAAAATTCCATTTTTACAACCAATTTATAAATAATCATGGTGTTACTAGATTATTATTACTCAGTAAATAAGAAGATAATTTTTCAGAGTTTACAAAATTATAAAAAAAATACCTTTCTGTTAAATAGTTTTCAAGATACAGAACTTCAAACTTGAAACTTTGGACGATTGCGCCCATGCCATTCTATATTACAAGTTTTTTAAATGTCCAAAATTGCTAAAAAAAAATATTTTTTTGTCAAGATGTTTTGCAGAGCATTACTTGAATATGAATTGAACCAGTGCATCGAATTTTATTAAAATTGGTTAGTATGTGGCCACAACTTTTTTTTTATTTTTTGCTCATTTTACGTGGAATGACCCTATTGCATTTAATACACACCTTCGCTTGCCTTAAATTGGCATTTTTAAAGAAAGATTTAATCTATGGAGTTCGTTCAGATCGCTATATTGCCAATGAGCTCCATTATCTATATAGTAATCGAAAACATTCATAATTAAGCACTGTTTTTGAAATCGTGAAATGATTGCAAAAAGCAGTAAAATATTTTTAGTTTTGTACGCTTTATATTGCCATCGTACAAAATTATTGCATCCATAGTCAATATTTTAATGAATCTCAAAGGAATGAATTACTTATTGTTCACCATCACTGATGGATACGATTTTGAAAGCAAGATATATCGAAAAACATACATATTTCGATGTAGCTCATCACTGAAGTAGGTTTTGTTTTTTACCATCTTTCTTAAAAGGTTAATCTTTTGCAACTTTATTGAAAAAATTAAATCTCTGAAAATTAAAATAAAATGGCTGATTTTAACGAAAGATTATTGGGATCCGAATGAGTTCAATCCGGAAGTGTTATACAGTTAGCGCTATTATATATATAATAATATGTGGAAAACTCCCTAAAAGCATGCTTATTTGTTATATGTTCATTTGTTGTTTACCGTATGGGAGTCAGTGGATTTGTAATTAAACTTAGTATGTCACCGTATAGGCAGAGCCCGATTAACTTTATGTCGGACCCGGTGCACACAGGCCATGTCGGGGTCCCCTTTCTGAAAAAAAAAAAATCATACATTATCTTATATATTTAGTAAGTAATTAATAATAATTAACATAACTCTTAATTGACGAGGCATATCGTAGACAGATAAACATTTAATAATCATTTCACAAACACATCACAACACTTACAAACCTCGGTCACATGACACAAAACTAAACAGAACAAAATTCTCTGAAAATGAATTGTGGGAGGAAAGAAAACTTTGATGCTGCCATCTATACTTAATAAATTGAAGCTCAAACATGACACATTATAATCTTGACAAACACATTTTTGTGCAGTTACATAGCTTTACGAAAAAACAATATATTATAGACACATCTAAAAATGCATTAAAATATATAGGAATGTAAAAGCTTCTGTACTACACGATCTTTAAAGTAATTAAAAATCTAAACCTATAAGTTTGAATGAAGCATGTTAGATGTAATATCCGTTCTTCTAGAAATTTCGAAGTTTGCGCTACAATTCTTTGTCACTAGTGAAAAAGCTGAGATAGTTTACTTTACATGAATGAGGAAAATATATTTTTTCGATGAGCTACAAATGGAAATTTACATTAATTTGTAATTTCAGAGAGTGCACGGGGCACGTGCCCCATATGCCCGTGTGATAATCAGGCTCTGCTTATAGGTGTCAGTGGATTTGTGTTTAAACTTAGTATTTATAGGTGTCAGTGGAGTGCAAAAGGTTAAATAACATTATTTTCACATTAATGTGAATTTATCTTCTAACATAATGATTTAGTTTTATTTATATTCTCTAAATCTAATAACTGGAAAACTTAAAAAAGTTAATTGCTATTTATGGGTTTTAAGAATCATATGTTTATTTTAACTGAAATTTATTATGATTCATGATCTTAAGTATTCATTTACTTTTTTTAAACACCAATCACTGTTAGAGATGTTTGTGATGGCAAATTGGCTTTACACGTTAGATTTAAAGTTAAGAAAAGAAGTTAGAAATTTTGAATTTAAAGGAAAAAGGTTTGTATTTAATCCAATCATATATACTCGTATATATTCAATAAATTCCTGTAAATGACACATTTGTTAAATTTCAATAATCCTTAATTTTTGTCATTTGGATAGTTGGTTAGAAACTTTTAATTTTTTTTAACTTTTAAAAGTGATTTTTTTTTCATAATTAAAGAAATATAAATTCTTTTTTTCGCTTTATTGATTTTATAATTGATTATAAATAGCATATAAAAATGATAATATGGAAGTTTCTTATTTATATCGATATTATGATTTAATTTACTGTATGCAAATTGAATTTATGACTTAAAGAATACAAATTACCTTCCACATTGTAGGCGTTGATATTTTTTCATAATGCAGTATTCAATAAAATTGCATAAATTCTATAAAAAGATGGAAATTAGATTTTGAAATAAATTGAAGGGGGAAAAATTATATTTCAAAGGATGAATTCACATATAAAATAAGTAAATAGAATATTTTGAGGAGAAACGCTGGCTAAGAACATCTATTTTTAGAATATTTTAATGAACTAGAATTAACCGATTTTTTTCCGTAGAGTTTAAAAGTTAGTATCTTTTTATTCTGAAATTTATTTAAGGTAAGACTTTAGACATGTATTTTTATTTTACTGATATTTGCATATTGTTTTCAGTATAATTCCCTTAAATGTTTCACACAACTTATTAAAAGAATGTTTTTAAATTAAAATCAAATGTAATGTTCTTAGGACGTTATTATGTTTCTTTTTATTACAATATTTAATAATAAAGAACATAATAACCTTGTAATGCAAATGAAACTATTATAAATGTTGAATATATACACAAATTTTTCAGCTCATATAATTAACATAATTTATATGAAGTCTTAAATACTTTATTAAAGTCCATAATTAAACGACCCAATTTTAAAGATGTCTGAAGACAAAACTATTGTTCAATAGGTTGTTTTGAAATTTTGTGGAGGACATAATAAAAGTATGGGAATTTGTTTGAGTTAAACAAAAAATTAGTTCAAAATTTCGTTACCAGACAAATTTTTTCAACGAATTACACATTTGAGTGTACGTGAAATTTTGCTAAAAAATGGCAAACCCCCAATTATTTAAAAGGTTATGAAGATATTGCTTAGATTTTATGTTTTTTTTTATCATTCTGTATTACAATTGAACTAAAAATATGTGTATTTATTCAATATTGTACATTAAATAAAATAAAAGCCCCTAACGTAAGCAGATATATTAATGAGAAATAATGTAAATTTCACAGTTGTTGAAGTTAATATTTTTCGCAGAATTTCAAATTTGTCGTGTCATCACTTTTATACGTAATGCAGTTACAACTTTCTTTTCGCAATATTATAAATATATTCTTTTTTCAATTTTTTATTAAACAATAAAAAGATTCTGTCATCAAGCGATGACGTAAGTGTTATGTAATTTAAATAAAACTATGGCACTCTCCGAATGAAAATACTTTTTTGTTCGAATATCACATCTGTTTTTGCATACATTTAAATAACAATATCGAATAAATCTATGTTATGTAATATCTAATAATACGTTTTTCTACTTGAGACAAAGTCTAGAGTTCAATCGAAGATTGAAAAGTAAAATTGAATTTGGATCGAGGAATATTTTTTATGATATTTTTTATTTCTTTAAATTTTAACATTGTCTAGAGAAAAAAATTGAAATTTGCGTCTTTCTAAGTAGATTTTGTCTAGATTTTGAATAGTAAATTAATTTTACAAGTAATAAAATAAATGTTTCTTATTGTTTACATCCTATTATATAAAAATAACCATAACGGTGAGAAGTATTTACATTAACTTTTCATTTTTTAGCTATTATTTCCTTAGTACAAAGTAGTACAAAGTAGTACAAAGGTACTCAAACTTTTTCAGTCTATTGCCTCTTTAACCCTTTGAGGGGAAAGCAATAATGTGCCTGTAATACTGAATTCTCACGGTAATAATCAAAGAGTTTTATTTTAAAATAAGGAAAAGCAATGTTTTAACACTTCGACCCCCAAAGTTAAAAATATAAAATTTAGTTAAAAGTTTCTGATGAGAATCTTGTTTAAATTAGGTGGGATATAATATATCCCACCGCCCCTCAAAGAGTTAAGAGCATGACATTTTCTTTTCGTTCACTATAATTGTTGAAGAATTAAGATATTTTACTTTGAATTAATGAAATAACTGAAATTATGATGTCGAATACGTTCTTCAAAGCATTAGATACATGTATCGGACGGCAAATTTATTTTAAATTTTGTTTCATCGTACAGCTTGATTAATGCGAGCAGCAACAGAAAATAACCATGTTTAGTGTTTTGTAGCTTATACAGAATTATCCAGAAGTTAATGTTTCAAAAATCTCTTATAAACATCGCAAAGTATGCGCAATATCCGTCTAACGCGCTGTACGTGATTTACATACTAAGCAACAGTTAGTGTTGTGCTCTTTGACAGTAAGTGGTGACTTTAAGTTTGCGCCTGAACAAACAAAATTATTGTTATTGGGGCAGAGAAGGACTTAATATCACCGTAGTTTGAAACCTACATCTGAGATCACCTCGTATGGCCCGTATTGTGTTTTTAATTAATTAATAATTATCACACTACACAAAAGATGAGGTTAGCCTGGAGATTTAATACATAATTAACATTTAATTACAGCACATCAACAAACGAGCACAACCTACTTAGACGATCACATTCTAAACTGTATTCTATTTACATAGGTAAATAATTTTCAGAAATTCGGGAGAATATTGTATAGTGCTGCCATCTACACATTTTAAATGAAAACACAAACATAACAGTTCTTCACCGTCTAATATATAAGGTGATCAGGAGCTCTTCTGTTCCTTTTGGAACTTCTAAGTATCCGTGGAGAAGAAGAAGAAAAATTAGTTTTTGAAGATTCAGGAGCATCAACAATGGAACTAGTGGGAAAACTGAAGTTTTTGGATGTATTAAATCAGAGTTAGCTGGTTTAAGATTTGGGGTATTATAATCAAGAGAATACGCTGGGCTAAGACCTGGAGTATTTGGATCTATCAGATGAGTGTCAACTGGCTTAGGATTTGGGGTATTAGAATCAACAGAGTCAGCTAGTGTAAGACCTGGAGTATTTGGATCTATCAGATGAGTGTCAGCTGGTTGAAAATATGTGATACTAGGTTATATTGGTTGAGAATCACCATGTCTCACAATTGTATTTTCACTTTTGAAATTTCTTATATAACTTTCTTCAGAATTTTGATCGTTACTTAAAGAAATTTCTGAACCTGCATTAATTATTTGATCAACATTTCTTTTCCAAATATTCAAACCAACTTGAATTCTATAATGTAATTTTCCTTGTGTTGCGGATATGGCTAAATTTTCATTTGGCTTCTGGAGTATAACTTCTCACAGCCCCATTCTGGTTAATTTGAAATTATTCAATTTTTACTTGGGACTTTCTAACATTTTGTTTATCATGAACAAAATTTGTAACACTTGGAACTATCAAATCTATTTTTGTTCTGTTATGACGTTTTAGAAATAAAGATGCAGGACTCTCTCCCGTTGTAACATGATGCATCTTTCTATATTGCAAAAGAAATTTATTGAATTCTATTTGCAAAGTGCTAGATTCTGAAGCTAAAGACTTCATAAGGTATTAATCAGTTTTCTCATCAGTTGAATCAACCCGAAACATCGTTTTTTTTTTGGATACACAATCAATTCTCATGTAAATATTTTCATATTCAACGAACATTCTTTCTAAATTAACAGAGTAAAATTAACATTATTTTGTTACTCTTGCATGTGTAAATTCGGTTAAGTAGGTGAAAATGTTTACTTAATGAATAAGGTATAAAAGAAAAATTAAATTATATAAAAAAAATAAATCGTTTAATAAATGTTAAGTACAGATAATATTTTAATTAAAATGAAAAATTGAACATACCGCACTAAGATGTATAAAATACATATGAGACCTTCATATAAAATAATACAAAAGTCAATTGTTTTTTCAAATGTTCTTTGAATAAAGTATGAATTGTACTTAAAAGTGACACATCTGGACAAAAGTAAATTTTTAAAAGACTAAATAAAATAAATAAAATAAGACAGACTTGAATACAGTTTTACTATTACTAAAAACTTTAAAAATGCATATAGTAAGCGTTTCGCCAAGCAACCGAAGGCCTCATCAGTACAATTTAACCATTGTAAAGACAAACAACAGAAAAAATCAAGTACAGTTAAAGTTAAAGTTATTTTTTTATTAAACAAACAATATTCACCAGAAATGGACAAGGCTTCATTCAATGTTGGCGAACTTAATTGAGTAAACTAGCCTTCTAGAAATATTCTACCATGATAACTGTTACAACCTGGTTGATTTGAAATCAGGTTGTAACAGTTATCATGGTAGATTATTTCTCGAAGGCTGGTTTAATCAATTGAAGACCTAAGTGGAAGAACATGTTAAGTAGCAAAAATTACATTTGAAGAAATTTGAAGTGAAAGTTTTTGCTATAAATTTTAATGATTTATTTTCTATTTGATACCATGTGTTTAAAATATTAACAGGTATGGTACTAAACTATTTCAGAAAAACTTATTCATATTTAATTTTCAAATATTAAAAATTATTAATATTATTGACATTATTAAATATTAAAATATTAAATATTAATGAATAATGTCTTAAATCTTCAAGATTAAATGGAATGTTAGTATTTTATCTTCACCATGTGATAGGATACCTTATAACGCTTTCATCCAGGAGATGGAAAACTTTTTTAGAAAATGTAGCATAACATGTTCATTCACTCAGCTCTTCAATAACTTTCGCCAACATTGAAGAAGCCTGTAATCAGGTTGTAACAGTTATCATGGTAGATTATTTCTAGAAGCCTGGTTTACTCAATTACGTTCGCCAACATTGAATGAAGCCTATTTCATTCGCGGTGAATCTTATTTGTTTAAAAAAAAAAAAAAAAAAAAAAAAAAAAAAAAACTTTAACTGTACTTGATTTGTTCTGTTGTTTGTTTTTACAATGGTTAAATTGTACTGATGAGGCCTTGCGGTTGCTTGGCGAAACGTTTACTGAACATATTTTTAATGTTTTTCGTAAAACGGTACATTATTAGGTAGCTTTCTTTACAAAAAGCTACCTATTGCAGCCGTTCGGAGGAAAGCGATTTCAAAAAATTTTGGTATATTTTCATCGATCATGACCCCCAGACCCCGAAACCACCCTCCGTTCAAAATTGATATATATGTATATATATATATATATATATATATATATCTGACCTATGTCACACTGTAACTCTCGTATTTATGAACCGATTTGGATGTAAGTCGGTGTGTACATAGTACATACCAATGTCTCGACCGAGTTCGTAGGCCAGCTTCATCCGCCATTTTGTTTCAAAATGGCGGCTATTTAAAAAGTTTTAAAAAATTTCAAATTTCAAATGTGGTACCAAAAAACTGAAAATGGAAAAATATTTTTTTCTTATGTATTTGACCTTTATACAAAGACTCCGTAGCAGTTTTTGTTTCGTCTATATCTTAAAAAATGGCTGAGTTATAGCATTTTGAATTTCTAGCGAAGCTGACATTTTGAAACGTCCTGAATTTTGTCACGCGATAAAAGGCGTATTTATGAACCGATTTGGATGTAACTTCGTTTATACATAGTACAGACCAATGTCTCGACCGAGTTCGTTAACCAGCTTCATCCGCCATTTTGTTTAAAAATGGAGGCCATTTAAAATTTTAAGAAAAATTTAAATTTGAAATGTGGTACCAAAAAATTGAAAATTGAAAAAATATTTTTTTCTTATATGTTTGAACTTGATAAAAAGATTCGGGAACAGTTTTAGTTTCGTCTATATCTTAAAAAATGGCTGAGTTATAGCATTTTGAATTTCTAGCGTGGCTGACATTTTTAAACGACCTGATTTTTGCCACGTGATAACAGACGTATTTATGAACCGATTTGGATATACCTTGGTGTGTACATAGTACGTACAAATAACTCAACCGAGTTCGTTGGCCAGCTTCATCCGCCATCTTGTTTCAAAATGGCGGCCATTTAAAAAAATTTAAAAAAATTTAAATTTAAAATGAGATACCAAAAAATTGGAAAATGAAAAAGATTTTTTTTTTGTATGTGTTTGACCTTAATACAAAGATTCCGGAACAGGTTTTGTTTTGTCTATATCTAAAAAAATGGCTGAGTTATAACATTTTGAATTTCTATTGTGGCTGGCATTTTAAAAAGACCTGATTTTTGTCACGCGATAACAGGCGTATTTATGAACCGATTTGATTGTAACTTGGTCTGTACATAGTACATACCAATGTCTCGACCGAGTTCGTTGGCCAGCTTCATTCGCCATCTTGTTTCAAAAGGGTTGCCATTTTTTTAAATGTAATTTAAAATTTAAAATGAGGTATTAAAAAATTGGAAAATGAAAAAGTTTTCTTTTTATGTGTTTGGCCTTGATACAAAGATTCTGGAGCAGTTTTTGTTTCTGAAAATTTGTTCTTTTGTTTATATCTTAAAAAGTGGTTGAATTATAGCACTTTGAATTTCTATCATAGCTAACACTTTGAAACGATCTTTTATTTGTCACGCGATACCACACGTATTCGCCTATTTCGATGGAAGAAGGCATATGGATAGTATACATCAATATCTCGACCAAGTTCACTGGCCAGCTTCATCAGACATCTTGTTTCAAAATGGCGGCCATTAAATTAAAAAAAATTATATTTAAAGTGAGGTGCAAAAAAATTAGAAATCGAAAAAGGTTTCTTTCTTAAGTATTTGACCTTGATATAAGGATTCAGGAGCATTTTTTGTTTGTCTTTATCTTAAAAAATGGCTCAGATATAGCAGTTTCAATTTCTAACGTGGGTGACATTTTGAAAAATCTGATTTTTTGCCTGCGACAGCACTCGTATATATCAAGCGATTCCGATGTGAGTGAGCATGTGCACAGCAATTACTAAGGTGTCGACCAAGTTCACTAGTTAGCCTCATCCACCATGTTGTCTTAAAATGGCAGGCACTTTAAGAAATCGCCGAATTTGGCAGCGAAATATAAGTTATTTTAAATAAAAGCAGCTTGGATAAAGCTGACAAATTTCGCGAAATTCTCATTCATAATGATTTAGTATTGATAAAAATTAGTATTGAATCTCCTACATTCGGTTTCCACTTAATTGAGCTTCGTGTGTTTGAATAATATAAGTTGGCTTTTTTAAAATAAGGAATATGAAAGCTACCTCTTCCTCCCGGCACTGGCCGGAAGGACTTTTTTATTTAGTCTTTTAAAAGCTTCAAATTCCGACGTTAAATGTTATTGCAAAAGTAAATTTCACAGGAGAGGCAAAAGAAGATTCGCATGTTTACACTAGAACATGAAATTATAGCACTTAGTTCTCCAGGTAGCAGTAAAAACGTAAAAACGTGCATAAAAGTGTAAAACCCTTAAGAATGAAATCGTAGATGAGGTTTGGAAGTTTGAGTAATTTTACCTCCCCGCATAATTTAACCTCCTTTTGTGACCACGAATGGACATATAGCGTAATAAAGCGATTTTCAATAAAGTTACACTTACGAAACTTTCCCTGTAGCAAAACGTACCTATGACAAACCTATCAGTAATATGAAACGCAAAATGAATTTTTGCGAATTGTGTCACTCTTCTTGCGGGTGAGGGTTATACAGTGGCACTCAGGAGTTTCTGCTTTGCATAAAACTTTTGGTTAATTTGTGAGTATATCCATATGAAGAGGAATCTCAAAGTGTCTTTGGTCACGTCGTCAGAGGAATCTCAAAGTGTCAGAGATCACGTGGTCAGAGGTCATTTGCATATTCCTAACTTTTGGAGCGATTGCGCTTCTTCCTCGCTAGAACATTCTGGAAAAAAAATCAATGAAACTAACTGCCCGGAAACTTTTGACCGCCTCTGTAAGCTATTATCCTGGAGGGACGCAAATGATCTGAATTAGAATCTTGTAATCATTGAGCTTTTTACCCGATTGCCAAGAAGGGTTATAGTCCAGGCAATAGAGACCGTATAGAGGCTCTACCTAGCAAAATGCATGGTAGTTCTGGTAAAAGGCTTACTATATGTTTTTTGGGTCGCTGAATCCGAATTTTTAACTTCCCACCAAAATTTCCCCCGGCAAACCCCCAAATTTTGGTAAAATGCCCCCCAAAAAAGGTTTTTATTAAAAAAATCAATTTTTTTATTATTTTAGTGGAAAAGTATCTAGAAATTCAGAAAGTAGACAAAATTTGCAACAAATTAGATATATGGCATTATGACTTGGGATGAAGGGGAAGGGGGGATCTGCCTCGGAACATGCGCGGTGCTGCGTAAACTAAGTTGCGCAATTCCACTTAACCACTCACACGTTTACATTCGCCCTTCCATCTCCCCTCCGAACTTTCTCTATAAGGTTTACTTTAATTTTTTGGGGTTGCTGAATGCGAATTTTTAACTTCCCCCAAAAAATTCCCCCACCCCAAAAAATTAGTTATTTTTAATTAAATTTCTTATTGTTTTAGTGGAAAAGCATTACGAAATTCAGAAACTAGACAAAATTTGCAACAAATAGGATATATGACATTATGGCGTAGGATGAACGGGGAGGGGGAGGGCTGCCTCTGAACATGCACTGCGGCGCTACGTGCACTAAGTTATGAAGTCCAGGCAATAGGGGATTTTACCTGGAAAAATTAATACTAGTTCTGGATTTCGACTCACTTTATGTTTTTTGGGTCGCTGAATCCGAATTTGTAACTTCCCACCAAAATTTCACCCGGCAACCCCCCCAAAAATTGTTTTTTTGAAAAAAATTGGTTTTTGAGAAAAGCGCGCGGGGAATGTTCCGAGGCAGCCACCTCTCTCCCCATTTATTCTACGTCTTAATATCATAGATTCTATTTGTTGCAAATTTTGTCTAGTTTCTGAATTTCGTAATGCTTTTCCCCTTAAATAATAAGAAATTTAAGTTAATAACGACTATTTTAGGGGGGTTTCGGCGAGTGAAATTTTGGGGTAAGTTAGAAATTCGGATTTAGCGACCCAAAAAACTTAAAGTAAACCTTATAAGGAAAGTTCGGAGGGGAGATGGGAGGGCGAATGTAAACGTGTGAGTGGTTAAGTGGAATTGCGCAACTTAGTCCACGCAGCACCGCGTGCATGTTCCGACGCAGATCCCTCCTTCCCTTTCATCCTAAAAGTCATAATGTCATATACCTAGTTTGTTGAAAATTTTGTCTACTTTCTGAATTTCTAGATACTTTTCCCCTAAAACAATTGCCTGGACTATTATGTGTTTCACGCGTATCTGGATACGTGGATTTTTTTATACCCTCGAAATATCCCAACAGCTGGATGGATTTTAGTGAATGAGGTCTCTATCGATTCGTCTTAACCGTCCGATGGTTATAGGTTAGGTTTGTTTTTATAAATTCAAAATGGCAACCGTAAAATACAAAATGGCGGTAGGGACGAATAAACATTTTTACGCACCTTATTGAGTGGCATATCATTGGATAGGTCTTTCAAAATGAAGACGATGTTTCATTGACTATTTTATAGTCAGAAGCTCCGTTTAAATATTACACAACCTGGAAGTTTTTTAGGTAGCATATCTAGCTTTACTGCTGCAACTCTAACCTTCATAGACATATATAGGCCTCATCAAAGCAGTGTTTATAGATAGGAACTAACAATTAAACACAACTTAAGAGTCATCAATACAAGTAAATAAAAAAAGTAGGTAAGTAATATAAAAAATAGTTTCACATTGATGAGAAATAATTAATTAGTTCGCTTTTCACGCAATTGGGTTTCTTGATTTTTTAAATTTAATTTTTTCTTGTTTATTCGTGTGATGAATGTATACATTTCAACGTTTAATAGTACCAAGCACTCACACGTTAATTTATATCAAAGGCAAATTTTAACTTTAACTTCAACGAATAAAATGTTTTATGCTTTTTTTTTACAAATAGATAATGTATCACCTATCTAAAATGTGCAGTTTAATATATTGCTAATGATACGCGTAACACGAAATGAGGTCTAACTCAAAAAACAAAGTTTAAGCGGTTTTTTCTTTAAGTTAAAGTTTAATAGTATTAAACCTCAATTTATATAAACAAACAAAATATTCATTTAAAAACAAATAAATATTTTGTAAATATCTCACTTTATAAAAATAATAATATCTCACTTTAATAAAATATTAGATTAAACATATCCCCTTGATATACATAACGTATAAAATGCTTTATTCTGAAACCAAATTGAAGAGAATTATTTTTTCAAACGTTCCTTAAATGACATATGAATTGCGTTTAATTGTACACATAAATTATCAATCTGGAGGGATGCAAATGATCAGAATTAGAATCCTGTAATCATTGAATTTTTTCACTCGTATGAATTTATACGTTTCAAAATTTATGAGTACCAAACGCATATAGACACACACATTAATTTATATCAAAGGTAAATTTTAAACTTCAAATAATAAAATGTTTTATGTTTTTTACATATAGATAATATAGCACCTAACTAAAATGTGCTGTTATATATCTTGTTAACTATATGAGTAACGTGTAATGAGATAACACAATGAGGTCACGAAACTCGAAAAACAAAGTTTAAGTGGGTTTTGTTGTTGTTGTTCAAGTTTAATAGTACTAAACATCAATTTGTATAAACAAACAAAACTTGCTTTTAAAAAATAAAGCAAAATAAATATTTTAAAGATATCGATAATATCTCACTTTAATAAAATATTAGGTTAAACATATTACACTAAAATATAAACCCTTGATATATATAACGAATACTATGCTTTATTCTGAAACCAAATTCAAGTGAATTGTCTTTTCAAAAGTCCCTTGAATGACATATGAATTGTACTTAATAGTATATATAAGCTATCATCCTGGAGGGATGCAAATGATCTGTATCAGAATCTAGTAGGGAAAGCAGGGGAATGGCGCTCACTTAAGGGAAAACATGAATAGCTAGTCAAATTTAGACAAAAAAATCAATATTTTATTAACGAAGTATAACTACAAAGCATAAGGAACAGTTTGCAATCATATAATTTTCATAAAAGTTTTAGGAATTTTTTTTATCGTTTTATTTAAATGACCATCGGTTGAGCGGTAATGCCCGACATGGTAGGGTAATTGCGCTCAGAGTTTGAATACAACATTTAAGTAAGACAAAAGTCACATATGTAGTTGTGTGGGTTGTTCACACCACTGCAGACTTTTTGTAACCACTTTACACATATTGTGTTAGACATATAGTGGGCTACTTTTATTTATATTTAGGCTGTTTGATTTTCACCACTTTTTTGAAATCGTAAAATTCTCCTTGTTAAATGACATATTAATAAAGGCGAAAACAGACAAATTTTATCATTTCAAAAAAGTGGTGTCAATCAATAAATTTGAATTTTAAAAAAGTTGCCCACTGGCAACACTTCTTCTGGAATTCCACGCGAGCGCCATTACCCGTTATCGCCATGTTGGGTTTTTAATGCATTATAATTGGCGTAACAACCACTACAAAAATAAATAAAAGCATGAAAGTACAGCTAAATGTATATATTTTGTAGACATAATGAGTAAATTAATATTTGACAGTAAGAGTGTACACTTACCGTCAAGTTAGATTTTGTAGAATTTTATAAGAAAACAACTTCAAACTAATAACGTGAGGACACAAAAATATTTCCCTCCCGACGGGCACTAAATCCTTACTCGGAACTTGGGATGAAGTTCACTAGGTGCCGGTACCGATCGCACGTTTTCAATTCTATTCTGTTTAGAGGTATTGTGTGAGTGGAATTACCCTTCTGAGCGTCATTACCCTACTTTCCCCTAATCACTGAGTTTTTTGATTCGTGTGAATTTATACATTTCAACGCCTGATAGTACCAAATACATACACTATACACACATTAAATTACACCAAATGCAAATTTTAACTTTAACTTTAAAAAATAAAATGTCTATGATTTTTTTTCTTTTTTTTTTTTACGTATAGATAATATATCACCTATCTAAAATGTACAGTTAGATATATTGTTAATGGTACTCGTAACACGTAATGAGGTCTAACTCAAAAAACAAAGTTTAAGTGTTTTTTTAAGTTAAAGTTTAATAGTATTAAAAATCCATTTATATAAACAAGCGAAATTTATATTTAAAGAATAACACAAATAAATATTTTCAAAATATAGATAATATCTCACTTTAATAAAAACTAGGTTAAACTTATTTCACCAAAATATGGACTCGATGTACATAACATATACTATGCTATATTCGAATACCAAATTGAAGTGAATTGTTTTTTCAAACGTCCCTTGAATGACGTATGAATTGTACTCAATTATATACCTAAGGTATCATCCTGGAGGGATGCAAATGATCTGAATTAGAATCTTGTAATCACTGAGTTCTTTGATTCGTATGCATTCAACGTTTAACAGCACCAAACACACACACACACATTAATTTATATCAAAGGTAAATTTTAATATTTCAAATGAAAATCAAATTTCAAAGTAAATGCTTAAGAGGCCCAAAGGCCAACATAGTGAAAAAGATTCCATGCCGGGACGTGAACGCGGGCCATCACTGTAGCGCACTGACGTTCTACCGACTAAACCACACGGAACAATACCCAATAAGGAAGATTTCTCACTATTATATGTTGGCAAGGCTACAAACGCAGCACAAGATGGAATATTTATCGTGAGCCACCGACATACGGCATACACGAAATTTAGGTAAATCCAGCATCGATAGAAACTACATTAATACAGGAAATTATTCCAGAGAGAAACATTCGCCTTGCATACAATATTTCAAATGATTTCATTCCATCTTGTGCGCTATGCTGATGGCTCGGGTTCGAGTCCCGGCATGGAATCTTTTTCACTACGTTGACCCTTTGCGCCTCTTAAGCGCATTACTTTGAAATTTGATTTTCATTTGAAATATTTTATGCAAGGCGAAGGTTTTTGTTTCTCTCTGGAATAATTTCCTGTATTAAGGTAAATTTTAAGTTTAACTTCAAAGAATAAAATGTTTTATGCTTTTTTTACATATAGATAATGTATCACTTAACTGCCAGTTAGATATATGGCTAATGATATGCGTAACGCATAATGAGATCTAACTCCAAAAAGAAAATTTAAGTGTTTTTTTTTGTTGTTGTTGTTTCTTTTTAAGCTCAAGTTTAATAGAAATAAAGATAAATTTATATAAACAAACAAGATTTACATTTAAAGAATAAAACAGATAAATATTTTTAAAGTATAGATAATATCTCACTTTAATGAAATATTCAGTTAAACATATTACACCAAAATATACCCGTGTAATACATAATATATACAATGCTTTATTCTGAGACCAAATTGAAGAAGAATTGTTTTTTCAAACGTCCCTTGAATGACGTATGAATTGTACTTAATTGTATATATAAGCTATCATCCTGGAGGGATGCAAATGATCTGCATTAGAATCTAGTAATCATTGAGCTCTTTGATTCTTGTGAATTCGCCGGAAAACCTAATCAGCTGAACGTGCCGGATTCAATATTGTCTGAAAAAATACCTCCGGGGAAAAGCAGATTAAAATAGGAAAATCGTGAACTCGAAGATGGATAATTGCTGAATCACCAGTCTGAAAACTTGATCGCGGCCGTAAAAGAATGATTTTTATAGATTCTTTGCTAGAAACAAAGTTAAGGAAGAATTTCTGACCGAAAAATATGATAATACAGCTATCTGTCATTAGTTTTTATGTCACTAGTGACATTTAGATCAAGTGAGAAGTTTCGTACAGAATTAGTAGAATAAATTGTACTTTTAGAGGAAGATTGTTGTTTTTTAAAAGCATTAATGAGAAATGAAAAGAAGTAAAACAATGCATAACTGAAGTTAAATTTTTATCCCTAAGATATACAGGGTGTAGATAAAAGAATGTTCCAGTTATAAAGTATAGTAGTATCAACTGTAAACATTGTAGAGTATTGGTTCAAGGTCACAAATAAAGAGTAACTCAAACAGTTATAGATAAGCACATGCGCGAATACTGCTTTGTTATTGACTCGCTTGCAGTGCCACATGCGCAAAATGGGGACTCCTGAGTGTAAAGCGTTACTGCTGGGCTCAAGATGTAAAAGCCATTAGAGTCATATTAGTCATTACAGCCATATTAGTCCTTTAGAGCTTTATAAAATATCGTGTCTACGTTTCTCCGCTCCCTAATGATTTGCCAGAGTTGAGTCAGGGAATGGAAGAAGCTATTGCTTCCATTATTCCGGACTTGTTAACCCTTAACTGCTGTGACAAAAATTGTCGCATAACTACTGTGAGCGGTCTGTGAGACTGTTTAATCTAAATATGAATAAAAGGCTACATTAACTCATAAAATACTATTTCTGTACTAAACTTAATGTACAGGACTATTATACTTAAATTCATCTATTCAGAAGTCTCTAGTGATAGTAATAGGGTCTAAAATAAATAAAATTTAACCAGTATCTATAGTTAAACTGCAAATTACAAGTTCAACTGGGAAAATTGAAAGAAGCAGAGGTTTGTGAGATCTCTAACAGCAGTTAAGGGTTAACCGAAATGCAAGAAAAATTGGGCTTAAGGTTCGATGTGTGCCGTATAAGGAAAGGTGCACATATTTGTTAGAAAAAACTAAGTTAAACTATTATTTTAACACAATCAAACTGATTGGTAAAGTTATCACACGAAATGAATATTTCCAACTGAACGAAAAAATGCCCAGGCCGGGAATCGAACCCAGATCCTTTGCTTAAAAGGCCAAATCTTTGCCGTTTAAGCTAACTGGGCCGACAACCAGCCAGCATATTTCACCCAGATAACCTTATTAATGCCCAGGCCGGGAATCGAACCCACATCCTTGGCTTACAAGGCCAATGCTGTGCCGTTTAAGCTAACTGAGTCGACAACCAGCCAGCATATTTCGCTCAGATAACCTTATATAAGGCCAATGCTTTGCCGTTTAAGCTAACTGGGCCGACAACCAGCCAGCATATTTTGCTCAGATAGCCTTATTACCAATAAGGTTACCTGAGCGAATTATGCTGGCTGGCTGTCGGCTTAGTTAGCTTAAACGGCAAAGTATTGGCCTTGTAAGCCAAGGATCTGGATTCAATTCCCTGCCTGGGCATTTTTTCGCTCAGTTGGAAGTATTCAATTCGTATGAAAACTATGTTAGCTTACCTTCAATTTCGTGTGTGATTTGTTGTAAATAGTCTAAATTAAATCGTTATAATATACCAGTAAAACTGGGACATTCTTTTGTGGAGACTCTATATTATGCATATTAAAATGTGAATTGAAAATTTTAACGCCAGATATATTATGCAGATAATTTACAAATTTTTCTAGAAACAAAATTAAGGAAGAATTTCTGTCAGAAAAGTATGATAATACAGCTGTCTATCATTAGTTTTTATGTCACCAGTAACATTTAGATCAAGTGAGAAGCTTCTTGCAGTGTTAGTAGAATAAATTGTACTTTTAGAGACAGATTGTTGTTTTTTAAAACATTAATGAGAGATGAAATATACTAAAATAATGCATAATTGAAGTTAAATTTTTTATCCTTAAGCTATACAGGGTGTCCATAACAGAATGTCCCAGTTATAAATTTTAATAGTGTCAATTGTAAGCTTTGTGGAGTTTTTTAAAGGTCACATATAAATTGTAACTCTAACAGTTTTAGATAAGCGCATGCACGAGTACTTCGCTTGCAGTTCCACGTACGCAAAATGGCGACTCCCGGACGTAAAGCATTACTGATGGGTCTGAAGGTTTAAAAGTCGTTAAAGCAATGCAATTTTTCTTTTGAGGCTTTATAAAAGATCGCGTCTACGTTCCAACTCTACCGGATGATTTTCCAGAGTTTAGACACAGAATAGAAGGGGCTATTTACTCAGGATTTGTTAACCGTAGTATAGGAAGAATTGGAGTTTAGGTTGAGTTTCTGCTGTATAACTAAAGGTGCATACATTGAATATTTGTAAAAAAAATAGGTTAGTTTACCTTGAATTTGATGTATGATTTGTTGTAAATAGTCTAAATTAAATTGTTATAATATGCCATTAAAACTGGGACATTATTTTATGGTATTTTCCCTGTATTATGTAGATTAAAATATGAATTGAAATTTTTAACGCCAGATATCATACAGATACTTTTAAAATTTTGGCCTTGAATTTGATGAATGATTTGTTGTAAATAGTCTAAATTAAATTGTTATAATGTACCATTAAAACTGGGACATTATTTTATGGTATTTTCCCTGTATTATGTAGATTAAAATATGAATTGAAATTTTTAACGCCAGATAGCATGCAGATACTTTTAAAATTTTGGTCGGAACAAAATGCAAGGCAGATTTCTGACAGAAAAATATGATAATAAAGCTATCTGTCATTAGTTTTTTATGTCACCAATGATATTTAGATCAAGTGAGAAGTTTCTTACATTGTTAGTAGATTGTACTTTTAGAGGAAGATTGTTGTTTTCTAAAAACATTAATGAGAAATGAAAAATAGTAAATAATGCATAACTGAAGTTAAATTGTATCCCTAAGATTTATTATGCAGATTAAAATGTGAATTGAAATTTTTAACGCCATATATATTATATAGATAATTTATAAATTTTGGTAGAAACAAAGTGCACGGAGGATTTATAACAGAAAAGTATGATAATATAACTATCTGTCATAAGTTTGTATGTCACCAATGACATTTAGATCAAATGAGAGGCACTGCAGAGTTAGTAGAATGAATTGTACTTTAATACAAAGTTTGTTATTTAAAAACATTACTTAGATATGAAAACTAGTAAAATAATGCATAATTGAAGTTACATTTTTATCCCTAAGATAAATTGTTCAGGTTAAAAAGTGAATTTGAAATTCTTAACACCAGGTATGTTATACAGATAATTTATAAATTTTGGTAGAAACGAAGTACAAGGAGGATTATGGCAGAAAAATGAGGTACTATAACTATATGTCATAAGTTTTATGTCACCTGTGACATCTAAATCAAATGAGAGGTTCTGCACAGTTAGTAGAATGAATTGTACTTTAATGCAAAGTTTGTTGTTAATTAAAAACATTACACAGAAATGAAAAATAGTAAAATAAACATTGAAGTTGAATTTTTATCCCTTGATATACAGGCTGAACATAAATGAATATTCCAAATTTACAGAGCTATTAAAAGAGAGCAAAAAAAGGTGCAACCTTGTCGTTCATCGGAAATAAAAAATAACAGTTGAAAGTTTGAATTCAAGACAGTTATAAGTGTTCATTGTGATTCCCTTCAGAAAGACGAACGATATAGAGGCAGTATTATAACTCATCCCACACTTTTCATAAAATGATCTTTTTTTTTTTTTTTTTTTTTTTTTTTTTTTTTTTTTTTTAACCATTTGGAAAAATGGTTATTGTCCTCGTCAAGGTAGGAAATCAAAAGCATATCTGAAGCTTTTGATTGGTTTAATCCGCATTTTATTCGTTTTCTGATTGGTCTATACAGTAATCTGTATTTCCCTTTACTTTCAACATAGATGGATACTTCTGTTGCCAGTATGACAAAAATGTAATGAAAACTACAAAAAAAAAAAATAATAATAATAACTCAGAAACAAATTGAGATATAGCTTTCAAACAAATTGCGTTTAAAAGTACATTTTTTTTTCTATACGACGGTGTAAAAAGTAGTATTGTGGGATGTTTAGAGCTTTAAAAATGAAATTTCATTTAAAATGGGTCGTCAGATTTCTTGGAAATCTGACGATGGAAAAGCCTTTTCCCGAACAGCAATGAAATGTTTGGATAATACGTAAGTTTCAGGTAGATAATACGTAAGTTTTAAGAAATCTGACGGGTCGCAGATGATTTTTTTCGCTTGCAATTTTTACCTGTAATAACACTATTAATGTTTAATTCACGGCGTAAGTAATGTGGGATCAACTCCGTGCGATTTTTTATGTCTTAAATTTTAGTCTTGGAAAAAATCATTTTCCAAATAGTCGTTGTAATTTGTTAATTTTTTTTTTTTTTTTTTTTTTTTTTGGAGTCTTATCAAAGATTAGGAGTTTGTTCCATCGCTAGCAACAGACGTTGACGAACTTAGGACACTCGTATCTGCAGCCATTCAAAGATTCACACCGGACAAAACGAAGTGTGGGAGTTGAGTCATCGTGTCGTCACGATATCGTTCGTGTTTCTGGAGGGTCTCTAATTGAACATATATAATTGAGTTGAATTTAAACTTTCAACAGTTATTTTTGATTTCCGATGAACAACAAGGCTATACTTTTTTTTTAATTTTCTTTTAATAGCCCTGTAAAGTTAGGATATTCATTTATGTACCGTCGTGGAAAAAAAAGAAAGCAAACACCCCCTACTAACTCCTCAACAAATTATCGTAGAATAAAGTTACTGGTACCGAACGATTGGAAATAAAGTCTACTTTTAAATGATGCATATAAAATTCGCTTAGGGGGCCATTTACACATTAAAATGAACCCAAACTTCAGTTTTTTCAATGGCAATAACCTATTTTAATAAGACATTTCAAATCGTCGGTTCAAATTATGCCTAGTCACCAAATTTCAAGTCATTTGAAGGATAAGTTTTCGAATTATAAACATTCAAAATTTAGTGCTTCTAATATTAAATTGCATTTTCATATTTTTTTTAATATCTCCTGAAATTATACTCCTAATGTTCTAATTTTTTGTGTATCAATAATAATAAAATGCCCAAACATAAATACGTTGAATTTGCAATTTTTATAATTTTATGATATGAGCTATGAATTATGAAATTAATATTCGAACAAATAATGAATTGCAACCTACAATTTTTTTGATGGATTTAGATTTATTAAGTCATGTTTTATGGAAATCCGAAATTTCGCATTTTTCTTCCAAGTAGTTGTCAAATTATGCTTAAAAAACGGCAAAATGATGACGTAAGGGACCGTCTATGATAGAAGTGACTAGATATTTTGAAATTTCTTATGCTATCCTCTAATCTAACGGGCTTCATTGACTCCTTGAGTGGCGCTTCAGGTGCCTTGATCAAGAAGGGAGCTCTCTGGTTCAACAGTCGAGTACCGAACTTCAATTAGAATATAGCCCCTAAAATAAGATCGTTTTAAAATAATTAATTTCTTGGAAACTTATCGTACGAATTGCAGAAAAAATTATTTTTAGTCTAATTGAAGGGTGTAGAGTTCATTTATGCTGTCAGAATTGTGTACTGCTATTGCGCAAAAAAAAAAAAAAAAAAAAAAAAAGTTATTGTTCGTTTTAATATGTAGATGACCCCCTAAGCAAATTTTAGATACATAATTTAAAAGCAGACTTTATTACCAATCGTTTGGTACCAGTAAGTTTCTTCTACGATAATTTTTTGCAGAGTTAGTATGGTGTGTTTACTTTTTTTTCCACGACTGTACATCCTGTATTATGCATATCAAAATGTAAATTGAAATTTTTAACGTCATATATATTATACAGATAATTTAAAACATTTAGTAGAAACAAAGTGCAGAGAGAATTTCTGACAAATAAATATGATAATATAATTATATGTCATTAGTTTTTATGTCACCAGTGTCATTCAGATAACACGAAAAGTTCTGCTCAGTATTAGTAGAATAATATATATTTTAAATGTGTTGTTATTTGAAACAGAAAGGAAAATACTAAACTATGAACAACTGAAGTATACTAAGGTGAAAGTGTTTAATAATTATTATTAGTAACGAAATGTGTGTTTTAATTTTGAAATAAAATTCATTTTAAAAGCATTCATATGAAATCTATTAAAAGTAATTTGAAACTGAGCAATATCACAATAATTAATACAATTTGAAACTGACCAATAAACACGTTCAATATTACGAATGTAATATTGGAACACGATGTAATTGAGGACGTGAGTTTCAAATCCCGCCTTATCCAAAATTTAAAAAATCGTGTTTTCGCTATCAATGTATACTATTGGTAAACCTGCACCGAAAAAATAAAACAATGTGCAAAAAATTAGCCTTATGCCTTATATCCATATTTCTGCCATTGTAAAATCTTGGTTTACAAAGAAAACCAACAGGCACAGTTAGAGGTTTTTTTCGATTTCCCAAAATTTGATTTTTTTTCGAAAATGCGAGTTTTGAAACTTACATCCTCAGTTATATAATTAATGTCTTTTTCAAATTTTTCAACTAAAACTTAAAATTCTAACGCAGCATATATTTTAAAACTATTTTATAATAAATTAATTTTCATTTTCATTATAATAAAAAACGATTTTTCTTTCACTTAAGAGTTTTCGTTAATTTTTCAATTCCCTACATTGTAAATTTTTAATACTCTATACCATGTTCATTAGTTGGCGAATTCTTTACCCTATTTACTTACATTTTAAAACGAAAATTGTATTATTTTATCTCGACCTAAATAAAGCGAGTCCACAAACAACAATCCAAAAGACGCATTTAAAAGAATTAGCTCACAAATTCTTTGTCATCTAAATTAGAAAAAGGAGAAGCGCATAAAAATGTTAAAAGCTCGGCGATAATTCTAAGCAGATTGACAATTCACTCATTAAATGTGCACCGCTAAAAGCGGCACAACACGTCTGCTCCCCTATCCCAAATTACCTTGACCCCTTACAGCGAGAGAAAACTGGAGCATAGAAGCTGCTAGACGAAATTCCCGGATATTTTTAATGAGGTCAGGAGGGGGTGGAGAGAATAAATTACGAATTTCGCATGTTCTATAGAATTTTATCCGTTTTAAGTCTTGTAAATATTTTATGATTACGAATGTTTTGAATTTGACTGAGAAGAAAATGTTACGTGAAGTATGTTTCGGGTAAAAGGTTGTGAATAAATTAAACTGTTAAATAAATCATTTCTATCTTTCGAATATAAAAAAGTTTTCTAATTAATTTGTTTCTAATGAAATATGAAATCCGTAATAAAACTAATGCTTTGATTCTATGCAAAAATGATGTATAGTTCTATATATTTTAAGGTGGGACATAATTAACTCAGAAATTAACTTTTATGTGTACAAAATTTACGGCACAATATAATTCAAAATGTAAAATTAGTTACACACACATATATATAATGTAAAATAAACTTTTGATTTTTTTATGATGTTTGGAAATTTAGCGGGTTTTTTTTTTTTTTTTTTCGGAATTTATGCCTCGATTTCCGTTAAAATAATAATAATAATGATGATAATAATAATTAGAATTAAAGAAGTCTGCATTAGTTTGAAGCGTTTATTTATGGATTTTTTTTAAATGCATTAACTAGCCTTTACTTTGTTTTTTGATTTATTTGAAATGCTAGGTAAATTTTTGAAATTGAATAGAATTCTCAAAAAAAAAAAAAAAAAAAAAAAAAAAAAAGAATGAATGAAAAAAAGACTTTATTTAAATGAATTATTCTATCTGTTGAGATTAGTCTCCAAACTAAACGTAACAAACATGCAAATAAACATTTGGAGGGCACATTATGTCACACAGCAATGCAGTGAGAAGGCTGATAACCACGTTCAACTCTCCTAGGTCTGTAACAGATGCTTAAGACTATATTATTTGTGTTCTAGGAAATAATAAAAAGTAGGAATTTATTCTTATATTTATTCTTATATTTATATATATTCTAATACTTTTCTTATATTTATATATATTCTAATATTTATATTTATTAGTTGGTGCAAGGTGCATTCTTTACCCTATTTACTTACTTTTCTAAACGAAAATTGTATTATTTTAGCGGCCTAAATAAAACGAGTCCACAAACAACAATCCAAAAGACCCATTTAAAAGAATTAGCTCACAAATTATTTGTCATCTAAATTAGAAAAAGGAGAAGCGCATAAAAATGTTATAAGCTCGGCTACAATTCTAAGCAGATTGACAATTCACTCATTAAATGTGCACCGCTAAGAGCGGCACAACACGTCTCCTTCTCTTTCCCAAATTACTTTGACCCTTACAGCGAGAGAAAACTGGAGCATAGAAGCTGCTAGACGAAATTCCCGGGTATTGTTAAGGAGGTCACGAGGGGGTGGAGAGAATAAATTACGAATTTCGCATGTTCTGTAGAATTTTATCCGTTTTAAGTCTTGTAAATATTTTATGGTTACGAATGTTTTGAATTTGACTGAGAAGCAAATATCAAGGAGAGCATACTTCAGTTAAAAGCTTGTGATTAAATTAAATTGTTAAATAAATATTTTCTAGCTTTCTAATATAAAATGTTTTCTAATTAGTTTTTTTCTAATTAAATATGAAACCCGTAATAAAAATAATGCTTTTATTCGATAGAAAAATGACATCTCAGTCTTTTAGTTCTATATAATTTAAATTGAGGCATAGTTAACTCAGAAATTAACTCTATGTGTACAACATTCATGACAAAATAAAATTCAAAATGTAAAATTAGTAACTCACACACATATATATAATCGAAAATAATCTCTTTTGTTGTTGTTGTTGTTGTTATGATATATTTGGAAATTTGCCGTATTTTTTTTAATTTTATGAAATTCTCAAAAAATAAAAAAATGATTTATTTAAATGAATTATAGCATCTGCTGAGATTAGTCTTGGAACTAAACGTACAAAAAATGCAAAGAAACATTTGGAGAGTACACTATGTCACACACTAATGCAGTAAGCGGGCTGATAACCACGTTCAACTCCCTTGGGATGTAACAGTGATGCTGAAGACCATGTTGTTTGCGTTCTATGAAATATTAAAAAGTAGGAATTTATTCTTATATTTATATTTATTGGTGCATTCTTTTCCCTATTTACTTATTTTTTAAAACGAAAATTGTATTATTTTCAACCACCTAAGTAAAACGAGTCCACAAACAATAATCCAAAAGACACATTTAAAAGAATTAGCTCACAAATTCTTTGTCATCTAAATTAGAAAAAGGAGAAGCGCATAAAAATGTTATAAGCTCAGCAATAATTCTAAGCAGATTAACAATTCACTCATTAAATGTGCACCGCTAAGAGCGTCACAACACGTCACCTTCCCTTTCCCAAATTAAATTGACCCTTACAGCGAGAGAAAACTGGAGCATAGAAGCTGCTAGACGAAATTCCCGTATATTTTTAATGAGGTCACGAGAGGGCGGAGAGAGTAAATTAAGAATTTCGCATGTTTTTACAGAATTTTATCCGTTTTAAGACTTGGAAATATTTTATGATTACGAATGTTTTGAATTTGATTGAGAAACAAATATTATGCGAAGCACGTTTCACTTATAATGTTATGAGTAAATTAATATGCTAAATAAATCATTTCTTACTTTCTAATATAAAAGATTTCTAATCAGTTGGTTTCTAATAAAATATGAATTCCGTAATAAAACTAATCCTTTGATTCGATGTAAAAATGACCTTTAGTTCTATATAATTCATAGTGGGACATAATTAACTCAGAAATTAACTTTAAAAGTACAAAATGTACCACAAAATAAAATTCAATGTGTAAAATTAATTATACACACAAATATATATAATGGAAGATAATCTTTGGTTTTGTTATGATGTATTTGGGAATTTAGCGCATTTTTTGAAATTTAATAAAATTCTCAAAAAATTGGTAGCTCGGCTTCCGTTAAGATATTGATATATTAATAATATATCAATATCAATATATATATAATAATAATTAGAATAAAAATATTATTATTATTATTAGGTTGAAAATTATTATTATTAGGTATATAATAATAATAATAATAATATGTGCACCACTAAGAGCGGCACAACACCGTCTCTTTCCCAATCTCAAATTACCTTGACTCTTACAGCGAGAGAAAACTGGAGCATAGAAGTTGCTAGACGAAATTCCCGGATATTTTTAATGAGGTCACGAGGGGGTGGAGAGAGTAAATTACGAATTTCGCATGTCCTATAGAATTTTAACCGTTTTAAGTCTTGTAAATATTTTATGATTACGAATGTTTTGAATTTGACTGAGAAGCAAATATTATGGGAAGCATACTTCAGTTAAAAGCTTGTGAGTAAATTAAATTGTTAAATAAATCATTTCTAGCTTACTAATATGAAATGTTTTCTAATTAGTTTGTTTCTAATAAAATACTAAAACTATAATAAAAATAATGTTTTAATTCGATATAAAAATGATATATCAGTCTTTTAGTTCTATATAATTTCAGGTGGGGCATTAATTACACGCACACATATATATATAATGGAAAATAATCTTTGTTTTGTTATGTTTAAATGGAAATTTAGCGTATTATTTTTTAATTTAATGAAATCCTCAAAAAATAAAAAAGTGATTTGTTTAAATGAATTATTGCAACTGTTGGGATTAGTCTCCTACCTAGGCGTACAAAATATGCAAAGATGCTTAAGACCTTGTTGTTTGTGTTCTACGAAATATTAAAAAGTAGTAATTTATTCTTATATTTATCCTTATATTCATATATATTCTTATATTTATCCTTATATTCACATATATTCTTATATTTATCTTTATATTCATATATATTCTTATATTTATCCTTATATTCATATATATTCTTACATTTATATTTATTAGTTGGTGCATTCTTTTCCTTATTTACTTACTTTTTTAAACGAAAATTCTATTATATTTAGGGACCTAATTAAAACGAGTCCACAAACAACAATCCAAATGACGCATTTAAAAGAATTAGCTCACAAATTATTTGTCATCTAAATTAGAAAAAGGAGAAGCGCATAAAAATGTTAAAAGCTCGGCGATAATTCTAAGCAGATTGACAATTCACTCATTAAATGTGCACTGCTAAGAGCGGCACAACACGTCTGCTCCTCTATCCCAAATTACCTTGACCCTTACAGCGAGAGAAAACTGGAGCATAGAAGTCGCTAGACGAAATTCCTGGATATTTTTAATGAGGTCACGAGGAGGCGGAGAGAATAAATTACGAATTTCGCATGTTCTATAGAATTTTATCCGTTTTAAGTCTTGTAAATATTTTATGATTACGAATGTTTTGAATTTGACTGAGAAGAAAATATTACGTGAAGTATGTTTCGGGTAAAAGGTTGTGAATAAATTAAACTGTTAAATAAATCATTTCTATCTTTCGAATATAAAAAAGTTTTCTAATTAATTTGTTTCTAATAAAATATGAAATCCGTAACTAAACTAATGCTTTAGTCGATGTAAAAATGACATCGCAGTCTTTTAGTTCTATATAATAAGGTGAGGCATAATTAACTCAAAATGAACTTTTTATGTATAACATTCACGACAAAATAAAATTCGAAAAGTAAAATTAGTTACACACACATGCACACATAATGGAAAATATTCTTTTGTCTTCTTATGATGTATTTGGAAATTTAGCGTATTTGTTTAAATTTAATGAAATTCTCAAAATTTAAAAAAGTGATTTATTTAAGTGAATTCTTGCATCTGTCCGAAACTTTGAAGTCATTTTTCTCAAAATGACTTTTTTGGGCATAACACTCAGGATATCTGAAAAACTTCTCAATAATTTTTCATGAAATTTTCAAAACATAAATATTCATGTTACTCTGTATAAACGAAACCTAAAATTTCATTACTATTGTAAAAAAAAAAAAAAAAAAAAAAAAAAGTTAATTGTACTGTTGAAATTTTCAAAATTTTGTATTAGCTAAATGTTACTTTGTATTAAAAATATAAAATTACTTTAAATACATATTTATTTAGGTCCAGGGTAATTATTACAGTCTGAAGTATGATTAGGCCTGAAAAATTTCATTCTAGTTGCAAAAATTTATTTTTTAATCCTGCGAGTAATCTGTTATATCAATTTTCTTCTCGACAAATGTCTCACAGTTTGGAGCGCCCTATAAATAATAATTCTGCATTTTGCAATATTTTAAATACATGAAATGAAAGAAGATATTTATATCTTTTATCATTTTAAAAATTGTGTTTTTAAATCATATATATTTTAAGATATTAAATGTTGAAAATGGTTTTTCTTCATTTTTTTCACTTTTAAGAGTCCTGAAACACCTTAAAAAAAGTTCTTTATATTTTTTGCTGTTGAAATTAACACTGCGAATGATTCATTCTTTTTGACGCCAGCGTATGCTCTTAATCACACATATATTGAAAAATTCCTGTTGCCAAAATATATCCTACCCTCAACGCCTAAGGTGCCATATTTACAAATGTTTCACAGCTCTTAATTTAATAAATTTCATATCTCAGCAAGAAATCAGAATGAAAATTCAACTTTAGTCAATTCACTTAGTATTTGGATAAAGTGGCGACCAAACACTGTTGAAAAAAGGAAAAAAAATCAATTTCTGAAAATAATAACTTCTCCTTTAAGCACTTCTGGAGTTTGTAGAAGCTATTGTTTCAATATTCTTTCTTACTTCAAAGTAGTATAAGATAATAAAACTTTGAAAGTTTTGTTTAAGGGGTCTTGTACTTTTTAAACGCGACGAAAATAAACAAAATCATTCAAAGTTTGAAATAGTGTATCTTCAAGATATTTTTATGCATAACTAGGAAATTTTGATTACTGATTAATCAAATTACACTTTATAATATAGTACCATTAAAAACAGACTAGTGTTTTACAGAATTTGTATATTTTTAAAAAAATAGCTCTTTTTAGGGTTTCGTTCATCTCACGAAACCTTATTCGTCTCACTCCTCTATCTGTCTGTCTGTCCGCCACAGAGCCCGTTCTCAGAAACTATTTATACTGGAGGCTTGAAATTTGGATTCTTATAGCTGAACACCTCATGTCAAACAACAAATCATAAAATTTTGAAAAAGTCTTATTATTTACTCTTCTGGTCTCTAACATGTGTAATTTAAGCTTTGTATAATAACTCAGCCCCTAATTAAGTTGAAGGCTTGAAATTTTGGATACATATAGCTGAACACCTCACATCAAACGACAAATCATAAAATTTTCAAATAGTCTTATATTTACCCCTCCGGCCTCTAACTTGTGTATTTTAAGCTTTTTTTTTTCCTAACTGAGCCCCTTAATTTGAAGACTTGAAATTTTGGATTCTTATAGCTGGACACCTCACAACAAACGGCAAATTATAAAATTATGAAAAACTCTTATATTTACCCCTCTGGGCTCTAACTTGTGTATTTTAAGCAATTTTTCTAACTCAGCCCCTAATTAAGTTGAAGATGTGAAATTTTACATACTTATAGCAGCACAATTGCGATCACACGAAAAATCATAAATTTTCAAAAAGTCATATTATTTACCAATCCGGGCTCTAACTTCTGTATTTTTAGCAATTTTTCTAACCTCCACGCTTTTCATCCTTGCACTTTTCTAACTTTTGCAGACACTCTTTTGACCACTCTTTCATATTATTCACCATAGCCGTATATATTTTAGTTCTAATTTTTACCGGCCGAGGCGCCTACCTATCTCGGGTGCTATGGAACCGATCCCGTCGACTAATATATCTACGGATAGTTTGTAAAACGGAATTTCGTTCGGATAGAGGTTTGTTTAGAACAGAGTACGCCCCTGGTTGCGAAATGTGGAACTAACAGATTTGACAAAAGGATAAAGTGTTTTGAAAGGAATATTAAACGAAACCCTCTGTGCGATCTGTGATCACACTTACCCACTTGTTTTTACTTTGTAAGTCATTGCGCGCATGATATCTTGAGAACACATGTATGGATTTTTGTGAAATTTGATATATATAATAAGGATATATGTATTTTAAAATGATCTACTCTTAAGTCAAAATTCTTTCATTAACTATGGAAAAAAAAAAAACTTTTGTAAAAAAAAATCGAAGTTTTACATTTTTAGAGAATAAAAATAGTCATAACGAAAAATTTTAACGCTGTAAATACTTAAAAGTAAATCATTTTAAAAATACATACGGTGCTTATTATACATATCAAATTTAATAACAACCCAAACATATGTTCTCAAGATATCGTTCACGCAATGACTTGTGGAGGAAAAAAGAGGAGTTATTTTAATTTCAACAATGCTCAAATTCTGTAAAGGTCTAGTCAGTTTTTAATGATAGTATATTTAAATGCACAATCTGATTAATTAATAGCCACAATTTGTCGTTTATATTTAAAAAAAGGTTTTGAAGACACACTAACTGAAGCTTTGAATTTTTTCCTTTCGTCCTTTCGTCCTTTTTAAAAGGTACAAGACCCCTTATAGCCCAGTGGTTAGGGGGTTGAATTCGGAATTAATTACGGGAAAGCTGGAAATTGTTTTAATCCTTCAGTGTAGGTCGAGAATAAATACGCTACGTCCGCCGCCTCCCCGTACTAGATGAGCGTTAAGAATTATGCATTGATTTATAGTAAAAAAAACAAACACTTTTTTTACATTCCATAACAATATCTCAAAACAACTATTTTTATCAAAAATATTGTCGATACAAATGTTGCAGAGCTTAAAATTCTGAGTAAAATGAGTACCTACACTTAATATTTTTGATAGGTCATAATTCTACTTTAAAGTTTAGACCCGTGGCCAGGAGGTTTAATCCCTTCAGTTTAGGTCTAAAATGAAGGTACTATATTTTTTTCCTCGTACTTGGGTGAATGCTAGAAAATATGTACATATTTATTTTCGAAAAACACGTTTTTTTTTTTTTTTTTTTTTTTTTTTTTTTTTTTTATTACCTTAACAATATCTCAAAACAGCTAACTCTATAAAAAACATTGTAAGTACAAATGTTGTAGAGCTTAAAATTCTGAATAAAATGAGTACCATCATTAATATTTTTGTTCAACATTAAGGTTGCAATTCTATTTCAAAATTTTGCCTTAATCGCTAATCAAGAGCTTGTCGCCAGGAGAGACCAAGTTAACTTAACAATATCTCGAAACAGCTAACTCTATCAAAAACATTGTCAATACAAAAGTTGTAGAACCTAAAATTTTGAATAAAATGAGCACCCACATTAATATTTTTGCTCAATATTAAGGCCGCAATTTTGAGATATTGATAAGTTAACATGGTTTCTCCTGGCTTCAAGCTCTTGATCTGAAAATTTTTGAAATAGAATTGCGACCTTAATGTTGAACAAAAATATTAATGATGGTACTCATTTTATTCAGAATTTTAAGCTCTACAACATTTGTATTGACAATGTTTTTTATAGAGTTAGCTGTTTTGAAATATTGTTAAGGTAATTAAAAATAAAATGTATTTTTTGAAAATAAATATGTACATATTTCTAACATTCACAAAAGTACGAGGAAGAAAACATAAAACGTTCATTTTAGACCTAAACTGAAGAGATTAAAACAATTTTCTATTTTCTCTAATTAATTCTGAGTTCAATCCCCTGACCACGTGTTTAAAACATTAAAGTAGAATTGGGACCTTAAAGTCCAAGAAAAATATTAAGTATAGGTACTCATTTTACTCAGAATTTTAAGCTCTACAACATTGGTATTGACAATATTTTTGACAGAGTTAGCTGTTTTGAGATATTGTTATGGAATTTTAAAAAACGTGCTTTTTGACTATAAATCTGTACATATTTTCTAACGCTCACCTACTACGAGGGGGAAAATTTAGCATATTCATTCTAAACTTAAACTAAATGGATTACAACAATTTGCAGCTTTACCCTAATTAATTCCGAATTCAGCCTTTTTTCCCTCCCCTGCTACTGGGCTATTAAAGGAATCGGCTATTTCGTTTTATCAAATTCTATTCCTTTGAAAATTTATAAAAAAGTGCCTCAATTTTTTTCTTGTTAAAATTAACGTTGCTCATAATTGATTTTTTTTCTTTTTTTGTGCATGTTTGTGCTTCTCTTTTTTTCGCCGTCAAAATTAAAAAAAAAAAAAAAAAATGTTCTTAAAAGACGTATCCAGACATCCATACTTAACGCGAAAGATTTCTAAAATATCTCGTATCTTTTTTTTTTTTTTTTTCTTTATCTCAAAGTGAAATTAGTATAATCGAAACTAATTTCATTTAATCCGTGAAAAAAATAGGAAAGCTAAAACCCTCTAAACAACAAACTTCTGAAAACAATCACTTTTTCTTCATGCTTCATGAATTTCAAGAGGCTATTGTTTTCATACTCTCATTTACATGAAAGTTTAAGGATGATAAAAACTTTAAAAGCTTTGTTCTGAGAGAATTAGACAATTCTTTTTAATATTAATTTCTTTAAAATTCCAATAAACCATATTTCAGTTGATTCTCGTTAAATTTGACGTTGCAAATAACTTTTTTTTCTTCTAGCGCTAGTGTGTACTACTTTTTTCCCCCCACACATAAAAGAATTGCTTGTAAAATGTACAGCTGTGGGGGAAAAAGTAAACACTCCCTACTAACTCTGCAACCAATTATTGTAGAAGAAAGTTACTGGTACCAAAAACGATTGGAAATAAATTCTACTTTCAAATGATGTATATAAAATTTGCTTAGGGGGCCAGCTACATATCAAAATGAACCTAAACTTTGTTTTTTTCAGTAGCAATGCCCATGTTGGACATCATAAATAAATTCTAAACCCTTCAATTAGCTTAAATTTTAGCCTAAATTTTAATAATTAACTAAAGTGAGTTAATAATTATCAATTGATATTTACAAATTTTTCATTAAATTCCTACGATTAGTTTCAGAGAAATTAATTATTTTTAAATAAGCCTATTTTAGGGACTGTATTTAAATAGAAGTTCGATAATCGATTGTTGCAATGCTACAGAATGAGTATATCGCTTCTATTTTTCTTGCCAATATAAACATATAATTCGCTTAATATGTTTCGATTATTACCATCCCAAATGTTTCAATAAAATGAGTAAAATATACATCTTTTTTTTCAATTTATGCTTTTCTGCACATCATAGACCGCCCCTTAAACCACCATTTTGTCATTTTTACTTTCTTCTATCCTCAATAGAAGAAAGTTTTGTAATCGAAATTTTTTTCGACTTCCGGTTGTCGACGGATTTACAAGTTTTAGGGGCCAGAGATAACAAAAGCATGTTTATGCAAAATGTCTGTCTGTCCGTGTGTCCGTATGTCCGTGTGTCGCCATTGTACCATCAAAAATTGTATGAAGTTATACATAGAATTGAACCAAATTTTTTATACGTTTTTGGATATAGCAAGCAGGTCCTCCATTAATTTGGAAAAAATCCGACGGTAGAGGGCGCTGTAATAGCGATTTTTGTGCATTTTGAATATTGTACCACTGAAACATGTATGCAGTTATGCATAGAATTGAGCCAAATTTTTTGTGTATGTTTGTGGCAATAGCAAGAAGGTCCTCCCTCAATTTGGAAAATTTTCGCCGGTAGGGGGCGCTGTAATAGCGATTTTTGTGCATTTTGAATATTGTACCATCGAAAAGTGTATGACGTTATGCATAGAATTGAACCAAACTTTTTGTGTATGTTTTTGGCCATGGAAAGAAAATCCTCCCTAAATTTGGAAAAAATCCGACGGTAGGGGATGCTGTAATAACGATTTTTGTGCATTTTTAATACTGTACCATCGAAAAGTGTATGAAGTTATGCATAGAATTGAACCAAATTGTTTGTGTATGTTTTTGGCCATGACAAGAAGGTCCTCCCTGAATTTGAAAAAATTTCGCCGGAAGGGGGCACTTTAATAGCGATTTTTGTGCAATTTTCAATATTTTACCATCGAAAAGTGTATGAAGTTATGCTTAATTCTAATAAAAATACTAATAAAACTAATTATAATGAAATATTGACATGAGATAGAAGAAATTTTTGGGATTGGCACATCCAACTAGTTTAATCATAATTTGAAAACTACTTGGAAGAAAAATTAATTTTAAAATCGCATAAAGCAGGCATAATAAATATAAATCTAAAAAAAAAATTGTAGGTTTACAATTCATATTTTTTTCGAATATTTATTTCATAATTCACATTATAAAATTCTTAAAATTGCAAATTCAATGTATTTATGTTTTGACTTTTTAATACTATAACCACACAAAAAATTATCATACTACGAATATAATTTCAGGAGATATTAATAAAAATATGAAAATGTAATTTAACCTTCTAATGTCCATGGTAGCATATATGATACCAACAGTCTTTCGAATTTAGTGGATTTTTTAATTCGGGTATTCCAAATCATGCTAGAAATTTAAAATAGCAATATTTGATTTATTTAATAACAGATATTCCGTATTTAAATAAAAGGGAATTTATTATTCAAATTTTCTAGTGTGAATTCAGATTCTCTGAAGTACGAAATTTCTAGAACGCATTCTAACATGGGAATTATAGGGTTAAGATAGAAGCTCTAAGATTTTGAATGTTTATAATTAAAAACCTTATCATCCAAGTTACTTGAAATTTCGTTTCTAGGCATAGTTTGAAACGAAGATTTAAAATATATTGTCAAAATTGGGTGTTTCTATCGAAAAAAGAAAAAAAAAAGGTTTGTCGGTTTTTGATTTGTAGAAGGCCCCCTCAAAGATTACGTGGCGAAAAAACAGGGTTAGGATGCTTAAATGATTTTAAGGCGTACATTTAACAAACTTAAAAATCCAATATTAGTAAATAAATAGTAACATAATAACATAGTGTAAGTTTAAGTTTAAATCCTATATTTTGAGCACAAGCAGTTGGTGATGGTGCGTTTTCCTTCTTCATTTATACAAAACTGCGGTAATATTAGGCTTCGGTACACTGTTAAAAATTTTGCAGCATTCTGCAGGTCATTCGACCGTTTTTTGAAAAAACGGTTTCATAAGCATAATTTAGCTGTATTTTGACCATAAAATGGCCAATAATATGGTCAGAATAGTGTTAAAATTACGGTTGTGTAACCGTTTTCGGAAAACACGGTCACATGACCTGCCAGAATGCTACAAATTTTTAACAGTGTAGTAATGCGTATCCTTAAAATCCGAAAGCAGTTGTCAGTGTCACCATATTTAAACTATTTTTGTACAATTTGTAACTTTATTTTAGTTTTCCAATTTTATGCCATCGATTAAAATCTAGATCACATACATTTTAATGTAATATTTTGCTCTCTTTGAGTCCTTAAGGGGTCCGGGGCTAAAAATTCTCAAAATAATGGAATTTTTTTTTATTGGCTTTAAAAAAAACGCTGAGTTTTTAGCGTTAAATACCGAGAACCGCAAGCTTTTATCTTCATTAGATCCAGATATATAACACCTTTTGCTTTGAGAAGCGATGCATCAGCTGCAAGCTCACAAGAACCATTTATCTCAGAATGAATTTTTTCACGATTTGTCAACTTTAAACGAATATACGTAAAGTTCCTTGCAAGATATATGTATGAAATTCTTAACAGAGATTTTATGCTATATTTCCAACAAATTGTCTTCAGAATTTTTAATTTTGAGTGATAATTGTGAAAATATGCTAATTAATGCAAAACTCACGCACTAAAAAACTTCATTTTTTTTACTTAAAATTTTTTTACAAAATTCTTAACCAATACTTTAAGAAATCCTGAAGACAAATTAAAATGACACATTTTCTGCACACAAAATTCTAAAACTTTTGTAAATCGAGTAAGTACTTCCAGAGTTATGTAAAAAATTAAATATGTTTAAATTTTTTTTAAGTATTTAAAAATTTTCAGATTTTTTTTTACATGCATTATTCTTATTATGTTAAAAGATATTTCAGAAAAAAATTTCATAACAAAAATCTCTATAAATAAAAAGAAAACAGAATTTTGAGCACCGGACCCCCTTAACCTATAATTTTTACAAACTTCGTGTCTAGGGATTACTAAGACGATCTGAAAATGTATCGAATTTATTGAAAATAAGTATGAAATTTTTTGATTTACTGTTCGGTGGCATATTAGACAGCCTTAGACGCAATTAAATGTGAATGAAAAAGTAAGTTTACCTTTGCCTTTTTAGGTACGTTCGTAATTATATAAATACTTAGTACCTATAGTCGTCATTTGGTCCGTCCGTCTGTCTGTCTGTCTGCCCGCATATAACAGCGCAAAAACTATCCAACCGGATGGTTTGAGATTTAATATTTATAATGATTGCAGAATTTTGTCGAGTCATTTCAAATTTTATGAAAATCGAAACAAAACTTAAAAAGGTATAAATAAAAGTTTTCTTCATTCTATTAAATCCTATTACACGTAATTAATTCAATGATATCCCATGATAAGTAATGATTCTAGGTTGCCGTGTTGATGACGTACTATTTAAGATAGAGTCCTATTATTTTCGTATTATTTAATTTAATATATAGAAACGAAATAAATTTTGTATTCATGCATTTTTGCATAAGAGTGCAATAGCTATTGCACCAATATCTGAATATTTATAAGACTAGTTATAGTACGGACGCACCTCATTTGCCACGTTTGATGTAAAATTTCTGATTCTTATACCTATTTTAAATAATGTAACGTTAAATGTTACATATTCCCAGAACAGTGTTTTTGCTTGCAAACAAAATCTCACACCATGTTCACTGATCAGTTTGATCAAAGATATGTTTCACTGAAAATAAAAATAAACAAGTTGGAAATTGTTCGTTAAACGTGGCCAATGAGGTGCGTTTGTACTATAAGTAGTTTTATAAATATTTTTTGCACCGCATATTGTTCTGAATGTATAATATTTTAGTGCACCTCATAAATGCATATGAATTTCATGCTGTTCAAAGGGCTGTAACATCATTAAATGCACTTGAAATAATTTTTTCCCATTGGCCGTCATGTAACGGAAAACTTTTGGCTGTCCCTGTCATTAAACTATACATCCGATTTTCATAAAATTTGAAATGACTCGACAAAATTTTGTAACAATTATATATTTAAAATTTCAGACCATTCGGTTGGGTAGTTTTTGCTCTGTTATAGTTTTTGCTCTGTACAGAAAGACGGACCGACGGACGGACGGACAGACAGACAGGAAGGCCCGAACGACAACTATAGGTGCTACGTATTTATATAATTACGAACGCACCTAAAAAATCGATTATGACCTGTAAGAAGTACATATCAGCTCAATGTTGTACTTATAATATAAAAACACATCTACACGACTTGCTCTAAGCACATTCTCGAAACATATTTATATTCTGAGCTGCAGAAAGGATCTTTGGACTCCAATAGTGATTTGAATGTGGTCAATACGTATCGTATGAGAAAAAACAATTGTTAAGGGGACAAGGGACCTTTAAATTCATTTTTTATTTATTTTTAGGTGCGTTTGTAATTATATAAATACGTAACACCTATAGTCGTCGCTCAGTCCGTCTGTCTGTCCGTTCGTCCGCATATAACAGAGCAAAAACTGCCCAACCGAATGGTCTGAACTTTTAAATATGTAATTGTTGCAAAATTGTGCCAAGTCATTTCAAATTTTATGAAAATCGGATGGTACAGGGACAATCAAAATTTTCCGTTACATTACGGCCAATGGGAAAAAATGATTTCAAATGCATTTTAATGATGTTACGACCTTTCGAACAGAATGAAATCGATATGCACTTATGAAATGCACTGAAATATACATTCAGTACGATATTCGGTGCAAAAAATATTTATAAAACAAGTTATAGCACGAACTCATTTGCCACGTTCCACGTGCAATTTCCAACTTGTTTAAATTTCCCTTTAAATATTATTCAAGGGCACACCATATGCATTATGGCATATATTTATCGCACAAGAAATAAAAAAAAGTTTTCTGGAGAAAAATAAGGCATTTTCTTGAATATTTTACGCGTTAAGAAGAACTTTTCAAAATTGCGTATGCACATTCCATATCAATTAAAATCCCCCATACATTTTATAGCTGTTTGTCATTATATACGTCATAAAACTCTGCATCATTTTTTTGAAAGTAAATGTAATTGGAAAAGTTAAAGGTAGTTAATTGCAGAAATGGGATGCAAAAATGCTGAAAATTTCAAGAAATTTAGAAAATATTTTATTTCTTACCTTTTTATTCAAATACATGGTGTGTTCACAAAGTTTCAAGACTGGTCTGATAATTCAAAATTTATTAAACATTTTTGTACCCTGAACTAAAATTCTTCGAAATATAACCTTTGGGCATCAACACACCGCTGCCAGCGTTTTTTCCATTGTTCATAGGCCCCATAGAAGTCTTCGCACGAAAGGCTGTTAAGGGACCTCGTCGAAGCTGCCTGGATCGCTGGAATCCTGACAAATCGCTTCTCTTTCAGGTCTTTTTTGTTCCGGGGGAACAAAAAAAAGTCCTGGAAGCGAGGTCGGGCCTGTAGGTGGTTTGCGGCAGTATTGCCACGTTAAAGATAGCCAAAACTTCGGCGGCGGCAAGCGACGTGTGAGAGGGTGTATTGTCGTGGGGAACAATCGTTTCTGATGTCTGGGCGGATGCGACGGGTCAGGTCAGTTTTTCTCTGGAGTGCTCCATCAGTTTTGGTTATATTTAACGGGGCAATACTGCAGCAAGCCCCTTACAGCACCAAACCTTTTTCCAAGCAACATTTTTTTGTTCCCCCGGGTCAAGAAAGACCTAAAAGGGAAGCGATTCGACACGATTCCAGCGATCCAGGCAGCTTCGACGAAGTCCCTTAACAGCCTTTCGTGCGAAGACTTCTATGGGGCATATGAACAATGGAAAAAACGCTGGCAGCGGTGTGATGTTGATGCCCAAGGGTCACATTTCGAAGATTTTTAGTTCGCGGTACAAAAATGCTTAATAAATTTAGAATTATCAGACCAGTCTTAAAACTTTGTGAACACACCATGTATATACAATTCGATGCACACTTTTATTTGTATGTATAAAGCAAACTCGCATAAAAAATATTGGGGATTTTAATTGATATAGATAACGCATAGGGCATTTTGAAAAGTTCCTCATAACGCTTAAAATATTCAAGAAAATTCTTTATTTTCCTCTCAAAATTTATTATTTAATTTCATGTGTAAATATATGCCATAATGCATATAGTGTGCCCTTCAATAGTATTTAAAGTGAATTAAAATTGAATTTAAAGTGAATTTAAATTGAATTTGAAAGTCTCTTGTCGCCTTAACCCTCTGAGGGGCACGTGATTGCGTTACTGTAATGTCGAATTCACACCGGAATCTTTCAAAAAATTTATTGCAGAATAAGGAAAAGCAATTTTACGACTTTTTTCCACCAAAGTTAGAAAAGTGAAATTTAATAAAATTTTTCTGGTGCAAATCTTCATTAATCGTAGGTGGGATATAATATATTCCACCGCCCCTCAAGGCGTTAAATGGTTTCTTTTTAAAATTAATTCGCATTTGATTAAAATTATTCAGAAAAAATTTTGTTGAAGAGAAGATTTCCGAAGCTGGAAGGGGTCACTTGTTAGGTGCGTTCGTAATTACATAAATACTTAGAACCTATAGTCGTCGTTCGGTCCGTCTGTCTGTCTGTCCGCCCGTCCGCATATAACAGAGCAAAAACTACCCAACCGAATGGTCTGAAATTTTAAATACATAATTGTTGAGTCATTTGAAATTTTATGAAAATAGGATGCATAGTTTAATGACAGGGACAGTCAAAAGTTTTTCCGTAACATGACGGCCAACTGGAAAAAAATTATTTCAAGTATATTTTAATGGTGTTACAGCCTTTCGAACAGAATGAAATTGATATGCACTTATGAAGTCCGCTAAAATATACATTCAGTACAATATGCGAAGCAAAAAATATTCATAAAACTAGTTATAGTACGAACTTACCTCATTTTCCACGTTTGACGTGCGATTTCTAACTTGTGTTTCACCTTCTGTAGCTGCACCACTATTATTTATTAGTCAAGGAAAATTTTTTATTTAATTGTTCTATCTTGGCACTATGTTATAATTTTCCTATAATCTTGTAACAACTCAAATACCATTTGGTTATTTTTTTTTAAATCAAAATATGAAAACATTTAATATGATTCATAATTTATTTATTACTAAAATAGGTGTATAGAAAAATACATGTTTTAGATCTATCTATATTATAAAGGACAAACATATCTGTGCGTAACGCATACGTCATTCTGCGAATGGCAACACTTTGAAATGAAATTTCGGTTTTGCAATTTTCGTTACTGCAAATTTTTAAACTTCTAAACATCGCACATTTTAAATTTTTACACCGTTGTATAAGGGAAAAAATGCTCTTTTAAATGCAATTTGTTTGAAAGCTGTAGAGGTCTGCACGGGCCGGAATTTCCAGGCCCGGGCCCGGCCCGGCCCGTACGAAAGCTATCTTGGCCCGGCCCGGCCCGGCCCGTGTAAAAATTGGAAGTTCGGCCCGAGCCCGGCCCGGCCCGTTGTAAAAATTGGAAGTTCGGCCCGAGCCCGGCCCGGCCCGTTGTAAAAATTGGAAGTTCGGCCCGAGCCCGGCCCGGCCCGTACAAAAATCAGTGAAAACGGGCCCGGCCCGATACAATTTCTACAAAAAAAAATCCGTTTTTTCTCAACATACAATTAAGATTCTTTTAATGAATACTACATACATATTTATGGGAACATTTTACAGTATATTTTACTTTACTATGATGTTCGCAAAACAGAAAACGCACAATAGTAAACATTAACGATTACTTACAGTCATCATGTATACAGACATTTCAAAATGGAAATAGGGATTCATTAAAAGATAAATGTAGTTCAGAATAAAGGATTAAAAACAAGATAACATTTGAAGCTGGATAATAAAAAGTAGATTTGTGAAAATATTTCTCTCATTTTTAAGACTTTTCTCAAATCCAAAGGAGCTACATTTCGACACATTTATGAAGTCTTTTCTTTTCGGAAACGTGTAAGATTGGCAGGTATTCTTATTCAAAAGCTATGTAAATGTCGTTTTTTTTCATAGATAAAAGCAATATATCTTTCTGAAAGTACTGTCAAAGTTAGCGTTTTGAATCGAATTTCCGGAAGCGATAGCACGGGAAAGGAGAAAAACGTACAGTCACGTGACAGGAATCGCTGTTATCTCTGTAAGTAATTTATTAAATATGGGAAAAGCTATTCGTTTCCAAATGCCTTCAATAGGCAGGCCTGTCAATTTTATGCCTTTATAGTTAAAGTTTTTGTCAGAAACATGTGTCTGAAAGCTTTGCATTGTTGAGCAGTGAATATGAGAACCACCTTAAGGTATATTTATAAAGATACTGTTAAGAGAAGTTCATTATCACTATTAATATTACAAAACAAAATAAATGTTCTACACATCCTGAGATCGATTAAGACCACTTCCTTCCCGGCACGAGTCTGCTGAAAAAAAATTAAACTCGGAATCAGACATCTTGTAACTGTACGATGCCTATCTCTACGATGGACACGTTACATTTCTGTATTGATGTTGTTAAACTCGCATTGGCTCGTGACGCACATTTATACTTCTCGAGAAAATCATATTCATTGAAAATAGCTCGTATTTTATCTGCTTCGCTAAAATTCTTATATCGGGCCGACAGGCCCGATTAATTTTTTTGCCGGCCCGGCCCGTTTATTTTGTCTGTCGGCCCGGCCCGGCCCGTTGAAAAAATTGTCCTAATTCTGCCGGCCCGGCCCGGCCCGTTTGAAAATTCGCCTTCATTCCGCCGGCCCGGCCCGGCCCGCGGGCCGGGCCGGTTACGGGCCTCGGGCCAAGCCCGGGCCCGTGCAGACCTCTAGAAAGCTGTATCTCAATTTAATTTTGAGATATTAATTTTTTTGTAGTTTTTAATACATTTTTTGTAATTGTGGCAACGGAAGTCCGCCATTTCTGTTGAAAATCATGGAGGATTTAGAGGGAAAATAATCCCCGAGTAAAGAAAATAACATATTACTGTAGCTTTTGTTGCCGTTTTCTCATAAAAACTGAAAAAAAAAAAAAAAAATTGAAATTACAATGCGTGCTATGTCAGCGATTTTTTAAGTTTCCAATTCAAGGCCATTTTCAATTTTTACACCGTCAAATAGAGAAAAAAAATCTACTTTCAAATGCAATGTGTTTGAAAATTGCATCTTAATTGACTGAGTTATTACGGTTTTTAAAATAATTAGCTGCCCGTGGCGACCAGTTTGGTCTCCCTTAAATGGAATGCTAGGCATTATATCGTGTTACTTTTATTCATAATTTAATTTACTTGCTCAATCCTTCGCCAAACCGGAAGATTCTGATAGAGAAATCAAGAACTCGGTATTTTTATGTTAGTCGGGCACAGGTGATAAATCGCCAAACATAGTACCCGTCGTATTTTTTCATATTTCTAAAGAAATATGAAATATTAAGTTAAAATATAACCCTTTCGCTCATTTTAAAATGGATAACTTTAATTTAAAACTGAAACATTTCAAATTCACGAATTTCACTTAAAAAAAAATCTTTAAAAAAGGAAAAAGAAAAGAAAAGAATAAATACCATAAACCATTTAATTTCAACGTCAAAGCATTGTTTTAATTTACACCTCGAAAAATAAAAAATGCTGCTGGCGAGTTAAAAAATGCTATTGGCGATAATTGCGCCGAGCTAATATGAAAGTACGAACTTTTTGCGATCATAGCAACTTTTATGTAGCATTATTCGAAAAAAATATTTTGATGAAATAGGTTGCCAGAAAATACGTTGCCAAATTTCTTTTCTCGCTATGGACCTTTTCTCTATTTCGCCAAGTACCTATACTGGAAAAGTACCTTCATTTATTTATTTATTTGTTGTATTTTAAATTAGATGAATAAAAGACGGCACAGGTGTCATATACGCACTACGTTGGCGCGACTTTTTTCTGACGCCAATGTCATATACGCACAGGGGTACTTAACTGGCGCCAAAGTGTCGTTATTTTGCTTGATATGGTAGCCCGGATGTTGTTGTTTATTTATTAATAAATTGTTTATTTACTTTTATTATTTTTTTAAATTATATAAATTGTTTTGTTCTATAGTTATTAATTAAACTTTTTTTTTATTTATTGTTATTCCCTTTTTAAAAATATTACACAATAACCAATGAGATGCGTTACATTCAGGTGTTGCCATTAAACAATTAACAAATAATCGCGATTTCTGTGCCACCTACGATAGCATAAAATATATAGATTTTCAAGCATGAATTATTTTTAAATTTATCTATCCCGTGTAGCTCGATTACGAAAGATTAATCTCCCTTAAAAAAATGTAAAAAGTTCAGCATTTGTTTCCGTCTAATGTTGCATAACAAAATTAAAACTTCCTCTATAGAAAAATTAATAAAATAATGTAAATAAGAAAACAATTTAACAGACATGTGATTGAACCACGTGCTTAAAGCACTGAAAAGATCAGAAAACTGCCGTAAGTCGTAAAATCTTGGGCTAATAACTCCTGGCATGCGCTGACATGTGAAAGTATCGCTTTTAATAAAATTTAAAACTTTATTTGATTGCATAATTCATATTTTTCAGATAAAAATTCTTTTTGATGTTAGTGGGCAATCTAAAATATATATTACATGTAAAGAAAAAAAAAAAAAAAAAAAAGAATGGTTTTCACTCTGTAACCCGAGGAGCTCGGGTTCGATCCCCTAGTCTATATTATAAAGGACAAACATATCTGTGCGTAACGCATACGTTATTCTGCGAATGGCAACACTTTGAAATTTGAAATGAAATTTCGGTTTTGCAATTTTCGTTACTGCAAATTTTTAAACTTCTAAACATCGCACATTTTAAATTTTTACACCGTTGTATAAGGAAAAAAATGCTCTTTTAAATGCAATTTGTTTGAAAGCTGTATCTCAATTTAATTTTGAGATATTAATTTTTTTGTAGTTTTTAATACATTTTTTGTAATTGTGGCAACGGAAGTCCGCCATTTCTGTTGAAAATCATGGAGGATTTAGAGGGAAAATAATCCCCGAGTAAAGAAAATAATATATTACTGTAGCTTTTGTTGCCGTTTTCTCATAAAAACTGAAAAAAAAAATTGAAATTACAATGCGTGCTATATCAGCGATTTTTTAAGTTTCCAATTCAAAGCCATTTTCAATTTTTACACCGTCAAATAGAGAAAAAAAATCTACTTTCAAATGCAATGTGTTTGAAAATTGTATCTTAATTGACCGAGTTATTACGGTTTTTAAAATAATTAGCTGCCCGTGGCGACCAGTTTGGTCTCCCTTAAATGGGATGCTAGGCATTATATCGTGTTACTTTTATTCATAATTTAATTTACTTGCTCAATCCTTCGCCAAACCGGAAGATTCTGATAGAGAAATCAAGAACTCGGTATTTTTATGTTAGTCGGGCACAGGTGATAAATCGCCAAACATAGTACCCGTCGTATTTTTTCATATTTCTAAAGAAATATGAAATATTAAGTTAAAATATAACCCTTTCGCTCATTTTAAAATGGATAACTTTAATTTAAAACTGAAACATTTCAAATTCACGAATTTCACTTAAAAAAAAAATCTTTAAAAAAGGAAAAAGAAAAGAAAAGAATAAATACCATAAACCATTTAATTTCAACATCAAAGCATTGTTTTAATTTACACCTCGAAAAATAAAAAATGCTGCTGGCGAGTTAAAAAATGCTATTGGCGATAATTGCGCCGAGCTAATATGAAAGTACGAACTTTTTGCGATCATAGCAACTTTTATGTAGCATTATTCGAAAAAAATATTTTGATGAAATAGGTTGCCAGAAAATACGTTGCCAAATTTCTTTTCTCGCTATGGACCTTTTCTCTATTTCGCCAAGTACCTATACTGGAAAAGTACCTTCATTTATTTATTTATTTGTTGTATTTTAAATTAGATGAATAAAAGACGGCACAGGTGTCATATACGCACTACGTTGGCGCGACTTTTTTCTGACGCCAATGTCATATACGCACAGGGGTACTTAACTGGCGCCAAAGTGTCGTTATTTTGCTTGATATGGTAGCCCGGATGTTGTTGTTTATTTATTAATAAATTGTTTATTTACTTTTATTATTTTTTTAAATTATATAAATTGTTTTGTTCTATAGTTATTAATTAAACTTTTTTTTTATTTATTGTTATTCCCTTTTTAAAAATATTACACAATAACCAATGAGATGCGTTACATTCAAGTGTTGCCATTAAACAATTAACAAATAATCGCGATTTCTGTGCCACCTACGATAGCATAAAATATATAGATTTTCAAGCATGAATTATTTTTAAATTTATCTATCCCGTGTAGCTCGATTACGAAAGATTAATCTCCCTTAAAAAATGTAAAAAGTTCAGCATTTGTTTCCGTCTAATGTTGCATAACAAAATTAAAACTTCCTCTATAGAAAAATTAATAAAATAATGTAAATAAGAAAACAATTTAACAGACATGTGATTGAACCACGTGCTTAAAGCACTGAAAAGATCAGAAAACTGCCGTAAGTCGTAAAATCTTGGGCTAATAACTCCTGGCATGCGCTGACATGTGAAAGTATCGCTTTTAATAAAATTTAAATCTTTATTTGATTGCATAATTCATATTTTTCAGATAAAAATTCTTTTTGATGTTAGTGGGCAATCTAAAATATATATTACATGTAAAGAAGAAAAAAAAAAAAAAAAAAAAAAAAAAGAATGGTTTTCACTCTGTAACCCGAGGAGCTCGGGTTCGATCCCCTAGTTTTAATAATGAATAAATTATTAATCATTTTAAATGTTTTCATGTTTTGATTAACATACTAAGGTGAATTTAACGTTCCAACTCTACATATAGTTAATTAATTATTTACTTGTGAATTATTTTAACTGGAAAAGTTAACGAAAAAAGTATTCGAAACCACTTTTTTTCTATTTTTTTTCTTCGTAGAACCATGATGGTCCTTATAATTTGTATTGGCCTTACATTCTCCATCTTCCCTCCCCTCCCTCCCACCTTTCTCTAATCCACAACCCTGGAAATATTTTCTCTGCTTTACTGGAATTTGAATTTTTTTGTTTACTTTTAGTTAAACCCGTTGTAAATAACGGAACTTGCAATCCAGCATTCCGGGTTTTAGAATTTAGTTTTACAGTTTCCGATTCTTCTTGGAGAAATGTATTCATATCTCAGAATTGGAAATCAATAATATAAAGCTATGACCAACACCATTGTATATTAACTCATAAATTTGAGTGCTCAAAGGTATTAAAGATACTAGATTTTGCAAACGAAAGGGTTCGATTATTCTCAAGCACGTGGAAGAAGTGACGCACTGGAAATCTATTTTTAGAAACAAGTTGCGGAGTTACGGGAAAGAGGAAATGAAAAGGAACCACTTTGAGGGGGTGGTTGATTTAAGTGAGGATAAAATAATTACGTTTTGGAGTGTTTAATATTTCCTTGTCGGCGCAATTTTTTTTTTTTTTAATGTCGATTTAAGTGAACGGTCTAAAGCTGCATGTATATTTCCTTAGTAATAAATCAATATTGGTTATACTGGAGCCCAATATTGTGTCAATATTTCATTCATTGGAAACATTTGCAATAGAATACGATACTGGGCGAATATTGGCTTTACACTGAAAATATTGATAATGAAATGGCTAAATATTTTTGATAATATTGGTGCAATACTGATAAAAGATACACACTTCAGTATTGGAATCTTGTGAATTTTTGTCAATATTCGCCAAAATATAAGCCCATAACCGACAACATGTAGCCAAGACGCACTAGAAATCTATTTTTAGAAACAAGTTGCGGAGTTACGGGAAAGAGGAAATGAAAAGGAACCACTTTTGAGGGGATGGTTGATTTAAGTGAGGATAAAAATAATTACGTTTTGGAGTGTTTCATATTTCCTTGTCGGCGCATTTTTTTTTTTTTTTTTTTTTAATTATGTCGATTTAAGTGAACGGCCCAAAGCTGCATGTATATTTCCTTAGTAATAAACCAATATTGGTTATACTGGAACCCATTATTGTGTCAATATTTCATTCATTGGAAACATTTGCAATAGAATACGATACTGAGCGAATATTGGCTTTACACTGAAAATATTGGTAATGAAATAGCTAAATATTTTTTGATAACATTGGTGCAGTACTGATAAAAGATACACACTTGAGTATTGGAATCTTGACAATTTTTGTCACTATTAGCCAAAATATAAGCCCATAATCGACGACATGTAGCCAAGACGCACTGGAAATCTATTTTTAGAAACAAGTTGCGGAGTTACGGGAAAGAGGAAATGAAAAGGAACCACTTTTGAGGGGGTGGTAGATTTAAGTGAGGATAAAAATAATTACGTTTTGGAGTGTTTAATATTTCCTTGTCGGCGCAACTTATTTTTTATATTATTATTATGTCGATTTGAGTGAATAGTCAAAAGCTGCATGTATATTTCCTTAGTAATAAACCAATATTGGTTATACTGGAACCCAATATTGTGGCAATACAGTTGTCCTGTTTAAACGAATGTTGTCGGTTCCAGATATAATATTCGATTATACGGGTTATTTGATTAAACGGGAAATCATAACTGTAATATTTAGTGCGTAATAAAAAGGCAAAATAACCATCTACGGTATATTTAATTAACAGCATGATAAAATCGTTAATAGAATAACATAAACTAAAATAAATACAAATGCTAATATAAAGTAAATACGTATTAATTTAATGTCAGTAGACACATTTATATGGTTTACATTACACTTAATGCAGCTCGTTTGAATTGGGTCAAAACTTTGCTACTTATAATTTACTTTACTTATAAATACTTTATATACTTTACTACCTTAAAAAAATCGTTTAAAGTGGTTTGTTTAAGTGGAATTTTAAAGGAGTAAATATCGAGTTATTTTTCGAATGAGTGCAAAATATCACAACTACCATCTTGAGTCTCGAAGTAACGGCTCATTGCCATTAATGCCTGGTTAGCAAGGAGTGATGGTGGGGAGATCATTTGACCTGTCTATTATACACCTGACGACCGAAATCATTGCCGGAAGAACTGAAAATTTGTTTTCAGCTTAAAAGAACCGAAAATGACAGAAGGTGGAAGGAAATTCAAGCTGAAACGTGCCTTTCGCGAATATTTTCATACATCGGTCACACAGTTGTTATTAGATTAAGCGGGAACAGTTCGTAAAAGGTATTTGGTTTAAGCTGGGAAAAATAACAGAGCCAATAGCAATAAATTCTGTTCCAGAGGATTCTATTCGATTAAGCGGTGTTTTCGATTATTCGTGACCTGATTAAGTGGGGTGGACTGTATTTCATTCACGGGAAACATTTGCAATAGAATACGATACTGAGCAAATATTCGCTTTACATTGAAAAAATTGGTAATGAAATGGCTAAATATTTTTTGCTAATATTGGTGCAGTACTGATAAAAGATACACGCTTCAGTGTTGGGATCTTGACAATTTTTGCCAATACTAGCCAAAATATAAGCCCATAGCAGACGACATGTAGCCAATAAGAACATTTTATTGGTCATGCATTGTTTTAATGCTGGGATTATACTTTTTTCAGCAGATTATAGAAAAGGCTGTAGATTCAAAGTGTTATATATTTTCTAATTTTGGAGTGTGACTGAAAAACAAACTTGCTTTTTATTCGGAAGGGAAGGTGCAAAATAAAGTGATATAGGTGAATTTTATTTTTATAGTTAGTGTAGGAATTGATTAGGAGGATAAATACATGGAAATATTGTTACATCAGTAGTTTATACCCAGTGATGTAATTGCAAACGTTTAAAGGAATTCACACGATATCTATTTTTAGAAACAAATTGCGGAGTTGCGGGAAGGATGAAATAAAGAGGAATCACTTTTGAGGGGATAGTTGACTCGTGAAACACCACGGGGCTCGCTTTAATTACTTTTTCCAGCGTTTTCCTCCCCAAAGGTCAAGATGGGTGTGGGTGATAGTTTAAAGGAAACAAGGGGGGAGATTAAAGGGGGATAGCCTGAATTAGGTTTGATTGTGGAGTTGGTAAAGCATCCATTTTGATGCACAACTACATCATTTTTTAGAAAATTTAGAAATTTCTCTAAAATTTAAAATTTATTTTTATTACCCACTAAAGATTTCACAATTTTCAAACTGCTTATTTGACGACTTTGCCTAGAACTCTGATAAAAAAATGCGCATCTTTAAACATAAAAACTTACAATCAAAAGATAAAACGTAACATTCAAGTGTGACATTTATTTTATCACTTGAGTTCAATAGTATTAAATGTTGCATTTAATTGATGAATAAATTTTCACACATTCTATTTCATATACTTGAAGAATAATCTTTTACATATACTTGAAGAACTCAGAAATATACTGTAGCGTAAAGGCTGCAATTGATTATTGACAATGTTTGAACACTTGAAATTGGTAACTGTTTTTTTAATCTAATATATAATTGAATTATGTTTTCCATTTTCTCATAATGTCAGAAAATCTTTCACAAATTACTATCAAAGTTGGTATTTTGAATCAACATTCAGCACGCAACAGCGTGGGAAAAGAGAAAACCTATACAACAATAATGTAATAAATAATATTTCTTTATCAAAAGATGGTAAACACATTCGATTCCGAACCACTTCAATAAACAGGCATGCAAGTGCCATGAATTTTTCGATTAAAAATGAACCCGTGAAAATGTAAGAAAGTTTCTCATTGGTGGTCTTTGAGAATTAAGGCTGTTCTCAAATCCATAGAAGCACCTTTCTGAGCCCTTTTTTTATTTAGTTTTGTTCGGAAATGCATGAAATTGTTAAATGTTGTTATACCAAAAAACTATGCAATCGAAAGATGTTTTCCGTTTTTTTTTTTTTTTCGTAAACGCAAAAGATTTTTCATAAAGTACTGTCAATATTGGCCTTTTGAAGCAAATTTCCATACGCGACACCACGAGAAACGAAAACAACCGGTTGTCGCATGACCACAATTGCTTATAACTCGATAAATAATTTAAATATCAAAATATTTAAAAATTCATTCCGATTAGAAATCGCTTCAGTTGTCAGGACTGTCAATTAGTATATAGTTTTTTGTTTAAAAATGTCCAAAGTTTCGCGTTATTGAGCAAGGGATTTGAAAACCGCCTTAAAAGATGATCTAATCTCGATCAGATTAGTTCGGATGAGGAAGTTGACATCATTCTCAAATGAAAAGATCATTTTCTTTTATGAAGATAAAATGAGTGAGGACAAAATAATTACTTTTTCGAGCGTGTAATGTCTTTTTTGTCTGTTTGTTTGTTTTCTGTCTCTAAAGTGAAAAGTAGAAAGCTGTACATTTCTCTAGTAGAGAACCGAAATTGGTTGTATTGTGTAAATAATATAGAAATATTGGGTAAATATTTGCTTTGCATTGGAAATATTTGGAATGAAATGCCATTATTCGATAAAAAGGCTTTACACAGGAAATATTCGCGATGATATGTCACTATTACAGAAATAGTGACTTTACAATGAAAATATTTGCAATGAAACGCCAAAACTGAAGAAAAAGGGGTAATAGTAGAAAAAAGGATAAAATATTGAATTCCAATCAAGGCAGTGGCCAATGGAGGGGGGGGGGGGAGGGGATTACAAGGGTTTGATCCTCCTCCGAAATTTCTGTGTAGATGACTATAAATATGCCATTAACTATCACACAACTTAGTCAAGATTCGAAAATCAATTACAAGAGTCCCGATTATACGAGTTGATATGGACCAAGTTCACCTCGGATAAGCAAAAATCTAGGATAAATCGAATTTACACAAATTGTCACCAACTAAGGAGATGAAATATAAATTTTCACTTAATTCATTAATTTTTATGGTGCTAGCTACATTTCTGTTACTTTTAAGATTTTTTTTTTTCCTGCAGTATTACGCTGCTGTATAACTGCCAATTCCTAAAATTTTTCCTTACAACTAAAACCTAATTCAATCGCCGAAATCTAACAATTGTCAACGATTAAATATGGCGAATTTATTCTACCAACCTCGGTGTTCTTTGTTTTTTCTTTCTTTTCTTTTCTTTTCTTTCTATCTTTCTTTTTTTTTTCTTTTTTTTTTTCTTTTTTGTAAAAATAAATTATATATATGTACGTTGGGAATATTTACGTCTTAAACCTTGTTTTAGGTCTTAAAACTTGTTTTAGGTTTTTGTCTCTTTTGTTAATCTTCTCTTTTTTGAGTCTACGATTTCCTTTCTGTACTAGGGACAAAAGCGTATGCATATTGGGAATGTTTTTCAAAATGAATGTCCGTACATTTTTCGTTTCAAAGTTAATGCATCGTTCATTACCCCACATCTCGAAACATTTTTCTGACTAATGACTTAGTCAGAAAAATGTTTTACGTCTTAAACCTTGTTTTAGGTCTTAAAACTTGTTTGAGGTCTTTGTCTCTTTTGTTAGCCTTCTCTTTTTTTAGTCTACGATTTCCTTTCTGTACTAGGGACAAAAACGTACACTCTCAAAATATGGTTTCCTTTTTGGAATCCAAAAGGGCTGCAAACTGTTATACTGTACTGTTAGATACATTTTTTTCAACACCCATTTCCCAGATCACCTTTGCCAAAATATAAATGCAATTTTCTCTTATGTTACTTAGTTGTATGTAATTTCTGAATTATTAAACCTTTTAAAGTTTAAAGAAAGGCAAAGTATGCATTCAATAGAATTTATTTCTGTTCCAGCACTTGCGACGCCCGTAACAAAGAGAAGGCGGGTGCGTCAAGTTGAAACTTTGAACGATGAGGGGGGGGGGGGGGGCGCCAATTTGAAACTTTACCCTGGACGCAGTTTTCTCTTCGCACGCTCCTGAGAGTAGTAAGTAGGTATTACTTTTGGCAGGACCATATAAATTTTCTGTTACACGCAGGTTCTATTTTCACAGTTTTTACTGTATTAAGTTCCATTTGATGCAAACAAACTGCAATAGGCGCAAAAAGAAGTTTACAGAATGTATGCACCATGAAAAACAGGAATTTTAGCTTCCGGCGAGATGGGACTTGAAACAATCCTCAGAGAAAAGATAAGAAGTAGAGGCCGAATCCCATTGTTCTTTTGGTTAGAACTTGAAGCTAACATGTTCCCGCTTCCATCGCCAAAAGGTTGTCTTTTTTGGCGGCGATCTCCTTGTTGGCAACTGTCGGATTTCATTCATGCGAGAGGAACGCCGACGCAAGAAAGTTTAAGCGGGAACCGGAGCAGAAAAATCGGTTTGGCGCGTTTTCTCTACCCACCATCACGTGACGGTGGGCAGTGATCCCGGCTTCAAGAAAGGGTTGCTATTTCTGAGTCCAGTTATATGAGAAGTCTATGGAACAATCAGAGTAAATTCAGAAACCGGATAACACTAATAGACAAATACATACATCCAAAGCGCACTTTCCAAACTGTCGTTAAATTTGGCAATACTTATCAAAATATTTCAAATAAAAAACAAATTTCGAATTAATTGCTTAAAAGGTGCAAAGGCCAACGTAGTGAAAAAGATTCCAAGCCGGGACTCGAACCCGGGCTATCAGTATAGCGCACTGACATTCTACCGACTGAACCACATGGAACGATGCCTAACCTGGAAATTCTCACTATTACAGGTTGGCAAGGTTACAAACGTAGCACAAGACGGAATATTTTCAGCGAGCCACCGACATGAGGCAAACACGAAACTTAAGTAAATCCAGCAATTGAAGTATTTTCATTTGAAATATTGTATGCAAGGCGAAATTTTCTCTCTGAAATAAAATTTCTAAGTATTAATATACTTATCAAATTATTCCAAATTTAATTAAAAGTAAATCGTAAAAACAAGGTGAACTTCTCATTGACATGTCAATTGCCGATTTGGTGAAATGACAAATTTTTCCCCAAACTTGATAAGAGTTCTGGATCGTTTCAGGTTATTTTAGTATATAAAATAATTATACCTCGTTTCCTCGAAAGGAAGACCTATCTTATATTATTTTTTTTCTTTAGAAGACGCTCTAGGTCTTCCTTTCGGTGGAATTTTTCTTCTTTTTTTTACATGTGCAGCAATTTGATTTCCTTCACTTACAGTAAACTATAATTATTCATACACTCATTTAATACAATCTATATTTATGCCTGGTTCATAAATGTTACATAGTTCAATATGATGACCTCACAATGATGTCATTTTCACGCACTTTAATTTTTACCTCCTCCAAAATTACAAAACAGAGTCTCAATACTGACAGAGCAAAATATCATTGAAAAATTATGTGATTCAGACGAAGTTCTTCACACATAAAACATTTTCAGGTCCATGATAAAATGTAAGTTTTTGATGTTCCTTTTTACTAATGGAAGCGTTTCGACATTCTGAAATTAAGTTTAAATCTTCAAACGACATGTTTTTGTAAAATGGCGCAATTTACAATATTTTTTATTCAACCGAGGATGAAATTGCGGCTCAAATTTTGAAAAAGTGAAATGCTGCCAACCGAGAAAATGATGTCATGTTTGGAGAAAACAATCATGACACTGAAAGGTACATTTTCATGGCAAGTTTTCTAATTCAACTTGGCTCCTTTCTTACGCATTATTGAGGTGATTTTTTCATTATGAAATGCACAAATTTTCTAGGTACAAAAAGATTTTAAAATCAATACATTATAGAAATATATGAAAAATCACTTAAATCACTTGAATACACATAAACTAAATTAATATTTACTTAACGCGATAAAGGAGTGATGAGTGATGATTGTTTCATCAAATACAACAAAAAAACTACACCTTTAAATAAAGAACCTTTACAGATTAATTAAAAAAAAATTGGAATAATTTATAAATTAACATTTTACTTGCCATCCATTATCCGAGAATCAATAGAATTGTTCTTATGCAGTGAGAATATATGCAACAATTCAGCATCCATGCAGCTTCCTAAAATTTGGAAAGAAATGCTATGCAGAGTAATGAAACAACAGTATAAAATAATTCACGTTCACAAATATCCATTTTTAACACTTTCCAACAAAGCTGAAAAGTGTTTATGCATTCGGTTTGTCTGTCCGTCTGTCCACGCTCTAACTCCCGTAAATATACTCGGAATTTCAAGCAACTGATAATCCTCATTTAGAGTCATCTAACCATGTTTAGTATTGCATATGAAGTGTTTGGGATTAATAGTTCATTTGCAGGGCTACCCAAAAGAATACCATTATATTATGGTATATGGGGAAAAATCGTTTGCAGAAATTTTTAATGACATTACGCTGTCATTAAAAATCTCTGCAAACGATTTTTCCTCTCGGGTATTGCACTAACACTCTAAAGCGAAAGCTGAGTTCCCGAGGTGGTCATCGCTGTCATATGTATTTAAAGTGATATAAATCACATAATTTCGCTACAAGATTATTAAATAGAATAGGGTATTCATAGCATTTGTCGTTCATTTACAGGGACACACAAAAGAAATCGGTTACGGTACTGTCTTTGAGTAATAATTCCTGAAATGCGTCTTCAATTTCGGCATGCGCTTTTAAATTCAACTGTTTTAATCATATACAGCGCTGCTGAAGGAATTCCGATACTTTTCCGATTGTAGACGGGAACAGCTGAAACTGGGTTTTCAAATGTGTTATGAGTTTCCATTTGGTTGAATTAGACGTAATATTTTAACTTATTAAACTATGAAGTTTTGTTACATTATTCTGAATGTGTTGGGAAGTGTTTCATAATCTATGCTTGACGCATGATTTTTCCCTCTTGTTAATAGTGCAGCATGCTTGAGTTCACGTGATTTTTGTTTACCAGTTTTCAATTAAAAATTTTTCTGCGAAAATACATATTTATTATTGAGAATGTTACCGTCGGAGCAATGAAACCAACGTCTAATATGAATAAATAAAGATATTTTTTTGCCTTGTTAAATGTATCTTATCGCTTTAAGGCTACATAATACCCTAAAAATGACAAAAATATCGAATATTTTTTTAACCATTTGGAAAAATGGTTATTGTCCTCGGTTAGGGTAGGAAATCAAAAACATATCTGAAGCATTTTATTAGTTGAATCCCGCATTTTATTCGTGTTCTGATTGGGTCTATACACTAATCTGTATTTTCATTTACTTTCAACGGACATGGATACTTCTGTTGCCACTATGACAAAAAAGTAATAAAAACTACATAAAACTACAAAAAAAAAAAAAATTAATAACTCAGAAACAAATTGAGATACAGCTTTCAAACAAATTGTATTTAAAAGCACATTTTTTTTCCCTATACGACGGTGTAAAAAGTAATATTGTGGGATGTTTAGAAGTTTAAAAATAAAATTTCATTTAAAATGGGTCCAGGAATATTAATGTTTAATCCATGGCGTACGTAATGTATGACCAGCTCCGTAGAAGTTTAAAAATTTACAGTACTGAAAATTGTAAAACTGAAATTTCTTTTAAAATTTGTTCATGATGGGTTCAGCAATGTTAATGTTTAATCCATGGCGTACGTAATGTATGATCAACTCCGTGCGATTTTTTATGTCTTAAAAGGACATAAAAAAGTTAGTCTTTTAGTCTTTGAAAAAATCATTTTCCAAATGTTCGTTGTAATTTGTTAAATTGCTTTTTTTTTTTTTTTACTTTTCAGTTGTTCATATGGTTGTGAATCATGACTCCAAATTGTAGAACTGAAATCCAAATAGTTTTAAGGATATCTGAACTTTTCTGAGTGTTCTCAGAATGTTCTGAGCATTCCTTTACAAACTTTAAATGCATTTTCTCGGACTTTTATTTTTGTTGATGTTAGTGTTTGCTAATCCCTAAGGCTTTTTTTGTGTTGCAGATAGAGTCTTGAAATTTTTTGCAGACACTTCAATGTATATTTACTACAATAGTTAGTATGGATTTAAGTCTGAGGGTTATAGTTATTATTATTTTTTTAAATGTCAAAGTTAATATTTCCAAAATTTTCGTGTTTTTTTTTTTCAGGTTTCGCACTACAAAAATAAATAAAACTTTAAATAAAAGTTACATCTTTTATTCCATACTAACTTTTGTTCCCAATAATCCAATGAATATAAGTCACTTAAAATAACTAAAAAATATTAAAAATTAAAAATGTTATAAAAGGTTTCGAAAACTTCAAATGTTTTAGAAATTTTTAAATTAAAAAAAAATCGGTGATTGTTAAAACGATTTTTTTTTTTTTTTTTTTTTTTTACCAGAATCAGTTTAATTTTATAATCTCAAACAAAGTCATTAATTATTTTTGTCCCATTTTAATTGTTTCCAAAAATTTTTTTTGAAAAGGGGTACTATGTAGCCTTAAGTAAATATTAATTTAGTTTGATCAATACTTTAAATCAATTATACATTGTTTGGATTGCTTATCACGACCGCGTATTTTTATTGCCTGGGTACTGATTGAAAGGTACTGTTTTAAATAAGTGTGACTTGCTTATTTTTGCGTTACATCTCATTTTTGAGGTAAGTCTTGCTTTTAGGGAAGTTCTGAAATTACGAGCATCCTCAAAAATCATACTAGGTCTTATTTTGGTAAAAACGCGGTGTCTATAAATACAATGTCATTAAGTTTTACTGAATATAAATTATGTTGAATATTAGAAAAACAAACAAACAAACAAACAAAAAAACAATACTTTTGAATATTTTAAGTATTTTTTATTTATTTTTTACACGTATTTATTTTTTAGGTCACAAACACGTGCTTCATATAACTATGCGTCTTTTCGTTTCTATGGATTTCAATGCAGTTATTGTTTAACATCTGTTTCCATCAGTGTACTTGACAGATTGCAACAGGTGGAAAATAAGCGTAAGCGGATGAATTTATACTCAACCCTTCTTTTTTTCTTAAATATTTCTTATCTTCTAACTGTTAAAATAAAATTCAATTCCGAGGTTTATTTTAATAAAGTTTAACTAATTAAAAAAAATTATTTAACTAAATTTTAAATTTCAAAGGGATTTGAAACGTTCTCTATTGTTACTTACTATGGTGAAGTTAAAAGAAAAGAAAAAAAAATGAAAGAAAATTCAATTCCGACGTTTATTTTTTAAAAGTTTAACTAACTAAAAAAAAAAAAAATCTTTAACTAAATTTTGAATTTCAAAGGGATTCGAAACGTTTTCTGTTGTAATTATCTATGGTGAAGTTAAAAGAAAAGAAAGAAAAAAATTTAAAAAAAAATGTTAATTTAAAAATGTTAATTCTGAAAATCATCCCAAAGCATGAGTTGCAATTTTGAGAACTCCAAATATGAAATATTCAGGTTTAGGGTTTAAAATTATAGTATTAAAAACGAGTATTATTTAAGATAACAAAACACACTTATTTTTGGGTATTTTCTGCGGTTATAACTCCGAGTATTATGGGAAAAACATGTCGGAAAACTTTCAAAAATTCAACTATTTTCTTTTTAAATATTTTGAACACTTAGATTTTAGAATAATTGTTTTTGTTACACTAAATATTTAAGTTATGATAACAAGTTTAACGGATCGACATGATGGCTGGCGAAAGTACCAATCAAAACTTTAAAGACACTTCCTTGAAAGTTTTTTATTAATTTTGTTTGTTCTCAAGCTTAAACCATTCAAACTCTAGACCTTTTGTTTTTTGCCAATTAAAGTATACATTTTTTAACTGAAAGAAAAACCATTAAAGAATTAAAATTATTAATAATTTCTGTTTTTTAAACAGTCTCGAAAATGAAAAATTAGTGCCAAAATTCGACCTCAAACTTCAAACTATCACCAGTTTGTGAAATTTTGATTATCTTATCAATTATAGGTTTGGCCGCCAACTAATGTAAAATACTTCAAGAACTCATTTAAATTTTCCTCGAAACAAGGAAATTCGCAATTGCTATTGTCACACCTATTTAGTTTGGCTTTTATAGGCCTTTAAAATTATTTTTATGGGAGTATTAAAATGAGAAACAAGTCTTTGACGAAAATTAAGTCATATTTAAAGCAATACATTTGAAGTCTAATTTAAAATAAATTTCTTATAGCGGCATTATAAATTATTTACTGAGCCATTTTAAACAAGCTAATTTTAAATTGCTGGGCTGATCTTATTAATCAATCACGAAAATAGCCGTTAGCTGTCTGGACAGCAGCTGATTCGGCCTTAAAAACCCTCAGACAAAGGGAAATGAATGCAAACATGATTTCAGGAGATCGCTGCTAGTCATTTAATTACGATTTAATCTTCAGTAATCTTTTCAAAGCAGATCAAATTAGCGTGTTTTTAGAGTCTGCGGCGTCTGGATGGAGGTTGGCAAGCGTAGCTCGTAGGGGGCAGAAACCCCTAGTTATCAAAACTGTATTATGTACTACCGATATTTACATTTATAAAAATTATTTATTACTGCATTTAACATCAAATTTTTAACAATGATTAAAATTAATAATTATTAAACAATTACTTATAAGGCCAATGAAGTTTATTTATATGGCAGAATGCATTTAGAAACCTTTCAAATTATGTTCACCTTAGATTTTAATGTTTCTTTATGTCATTTTAAACATTTAGATAATTTATGATTTTAATCAATGATTTTTTTTTAATTAGTTGATTAAAATCACGATTTAGTCACTGATTAAAATTATCCGATTGATATCGTTTGCAAGTTAGTTAATAGCCAATAGTCATTTAAACAATGAAGAAACAACCAGGCATTTGATAAAATAATCGGCATCTTACCCCAAGGGAAAACAACCGGCATCTTACCCCCAATTGAATTTTAATTGACTTACCCCAATGTATAAGGCAAGACGCTAATTCCCCCCCCCCCCCCCCCCCGCCCACTGATGTGAAGAAACGGAACCGTCCGCCATTTATGCTTTGCAGAAAGACCAGGTACCAATACTCTATAAAAATATCAGATTTATTTCTCTGGTGTTTAAAATAAGACTTACATAGGCAATAAAGAAGTCATATAAAGGATTTTGGACACTTACCAGAAGTATCAAGACGAAATAGTAATAAAAAAGCACCACTTAAAATTTTTAAAAAAGAACGCAAGTGGAAATTAGAGTATGAGTAGGGAACCCTCTTCCTTACAACAGAGCGGCGTTTCCCTACAGCATCTGCGTATATGAAAACTATGTGATACGATATCTTGTACATCACGGCATCTCACCTCAAGTACACTCTAAATAAAATAAAATAAACTTAAAATTTAATCTGAAACACTGCTACTTCGACTGTCCAGCTACACTGTAAAATAATAATAATAATAGTAATAACAAGTTGGAAATTGCTCGTCAAGCGTGGCAAATGAGGTGCGTTCGTACTACAACTAGTTTTATAATTATTTTTGTACCCCATATTTTATTGAATATATATTTTTTTGCACTTCATAAGTGCATAGTCTGTAACACCATTAAAATGCACTTGCAATAATTTTTTCCCATTCCCCGTAATGTAACGAAAAACTTTTGACTGTCCCTGTAATGAAACTATACATCCGATTTTCATAAAATTTTAAATGGCTCGACAAAATTTTGCAACAATTATATATTTAAAATTTCAGACCATTCGGAAGGCTGTGACATTAAAATGCACTTGCAATAATTTTTCCCTTTGGCCGTAATGTAAAGAAAAGCTTTTGACTGTCCCTGTAATGAAACTATACATCCGATTTTCATAAAATTTTAAATAGCTCGACAAAATTTTGCAACAATTATATATTTAAAATTTCAGACCATTCGGAAGGCTGTAACATTATTAAAATGCACTTGCAATAATTTTCCCCATTTGCCGTAATGTAAAGAAAAGCTTTTGACTGTCCCTGTAATTAAACTATACATCCGATTTTCATAAAATTTTAAATGGCTCGACAAAATTTTGCAACAATTATATATTTAAAATTTCAGACCATTCGGAAGGCTGTAACATTATTAAAATGCACTTGCAATAATTTTCCCCATTTGCCGTAATGTAAAGAAAAGCTTTTGACTGTCCCTGTAATTAAACTATACATCCGATTTTCATAAAATTTTAAATGGCTCGACAAAATTTTGCAACAATTATATATTTAAAATTTCAGACCATTCGGAAGGCTGTAACATTATTAAAATGCACTTGCAATAATTTTCCCCATTTGCCGTAATGTAAAGAAAAGCTTTTGACTGTCCCTGTAATTAAACTATACATCCGATTTTCATAAAATTTTAAATGGCTCGACAAAATTTTGCAACAATTATATATTTAAAATTTCAGACCATTCGGAAGGCTGTAACATTATTAAAATGCACTTGCAATAATTTTCCCCATTTGCCGTAATGTAAAGAAAAGCTTTTGACTGTCCCTGTAATGAAACTATACATCCGATTTTCATAAAATTTTAAATAGCTCGACAAAATTTTGCAACAATCATATATTTAAAATTTCAGACCATTCGGTTGGGTAGCTTTTGCTCTGTTCTATGCGGATTGACTTTCGGACGGACTGAACGACGACTATAGGTGCTACATATTTATATAATTACGAACGCACCTAATAAACGGACTAAAAAACGGAGATTCTACTGGCAATCGAGACGCCAGTACTATTTGCGTATATTTACGGAAATTTTTCTGTATTTTATGGGGGAAAATTTACGCAAAAATACGGAAATAGTACCGGTGTCTAGATTGCCAGTAGAAAAACTCCGTTTTTTATTCCTTTTTTTTTTTTTTTTTTTTTTTTTGTACGCATTTTAAAATGTAAGTGACGTATGAGAACAGTGTGATGTAATAAAATAAATGAACTGCAGTCAGTAATAATATATTTTTTTTGCTCTATTAAGCTCAATCCAAGAAACTGCTATTTCTACTTTTAACTCTAATAATTGTTGGCTCTCTCATTTTCAAAACGAAGTGACGTATTTGTATAAATAAACAGCAATTAGTTATTAAAATATTCTCTGACGATGGGCTTGGAAAATACAGCCAGAAAGTACTAAGAAGTTTTAAATAAAATGTACACATTTAACTTGTAACATCTCTTTTATTATTTTAGTCGCTTTTTAAGTAAAACAGTGAGCTTTTTAAAGTTCGTATTGTAGGGTAATTCCGGGATTTGTGCTGCACATTTTTTTGAATTTGTGTATAAAGTCCCATAAAGTTAAATGTACAACGCATATACTGCGACAAAAAAATTCAAAACAAATTATTAATATTTTTTAACAATTTTTTTCTAAAACATTACACTGCGGCGCGTCACCCGTATAATCAGGCTGAGACGCCGCACTTGTGCAGTTGTTATGCCGCGCTTGTAATAAGAACAGAATGAAATTATAAATAAAAATATTAAAAAAAATATTCATATTTGGACTATAATTAACGATGTAATAACAAAATGAAACTAAATGAGTACAATGAAACGTATTAGTAGATTCAAATTAATAATTGTTGCCTATTTTCACTATTAAAATTATCGACTTTTTCTTTTTACATTAAATTTTAATTGTTATTTCAGCAACAACGTAACATCAATGTATTAGAAAGGGCAAAGAAGAAAAGTAAAATTGCGTTTACATAATTTATGTATTAACCCTTTCGGGACCGCTGGTATTTACACAAATTGTATTCGGTTGGTACCACTTTTTAAAAAGAAGTTACCTTTACTTAAATAATCATGAAAGTGCTCTAATTAAACAAAGCAAATATTACTTTTCTTTTTTTCTGGTGCCAGAAACAAATTTTGTGAGCTCTTTATGAAGGTATTTATATCCACCTATGGTCCCGAATGGGTTAAGATACCTGTTTTTTTTTACTACAATCTACAGAAAAAGGTGTCGAAAAAGAACAGGCTTTATGTAACTACATTGAAACACATGATGCAACGAAGCCAATTACACTTCCTCTTTTTTTGGGGTAGTTTGCAAAGAGCGTGTGCGTTATGCGTAACCCAATTTTTCATTATTATCATCTTGACGTGCATGTTTCTTGCACTTCTGACTTTTTATTTTCCCGCTTTTCTCCTTTGGTTTTAGTAAACTTGATAACATGCCTAACATGGTTAGTCTGTGCAAAAAGAAAAGGAAAAGTTAATAACACTCAATCATCCCGTACAAAAGAAACTGCGGCATGTATACCGGAATAGCAGTGCGGATAAATTTTCAAGTGTAGTATATGCACCTCTTAAGTGAACTAAATTTTGGCATGCATACACACTCAGAAATGAATACTCCAGATTTCACGAAATTTTCTTTATTTTTGACGAAACAGTTTCCTGGGAAATGCTCCGAGCGAATATTTCGTCAAATTGATGAAATTACTTTCTTCACTTGCATGATGATATGAATTACGTCAAAAGTTGGCTGGTGGTACCATCTATCGAGCAGTTTGGAAGCTCCTATAATTACTGACAAACAAAACTGGAAACAAAAAAATCACTTCTCGTTTTCCTCGGGGCGCTTCGAACCCACGCCAAAGGCCGTGGGCGTGGAGACCGTTGCTCTTCCAACCTCGCTATTGGAGACTTTTAAATATTTGCTTTCAAATTAATGTAACTTCATTACATTACGCGGCATAAATACTGCGTGTTTACGTTTTTATAAGGTAGATTGTGATTTTATCGGTGCTGCTATAATTTCTAAAAGTTTTAAGTAAGGCTAATTTATTATTATGGTTTTCTCATGGTCAATGAATAATTATAATATGGCTTGATTAAATAATTTATTAGTGAAATTTTCTTTGCTTAATGAATGGTTAGAATATGGTCTGGTTAATTTGTTGCTCACAAATAACGAATTGTGAAGTGCATATTGCGTGAGATTTTATCACTTTGAGTTGAGGGATAAGATTTTAACACTTTACTGTTTATAAAGAGGAAAGGGATCAATTATGTTTATTTTTAATTTGATTGAAAAAAGAATATACTTCTTAAATAAATTTTTAAGAAAGATATCGTGGAAGTTTGAAATTTTATTAACCAAATTTTCTTTTTGAATTGTTTTGAAGAACACAGGAAATTTATTCTTTTCGAATTAAAACATAACGAACAACATATAAATAAATAACTAAATAAAAATAACAATAAGCATTCCTAAAAATTTTAAAAGCTAAAAAAATAACTAATGAAGAAACAATAACTACCTACATTTCAGCATTTTCTAAAAAGCACTAAAAAGTGCTGTTTTAAAATAAATTATTACAGGACTAACATAAACAAGCAAATATTTGTTTGCTAAAATCGCAGGATTTGAGGAGGTACAGCAACTGTTTCCTTAAAATGCATTGAGTCTCACCGTGATTGAGGCAAAACTTTCCTCAAATATTTCAGAGTTTACCTTTCTGATAGGAAATGATTGTCGAAAACGACGAAATACAGCTCAAGGATTTCTGAATCGTCAAAAGTGAGAGTTTTATTTCTGAGAGTGTGTAGTTAATAGATTCAAATCGATATATCATATACAGGGCTGCCGAAAAAATTCGCATAATTTTCCGATTGTGGATGGGAACAGCTTAAATTGGGTTTTGAAATTTTTTGCGTTTCCATATGGTTGAATTAGACGTAATATTTTAATTTTTTAAACGGTGCCCTTTTTTTACATTATTCTGAGTGTGTTGGAAAGTGCTTCATAACCTATGCTTGACGCATGTTTTTTTTTCCTACTTGTTTTCTGCTGGTACAATTGCTTATTTTCTAAAGTGCCTTCAAAAACAGATTTTTTTAGCAAATTCTTAGCGATTTCATTAAGAGATAAGTTTTATTTCAAATCTTGTTTCTTTAATATTATGTTTTATTTTGAATTAAACTGCTTTTTATTTATTCTATTACATTGTAAATAATTTGTTGGATAAGCCAAAAACTTAAAGAATTTATGTATCAGAAATGTTCATGGCCCACTACTGGAGCATAATATTTTTTATTTTTTCTGAAGAATATATTTGGAAACTTTGAATGTTTATTTTTATACATGAAAGTTAGTACTAGGCCAAAAAATATATATCTTTTGACATCCACGAATTTAGATAAAAATGTAAATAAATGTTCTTAAGTGGCCCATTACTGATGCATTTACCTTTTTGTTTTTCTTCTAACGGAAGCTAAACGAAAAAGTCCTAAAATATTCCATAAATTTTCAAAACATCCAAAAATAAAACAACGGTCTGTTGTCCAACTCAGTATTATATTTGTACAGTCGTGAAAAAAAAGTAAACACCCCCTACTAACTCCTAAACAAATTATCGTAGAAGAAAGTTACTTGTACCGAACGATTGGAAATAAAGTCTACTATTAAATGATGTATATAAAATTTGCTTAGGGGGCCATCTACATATTAAAACGAACCATAACTTTGTTTTTTTTTCAATGAAAATACCCAATTTTAACGAGACATTTCAAATCTTCGGTTCAAACTATGCCTAGACACGAAATTTCAAGTCATTTGAATGATAAGTTTTTGAATTATAAACATTCAAAATTTAGTGCTTCTGACGTTAAATTACATTTTCATATTTTTATTTATATCTCCTGAAATTATGCTCCTAATGTGCTAGTTTTTGTGCAGCAATAATACTAATATACCCAAACATAAATACGCTGAATTTGCAATTTTTATAATTTTATGATATGAATTATGAAATTAATATTCGAAAAAAATTATGAATTTCAACCTATAATTTTTTTGATGGATTTAGATTTATTAAGTCCTGCTTTATGGAAATCCAAAATTTCACAGTTTTCTTCCAAGTAGTTTTCAAATTGTGCTTAAAAACGACAAAATGATGGTTTGAGGGGCCGTCTATAATAGAAGTGAATAGATATTTTGAAATTTCTTCTGCTGTCCTGAAATCTAGCAGGCTTCATTGACTTGATGCCTTGATCAAGATGAGGCTCTCTCGGTTAACAATCGAGTTCCAAACTTTAATTTGGACACAGCCCTTAAAATACGCTCGTTTTAAAATAATTAATTTCTCAGAAACTTATGGTACGAATTGCATAAAAATTTGTTTTTAGGCTAATTGAAGGGTGTAGAGTTTATTTATGCTATCAGAATTGTGTACTGCTATTGAGAAAAACAAAGTTATGGTTCGTTTTAATATGTAGATGGCCCTCTAAGAACATTTTATATGCAGCATTAAAAAGTAGACTTTATTTCCAATCGTTTGGTACCAGTAACTTTCTTCCACGATAATTTGTTGAGGAGTTAGTAGGGGGTGTTTACTTTTTTTTTTCCACGACTCTACATAATTTTCACATTTTGAATTTTATTCTGATAAAAATTTTGTAAATATAAAAGTATTGATTGAAACCTTATTGAAAAAAAAATCCTTCCTGAGTTAATCACGATTCTTCCTATATATATATATATATAAACACAAAATAACACAATAGTTTATATTTTACGAGAATTACAACAAAAGAAAAAAAAATACCTTTTCTTAGGTTTTGTAACATATTTCCCTTATTGTAAGCTTGAGAATTTTAATCGCTGCATGTTAGAATAAATGTCTTAAAGAATTTTTTTTTTTTTTTTTTTTTTTTTTTTTTTTTTTTTTTTTTTTAAGGCTTCCTTGCTAAAAAGGTTTAAAACAAATCCCTGGTCAGTGAACTCGCCTTTCTCTAACAATGGGAAGACGTAGATTGGAGTTTCCTTCCCATAAAAAAAAAAAGCTAAACAATCCGTTTTATTGATTTCCATAAAAATTTGAAGAGTATGAAAGTCTAGACTGGTTAACCAATAATTTGAATGGGGATTTTGTAATCTCTTTATTTCTTCTTGATCCACAAAATGTATAGTTATATGTTACCATTTGTTGCCAGTATTTTTCGATGTAATTTATTTAGGCGGTCAAATACCTTTCAATCATTCAAAAAATATATTTTCTCCTCCCTTATATTCAAATTTATTCAATCTGTAATATTTTTGAGAAAAGTCTAGTAAAAATGTGGTATTTGAACAAAATTTATGATAAAAAGCAAAACAAAACAGCAATCGGAATATAAAAAAACAAGACCGTAAAATCATGCTTCCAGCATAGATTTTGAAACACTTTCCAAAAAATTTAAAATACCGCAATAAAACACTTCATAGTTCATTAAGTTGAAAGATTACGTCTAAATAAACAATTTGGAAAACGCATGATGCATTGATAGCTCAACTCGGCATATACCATCAACAGTTGGACAAATATCTGAATTTTTTATGTAGCCCTGTATTTGAACTATAGGTATCTTTGACTACATGGCATGCTAAAAGTTATTTCAGTTAAACGTATAACACAGTTGATAATTACAATTGTGTAATTTCCGCCAAAAAAAGAACCGTACTTGAGCACTTTCACACCCACTGTGAACCAAGTCTGTAAACAGATACCATATACAGTAGAACCTCTTTTATCTGAAACTCTTTTAACCGCAACTGTCGGTTAACCGAAATCCCTTTTTAAAGCTTTTTTAACCATTTGGAAAAATGGTTATTGTCTCGTCAGGGTAGGAAATCAAAAGCATATCTAAAGGTTTTTATTGGTTTAATCATCATTTTATTCGTTTTCTGATTGGTCTATACAGTAATCTGTATTTCCCTTTACTTTCAACAGAGATGGACAACAGAGTGTTGCCACTATGACAAAAAAGTAATAAAAACTACAAAAAAAAATAATTAATAACTCAGAAACAAATTGAGATACAGCTTTCAAACAAATTGCATTTAAAAGTATATTTTTTTCTCTATACGACGATATAAAAAGTAATATTGTGGGATGTTTAGAAGTTTAAGAAATAAATTTCATTACAAATTGGCCGTCAGATTTCTTGGAAATTTGACGATGGAAAAGCCTTTTCCCGAACAGTCAATGAAATGCTTGGATAATACGTAAGTTTCAGGTGGATAATACGTACAAATCGCAGGCGATTTCTGTCGCTTGCAATTTTTACGTGTAATAACACTATTAATGTTTAATTCATGGCATACGTAATGTATGATCAACTCCGTGCTAATTTTTATGTCTTAAATTTTAGTCTTTGAAAAAATCATTTTCCAAATGGTCGTTGTAATTTGTTAAATTGCATTTTTTTTTTCGCTATCACATTCCTTGTGTGCAAGCGTTTCTTTCCGAAGCACAAGTGCAGATAAATATTTTGTATCCCCTTTCTTAGAATTCCTTTAACTTGAGCTCCCGCAAACTGCGGAATCAACTAAAACACAGAGAGAGGAGGGAGAACCAGAATGTGTGAATGTGGTCTAGCAGGAGAAGAAAACTAACAAATTAGCAATTCTGAAGCTTTTCAATACAGTATTTAAAAAAAAAAAAAAAAAAAAAAAAAAAAAAAACCTTCATGATAGAGCTTCAAAACAAAGGCAATCGAAACTAGGACAAACGAAACTTTGTTTCAACCCTTGTGAAATACATAAAAGGTACTTAATTTCAAAATTAAAATTCAGGTAATTTATTCTTGTTTCTATTTTGCTATTACTTTATTTTTATTAAGCACTTGTTACAATAAGAAATGCCGCATGTATTTGCCCTTACTCTTAAATTTGAGGCATGTTCGATTATCCGAAAATTTCGATTTTCCGAAAGAGGGTCAATCCCAATTACTTCGGATAATCGAGGTTCTACTGTATGAGAAAATATGTAAAAACAGACTTGGTTCACGTCAGGAGTATATAAAACAGATTTTATGCACCTTGTAAATGGACACTCTCTCTCTTTTTTTTTTTTTAAATGGACTTGGTCTATATGGTTGTAGTGCAATATCATTAAAATACACTTCAAAGGATTTTTCCTATGGACCGTAAAGCAACTGATTACTTTTGAGTATCTCTAAACAAAACGTAAATATTACACATTTTCTAATACTTAAATTTGCGGTGTGACTGATGAGGAGCCTTAAGAGACTACTACACACTAGTCACACAAAAAGACCCGGATGATAACGTTAATCCTATGTGGAAGTTATTTTCAAATATCTCCCTTGAATTTTGATATTTTCGAATGATTTTTTACCATAGGTTAGCTGAGGACGATCTACAACCGGGCTAGTTTTTACTTTTTCGATTTCAGTTATAGTTTTTTTTTTAATATTAGGATAATTTCAATTTCAGAACCGGTTCAAACCGGTTCCGAAATTAAAAGTACTTTTTTAAAAAATATATGAAACCGAAAAAAAAAAAAAAAAAAAGTAAAAACTAGCCCGGTTGTAGATCGTCCTCAGCTATCCTATGCAAAAAAAAAAAAAAAAAAAAAAAAAAAAAATCATTCGAAAATATTAAAATTCAAGCGAGATATTTGAAAATAACTTCCCCATAGGATTAACATTATCATCCGGGTCTTTTTGAGTGGCTAGTGTAGTCTCTTAAGAGGCCACACTAGTCACTCAAAAAGACCCGGATGATAATGGTAAGTCTATGGGAGCGATAATATTTTTTTTTCTTTTGCATAGGATAGCTGAGGATGATCTACATCCGGGTTAGTTTTTACTTTTTCGATTTTGGTTTCCGATTAAAAAAAAAAAAAAAAAAAAAAAAATGATTTTCACTTTCGGAATCGGTTGGAACTAGTTCTGAAATTGAAACTATCCTAATATAAAAAAAGTCAAAACTAGCCCGGAGGTAGATCGTCCTCAGCTATCCTATGCAAAATAAATCATGTAAAAATATTAAAATCCAAACAAGATATTTGAAAATAACTTCCCCATAGTATTAACATTTTCATCCGCGTCTTTTTGAGTGACCAGTGTGGCTCTTAAGTTGTTTTCCATCTCCGTTAGTTACTGAAAGGTAAAACCTGTTTTACAGTCAAATATGAACTTACTTCATGATTCGTCATTCTCTTTTGTAACCGATTTGAACTGGTTCTGAAAAAGAAACTATATAAAACAAGTTTGAAATTGCACGTCAAACGTGGCAAATGAAGTGCGTTCGCTCTATACCTAGTTTTATAAATATTTTTTGCACCGCATATTGTACTAAATGTATATTTTAGTGCACTTCATAAGTGCATATCCATTTCATTCTGTTCGAAAGGCTGTAACATCATCAAAATACACTTGAAATAATTTTTTCCCATTTCCCGCGTAATATAACGGAAAACTTTTGACTGTTTCTGTCATTAAACTATACATCCAATTTTCATAAAATTTGAAATGACCCGACAAAATTTTGCGACAATTATATATTTAAAATTTCAGACCATTTGGTTGGGTAGTTTTTGCTCTGTTATACGCGAACGGACAAACAGACATATGGACTGAACGACGACTATAGGTGCTACGCATTCATACTAATACGAACGCCTAAAAACTGTTATAAAAATAGAAAAAGTACAAACACACAATAAAAGATCTCACAAACCTCATGCATCCTATGCAACAAAATCATTTAAAAACATTAAAATGCGACCGAAAACTCTGTAAACAACGCACACATAGAAGGAAAATCATTAGCCGTCGAGTTTCTCTGAGTGACTAGCGTAAGCTCTTAACCCTTTCACCGCCAAAACTATAAAGTATGTATTTTCAAATTTCTTGTTGAAAGTCGTTTGTCACCATAAATTCAGAAAATTAATTTTCGATTAATTAGATTGCAAAGTTTTTGACAATAAATAAGGCAATTTTTTTCATTCTAAAATAGTGGTAGCAAAGTAATTAATTTAAGCAAGAGCAATTATTTTCACCGTTGCGGCAACGCAACGGGTTAAGTTATTTTCCATCTCTGATGATCAGTGAAAGGTAAAACCTGTTTTACAGTCAAATATGAACTTGCTTCATGATTCGCCATGCAGAGGGTAATTTAAAGAATGACTAAAGGTCGATTAAGGCTTGTGATAAGTCAGACTGCGAATCCCCCAATCTAATGTTAAACCTATGTGCTTCGAATGGATATGTATTTTTCAAATGTCTCCTCGGAAAATTTTAATCTTCTTTTTTCTGTATGCTCTTCTTAAGGGGGTCCGGGACACAAAAATCTTCAAATTTTGCAAAAACATTTTATTTTATAAAAAATTTGTCTGTTTTTTCCTGCTGAAAATGACATTTAAATCATGTTTCTATCTGAATTAGAACAAAAAATATTATTTTTTTAGTTTTGGTTTGTTTTTAAAATCTAGCTTTAGAGCAATGGCTGTCATGGAAACGACTTCTTGTAAAAATGCGTTTTTCTTCATGATAGGTTTTTCTCACCATTTCTCATATTTAAATTCTTATAACTTGAGAACCGTTAAAGATACAGGATTCAAACTTGAAACATATCTTTTTCAATTATTTTACTTTAATGTTGATTCAGCCTATTTGAAAAAAAATTATTTACGTTTGAAAATATGATTTTTTTTTTTTTTTTTTTTAAAGTTGCACCACTTTTTTTGAAATTTTTTCGTTCAATATTTTTTTTTTATTTTTATAAATTAATATTTTTAAAAATAAATTAAAACTTATATATTTCTAATTATTTAAATGAAAAAAAAATTGAAATTCTATAAATAATATTTTGAGTTATAACGATTTTAAATTACCCCAATTTTTTAATAAATTTTAAATTTAAATTAAAAAAAATTCTGAGAAGTTTTATCATGTGATTTTGTTTACAGATGATAAGGTTAACCATCATAAAAAAATTCAGAATTTTAACTCAATAAATAAAAATTATTTTAAAATGTGTCCCGGACCCCTTAAATAATGTTTCTTTCTTTTTTAGCGGGCAAAATATTTCTAAAATATATAGTTAGTTTTATTTCAGATGCTAAAATGTTATTTAAAACTCGTCTGATTCAATTAAAATTTAACGCTCAAATTATAAGTGTATGAGGCATTCTCACAAAATTTTAACTTTTAGGAATAAAAAGCTGGTAAAATTAAACTTAATAAAATAACATTTTAAAACTTATAGACGTGTCCCTTAATGATTCAAAATAAAGAAAAAATGGTCATCAGCGAAGTTTTTTTCTTATCTAGCTGAGGTTTAAGTTAAACTGTCGAGTTTAATTTTCCCTTACCATTTTACCTCTCTAACTTTTTATTTTCTTCTAAATTTTTACTTATAATGAATTTCCATAGTACCCACAGGACATTCAAATAAGAAATAATAACAATATAGTATTTTTAGTACAAAATTTTGGTATAACATTGTCTTAAAGGGATGTTAAAGAAGGGTCGGTAAGGGAAAAAAGTTGACGGTAAGGAAAAAAAAAGGGAGGGTAAGGGAAAAAAGGGGACGGTAAGGGAAAAAAGGGACGGTAAGGGAAAATAAAGGGACGTGAGACGGTAGGGAAAATTACCAGCTATTTTTAGGTAAATCTAGTTAAGACTAAGTGATAGCTACAACGTTCATTGATTTTCAGCAACAATTATTTACATTGGATTAAATTTAAATAAAATTTTAATTTACCTCGAAAAGTGCAGGAATAAAATTGGGGACGGTAAGACTACCTATAAAGTCACGATGCTTGAAATTGATATTTAAATGCTGATGTAAATTCGGAAGTAAATTTCCTGTCAAACAATTTTAGCCACTCTTTCTCCAGCATACCTCTGCATGAGAAAAACGTTGAAAAAAAATTCTGTGGCTGAATCTGATGTGATTTTCTGTATAATTTTAGCAAGAGGGATAGTAAGGAATCTAAAATCTAGGTACAGAGTTTAAAAAAAAGTAACAACCGTAAAAATGTGTGCAGGTTAATTTTTTGCTAAATATTTATAAAACAATATGGTCCTAGTTTCGGGAAAAAATTATATCGAATTACTTTTATTGAAACAATTTTATACAGACAGCTCCAAACTTAAAAATCAGCATCAGGGACACGGGACGGTAAGGAATTTTGTGATATATTTGGACCCCCAACATCGTCCAAAACTTATTTATCTCGTTAATATTGTTATACAGTCATGTAATGGGATGTTTTGCAACATAAAAAATAATAATTATTATAATAATAATAATAATAAACAAGAATATGAACTAAAATAAAAATTATTATTCAGGGACTTAAAAGTCAAAATTATGTGAGAATGCCTCACATATTTTAGAAATATTTTGTCCACTAAAAAAAAAAAGAAATATCCTTTAAGAACAACATACAGAAAAATGGGCAAAAATTGTGATTTTCTGAGGAGATATTTGAAAAATATGAGTATTTTCTAAGCCCTTAGATTTAACATTAGATAGTGGGATTTGAGATCTGACTAATCAAGAGCTTTAAGTCTAATAATAATTGAAGTGAATGACTGAACTAAAAAGTAAAAATTAAATTTAAAAAATCAAAAAACCCGACTACGTAAAAAGCGAATTAATTAATTATTTCTCATCAATGTAAAACTATTTTTTATATTACTTACCTATTTTTTTTATTTACTTGTATTGAGGACTTTTAAGTTGTGTTTAATTGTTAGTTCCTATCTATAAACACTGTTTTGATGAGGCCTATAGATGACTATGATGGTTAGAGTTGCAGTAAAACTAAAGATCCTTCCTACACAACTTCCAGGTTGTATAATATTTAAACGGAGCTTCTGACTGTAAAATAGTCAATGAAACATCGTGTTGATTTGGAAAGACCTATCCAATGATATTCCACTCAATAGGACGCGTAAAAAATTATTTTCGACTCTAACGCCATTTTGTATTTTATGGCCGCCATTTTGAATTTATAAAAACAAAACCTATAACCATCGGACGGTTAAGACGAATCGATAGAGACCTCATTCATTAAAATCTATCCAGTCGTTTGGATATTTCGAGGGTATAAAGAAATCCACATACCAAGATACGCGTGAAACACATAACCTTTCTTGGCAGTCGTGTAAAAACAAATAAATACTATAAAAATGCAATATCCGATTATACATTCGTATGTACATAACAATTATTCAAAATCCAAAATCTTTCTAATTTAAAATTTTATGTGTAACTTTTTTTTGTCAGCAATATTTATTACACTCTTGTATTATTACTTTTAAGTAATTAAAAAAAATACAACACACATTGTTAAATGCCTATTATTTATTTTAATGGATTTTTCACAATGCCTTTTTAAAATCTTTTTCAAATAATTACACAGTACAGTTCAGTTATAGCATGTTTATTAATCACATATTATTTAGTAATTATAAATTAAAACATTATTTATTTCTAACGTTTAATACATCAGTTACAAATGACGAATTTTAAGCTCTTGTAAAATAAATCCCATTGTTAAATATTATTAATTATATATAAAATATAACTATCTCTAATTGTCTGATAGTTTAATTCGCAAACTCCAAAAATAATCAATAACGATTTTGAAATCCATTGCATTTTGAACATTTGATGATTCTCTCACTTCTAGTTAAACCGATCGATGAAATATTAACAAAAGATCGAATAAGGGCTTTATTAATAGTTAGTTAGCTCCAATTAAAACATTTCAGAAGCCGTGATACAAAACAGGTAGATTCACAACTTTTTGGCCATTGTTTTTATTTAAGCTATTATTTTTCCTGTTACACTGGGGCTGAAATAAATGCTGCTTGGGTTAATATTATTTGGTATTTATTCAATGATATAGAAATCATTATTCATTTCTCTATTTTTATTTTTTTTCCGGAATTTTTCAGATTTTTCGATGGAACTTCTTTACTGATGTTTCTTTTATGTGGATTAAAAAATTAACTTTTTAATAATAAAAGATAAAAAAAAAGTGAAAAAACATAGTTTAAAGCCTAGTATTTATGATTAAAATAAAAATAGACATGCGATAAAAAGCAGGAATTAATTTTAAATGTAGATAGCAAGACAGCTGTTTAGGATTTTCTGAAACTCAATCTTCAGTTTAAGGTTAAACAAGAAAGAAAAATCATGCGTTAAGCATAGATTATGAAACACTTTCCAACGCTTCCTGAACGCTTTAATAAAACTTCATTATTTAGGGAAATAAGGTAAATAAAATAACTAAGTAACTATTTTAGAAAACGCATAAAACATTTAAAAAACTGATTTCAGCGGATAACGTCCATATCCAAATAGGTATTCCAATTCTTTTGAACAGCTTTGATCTTTAAGTGGACTTATATACTATATAATTGGAAATTTTAGTTTAGCAAGAAAACGCATAACGGGTTGAAATTTCTCTTTCAGCAATTTATACTAATAGATGGAAACATACTTGAATACTTTTGTACAGTCCTGTAGTTTACCTAATACCTTTATTATACGCCACTATGTAGCTAAAACTTAATTCAAACTAAAACACTATTAAAACTACTGAAATCACGTATTATCATCCATGGAAGGCCATGTATCCATTTTCTTTGCGTGGCCCTGTATATCATTTTATTTATATTCTACAAACTTTTGTTAGTAAACTAAATGCAGTTCAGCGTACAAATACATAACTCATTTAAAAGCCACCTTTAAGCAATTTAAGCTCATTCTCATTAACCCTTACGAATTCTTTTGTGTAGCCCTGTATATGAACTACAGCATTTGTACACACTATATAGTGTGCATAAATATAGTGAAACATAAAAGCGCATATCGTAATTAAAAATGCATTTCCAGCGATCAATGCTAATATACAGTACTTCGAATAAAATATAGTATCTGAAATATTTTGTTTGTCCCTGTAAATTCTACGCACTTATGAAATTTATGCATGCATTTTATGCACTTATGCACTTTATACATGAAATAACTTATAGTAAATCTCAGCGACATATATAAATTTCATTATATATGAAATACTTTAGGATGATTGAAATACGCCGAAAACAATTCTCTCCCTTTACCATTAAGTAACGGAACTATTTTGTGTGGCCCTGTAAATGAAAATAACTATTCTTTGCACCGCATATTCTTCAGAATGCATATTTTAGTGTATTTCTTTAATGCAAATCAATTTTATTATGTTTGAAAGAGTGTAATACCATTAAAAATCATTTGAAACGATTTTTCCTGTTGGCCGTAATGTAACGGAATACTTTTGACTGTCCCTGTAAATGAACTAAACATGCTACAAACTTCATTTGAAATGCGGATCGTGCTATGGTTGTGGTCACTAACATCCAAAAATTTCGTAGCGTATTAGTGGCGTACATAAAAATCTTTAGATAAAATACAGGATTATAGAAATAAGTCAAGTGATCCATTTACTGACAAAAATTGCTGAATATACTAATTTCGCAACTATGCAATGCGTTTTCTATCTAAACTAAATTTTTGCATACTAGGTAAATTATATGCAAATCTATAGTTCATATACAGGACTATACAAAATTATTCGAAGGGATAAGGATGCTGAAATTCAGCTTTGAAATGTGTTATGCGTTTTCTAAATTGTTTACTTAGGTACCTTCTTTACATTATTATAAAGTAAAGTTTTGTAAAGTATTCTGGAAGTATTGGAAAGTGTTTCACAATCCTTTCTTGAGAAATGATTTTTCTTTTTTGATTTTCTTTAGAAAGACGTAAAAAAGGGTTCTATTAGAACACATAATGGATATTGCTAGTTTATTATTAAATTTCAACAAATGCATTACATGTAGAAAATTCTTGTTTGTTATTAATTTAAATTTAAAATATATTCTTTCATCAATAATATTTACTTCATTTTCTACGAATAATAATAAAAAATAATCAGTAAAATTTAATTCATCAGATAATATCTAAACAATTATTAAGAAAAGTTAAGAACAATTACTTTAAGAATCATTTCCATATAGAATATTTTTACATGAAGAGGCGACGAAAAGCTTTTTTGATGCTTTTCTTCATTTTTTTTTTTTTTTTTTTACTCTTTATCGTTCCGTTGCATCATAAGCGCAATTCATTAGTCTAAAATGTGTCTCTAACATCCCTTCTAGCCAGACCATCAAAAAGATGCGCTCAACAATTAGTGCAACAACCCCACCTACCGCCTGGTTGGACTCTGCCATCCGCACTTCCGGTATTTTTTAGGGGAGTGCTTCCGCTGACAGGAACGGCGAATCGATGGGCAAATGTGACGTCACATTATTTCGCTCGTTTCGTGGGCGGAATCGATTAGAACACCCTCCTTTCTCCGTACTCTTGCTTATCCTGAGGAAAGAGGCCTGACGATCAAGCCTAAAGTTAAGAATGGGTGACAGAAGGGGGGCAATAGAAAAAATTGGGGAGCTAGGGGGGCTGGATATTGTCACTTCAAGGTTTTAGGGGGGCATTTAAGGCATGGAACCTATTGATGCTGAAAGACTGCATTTTTTAAGGGAAAAAAAAGATAGGTGTTCAGCGCCATCTGAAGAGGTGTGACTGGAGTGTTTAACGGGGCAGAGGTCGTAAATGGATTTTCTTAAAATAGAACATTGTAGGCCAGAAGGAAAGTATTTTTTTTTCGACCACATTTTTTAAGGCGGTATGCAGACAGTTATTTATTTTTTATCGGAAATAAAGAAATAGATTTTTTAAAACTAGGTTTTTTTTCTTAAAATCTCGATTAAGTCCCACTCCCCCCTCCCCGCACTCAACAAAAATCCTACATGCAAAGCTTTAGTACTTTAAGGCTGCGTTCAAATGCTTTTTTTGCTATCATGCAACACTTTTCGCGGAAAGTATTCTTTTCTACCCTTTTGTGGTTTATTCACAAAAGGACGAGGACATTCAACAATGGGTTAGGAGATAAGAAGATTATATCAACCTGACGGAAAGGTCTTCCTATTGCAAGATGTCCTTCAGTTTCCTTTAAAAGCCATTAAATGATGAAAAACACTGTTTGACCACAAAAAAGCTGCCGATCTGCTATATGACAAAAATGATACATCTATTTGGACTTTAAGGCTAAAACAGACAGATCAAAAGCTCTGCGGTGTTTTTAGCTCTGGTCATGCGGTGCTTTTCATGTTTCATTACTTCATATTATCCGAAAGATCCATCTCCGCCTCTTTGCATTGTTGAGACTCCCCTTTCTTCTGTCGATAACCACAGAACGGTTGGAAACGAAAGGCCAGGAGAGTGACTTACGAGATTTAGACGGGTAAAGCAAATAATAGCAGCCTTATATTCGTTGCAAAATCTTGTGGGCGATTGTATATCTTGCTCATATTTAGATTAAACGCAACCCCTTCCCATATAAAAGCATTGGAAGAGTTTTTATGGTGATGTATTAATATTTTCAAAAAATCGCAAATTATAAACTAAATACATTATATAATTAAGTGATGTCCAAACGCATATGAGAGAAAAAAAATAACATAATTACATGATGTCCCTTGGGAACTTTTAACGGATGTAAATTATTCCAGTTTTGCTTTCTTTGTTTCCGTATACATTAATTACGGGGTTTTGATTTTGATTTATTTTCTTATTTATTTAACTTTAAAATCTACTAGACTAAGTATCTCTTCCATTTTGAAACATTGGAAGTAGCTTGATAAAAATGGATTAATAGTAAGACAACTAAGTACAAATTAGAAATTCTCTAATTAATATCCAACCGCATATAAAAAAAAATATATACAACTGCAGGTGGCCCAACGGGAGATTGTATTGGGTATGAAATTCTCGGTTGCTTTCATCGTTTCCGTGCATTTAGTTGCCGTTTCACACTTTCCAAAATATACAACTGTGGGACGCTACATGGAAGCTTGTATTGGGTATGAAATTCTCAGTTGCTTTCACCATTTCCCTGCATTTAGTTGCCTTTTCACACTTTCCAAAATATACAACTGTGGGACGCTCCACGGAAGCTTGAATTGGGTATGAACTCCTCAGTTGCTTTCACCATTTCCGACCATTTAGTTGCCTTTTCACACTTTCCAAAATATACAACTGCGGGACGCTCCATGGAAGCTTGTATTGGGTATGAAATTCTCAGTTGCTTTCACCATTTCCCTGCATTTAGTTGCCTTTTCACACTTTCCAAAATATACAATTGCGGGACGCTCCATGGAAGCTTGTATTGGGTATGAAATCCTCAGTTGCTTTCACCTTCTCCGTCCATTTAGTTGACTTTTCACACTTTCCAAAATATACAACTGCAGGAGGCCCAACGGGAGATTATGAAATCCTCAGTTGCTTTCACCATTTCCCTGCATTTATTTGCCTTTTCACACTTTCCAAAATTTACAACTGTGGAACGCTCCATGGAAGCTTGTATTTGGTATGAAATCCTTAGTTGCTTTCATCATTTCCGTGCATTTAGTTGCCTTTTCACACTTTCCAAATTATACAACTGCGGGACGCTCCACGGGAGCTTGTATTGGGTATGAAATTCTCAGTTGCTTTCACCCTTTCTCTGCATTTAGTTGCCTTTTCACATTTTCCAAAATATACAACTGTGGAACGCTCCATGGAAGCTTGTATTGGGTATGAAATCTTCATTTGCTTTCACCTTTTCCGTCCATTTAGTTGCCTTTTCACACTTTTCAAAATATACAACTGCGGGACGCTCCATGGAAGCTTGTATTGGGTATGAAATTCTCAGTTGCTTTCTCCATTTCCGTCCATTTAGTTGCCTTTTCACACTTTCCAAAATATACAACTGCGGGATGCTCCACGGGAGCTTGTATTTGGTATGAAATTCTCAGTTGCTTTCACAATTTCCCTGCATTTAGTTGCCTTTTCACACTTTCCAAAATGTAACTGTGGGACGCTCCATGGAAGCTTGTATTGGGTATGAAATTCTTAGTTGCTTTCACCATTTCCGTTCATTTAGTTGCCTTTTCACGCTTTCCAAAATATACCGCTGTGGGACGATCAACGGGATCTTGTACTGGGTATGAAATACTCAATTGCTTTCATCATTTTCATGCATTTAGTTGACTTTTCACACTTTCCAAAATAGTTGAAAAGTATTTACGAATTTGGCTTGTCTTCTCGCATGCCTCTTTGTCCGTCTGTCCATGCTCCAATTCGCGGAAATATAGTTGGATTGACATGTAAAATATATATGTTACTTAAGGCTTGTTATCAGCCAGGACGTAAATTCACCTCTGTAATGTTAAACCTATGGGCTTGGAATACATCCTTATTAGTCCCAGATACGCTTTTTCTTTCTCCCAGCTTATTTTGTCTCCAATAAATAACGTTACCTTGTATAAGCCAGCCATAAAACAAAAGCCGATGTTTCATTGTGTGATTAAATACTCTACAGCATTTTTTAAAACTTCTAAGCATCGCACATTTTCAATTTTTATACCGTCGTATTGGGGAAAAAAGGTACTTTTTTATCCAATTTGTTTGAAAATTGCATCTCCATTTATTTTTGAAATATTAATTTTTTTGGTAGTTTTTTGCGACATTTGTTTCATTTTGGCAACTCAAGTATTCTATTTCTATAGAAAGTAAAGAAAAAATAGTTGAAAAATAGCAATTATATTTTCTTGTTGCCATTTCCCCATAAAAATTGAAAAAATGTAATTAATTAAAATACGTGCTATTTTGAGAAAAATATAAATGAATGATTTATGATAAAACATGGAGCTATTGTAAATTATATTTAATTTTAAGTATCTATATTAATGCAAATGACGTCATTTTACATAAAATAAAAGCGTGTGCTTTAAGTCTTAAAATTGAAATATGTTTTGCTCTACAGTAGAGTCCCGATTATTCGAGTCCCACTTAACCGAGTTATTTTCTTCTGATGGACTGGTGGACTCTATTTTATGAAACAGCCATTATAAATGAAGCGTTAGGTGAAGATGAAAGATCAGCCGTAAAAAGTTAGAACTCTAATTTTCTGGTCAGAATGGAAAAAAAATGGCCATAATTCTTTCGTGAAAAAAAAAAATTATGGCCATTTTGTTTTCTTCCATTCTGACCAGAAAATCAGAGTTGTAACTTTTTACGACTGCTCTTTCATCTTCACCTAACGCTTCATTTATAATGGCTGTTTCATAATAAGAGAAGCCACCAGTCCACCAGAAGAAAATGAAGTAATGGAAATGTCGGGGGCGACACTAAATTCTGAAAAAGCAGAATTTATGTTCTCTAGTTTTTCAAATTTCTCCTCGAAACCATAGAAATTTTACCTTCTGTTTTCTGTATGCCGTTATTGAAAAATGTTTCTTTCTTTTTTATTTGCCAAAATGTTTTTAAAATATATATTTATTTTTATATTTTAAGTGTTAAAACCTAAGTCAAGCAGGCGACTGGTAATAAGATTTTAACACTTTAACCCTTAAACGCCGGGTGTTGCTTTTCGGCAACGTACCCAATTTAGGCTCTAAAATACTATTAGACTAATATTGATGCTATAATGAATAATGCTGCCAATAAAATACATTTTGAAAATACTATTAAATCGATTTTCAACATGTAGATGACAACACTTGTGCTGTTTAAGAATAAAGATTGACTTATTTTTTCAATTGTTGCTACTTGTTCTTTTTGTTTTGTTTGGAAGCTTGCGAAATAACCTATTTTCTTCTGCAGCGAGCAAGTAAAATTTATTTTTTATTATAGTTCCTAAAATTCTTGTGTGTTTAATATTATAGAATTTTATCTAGGAAAATTATTTTTTTAATTAAAGACCAGTATTGCCGATTAGTAACAAATGTGTTTTAGCCGTAAACCATATTTAAAACAAAATATGATTTTTTAAACTATTTTTCCCATGATTTATTTAAAAAATGAAAGCCGAAAAACATTATTACAATGATTTTTTAAAAATCAGGCGTTTAAGGGTTGAATAAAACTAACAATTTATTTTTGAAATATTTTGTCCGATAAAAAAGAAAAAAACATTCTTCAAGAAGAGCATGCAGCAAACAGGAGAACAAAATTTTCATTTTCCGAGGAGAAATTTGGAAAATACGGATGCATTTTAAGTCCATAGGTATAGCATTAAAGAGAGGCATTTCCAGCCTTAATGATGAGAGACTTTAAGTTTACCATGGCATGCTCAGTATAAAAAATAAAATTTGTAGCATTTATAGTTCATTTACAAGAATTCCCAAAACAATACTGTTACATTATGGTTTGTAGGAAAAAATCGTTCTTGGCGTATTTTACACTATTTCAAACATATTAAAATTGGTATACATCACTGAGGTGCACTAGAAAATGCTATATTTCAAATGAAAATCAAATTTCAAGGTAATTGCTTAAGAGGCGCAAAGGCTAACACAGTGAAAAAGATTCCGCGCCGGGACTCGAACCCGTGCCGTCAGTATAGCGCACTGACGTTCTACCGACTAAACCACATGGAACGATACCCAGCCTGGAAAATTTCTCACTATAATATGTTGGCAAGGCTACAAACGCAGCACAAGATGGAATATTTATCGTGAGCCACCGACATGGGGCAAACACGAAACCTAATTAAATCCAGCATCGATAGAAACTATATTAATACATGGAAATTATTGCAGAGAGAAACATTCGCCTTGTGTACAATATTTCAAATGAAAATCAAATTTGTCGGTAGAACGTCAGTGCGCTATACTGATGGTCCGTGTTCGAGTGCCGGCGTGGAATCTTTTTCACTGTGTTGGCCTTTGCACCTCTTAAGCAATTACTTTGAAATGTGATTTTCATTTGAAATATTGTACACAAGGCGATTGTTTTGCTCTGGAATAATTTCCATGTATTAACTATAAAATGCTTACTATAGAATATGATATGCATAGCATTTATCGCTTATTTACAGGGACACACAAAAAAAAATTCGTTACAGTACTGTCTATAAGAATTAATTGCTGGCTGTGTGTTTTCAGTTGTTGTGTGTGTTTTTAACCCCTTGAGGGGCGGTGGGATATATTTTATCCCACCTACGATTAATAAAGATTTGCAACAGAAAAATTTTATTAAATTTTACTTCTCTAACTTTGGTGGCAAAAAAGTCGTAGAATTGCTTTTCCTTATTTTGCAATAAATATTTTTGCAGATTCCGGTGTGAATTCAACATTACAGAAACGCAATTACTTGCCCCTCAAGTGGTTAACTATTTTTTTGCATATTACTTAAAGTGTCTAAATTCTATAGAGCATATGTAGGGTTGCACATATGAATTCGAGTACATTACCATTTAACTATTTGATTACGGGGTTGGGACATATTTCATACCAGCGACAATTTTTCTATCGTATTCTTACCACTTTTAGAATAAGAAACGCTACCAAACACGTATACTGGAATATTTTCAATAGAAATCTGCCATAAGGAAATTTTATTGTAAATTGTGGTACGAGTGAATATAAAAATAGTCGTCTGTCCTAGCCAGTAATCAAAATGTTCATGAATGAAATTGCGAAGGGGATTTTTCATTTTATTATGCATTTCCAAACTTAACGAAATTTTTGCAGACTATATGTAATTACATATAGAAATCTATAGATTTTTACAGGGCTCACTGACAAAAATGAAGTATTCAAAAATGAGTAAATCGATGTACTCATATCGAATTGAGTATTTTTGGATCAAAAATGAACCTATGTTTTCTCAGTTATGAAACATCACATGTTATCAAATCCAAAAAAAAACAATAATTTTGTATCCTGTAATGGTTTATTTCATTTATGGCGGTATAAATAATGTTTATTAATGAAAATATTAAATTATGTACAGTATTTTAAAATAATTTAAAAGTGCTTGGAAATAATGCCCTTGTCCTAAAAATATTCGATTTGTGTATCTTGTTAATAATTTTGCTAGTTTTCTTAATAAATAATCAATGAAACGTTTCTTGTTAATAACATTGAACGGGAAATATATGTCAGTGCATTTTTACTTTAATTTTTTGGTTTACGGGGCCAGTACATAACCATTCATATTTGAACACAATCATGGAATCAAAAATGAGTAAATGTGTTTCTCAATTTCGAGTACATTCGGATCGGAGCTACTTTGAGTACGTGACGTATTTAAAATTGAGTACTTTTTATTCAATTTTGAGTACCCATTTTTTTCAGTGCTGTACCAAAGAATTGGGATATTTTTTGTACTATAGATGATAATTACTGAAATAAGGTTTTCAAATATTTTATGCCCGGAGCGGTCATCCCTGTCATTCCTTGGATACATAGACATCATCTTTTACTTCATTAAACAGTGAAATTTTGCTACTGTATTCTGAATGTGTTGGAAAGTGTTTCATTTTCTATGCTTGATGCTTCATTTTTCTTTCTTGTTGTATATTAGTATGAGCGTTCTAACTGTTTGAGACAGCAGAGCATCATCTATCGGTGTTATTTGACAAGGAAGCATACCAAAATATCTTTCGTAGATTATGAAACACTTTCCAACGCTAACAATATATTATTAAAAAGTTTCATTTTTTCATACAATGAAATAATATATCTAAATAAGCAATTTACATACATACATAGTAAAAATCTATTTTAACCCATTCGGGACCATGGGTGCATATATGCACCCTCAAAAAGTGCTTACAGCGCTCGAGTTTGGTACCAGTAAAAAAGAAAAGTAAAATCGATTTTATTTAATCACGACATTTTCGAGTCAAATAAGTCAGTTAAGTCAAATAATTAACAAAAAGTAAGAAAAATCATGCGTTAAGCATAGATTATGAAACACTTTCCAACACTTCCTGAATGCTTTAACAAAACTTCGTTATTTAGGGAAATAAGGTATATAAGAGAACTAAGTAACCATTTTAGAAAACGCATAAAACATTTGAAAAACTGTTTTCAGCAATTACCTTCCATAGCAAATATGTATTCCAATTCTTATGAAAAGCCCTGTATTTTTTCTATAGGTTGATATACATACTATATAATGGAGAAATTTAGTTTAGCAAGAAAACATATAACAGGTTGAAATTTCTCTTTCAGCAATTTATACTAATAGATGGAACCATACTTGTATACTTTTGTACAACCCTGTAGTTAACCTAGTACCTTTATTACACGCCACTATTTAGCTAAAGTTGAATTCAAAGTAAAACACTCTTAAAACTACTGGAATCACATTTCCAGAAATTATCATTTATAGACGGCCATACATCCAATTCTTTGCGTGACCATGTATATCATTTTATCTATGTTCTATAAACATTTCTCAGTAAAGTAAATGCAGTTCAGCGTAAAAATGCATAACTCATTTAAAAACAACCTTTAAGCAATTTGCAGTCATACCCAGTAACCATTTCGAATTCTTTTGTGTAGCCCTGTATATGAATTACTGCATTTATACACACCATATACACTGCACAAATATAGTGAAACATAAAAGCACATAACATAATTAAAAATGCATTTCTAGCAATCATCGCTACTGTACAGTACTTCGGATACAATATAGTATCTGAAATCTTTTGTGTGTCCCTGTAAATGCTATGCACTTCGTATTATACATGAAATAAGTTATAGTAAACCTCATCCACGTATATCAATTTGATTATACATGAAATAATTTAACATAATTAAAATACGCCGAAAAAAAATTCTCTCCACCCTATATCATTGTGTAACGGAATTCTCTTGTGTAGTCCTGTAAATGAATAATAACTATTCTTTGCACCGCAGATTCTATAGCATGCATATTTTAGTGCACTTGATAAATGCATATCAATTTTATTTTGTTTGAAAGCATGTAATATCATTAAAAATCATTTTAAACGATTTTTGCAATGACAAATGAGAAGAAAATGCATCGAAAACGATTTTTCCCACAGACCATAATGTAACAGAATCCTTTTGTGTGTACCTGTAAATAAACTATAAATGCAACACGTTTCATAACCTATAGCAAACATGTTGTAGTGCATCTCACTGCTCTTTTTTAATTTCAATATGCTCATTATGAAATATCATAACATCATTAAAATGAACCGGAAACGATTTTTCCCCCTTAGATCATAATGTAATGAAATTGTTTGTGCGTCCCAGTAAACGAACTATAAATGCTAATTATTTGATACTCCTGAGAAAGCATATTGTAGATCACCTAAGGGACACATATCAGTCTCATTATGTTTCAAATCCAGTAACACCATTAAAATGCACAGCAAACGATTTTTACCCCCCCCCCCCCCAATAGATCATAACGTAACAGAATCCTTTTGTGTGTCCCTGAAAATGAACTACAAATGCTACACACGAAATTTTCTGTGCCAAATAACTAAACCTCAATAACATATAAAACTTAATATGGCAATTCTAGTATATTTACACGATTAACCCTTTATCTACTGACGGTACTTATAAGTACCATTAAAATAACTTGTTATAAAATTCAATTAATACATCGAATAGTAGTAATATAGTTTAGAATGAGTTATAGATACATTACTTTATCTTATTCCAAAAGCACCATGGGTTACACAAAAAAAAATTATTTTTAAAAGGATGATTTATTTTGCCTTTGCATCTTTTCAGCTTTCTTGGCGTTGGGGGAGGGGGGGGCGGAGGGAGGAATTTTTCAATTCGGAAATAATTCTATATTTCTATTGTAAGAACATTATATTTGTACATTTCGTAATTCTACAAAATACTTAGAGAATTATTTAAAATAAAAGAATTGAGTGGGGTTATAAATATTGCACAAAATCCCCATAAACTGAAATTTAATTAATCCTTGTAAATCCTTCAACCCTTCTAAAATCCTTCTAAAATTTATTAAATGATTATGTAAATCTTCTAGTGTAGTTTCAAAAATTCACGAAAAATGCTTTAGAAGATAAAAATTTCATGAATTCATAATTCAGTACATAAAGGGTTAAAGTTTAGCCAGACTGACAGAAAAACCGAATTCACAAACACTTTCAAACTTCGGAAAATGTTTAAAGCATACCAACAAACTTTTACAGAAGTTTTCTGAATCCTTGTAAACAAATCCTGTTATATGACTTATTAACCATAGAATTCAGTTCCAGAGTTATCATATAGCTAATCATTTTCCAAAGTGGGATAGTAATAACGCTTACGTAACTCCTCTAATAAACCTGTAAAGCACATTTTAACTTCGATTAACTATCAAAATATGAAAAAATCAATACATAGCAATACTTGTTTCTGCCGTGTTCAAAGAGAATATTTTCTTCCGTATTTTAATTTAGATAATAAATTATTTAAAATTAACTAATTTTCCGTACCGAATAACTAATCCTCAATAACATGTAAAACTTACATGGCAGTCCTAGTATATTTACACGATTACAGTTTGGCCAGACAGACAGCAAAACCGAATTCATAAACACTTTTCAACTTCGGAAAATGTTTAAAGCATGCCAACAAACTCTTACAGAAGTTTTCCGAATCCTTGTGAACAAACTCTGTTATCTGACTTATTTACTATAGAATTCATTTCCAGAGTTATCATATAGCTAATCATTTTCCAAAGTGGGATAGTAATAACGCTTACGTTACTCCTCTAATAAACCTGTAAAGCACATTTTAACTTCGATTAACTATCAAAATATGAAAAAATCAATACATAGCAATACTTGTTTCTGCCGTGTTCAAAGAGAATATTTTCTTCCGTATTTTAATTTAGATAATAAATTATTTAAAATTAACTAATTTTCAGTGCCAAATAACTAATCCTCAATAATATATAAAACTTATAATGGCAGTTCTAGTATATTTACACGATTAAAGTTTGGCCAGACAGATAGAAAAACCGAATTCATAAACACTTTGCAATTTCAGAAAATGTTTATAGCATACCGACAAACTTTTACAGAAGTTTTCTGAATCCTTGTGAACAAACCCTGTTATCTGACGTATTCACTATAGAATTCACTTCCAGAGTTATCACATAGCTAATCATTTTCCAAAGTGGGATAGTAATAACGCTTACGTTACTCCTCTAATATACCTGTAAAGCATATTTTAACTACGATTAACTATCAAAATATCAAAAAATCAATACATAGCAATACTTGTTTCAGCTGTGTTCGAAGAGAATATTTTCTTCCGTATTTTAATTTAGATAATAAATTATTTAAAATTAACTCTTCCACATAAACCAGTATTTATGTGAAATCTGATAGCCTTAAGTTTAGAATTTATAAACATTTCTAACTTATTATCTACAGAAATCAGTTCTAGAGTGATTAGAAAGCCAATCAGTATCCAAATCCAGATTGTAAGAACACTTAAGTTACTATTCTAATGAGCCTGTCTGATTCTAAAATTTTTAACTCCTACCACCCAAAAAAACTCGACTTCATTTACATGATTTTATATTAAATTTAAAACAAATTCCAATGAATTTTGGCCGACCCTGTGTTAGTGAATAAATCACTCCACTGTAAAAATATTAGTGAATTTAAATGGATGATGGAATATGGATGAATTTAAATGCTTTGCAATTATGATTCTTTATCTCTTATTGATTGTTTACGTCATAAAGTTTTAACGATTAAAGCATTCTAAGTTTAAAAATGTTATAAAAGTGATAAAATACCTTTATTTAGATTGACGAACGTTTCATCGCACAAACGGCGACATTTTCAAAACATTCATGATAGAAATATTTTTGCATTTTTTTTTTTTTAAACAATAACTTAGTAAATAATGTCACAAGACCTCATGCATAATGAAGATCCGTGCAAACGTAAAATAAAATGAAATTGGGTATTTGTGAGCGTGGATTAATTTTTACTATTGCTATTAAAACTGTACAATATCTCTTTCCAAATTTTAGGGAACTCAAGGGACACTGAATCATTGAAAATATTCTGGTTGCGTAAAAATAGCTCTATTGATTCCTGGATAATGGATGGTAAATAAAATCTTGACGGATAAATTATTCTGCTATTTTAAAAATCTATCCGTAAAGGTTCTTTGTTGCATAATCTGCCAAAGCTGTGGTTCTCATGTTATATTTGATGTCTGCTATATGTTCTTTTATTCTAGTTTTAAGTTTTCTGCTTGTCATATCTATATAAAACTGCATTGTTCCATCTTCTTTGGTGAAAGGTATAAACGGAATTTCAACTCATTTGAATGATAAGTATTTGAATTATAAACATTGAAAATTTAGAGCTTCTAAAGTTAAATTACATTTTTATATTTTTATCAATATCTCCTGAAATTATAATCCTAATGTGATAATTTTTTGTGTGGTTATAACACTAAAAAAACAAACATAAATAGATTAAATTTTCAATTAAAAAAAATATAATATGAATTAGGAATTATGAAATTAATATTCGAAAAAAAATGTGAAATGCAACCTACAATTTTTTTTTTTTTTGATAGATTTAAATTGTTATGTCCTGCTTTATGCGAATCCAAAATTTCACATTTTTCTTCTAAGTAGTTTTAAATTATGATGAACTAGTCGGATGTGGCAATCCCAAAACTTTCTTCTATCTCATACATGTTAACACTTCCTGAAAAATGCAGCTGGTTAGATGATTTATACCAAAATCTTATCAGCAACAAACTTATATCAACTTCTAACAGAATCAGAAGTTTCGTGAAAATCCGTGCATTAGTTTTAGAGTAGAGTTATGGCGGAAATAAAAAAACAAATTCTGCATAGCCGTGCCACGTGTTGGGCGATATATACCGAAAACTAATAAGCAACAACGTCAGTCAACTTGGTAGCTGAATCTGAAGCTTGATTAAAATCCGTGCATTAGTTCTTGAGATAAAACTATTGCGGGAATCTGGAAAAATGCAGCATAGCAGCGCCACCTATTGGGAAATTTACATCAAAACGTAGTCAGCACTAACTCCTATCAAGGACTAACTGAATCTGAAGTTTGATGAAAATCCACTCATTAGCTCTTGAGATAACAGCCATTGCGGAAATAGTGAAAAATGCAGTATAGCAGCGCCACCTGTTGGGCGATTTACACCGAGACGAAGTAAACATCAACTCATATTAAGTACTAACTGAATATGAAGTTTCATAAAAATCCGTGCATTAGTTCTTGAGATAGAGCAGTTGCGGAAATCATAAAAAATGCAGCATAGCAGCGCCACCTTTTGAGCGATTTGCACCAAAAACTAATCAGCACCAATTTATATCAGGGACTCACTGAATATAAATTTTTATTAAATTCCGTGCATTAGTTCTTGAGATAGAGCGCCCACAAAATTTGTGTCACATACAGGCATACGGATAGACAGACAGACAGACTCACAGACATACATTTTGTAAAAACATGTTTTTCGGGATCTCTGACCCCTAAAATATGTAAATCCGTCGAAAACCGGAATTCGAAAATTTTCATGAATCCAATACTTTCTTCTTGTAAAGATAGAAGAAAGTAAAAAACGTAAAAATGATGGTTTAAGGGGGAATGAAGTGTAGAAAAGCATAATTTGAAAAAAATATATTTTACTCATTTTATTGAAACATTTGGCTGGTATAGTTGAAACATATTAAATGAGTGAAATGGTCATATTGGTAAGAGATAATACATTAAGAGAAGTGACTCAGTCACTCTGTAGCATTTTAAGAATCGAATACCGAATTTCAAATTGGGTACAGCCCCTAAAATTGCTTCATTTTAAAATAATTAATTTCTCTGAAACTGATCGTGCGAATTTCATGAAAAATTATATTTAGGCTAATTAAAGGGTATAAAATGTACTTATGGTGTCAAGCTTGGGTACTACTATTGAAAAAATACAAAGTTTTGGTTTGTTTTGATATGTATATGGCGCAATAAGCATATTTTATTTACATCATTTAAAAGTAGACTTTAATTCCAATCGTTTAAGCAACATTCTTCTACGATAATATTTTGCAGAGTTAGCAAGGGGTTTTCTTTTTTTTACACGACTGTACATTTTTATTCACCATCAATCGTGTACCATTTATTGGTACTAAAATGGTGAATGAAAAAACATCCTTAATTCATTACATTTTTTATATATATCTCAACCTGGTTTTTAAATGTAAAGTTGGAATTTTGTAATAGATTTTTAACCCACCTTCCTGATGTGCTAGAATTATAAAAATTGTGTTTACAGGAGTGTTTACGATGACAATAGAACACTGTAATTATTAAAATAATAAAGCTTTGTAAAAAATCACCATATAATAAAATAAAACATAGGACGCGTTTCGAGTTAAAAATATTAACGGCACGTCATCAGCTACAGTAAAGACGTGTCCGAAATGGGACAAGGTCAAAAATGAACTGAAAGGTGGAGGACAGAGCTTGCAAAGAATGCGACAGATGGCGCTAGCTGAAAGGATCACATGCAGAAGACGAAAGTGTTGCCAAAATGATAGAAGGGAAATTGATAGGGAAAAATGGAAATAAAAGAAATAAACAAAATAAAATAAAAGAAGTAAATTAAAAAATATAAATATACACAATAATAATAAATAAATAAATAAATATAAAAGAATAAAACAAGAATTTATTATTATTTATATTTATATTTTTTAATTTACTTCTTTTATTTTATTTTGTTTATTTCTTTTATTTCCATTTATGATATATCAATTTCTCTTCAATCATTTTGGTAACACTTTCGTCTTCTGCATGTGCTCCTTTCAGCTAGCGTTATCTGTCGTATTCTTTGCAAGCTCTATTCTCTACCTTTCTGTTCATTTTTGACCTTATCCCCTTTCGGACACGTGTTTACTGTAGCTGATGACGAGCTGTTAATATTTTTAGCTCGAAACGCGTCCTATGTTTTGTTTTATTTTATGGTGATTTTTTACAAAGCTTTGTTATTTTAATAGTTTCATATCGCCAGTTTTTGGTGCTGTTTCGCTGCAACATTGTAATATTGTTATAACTTAGTTATAAATTAATACATTAATTTTCAGACATTTTTCTGTTAGCCCGCCACAGGTGGTACAATGCCAAATATTATCTATAACTCGTACAATGGTATACGAATTGAAACAACATTGGGTTTACTGATGCGCCAATAAATTCTTACAACAATAAGACAAATGGCTTTGAAACTGCAACAATGAAGGAGATTAAAGGTTAAAAAATAGAAAATAAACTATGCATAAAAACATTAAGAGTATAATATTTAAACAAAAAATGCTTTTATCAATTAGTAGCACGATCCCTCTAAGCAGGGACTAACTCATCTGTGTTCAGATGCGGAAAATGAGCATAAATCCTGCAATTCAATGTTTCATAATCGTTCGTTATTAGTGTTAGATGAAAGGGAACTTTTTTTACCCGGCTGCAAAGAAGGGTTATGTGTTGCACGCGTATCTCGGTAAGTGGATTTCTTTATACCCTCGAAACATCCCAACGGCTGGATGGATTTTAATAAAAATGTCCCGATCGATTTGTTTTAACCGTCCGATGGTTATAGGCAAGGTTTTGTTTTTATAAATTCAAAATGGCGGCCGTAAAATACAAAATGGCGGTAGAGACGAAAAAAAAATTTACGCGCCCTATTGAGTGGCATATCATTGTATAGGTTTTTAAAAATCAAGATATGTTTCATTGATTATTTTACAGTCAGAAGCTCTGTTTAGATATTACACAACCTGGTAGTTGTGTAGGTAGGATCTGTAGCTTTACTGCAACTCTAACCTTCATAGACATCTATAGGCCTCATCAAAACAGTATTTATAAATAGGAACAAACAATTAAACACAACTTAAAAGTCATCAATACAAGTAAATAAAAAAAATAGGTAAGTAATATAAAAAATAGTTTCACACTGATGAGAAATAATTAATTAGTTCGCATTTTACACAGTAGGGTTTTGTTATTATTTAAATTTAATTTTTACTTGTTTGTCTTTCTTGTTAGTATAATAGGAAAATGTTTACTAAATATCACTTATAGAACCGGAGGAAAGTATAAAAATTTAAATTTCGTAACTTTTTAAGAAATCTTTTTTATTAATCAAAACGACTTTAAAATAATTTTTACCTCTTTTTAAAACATTTTTGTAATTGGTATTATATTCTGTGACTAACGGTTTAGACAAGGGCCATTGGACACCGTTGAGAGTGAACATCTTCTATATTCCTTTTAATGTGCGTTTAAAATTTCATATCCAAAAGTTAAGTAGATGTGGAATTATTGAAATCCATAATAGGGCCACCTTTTATATGTTATTTGTAATTTTAAAGGTATTTGACCTCTTTAAAAAATCATTCGTAAGAGGTTAAATTAAAACACAAATAAATAAATTATTTAAAATTACTCTTTTGTCGCTTAAAAATATTAATGTATTTATATTCATTTTAATTTTCGAACTTAAATATTTTGATTTTTTTTCTTTTTTTTCTGCGAAATTTAGTTCTAATTTCATTTGAAAGTCAATTATTTTTTTAATTCGGTGTTTAATTGAAGCTCAAGTTTCTATTCTGATAAGTTTTTAAAACTACTTTCACCTTTGACAGACTGTCGAATGCAAATATCGGATAAGAAGAATATACATAATATTAAAAGGAAATACTTATTCCTGTTGTACTCGGTATCTAGTATTTCTTCAATAGTTTAACGTAAGAAATGGTTTAATATTATCTTTTCATCACACATAAGAATGAGATTATTCTTATTCATTTTAGTAGCCTTAATTTAATAAATAAGTTTTCTTACTTCCTATTATCCTTAGAATTTTGTTTTAGAGGTTATTTGAAAGTCAATTATTTTTTTAATTCGGTGTTGAATTAAAGCTCAAGTTTCTATTCTAAAACTACTTTCACCTTTGACAGACTGTCGAATGGAAATATCGGATAAGAAGAATATACATAATATTAAAAGGAAATACTTATTCCTGTTGTACTCGGTATCTAGTATTTCTTCAATAGTTTAACGTAAGAAATGGTTTAATATTATCTTTTCATCACACATAAGAATGAGATTATTCTTATTCATTTTAGTAGCCTTAATTTAATAAATAAGTTTTCTTACTTCCTATTATCCATAGAATTTTGTTTTAGAGGTCATTAGAAATTCAATTATTTTCAAAATTCGCTGTTCAAATAACGCTTGTCTCTATTCTAATTAAACTGCAAAACTGCTTTTCCCTTTGACTCTGTTGAAATGGGAAATCACTGAAAATGAATATTTAATCCTGCCGTACTCTGTGTAACATTAGCACTTTGACTAAAAAAAAAAAAAAATGGTTTAATATTAAAGTTTCATCACAAAAAGAGAGATTTTTTTAAATTTAATTTAGTAGCCTTAATTTCCCTTTTCTCAATAAGTTTTCTCACTTCTTATTATCCAAGGAATTTTGTTTTATAGTCATTACAAAGTCAATTATTTTCACAATACAATGGTGTAAAACCAAATTGTTCAAATAACAATTGTCTCTATTTCGAATAAATCTGTAAAACAACTTTCACCTTTGATTGATTGTCCAAATGAGGAAATCACTGTAAAGGCAGACTTGTTCCTGATATACTCGATATCTAATATATCTCCAGTACTTTAGCCTAACAAATAAATAATAAATAAATCAATAAATAAATAAAATTTATATAATATTAATTTTTCATTACAAAATATTATTTTATTATTTTTTAATTTTCTAAATAAGTTTTTTTTTTTGCTTATTTTCCGTAGCATTTGGTTTTAAAATCATTAGGTAGTCAATTATTTTCAAAATTCAATATCGAAATAATGCTTTTCTCTATTTTAATATACACTTAAAACTACTTTTACCTTTGACTGACTGTCAAAATGAGGAAATGACTGAAAAGGAATAGTTACCTGCGTTTCGATTAGTATAAAATATTTCTTCAATACTTTAACCTAATAAATAAATAAATAAATGGTATAATAATAACTTTTCATCACAAAAAATATTATTTTTATTCATTTTTAATTTTATAAATATTTTTTCTCACTTATTATCTACAGAATCAGGTTTTAGAGTCATTAGACAGTAAATTAGTTTTAAAATTCGATTTTTAAATAAAGCTAGACTCTATTGTAATAAACATGTAAAATTACTTTTACCTTCGACTGACTGTCGAAAAGAGGAAATCATTGAAAAGGAATACTTGTTTCCGCTTCTCTTTGTATCAAATATTTCTTCAGTACTTTAACCTAAAAATAATTATATAATATTAACTTCCTATCGTAAAAAAGATTATTCTTATTCATTTTAATAACCTTAACTTTCTACATAAGTTTTCTCACTTATTATCCATAGAATTTGGTTTTAGAGGTCATTAGGCAGTCAATTATTTTCAAAATTCGGTGTTGAAATAACGCCCGTCTCTGTTCTAATTAACCTGCAAAACTGCTTTTTTCCCATCAACTCTGTCGAAATAGGAAATCACTGAAAATGAATATTTAATCTTGCTGTAACCTGTGTAATATCAGTACTTTAAGATAAAAAAATAAATAAATGAATGGCTTAATATTAAATTTTCATTACAAAAAAAAAAAAAAAGAAAAAAAAAGAGTTTAATGTCAAAAATTGTTGTAAGTTTTCGTAAAAACTCAAACAAATTTTATTTGTGACACCTATTTAAGTAAAATAAATGTATTTTTTTATTTATATAAAAAGAGTTTATTTTTATTCATTTAAATAGCCTTAATTTTCATTTTCTGAATAAGTTTTCTCACTTGTTTTTATTAATAGAATTTTGTTTTATAGTCATTACAAAGTCAGTTATTTTCAAAATACAATGGTGTAATACCAAAATGTTCAAATAACAATTGTCTCTATTCTAATAAACCTGTAAAAAAACTTTTACCTTTGATTGACTATCCAAATAAGAAAATCACTGAAAAGGCAGACTTGTTTCTGATATACTCGGTATCTAATATATCTCCAGTACTTTAACCTAATAAATAAATGGTATTATATTAATTTTTCATCACAATATATTATTTTATTCCTTTTCAATTTTCTAAATAATTTTTTTAACTTACTTTCCGTAGCATTTGGTTTTAGAGATATTAGGCAGTCAATTATTTTCGAAATTCGATATCAAATTAACGCTCATCTCGATTCTAATAAACCTGTGAAACTACTTTTACCTTCGACTGACTGTCGCAATGAGGAAGTCACTGAAAAGGAATACTTGCGTCCGCTGCGCTTGGTATCAAATATTCCTTCAGTACTTTACCCCAATAAATAAATGAATAAATGGTATAATAATACCTTTTCACCACAAAAAAGATTATTTTCATACCTTTTAAATTTTATAAATATATTTTCTTACTTATTATCCATAGAATTTTTTTTTTAGAATAATAAGACAGTCAATTATTTTCGAAATTCGATATCGAATTAATGCTCATCTCTATTCTAATAAACCTATGAAACTACTTTTACCTTCGACTGACTGTCGCAATGAGGAAGTCACTGAAAAGGAATACTTGCGTCCGCTGCGCTTGGTATCAAATATTCCTTCAGTACTTTACCCCAATAAATAAATGAATAAATGGTATAATAATACATTTTCACCACAAAAAAGATTATTTTCATACCTTTTTAATTTTATAAATATATTTTCTTACTTATTATCCATAGAATTTGGTTTTAGAATAATAAGACAGTCAATTATTTCCAAAATTCGATATCGAAATAATGCTTGTCTATATTCTAATAAACTTGTAAAGCTACTTTTGCCTTCGACTAACTATCGAAATGAGGAAATCACAGAAAAGTAATTCTTGTTTCCGCTAAGCACGGTATCTAATAAATCTTTAACATAATAATTAAATGGTATAATATTAATTTTTCATCACAAAATAATATTTTATTCATTTTTAATTTTCCAAATAAGTTCTCTTACTTACTATCCGTAGCATTTAGTTTTAGAGTCATTAGGTAGCCAATTAATTTCAAAATTCTATATCGAAATAACGCTTTTATCTATTTTAATAAATTTGTAAAACTATTTTTACCTTCAACTGACTGTCGAAATGAGGAAATGACTGAAAAGGAATAGTTAGTTGCGTTGCGCTTGGTATCAAATATTTCTTCTGTACTTTAACCTAATAAATAAACAAATAAATGGTATAAACTTTTCACCACAAAAAATATAATTTTTATTCATTTTTAATTTTATAAAAAATTTTTCTTACTTATTACTCATAGAATTTGGTTATAGAAACATTAGACAGTCCATTATTTCGAAAATTCTATTTCAAAATAACTCTTGTATATATTGTTTTAAGCTTGTAAAACTACTTTTACTTTCGATTGACTATCGAAATAAGGAAATTATTTCTTCAGTAAGTTAATAAAAAAAATGAAAAAAATAAATAAATAAATAAAGTAATTTATCAAATTACAACGACCATTTGGAAAACGATTTTTTGAAGACTAAAATTTAAGACATAAAAAATCGCACGGAGTTGATCATACATTAAGTACGCCATGAATTAAACATTAATAGTGTTATTACACGTAAAAATTGCAAGCCAAAAATATCGCCTGTGACCCGTCAGATTTCATGAAACTTAAGTATTATCCACCTGAAACTTACGTAAATATCCAAGCATTTCATTGGCTGTTCGGGAAAAGGCTTTTCCATCGTCAGATTTCCAAGAAATCTGAGGACCAATTTTAAATGAAATTTTATTCTTAAACTTCTAAAAATCCGACAATATTACTTTTTACACCGTCGAATAGAGAAAAAAAAATCTACTTTTTAATGCAATTTGTTTGAAAGCTGTATCTCAATTTGTTTCTGAGTTATTAATTTTTTTTGTAGTTTTTATTACTTTTTTGTCATAGTGGCAACAGAAAGTATCCATGGTTGTTGAAATTAAAAGGAAATACAGATTACTGTATAGGCTAATCAGAAAACGAATAAATTGCAGATTAAACCAATGAAAACCTACAGATATGCTTTTGATTGCCCATCCTGACGAGAACAATAATAATTTTTCCAAATGGTTAAAAAAAAAAAATGTATAATATTAACTTGCCACCGCAAAAGGTCTTATTCATTTTAATAACCTTAATTTTCTAAATAAGTTTTCTCACTTATTATCCATAGAATTTGCTTTTAGAGTCATTAGAAAGTCAATTATTTTCAAAATTAGATTTTGCAATAAGGCTTATCTCCATTCTAATAAACATGAAACTACTTTTACCTTTGATTGACTGTCAAAATGAAGAAGGCACTGAAAAAGAAAATTTGTTTCTGTTGCGCTCGGTGACTATTTTTCCTTAGTACTTAATACTAAACCTTTATGTACTCAAAACTAAACCTACTATAGTACTTAATGCTATATGTTATATGTAACCTTTCGTTACTTAATACTAAACCGATGGATATATACCTCTTTAAACCACAAAAGGTCAAATAATCAGTCTTCAAAAAGTCACACATTTTACCATGTATTTATATAACAAAAAATATGACATTTAATTCAATTTCTTGTGCTAATGAAACACTTTTGTACAAATAAAGATTTTAATTTGCGTATTCATTCAATAAATATTGACAAAAAAAAAAAAAAAAAAAAAAAAAAAAAAAAAAACAGAGGATAAAATACACATTTTATCCGGAATTCAGAAACAAACAATATGTAAACTATTATTTTTGAATAGTAATTTTTGCCTTATTCAATCATAGGGGCCTCAAAGTCGTATAACTTCGTAACTGTGTGCAAAATTTACTTCATAGTTCAAATGATCCATCGCAGTACGTTGGACTAATTGGATACATTTATCCGTGAAAAAAAAAAAAAACAAAAAAAAAAAAAAAAAAAAAAAAAACGAGAGAAATAAATATGTAGTACGGAAATTTGAAGCAGATTTATAACGAAAGCCGCAGTGGGTCAAACAGGCATGTTACAATGTTATCCTCCTGAGACCTGGCACCCATTAAATGGATGTTTTGCTTTCTCCTTCTATTGCGTTAAATTTCATTGTAGCAATCTAAAACCAGTTGGTTTTGGTAATGTATGAATAAAAAATCAACATTCAGCTTTTGGATTTTGGCAACGGTAACCACTTTGTTTACAAAATGGCGTAATAAGTGAGTCAAGCTGGAATTCTACGTTCTGCTGGTAATTTTCGTTTTTATGTTATTTTAATTTGTTTAAACTATTTTTATTTTGCAATTTTAAATCAGATGTTAATACTCGCGTTATGTTCTTTATAATAAATTCTATCCTTTCCCATACTTCTCGCATTTTTTTAATTACTTTAAAGCGAGTTATGACCTGAACATCCATTTAGATGGATGTGCTGTAAAACAAAATTAAAAAGTCGAAATTTATTAATTTCTTTAAAAACGTCATTTTTGATGCCTATTTGTTGCAAAAAACCTCATATTAAAAAAAAAATTATGCATTACATTTTGCTCGGGTCGCAGAAGGTTATATGTAGAGACCGATCGAAAATTGATTTCGTTTTCGTTTTCGGCCCAAAATCTTAGTTTCACCGAAAATTCGTTTTCGTAGAAAATTTGGCCGGACCAAAACTCGACCGAAACCATCAGTATTCCAAAAATCTCGTTTCTTCCTTCGGAAATTTTCAATTTTACTCATCGATTTGATATTTATAGGCTAAAATGAGATTATTTATCGTTGTTTAGAATTATCAGTCATGACCGACTCAAGACGTGAATGCAAATTATAAAGCAAGCAATGCATACATAACTAAACTTTTTCACGTGCTCATCAAAAGCTGCAGACATAACAGCAATAGAAAATTTTCAGTTTGAAACCGCAGAAGTGTTTCGAATACTCTTTGAAAAAGTTCTAGTATAACAGATGATTATTTAGAGAAATCATATAAAAGATAAATCGAGCTGTGTATACATAACACTAAAATATTTTTTAATTAATTAAACTAAATTCATATAATTAGAAAATCTTTCTGTGTCGTTGATGAATTAATTACGTTTTATTTTATATGAAAATAAAAAGTTTTGTGTTTAAGGTACAGAGAGCGAATTTGGGACATACGTATAATTAATTAATTAATAATTATGTATATTTAATAAATACGTATAATTAATTAATATTTATGTATGTATTAATTACTTTAATACATACAGTTTAATTATTTAAAAAAATTTGGGGACATTTTCGTTTTCGACTGAACATAGGAAGATCACCGAAATTCGGTTTCGGCCTTAAAAACCTGTTTTAGCCGATCATTAGTTATATGAAAGGCATTATGACAGAAAGTTTTAAAAGGGTCCTTTGTCTGTTGTGGTAGGTTTAGTTTTCAAATTATGTAAATAAATTGTTTAAATTACCTTTTCATCACAAAAAAATATTTTTATACAGTTCAAAAGAACAAATTTTCGAATATATATATATTAATTTTCTACTGATGAATTTTTCCTTTATTCAAATAATCTATTCTAGTAAAAGAAAGTTTCGCTCTGTTCAAAGCAAGTACAAATAAATGCACCTGGGGCTCAAATTTTTCCTTTTTTGTAGACTAGTTATTAATTAACCATTTCCGGCCCATGTCGGGACACTCTAATTTTAATTCAAAACTTACGAACGGCACCAAGAATATTTTAGTAAAATTTTGCTTTTACAATGAACATTTAAAGTAGCATGTTTTTAATTTCTAAAAAAGTCATTTGTAAATTCCGGTGGCAGTAAATCATTTCATCATTTTATAACAAAAATTGTCTCTGCCGGAAAGGGTTAAAACCACAGCGAACTCCCATACAAAATATCTCTTCTTTTCTAAAAATGGCTCCGTATGTTCCGGAACTCGCTTGCATGGAAGATCGTAAAGATCGAAAACAGCTCTTTTTTTCGCTTCTTTCGAAGCCCCCATCTATTTAACTATTTGAAATACGGAACAACAAAATAATATCAAAACAAATCTATATACTTTAAGCTTTCTAACGGTTCAATTCGTTTAAATAAATACGGATGTTAATCTTTTCAAGTAAAATATTTTCGAAACTTTGTTTTTTGTATTTTATCATGTACGTATGAAAAAATGGCAAAATAAGTCTGGTTCACGCATAAGAGTTAAAATTCAGGACAATATGATCGCACGCGAAATCTGAAAACTCACGTGTTTACTGGAGTTTCCTTATAAAAACAGTAGCTAGGTACTCTACTATAAGTTTCCGTTAAGAGGACCTTCTACATTAAGAGACAAAAAAAGCACTTTTTTATGACTTTTTTGTAAGCAAACTGCATGATAGATCTTTTTGAAATTTTAACAGTTTATTGTACATATCTTAAGGTATACACAAGAATGTTTTTATTAGATTTTTTTCCTTCTACTCTAAGTTATAAAGAAATATGTTCAACCACATTTTTTGGCATGGTAGTCAATATTAAAAGAACACTACACAATAGATCGTCTTGATTTTTTAAAATTAAAGCTTATTTAATTGCCTTCGATATGAATTAATGGTTTTACTAAAATTTTTAAAACAAAACTTATTAACAAATAAAAACGAATTTTTTTAACAAAAAAAATTTTTTTTTAATCAGCCATTACATAGCTTATTTTTTTTAATATATTAATGGGATCCTTTAATTTAACTAGAAGCTCTATACCCACGAAGTTTACGAAATAAATTTATTTTTATGTTTCAGATAATTCTACAAGGCGCTATCATGCCCACCGTCCAGACGAAAATTTCTAAAGCAGTTGAACATCTTATATATAACTTAGTTACTTACATCTTATTATAACTTAGAGTAGAAGCAACAAAATCTAATAAAAAGATTCTTGTGTATACCTTAAGATATGTTCAATGAACTGTTAAAATTTCAAAAAGATGCACCATGCAGTTTTCTTGCAAAAAAAATCATAAAAAGTGCTCTTTTTTTTTGTCTACTAATGTAGAAGGTCCTCTAAAATCATTTCAAATTTACAAAATTTTAATATGGGATAATGAAACCAATTCCGATTTTTTTTTCTTTTGTTAACTTAAAAGGTACCTGACCCTTTAACAAATCAATTGAACTACATAATTCGTGGAATTGTGACTACTTTTTAAAAGAATAGGAAAACAGTACTACTTGCAGATAAAATATTCACTAGTTGTAATAAAGGGATTTAAACGAACACTGGAGTTTATCCTAGAATCTCGCTTACAGAAGAAGAAGTGCAAAAAAGGCCGACAAAAAAATAACGGAGTAAAATAGTAATTCGTTTAATAATCATATTTCGCTGACCCGTTTCATTTTTTGTTTCTAAAGTACTGCGTCAGTCAGATTGTTTTACATGTCAGCACTTTTCGATTACATTTATTTTTTACAGTTACAGTAATAATCCGTACGTGTTTTACCCAATACACACAATAAAGAGTTTTAACTGTTAAGTTTTCATGTATATGAAAGTCGTGTCTTTTTATTACCATAATATATTATGTATATGTACACTGTAATTTTTTTTTTGATTTTACAACATAATACTGGCAGCTGGGGTGTCAGTTTATAATTGTGAAATAAGCAGTAATATACCGTCATATAAATGAAATAAACAGTATAATACTGTCAGCTTGGGTGTCAGTTTATAATTGTGAAATAAGCAGTAATATACCGTCATATAAATAAAATAAACAGTATATTACTGCTTAATGAATATTAGTTGCTAATTTTACCGTTTATTACTGTTAATTTTACGGTTTTAAACTGGCAACACAGCTGCGAGTATAATACTGTAAAATCAACTTTTTTTTGAAGTATTATAATTATATTTTTCTACTATAAAGTATATAAAATATATGTCTAAATGAATGAAACAGTATATTACTGCTTAGCGTACAGTCGAGTCTCTATATAACGAAATCCATTGTGTCAGTAAAAAATTCGTTATATAGAGAAATTCGTTATATAGAGAATAAGTAAAAATCTCTATTTAATGTGTAAATTTTGAACAAAAATTATTTTTGAAGTGTTTAATTAAGAATTTGAAATGTTTATCTATAAATATTAACCTAATATTGTATTTCTTAATTAAACAGTTTCAAAAAAGAAAACAGACATTTATTTTTAAAGCATAATAAAAATCACATAAGAAATACTTACATTAATTTTATACGACGAATTCTGTAATTTTTCGCTGTTTTGATTTCAAAATTATTACACTCTCGAAAAAATGTTTACACTTTAGCAAGGAATGAAAAATTGTACCGGGAACATTCTCCTTCATTTGAAGTCCTGTCCTTATAAGATCAAAAGAAGACATCATTTCACTGCGTGATGGTTTTTCTCTTGTTGTAAGTTTTCGTTTTCATGTTCATTGTCACTCTCACCATCATTGTTCATAGCGCTGCTAAAATATCACTATCACTAGGATACTGCGTAATAGTGAGATTGTGATCCACTTCTAAAAAATCAGAGAGAGTAACATTTTCTTCGACATTTCTGCGTTCCTTAATTAATGTCCATTTATCTTTTAAGTTCGCTAAAGCCACATCTTCTTCGTCATCAAAATCCGCATTATTCTCCAGTTTAGAAAAGCCGGCCTTTTTGAAGGAATTGTAAATTGTTTTTTGTTACATCAAATCTCTAGGGTTTATAAAGTTCCGCAACACACTTTCTAAGACTAATAATGTCTTCGGTGGAATCCTTTTTTTTTCAGTAGCTATGATCAGTTCTTTAAAAATTCTTTTCTTATAATGCACCTTTAGATTTTTTATTATTCCCAAGGCTGTAAGATAAAAAACTCAGCATTGAACGATAAATCAGGAATCAGTGATGAAAAATTGATTCCATGTGATTTGGAAGCTTTTTTAAAACTGAATAAATAAAGAACATTTTATAAAAAGATTCGTTATACGGAGATAGATATCTCGCTATATGGAGACTGTTTTTAATGAGATCATGGGAAAAGGGGGCCGTTCCTTCTAAAAATTCGTTATATAGAGAAATTCGATGTATGAAGTTTCGTTATAGAGAGACTCGACTGTATATTAGTTGCTAATTTTACCGTTTATTACTGTTAATTTTACGGTTTTAAACTGGCAGCCCGGTTGCCAGTATAATACTGCAAAATTGACATTTTTTTTTTTTTTTTTGGAAGTGTAATAATTATATTTTTCTACTATGTATATAGAATGCAATCGGGTATCTCGTTCCGGCTGCTTATAACTTGAATTTTTCTGAATGTATTTTGCCGTGATTTAGACTCCTAGTTAGATAATTTTTCAGAAAGGTTTTAGTGTATGATATATCATTCTGCCTTACTTAGTTATAGAATTAGAAAGGGGGGGGGGGTTCTACAATCAGATGAACCCGATTGTGGATGTTTAGTCAGTTTAGAATGATTCAGTGAATTAATTTCAATGGAACTTTCGATATTAGGCAATTTTTCAGAGGAGCTTTTAGTATGTAGCTTAACTTTCTATGTTGCTTAGATTTATAATTATGGGGGAAAGTTCTACAATCAGATTAATCCTATTATGAACGATTAACCTTTTCAAGACACTGGACGAATAAACATGAGACTTGCATGTTTACTTAGATACTTTTTCAGGGATGGTTTTAGTATATTGCGGATCGTTCTATCATTCTTAACTAAATCCTACGTTAAATTATTTAGTAAAAGGGTTGGTTCTTAAGGCTGTTCTTAACTGCTCTGTTCAACAAGCACAAAATGTTTTGACACATTTACAAATTCATTTTTTTAACGGAAAGGTATAAAATTGGAAAGCCTGGTCAAGGAAGCGATTTGGAATTGAAATGTTTTTTCCATTTTTTGATCAATCAATTACCTGTTGAGTTATAAGCTATTTTGATCACGTGACAAACACGTTTTTCGCCCGTTCTTGAGTGCTCTTTCTTCCTTCGCGCCGAAATTCGGTTCAAAACGTCCATTTTAACACTATTTTCTGAACGATCTATTGCGTTTGGAAAAAAATAAAAAAATAAAAAAACAGTTCAATTACATAGTTTCTGAACAACAACACCAGCTAGTTTCATGCATTTCCGAACAAAAATAAATTAAAACTTATGTCAGAAAGTTGCCCTTTTGGATTTGAGAACACCCTTAACAACCCAAATTTTATCTGGCATTCGTATCGTTTTCATAAATGTGGAAGGACATTACAAGTAAAGGTCGGTAATGTTTTAAAACACAAGGTCAAATTCACCGGTATATTTTTTTTCATTCAAGGTTCGTTTGGAGAACCCGATCAACGTAGCGGGCACAGTTTGTTAGATAGCAATGTTTGTTAGATAATTTTCAGGAAAGGTTTTAGTATGTAACACATATCGTTCTACGTTGCTTTGTTATAGAATTACAGGCGAAAGTTCTATAATCAGGTGAACTCGATTATGAAAGATTAGTCCTATTAAAAGGTTCTTCTGGATAGATTTTGATGTGATTTTCATTTCAGCCGAGCTTGCGTGATCCTATAAATACTCTTGCGCCAGGTGGTCTTACTTCTTTATTTTTGTTGTTTTTTAACACTTTCCAGCATAGTTAGAAAATGTTTATGAATTCGGTTTGTCTGGGCCGTCCTCTAATTCTCGTAAATATACTCGGGTTGGCATGCATCTTTTATATGTTAATGGGATTTGCTATAGAATGTTCTCTATTGCAAATGAAGTGTGTAGCATTTATAATTCGTTTACAATGACACACAAAATAATTCAGTTACATTATGGTCCATGGGAGAAAAATAATTTGCGTTTCATTTTATTTAAACTGCTTATTTGAATATTTCATGTCATTTTATGGGTGGCAAAGAGAAAGAAAATCTTTTTATTTATGTATCGTTTTCATCGGCAGATGATAATTGAGAAGAACTGAAAAACTTGTCTCCGATGTTTTTTTATCGACGCTAGAGTTTGTATGTACATTCGAATGTTGTCGGCGCCAAGATGTGTTTTCTTACTTTGTAAATAATTTATTTTTAAAGTTTTAATTAAAGTATAGTATTATATTTTTCATCATGTCCAGCGCATCCTTCTTCTGCCAGCTACAAAAACTGGTGTTCCCGGTTACAGTTGTGTGGCAAAGCGAAATGCATATTTTTTATTATTTATTTATTCGATCGTTTTCATCGGCAGACGATTATTGAGAATAATCCAAAAAACTCTTCTCCGCTGTTTTTTATCGACGCTAGAGTTTGTGTGTACATTCGAATGTTGTTGGCGCCAAGATGTGTTTTCTTACTTTCTAAATAATTTATTTTTTAAAATTTTAATTAAAGTACATTTTTCATCATGTCCAGCGCATCCTTCTTCTACGCTTCATATGAAAAAAATGAAAAATTGCAACAATATTCTTCTAGTGTTGGAAAGTGTTTCATAATTTATACTAGATGAATGATTTTACGTTTTTGTTTAAAAAATGATTTGAGACATAGCACAAGCCTCTTATATCAGTGGATTGGACAACTTTCAGCTCTTGAGAAATTTTCTTTGTTTTATTATTAAAGTTTTTATCATAATATATTTTATCTTATTATCTTATTTTTTAAAATTTTATTGATTTTATTTTTTGAAGTTATCATCTTTTGTTCACGCATTATTTATTTATTTATATTTTATAATTAACATTATTTTATTTTCAGGCAATTCATTTCTTGTTTCTTTGGTTCCTGGCATTGTATAAAAATTTCTTTGTTATTATTTTACAGATCTCCTCCGCCCGATAATCGAAATCGAGCGTGTGATCTGGGCGATTTAATGTAAGTTAATTCAATGGCCCGGTTATTAGACTAATACATACATAGCAAGAAATAGATACATAGATAGATTGTTAGATAGATGACTGATAGATAGATAGATAGATGACAAATAGATTAAAGTAGATGTAGATAATATTTATACGATACTATCGTATCATCGATATACAGTACCTATCGATACATAGTATCGTATATACCGGGTGTCCCAAAAATGACTGACTGACTTTAAAATTCAATAACTTTCAAGCGGTGACAGATATTTAAAAAATTCTTGCAAGAAGGTTATGCATGAGGTCAAAAGTTTTTTTTACTGTGATTTTCGATTTTAGTTCGAATTACAAACAATAGATGGCGCTGTAAGCAATAGGCGCTAAATACAGACTCGATTTTTTGGACTTTCTCTTCTTCCATGCAGAAAAAGGTGATAAAAATGTACCAAAAAACAAGGCTGAATTTAGCGTCTATTGATCGCAGCGCCATCGATTGTTTGTAATTCGAACTAAAATAAAAAATCACTGTAAAAAAACTTTTGACCTCATGCATAACGCTCCTGCAAGAATTTTTTAAATGTTTGTCACCATTTGCAAGTTACCGAATTTTAAATTCAGACAGTCCTTTTTAGGACACCCTGTATATATACGTATATTTATAAGATAATGTATACATATGGAAAAGAACGAAGGCTAGAGTATTACTATTTGGATATAATTCGGATAAAAGGGAAAACAAAAACCTGAATGAAGCCCATTAACAAACTCTTACGGTTCGTAACAGGTAAGTACAGACTTGATTAGGTAGAAAGTTCGGCACACTGTATAAAGGATTTGGATTGCTATGGGACAGCTCCTAAACAGTTAGTCATGGACCCTTAGCATGAAATCAATATTGGGCCAATATTGAATGTATTGGCCTCATCATGGCAAATATTTCCGATCATTTTCCAGCATAAAAGACTTGGCGAGAGAAAGAAATTTGGCAACATATTCCCTGGCAACTTATTCACTGTTTCATATACACAAGTATTTTTTTTAATATTTATGAAACATTTATTTAATAAAAAGAAGTCATGTATGTCATTTTATGTAGTGATGGGCGATTTCGATTTTTTTAATCGATTTAATCGATACTATGGCCAACTCGATTTAATCGATACTATAAATTTTTTAATCGATGTCTCTGAAAGTCATATCATTTTCATTTTCCTTCAAAAATTTAAGGTCAAGTAGTTGCATGTCCAATCCCAAAACTTTCTTCTGTCTCATAAATGTTAAAACTTCAAAATTCGCTATCACAGTGTCAAATTTAAATAACTTATACCCATCATGAGGATCCAAAAGTATAGGTTCGTTGTTCGTTGAAATATGTGTATTTAAAAAATATATATAAGAATCCCATTTTCCTAACAAATCATTGAATTTCGGCCCACACCCTCTTAGATGTCCGCAACGGAAAATCCCAGTTCAAAGGGCATAAAAGCGACATCTGCTGGGTAGTATACACCCAAGCCTAATAAGGATCTATTTATACGACAGTGTAACAGAATATGAAGTTTGATTAAATTCCGTGCATTAGTTTTGAGATATGGCTATCATGAATATCAAGAAAAAAGCAGTATAGCAACGCAGCCTATTACATGATTAACACGAAAGACTCAGAAAAAACAACTTACGTCAATGACTAACAGAATATTAAGTTTGATGAAATTCCGTTCATTACTTCTTGAGATGTTATCGCAAACATTGTGTAAACCCTGAAAAACAGTGTTGAATTCAGGGGCTGGTACGGGTGGACCCCCCCCCCCCCCCGGAACATTGAAATGTCCCCTAGGGAGATTTGAGATTTTATGCTTAATGGACGAAAGTCCAATCCTTCCCCCCTCGTAACTCTAGAATGTTCCTCGCCAGAACCATAGAAATCCCCCCCGGAGAAAAATGTCTGAATTCAACACTGTTGATAAAAGCAGCATGGCAGCACAATTTGTTATATCATTTACACAAAAACCTAATCATGGATAACTTATGGCATTGTCTAACAGAATATTAAGTTTGATGAAATTTCGTTCATTAGTTCTTGAGATATTATCCCTAAAATTGTTTAAATCCTGAAAAACGTGTTGAATTCAGGGGGTGGCCCGGGGGGATGACATTCCTCCCCCCGCAACAAAGCATAAAATCTCAAACTTTCTGGGGAGCATTTGAGTGTTTCGGGCGGAGGAGAATGTCACCTCCCCCGGGCCACCCCTGAGTTCAATACGTTTTTGTACATTAAAAATTGATGAAATTTCGTTCATTAGTTCTTGAGATATTATCCCTAAAATTATTTAAATCCTGAAAAACGTGTTGAATTCAGGGGATGGCCCGGGAGGGTAGCATTCCTCCCTCCCCGCAACATTCAAATGCCCCCCAGAAAGTTTGAGATTTTATGCTTTTTGTACATTAAAATGTACAAAAGTCCAATCCCCTCCCCCTCTGAACTGTCCCTCCCGGAGAAAAATGTCTGAATTCAACTCTGCTGATAAAATCAGCATAGCAACGCCCCCTGTTGTGCGATTTATACCGAAACCTAATAAGCAGCAATTTATGCCAACGTCTAACTGAATGTGGTTTTATGAAAATCCGTGTATTAGTTCTTGAGATAGAGCTATTGCGAAACTCGGGAAAAATGCAGCATATCAGCGCCACCTGCCGGTAGATTTACATCAAAACCTAATCCTCAACAACTTATGTCAACGTCAAACTGAATCTGAAGTTTGGTGAATATTCGTGCATTAGTTCTTGCGATAGCAATCTTTCGGAAATCATGAAAAATGCAGCATAGCAGCGCCACCTGTTGAGCGATTTTCACCAAAAAGTAATCAGCACCAATTTATATGAAGGTCTAACTGAATCTAAAGTTTCAACAGATTCCATGCATTAGTTCTTGAAATGACCGCTCACAATTTTTTTGTCAGAGACAAACAAATAGACAGACTGACAGACAAAAAATTTATAAAAATAGTCAAATCGTATTCCAGACAAGAAGTTCTAATACTATAAATTCTTAGAAACCGGAAGTCGAAAATTTTCACGAAAACAACACTTTATTTCTCTAAAGACAAAAGAAAGCAAGAAAAGATGAACGCATCGATTCTGCCCTTGGATCAGAAACGGTGAATCGATTCAGTTCAGATTCGATGCCGATGTCGATCTTCAGATGCGATCTTCAGAATCGTTACTTTTTTGATTTACTTCAATTCTTTAGATGCAATGTCGAATCGTTATGCTTTGATTTATTTCAATTCAAATCGCATCGCGGTCGATCCACGATTCGGGTTGAATCAATTCTTCCAATTTTGCTGTTTTAGTGCCAGAATTGCTGTAAAATTTTGTATAAGAGCCTTTTTTTACTTTCTAGGTTAAATCAGTGTTGAATGCAGGTATTTTTCTCAGGGAGGGATTTATGCGACTCCGGTCGGGATTGGGGGGGGGGGGGGTTCAGAGTTCCGTAATGGGGGGGGGTGCACATTTGTCCATTAAAAAGCATAAAATCTCAAAACTTACGGGAGGGACATTTCAATGTCCCGGGAGGGATGTCCTCTCGGGCTACCCCCTGAATTCAACACTAGGTTAAATCGTTATACTTTTGTTTAGAAGCCTAGTTATTCAGGTTACTAGTTTATTATATTGTATTTTTCAAGTTCGTCACTTCTAATCTCTCCACCCCCCTCTCCCCTTTTCCTCGCTAATCTTAATTTACAGGGCCATTCAAAATTTGCATGCAATTTTTAAAATGTCCAATTCTTGTTCTATTTTATTATAAAGCCACATTTTGAAACCTTGACCAAAGATACTTTTGAGGTCGCCCCTCCGACCGTTTGGGGCTTACCTGCTACCTCGGGGGGGGGGGGATATTTTTTGTTTCTTCCAAACCATATCGTATAACATATCGTTGGAAAGCTTTTAATGTGATCTTTTATTTTCTGTCTCTAGCCTTCCTTCTTTTTGGTAAGGGTCAATCGTGCTCCAACTTTTGTATTGATATTTTTGACAGTAATTTCAAAGGAATATATATTTATTCTTTCGGATTTACTGTTTTAAAGTTATTTGGGTTACTAGTTTATTAAGCTGTACTTTTTCAGTTCGTCACCTATACCCCCCCCCCCCCCCAGATCCGAATTTTCGTAATTATGGTCCAATTTCAATGGGACCTTTTTTGACATTCTTCCCGAATCATTTGTTTACCAACTAAACACTGATATTATATCTGCAGCTCTTGGTGAGCACTATTTATGAATGGTAATAACAAATTTCATCTCTTTTCCATTTTAAACTTATCATTCTTGGTTTAAAGCCACGTGACTCAAGGTTCTCGTTAGTTAAGCCGTATTTTCACCCGTAAGTTTGTCAAAGTGTTTGTGTAAGTTGTATTATAAAAAATTCAGTCGTTTACAACCAAACTTACTGATTTATGATACTTTGAATTTTATGAAATTTCGGAGCTTTCCGAAACTAAAGGATCCCCTGTATGTTATTAATTTTTTTCAAGGGTGTAGGTATGAAAATACGTGCTAAAATGCTTTAAAACCTTTTTTTTTTCAAATAATATATTTAGCAATTTAAACAAAGTGATTTCGGAGAATTTTGTACTGTTTTAAAAGGGGACCACATCTTAGAATGTAAGGGGCGTAAAAATTCGAAACTTGGACAGGGCGATGCAAAAAAAAAAAAAAAAAAAAAAATTCTCCTTTCAGAAATTCGAAAAAATATTATCTTAATTACAAGCTGAGATATTAATTATTATTTCACTAATTGGTTTATTTCTATAAAATGCTTTTTTTTTAAAGGCAGTCACGTGATTTTTTATAGCAGCATTAACGTTTTCTACCGTTTAGCGTGCGGTTCTTTGACGGCGGGCTGAGATAATTACTACTTTTTCAATATCAAAAATTTTATAAGTGTTCATACCACTATTTTCGAATAGTAATTTCGCAAATATCTTGAATTCTTGCTTAAGACTACCACCCCCTAGACTAATGTATCTTCGGATAGGTTGTATAAAGGAGTTTCGTTTAGATACACTTTTGTTTTGAATAGACTGCGCTCCCTGGTGGTGGAATATAGAACTAACAGACCGCGATTTCATTTAAAGTAGAAAATCTAACAAGGCGATCTGTTCGAAACTTTAAAGATAGTTTATAACACATAAGAAAAAGTTTAAAAAAGAATGGTGCGAAAATTTCGGGAGGAGGGTGGGGGGAGGCCGCTAGAATTTTTTTTAAACCTTAGCGTTCCTTACCGTTTTAGGTGGGGTTTTTTGACGGAGTCCTGAGATAAATGCTACTTATTAAATATAAAAAAGTCAAAAGTTTAGTTACCACTATTTCCGAATAGTAATTTCGGCAAATAGCTTAAATTTTTGATCAAGATTGCCACACTCTTGAGTAATATATCTACTGATAGGTTGTTTAACGGAGTTTCGTTCACAGTTTTGTTAGGAATAGAGTACGTAATAGCTTACGACTGGGCCCCTGACTTTGTCTACCCTCTAAATGTGAGGTATGGGAGGTGGTCGCTCTGCTGATTCGCTAAGTTTTGAAATTAATATTTTTGAGCTTATCTGTGCGAATTTGTGACTATCGAAATATCGATTCAAGTATCGATTCTAGAATTTGGGAATCGATTCTTATTGTGATCGATTCAGTTTTATACGATGTCGATTTTAATCGATTCCTGAATTTTCCAGAATCGCCCATCACTAATTTTATGTTTATACATGTATTTATACATATACATAACGTTTATACATATATAAATACATATGAAAAAAAAAAGAGGTAAAATAAAAGTTCATATAGGTTTGTTTTCATAGCTGTTTATATCATTCGGCTCAAAATATGTCCAAAATCCGAATTGCGACAAGCTTTAAACAAGTAGGAAGTTGCTCGTGAAACGCGGCAAATGAGGTGCGTTCGTACTATAACTAGTTTTATAAATATTTTTTGCACCCCATATTGTCCTGAATGTATATTTTTTTGCACTTCATAAGTGCATAGTCTGTAACATCATTAAAATGCACTTGCAATATTCTTTTTTCTCATTGCGCCGTAATGTAACGGAAAAATTTTGACTGTCCCGGGACAGTCAAAAGGGGAAATAATTCCATTCTATATGGGGAAATAATTCCATTACACAGTTTTTTATTAAGAGGTCTTGCTAATTTTATGCGTTTGGTAAAAAAAGTTAATTTTAAAAATGTGTCAAAAAATTGACAATACGGATTTGAGAAAAACCTTAAACACTTTCATATGTGTTTCGTTCTCGCAAAAATATACAGTCAAACTTATTTATTTATTTATTATTATTATTATTATTAAACAAATAAAACTTGTAACTGACATTTTATTTATTTATTGTTATTTTTTTTATCTAAATTTGTTCTGTAATTTTTCCATTTTACTTAACATTAGTTATCATGTGTCTGGCATTGGATTAACTATTTTTATGCATATCAAAAAATACATATGGCTTTAACTATAACTTTTATTAGTGAAATAATGATAATAAAGCAAATACATATGCATAAATCATTAGGAATTTAACAGAGGCAAGGAATTTTGTCTTTTTTTACCTTTACACCGAATTCAGACGTTTAAATATTACAGTATTTTGTTTTGCATTCATTGTTTTCAGTATGACGATAAAAAATATATCCATATGCAAAGATATCGAAGATTAGTTTGGAAATGTTATTTTACATTTTGTAAAAATATGTTAAAACTAAATAAAAATTTCTAATCAATTTTACTGCTTTAAATATAAATATCATAATGTATTTATATTTTTATTAAAACCCACATTTAAAGTAGTAATTAAGATTAATTTAAAAGAAATGAAAAAAAAATACATTTCCTCTCTTTAAATAAATATGCCGGTTAGGTAATATTAGCCCTCTACTGTCTAAACGATGAGGGGACATTAGATGCTTGCCGGAAATTGCCCTCAATGATTGCCCGGTAAAATGAACGCAACTGTTTTCTCACTTCCGATCCGTAATCTGTTTGGTGATAGCTGCCGTAATTAGCGGCGCGTCACTTACGACACAGTATTATTTGGCTACAAATGGCTTTAACTCACCCTGGCCACAACGAATACGCCATGCGGTCCAAATCATGTGTTTGTTGGGCCTGTAATTAAACTATACACCCAGTTGTCACAAAATCTGAAATGGCTCGACAAAATTTTAAAAAATTATATGTTTAAAATTTCAGACCATTCGGAAGACTGTAACATCATTAAAATCCACTTAAAATAATTTTTTCCCATTGGCTGTAATGTAACGGAAAACTTTTGACTGTCCCTGTCATTAAACTATACATCCGATTTTCATAAAATTTGAAATGGCTCGACAAAATTTTGCAACAATCATATATTTAAAATTTCAGACCATTCGGTTGAGTAATTTTTGCTCTGTTATATGCGGACGGACAGACGGACTGAACGACGACTATAGGTGCTACGTATTTATATAATTACGAACGCACCTAAAAAGAAAAAAAATGCCTAGGCCACTGGAAATGTACCATATTTTTAACTATACATATGAAAGATTATTCCAGTATTATTGTGCTTGGTTTTTACCAATAGGATAAAGTGCCCATTTTTCGTACCCCCTCCTCGTTACTCACTTTTAGGCCCTAAATATTGTAATTTTCAATGAAAACCTACCAAATTTGAATTTTACATAGACTAACTACCCACGCACATAGAAACATAGGCAAGTATCGTACAAAAAAAACTAGTAATGCGAAAAATTGCTTTTTCAAAAGTATCTAAAAAATGCAAAAGAAAAAAATGGTCCCAAATTCGTCACCCAAAAAATCCAAAACGCCTAGGGTTAACTTATAACTAAATCAAAATTTATTTCTAAATGAGTAATTTAATTTACATTAAAGTAAGGCACTAAGAAATGTAGTAATTATCAGTGGACGGATAACATAACGAAACATTAGCCATCCAAACATGAGGAAAAAATTGAAAAAAATTGTCATGTAAAAGCATTCATAATTTCGTCTCCGGGACGAAAATAAGAACTACAAGGGGGATGAGATTGGGACCACGCTAGTTCCCAATATGGCGGAGCTTCAGTTCCCTTAAGATGAACTGAGAGTCCTAAAACGCACTGTATGCTACTGTCTGCATCTTACCTACGTAAAATACATGCAATGGATAAGAAATTACAGTACAGTAAATAACGTTATACAAACTACGTAATAAGAACTCAGGTCTTCTAAAAATAGGAAATTCTGCGTCTTTAATTTATGTATGCGTCTTGGCGAACGAAACTTTCAATACTGACCCCCTTTACTTTCCGTCCCCTGTGCCTTGCGCCATAAGTGGCTCTAATTTCGCAGAAGTGGAGAAGTTAAGAGAGACGAAATACAGGCACTTTACCCTATTGCTCAAATATAAGCAAGAAATATTTTTCTATTTCATTGTTAATATTTCTCAATATTGGCGTTTCAGAGCAAATATTTTTAATTTTAAAGTAATATTTAATTAATATTGGTATTCTATAGACGTAATGCAATATTGGATTAATACTGAAACTTAATTTTACCAATTGACCCAATATTGTTTTTGCTATTATTATATACATTTGTATAAATGAGGTTAAACTCTAAAAATTTATTTTAGGGGTCATTTGGATTAACTAATAGATTTCGGAAAAAAAAATATATATCTGGGATCATATGTTCCCCGAATACTATAATTTGTGAAAATTCTTCCAAGAAGATCACATAACCTGTACAGAGCAAGAATTAATAAATTATGTAAATCTGTACGATTTATATTTTTCTAAATAATCTGGTGAATACTGATTTCGGCTCAGCCTATCTCTGTAGTTATTCGAGACAAATTATGCAAAGGCATACTTTTAAAAACACATTGCATAAAAAATAGTTTTTCGATTAATGTACAATCAGGTTATTTAAACTGAAATTACCATAAAGCTAACCTCATATTTTATAGTATGAGAAAAAATTTAAATCACTCATGAAGCCCTCAGAAAAATCATTCTGAATTTTATATTATTTTATTCGAATCTTTAAAAACATTTATAGTTTCTCACATTTTATGTTTGGAACATATAAAAGAGAATTAAATTATATGTTTACACATTCTATTGCGATATGATGGCTAAAAATACATTAAAAAAACATCCATTATTCAACTTCGTCAGAACATTCAATACATCTCGTGATACTACTATTGTATTTTTATTTTGGCTTTATTTTGAGAAAATGCCCCCAGTCTAGACGTAACATTCAATTAGAAGTGAAGCAGGCATTAGGATGAATAAATGATGAAACTTGCACTCGAATAGTGAAATAGTGACAGAGCCAACTGAATAAAGAATGATTATTGCATTAAGAAACAACAGTTTGTGTTACAACAGTTCGCTTGTTGCATCGAGAGAATTTCTAAGATAATATTGTCGTGGGATTAGTTTCAAAGATTAAAAGTTACTTTAAAGATATTTATTTAAGACATAAGGTTACATTTATAATAAAACATGTTTAATGCATGATATTAAGAAAATTGTAAATTTAATAATGTAGATATAATTAAATATATTTTTAAAGAGATTTTAATAGTTCTTGTTCAGAGAATTCCATAATTGTTATAGTTATCAATGCAAAAACCCTTGACGGGTTAAAAGTTTCTGACACAGCACTTTATCTTATGCTCTAAGAATTTTAAATATGGAACTTAAAAATACTGATATCAAATTTTGAGTGACGTTATGCTATTTCTTAAAAAATATATTTGTATTTATTTCACCATTTTATTTTTGTTTTATTTATAATCGCATGTGCAAAAGTTATGTTCAACATGAAAAGCTGCATAAAATTTTATTCGCTGTTGCTTTATCATTTACATCTCTCATAAATTCAAAATATGTGTTTTAAAAGATATGATATAAAATTTAAGTGACGCCTTGATGTGACTTTAAAAGGTTTGTTTTTTAAAATTCAATTTAAATTATTTTTGACTTGGTTAAAATATTTTTTTTACATCTATACAATACTTTTAATTTTCCAATTCACTGTTAAATATATCACTTTCATTGAATCTATACTATGCATTGAAATGTATTTATTTCAATAAATTGATTTATCTTTTGTGTCACGCTCTTCAGAATTGTGAGTAAGATTTATGTAAATGGTTTATTTGCGTCAAACTATCCTTTTTCATACATTTCATGTAGTTTGGACACAATGACGCAAAGAAACCATTTACATAAATCTTACTCACAATTTTGAATAGCGTGACACAAAAGATAAATCAATTTATTGAAATAAATACATTTCAATGCATAGTATAGATTCAATGAAAGTGATATATTTAACAGTGAATTGGAAAATTAAAAGTATTGTGTAGATGTAAAAAAAATATTTTAACCAAGTCAAAAATAATTTAAATTGAATTTTAAAAAACAAACCTTTTAAAGTCACATCAAGGCGTCACTTAAATTTTATACCATCATATCTTTTAAAACACATATTTTGAATTTATGAGAGATGTAAATGATAAAGCAACAGCGAATAAAATTTTATGCAGCTTTTCATGTTGAACATAACTTTTGCACATGCGATTATAAATAAAACAAAAATAAAATGGTGAAATAAATACAAATATATTTTTTAAGAAATAGCATAACGTCACTCAAAATTTGATATCAGTATTTTTAAGTTCCATATTTAAAATTCTTAGAGCATAAGATAAAGTGCTGCGTCAGAAACTTTTAACCCGTCAAGGGTTTTTGCATTGATATCATTACTTTTTTGAGGTTAGTGATAAAATGATTAAAAAAAAGATAGTTATGGAATTTAATGCAGATTTAATTTTTACTATTTTATTACAATTTTCCTTATAGCAGTTTGTATATAAAAACAACTGGGTAAGTATAATCGCAGATCGCACAGAGGGTTTCATTTGATATTCCTTTAAAAACACTTTATCCTTAAATTAATAAATCCAAAATGTTAATTTATAATTATTAAATCCTTACATAGATGTAGCACCAATAGTTCCAATTTTCATGGGGCAGGGAACGCACTCTTTTAAACAAACCACCTTCCAATTGAAGTCATCAAAAACCAAGTTGAATAAGCCAGATCCCGTTGTGTTGTTTGACAAACAGCAGTCTCATGTCCCCTCCTTCCCCCCTTTTTCAAAATTTTTCAGACCAGTACCTAAGAATGGAACCGAAATAATTTTTTCTCTTCAGAAATTACGATAAAAAAATAGTATGCAGTACTCATAAATTTACTTTAATGCTATATAGAGCGCCATAGAGGGGCGAAGCCCGCTAGTGTCTATCATAATTATATCTGCCATGTAGACTAATTGCGATATTTAATCAAAATAGCCCCCCCCCCCTCCTCATCCTTGGAAATATAACAAATACAAAATGTGTCTTTATAAACCTATCGTCAAATAGGTTTTTATTTCTTTTTCCCTAAAAAAAACATGATTTTTATATCCGTAACGTAAATAGCGGACGAAGCCCGCTAGTTCCTATCATAATATATATTTTTAATAATTTTATATAGTCTATAATAAAAATCAGACTTAAAATAGTCTAGTTCCATGAGTACTTGTAGTGTCAGTTACATGCTACGATTTTTGGATACCAGTATTTTAGAACGGGAAAATGTGACTTATTTTATCGGAGATATCTCATTAATTGAATAAGGTGAAGCAAACTTTCTGAAAAAAAGGTGGCCAACAAGCATGGCAGTTATCAGCTATGTGACTTTGTGCTAAAGTCCATTAATTTGATCTGCTTTAAAAAGATTACGGAAGATTGAATTATAGTAGAACCTGGATTAACCGAGCTTCGATTAATCGAGGTTTCTGTTAACCGAGCCGATAACAAAGTCTGATTTTTTTTTTCCTTTTGAATGAGCCTTAAAAATAACCACACTCTTTAGCTCACTGTCCGTGCTATACAGGCCCTTCTGCCCCCAAAAGCCCTCAACTCCAAAGAAACATTGGACCCTGAGAAGTCAATAGCGAACAATGCTTTGTTTCCAGTGGCTGTGTGAACTTTCGTAAATTTTTCAATTTGCATTTTAAAATTTACTACTGGTAGTTGATTTTCTTTTTAAATTTGTTAAGCTGTGAAACAGAACTTTACATATATTTACTTTTATTATTTAAAAAACGTTCTATATATATTTTTTCAAAGAGGTGTTAAATTCGCAAGCACGGCGAGTTTTTACACACAGTTTCTATTAACCGAGATTTCCGATTCCGATTTACTAACAGTCCCAATTAGCTCGGATAATCGAGGCTGCTCTGTATAATTAAAAAATCAATGGCGCTCTTACTGTAAACGGGTTTCCCTTTTACTGAGGGATTTCAAAACCGAATCAGCTGATGTTAGTTGCTGTTTCCCTGCTTGATTAAATAAGATTAGTTAAACATTTGAAAATTACCAAATATAAAAGGAACTAAGTCAACAGAGTCTTTGCTTTATGGTATTTTTTAACAACGCTATAAGAAAATGATTTTAAATAAGAGATTTTAAATGTAACGTTTTAAATCTGACATAATTTTCACCAAACTTTCCTTTCTCTTTGTAACATTCAACTGAAAATATTTTTATTATTAGAAAGATAATATTATTATTTGCGCTACCTTAAAATTAGCAACTATAGTTAAAAATATCATCTCGAAATTTGAAATAAATCTCTCATATAAATATATTTTTTAATTTACACTGTTTTGCAATATGTTTTGCAATGTGTTTTGTAAACTGTTTTGGCCACTTTGGCCAATATGACGTAATTTTCTCCATTTACGACTTTTAACACATATCAATGAATTTATTATTTAAAAATTTTCTTTTTCTTTTAATATTCACGTGTAAATATAATTTTTATGACGTAATTTTCAATGTTTTCCTTCTTTTAATGCGTAATCATTTAATTCTAATTTGAAAATAATTGATTATTTTATAATTTTTTTCATTTTAAGTAAGCATGTGTAAAAACAATTTTTATGACGTAATGTTTAATATTTTCCTGCTTTTAACACGTTATCATTTAATTCTAATTTAAAAGGATTTTTTTCTGTTTATAATAGTCACGTGTGAATAAATTTTTAATTTAAAGGATATATTATTCTTTGCGCTGTTTTAACATTTGGCAACAATTTAAAAGAAACTTTTCTAAAATATGTAAAAAATATCTCTGGAAATTCCGAAAATTTTAATTTAAAATTGAAATAAACCGTCAAAAAATTAGGGAAGAATAATAAATGCACTCTGCAAACTTCGAGTTTCTATTGAATGATTAAATTGAATGAAAATGATTAAATTCCCATGTATATTTTTTTTTCCTATGAGACTTTTTTAATGAGACAATTTTATCCAGATTTAACATTAAATATCTCTTAAAATAATTCTTCGATTTAAAAACTGTCTACTTCAACATTTTTATCAACGATTTCTCTATAATACTACGCAATTGCGTCAAAAGATGGCGACACCAGAATTCTGATATGCTTATTATGTAAACTGTAAATATTGCAAAGAATTGTCTCGGGGTTATCAAACTTCATTGATATTTATAAATAAAACATTTCAACTAAATTATTTATTATAAAAGAATTATTACATCACAATAGCTTTTATGCAAGGGAAATAATAATTATAATAATAATAATATTATGGATGTCAGTGATTATATATTGATTGACCGTCATAATAATAAAAAATGATATTGTAAAAAGAAGAGCTGAAATGAATTATTTTTTTACGTTTCTGATCGTGTGATTTATATTCAAATAATAATTATTAATGTATATTTTTTGTAAAGTGATTGAAATTAAATATATTTATAAAATTTATGGTAATATTTTTATTGTTGAAAAATTGCCAAGAAATAATCATCATCAAATTGGCGTCATTATAATTGTAATTTTATTTAACTTAATAGCAATTAAAAAAATTACAAAGGAACGGAGAATAATGGTCAACTAGCAGACTTTAAAAAAAAAAAACAAAAAAACATTCACATGTGAAAACACGTATCAGAGAGTATCGAACTGCCTATCTTAAGGTCAGTAAACGATGGCCCTTAGCCACTCAGCCAGTGAGAAGACAAAATTTTTTCCCCCAAAAGTGGTTAAAAAGAAAGCGTGTGTATGAATACAGTGTTATGCATTTTCGGTGAAATTTCCATAGAATGGCGAAGAAATATAGTCCGATTTTTCATGCGCATTATAAAACGAACAAGAGTCTTGCTGGAAACAAGTAAATTGTTATTTGGTTCATCTGAAACATATTTATTTGATTTTTAAAAAATCGCCCGTGTCATTTTCGAGAGAAAAAAATCGAATTATTTAACGAACGAGAGTTTTCCCAGAAAAAAGAAAAGTGTTATTCACCTCGCCTTAATCACATTTATATTATGTATCAATTTAAAAATAATCGTTAGAACCGTTTTCGAGATTTTCAAATTAGGAACTTCCTCGATATTATACCAACGTTTTCACTTTAAAAATGGCTATTTAGATCTCAAAATATACTGCACGTAGAAATGCAAAAATTTCAGTATACGATTAGACTGCAGATATAAGACTGTTCTAGAAAATTCAGAACAATAAGACATATATCTGCTGAGTTATTAAAAGGCGGCTTTTCGCGTTTTCTTTGATGTCGAGTTAGCTGTATATATGAGTTCCGCCATCTACGAATTCTATGATACGATACGATACAATTTTAACGATACGATACGATACGATTTTAGGCTTAAGGCTGCGTCACTCGAAATACTACCGTCTTCCATGATATCTACGAATTCTATGATACGATACGATACGATACGATACGATTTTAAGCTTAAGGCTGCGTCACTCGAAATACTACCGTCTTCCATGATAATAAATACCAGTATACCCGTGCTAGACTATCAAAGTGCAATCATTATTAATTTTTAATTAACTGAAATTTTTAATCAAACAACGTATTTTAACGAAATTTGAGTGTACTATGTCAATATAGTTATAATAAATACCAGTATACCCGTGCTTGACTATCAAAGTGCAATCATTATTAATTTTTAATTAACTGAAATTTTTAATCAAACAACGTATTTTAACGAAATTTGAGTGTACTATGTCAAAACATCACTGATCAAAAACTTTCCGAATGATAGCTCGTTCATTGTTGGGCATATTGCATTGAAAAAAGCATGTTGACATAAGGAATAATATACATGGTATTATAATCTGTAGAGTAACCAATTAAGTTGGTCAGGATACCACTCTTTCCAAACAACAACCTTCAAACTATTTAATCACAGAATTCTAATTATTTTTTTTAAACTAAGATTAAAATAATCAAAGATTACTATTTGTAAATAGTATTATATTTACTTCTGGACCACCACTCTGGCTATGGCACTGGTTAAAAAATATACTGGCGTATTAAATAGAGCCTTACAGTAAATATAATTTTACTGTATTTTTACAGGACTTCACTTTATTTTCAGAAAATGCCCCCAGACTAGACGTAATATTCAATTAGAAGTGAGGCAGGCATTAGGATGAATAAATGATGAAACTTGCACTCGAATAGTGAAATAGTGACAAAGCCAACTGAATAAAGAATGATTATTACATTAAGAAACAACAGTTTGTGTTACAAGAGTTCGCTTGTTGCATCGAGAGAGTTTCTAAGATAATATTGTTGTGGGATTAGTCTCAAAGACTAAAAGTTAGTTTAAAGATATTTATTTAAGACATAAAGTTACATTGATAATAAAGCATGAGTAATGGATGATATGCAGTAAAATGTAAATTTAATGATTTAGAAAACATTAAAAATATTTTTCAGAGATTTTAACGATTATTGTTCAAAGGATTTGATAATTGTTATTGTTATAATAAATACCAGTGATCCGTGCTAGGTTATCACACTGTTATACCTGTGTGATTTATAATTTCTGAATACTGATTTCTGGATGTTATTGAATAATGATTTCAGTTCAGCCGATTTTTGGAGTTATTTCAACCAAATTATGTAAAAGTATATTTTTTAAAAACATACTGCATAAAAAATATTTTTTTTATTTATTTCGGAGTAACTAAACAATTCAATAAAGTTATTTAACCCCAAATCTCCAAAAGGCCAACCTAATAATTCAATCAAGTTATTTAATCCCAAATAACCAAAAAGTTAAGAAACAACAGTTTGTGTTACAAGAGTTCGCTGTTGCATCGAGAGAGTTTCTAAGATAATATTGTTGTGGGATTAGTCTCAAAGACTAAAAGTTAGTTTAAAGATATTTATTTAAGACATAAAGTTACATTGATAATAAAGCATGAGTAATGGATGATATGCAGTAAAATGTAAATTTAATGATTTAGAAAACATTAAAAATATTTTTCAGAGATTTTAATGATTATTGTTCAAAGGATTTGATAATTGTTATTGTTATAATAAATACCAGTGATCCGTGCTAGGTTATCACACTATTATACATGCATGATTTATAATTTCTGAATACTGATTTCTGGATGTTATTGAATAATGATTTCAGTTCAGCCGATTTCTGGAGTTATTTCAACCAAATTATGTAAAAGTATATTTTTTAAAAACATACTGCATAAAAAATATTTTTTTTTTATTTCGGAGTAATTAAACAATTCAATAAAGTTATTTAACCCCAAATCACCAAAAAGCCAACCTAATAATCCAATCAAGTTATTTAATCCCAAATAACCCAAAAGTTAAGCTGATATTTCATAATAAGAAAAAATGTAAATCACAAAAGAAGTCATCAGAAGTATCATTCTAAATTTTATAATATTTTATACAAATTCTTACAAAACATTCATAGTTTCTCACATTTTATGTTTTTAAACTATAAAAGATAAATAAATTATATATTTTAACATTCTATTGCTACATGATAGCTAAATATACATAAAAAATATGTCCATTATTCAACTTCGTCAGAATATTCAATGCACCCCGTGATACTACTCTTGTATTTTTAGAGAACTCGACTTTATTTTGAGAAAACGCCCCCCGTCTCCCCGTCCCCCATGCTGGACATTCAATTAGAAGTGAGGCAGGCATTAGGATGAATAAATGATAAAAACTGCACTCGAATAGTGAAATAGTGACAGAGCCAACTCAATAAGGAATGATTATTACATAAAAAACAACAATTTGTGTTACAACAGTTTGCTTATTGCATCGAGTAAATTTTTAAGATAATGTAGCGATCGCATCTCACCTGATCAATACAAAGCGAGTTACTAGCTTAGAGTAACTGGCTTGGTCTTTTGCTCGACGCTAAAGTTCTCGCCTCCTGATCATGAGATCCCTGGTTCGCATCCCATTGGCGCTAATTCACACACTAAAATAATATTGTTGCGGGATTAGTTTCAAAAATTAAAAGTTAGTTTAAGCATATTTAAGACATAAAATTACATTGATAATAAAGCATGATATTCAGTGAATTGTAGATTTAATGATTTAGAAAATATTAAAAATATTTTCCAGAGATTTTAACAGTTATTCGATAATTATTATAGCTATAATAAATACCCGTTCTATTCTATAACACTGCAATCTTTATTAATTGCAATTTTTAATAAAATAACGTGTTTTAACAAAGTGTGAGTGTGTTTTGTCAAAAACCTGATCAAAAATATTTTGTATGACATCTCATTCCTCATTGTGCGTTTTGCATTGAAGAAAAGGTGTTGGCATTACAAATAATATACATTATTCTTCTGAATAATGTATGTATATAAATAGTATGTGGCGTAACCAAGGTGGAGTTCATAGGGCTCAAGATGCCATTATTTCCAAATACCAATTTTCCCATTATTAAATCACAGAAATTTATTTTATTTAAACACATCTAAGATTAAATAAAGAAATATTATTATTAGTGAATAGTAGCGTATTGTACCCCTCTCTGGCTATGTCACTGGCTATAATATATATTGTTAAATTAAATATTTTTCAGAGATCTTATACGTAGCAAGTATATCTCTCAGCAATTCTACTGTATTTTTACAAAAACTCATTTTATTTTGTGAAAATCTACACTAAATGTAACACTCAGTGAGAAAAAATAAAGACTTTCGGATAAACAAAGGAAAAAACTTACACTCGAATAGTGAGACAATGACTAAGCCAACTGAATAAAGAATAATTATTGCATTAAAAAACAACAGTTTGTGTTGCCCCAGTTCGCTGGTTGAATCGAGAGAGTTTCTAAGATAATATTATTGTGGGATTAGTTTTAAAGATTAAAAGTTAATTTAAATATATTTATTTAAGGTATAAAGTTACACTGATAATAAAGCATGATTAATACACTTTAGTCAGTGAATTGTAAATTTAATAATTTATAAAATATTAAAAATATTTTTCAGAGATTTTAACATTTATTGTTCAAGAGATTTGATAATTTTTATTGTTATAATAAATATCGGTGTAGCCTTTGTAGGCTATAACACTGCAATGTTTATTAATTTGTAATAAGATAGCGTGTTTTATCAAAATGTCAATGTATAAAGTCAAAACCCTGATCAAAAACTTGTCGTATGATACCCCCTTAAGCGTTGTACGTTTCGCATTGAAAAAGGATGTTAACATAAGAAATAATATACATGACTGTTAGGAATGATAACCTGTGGCTTAACCAAGATGGCACTTCAAGGGCTCAGAATACCACTATTTCCAAATAGCAATTTTCGCATTATTTAATCACGCAAATTATTAAGAAAAATATATAAATAAAGAAATATTACTCTTTGTAAATAGTAGTATATTGTGCCCCTCTCTGGTTATGCCCCTGGTTTTAATATATATTGTTAGATTAAATATTCTGGAGACTTTATAGCAAGTGTATCTCGCAATCATTCTGCTGTATTTATATACAGAAATTCATTTTATTTTGTGAAAATCATCTACTATAAATGTAACATTCTGATAGAAGAAATGCAGACATTGGGATAAATAAATGAAAAGCCTTGCCCTCGAATACCGAAACAACGACAAACGCAACTGAATAAGAATTATTATTGCATTAAGAAACAGCAATTTATCTTAGAATATTTAGTTTGTTGCGCCTAGAGAAGTTTGAAAAATAGTAACTGTTCTAGCTTGGTTTTAAAGATTAAATGTTAGTTTAAAGATATTTATTTAAGGCAGTTTACAATAATTATAAAGCATGGTTAGTGTATGATATTAAGTGAATTTTAAATTTAATAATTTAGAATATATTAAATATATTGTTTCAGAGACTAAATGCAATGTTACAGAATATATTTATCCTCCGGAAGCTTTTTCTTTGAAATTCAGGAGATGCATGTTTCGTTTAACGATGAATTTTATAACATAATAAATATTTTCTATACGAAAGAGGCATGTAAATTATAATATAAACTACACACTGAAACACCTTTCTTATATTGTATGCTGCTTTTTTTAGATCGACGAAATACGGCGATTCGTAGACGTGAACATAATACACAATTGAGATTTTCTTAATTTTTTTTTTTTTTTTTTTTTTTTTTTTTAATTCCTAATAAAAATGTTCTTTGAAATATTGAAGGTTTTTAAACAATGTGCATGGATATATGTAAATAACACAAAATAAACTTATCGAGAAAAAAATTACAATGAACTAACATTTAAAAAAATGTCAACGCAAATAAATAATAAAACGTAATAAACATTTAAGAGCTTAAAAAGCTTAGCAATCTAATTTGGTCGCATTCCTAGTTGCAAAACAATATTAGCTTAATCTTGTCCCAATAATGGAGTTGACATTCTAACAATACTTCAAAATATTTAGTGAAAAATAAAAGCCAATAAAACAAATATTGGCACAATACTGATGTTTCATTAAAAATATTTCCAACGTAAAGCCACTGGAAATATTATATAAATATTCGAAATATTCCTGTCTTAATTTAAAAGCTGATATTCCGCCGAAATTGGCTTAATTGGGTCTACAATTGTCTAAATATCTTTGGGGAATAAAAGCGGAATATTGGCGAAATGTCACAACTTCAATATAAAGAAAATATTTCATACCAATGACCGCAATATTTTTGCAATTTTGAGCAATATTTCATACCAATAAACGTAATATTGTCGCAAAATTTGGGCAATATTTCATACGACTGTACGCAGTATTGGGGCGATGTTTTACACCAATGGACACAATATTGGGACAAAATAAACCAACATTGGCTTGTTTCTAAGGAACCATTAAAGAAATAATATGACACTTTGAGAATAATGGTCCAATTAGAATTGCAAAACCAATATTTATTGCAAAGTCAGCTAAAGTTGAAACTTATTTACCTATTTGTCAGTTTCATGGAAAATAAAGTACAGTTTGACGATGAAACACATGTGGAATACATGTCTGATCCTACTACATATTTTCAAAGTCAGTTCCATATTTTTTTAATAGACATTCAAAAAGCTGTTTAATTTATTAACATGAAACGATTTATTTGCTCGCGAAGTAAACCATGTTTTGCTTTATTTAACATTTCCAAATTATTTTCTTCCGCATGTGTAAAATATCTTTCATCACAATTGCCATTCCTATAATCTCTCCTTTTATTTCATGGTAGTAAAAAAATGCTAAAACTCTAGTTTGAAAAATTCTGAAACTGATTCCATGAATCTCGATATCGTTTCTCAACTATCCCTAAATTCTCTGTATCACTTTATTAGAATTTTTGAGTGATCGAATGGTGTTAATCTTATTTCAAATGAAAATCAAATTTCAAAGTAATTGCTTAAAAGGCGCAAAGACCAACATAGTGAAAAAGATTCCAAGCCGGGACTCGAACCCGGGCCATCAGTATAGCGCACTGACGTTCTACCGACTAAACCACTTGGAACGATACCTAGCTCGGAAACCTTCTCACTATTATATGTTGGCAAGGCTACAAACGCAGCACAAGATGGAATATTTATCGTGAGTCACCGACCTGGGACAAACACGAAACACAATTAAATCCAGCATCGATAGAAACTATATTAATACATGGAAAGGAATAATTTCCATGACTGGAACTTTTTTTATTTCGTTTCAATATATATGATTGTAAGAAAAGTGTATTACACAGAAAAAATAATGAAAAAAAAAAATCAGAGATATATTTTTCGTACACTACGTCAATTTTTTCTTATCTTCCACATCTGAACACAAGCGAAAACGTCTGTCATACCTAAAAAAATGAAAATTAGTAGTTATTTTATACTTATGAATCTAAATTTTTATTCTGTAAAATTTTATTCTAAGTACGAATTAAAATATGCAAAACATAAGCGAATTCTGAATATCTAAGGCTCTTTGTTACTTCACGCTAAATTGACTAAATATGAGCTGTAATGCAATCTATTGGAGGAAATGTGTAATAATCCTTCTTAAAACATAATGTAGCAGATATGAAACATAGATTAGTTGCAAGAAACTCCACCAGACGTCATAAAAACACAATTTTTTATATGTTGCAGGTATGCTACCCGATGAATTTAAGGGTTAAATACAAAATATAAGTGATGCAAACAACTTAAAAACTAAAATATTGTTTTAGAGCATACTCGAAATGAAAAACGTTTTTCCGATTGACTTTATTTAAGTTCATATTCGCGATTCTCTATTTTTCATCATCTTGATAAATTATGTGAGATATCACTATCTTCTAGATAGAATGAACCGTTATCCTTCTGCACCGAACTAAATGTGAAATATTTGTAGAAGTATTTAGCTCTTTCGGAAAACAATTCCAGTGGATTTTATAACCACCCAAGTTTTTAAAAACTTTAGTTTTGGATCTTAAATGATTATCTTTTCCTCTTAGCGTTAATTTTTTTTTTATATAATAGTATTCTAACATCCAAAAAGGTTAATTAGGTATCTGCATCCGTTCTCGTATATTTGAACAAAAAAATGCATTAATTAAAAAACTTTAAATACAAAATGTAAGTGATGCAAACAGCTTAGAAACGAAAATATTTAGACCATACTCGAAATACAAAACATTTTTCCCATTAACTTTAGCCCCACCAGTGGCCAAGAGGTTCTGCTCCCAAAGCTGGTAGACGGGAATTGCTGGATCCGAACTCAATCGCACCCGTTGGTCTAATCGTTCGGAGTTTTCCGTGGTTTTCATCGAACCTGTGATATCCTTGTGTAAATACGGGTTAGATTCCCTTAGAAAGACCCCCACGAAGAGCCCCCCCCCGTGGTCCTATATCCCTCGAGTAGATAATCGGCCGTCAGCAAAACAACCCAACCCAACCGATTGACTTTATTTAATATTTAAATTCACATTAGGGATTCCAGTTTTTCATTGTCTTGGGAAATTCTGTGAGATATTAATTACTGTCTTCTTAAAACAATGAACCGTTATCCTTCTGCACCGAACTAAATGTGAAATATTTGAAAAAGTATTTAGCTTTTTCGGAAAACGATTCCAGTGGATTTTATAACCACTAAGTTTTCAAAAAGTTTAGTTTTAGAACTTAAGTGATTGATTGTCTTTTCCGCTTTGCGTTTAGTACTTTATAGAATAGCATTTTAATATTCACAAAGGTTAATAACTTCTTTGTTTATTCAATTTAGACTCAGGATTTGCTGCTTTAATATGCATATTATTTATTGTTTGTTATTTACAATAGTCCAGTAATTTAAGAATACAAAGGGATAAAACCGGGCTTTCCTGGTTGCAGAAAGTAGGTGACAACCATTTTTCGTTTTAAAATTGAAAACTCTAAATGATTTTTATTTCTTTACATTTAATATCTTTTTTTTTTTTTTTTTACAATGCCCTCTAACAATAGCGAAAATCATATTTATATGAAAATATAGCCATTATGCCATAAAAAAAATTACGGTTGTCACAAATAGAAACACTTTAATTTTTTCCTTCGCACAATTTTTTACATATTTTGAAATTTAATTTAATAGAAAATTTTAAGATTTGTTTTGAAATTTTTCTTATTCATTATAATTTAATTTCTCCTGAAATTATTTTCAACAAATCACTAAATCCTTGCATTAATATACATAAAATTATAACATTCAATCGAACTCGCATAATACAAGGAGGCCTAAAGCCAGAGTATAGTTAAAACTACTACACTGTTCAAAATTTGCAGCATTCTGGCAGGTCATTTGACCGTTTTTTCCGAAAACGGTTACACAACCATAATTTTAACACTATTCTGACCATATTATTGGCCATTTTATGGTCAGAATATAGTTAAATTATGGTTATGAAACCGTTTTTTCAAAAAACGGTCGAATGACCTGCCAGAATGCTGCAAAATTTTTAACAGGGTAGGTTACGAATTAAGAATGGGTCATCATTAAACTATATTAAGATTTTAGGCTTTTTATGAGCTAAAAAAGCAATATCATAGCTCATACTAGGAAGAAATCTATTCATTTCCATACTATACACTACAAACATATAACTGCAAAAAAAAAAAAAAAAAAAAAAAAAAAAAAATGTTGATTTTACAGTATAATTCTGGACGCTGTTGTTCCAGTTTATATCTGTAAAATAAGAAGTAATATACTGTTGTAGATACGAATTAAACCGTATATTACTACTTAACGGGTATATTATACTTGCTAATTTTACGGTTTATCACTGTTAATTTTACGGTTTTAACCCTTTATCTACTGACGGTACTTATAAGTACCATTAAAATAACTTGTTACAAAATTCATTTAATAGATCGATTAGTTGTAATACAGTTTAGAATGAGTTATAGATACATTACTTTATCTTGTTCAAAAGCATTATTGGTTACGCAAAACAAAACTATTTTTTAAAGGATGATTTCTTTTGCCTTTGCATCTTTTCAGCTTCCTTGGTGTTGGGGGGAGGGGGAGGGGGGTTTGAATTCGGAAATATTTCTATATTTCTATTGTAAGAAAATTATATTTGTACATTTCCCAATTCTACAAAATATGGAGAAAAACATTTAAAATAAAAGATTTGAGTGGGATTATAAATATTTCACAAAATCCCTATAAATTCAAATTTAATTCATCCTTCTAAATCCTTCAATCCTTCTAAAATCCTTCTAAAATTTACTAAATGATAACGTAAATCTTCTAATGTAGTTTAAACAATTTACGAAAGAGGCATTTGAAGATAAAATTTTCACAAATTCATAATTCAGTAGATAAGGGTTAATATGTATATTATTTATTGTTTGTTATTTACAATAGTCCAGTAATTTAAGAATACAAAGGGATAAAACCGTGCTTTCCTGGTTGCAGAAAGTAGGTGACAAACATTTTTCGTTTTAGATTTGAAAACTCTAAATGATTTTTTTTTTTCTTTACATTTTTTTTTTTTTTTTTTTTTTTTTTTTTTTAACGCCCTCTAACAATAGCAAAAATCATATTTATATGGAAAAATAGCCATTATGCCATAACAAATTTACGGTTGTCACAAAAAGAAACACTTTAATTCTTTTCCTTCGTACAATTTTTTACATATTTTAAAATTTAATTTAATAGAAAATTTTAAGATTTGTTTTGAAATTTTTCTTAATCATTATAATTTAATTTCTCATAAAATTATTTTCAACAAATCACTAAATCCTTGCATTAATATACATAAAATTATAACATGCAGTCGAACTCGCATAATACAAGAAGACCTAAAGCCAGAGTATGGTTAAAACCACTGGGTTACACATTAAGAATGGGTCATCATTAAACTATATTAAGATTTTACGCTTTTTATGAGCTACAAAAGCAATATCACAGCTCATACTAGGAAGAAATCTATTCATTTCCATGTTATACACTGCAAACGTATACTGCAAAAAAAAAAAAAAAAAAAAAAAAAAAAAAAAAAAAAAATTACTAGATTACATAAATCTTCTAATGTAGTTTAAACAATTCACGAAAAAGGCATTCGAAGATAAAATTTTCATAAATTCATAATTCAGTAGATAAAGGGTTAATATGTATATTATTTATTGTTTGTTAATTACAGTAGTCCAGTAATTTAAGAATACAAAGGGATAAAACCGGGCTTTCCTGGTTGCAGAAAGTAGGTGACAACCATTTTTCGTTTTAGAATTGAAAACTCTAAATGATTTTTTTTTTCTTTACATTTAATCTTTTTTACAGTGCCCCCTAACAATAACAAAAATCATATTTATATGAAAAAACAGCCATTATACCATAAAAAAATTAAGGTTGTCACAAAAAGAAACACTTTAATTCTTTTCCTTCGCACAATTTTTTTACATATTTTGAAATTTAATTTAATAGAAAATTTCAAGATTTGTTTTGAAATTTTTCTTATTCATTATAATTTAATTTCTCCATAAAATTATTTTCAAGAAATCACCAAATCCTTGCATTAATATACATAAAATTATAACATGCAGTCGAACGCGCATAATACAAAAAAGACTAAAGCCAGTGTATGGCTAAAACTACTAGGTTACACATTAAGAATGGGTCATCATTAATTTATATTAAGACTTTAGGCTTTTTATGAGCTACAAAAGCAATATCAAAGCTCATACTAAGAAGAAATCTATTCATTTCCATGTTATACACTGCAAACATATACAGTGAAACTTCCCTATGCGACCATCTCCCTGAACGGCCATTTTTTCATGGAACGAAATTTATTCCCATAGGCTCAATACTAATTTTACCTCCATTCAGAGACCTTCCCAGTTGAACTCCATCCATGAGCGACCAACTTCTTTGAAAAAAATGAAACAAATTCCGTTTTTTTCTGGTCGCCTGAAGAAGGTTTTATTAGAAAGATAATTCCGGAGAGCGTATTATTCATCAAACATCTAAACTAAGTTTAGATTTCTTTTTTTGTATTTTATTCCGGTAACTTTTAAGTGTTTAAACCCCTTTGTTCCTTTTTAGGCAATGAATTTAACTCCTATGACGAATTAAGAATGACGGTTAATAAACTCCCCTGCTCTATTCTGTCAGGATACTCTCAAAGAAATAGATAAATTAATGAAATCATCATTATTTGTTCCCGTCCCCCCAAAAATGCATTTATTTACTGAACTTCGAAAGAACTTGGAAATAAAAGTTATAAAAGGTAAAACCGTAAAATCACAACAAACGTCAATGTATTCACCTTTTAAACTCTGCAGTAATTAACCTATGTAATTAACTTTTGTTTTGATACTTAAATTTTCATATTTTTTCTAATGTGAAAAATAAATTTTAGTAACATTAATTGTTAACTTTTTTCAACAATTAAAATCTAGATTTAAACATGACCTCCATTAAGAGACCACCTCTCGCAGCGACCCATTTTTATTGGAACGGAACGTGGTCGCTTTAGGGAGGATTTACTGTACTGCAAAAAAAAAAAAAAAAAAAAAAAAAAATGGTGATTTTACAGTATAATTCTGGACGCTGTTGTGCCAGTTTATATCTGTAGAATAAGAAGTAATATACCGTTGTATAAATGAATTAAACCGTATATTACTGCTTAACGGTATATTATACTTGCTAATTTTACGGTTTATCACTGTTAATTTTACGGTTTTAAATTGTCACCCCAGCTGCAAGTGTTATACCGTAATATCGACAACTTTTCCTACAGTGCACAGTCGAACTCATCTAATATGAGTACGACTAAAATCACAGTATGGGTAAAACGATTGGGTTGCACATTAAGAATGGTTCATCATTAAACTATATCGAGATTTTTACGCTTGCTATGAGCTGCAAAAGGTATATCACAGCTAATACGAGAAAGACATCCATTCATTTCCATCTCATTTTTGTCGAAAAGAAAGATAGAAAGTAAAAAAGAAATTCTTTCCGTATCAAACACCATTCTTTCTCAGCGAAAATATTTCAACAATATAGCGTACAAATTGAATTTTTCCAACAGAGCAAAAAATGATCAAATTCCAAATGTTTTGCAATTTTCCTAGTTTATTATATATAAATTACTCAATTTTTTTTCAAGAAATCAGCAAATCCTTGCATTAATATACAGTGTGCTTATAAAGTCATGTGCACTTTTGACCGGTCACAGGAAATCAACGAAACAAGATGGAAATGTGAAATTTTGCATTAATATTCGTAGAATTATAACATACAGTCGAACTCATCTAATATGAGCACGATTTTCTCAAGGTCTCTAGATGGCGGACCAGATATTATTGCCAATAAGGTTATCTCAGTGAAATACGCCTGCCAGTTGTCAGACCAAGAAGTTGAAACGGTAGAGAATTGACAATGTCAGTTAAAGGTTCTGGATTCGAGTCCCGGCCTGGTCATTTTTAACCGACTGCCAAGAAGGGTTATGTGTTTCACGCGTATCTGGGTATGTGGATTTCTTTATACCCTCGAAACATCCCAACGGCTGGATGGATTTTAACGAATGAGGTCTCTGTCGATTCGTCTTAACCGCCCGATGGTTATAGGCCAGGCTTTGTTTTTATAAATTCAAAATGGCTGCCGTAAAATACAAAATGGCGTAGAGACGAAAAAAAAAATTACGCACCCTGTTGAGTGGCATATCATCGGATAGGTCTTTCATAATGAAGACGCTGTTTCATTGACTATTTTACAGTCAGAAGTTCCGTTTAAATATTACACGACCTGGAAGTTGTGTAGGTGGGATCTATAGCTTTACTGCAACTCTAACCTTCATACACATCTATAGGCCTCATCAAAACTGTGCTTATAAATAGAAACTAACAATTAAACACAACTTAAAAGTCATCAATACAAGTATCTAAACGAAATAGGTAAGTAAAATAAAAAATAGTTTCACATTGATGAGAAATAATTAATTAGTTCGCGTTTTACGCAGTCGGGTTTTTTGATTTTTACTTTCTTCTATCTTAACAAGAAGAAAGTATTGGATTCGTGAAAATTTTTGACTTTCGGTTTTCGACGGATTTACACGTTTTAGGGGTCAGATAACCCGAAAAACATGTTTTTACAAAATGTCTGTCTGTGAGTCTGTGAATCTGTTAGTCTGTCTGTCTGTATGTGACACAAATTTTGTGGGCGCTCTATCTCAAGAACTAATGCACGGAATTTAATAAAAATTTATATTCAGTTAGTCCCTGATATAAATTGGTGCTGATTAGTTTTTGGTGTAAATCGCTCAACAGGTGGCGCTGCTATGCAGCCTTTTTCACGATTTCCGCAATAGCTCAATCTCCAGAACTAATGCACGGATTTTCATCAAACTTCAGATTCAGTTTGTCCTTGACATGAATTGAAGTTTTGTACATTTTGGTGTAAATCGCTCAACAGGTAGCCCTGATATGCTACCATTTTCAGAATTTTCATTATAGCTGTATCTCAAGAACGAATGCAACAATTTTCACCAAACTTCAGAATCAGTTAATCCTTGATATGAATTGACATTTTGTACATTTTGGTGTAAATCACTCAACAGGTGACGCTGCTATACAGCCTTTTTCACGATTTCTGCAATAGCTCTATCTCAAGAACTAATGGACACATTTTCATCAAACTTCAGATTCAGTTACTCTTTGATATGAAATGATGCTGACTACGAGTTGGTGAATATCGCCCAATAGGTGGCGCTGCTGCGCTGCATTTTGCACTATTTCTTCAATTGCTCTATCTCAAGAACTAATGCACGAATTTTCGTCAAACTTCAGATTTAAGTACACCTTGATAAATGTTGATGCTGATTATGTGGTTGTGTAAATCGCTCAACAGGTGGCGCTGTTATGCTGCATTTGTCATGATTTGCGCAATAGCTCTATCTCAAGAACTAATGCACGGATTTTCCCCAAACTTCATATTCAGTTAGACATTGACATAAGTTGATGATAATTAGGTTCTGGTGTAAATCACCCAATAGGTGGTGCTGCTATGCTGCATTTTGATGCATTTACACGATTTCAAGGACAGTAATATCTCAAGAACTAATGCACGGAATTTCATCTTTTAAGAATCCTCATGATGAGCATAGATGCACTATGATAAGGAATTTTGAAGTATTGACAAGTATGAGATAGAAGAAAGTTTTGTGATGGCCACAACATACTAGTTTTAAATTAAATTTAATACTATTCGCTCATTTGGAAAATTTGAATTCGTATGATATCTTTGCCAATCCTTTTGATTGAGAAAAAAAAATAGTTTATATTACAGCGATCTGTTCAAATGTAGCAATTTATCAGTTTTACTAGACAGAATTTCAATCTTCAAGGTGACCCACATTCAGGAAAATGGAAGGGAATGTCTTGAGGTCTTGAAATAATGAAAGAAAGAAGGCAGAGATAAGGACATTTCAAATACCCTTACACCACCTTGTAATCCCAGTTTAACTAGAAATACGGATGGAATTTAAATTAGAAATACAAATTGGGATAAGCAAATAAATAAGTAGAATGATAAAATTCATCTTTAAAAAGTGAAAATTAAAATAAGACGTTAGTAACATCGATTTTTTTATTTTTCATGTTTTGTCACTATGTTTTTGGTTGAAAGTTCTAGGAATTAAAGTAATTTAACATCGTTTAAGGGGACCAGGTAAGTGAAATTTGGGGAAAAAATCGATTTTTACTTTTTTATATCATTAAATAGTTTAAACTTTTACCTCTTCAATGATGTGTCACACATGTTTATATATTAAAAAAAGAAGTCAGAATTATTTCTAAGAGTACTTCACAGCTTAATGGCCATTTAAATCTTTAATTGACTTTTCCCCAAAACTTGGATTTTTCATGTTTGTGTTCTTTTTTTTCAATATCTATTAAACTTAAGTACTCAATTTTTTTTAATGCTTTTATTATGTTATATTGTATACTTTAACACAGGGATTTAATGATTTGATGAGAATTATTTATTTTATGCAGTGAAATCTTACCAAAAATGCTAAATTAAAAATGCCTTTCAATATATAATTAATAATTAATTTTCAGGTTCACTTTGAAAGAAAATGGTCTGTTAAAATACGTAAAGCATGTTACTCAAACTACTCTAAAAATTCTAGGCCTCTATATTTCACCATCTCTGAGAAAAAGGTACATAAATTTGGTATAGTTTAACATGGCGGAGATAGAGCTTACCCGGTCCTCTTAAACCTTTTATCATCTTTTAAGTAATAAAACACACTATGTGTAATTTTAATTTTAACAAACTGGGATGTTATTCGAAAGGATATCTGCTGCACTATTTGATATAACAATAAAGAATTATCTCAGAAATTTGTCAATACTGGCTTTCCGTTAGGATTTACAAATTTCCAATAAGATGTTTCAATATTTCTTGATATTTATCATGCTTAGGTTATTTTGGGAATTTTTCATAACCACAAACTCATTTTGAACATAATTTTTTTAAATGACAAAGCTTTGCTGTTTAAAATAGAGAAATAAATTTGAGGTTCGGTTTTTTGAAGTGTAAGTCTTTTCTTTTGTCAGGTCATTTATTATCAACGGTATTTTCTTTTTATATATCCAACAGGAGGATCAGAAATCATTGATCTCTGTCAAAATAAAAGTTGTAAAGCGCGAAATCAATTTTCATCTTTAAGGTGGTCTGAGGCACGAAATTTATTTTATTTTTACTTTCTTCTATCTTTAAAAGAAGAAAGTATTGGATTTGTGAAAATTTTCAACTTCCGCTTTTCAACGGATTTACACGTTTTAGAAATCAGAAATTCTGAAAAACATGTTTTTACCAAATGTCTGTCTGTGAGTCTTTCTGTCTGCCTCTCTGTCTGTATGTATGTGACACAAATTTTGTGAGTGCTCTATCTCAAGAACTAATGCACGGAATTTAATAAAAACTTATATTCAGTTAGTCCCTGATATAAATTGGTGCTGATTAGTTTTTGGTGTAAATCGCTCAGCAGGTGGCGCTGCTATGCAGCACTTTTTGCGATTTCCACAATAGCTCAGTCTCCAGAACTATAGCACAGATTTTCATCAAACTTCAGATTCAGTTAGTCCATGACATCAGTTGACGTTTTATATTTTTGGTGTAAATCGCTCAACAGGTGGCGCTGCTTTGCTGCATTTTTTGCGATTTCCGCAATAGCTCTATCTGAAGAACTAATGATTGGATTTTCAACAAACTTCAGATTCAGGCATACCAGGATATGAATTAGTGCTGTTTAATTTTTGGTGTAAATCGCTCAAGAGGTGGCGCAGCAATACAGAATTTTTCGCGATTCTCACAAAAGTTCAATGTCCAGAACTAATGCACGGATTTTCATCAAATTTCAGATTCAGTTAGTCCTTGACATGAATTGACTTTTTATACATTTTGGTGTAAATCGCTCAACAGGTGGCGGTGTTATGCTGAATTTTTTGCGATTTTCGCAATATCCGTATCTTAAAAACTAATGCTTGGATTTTTAACAAACTTCAGATTCTGGTATACCTTGATATGAATTAGTGCTGTTTATATTTTGTTGCAAATCGCTCAACAGGTGGCGCTGCTATGCTGCATTTTTCAGAATTTCCTCTACAGCTCTATCTCAAGAACTTATGCACAAATTTTCAATAAACTTCAAATTCAGATATACTTTGATATGAATTGGTGCTAAATTGATATAATTTTGTTGTGCTATTTAAATAAATTAATTGACGTGATTGTAGAAGAAAGTTTTGTGATGGCCACAACGTACTAGTTTACTTTATAAATATTTTTTCTATAAAATATAAAATTAAATATACATTCAAATATGAAATTATTACAAGTATTTCAAGGTATTTCAAGATAGTTAAAAAATTTACTTAATTTAAAAAAATTTAAATTATTTATTTTATCGATATTTAAAAATTGATATATCTGTCGTAAGAACAAATATTTTTGCACGCTGTTTTCATTTTTGAATGCAGAGAAGATTAAATATTAACGTTTCTGCATTAAAAAATTTAAATTAAGATAATTTTTCCAGTATTTTTAATTTGTTATCTTTTGCTTCCAGAATCAAAATTTTCATTCAAAACTAGAATTTCTAAAGACAATATAAAGAATATATACTGGAAAGCATTGTACAAAGTATTGTATAAAGTATTCCATTGTATAAAATATGACATATATTTAAAAACTACATTCTGAGATAAATTCGTTTAAATTCTGAACGAAAAACGCTTCAACTAAAGATAATACAACACAATTTGAAGAAGTTATTTTTGAGTTGAATTATGCTGTAGTTTATCAAATAAATTTATTTGGGATTCGTTGTGATCACGGAAATTTTTTTAAATTTGCTGTGTTGAGTGAAAAGATGTATGATTATAAAACATAGAAACATTTTTCGGAATGGAATTTATTTAAGTTAAGAATAATATTTTTAGTTTAAATATTATTTTTTAGACTTTGTTCCTAAATTTATATTAAAATTTAATAGAATTTTAGTTTTTATTTCAAAAACTGAAATTTAAAATTATTTTTTTAAATATCGTATTAGTTTCAACAATCATTAGTTTAATATTTTACTTTAATTCAAATGGTAAAAAATAAATATACTAGTTGACCCGTCCGGCGTTGTCCGGGACCGTGATAATAACTTTAAATATACCAAAAATCACTGTTTGCTGATTTTATATTGCTCATCGAAAATCTTTCTCGACATAGTTATATATATTATATTAACAAAGACATATTCAAACAAAGACGTCGTTAGAAGGGGAAATGTACATCAACTAAGTGGGTATTTTTTTTGTTTTTGTTTTTTCGCATTTGGATGTGGAAAAGGATGCCGATTTTTGATAACTGCAGAAAAAAACGAAAAACCCAAAAATGGCTATCGAAAAATATTTTTTGAAAATATTAATATTGGTATACTTTTAAGCAAATCAAGCCGCTAAAAAAAAATAATATGATTAATTGTTTTTTTTTTTTTTTTTTTTTTTTTTTTTTTTTTTTTTTTTTTTTTCGTATTTCGATCAGGGGAGCAGATGCGAACTTGTCAACATGTGGGGAAAAACATGATTTAGATGTTCGCAAAATAATATTTTTGAAACGGTAAATATTAATATTTTTTTATCATACCAGCAATAGAAAGAAAAACGTTGTTTTTCCATATTTCGATTTGTTCAGACAATGCGGACTTTTAAAAGCACGAAAAAAAAAAAAAAAAAACCACTACCGTTTTCCTTTCTTTTTTCCCTGCTGTGGTAAAACCCTGTTATCGGTGTCGGTGAGCCATTTTGCGATGTTAATTATGATTTTTAAATAATACCTTGTTAATTACAAAAAAAAAAACAATAACGTTTTCCTTTCTTTTGAAAGATGCCTTTCTTCCAGATGCTGTAATCATCAAGGTTAGCTGGGTGAAAAAGTTCGACCAGAATCGCCCGGGATAGCCCAGATGGCAGAGCACTGGCGGCTTCAGCCAGGAGGTCACGGGTTCGAATCCTGGTCCGGACATTTTTCGCCCAGTTGGAAATTTTCATTTAATATAATACCTTGTTAATTGCAAAAAAAGAAAAAAAAACACTAACGTTTTCCTTTCTTTTTTCTCTGCTTTGGAAAACCCTGTTATCGGCGTCGGTGCCATTTTGTGATGTTAATTATGGTTTTTAAATAATACCTTGTTAATTACAAAAAAAAAAAAAAAAAACTAAAGTTTTCTTTTTTTCTCTCTCTGCTTTGGAAAACCCTGTTATCGGCGTTGGTGTGCCATTTTGCGATGTTAATTATGGTTTTTAAATAATATCTTGTTAATTACAAAAAAAAAAAAAAAAAAAAAAAAAAAAAATTTACTAACGTTTTCTTTTCTTTTTTCTCTGCTTTGGAAAACCCTGTTATCGGCGTCGGTGTGCCATTTTGCGATGTTAATTTTGGTTTTTAAGTAATACCTTGTTAAATACAAAAGAAAAAAAAAAAAAAAAAAAAAAAAAAAACTAGAGAACAGGAATTCTGTTTTTTCAGAATTTAGTGTCACCCCCGGCATTTCCATTACTTCATTTTCTTCTGGTGGACTGGTGGTTTCTATTATTATGAAACAGCCATTATAAATGAAGCGTTAGGTGAAGATGAAAGAGCAGTCGTAAAAAGTTACAACTCTGATTTTCTGGTCAGAATGGGTAAAAAAGAAATGGCCATAATTTTTTTAACGCTTCATTCATAATGGTTGTTTCATAATAATACAAGCCACCAGTCCATCAGAAGAAAATAACTCGGTTAAGCGGGACTCGAATAATCGGGACTCTACTGCAAAACATATTTCAATTTTAAGACTTAAAGCACACGCTTTTATTTTATGTAAAATGACGTCATTTGCATTAATATATATACTTAAAAGTAAATATAGTTTATAATAGCTCCCTGTTTTATCAGAAATCCTTCATTTATATTTTTCCCAAAATAGCACGTATTTTAATTATTATTATTTTTTTCAATTTTTATGAGAAAATGGCAACAAAAAGATATAATTGCTATTTTTCAACAATTTTTCCTTTACTTTCTACAGAAATGGAGTACTTGATTTACCAAAATGAAACAAATGTCGCTAAAAACTACAAAAAAATTTATATTTCAAAAACAAATGGAGATGCAGTTTTCAAACATTAAAAAGTACTTTTTTTCCCCAATACAATGGTGTAAACATTGAAAATGTGCGATGCTTAGAAGTTTTTAAAAATGCTGTAGAGTGTTTAATAGCACAATGAAACATCAGCTTTTGTTTTACGACTGGCGTATACAAGATAACGTTATTTATTGGATACAAAATTAGCTGGGAGAAAGAAATAGCATACCGGGGGCTAAAGAAAACAGCCCTGGTGCATTTGGACCCAGCTTGGACTATCCTCATCCAAGTTTTCTGACTTCTACGTGCTGTAGATTTTCTAACCATTACCATCATACACACAGACGAACATCTTTCTTTATTTAGCACTAGCTAAACTGCCCGGCGTCCGTTAAAAAACAGCACGAATTGGGAAACAGCTCTGAAAATCAAAACAAAAATCGCGAACAATTTAAAAATCACGGCACAAATTTCGAATAAGCTTCATCGAGAAGAGAAAAAAAATACTACATTGGGTTAGAAGATTGAAACTGGATACTTTTTACCAATGTACAAAAATCGTAGCAAATCGCGAAAACATACTAAAAATTACATAAAAATCGAAAATTGCAGTACGAAATCCGGATGAACTTTATTGAAAAGAAGGCAGTATTTACTATATTAGGCCAAAAATTGAATATAAAAAAATTGCAGAGGATCGCAAAGAAACGTAAAAATCGAAAAAATTTAAAAATCACGAAAGTCAAAATTTATTATATTTGGATAAAATTTTCAAAATCGCAGTAAAAAAGCGCCACGCTTCAAAAATAGCAGAGCAGAACAGTTACCATAATAGGCTAAATGTTTGAAACCAAATTCCTATTAGACTAAAACTTTGAAACAGAATACCTTTTAAAAGTGTATTTAAGCTATCTCTAAGTCATGTTTTTAAATCTTTAGAACCTAAATATTCGTTTCTCATAAAATTTTAAACCTCTCTTTATCCCTTTTCCCCCTCATTTCATTTGCTTTCTTTTAAACATAAGCAATACTTTTTAAAAAGAAATACAAATTTTCATTTGACATATATCTATAATTACCTGTTTTAGCAAGTTAAAATTTCGCACAGAAAAATGCTTTTTTCATAAAATGCGACATTTCCCATCGCATTGAAGGAGGGAAAGAAGTGATAATTGACGTTGTGTTAATTCAGATGTAATTAAATAAATTAGTTCAATCCATAAACAAGTTTGTATGCAGAAAAATAGCGTTTGCTTTCTAATTTTTTGTTTACTGAATGTTAGCGAATGTCATAACTTAAATTAGTTGTTCCAAATTTTAAGTACACCAAAGCATATTATCTCATAAAGTATTTATTACTAGGTTTTAATCCTTGCATGGTAAACAGCATGCATAAAATACAAGTACACAGAAATTATCTTGATTGTAATAAATGACAGCTGAAAAAATCTTGTTAGCTTTTTTTCAAAAGTTCCTTCATAGTTATATCCTGAAACAAAATGTAAGTAGAATTTCATGATAATGTGTAGAAATTTTAAAGTTTGATGAAAATATTCAAACCTCTTAAACTAAGACTCTTAATTTTTTTATTCCGTAATTTTGATTTTTGGTATCATGACTGTAAAATAAAAATAAAAGTTAAGACTGTTTTTTTTTTTTTTTTTTTTTTTTTTTTAATACACTCTTTTATAAGAATTCAATGTTTATCTTGAAAATCCCGCCTAATGTAATGACTGCAATTTATGAATAAATAAAAATAAATAAATAAATAAATAAATAAATAAATAAATAAAAATAAAAATCCGTTTTAATACGTTAATGGACCTTAGACACGTGGCTTCACTCTCCAGAGCTGGCGCTATCGTGATCCGTTATTCTATTCACTGTACTGCAAGAATGTCAGTGTGCGCAGCTGCCAATACCGTCAGCAGGCGATTTTTAACTGCGACCCAGGTGGAGTACAAAAAGTTTAACCAAAATTTTGCAAATTTAGCAAATATTCTCGGATACAGAACAACGTTTTGAAATTATATTACAATAAAACATCTGCAGCTACAATAATGAATATTTTTGCGGTATTTTTAACAAAATAACATTGATAATGCATACCAGGTATCAAGTACCAGGTACGCTATGCTAATATTCAGAAGTAAGTAACGCCAGCAGACGAATTTCAGCCTCGACCTCAGGTTGCGTGCATAAGCTCCATTTGGTGTAGACACCGAACCCGATTATGGACATTTCACAGCTTTTTTTTTTACGCTTGGTAGAAAGGCCAGCTTAGATTTTTTTAAAATTACAGTTTTTGCATCCTTTAAGATATGGCAATAGGAAAAAAAGTTTTAGTTAAACTATCTTTATATGATTTCTAATTTGATTTCTCAATGTATACTAATAATTTAATTAATATGAAATTATTAATTGATTAAAGGGTATTTTCCTTATTGCATTGCACTCTTTATTCTTTATATATTTTTTCTACTTTTAAGTTTTAAAAATATTTCCTTATTACAGCTTTGTTAATTGGCCTCCCCCTTTTTTTTTAGCGAGCATGATTTTTGCCATGAAGGAAACAGATAGATGGAGCGCAATATGCCGTAAAAACGGATTGCAATATGATGCGTGTTATCGCTCAACTTTAAATGCTCCCACTCGGCCCAAACAAAACAAGCACCTGGAACATGGACTGAATTCTTTAACATCATCTAAGTAATCGGCTTATTTTTAAGCATTCTAAAACAGCATTCCATTGTATTTTGAATTTAAAACTGTATCACTAAAAGTGTTAACTTCGTGAAAGAACGTGCTTGTGCTTGGGCCTGCTGTAGCGGATTTTAGGGTTACTTTTTTGGCGTCACCCCCAGCCACCTTACTGCATTTCCATCTATATTTTTCCTACATGGTTTTTGCGTATAATTAAATCCACTGTTGTTTTAACTCGTATGTAATTGTAACCATATAGAATATTTGGCGATTTATCACTCGTGGCGGGCAAACGGGAAAATGCCTTACACTTAGCTTATTAATTTATAACTTCTAAAAATATTAACATGAAATTTTATTGTTATCGGAAACACACATTTCTACCTAATTACTGTAATTCTAGCATATCGGGAATGAAGTTAAAATCGATTATAAAATTCCATATTTGCATTGAAAAAATACACAAGTTGAGATAAAAAAAATTACTTCATATAACAAAATCACATACAAACATTTTAAGATAACAAAAGACGTTCTGATATAAATGCAAAAAACCGCTTCACTTACGCACCTACCCTTGTTGTACGAAAACTTGTTTTACTGTTAAGATTGCTTTATCAATGAAGGCATGGCCTGTTGAATATGTTTGCAAATTTTCTAGAGAATTAGGTGGGAATTTTGGTTCCTAAAAAAGCATAAAAAATGATTATATTTAAAAAAAAAATTGTTTATGAACTTTATGGAAATAATACCGGGGGACATTTTGCCTTTGATATCATGGATCTAAAAAACCTTTTGATATAGAAAATAAATAAATAGTGTTCTGAAATAAGTGCCAAAAATGGCTTAACCATATTTTTATTTTTGTTGTGGAAATATGTTGTACAAGCAATTATCTCAAATTGTGATTCATTATTATTATTTTTTTAAACACTTTCTAATCCAGCATAGTTGAAAAGAGTTTATGAATTCGGTTCGTCTGTCTGTTTGGCTATTCGTACTCGCTTAAATGTACTCGGGGTGCCATATAATCAATATACATTATTTAGGTTTACCTTGGCATGCTTGGAATCGAAAATTAAATGTGTAGAATTTATAGAGAATGTACAGGGATACTCAAAAGTATTCCGTTATATTACGGTCTACGCGAAAAAATCATTTCGGTGTATTTTAATTGTGTTACACAATTTCAAACATACTGTAATTCATATGCATTATTGAGGACACTACAAAATGGTTACTATAGAATATGTCATGTGTAGCATTCACAATTCATTTACAGGGACACTCAATATAATACCGTTATATTATGGTCTATGGGAGAAAATTGTTTGCGGTCTATTTCAATGCTGTTATATTGTTACAAAAATAATGTTATTGATATGAATTTCTGAGGAACTCTAAAACATGTGTTTTGTAGAACATGAAATGCAAAGCATTTATCATTCATTTAAAGAACAACACAAAATATTTCGGTTAATAATCTAACACGTAAAAACGTTTTGCAGTGTATTTTAATTATGTTGCACTGTTTCAAACATGATGAAATTAATATATGATGTTTACTACAAGATGCTTGCAGTAGAATATGATGTGCATAGCATTTATTGTGCATTTATAGGGACACATAAAAGATTTCGGATACAATGCTGTATCCGAAGTATTTTCTGTTAGGCATCGTTGCTGAAAGTGAGTTTTCAGTTGGTACGAATTTTTAAGTTTAGCTAAATTGTTGCATACTACCTGGTGTGTATAAATTCTATAGACCTTATACAGGGCAGCACAAAAAAAAATTCCTAAGCAATCTTTTCATTTTCATGTTCAACTATATTTAGAGAGAGAGATATTTAAAGAATGTAAATAAATCATATACAGGGTTATAAAAGAACTGGATACATGGCCACCTATGGACGATAATTTCTGGAAATGTGATATCAACAGTTTAAGCGTGTTTTCGCCTGACTTAAATTTCAGCTTAACATGTGGCGATCATAAAAGCTATAGGTAATATAAAGGGATATACAACAAAGGCATCAAATACGTGTCCGTCTATTGGTAGAAATTGCTGAAGATGAATTTTTAATTGTGCATTTTCTTACTAAACTCAATTTTAGCATACTATGTAGAATATTTACAAATATATAGATCATTTACGGGGTTGAACAAAAGAATTTCGCTACTTATAGGCGTTAATTGCTGGACTCTGGTTTTAAAAGGGACTTTCTAAAATGTTTAATTAGCGGCAACTTTCAATTTTAGACATTTTGTCTAATATTTAAAAATATACTTGTCAGATTTTTCTGGGATTTCTGGATTAAAAAGAACGCGTTTGACTTCATATTTATCGACGTCGATTTTATAAGGAGAACAATTAGGGGGCCAACAAAAAATTAAAGAAAAAAATAATACTTGGGATCACTCTGTAAAATAAAATGCACGAAATGATCTATCGCTATGAAATATGCATAAACAGACATTATACAATATGTGTATTTATTTGTGTAAGAATAGCGTGTATATTAATAGAGATATAGCGATTTTTTTTAATTATAAAAATTCTTGCACGTTTTTTGCTTATAACATGCAGGGTTTTTAACCAAATTTAACGCCAGTTTCAGAAAAATTGACAAAATGTAGTAGAAATAAAACAGTGCAATTGGAATATAAATATATTAAATATTTAAGGAAATATGGGCAATTGTATAAAATAATTTTTATCTGCGCATGTGCGAAAGATATCAATTAACTTTTGCATAATTTAATAGTTAACTCTATGGAGCAACGTATTAAAAAAATCAGTCAAATATCGTAAAAATTCGGAGAAATATCGGCGTTAGAGTGAACTATTTCTTAGTTTCTCGCTAAAACTCGTTGAATGATAAGGGATTGTCGCCAAATTGTTATTTTAAGTTATCTGTCAGCGTTCGGAGGAAGTTTTTTGAAAAATCTAATACTATACTTTACGGTTATGTTTAGGAAGATTTTGATTCTAAACTACGATGAAAAGGAAAATATAGTCCACACATTGATTACATTTAGGTAAATTGTGGAGTTTATCATAAAATTTTGTGAAAAAAAAAATGGTAAAATTTTGTGCCCATTATGCAAAACACTCTACAGTAAATTCTATCGCATATTTTTGTATTTTCTGTATACACGTAATTTGTATGACAGTGGTGAAGACAATAAACTAAACTTTAAGATATATTGGACATTTTTCATGAGTTATAAGTCAATAACTTGCAATTTAATTTTTATAGTGATATTTCAATAGCTTTTTGAGCAATCCCGTTTTGCGTATGGAATTTTCACTGAAATGTTTTACATAAAATACATTTATTTAACTGAAACATTTACTTAATTATATTAAACTTTACTTAACATTTAGTTAACAGTTATGTGAATTATAAATTTAATGTATTTATCGATCAAGGTCTTTTTTGTGCCGTTTATATCTAAAATAAAGTTTTGGCGTTTTTTGTTCCAAGGGGGAAAAAATTAACGCTGACACGTTTGGCACTGCCGGTTTCATTTACAGCTGTCAAGTAGTTTTTATATTCTGATAACTTACAAGGAAGGTCTCCATACGGGCATATTCAGAAAAATCTGAAAAAATTACAGAGTGATCTTCTCATGTGGATATATATGTTTATAAAAATTTTTTTGGCGGTACCTCGATGGAACTTTCGTAAAAAAATAATGAAAATTTCGTTTATTTGGCGTTTTATCATCGGTTGGCGATGAAATGAAATCTTGAAAAATGCATTTTTATGCGAATACTCTTTAAGATAAAAATGTTAGGTAGATTTCGTATGAAATACTACCTATTGGGATCGTTCCTATGTTGGAATTTCTGAAAAATTTTTGCAGATCTACACCGATCATGACCCCTAGACCCCAAAACCACCCTCAGTAAAAAACTTTATATATATATCTATCTATCTATCTATCTATCTATATATATCACTTTCTTCTGGACACGATAACGTTCGTAATTCTGCACCAATCTCTTCCAAACTGATACATAAAATCAATGGGCATAAATTCTCGGTCAAGTTCGTTAATGGGCAAAATCGGACCAAGGGGATGGAAATAGGGAGGGGTTTTGTGAAAACAGAAAAACCCCTATAACTTCTTTACTTTTGTACATATCCAATCAGTTTAAAGTTTTTATTACTTCTAAAAATAGGGCCAAAATTTTATGCATCACATATTTTTGATAAAGTTAAAAATGGGCTCAAGGGGCGCAAAAAATAGGGTTTTTGGAAGAAAAAAATTCATAACTTCGTCAATTCTCAAGATATCAAATCCAAATAATTTTATTATAAATCTCCTTAACATTATCTACAACTTTTATATTCACAAGTTTTTGATAGGACCAATTCGTACCGCGAAAAAAAAAAAATAAAAACGAAATCAAAAAGGGGGTTTAAAGAAGAAAAAAATCCATAACTCCGTCAATTCAAAAGATATAAAATCCCCATGAATTTATCATATATCTTCTTAGTATTGTCTACAACATCTATATAGACAAGTTTTGGATAGGAACAATTCTTACAGCAAAAACAAATTAAAAATACATAGCGGTTGAAGAAAAAAATCATCTGAGTAAGGGTGTATTCAAATCCAAACTGCCTGTTTTCGGACTCATTTTACAATTCATTTTTGCTCTCAAAGGCTTCCAATTGGTACGTTTTCTTACTCAGAAACTATATAATGTACCGTAATGGTCGATGTTTTGATAGAGGCAGAATATATTTTTAAAAATGCTGTTAAAAAGGGCATTTTGAACCGAATTTACCGAAGCGGATTGTGTTGGAAAAATCATTGTATTAAGGATGCACTCAAATCCAAACTGCTTATTTTCTGACTCATTTTTAAATTCATTTTTGCTCTCAAACGCATTTAATTGGTAGATTCGCTTATTCAGAAACTATATAATGTACCGTAATGATCGAGTTTTTGATAGACGCAGAATATATTTCAAAAAAATTATGTCAAAGTGGGCATTTTGAACGGAATTTTCCGAAGCGATTGTGTTAGAAACGAAAAATATTATCCTTCTGAGAAAATAATTGTATATATATCAAGTTTTAATTAACTGAACAAAAAATAAAAACACAGGTCGCTTATAAATCTCTTCAAAAATCACGTCAGCAAGTTTCATATTTTTTTAAAATTAAAAATGAATGTGGAATTATGCCAGAAAATTTCGAGTTGTTGAGCATGGAAAAGTATTTTTTTTTTAAATACCGCCCTAACACGATTCCGATAAAACCAGCTATTATATAAAAATGAAATAAAAACTCCTCAAAAGCGGCCTGATAAAATTGGTAAAGTGGATTTATCTCTAATCATGATTTAGTTTTTGTTTGTGAAATTAGTATATTTGACTTCGAAATCTACCTCTGCCTGTAGGCCGGGCCGGCAGGGATTTTTCATATTGAACTTGTTATACAAATTTAATGTAAATAACTTTAGTTTTGTCAGTTTTAGTTTGATTTAACTATAGTTGCGTCATATATATGTATATATATATATTTATAATGAAAGTTAAATATCAAATTTTATGAATTTAAACAAAATTAAAATAAATTAAAATTGTTTCAATATCTCAAAATTAAGTACAATTGAGGACTGTCGATTCAATTTTGTTGCTATGGAAACGACGAATTCTTTGATATTAAAATAAATAACTGTTAAATGAATCTTGCTTTTATTTTCGAATACGCTTAAATATATGAAAATATTTTTTATATGTGAAATTGTTTTTAAAGTAATAAAATTAAATAACAAACAACATAAATATGTAATGCGAAAAAATGTATTTATTAAACTCTCTCATTGTTTATGTTTAAGGGGTCTCAGGAGTCTTACTTTTCATTGATGGTGCAATTTAGCAACGTGTCGCATTTAATTTTATTTCCCATTCCGTATAGAACAGAAATACATAATTTTTTTGAAACTGACAGCTTAATATCTATCTGTTCTGTGTAGCATAATAATTTCAATGTTCTATAAATATTATTTTACACTTTTTAAAATGTTTAATTTTGAGGAAAGTTTTAAAATTGTTTTTCGACTTGCATTCATTGCGCGCAACATTTCTCAAGAACTAATGAAGCAATTTGTACAAAACTTGAAACATTTATTCACTTTGATATAGGGAATAACTTATACCTCAAATTTATTAATATAATTGTATTGAATATTTAAACCTTGCATTTTTTCAACAAAAAATGATTTTTTTTTCAAAATTTTATAATTTAAATGTATCTATTTAAAGAAAATAAAATTTTAATTGCTTTAAATTGAAGTATACGTTCAAAGTACATTAGTTTTACATCATTATCAATATTATTTGGGATTTAAGAACCTATAGTTTCGCTACAATCTTGCGCGCAGTAGATGCAAGTAAAAATGCAATTTTATTTTTTTAATAATAAATAAAAATTAAAAAAATAGTGAAATATCAATTGTATAATATGGAAATAATTGTGCTACATAGGACAGATAGTTAGCAATCAGTGGTAGAAATTTTATACATTTGTGTTTCATAGGGAATCAGAAATAAAATTAAATGTGACATGATGCTAAAAAGCATCTTCAGTGAAAAATTAAGACTCCTGAGACCCCTTAAATTCATTAAATACTTTTTACACGCATTCTAAAAATCAATGAACAAGCAATTTTCAAGTGCATTAAAATCGTTTGTTTTTGGCGAGGAAAAGTACTGCTCGCCAAATCGCAACACGCTTTCATCTTTTTGCGCCAAATACTCGAAATGTTTTATTTTTTTACAGACATCCTACTGTAATTCCGCCGCTAAATTTGACAGATCCTTTATTGAATATATAAGTAGTTTAATTGGTATTTTTTTCAAAAAATTCTGAGAAAGCCCAAGATTTTTTTAATAATGCAATAAATATAAGCGCAGATTTGAAAAATTCAAAATGTGGGCTATAATAAAATGTAATACAAAGAAAACGAAAATTTTAGACAAAAATCTCATTTAAAATGTAATTAGATATCCTAATTTTATACTGTTTCTCATTTTTTATCGATACTTTAGTTCAGTGTAGTCCAACCTTTATTTATCCGAACTCCAATCAAACTTTAGAATAGGAATGTGACGGCTAGAAAAAATCCAGAAAGAAAACGAGTTACATATTTTATACAAACACTTTTGTTAAAATTTATATTGGCATTGCTTTCCCGGTACAAGTTTAACAATGTCCACAGTAAATTCAGTAATGCAAACGCTCAGGATCGATTCCAGTGAAGCACTCACAATTCGATTTCTCGTTTTTCATTTCATTTATTTGAGAGCAGAAAAAGCACTTTCACACACATATGTACCGCCAAACAGCGATAACATTTGCATAAAAAATTTAAGCAGTTTAGGAAAACGTTTTTTTAACCCGGGAGAACTCGCTAGTGAGAATGCCCAATTGCTTTTCTTTTACTTTACATTCATATAATATCAACTTTTTTTGGTTGGCTTAGTACTTTTATTCACAAAATAGGTAAAATAATTGAAATAACATTTTGAAATTTTAATTAAAATGAAAAATGTTTTAAATAAGAGTCTTTAAAAAGTACGACTGTGAGAGAAAATCTCATGCAGCGAGTTCTCCCGGGTTAAAAACCAATTTTCAGAAATTTTCAGGGGCATCACAATTTTTAGTCTGGTAGAATGGATCTGCCTGAAGATAACAAATTTCCAGTTGAAGGTCTCAGTACACCTCACTTACTTCAATACCCATGGGGTTGTTGAAAAGTGCAAGTTTTGGTTTTGGGGAGTCAAAATCCTGGAGCCTGTCCTGGTACTTTTGGTATCTATTATCTTCATTTCTGGGCTTAATGTGTATTATTATCTTATTAAACACACTAAAATTTGTGTTACTTTTTTTCTTTTATCAACTGCTCAAAAGGTGGGAAGTGTGCTGTATTATTTGCCTTCAGTGCAATTTGCATTACATCAAGTTTTTGGCGGAAGCCTTCAATATGTCCATAAAGCTTGGGATGCTTTGTTTTGTGCCTTGTAGTTTCATGTTTAAAGCATTTAGATGGAATGTTCAATCTGTCGGAAAAGCAAGATTATTTAAAAAACACACTTTCTTCCAGCTTTTGTTTTATATCCATGCCCAGTAATCCAATTTCTAAGAAAAGCAAGAATTTCATTCCTCAACACAAAAAACTGTTGCAGACCTTTTCCAGCACTCACTCAGCGCACTTCACAGTACAATGAAATATCACCATACTCAGCTTCCAAATTGTCCGGGAATGCAATCATTCTCTGTGTCTTTATGTGTCCATGTGTCTCCGAAGGCTTTATTGCCTTCTCTTATTAAACTTGCAGTATTTACGACAGTGTTCATTGTCTCAGTGAGCCTTATATTTATTTCACAGAGAGCCTCCTGGTGGATAATGAAATGGAAAAACAAACAATTCATGCCTTTTTATTAACACAACCGTATTAACTAAGTTTTATAACCAAACATTGGTTTAGCTTCATTTGTTGCAATGCCAGAACACTTCACAAACCTCCATATTTAGAAACGATACCATCTAGTGTGTTGAATATGTCAATACCTTTTTTGCTGGTTTCTAATGATTTCAATTCCAGCAGTTCTTCATGACCTTCAAATTCTTTGTTTAGTTGACAAAGTTGTTGACAAAGATAAGGAGCTGGCTGATGTCAGCTATATCTGTGCTCTCATATAAAGCTAGAGAGCAAAATTCATATTTTCCACAATGCTTTTGAGAGAACCTGAAACTTCACCACCCATATCCTTAATTCTTCTACTTACTGTTTGAAGAGACAAGGAAACTGTTTCAAAATTTTTAGCCATCTTATTATCTCCAAATGAAGTTGCGATTTTTTCAGCACATCTCTAAATGAGCGTAACATCCCTAAAATCTTTTTACTTTTAGCTATAAACATGCCTCATAAGGTGTCTTTAAACCAGCAGTGTTTGATGGTTGCGAGATATTGTTCTGTCTAGTGTTTCAGCTTCAAATCGTTAATCACACAAGTTCTGGCACTTCCCTGGTATTGATCGTATTCTGTTTCATGCAAGCTGGTATGGTGTCTATTCACGTTACGTTCCTTCGAAACACCTAAGACTTGAGAAAAAATAACACGCTGTGGTTTTACATTATTATGTTCAACAAAAAAGTAACTTTCCTGTTACTTTGACTGAAATTGTCGTTTCACATCTTCAACATGCCGTTTCTTAAGTTCCATCATTTTAGGTACCGATCTCGCAACAATAAGACAATCTCTCTGCGAACAACCTCTCTCGTCAAAGCAGCCACTTCGAACTGGCCTGAACCTCGTTTATAAAAAAAATCTTCCCGAAAATCCTCTGCAGCACAGGAACGATCGCGAACCTATCAGCAGCCAATCACTGACAACCTGGATCACTGGTCACCTGGAGACGGGGCAATTTCTCGCCTTTTTTCACCTACCTCCTTCGTAACAGTACAGAATGAAAGTGAAAATCGAAGTAGGATTATAACGGTCGAAGAGTATATTCTATGCTTCAATATGGCCGTTATAGGGAAATGAGATTGTAATGTGCTGCTAACGTAAACTTTAAAAAAACTTAATGAAGTACTACTTAAAAACTTAAGCAGTAAGAAGGGTGAATAATTTTTTTTCCCAAATGTTAAATTAAAATTTTTTTTTCCAGTAAGAAGGACAAGGGCCAACAAAAATGAATAGGTGGGCCGCATGCGTCCCGCGAGCCGCTGGTTGGATAACATTGCTTTAGTTCAAAAAAGTTAGCACAAAAAAAAAATGCAATTTAACAAATTGCAACGATCATTTGGAAAATGATTTTTTCAAAGACTAAAATTTAAGACATAAAATAATCGCACGGAGTTGATCATACATTACGTACGCCATGGATTACATTTTTCGTTACTGGAAATTTTTAAACTTCTACGGAGCTGGTCATTCATTACGTACGCTTTAAACATGAAACTACAAGGCACAAAAAAAAGTATCCCAAGCATTATGGACATGTTGAAGGCTTCCGCCAAAAACTTGATGTAATGCAAATTGCACTGAAGGCAAATAATACAGCACACTTCCCACCTTTTGAGCAGTTGATAAAAGAAAAAAAGTGACACAAATTTTAGTGTGTTTCATAAGATAATAATACACATTAAGCCCAGAAATGAAGATGATAGATATCAAAAGTACCAGGACAGGCTCCAGGATTTTGACTCCCTAAAACCAAAACTTGCACTGTTCAACAACCACATGGGTATTGAAGTAAGTGAGGTGTACTGAGACCTTCAACTGGAAATTTGTTATCTTCAGGCAGATCCATTCTACCAGACTAAAAAGTGTGATGCCCCTGAAAATTTCTGAAAATTGGTTTTTAAAAAACGTTTTCCTAAACTGCTTAAATTTTTTATGCAAATGTTATCGCTGTTTGGCGGTACATATGTGTGTGAAAGTGCTTTTTTCTGCTCTCAAATAAATGAAATGAAAAACGAGAAATCGAATTCTGAGTGCTTCACTGGAATCGATCCTGAGCGTCTGCATTACTGAATTTACAGTGGACATTGTTAAACTTGTACCGGGAAAGCAGTGCCAATATAAATTTTAACAAAAGTGTTTGTATAAAATATGTTACTCGTTTTCTTTCTGGATTTTTTCTAGCCCTCACATTCCTATTCTAAAGTTTGATTGGAGTTCGGATAAATAAAGGTTGGACTACACTGAACTAAAGTATCGATAAAAAATGAGAAACAGTATAAAATTAGGATATCTAATTACATTTTAAATGAGATTTTTGTCTAAAATTTTCGTTTTCTTTGTATTACATTTTATTATAGCCCACATTTTGAATTTTTCAAATCTGCGCTTATATTTATTGCATTATTAAAAAGATCTTGGGATTTCTCAGAATATTTTGAAAAAAATACCAATTAAACTACTTATATATTCAATAAAGGATCTGTCAAATTTAGCGGCGGAATTACAGTAGGAAGTCTGTAAAAAAAATAAAACATTTCGAGTATTTGGCGCAAAAAGATGAAAGCGTGTTGCGATTTGGCAAGCAGTACTTTTCCTCGCCAAAAACAAACGATTTTAATGCACTTGAAAATTGTTTGTTCATTGATTTTTAGAATGCGTGTAAAAAGTATTTAATGAATTTAAACATAAACAATGAGACAGTTTAATAAATGCATTTTTTCGCATTACATATTTATGTTGTTTGTTATTTAATTTTATTACTTTAAAAACAATTTCACATATAAAAAATATTTTCATATATTTATGCGCATTCGAAAATAAAAGCAAGATTCATTTAACAGTTATTCATTTTAATATCAAAGAATTCGTCGTTTCCATAGCAACAAAATTGAATCGACAGGCCTCAATTGTACTTAATTTTGAGATATTGAAACAATTTTAATTTATTTTAATTTTGTTTTAATTCATAAAATTTGATATTTAACTTTCATTATAAATATATATATATACATATATATGACGCAACTATAGTTAAATCAAACTAAAACTGACAAAACTAAAGTTATTTACATTAAATTTGTATAACAAGTTCAGTATGAAACATTTTTATCTTAAAGAGTATTCGCATAAAAATGCATTTTTCAAGATTTCATTTCATCGCCAACCGATGATAAATCGCCAAATAAACGAAATTTTCATTATTTTTTTACAAAAGTTCTGTCGAGGTACCGCCAAAAAAAATTTTATAAACATATATATCCACATGAGAAGATCACTCTGTAATTTTTTCAGATTTTTCTGAATATGCCCGTATGGAGACCTTCCTTGTAAGTTATCAGAATATAAAAACTACTTGATAGCTGTAAATGAAACCGGCAGTGCCAAACGTTTCAGCGTTAATTGTTTCCCCCTTGGAACAAAAAACGCCAAAACTTTATTTTAGATATAAACGGCACAAAAAAAGGCCTTGATCGATAAATACATTAAACTTATAATTCACATAACTGTTAACTAAATGTTAAGTAAAGTTTAATATAATTAAGTAAATGTTTCAGTTAAATAAATGTATTTTATGTAAAACATTTCAATGAAAATTCCATACGCAAAACGGGATTTCTCAAAAAGCTATTGAAATATCACTATAAAAATTAAATTGCAAGTTATTGACTTATAACTCATGGAAAATGTCCAATATATCTTAAAGTTTAGTTTATTGTCTTCACCACTGTCATACAAATTACGTGTATACAGAAAATACAAAAATATGCGATAGAATTTACTGTAGAGTGTTTTGCATAATGGGCACAAAATTTAACCATTTTTTTTCACAAAATTTTATGATAAACTCCACAATTTACCTAAATGTAATCAATGTGTGGACTATATTTTCCTTTTCATCATAGTTTAGAATCAAAATCTTCCTAAACATAACCATAAACTATAATTAAATAGCTTTTTCAAAAAACTTGCTCCGAACGCTGACAGATAACTTAAAATAACAATTTGGCGACAATCCCTTATCATTCAACGAGTTTTAGCAAGAAACTAAGAAATAGTTCACTCTAACGCCGATATCTCTCCGAATTTTTACGATATTTGACTGATTTTTTTAATAAGTTGCTCCATAGAGTTGACTATTAAATTTTGCAAAAAGTTAATTGTTATAAATCGCGCATGTGCAGATAAAAATTATTTTATACAACTGCCCATATTTCCTTAAATATTTAATATATTTATATTCCAATTGCACTTTTTTATTTCTACTACATTTTGTCAATTTTTCTGAAATTGGTGTTAAATTTGGTTAAAAATTCTGCATGTTATAAGCAAAAAACTTTCAAGGTTTTTTTTAATTAAAAAAATTGCTATATCTGTATTAATATACATGCTATTCTTACACAAATAAATACACATATTGTACAATGTCTGCTTATGTATATTCCGTAGCGACAGAGCCTTTCGTGCATTTTATTTTACAGGGTACCTACCAAGGTACCAGAGTATTTACCAAGTATTATTTTTTTTTCAATTTTTTGTTGACCCCCTAATTGTCCTCCTTATCAAATCATCATTGATAAATATGAAGTCAAACCTGTTCTTTTTAATCATAAAATTCCAGAAAAATCTGACAAGTATATTTTTAAATATTCGACAAAATGTCTAAAGTTGAAAGTTGCCAGTCATTAATGGCCATATAGTGTATAGCAAAACCATCGACGCTAAAATTGGTTGCCAAAATGTAACGCTACGTCATGGACTAGAGGCAACACTTTTTAAAAAGAAAGGCAACCATTTCTCACATTCCTTTAATTACTTGTTATAACAAGTTGAAATTCCGTTACTAAAGATGCTTCTTTTATAACATGTGAAAATTTCCAAAGGTAGTTTATAAATGAATGAAACGATTACTGACGTTAGGTTCATTCAGACATTATTATAAAAATTAGAATAATTTTTAAATAATATGTGTCTCCGAAAAGAAAATATTGCTTGCTTTTGCATATTTCGTATAATGTTTATCAAGTGACGTTATGTTAATTGAAAAATAATTAAATAAATTTCAGCATTCCATAAGCATTGTAAACACACTTAAGAATTATTGTTTGAAATTTTATAATGAAAATTCCTGTCTTAAATTACGTTTTTCAGTTTTTAAATATACTAGAACTTATATTTCCAAGAAGTAATTACCTGTAGTTTTTAATCTACACATAGGCCCCTTAAACAGTACACCATTAATTAATTTCCTTTGAATTATATCATAGATACGAAAAATTATTTTAACCAAAAACAATTTGACAATGTATATGTTTTTTTTTTCTTTATTTACAGCAAAATGCATTTCAAATTGATTTAAGTCATTAAACATTCGCAAATGTTGAAAATAATGAATTTCTGTTTTTCATAGTTAATCTAATTATTCTATTAAGGCATTCTTTTCACTTTTTGTTTGCTTTTTCTCTTTTAAAGAAAATAAATAATATTTAAAGCAATGTAAAGATGAATTTACCATATATATTTAATGGGTAACACGGCGTACGGCGGCTGAAAAATATTTCTTATTTATTTTATTTCGTTCTCTTTTTTTCTTTTCTTTTCTTTTCTTTTTCTTTTTCTTTCTTTCTTTTTTTTTTTTTTTTTTTTTTTTTTTTTTTTTTTTTGAAAAACTATTAGAACTGGAAGCGGCAGTACAGACAATAACCTCATCGACTCCACGACTGAAATTCCAGAATTAGTTAAAACTCGATTCGCATATTAAAACGCAATCGATCTGCCAAGTCATATCTTGGTGGAAAACACCTGAAAATCCGATTTTTGCGGTTGACTCGTAGGTTTACCATTGTGTTTTCCTGCATCCAAAGGTATGAAAACATGGAGGACTGGGAGCAACATACACAATGGTAAACCTACAATTCAACCTCTAAATTCGAGTTTTCCAAAAAGATATGACTTGGTAGACCGATTGCGTTTTAATATGGAAATCGAGTTTTAACTAATTCTGGAATTTCAGCCGTGAACTCGATGAGGTGATTCTCTGCGCTGCCACTCCCTAGTCTATATACATACATCGAAATGATAATTTGCTAAGAAGCATTTACTACATCAATCTTTAACATGTTTAACATATTTCGTTTCTTTAGAGACTATTTTATGCACGTACACTGTAAAAATAGACAAAAGTGTCTTAATTTATGAAAATCTAATAAACCATTTACAAAAATATACAGTGATCTCTTCCAAGTTACCCACGATTTCGAAATACCCTCCTCTCTTAAAAATCTCGGAAAACAATATAATTTCCTGATTTAAGGCGGTAGGATACCATTAAACCTCCAAATTTTTCGAATTTTTTAAATCAATATTTTGATTCCGTAATCATTTCTGAACAATATGCAAAAAACCGCATTAAAGAATTCCCATTAGTTTACTAATTATAGCAGTTTTATTAAGACTACATATTAAGACTACATAGGATATTTAAACTTTACGTTGCGTTTATTCAAAACGATGAATTTTGATACTGAGCGCAGTGTTGCTAAAAAACATACATGGCAATCAAAAGAAAGTTTCACCACATATTCATTTCTGAATTATCTACAACTTAAAACCTGAAAGGTAAGATTTTATTTTTTTTCTGTTTTTGGACTTTGAAAATATTTTTTTTAAGTGAAAATTTTTAATTTTTTGTTAATTTTTTAATGTAATCAATATATTTTTTACAAATATTCTGGTTTTAGTATAAATGTAACTCTATTATGTATTTATTTTCAACAAACTTTTCTCATTATATGCATATTTTCAGATTTTATCATGCGCGCAAGATTTTTTTCTCTTATTATTACATAATTTTGAACTTATCATTTTAATATTTATTTATGAATTTGCAAGTATATATATATGTTTAAATATAAAATCAAATATGAGTTTTATATTTAAATGAAGTTTGATTTTTATTTTTGACTTATTACACAAGTTTTGAAGCTTGGAACATAGTGATCTTGTTTTACTTTTTCAACGTGTTCAAAGGTATCCTACCCCCCTTAAAGAAGCATTTAAAAAACAAAGTTTCTTTTGAAGCCAGTGATTTTTGAAAATATTTCCCAGTTGTTTTTATAGCGTATTAATCAATTTTCCTAAATCTAAATGTCATTTCTTCTTAGGATTCTACCAATTCTCATTTAAACATCTCCAGCTAAGTAACTGAATTTATACATGCAAGAATAACAAAATATTACTGCTTTTAATATGTGTTGTTGCTAATGATATGATATGATAACATGATAAATTAATAGCACCGATTTTTGAAAACGTTTTCCCAGTAGTTTTTATAGCGTATTAATCAGTTTTCTCAAATCTTAATGTTATTTTTTCTTAGGATTCTATCAATTCTCAATTAAACATCTCCATCTACGTAACTGAATTTATACCTGCAAGAATACCAAAATAATATTGATTTTAATATGTGTTGTTGCTAAGAATATGATATGATAACATGATAAATTAATAGCAGTGATTTTCGAAAACGTTTCCCAGTAGTTTTGTAGCGTATTAATCAGTTTTCTCAAATCGGAATGTCATTTTTTATTAGGATTCTATCAATTCTCAATTAAATATCTCCAGCTACGTAACTGAATTTATAGATGCAAGAATACCAAAATAATTTTGATTTTAATTCGTGTTGTTGCTAATGATATGATATAATAATATTATAAATTAATAGCAATGTTAACCTATTTATGCGTAGCGTCCTAGTTTTGTGACACTTCGAATTTTAATATTTTTATAATTTTCTTTTCCTTTATAACATGAAAATTGTATGAAACAATTATCTATAAATGCCTTTATCTGTTACCAAAAGATGGACCGTGTTTACTCGCGTAATAGTCGCACCCCCGTTTTGAAGCAGAAACAAAATCGCCAAAATTAACTGTAATAATAAGCGATATAATTTCAAAATGTTTTAAGAAGACAGGTATCTCCAACGTTTGGACGGAAGCGAAGATGGCATTTTATGTAATGGCGGAGATCCTTCAGACACCGATTCACATTACAATAGCGATTCTTATACCGTCAGTGAAAGCGATTTATTATGTGAATTTTTTGTCAAAATTTTCACAAAGGTTATTTGTAAATTTTATGTCTCTAAAAATATTACCATAAAAAGAAAAATGGTATTTAATATACAGCACATAATCTGGAAACATTTGGTAAGTTACTAATTTTATAATAATGTGATTTTTTATAATAATAATGATTTAGCATCAGAGTGTACAATATTGTGTACTAGATTTCCCCGCATAATAGTCGCACGTAGACTTTCACAATGAAAAATTGGCAAAAAAAGTGCGAGTATTACGCGAGTAAACACGGTATTTGATTAAATGATGGTTTTTTTCGGAGTTTGTAGATTTTTCATTTCTCAGAAAGGCGAAATGTAAAAAGTAAGTTTATTTGTGTCTTTTCTTCCAAGGATCTAAATAAATAAGTCATAATCATAAGTTTTCGGGACGCATTACTTACATAAGTCGGGAGATGCCTGTACTTCTGATTATGACAGTTTGCAGATGTTCATTTCAGACTCATACACATGTCCTGCAGTGATTACATCAAAACTGAAGAGGGTCGAGCAGGAATCTCTAGACCGGTTGATATACAATGACCCAAAATATATTCAATATATTCAATATTGTTCATATTGAAAGGCTATTTCAAGAAGTAGGCAGTTTAAACGGGCTAAATATACACCGAAGAGCCATTACATTATGACCACCCTCCATCTATAAAAATGAGGTTGTCCAGAAGCAAAACCACGTCACGTGCGCGACTTATGTCGGAGTATATAAAGCGGCCATGCATTGTATTTCAAAACATAGCGTGATTAGCGGCATAATGGGAAAAACAGCAGATTTGTCAGACTTTGATAAAGGTTAAATCGTTATGGCTCGGCGACTGGAAACGTCGATATCGGAAACGGCGCGTTTGGTGGGCTGTTCACATGCAGTCCTTGTAAACGCGTATCGAAAGTGATGTATGGATGGTAAAACGACAAGTGTCCGGCTAGCAGTGTGTCGCCCGCGTCGCATTATTCCAGAGGAGAGCGGAGATTGTTACATATTATTCGTCGTGACCGAAGAGATGCAACAGCCGAAATCACCAACAGCTACAACAGTGGCAATCCAGACAGTGTTTCGCAACACACAGTGACGCTTGCACTATTGTGCATGGCACTACGCAGCCGGTGGCCGAAGCACGTTCTTGCGCTGACAGCACATCATCTCCAGCAACGCCTGCAACGGGCCCATGAACATCGGAATTGGACCATAGAATAATGGAAGAAAGTTGTATGGTCCAACGGATCACGTTTTCTGGTCCATCACATCGACGTGCGCGTGCGTATACGCCGATTTCGAACGGAAACCCTGGATCCTGGAGGCAGAGTTGATCGGAGACAAGCCTGTGGAGGCTATATTATCGTGTGGACGATGTTTTTATGGAGCACATTAGGGCTCATAATCCCCAAAGAACAATCTCTGACGTCTGTGCACCACCTGAACATCGTTACAGACCAGGTTCACCCATTCATGATAACAGTGTTTCCGGTGACATATTGCATTTACCATCAGGATAATGCACCATGTCATACGGGTCAAATCGTCAGGGAATGGTTCGAGGAGCATTCTAGGGTGCTTCAAGTCATGTTTTGTCTTCCAAATTCACCTGACATGAATCCAATAGAACATTTGTGGTTCGAACTGGAAATCCCTATTCGTGCTGCCACGCTACCACCTCGCGATGTGCGAGAATTACAGGACCAATCGGTGAGCGCTTGGTACCAGATACCTCAAACTACCTATAAGAACTTTGCCGAGTTGATATCACGCCGGGTGTTGGCGATTTTCGGTGAAAGTTGGTCGTACGCCGTATGAACCAGGTGGTCATAATGTAATGGCTCTTCGGTGTATCTTCTCAATTAAAAACAAACTCAAAAATAGTCCAATTTTAAGAAATATGATTGCAAAAAAATAACTTTGTTTAGCAAAAGATTAAATAAAAAAATAGATCAATTTTTCCCTAAACTTTGTTTTTATTTTTAAGTTGACATAGAGCAAAGTTATGAAAATCATCATATAGCTGAAAAATATTTAAATGTTTATTAAATTATTAAATCTTCTTAAAATAAGATTCATAAATTCATTTCTTTCCGTTGTGAAGATGGAAATAAATAAGTAATCATTAAAAAAAATAATAAATTTATTTGCCAATTTATATAATTGAGATTCTTGCATTCATCATTAGTTACAAAAGAATTCCTTGAAGCTTAAGTCATTAACTTTTTTTAGATTTTTTTTTTTTGTTTGTATTTCATCAAATTTTCACTATTTCTCTTCGTAATTATTATTATTCTTTCTTTCATACTTTACATCTATTTTTATTTTTATTTTTATTTTGTAAAGAAGCAATAATTTTTACAAAATGGCAAACACCCACTTATCATTTCTTTAATTACTTCTTTTAACAAGTTGAAATTCTGCCAAGAGAGTTTTTTTTATGACATCTGTTATTTCCCATTGACAGTGTAATGAAAGAAATGATTGAGTGACGTCATTTCAATTGAGATATAATTAAATTAAAGTAATTAATTTGTAAAAAATATATCATTTTCTATTGCAGTTTTTGTTTACTATTTGATAGCGAAACATCATGTCCTATGTTAGATATTTAATCTTTTAAAAGTACGAGTTGGAACCCGTCGAAATGCGATGAACTAAAATGTTTTGAAAGAAACTGACTGTTGGATTAAATTTATAATAAACTTACAAAAATAATTACAATAAAAAATTCATCTTACATTGGTTGTCTAACTCTTAAAACAAATAATATTTTTAACCTAAAATTACCAAAATGTTATTTCCACAAACTTCAACTGCTTAAATTATTGAAAAATTAAACTGTATTAGAATACGTAATAAAGATGAATAATTATGATGAAGCTATTGATTGAGGCTCTTAGTTTGTTTTTACGGGATGAAAAATCAGTAAAAAAAATTTTGCTTTGTCACATCATAAATTTTCCCTCATAAAATCTTAACTATACTTTATTTTCATATTCTCAAAATTTACATACACACCACTCAAGTCCACAATTTAAAAGTATTTTAACGCGCAACAGATTATTAATGAATGTATTTCCAAATTTAAAGTCACGTTTGTCCGATACAACTTTGCATGTGAACATTCTCACAAACTTTAAGTTCTAATCCCAGTACCTGCGAATAAAACATTCAGATATTTGCCTTAGTATTGGTCAAATATTTAGTTTTATCAAAGAAAATAATCGTTTTGTTTTAAATATGACATCATTTTTACTCACTGAATCATTTTGCCTAGCGTCTCAAACTCAGTATCATCGTAATGTAAAAATATTGAAATGTAACTCATTTATGAAGAAAAATGCGTGTTTTTTTTTGTTTTTTTTAATGGCTGACGTTATTTTCTGTTCAAAAATTATAAAAATGTTACTTTTATTTATAATGCGAAAATGGCATCAATAAGGATATAATCAATAAAAATAAATAAACCATTTCCCTTTACTTTTAATATAAATTGTGTACTTCAGTTGCCACAATTACAAAATTGGTACCAAAAACTGCAAAAAAAAAATTAATACTTCAAAAATAAATGGAAATAGAGCTTTTAAACAAATTGCATTTAAAAGTACATTTTCTCTCCTACATGACGGTGTAAAAATTGAAGCTGTGCGATGTTTATAAGTTTAAAAATTTGCAGTAGCGAAAATTGCAAAACCGAAATTGCATTCAAATTTCAAAGTGTTGCCATTCGCAGAATGACGTATTACGCACAGATATGTTTGTCCTTTATAGTATAGATAGATAGATAGATACAGAAAATGGATATATTATCATTCCAAATAAATTCTTATTGGAACATATTTACACAAGAAATTTTGTTCATCCAAACAAATTTTTATTAAACCAACAATATTTTATATTTCCGTGTGTTGATCCAACAAAAAGTTTTTTAGTTCAACATTATGCATGAATCAAACTAAGCTAATAACTGCTAAAAGTGTTAAAAATACACTTAAATGGCATATAAATACCATTATTCAGATCTCGACATGTGTTTTATCGCTCAGACGGCGACATTCTTAAGATCTTTATTCACACAAATATTTTCGTTTTTTTTTTTTTTTTTTTTTTTTTTTTTTTTTTTTTTTTTTAAGAAATTGGTAAATATAATCACGAGACCACATGTGTAATAAGAAACAAGTGCAAACATAAAATAAAGTAAAATAAAAATGGATATTTGTAAACGGGATTTAATTTCTACTATTGTTTCTTATTCTGCAGAGCATCTCTTTCCAAATTTTAGTAACTCCATGGAGGTTGAATCATTGCAAATATTCTCACTGCGTAAAATGATCTTGATAATGGATTCCTGGATAATGGATGGCAAATAAAACCATGATGGATAAATTATTCTACTATTTTTTAAATTAATCTGTAAAGGTTCTTTGCTACGTAATCTGGCACAAAATCGCTCAATCATTTTAAAAGGAATTCATTGGACATAAATTATTCTTATTTTCATCTTTAATTGCCCGAAAAAAAATTTAAGCTGCTCTCTAATCATTAACTGCTTTCAAATGATAAGAAAATAATATTTCATTTTTCATGAAATTTACTCTAATTTTTCTCCTTCTTTCTCCTAGTTTCATTTATTTTTGTTTCTCCTTAAGTGATAAGAAAGGAAATATTCATTTTTCATTGTTTTAACAAAAGGGAATTACGTCTCGATTTTTTTTTTTTTTTCTGTGAAATGTGATATTTCTCATTTACACCGTGGCCAATTTAATTATTTAATAATTAATTATAATATTTAATTATTTATTATTTATTATTAATTATTGGTGTAATTAAAATTACACCAATTTAATTATTTTTATTATTTGTAATTTTGGATTACATCATACTGATAATTCGGATCATTATTTTTGCTTAATTCATAATAATGTTATTATTATTTAATTATTATTATTGTTATTTAATTATCTTATTATTATTGTTGTTGTTATTGTTATTATTATTTGTAATTCTGATAAAACTTTGCTCTATGAAACTCAGTAGCGTTTTTCTGTGCTTACAAAGGACAAAGTAAAAAAAGAAGTTTTAGGCAGTATATTTAAAATCCTCTACAAATTAACTCAAAATTAAGAAAGCAACATTTATCGAATTTTACATTGTCTTTATTTCTCATCATAATTCTCTTTTTCCATTCACTTGAGTTAATTTTTTATCGCGATATGAGTCAGAATAGTTTTTAAAAGAAAGAAAACTTGCATTTCCCATATCTTTTTAAATACTAGTTTTTACTAAATGAAATTGCGCTTAGAATCTATCTTTTTTGTGAGATGTGAAATTTCTTTCCAGAAAGATATCACCGAAACAAATTATAAATGACTTACGTTAATTGAGATAAGCAGAACTGTATTTAGCCATGTGACAAGAAAACGTTGACAGAGGCAAAATTATGAAAAAGGCAAAATACAGCTGGCAATAAAAAAAATGTCCAATTATATCACTTTTCTTATTATGAAATCTTTCTGTAGTTAATAAAATAATCTTATAGGGCTTTCTTTGGATCATTTTGCTTTCTGGACATTTATAAAGATAGAAAAGTTTAGTTTGAAGAGGAATGGTGTTTTTGTTAAATGGAAATTTCATGATATTTTTGGAATTAATTACAAAGTATGATTAATTTTCGGCTGACCGTATTTCACAGTTTGGTAACACTGAAAAAATATTTACTTGTCACGAATAAATTGTGAAGCTTTATTGCGTCTTTGGTGGATACTGTGAGATAATAAACAGACAATGAAATTAGCCATTTTAAATGACAATTAAATGTTATCGGTAGATATATAACTACAGACGACTCTCAGTTAAAAGTTTTTGTTTATTATTATTATTACTATTAATATTTATCATTAAAATCAAAATACAATTTGTACTTGTTCCGTTGGAATTTGTTTAATAGTGTCTCTTATTGTCAAATGACGATCACCAAGACAAATTATCTGACCTTACCTTCTTGACATCCTGATCATTAATCGAAGTGGCTAGTGTACCAAATAGCGGATTATCCACGACATATTCTTTACCATCTTTAAACTATTTATGCAAATCAAATACTGTTGCATTAGATAAACAGTCGTCTTTAAAAGCTTTTTGCAACATTTCAAATGCTTTTGTAGTAGAAATTGCATTGCGAAAACAAATTTAATGCATGCTTTTTACTTAATGATATTCGCCATTTCGGAAAATCAACAGAATAAAAATTCTTATCTCATGAAAAAAAAAAAAAAATTTTTTTTCAGTCGATAAAATGAAATAAATTTCTCACTATTGCCAGATGTTTCTAGAAGTCATAAAGAAGTGTTTTATAAAAGTTTGCAAACGATATCTACAATAGATGCATTTTAAATTAAGTATTCTGAATGTTTTTTTATCATAGTAGTATATTCAGACTCAAGGACAGAAACTCCCCTTCTTTCTTCATTCAATGTTCAGCCTACTTGCCTGATCTAGTTGGTTAATTAGAAGTGCAAGTTAATACAGCGTTTATACAACTATTTTCTAGATTCTAGAAAGAGACAAAACACGTTTTTTTTTTTTTTTCACTTAAAATGTATGAAATTGAAATCCTTATTAATAGCTCGATAGTGTGAGGATTCTTGTAAAAGCTAAAATTCTTGTTCGAAAACATTTGTATTAACAACAATTTCAAAAATTGTTAAAGGTAGATGTAAAGTTGGAGATTTTCATAGAAAGTTAAATAGTATTGAGGCAACATTCATAACATTAGTTTGTTGTTTTATTCTTCAAAGTTAGGCAAAGAATGTTGCAAATCAAAGAATGTGGACATTTTAAACGTTTTCCTACGATGACATAAGTTTATTATTTTATTCTTCGGAGTTAAACAAGGCAGTAACAAAACTGCAAATCATAGAATGTGGAAATTTCGAACCTTTTCCTATTATGTCATTAGATTGTCGTTTTATTCTTCAGAGTCAGACACAGCAATAAAAAAACATCAAAATCAAAGAATGTGAACATTTGAAACGTTTTACTGCCATTTATAAGTTTTATTCTTCAAAGTTAGACAAAGAATAACAAAACTGCGAATCAAAGAATGTAGATAATTCAATCGTTTTCCTACCATGACATAAGTTTGTCATTTTATTCTTCAAAGTTAGGCAAAACAATAAAAAATTGCAGCTCAAACAATGTAGATATTTCAATCGTTTTTCTCTCATACATTAGTTTGTTGTTTCATTCTTCAAAATTAAGCAAAGCAATGACAAAACTGAAAATCACAGAATATGAGTATTTCAAGCGTTTTCCTATCCCATTTTATGTCCCATTTTCCAAGCTTGTTATTTAACCTCTTCAGTTCCGAAGCTAAAATAATAATACAAATGCTTATTCATTGGCTTTTTCCAAACAAAATGACATCGTAAATGACAGAAAAAATATCTTTTCTCAAATTGGTCCTTTAAGCGCGTAGTAATTTAAGTTCAAATATATGGATCTAAAACTACAAACCCCCTTAAAAGCATCAATGTGATAACTATTAACCTAAATTAACGCAATTACAAATTTAAGAGACTTAAACAAGTAAATAATCTACAAATCCTCAAAATTTTTTATTGAAAAAGATTTAAGTTAAATACTTATGAAAATTTTTCACTTTCTTGGTCATACCGTCTTTTGGGCATTTTTAGATATTTTGCAAACTCAGATGAAAATAATATTTATTTTATGTGGGAATCAGCTTAGATGCTGCCATTTATTCGTTTGATTTGAACGTAAAAAACATTCAGTTATTAAGAAGTGATGGGAAAATATAAAAAAATCGGGCATTTTAGTTTTTATAAGGAAAAGAACAGAGGTCCACATATGGAGACCCAGGGACCAGAGAGGTTAAATTTGTTTTCTGCAAAAACAGAATATTCTTCGTTTCGAAGTTATGCCAGGCATGGCAAAATAAATATATTGTGCAACATAGGAAATAGGATATAGAATGGGGGTAAGTAAAAGTTTGTGTTACTTACACCTTTTTAGATAGACGTTTCAGACCTTATAAGGTGTGTTGATATACCTGACCGAAATGTAAGCCTTACAGCTTTACTAGCTTCCCGTCCTCCTTCCATTCTCCCAATAAAATGGCATTTCTCACAATCCGCCGAATACTTTTTCAATAAAATCCCCCATCTGCCACACTCGACAATTTTATGGAATTTACTTATTTCTGTGTAAAAGAGGTGAATATCATGAGATTGCGTGATAATCTTCACCTTTATCAACCAACCTACTACTTGGAATTCACTTAATAGAATTATATAAAGTACCTTTTTATAGTTGTTTCTTTAATTTTTCCAGCCAGTGTACAGTCGTGGAAAAAAAAGTAAACACCCCCTACTAACTCCCTAACAAATTATCACAGAAGAAAGTTACTGGCACCGAACGATTGTAAATAAAGTCTATTGTTAAATGATGTATATAAAATTTGCTTAAGGGGCCATCTACTTATTAAAACGAACCATAACTTTGGTTTTTTCAAAAGCAGTACACAATTCTGACAGCACAAAATGAACTCTACACCCTTCAATCAGCCTAAAAACAAATTTTTATGCAATTCGTACCATAAGTTTCCGAGAAATTAATTATTTTAAAAAGAGCCTATTTTAAGGGTTGTATCCAAATTGAAGTTCCGTACTCGATTGTTAAACAAGAGAGAGCCCCCTTCTTGATCAAGGCACCTTAAGCACCGCTCAAGCAGTCAATGAAGCCTGCAAGATTACACGACAGCAGAACAAATTTCATAATATCTATCACGGGCGGCCCCTTAAAACATCATTTTGCGGTTTTTTAAGCATAATTTGAAAACTACTTGGAAGGAAAATGTGAAATTTTGGATTTACATAAAGCAGGACTTAATAAATCTAAATCCATAAAAAACTGTAGGTTGCAATTAATAATTTTTTCGAATATTAATTTCATAATTCATAATTTATATCATAAAATTATAAAAATTGCAAATTCAACGTATTTATGTTTGGGTATATTAGTATTATTGCTACACAAAAAATTAGCACATTAGGAGCATAATTTCAGGAGACATAAATAAAAGTATGAAAATGTAATTTAACATTAGAAGCACTAAATTTTGAATGTTTATAATTCAAAAACTTATTATTCAAATTATTTGAAATTTCGTGTCTAGGCATAGTTTGAGCCGAAAATTGGAAATATCTCGTTAAAATTGGGTATTGCTATTGAAAAAAGGAAATTTGGATTCGTTTTAATATGTAGATGGTCCTCTAAGCAAATTTTATATACATAATTTAAAAATAGACTTTATTTCCAATCGATCGGTACCAGTAACTTTCGTCTACGATAATTTGTTGAGAAGTTAGTAGCGGGTGTTTACTTTTTTTTTTCCTTCTACATCTACTGCATCTCTTATACATACCGACAAGTGCAACATTTTTGCACATGTGTTAAAAAAACTTAAGCCTTTATCCTCGTCAAAACGTAGCACATGAGGCCAGTTGTACCTATGCTTCAGCACTCCTAAAAAATGAATTTTTTATTATAACCCAGATAGGCAAACCCTTAGGAAAACCTTGTTATACCCTGTTTTAACTTTAAAACTTTTTGAGAGAACTCTGTTCTAACCTAAGTGTAACGAGGGGAAGATAATATTATCGGAAATCAAGCATTCAAGGAAAGATTTATTTCGTAATTTTATTTTTAAATTATCAAACTTAAAAATTTTCAAAGGTCATTAAATTTTTTAAGGTCACCCCCCCCCCCCCTCCGAGAAAAAAACCCCAAAAAGCTTAAGGGGTCTCAGGACTTTTAAAACTGGAAAAAATGAAAAAAAAAAAAGACTATTTTCAACATTTGATATCTTAAAATTTATATAATTTTAAAATAAAATTTTTATTGGGGTGACAGATATAAGTATCTTCTTTCATTTCACATATTTAAAAAATTGCAAGATGCAGAATTAGCATTTTGAATGGACTCTAAACTGTCAGACATTTGACGAACAAAAACTTGGTATAACAGCTTACGTGCAGGATTACAAAATAAATTTTGCAACTATAATGAAAATTTCGATGCCTTCTTATGTTTAAGACTACAATAATTACCCGGAACCTAAATAAATTAGTATTTAAAGCATTTTTTAAAATTTTAATACAAAGTTGCATTTAGCTAATGCAAAATTTTGAAAATTTCAACGGTATAATCGCCTGAAAAAATATTTTTTTGACCAATAAAAAGAATATTTTTGGTTCAGTTTATACAGACTAACATTAAACATATGTTTTCAAAATTTCATGAAAAAATATTCAGAAGTTTTTGAGATAACCTGCGCGTTATGCCCAAAAATGTCATTTGGAGAAAAATGACTTAAAATTTTGGAAATGCCGCTTCAGCTATTGAGCGAATATAATTCTAAAAGCCATAACTCGTGTTCTAATGGGAATTAAAAAAAAAAAAAACAATTATATAAAAATCTTCAGAAAAGATAGTAGTTTAACATCTGAAAAAATAGAAATTCGAAAATTTTGAAGCTTTAACCTCTCGCTGCGCAACCCGAGAGTTTCTCGGGCAACGTAAAAGTAGCAAAATTTGCGCAACCCGAGATTTCATCGGGGATGCATTTTTCCGTCTAATTAACTCTTCTTGATCATTCCCACCAGTTATTTTTTTATTCTAAATTTTGAATTATCTAATCGGAGAAATTTCCAGATTGAATCAGACAAAAATTTTTGTTTTGAAAGACCGGTGGCAAAAGAATGCAAATTCTTAAAAGACGCTCGTCGCGAAATACTTTTTTCTCAAAATTGATTTTTACACAAAAAACTCACATAAAAAATAATTATTATTATCATTATTTCGTAAAACTTTGTGACAAAACTATATATTGTTGTCTTGTGTGTCTACTAAAAGAATTTTAACTGCGTGAATATTTTCAAAAGTAGCCTGTTATTTGAACAAAAACATGGTAAAACTGTTGAAAATCTTATAATTGACTCTTCGATCATCTCTAAAATCTCCATTCACTATAATATCACTTAGCTTGTAGTAGGTGCACTAGATAAAAGCTTATAGTTTACTTTAGTAGAAATTTTTTTTCTAAAAAGTTTATTTGGTTTTCATGTAGCGTTTTTCGAGAAAAAAAAAAAAAAAAAAAAATCTACAAATCTTCACACAAATGTTCTCTTGTAAATTCATAGGGATAAATACAGGGTGAATCTAAACTCTTGGGCAAAGTTTTAAAAGGTGATAGTACACATCGAAACAAACAATATTAAACATTAAACTAAGGGTCCCAAACGTCTTCGGAAGGAGATAAGCGCCATTAAAGTTTAGGGTCCAAAATTTCAAATGATTATAAAAAACGGAAAAATTGGTCGATTCCTTTGCGATTTTGGCTAAAATTATTCTGTATGTCAGTATTTTCTTGAAAATAAATTTTAAAGATAAAGTTCAAAAATAGCCGCTTTAGACTTTGGAGTAACGAACGACCATTTCTTACCGTTATTTTTTGTATTTCATTAAATGCTTTCAAACGCTTAGACTTAAACTTAAATTTTGAGCTTAAAATCTGAATCGTTGGTAGCGTTTAAGTGGCGCAAACTGAACTGTGTTCTGGAGTTGAAATTTGAACCCCCCCCCCCCCCCCCCCCTCCTTTGAACACAGTTCAGTTTGCACTACTTAACCACTCCAAACTATTCAGATTTTGAGTTCAAAATTTAAGTTTAAGTCTGAGCTTTTGAAAGCATTTAGTAAGATACAAAAAATAACGGTAAAAAATAGTTGTTCGTTACTCCGAAGTCTAAAGCGCCCTCTATCGGCATTTTTTGAACTTTATCTTTAAAATTTATTTCCAAAAAAAAAATACTGATATAAAGAATAGTTTTAGCGAAATCCCAAAATGAATCGACCATTTTTTCCGTTTTTTATAATCATTTGAAACTTTGGACCCTAAACTTTAATGGTGCCTATCTCCTTCGGAAGACTTTTGGGGCCCTTAGTTTCCTATTTAATATTGTTTGTCTTGATGTGTACTATCACCCCTTAAAGTTTTTCCCAAGAGTTTAGATTCATCCTGTATATATAATTTTAAAGGTAAATTATAACTTTTTTTAAAAAAATGAAATAAAAAAATGTTAATACATTGTTTCTTTGCAAAATCATTGCTTCGAATGTAGGCAGATACCTGAAAGAAGTTTCAATTTAAAATCAAATGATTCAGATGAAAGCAACTATTTTATATAAGAAGTATAATTAATTTCATCTTTCATCAGATTGATTTAGTGTTTAGAATTATCTAAAGCTTGCGCAAAATAATCCCCAGATGCATAAAATAAGCTAAAAAAATTTTTTAAAAGACTTTTAGTATATGTTGCAAATGGAAGGAAACCTTGAAATCTTTAATCATCTTATGTACAAGAAACACATGAGAAGAAATCACGTAATTGCTTTGTCAGCTTAAAATAACAAATATAAGTGTCTTCCGAAGAAAACTGAATGATGTGGAAGAGCCGTTATTCACTAAAATTCGAGGAGGACATATGAAATAATGTTCTCAATCAAAGAAAAAGAAAAAGTGAAAAAGAGTTTGGATTGTCGAAAATGAAATTTTGTAATTGTACAGGGTAAATTAATCACAGGATTATAAGATTTCACTGAAACTTAATTTTACAAATTTTGTGGAAAGAATTTATATTGCTCTGTTTTTCAGCTATTTTTTTTTTTACTATCTTCTACTATTATATTACAAGAAGAAAGTATTGGATTCGTGGAAAATTTTGACTTCCGGTTTTCGACTGATTTGCACGTTTTAGGAGGTTCTATAAACTATTTGATAGCTTTTAGAAAATACCTGTTCGCCAATCTGTGTGTCTGTATGTAACGCAAATTTTGTGAGCGCACTATCACAAGAACTAATAGAGTAATTCCGGGATTTATGCCGCACATTTTTTTGAATTTGTGTATAAAATCCCATGATGGACATAAAGTAAAAAAAAAAATCATGCTGTACTACTTAATGTTAAATATAAAACGCGTGTACTGCAACAAAAAATTCAAAACAAATAATTAATATTTTTTAACAATTTTTTTCTAAAACATTACACTGCGGCGCGTCACCCGTACATTCAGGCTGAGACGCCGCACTTGTGCGGTAGTTATGCGCGCTTGTAATAAGAGTAAAATGAAATTATAAATAAAAATATTAAAAAATATTCATATCTGGACTATAAATATTGTAATAACAAAGTGAAACTAAATGAGTACAATGAAACGTATTAGTATATTCAAACTAATAATTGTTTGCCTACTTTCACTATTAAAATTATCGGATTTTTTTTTTCACAACAAATTTAAATTGTTATTTCAGAAACAACGTAACATCAGTGTAATAGAGAAGGAAAAGAAAAAAAGTAAAATTGAGCTTACATAATTTATTTGTTAATCCTTTCGGGACTGGTGGCTTTTACAGAATTTTATTCGGTTGGCACCACTTTTATAAAAGAAGTTACCTTTACTTAAATAATCATAAAAATGTTCTAATTAAAGAAAGCAAATATTACTTTTCTTTTTTACTGGTGCCAGAAACCAATATTGTATGCTCTTTATGAAGGTGCTTAAATGCACCTATGGTCCCGAATGGGTTAAGAGATCTGTTTTTCGACTACAATCTACAGGAAAAAGTGTCGAAAAAGTACAGTCTATATGTAACTACATTTGACACATGATGCAACGAAGCCAATTACACTTCCTCTTTTTTTGGAGTAGATTTCTAAACATTCCTTGCAAAGAACGTCTGCGTTACGCGTAATCCAATTTTTCATTATTATGATCTTGACTTGCATCTTTCTTGCCCTTCTTACTTTTTATTTTTCCCCTTTTTTCCTTTGGCTTTAGTAAATTTGATAGCATCCCTAACATAGTCAATCTGTGCAAAAAGAAAAGGAAAAGTTAACAACACTTAATCATCCCGTACAAAAGAAACAGCGGCATGTATACCGGAATTGAAGTGCGGTATGTATCCCATTTTGCATGCTGCAGACGTCGGCCATCACAGTAACCTGCCATCAATAAGGTGAATGGCATAACCATACACTCAGTACTCTATACACATACTATACTTAGTTTTGACTACGAAATCATGCATACATTTAATAATTAATGTATGAAAATCATTTAAAAATGACGCGTTTAAAAGTTTGGACAGTGAAGTCATGCACTTACGTCAAAATAAGGATTGTATTTCTACAAGTAAACATCGAGATGGGATTCACGCTGTACACTGATTAAAATAATCTCATTGCGTACCTATACTGTGCGTTTGACGACCATCTATCGATAATTAAAAGAAATACAAGTGGTGCGGCATCTATCCTGGATGCGGGGACTCTCCCTGAGTTACTCTATGTGGAATTTAATCAAACTTCAAATCCGATTAAACCTTGGCATACAGTGGTGCTGATTAGGTTTTTGTGTAAATCGGAGACGCTGCTAAGCTGCATTTTTTATGTTTTCTACGACAGCTTTATCTCAAGAACTATTGCACGGAGTTTCATCAAACTTTACGATATGTTATATCTTGCCAAAAATAGACGCTGATTAGGTTTTGGTGCAAATTACCCAACAGGGGGTGCTGCTATGCTGCATTTTTCACGGTTTCCAAGACGGATTTTTTCAAAAACTTCTCTACAGAATTTTAAATTTCATATTCTGTTAGCTCTTGACATAAATAAATATTATTAGGTTTAGGTGTATACCGCCCCAACAGATGTTACTGATGTATTCTGTTTTTCACGATTTCCATGTTAGCTCTATCTGCAGAACGAATAGATTGTCATTTAATTTTGGTTGCAGACGATTTAATTTATACTAGCTTTTTAACCCGTTCTAGGCACGGGAGTTCAGGTTCAGTAACTATTCGGTTTAGAAAAATATTTTTCTACTACTGTGCCTTTTTTATGAAATTTAATTTATTATGTTGCTATGGTAGCAGATAATAAAACGATATTTTTTGGAATAAGGGAATAAATGGAATAAAAAGTCTTATTGATGTTTGTGATAAAATGTTTTTCTTTATTTTTTAAATCTAGGTAATAATTAAGTGCAATTAAAGAATCTTTAATTGTACGCATGCGAGGTAAAACAATTATCATAATACTCGCTACAGCTTCTTAGTATTGCAGCATGGCGTACGTAATATGTATAATATAACTCACATTGCAGTAAACATTTAGAACTGGTTAGAACACGCGCGATTACGGGTTGAACGTTAAAAAAGGTAAAAATTCGTCAAAAACATAAAAGAAAACTATTAAAAATTTTCGAATTTTCTACCCCAATCGTTCATGGGCTCCCTACCAGCAACCAGTGTGCCAAATTTCGTAGTCCTGCGCCTGGAGTTTCCGAGTTTTTGAGATTACATAGATACGCGCACGAATTTTAATAGGACTGATAAAAGAAAGTTTTGTGCAGGGCACAACATATCAGTTTTCATTGTTTTGCATGGTAACAATAGAAACTAGATTATATTTTTGTTTATGGGAAAAATTCCATCAAAAATCTAGAGACAACAATGTGTTCTCTTTGGTCATGGAATACAAAATCACTAAAGGCAGTCCAGAAGCGATTCAGATGTGAATTTAATCACCAAATGCAGTTCAGAAGCGATTCAGATCTAAATTTATTCACCAAATACAATTCAGAAGCAATTCAGATGTAATTTTCATTGGGATCTCCAGACAGAACTATAAATTGAACTATGGTTGAATTATGCGAAATTCACAAATTAGTTGATTGATAGAAAGGGACTAATTATATGAAGACATAAGTTTCAAAACTTGCCTTATCCAAAATTTAAAAAATCAAGTTTTCTCCATCAATCTATTCTATTTATAAAATTGCATCGAAATAATACAACAATTTGCAAACAAAAAAGCTAGTTTTATCATGTATTTCTAGCATTGTAAAATCCTGGTTTGGATAGAAAACCAATGAACGAAGTTAGAAGTTTTTCGCGATTTACCAAAATTTAATTTTTTGGATAAGGTGAGTTTTGAAACTCATGTCCTCATATGTGGCCTCCACGTTTTCCTAATATCATGCCACTGGACTTCTTTTTGAATGTCTGTTTAACCGATTTACAACAAAAGAAAGTCTATAATCCATTTGTATATATATATATTTTATTGTGTGTCCACTCAAACATAACTTTTCCAATGGATGGATGATAAACAATGATTGGAGGAAAGACAGTCAAAATTACATGAATAAGAATTACTATGATTATTTTAAGCTGGCCAACTCCATTTCTATACTTCCTCAAATAGCGATGCAAATAATTATATTTTTGTTTATATATATTTACTTTGTTTATATAGATTTATAATTGAAATGTTGTTAGTTAAGTTCCTTTGATAAGGTTGTAAAACAGAATATTTTGAAAAATTTAAAAAAAAAAGGCCTACACTTCATGCAAGATTAACATATTCATGCGGTCTTGGCCCACAGGCAGAATAAAACAGGATGGTTTCACTTTCTATATAAAAACATTTATTAATAAAATTAGTATAAACAAGTCATATATTTATTATGTTTATTTTTGTAGAAGAATAAGTGCAGCGTATTTATGCAAATTTTCATTAAGTTCTTTTCGACATTCTTTCTTCAAGGAGCAACTAATAATAAGGTATCGGATTTTACACTTCTTCCCACTTCAGGCTAGAATGTTTTCCAACTGACCGAATGCAAGCACCAGTTTTTCCCATTAGCTTAATTACTTATTTTCTTAGAAAATACTTCTACACGAGAAATTCTTTCTTCGTTTTCTCATTTGACATTTCCAGTTGACATAGCCAATTGATTCTTTCAAATAAGATGAAAGAGTTGCATCTAAAGTCTATCAGTGATCACGAATAAACGTATATGTAAGCATATACATATACACATAAGAAACTTTATTTATTTATTTTGTCGTCCTAAATTTGGAGAGAACAACTGTTAGAATCAGAAACTAAACATTTTCCTTAATCGATATGCATAAAAGAAATTAGTTTAAATCCAAGTGAATAATAAATTGAATATTGTCTAAAGACTTGTAAGTTATGTTTTACGCAAGGCTTTAGGCAATGATTTTAACACCTAAAATCCTAAAGAATATAAATATGTTATATGAAAGTGCTACAAAACATAAAATTTCATAGAAACATGGCATTTATGGAAATGTTTTCATATAAACCCAGATAATATTAATGTTACATATTAAACGAAGTTCGCAAAGGAAAAAATATATAAATTATACACATATAAAAAGTTTTTCTTGATCTGTCGCTCTAGGTATTTTTTTAAACAATGTCTTAAACATTAATTAGAATATAGTGACAGAAATCCAACTGTCCGCATTAAATGAAGATACGTCTTATAAGGAGACGAATTAACAAGAGTCCGCCGAATTTCTAATTTGTTCTCCACCCACTGTAAAAAATAGACAAATGTTTCTTAAAATAGGAAAATACAATATAAACACGAAATAAAATGCACAATAAAATTTTCCAAGTTATTAACAACTCCGAAAAGCGTTCTTTATCTTTATAAGCCAAAGAAGCAGTTGTAATTTCAACATTTATAAAAACAAAGTTTTTGTTGTTGCCACTGATTTTCGGAAACATTTCCGAGTAGTTTTCACAGTGTATTAATCAGTTGCCTCAACACGGAATATACATGGTGAGTCTAAAATCATGGGACAAACTTTAAAGGGAGGTAGGGGACATCACAAGGATTCAGATTTGCATAGCGACACATGGTCGGAAATGATTTCCTGGCGCGGTAGTGACGACACAAAACACAAGAATGAAAAGGCACGGACCAGGAGAGAGAACATGTTTATTATTCTTAGTGCTGCAAAAATGCCGGGACAATGCTGGAAAGTGCTGGGGAATTTGTTGCACACATCGTGGCAGCTGCTGGGGAAGTCCGGGGCACTCCCGGTATTTTCGAGAATATTAGATCTTCCGCAGGAGATGCGCTTCCCTGCATCACGGCCCGGGGTCGTAATTTCGAATACCTATTTGATGACTATCATTGTCTCTTTAATGTTCTATTTCTTAGTTTTTTGCTGTACTAAGGATAATAAACATGTTTTCTCTTCTTATTCGTGTTCTGCCTTCCTTGTGTTTTGTGTCGTCAATACCGCACTAGGAACTCATTTCCGACCGGTTGCTATGCAAATCTGAATCCTTGTGATGTCCTCTACTTCCCTTAAAGTTTGTCCCATGATTTTAGACTCACCCTGTAGATTTTTCGGATGTTATGAAGTCTCAAATAAACATTTTCATGTTCAACAAACATGTTTTACAAACAAACATGATGAATTAACAGCATTAGAATTAACATTAAAATTAATATTATTGTGTCACTCTTACATGTATAAACTCAATAAAGCAGCTGAAAATTTTCATTTAGAATTAATACCACGCAAAAAAACCTTTATTCCTGTTTGAGAAAACTGTTTAATACACTGTAAAAGTACTCGGAATAGTTTCCGAAAACCTGTGGCAGCAAAAAAAAAATTTCTTTTTATAAATGTTATATAAAATCTTGCAAATATATTGGTTTCTGAGGTTTCTAATAGTAAAAAACGATTTTAGAAAAATAGGGGTAACTCAGAAGCGAATCCTCTTCTGAGTATGTTTTCGTTTCGAGTTGTATGTTTTCATTCGTTGTTACATTATATTTTCGTAGATTAAGAATAATTTGTCTTTTTGTTTCAGTTTATTTTATTCATCATAAAGATGTTATTAACCCATGAGTAAGCTTGAGCTACTTTATAATAATAATACACTATGACCCTTTCTTTCTTTCTAACCGATGACCAGGCTCCCTACATGCCGGAAAGTCTCAACTGAATGGGTTTGATACCTGGTTTCGGGGCGGGTGACCACCTAATCGCCGTGTAGCGGCAATAAACCCAACGAGCGCCTAGATCGCATCGGCAGTGTCTACACTGTTAAAATTATCGTGAAAAATTACCTCTGTTTTTAACAGCTCTCTATTTTCTGACCAATGAGAACGCTACATAAACACCTATGAAGCGTTCTCATTGGTCAAAAAATAGAAAGCCTTTAAAGACAGAGGTAATTTTTTATGATATTTTCAACAGTGTATTGCTTAGTTGTGAACGCTGTTATGTCGGTTGCTTAACATTTATATCCTGTTGTTTGGAACCTGCACATTGCTACTCATGTTGATCTCGTAATTTGGAATCTTGGTCAGGCAACGAGAAATTCACCTGGCGAGGCACAGGCACATCCAGAGGTACAATTCACAGGTAACTTGGAGAACTTTGCGCCCACGACGGATTTTACATGCACCAGGCGCCATTAGCGTACATGGCGGATTATAGCCAGCTGTAGGCCTCGATTTCACGGCCTTCAGCTGCGGATTCGATATTCTGCCAACTGGGCCACCGGTGCCCGAACTACTTCTGATTACCTGGAGTTTTGAAGCCGAATTGTTGGTGCAGACTTGTCATAAGAAAATGGATTTTGGAGGGTACACTATGATCCTTAGAAACTAATGTAAAAAAAAAAAAAAAAAAAAAAAAAAAAAAAAAAAAAAAAAAAAAAAACTTATCGTTATTGTTTTTATCAAATGCAAACGTTAAACTGTTGTTTATAATAATTTAAAACGTATATTTAAAACTACAAACTATATACATATACGTATAATCTATACTAAATACATATATTATATACATATAATCTTACTGTTTATTTTGAATTGTGTTATTTTACTTATAAGAAGAAAATCCAATCGATAAGGAAGCATGTTAATTTTTACTATTTATTTAATTACTTGTTTCAATAGAAAAAGACTTCATCACGAGGACTTTTCTCTGGTTCTTCTCATTTGACATTTACAATAGGCATAGCCAATTGATTCTTTCAAGTGAAAGAAAAGAGTTACAGTTAATTCAGATGGAGAAAAATAACTGAGACAGCGAAAATTATTTTGTTTCACAGCGAATTAATTCAGCGTTTGACTTAATAAATAAAATTACGTATATCAGTGCATTTCTTTAACTTCAGTAAATCTTACATATAAAGTTACATTATTTAATTATACTACTCTTAGATCAAAAAAAGACCTTTTTTACTAGGATAAATAATTTAACATTGGGTAAATCAATCTGCATTTGAGAAATATGACTTGATGCTAGGAATGGTTAATTATAAGTATTTTCATATTTATGATTTTTATATTGCCATAAACGATTTTTATTTGCAAAAGTGAATTAATAAATGATAAAATAATGATTTGTTTATTTATTTATTGTAAAAATACCATGTCATAACATAATACAGATCCAGTATTGCTTTTTTTTTTACTATATCTTAGTAATCTTGCAATATTAGAAAGACATATTTTGTCTTTTCATATTTTAAATATTTTATTGTATATATTTCCGATATAAAAGCAATATGGCTTTAATAGTAATATTTTCTTGAATATATTTGGAATAAGCGAAACACTGGGTACCAAATAACAAATATGTAACCAGTATTGGTCTGCTTTAGTGTAAAAATTTAAATCATATTTAGTATTTATGTTCTTTGTACTTTCAACACCGTATATATCAAGAATGTTTAAACGAATTTAAAGGACATATTTCAGAATTACATACTATAAAATTAAATTTTATTTTGGATTGTGTTCATTTACTTATAAAAAGAATATCCAATCGTTAAGAGAGCTTTAACTTTTCCTAATTATTTAATTACTTGTTTTAATAAATAAAAAATTTAATTTAAAAAATAAAAAAACCCGACTGCGTAAAAAGCGAACTAATTAATTATTTCTCATCAATGTGAATTTTTTTTTTCAGTTCCTACTATAGCTCACATTTTTGCTGTATATATCTTGTTCAAATTTTCAGTCGTTAATAAAATACATATTATTCATCCAATCAAGCTCAAAATATTTTTTTTTAAACTTGTAGTGGATGACACTTGATGTTAATCCAGTTTTTTTCAAATATTAATTAATTAATTAAATTAAATAATTTTCAATAATCGAGAAAGCCCTCTTCTTGAGCAAGGTATTTTAAGACCGAGAGAGCCCTCTTCTTAATCAAGGCAATTTAAGCGCAACTCAAGAGAAAAAAAGAATGGGAAAAAAAATATTCTCTTATTGACCTAAGTAGGAATTGTCTGAAACTATTTTTTTTATATTACTTGTTTATATTACTTACCTATTTTTTTTATTATTATTTACTTGGATGGATGACTTTTAAGTTGTGTTTAATTGTTAGTTACTATCTATAAACATTGTTTTGATGAGGTCTATAGATGTTTATGATGGTTAGAGTTGCAGTAAAGCTACCTACACAACTTCCAGGGTGTGTAATATTTAAACGGAGCTTCTGACTGTAAAATAGTCAATGAAACATCGTCTTCATTTTGAAAGACCTATCCAATGATAGACCACTCAATAGGGTACGTAAATTTTTTTTTTTCGTTTCTACCGCCATTTTGTATTTTACGGCCGCCATTTTGAATTTATAAAAACAAAACCTAGCCTATAACCTTCGGGCGTTAAGACGAATTGATAGAGACCTCATTCATAAAAATCCATCCAATCGTTGGGATGTTTCGAGGGTATAAAGAAATCCACATACACAGATACGCATGAAACACGTAAACCTTTTTTTCAGTCGGGTAAAAAAGGCATTATCAAGAAAAGTTTTCTGCTCTGGACATTTACAATCGGCATAAAAGTGATAGTTAAAAGTCACAGTTAATGCGATTTCGAGGATTATTTTATTTCACAACGAATTATTTCCATCCTCTGAGTTAAGGGGGCACAGGAATCTTTAAGTTTGTTGAAACGATCAAAAACATCGGCTTTCAATGTACCAAACTCAAATCATACACAATTAAGATCTTTTTTCCCTTTCTGTCTAAAGTATATATTCTTACAAGGAAGGTCTCCTTACAGGGCATATTCAGAATATGTTGAAAAAAATGCTAGTGAAACTACTCATGTATGTAATAAGGGATCAGTCAAATTTAACGGCGGAATTTCGGTTGAAAGTCTGTAAAAAAATAAAATATTTTCGAATATTTGGCGCGAAAATACGAAATTGACACGCGATTTGGCGAGCAGAATTTTTCCTCGACAAAAGCAAACGATTTTAATGCATCTGAAAATTGTTTATTAATTGTTTTTTAGAATACACGGATTTTAATTAATTTAAACTTAATCAATGAAAGATGTTATTATATATTTTTTTATATTACATATATATGTTCCTTGTTGCTGTAGTTTTTTAATTTTATCAGTGTAAAAATATTTTCCATGCTTTGCAAGTTGCAAATATATATTTTAAGTTATAGTCAGCTGACATTTGATTGCCATAATACATTTCCATATCGAAGACGAAGTCGTTTCCATAGCAACAAAATCAAATCGACAGTGTTCTATCTGCCTTATTTTTGAGGTTGAAATAATTTAAATCAATTTAAATTTTGTTTTATATCGTAAAATATGATATTTAAATTTTATTACAAATACATATAAGTATATATGACAAACTATAGTTAAAACAAACTAAAAATGACAAAACTATAGTTAAAACAAATTAAAAATGACAAAACTAAAGTTATTTAAATTAAACTTATATAAATAAATTCAACATAAAAAGTTTTTTCCTACATAAAAGCGTATTTTTTTTTTCATCACCAACCGATGATAAATTGCCAAATAAATGAAACTTTCGTTATTTTTTTTACAGAGGCTGTATCGGGTTTCCGCCAAAAATTTTTTTATAAACATATATATTCATATGAGAAGAACATTCTGTAATTTTTTCAGATTTTTCTGAGTATGCCCGTATGGAGACCTCCCTTGTTAGCTATACTATCCAGAAAAATATACATCGTATATACAAAATTAATATTTAAATTTGAAATTTAAATATCCATCTCGCAAATGCGCGAATTAAAATCATTAAGTGCTGCGCGCATGATAAAACTCTAAATTATGCATATAGAAAACAATTTTTGAACAAAACACAATCATAACGCACCTACTTCTAAATTAAAACTAAAATATATACAAAAAGTTTTGGTTAAAATTTAATTTTAGCACAAAAAAAAAAAAAAAAAAAAAAAGTTTCAGAAGTTTTTTCAAGTTTTTCAGTGAAAATAAATAAATAAATAAATAAATAATCAAAATGCGTGATTTTTTTTTTTTTGGTTTTAGCATAAAGGCTATAGAGAAATGCATATTTGGTTATTTTTTTAAAGCTGTAGCTTATTTAGTTTGAAAGTAGCAGTGCGCGCAAACTCCAAATTTATTGATCTGAGAACGTTTCAATATCGACGGATTTTCAAGTGTACTCACAATCTATAGATGACTATAACTCAAGAAATAATACAGATTTTTGAATGGGGTTTTTTGCATATTGTTGAGAAATTTTGAAAAATTCAGAATAAACCAAAATCCGAAAACTGATTTTTTGAAAGTTTTAAGGTCCTTAATAAATAAAATTAGGTATATCCGCACATTTCTTTAACTTCAGCAAATCTTATATATATATAAATATATTATTTAATTATACGACTGTTAGATCAATAAGAAACGTTTTATCTAGGGTATTAATGTAACATGCAGTAAATGGAAATGCATTTCAGAAACATGACTTGATACCAGGAATGTGTAATTTTATGTGTAAGCATTTTTACATTTATGATTTTTTTTTTATTGCTGTAAAATAATCATTAATGCAAGAGTAAATTAATAAATGACAATAGAATTATTAAAACGCACACACATAAATAACGCCTGCATTGAACTCATAAAGGTATACCTTTAATGGAATTATTGCTTTTTTTTTCAAAAATTAAAATTTGTTATAACATGATATCTGTTTAATATTTCTTTTGTTGATTATATCTTGGTAATATTGAAATATCGGAAAGAAATATGTTATTATTTCGTTGTCGATATTTTAAATTGAAAATTAATGTTTCTGCAGTATTTATCTATTGTAAAAATTTACAATATAAAACCAATATGGTTTTAATATTATAACGGTTTCATTAAAACTATTTCAATGTAATATAAACGCATTATTGGGCCCTAAATTAAAAAATATATAACCAAGGTTAGTTTTCTCTGTGTCAAAATTTAAATCACGTTTAGTATTTACGTTCATTGTATTTTTAACGCTGGATATATTAATAGAAAGATGAAAAAAGTTTGAAGAGAAAAGGTTTCTTGAAGAAACAAACTCGTATTTGTATTATGTACACCAGACGATCTAACCCGGGATTCCTGATTTACAGAAACGCGATATATTGTCCGTTTTGAGAAAATAGTTAATACACTGCAAAAGCTTCTTGAAACAGTTTTCAAAAACAATTGGCAGTAAAAGAAACTCCGTTTTTATGAATGCACCTTTCAATCTTGGAAATAAATTGGTTTCTGGGTTTTCTAAGGATAAAGAACTTTCTTTGGGATCATGTTAACTCGGAAGAGATTATTGTATGTTTTCGGGCGAGATTATATTATATTTTCGTAGATTAAGAAGAACTTGTTTCTTTTTCAGTGTATATTGTTCACCATAACCAAGGAGTAAGTGAGACATACTTTATAATAATAATTCAGTATGGTCAATAGAAACAGAAATAAAAAAGAAAATCTTATTCTTATTATTTTCATTAAATGCAAACGTAAAACTGTTGTTTAAAAGAATTTAAAGAACATTTTTAAAAATACATACTATAAGCTTAATCTTTATTCTGAATTGTGTTATTTTACTTATAAAAAGTATATCTAATCGATCAGAAAGCATTAATTTTTCCTATTTATTTAATTACTTGTTTTAATAAGAAAACACTCCGTCGCCAGAAGTTTTCTCCTATTCTTACCATTTGACATTTACAATCGGCACAACCAATTGATTCTATCGAATGAAACAAAAGAGTTACAGCTAAAAGTTACAGTTAACGAAGATGGAGAAAAATAACTGAGACTGCCAAGAACGTATATACGTACATTTTTTTAATCATCACTAAATCTTATATATATATAAATATTATTTGAATTTAACGACAAGACAGTTAGATCAATAAAAGACGTTGTTGCTAGGATAAATAATTTGACAGGTTTTAAATGAAAACGCATTTGAGAAACATGACTTGACGCCAGGATTGGGTAATTTTAATTGTAAACATTTTTAAATTTATAAACTCTTTTATTGCCATAAATTAATTAGTATATGCAAAAGTAAATTAATAAATGGCATTAAAATGATTGCTTTTTTTTTCAAAATTTACCTTTGTCATAACATAATATCTTGCTTTTGTTGATTATATATTGGTAATATTGCAATATTACAAATAAAAATTTGCCATTTCATTATGAATATTTAAAATTGAAATCCAATATTTTTTAAATATTTACTTCAAATATTTCCAATATTATAAATTTTTCATAAAAAATATTTGCAAAGTAATATAAGCGCAATATTGAGGCACTACATTAGCAAATGTTGTACCAATGTATAAACCAATGTTGTTTTTTCCTAGCGTAAAAATTTAAATGATGTTTAGTATTTACGATCATTATACTTTTAACTCCTGGTATATCATGAAAAATATGAAAAAAAGTTTACCACAAAAAGTTTCTTGAAGAAATAAACTGGTATTTACATTATATATACCATCGAACCCACTCTGGCTGGACGAGTTAAAGATACCCGATATACTATCTAGTTTTAAAATACACTGTAAAAGCCACTTGAAGTAGTTTCCGAAAATCAGTGGTAGTAAAAGAAACTTCGTGTTTATGAATGCGGCTTTCAATATTTGAAATATAAGGATTTTCGGGGTTTCTAAAGATAAAGAATGTTTTTAAGAATCAGGTGTAATTCGGAAAAAGTTATTATATATTTTCGTTCGTGATTATATTGTATTTTCGTAGAAGAATTTGTCTTTTTTTAGTTTACTTTGTTTACACTAAAGGCTTTGTCAAGCAACTAGTAAGTGTAACCTACTTTATAATACTAATACAGTATGATCAATAGAAACTGAAAAAAAAAATCTTATACTTATTATTTTCATTAAATGTAAACATAAAATTGTTGTTTAAAAGAATTTAAAGGACTTATAACTAGACAGTATAAGCTTAATCTTTATACTGAGTTGTGTTATGTTAAAAATAAAAAGGATACCCAATCAATGAGGAAGCACTAATTATTGCTATTTATTTAATTACCTGTTTTAATAAGAAAAGACTCCATCCCGAGAACTTTTCTCCTATTCTTTCCATTTGGCATTTACAATCGGCATAACCAATTGATTCTCTGAACCGAAACAAAAGAGTTACAGTTAATGTAGATGGAAAAAAATAACTGAGACTTCGATGATTCTTTTGTTTCACAACGAATTATTTCCGGTCTTTGGTTTAATAAATTAAATTACGTATATCCTTACATTTTTATTAACTTCAGTAAGCCTTCTATATAAAAATACATTATTTAAGTATAACGACCGTTAGAACAATATGAGGCATTTTAGTTAGGATAAATAATTTAACATGTGTTAAATGAAACTGCATTTGAGAAACATGATGCCAGGAATGTGTAATTTTAAGCGTAAGCATTCTCAGATAAACGATTTTAATATTGACATAAACTATTTTTATATGTAAAAGTAAATTAATTAATGATAAAATAATGAATTTCTTTTATCAAAATTCCCCTTTTTATAACGTAATACTGATCCAACGTTGTTTTTATTGGCTATATCTTGGTAATATTGCAATACTGGAAAGAAATACTTTGTCTTTTCATTTTTACTGTTTTAAATTAAAAGCCAATATTTCTTCAATATAGAAATTTTTATTGTATATATTTTCAATATAAAACCAATATTGCTTTAAGAGTTATACTTTACTAAATATATTTGGAATGTAATATAAGCGAAATATTGGGTCTCAAATAACAAATATGTAGTCAATGTTGGTCTGCTTTAGGTTTGATATTTAAATCATGTTTAGTATTTATGTTCTTTATGCTTTCAACGCCGTGTATGTTATATCAAGAAATTCTTTTTAGAATTTAAAAAACAAATTTCAAAGCTACATACCATATGACTGATTTTTATTTTGGATTGTGTTGTTTTATTTATTACCTCTTTATGTCCGAAGATAAACTAACACTGCAAATACATATTCTATGATTTTGCACAAACTAAGAGACATCATAGATGACAGAAGGAGACTTTTTCTGAAATTGATACTTTCAGGGGCTGATCATTTAAATTCACAAATGCGGATCTAAAATTTCTAACACCCTTAAAATACCGATTCAATTAGTGCTAACATAAATTACGCAGTAACAAATTGAAGGCATTTAATTAATTGCATAATCTTCATATCCCCAATTTTTTTATTATAATTAATGCGTTTAAGTTAATTAATTATGAAAATTTCTTACTTTCTTGGGCATAGCCTCTGGAATGCATTTTGCAAACTCAGATGAAATTAACACTCATTTTATGAGGAAATTTCTGAAATTTATTGGTTTTGATCTAAAGCCAATAACATTCAGCTATATAGAATTAAAGTAAAAATTTAAAAAAATTAAATAGTTTAGTTTATGTCCTCCTCAATTCGGAAATACCACATGTGATACTTCAGAACCGAGAGGATAAAAAAGAATTCCCAATAGATCAGAGAGCTTTAATTTTGCCTATTTATTTAATTACTTGTCTTAATAAGAAAAGACTCCATAACCAGAAATTTTATTCTATTCTTTTCATTTGGCATTTATAATCGGCACAACCAATTGATTCTCTGAACTGAAACAAAAGAGTTACAATTAATGCAGATGGAGAAATGTAACTGAATCTTTAGCTTCACAACGAATTATTTCCTGTCTTTGATTTAATAAATAAAATTACGTATATCAGTGCATTTTTATTAGCTTCAGTAAATCTTCTACAAAAAATACATTATTTAATTAAGATTACCGTTAGATAAATAAGAAACTTTTTTGCTAGGAGAAATAATTTAACATGTAAGAAATGAAAATGCATTTGAGTAACATGATTTGACGATAGGAATGGGTAATTAAATGCAAGCCTTTTCAGATTTATGATTTTTTTTTTTTATTGCCAAGAACAATTTTTATATGTAAAAATAAGTTAATAATTAATAAAATAATGATTTTTTTTTTCAAAGTTACCCTTGTTTTAACATAATATTGATCTAAATATTGCTTTTGTCGACGATATCTTGGTAATACTGCAATACTGGAACAAAACATGTTATCTTTTCATGTTTAATATTTTAAATTAAAAACCACTATTTTTACAATATAGATATTTTATTGTATATATTTCCAATATAAAACCTATATCACTTTAATATTTCACTGAATATATTTGGAATGTAATATAAACGAAATAATGGGTCCTAAATAACAAATATATAACAAGTGTTGATGTGCTTTACTGTAAAAATTTAAATCATGTTTTATGTTTATGTTCCAGATACTTTGAACGCCGGATATACACACACACGCACACACACACACACACACGCACACACACACACACACACACGCACACACACACACGCACACACACACACACACACATATATATTATTTAAAAGACATATTTTAAAAACTACATACTATAAGAATAATTTTTATTTTTAACCATTTGGAAAAATGGTTATTGTCCTCGTCAGGGTAGGAAATAAAAAGCATATCTGAAGGTTTTTATTGGTTTAATCATCATTTTATTCGTTTTCTGATTGGTCTATACAGTAATCTGTATTTCCCTTTACTTTCAACAGAGATGGACAACAGAGTGTTGCCACTATGACAAAAAAGTAATAAAAACTACAAAAAAAATTAATAACTCAGAAACAAATTAAGATACAGCTTTCAAACAAATTGCCTTTAAAAGTACATTTTTTTCTCTGTACGACGATATAAAAAGTAATAGGGTGGGATGTTTAGAAGTTTAAGAATGAAATTTCCTTTAAAATGGTTCGTCAGATTTCCACGATGGAAAAGCCTTTTCCCGAACAGCCAATGAAATGCTTGGATAATACGAAAGTTTCAGGTGGGTAATACGTACGAGTCGCAGGCGATCTCTGTCGCTTGCAATTTTTACGTGTAATAACACTATTAATATTTAATTCATGGCGTACGTAATGTATGATCAACTCCATGCTATTTTTTATGTCTTAAATTTGAGTCTTTGAAAAAATCTTTTTCCAAATGGTCGTTGTAATTTGTTAAATTGCATTTTTTTTTTGTTTATTATTGCATTGTTTTACTTATAAAAAAGAATACGCAATCGATCAGATAGCTTTAATTTTGCATATTTATTAAATTACTTGTTTTAAACCTTTATCTAATGACGGTACTTATAAGTACCGTTAAACTAACTTGTAATAAAATTCCTTTAATACATCGATAAGTTTTAATACAGTTTAGAATGAGTTATAGATACATTACTTTATCTTGTTCAAAAAGCATTATTGGTTACGCAAAACAAAACTATTTTAAAGGGATGATTTCTTTTGACTTTGCATTTTTGCAGCTTTCTTGGTGTTGGTGTGTGTGGGGGGGGGGGGAGGAATTTTTCAATTCGGAAATATATCTATATTTCTATTGTAAGAACATTATATTTGTACATTTCCTAATTCTACAAAATACTAAGAAAAATATTTAAAGTAAAAGATTTGAGTGGGGTTATAAATATTGCACAAAATCCCTATAAATTCAAATTTAATTAAACCCTTGTAAAATTCTTCTAAAATTTATTAAATGTTTATGTGTGTACTTCTAATGTAGTTTAAACAATTCACAAAAAATACTTTAGAAGATAAAATTTTCACGAATTTTTAATTCAGTACATAAAGAGTTAATGAGAAAAGACTCCATCGCCAGAAATTTTATAATATTCCTTACATTTAACATTTACAACCAATTGATTCTCTGAAACAAAAGGGTTACAGTTAATGCAGATGGAGAAAAATAACTGGGACTGCCAAGATTCTTTTTCTACACAACAAATTTGTCCCAGTCTTCCGCTTAAGTGGCTACTTCAGTTAAGGGAAAAGACCCGTCCGCTAATGCTAATCCTATGGAAGAAATTTATAAAGATATCAGGTTGCATTTCAATATTTTTAAATGATTTTTTTTTTCTTTTAGCCATTTGGAAAAATGGTTATTGTTCTCGTCAGGGTAGGAAATCAAAAGCATATCTGAAGGTTTTTATTGGTTTAATCCGCATTTTATTCGTTTTCTGATTGGTCTATACAGTAATCTGTAATTTTCTTTAATTTCAACAGAGATGGATACCTTCTGTCGCCACTATGACAAAGAAGTAATAAAAAATACAAAAAAAAAATTAATAACTCAGAAACAAATTGAGATTCAGCTTTCAAACAAATTGCATTTAAAAGTACATTTTTTTCTCTATACGACGGTGTAAAAAGTAATATTGTGAGATGTTTAGAAGTTTAAGAATGAAATTTCATTTAAAATGGGTCATCAGATTTCTTGGAAATCTGACGATGGAAAAGCCTTTTCCGGAAAAGCCAATAAAATGCTTGGATAATACGTATTTTTCAGGTGGATACGAGTCGCAGGTGATTTTTGTCGCTTGGAATTTTTACGTGTAATAACACTATTAATGTTTAATTTATGGCGTACGTAATGCAGGATCATTTCTGTGCGATTTTTTATGTCTTAAATTTTAGTCTTTGAAAAAATCATTTTCCAAATGGTCGTTGTAATTTGTTAAATTGCTTTTTTGCATTGGATAACTGAGATCGATCTGGACAAAGGCCGTTTTTTACATTTTCGATTTTGATTGTAGATTTTTTTATGAGGATGCTTTCAGTTTCGAAACCGGTTCCAAAAATGAAAGTGTCCTCATAAAAAATATCTGTAAACAAAATAGAAAAAGTAAAAAGGCCTTTGTAGAGATCGATTTCAGCCATCCAATGCAAAAAAATCATTTAAAAATATTAAAATGCAACCGAGATATCTTTACAAATTTCTTCCATAGGATTAGCATTAGCAAACGGGTCTTTTCGCTTGACTGAAGTAGCCTCTTAACAAAAAAAATTACGTATATCCATACATTTTTTTTTTTTTTTTTTTATCGTCAGTAAATCTTATATAAAAAAGTATATTATTCAATTATAACGACAAGACAGTTAGAACAATAAAAGATGTTTTAGCTAGGATAAATATTTTAGCATGTAGAAAATTAAAGTGTATTTGAGAAATATGATTTGACGTCAGGAATGGGTAATTTTAAATGTAAACATTTTTAGATGTATGATTTTTTTATCGCAATAAACTACACTGTAAAAAAAAATACGACCAGTTTTCCTGTAGGAATCGGGAAAATAGTTGCCGTTATCGCACCGGAAAAATTTCCGACCCAGGTCGGAATAATATCCCTAAAGTACCGTTTTCTTGACTATTTCCTTTTTTTTTTACGGATTTTATTCCGAGCTGGGTCAGAAAATTTTCCGGTACGATAAGGGCAACTATTTTTCCGATTCCTACAGGAAAACTGGTCGTATTTTTTTTTTTACAGTGTAATTAGCAAATGCAAAAGTAAATTAATAAATGATAATAGAATGATTTCTTTTATTTTCAAAGTTTACTCTTGGCATTACATACTACTGATTTAATATCGATTTTTTTAATTATATCTTGATAATATTGCAATATTGGAAAGACATATTTTACAATTTTATTGTCAGTATTTTAAATTGAAATCCAATTTTTCTGAAATATTTATTTATTGTAAATATTTCGAATATAAAACCAATATTGTTTTAATATTATAATTTTTTCATAAAAAAATATATGCACTGCACTGTAATATAAACGTAATATTGATCCCTACATTAATAAATATATTACGAATGATGGCTTTATCTAGTTTAAAAATTTAAATCATGTTTAGTATTTACGTTCATTATACTTTTATCACAGGATATATCAAGAAAATAATGAAAAAAGTTTGAAGAGAAAAGGTTTCTTGAAGAAACAAACTCGTATTTGCTTTATGTATACCTGTCGTTCCAGCCCGCGCTACCCCAGTTAAAGATACCCGATATACTATCTGGTTTTAGAAACGTAGTTCATACACTGTAAAAGCTACTTGGAATAGTTTACAAAAATCAGTAGTAGTAAAAGAAATATCGTGTTTATGAATGCGTCTTTCATTCTTTGAAATATATGGGTTTCCGGTGTTTCTAAAGCTATAGAATAGTTTTAGGAATCAAGACTTACTACTAAGAGGTTATTTTATATTTTCGTTCATAATTATAATTTATTTTCGTAGATTAAGAAGAATTTGTGTTTAGTGTATTTTGTTCATCTCAAAGAAGTTATTAATCAATGAGTAAGACTGACCTGCTTTATAATGATAATGCAGTATGACTAACAGAAATTCAAGTAAAAAATAAACCGGTCAAGTGCGAGTATTACTCTCATACAGAGGGTTCCGTACAATAAATATATGAATTAGTAACTGGGTATTGCATTACACAAATTTATCATTAAAAGTTGTTAACTAGGCTTTAAAAGCCGACGGCTCATAGAGTACGCCGCACGTGTCTTTTTGTATGCCCAAACCGCCCATGTCTTTATGGGTTAATATCTCGGCTAATTACAATTTTTTTCGAAATTCATTATAAATAGTCCTTTTATACTTCTGCGATGATATTTACCTCCAGTGCTATTCAGCAGTTTTGCTGAACGCCCGGCAATCGAAATTTGGCTTAAAGGAAAATTTCGATTTTCTCAAAAACTATGTGATTTAGGGTAATCTCTATAGTTTTCCTGCAAGATCTAAATTAACTTCTAGTACCCATAATTTTTTTTTATAATTTTAGTTTCAGTAGATTCGGAAATAGAGGGGCGGGTGATATAGTTTTGCATTACTTTTTCGACGCTATCTCTGAAAACAAAATACCTAAAATTAGAAGAAATGCATTTTTGAGTGCGGCGTTACGAAAGCTTTCACACGATATAAAAAGAAAAGATTATTTTTTCTCAAGTAACTTAATTGGGCCCTCTACATTTTTCATAAATATATTTGTGAATGCTTAGTAATATATAAATATGTGGGTCAATAGCCTTTATTATTTCAGCCAATTTACACTTTCCATGTTTCATAGTTTACGAGTAAAATGGCTATGACAGACGGACAGACAGACAAACGAGTGATCTTATAATGGTTCTGTTTTTACTTTTTAAGTACGGAACAGTAAAAATAACTCTTAGCCTTGTTATTTTATTAAATGCTAAATTGGTTGTTTAAAAAAAATTAAAGGGCATATTTAAAACTATACACTATAAGCTTAGATTAATTTTTATTATGTTTTGTGTTATTTTTCTTACAAAAAAAGAATGTCCAATCGATCAGAAAGCATTAATTTTTCCTATTTATTTAATTACTTGTTTTAATAAAAAAGGGCTTCATCACGAGAACTTTCCTCCTATTCTTTCCATTTCACATTTACAATCGGCACAACCAATTATGTCGAGAGTAATTTTATATATAAAAAAATCTTTATTTTATCATTTATTAATTTACTTTTGCATATACTTATTAATTTAACCTCTTCGGTCTCTGGGTCCCCTTACGGGGACCTCTGTTCTTTTCCTTATAAAAACTAAAATGTCCGATTTTTTTACATTTTAACATCACTTCTTAATAGCTGAATATATATATATATATATATATATATATATATATTTTTTTTTTTTTTTTTGCTGCGTTCAAAGCAAGCAAACAAATAAATGGCAGCATGTAAGCTGATTCCCACATAAAATAAATGTTATTTTTTATCTGAGTGTGCTCAATGCCTAAAAATGTTCAAAAGACAGTATGACCAAGAAAGTGAGAAATCGTCATAAGTATTTAACTTAAATCCTTTTCAATAAAAAATTTTGAGTATTTGTAGATTATTTACTTGTTTAAAGCTCTTAAATTTGTGATTGCGTTAATTTAGGTTAATGGTTATTAAATTGAAGTTTTAAGGGGTTTTGTAGTTTTAGATCCATATTTTTGAACTTAATTACTAAGAGCCTAAAGGATCAATTTCAGAAAAGATATTTTTTCTGTCCTTTACGATGTCATTTTGTTTGGAAAAAATTAATGAATAAGCATTTGTTTTATTATTTTAGCTTCGGAACTGAAGAGGTTATGGCAGTAGAAAAAATCGCAAATATAAAAATGTTTACACTTAAAATTTCACATTCCTGGCATCAAGTCATATTTCTCAAATATCATTTTCGCTTTCCACATGTTAAATTATTTATCCTAGCTAAATCATCATCTCTTATTGACCTAACTGTCCTTATAATTAAATAATATACTTTTATGAATACGATTTACTGATGTAAAAAAAAAAGAAAATGCACATATATACGTAATTTCATTTATTAAGTCAAAGTCTTGCAATAATCCGCTGTGAAACTAAAGAATCCTCAAAGACTCAGTTATGAAAATATTTGGAATGCAATATAAGCGAAATATTGGGTCCCAAATAACAAATATATAGCCAATTTTGATCTGCTTTAGTGTAAAAATTTAAATAATCTTTACTAATTATGTTCTTTATCCTTTCAACGCCGTATATATCAAGAATTTTTAAAAAGAATTTAAGACGTTGAATGTCAAGTCTATTTTGTCTGTCTTTCCGTGTAGTCCATGAAATAAGACTCCCGTTACAGAATCTATAAGTGTCAGTCACTGATGACTCACGCGGCCTAATCAGAAAGATCCATGTCTGTCATTGGTGACTGACGAAGCATTCAACGTGTTAAAGGACATATTTCAAAACTGCATACATAAGCTTTATTTTTATTACGTTTTGTGGTATTTTTCTTATAAAAAGAATGTCTAATCGATCACCGAGCTGTAATTTTGCCTCTTTATTTAATTACTTGTTTTAATAAGAAAAGATTTCATCGAAAAAAGTTTTCTACATTCTTTCCATTTGACATTTACAATCGGCACAACCAACTGATTCTCTCAACTGAAACAAAAGAGTTAGTTAAGAGTTACAGTTAATGCAGATAGAGACAAATAACTGAGACTTCGAGGATTCTTTTGTTTCTCAACGAATTACTTCCTGCCTTTGACTTAATAAATAAAATTAAGTATATTTGCACATTTCTTTAACTTCAGTAAATCTTATTTATAAAAATATATTATTTAATTATAACGACAGTTAGATCAAAAAAAGACGTTTTAGCTAGAATAAATAATTTAACACTACGGAAACAAAAATGCATTTGAGAAACATGACTGGACGCCAGGAATGGCTAATTTTAAATATAAACATCTATAGATTTAGGATTTTTTTATTGCCATAAATAAATTAATACATGTAAAAGTAAATTAATAAATGATATTCCTTTTATTTTCAAAATTTTGTTCTTGGCATTACATAATACTGATTTAATATTAATTTTGCTGACTATATCTCGGTAAAAATGCAATATTGAAAAGAAATATTTTATCATCTCATTGTCAATATTTTAAACTGAAATCCAATATTTCTGAAACACTTATTTATTGGAAATATTTCCAATATGAAATCAATATTGTTTTAATATTAGAAATTTTTCATAAAAAACTATTTGCAATATATAGTACAAACGCAATATTGGGCCCTACATTAACAAGCATATTACAAATGTTGGTTTTCTCTAGTATAAAAATTAAAATCATGTTTAGTATTTACGTTCATCATACTTTCAACGCCGTACATATGAAGATTTTTCTTAAAAAATTTAAAGGACATATTTCGAAACTACATACTATAAGATTAATTTTTATTTTGGATTGTGTTGGTTTTCTTGTAAAAAAAATCCCAATCGATCAGGGAGCTTTAATTAAGCCTATTTATTTAATTACTTGTTTAATAAAAAAAGATTTCATAGAGAAAAGTTTTCTCCATTCTTTCCATTTGACATTTACAATCGGCACAACCAATTGATTCTCTCAACTGAAACAGAAGAGTTAGTTAACAGTTACAGTTAATGCAGACAGAGACAAATAACCGAGACTTCGAGGATTCTGTTCTTTCAGAACGAATTATTTTAATTCTTTGACTTAATAAACAAAATTAGGTATATCTGCACATTTCTTTAACTTCAGTAAATCTTATCCTTCTATATATAAAAAAAAGTTTTGATTTGGAAATGGAACAATGAAAATCTGCGTAGATATTCCGGGTAGATCCACATCCAATTTAAATGCTTAAGCATGGCCTTTCATCGTTAATATTAAAAAAAAAACTGTTGCATACAAAAATATGAAAATCGGTGGTGTTATAGATAAATGTTTTATAAACACGCTGATGCAGACAGTTTTCAAATCGAAGAATTATTTTAAGAGATATTTAATGCTAAAGTTGGACAAAATCGTTCCATTAAAGAAGTTTTATTGGAGCAAAAACTATACATGAGAATTTAATCCTTTTTAGATAATTTTATACGCTATAAGTTCCCGGTGTGCAGATTGTATTTATGTTTCTTATTTGACTCATTTTTTGAGGTTTTATTTCAATTTTAAATTCAAATTTTCAGCAATTCGAGAGATATTTTTACAAATTTTAGAAAATGTTATTAATTTAAACTATTGCCAGTTGTATAAACAGTGCAAACAATAATGTTTACTTCAAATTAAAAATTTATTTTACACGTGACTATTATAAACAGAAAATATAAAAAGCAGGAACTCATTGAAAATTACGTCATAAAAATTATAATTACACGTGAATTTTAAAAGAGACAGAATATTTTAAAATAATAAATTCATAAACATGCGTTAGAAGTCTTAAATAGGAGAATTTATGTCACATTTACGTCACATTACACTTATTATATAAAATGAACAAAAAATAATATTGCAAAATTGTTTAAATTTAAAAATTGCTCGAGACATTTATTTGATATTTTAAGATGATCATAATATTTCATTTCTAACAAAAGTATTTTTACATGAATATTAAAAAGAAAAAGAAAAGTTTGGTGAAAATTACGTCAGATTATAATTCTCAGATTCAAATTATAATTCAATCTTCCGAAATCTTTTTAAAGCCGATTAAATTATCGTGCTGTTAGAGTCTGTGGTGTCTGAACGGGGGTTGACGAGCGTAGCTCGTAGGGGGCAGAGCCCCCTAGTTTATAAAAATAAATTATTTAATTATAACGTCATTTAGATCAATAAGAGACGTTTTTGCTAGAGTAAATAATTTAACGTTAGGGAAATGGAAATGCATTTGAGAAAATAGTCTAACGCCGGGAATGTGTAATTTTAAGTGCTAGCATTTAAAGATTTATGATTCTTTGTCATTGCTCTTAAGTAAATAGTATATGCAAAATTAGTAAATAAACTATAATAGAATGATTCCTTTTATTTTGAAAATTTGCCCTTGTCATAACATAATACCCATTTAATATTGCTTTTGTTGATTATATCTTTGTAATATTGCAATATTGGAAAGCAATATTTTGTCATTTCATTTTCAATGTTTTGAATTAAAAGCCAATATTTCTGGAATATAGTGATTTTATTGGAAAAATTTCCAGTGTAAAGTCAATATTGCTTTAGTATTGGTATTTCATTGAAAATATTTGTAATGTAATTTAGTTGCAACATTGTACCCCAAAGTAACAAATGTTGCGAAACAGCACCAAAAACTGGCGATATGAAACAATTAAAATAACAAATATTTGTAAAAATCACCATAAAATAAAAACAATTACATAGGACGCATTTCGAGCTAAAAATATTAGCAGCTCGTCATCAGCTACAGTAAACACGTGTCCGTAAGGAGACAAGGTCAAAAATGAACTGAAAGGTAGAGGGTAGAGCTTGCAATGAATGCTACAGATGGCGCTAGCTGAAAGGACCACATGCAGAAAACGAAAGTGTTGTCAAAATGATAGAAGAGAAATTGATAGGGAAAAATGGAAGTAAAAGAAATAAACAAAATTAAAATAAAATAAAAGAAGTAAATTAAAAAATATAAATATAAATAATAATAATAAATAAAGAAATATAAAAGAATAAAACAATTTCTTTTGGTTTTTTCTTGTTTTATTTTTTTATATTTCTTTCTTTATTATTATTATTTAAGTTTATATTTTTAATTTACTTCTTTTATTTTATTTTAATTTTGTTTATTTCTTTTACTTCCATTTTTCCCTATCATTTTATCTTCTATCGTTTCGGCAACACTTTCGTCTTCTGCATGTGCTCCTTTCAGCTAGCGCCATCTGTCGCATTCTTTGCAAGGTCTAATATCTACCTTTCAGTTCATTTTTGACCTTGTTCCCTTACGGACACGTGTTTACTGTAGCTGATGACGAGCTGTTAATATTTTTAGCTCGAAATGCGTCCTATGTAATTGTTTTTATTTTATGGTTAATTTTTAACAAATGTCGGTTTGTTGTAGAGTAAAAAGTTTTTTCATCTTTAATATTTATGTTTCATTATACTTTCAACGCCGTAATATATAAAAAAAAAATGATGGAAAATTTTGAAAGAGAAAATGTTTCTTGAAGAAATTAATTCAAATTTGCATTATATATACCAGGCGGTCCAACCCGGTCTACCCGGGTTAATGAGTCCATTTATACTGTCCGGCGTAGAGAATGTAGTTGAAAATCGTTTTTAATTGACAGAATTGACTAAGATATTTATTAGATTTTTAATAGTTTCTTATAGATTTATAATAGTGTTCAATTGCGAACACCATTTAGAGCAAAGTTTAATTCATCAAATAAAGATAATGTTTTTGTATAAAAATACTGGTATTCAATCAAGTAAATGGTTGCATCTTTTCTAGTACCAAATGGTACCGCTAGGCTTTAGTGAGTTAAGTTATATTTATTTAATTTTGAAGCATTAATTTTGTTTGGAAATTTAGTTAAAATTACAGGGAAATGAACAAATATTAAACTCTGTAATACATATATATATATATATATATATATCACATTATGTATGAAATGCATTCGGTAGACCCAGAATCTCGCACCATAATAATCTAACAAGGAAGGTCTCCTTACTGGGCATACTCAGAATATTTTGAAAAATGTACTAATTAAACTACTTATGTATGTAATAAAGGATCAGCCAAATTTAGCGGGGGAATTACAGTAGAAAGTCTGTAAAAAAAATAAAACACTTTCGAGTATTTGGCGCGGAAAGACAAAAGAGTCACGCAATTTGGCTAGCTGCACTTTTCTTCGCCAAAAGCAAACGATTTTAATGCATCTGAAAACTGCATATTAATTGATTTTTAGAATGCGTATAAATAGTATTTTATGAATTTAAACTTAAACAATGGGAGAGTTTAATGCATATATTTTGTGTATTAGATATTTATGTTGCATGTTGCTGCAGCTATTTAATTTTATCACTGTAAAAATATTTTCATATTGAAAAATATATTTCCATATGTTTAAGCGTATTCCAAAATAAAGGCCAGATGAAGAATGCTACAGTTATTCATTTCAAATCGGAGAAGTTTTTGTTTCCATAGCAACAAAATTGAATCGACAGTGCTCAATTGAACTTTTTTGAGATTGAAACAATTTTAATCAATATAAATTTTGTTTTAATTCATAAAATTTCATAGTTAACTTTTATTATAAATATTTTTATGATAAAACTATAGTTAAAACAAACTAAAGCTGACAAAACTAAAGTTATTTAAATTAAATTTATTTAAACAAGTTCAGCATGAAACATTTTTACCTTTAAAGATTATTTGACATAAAAAAGTATTTTTGAAATTTTATTCCATCGCCAACGCGGTGATAAATCGCCAAATAACGAAATTTTCATTATTTTTTTACGGACACCCTATCGAGTTTCCGCCGAAATTTGTTTTATAAATTTATCTATCCTCATGAGAAGAACATTCCATATTTTTTTCAGATTTTTCGGAGTATGCCCGTACGGAGACCTTTCTTGTAAGAATAAACAACAAACATCAAAGAAATTTCAACAGATATAACCTGAACAAGAAAAAAGAACGAAAAAGCTGTAGCCTCGTCAGCGGTGGGCGTTTTATAAACGAACAGCAATGTTTCAGACCAATTACCATACACAACACCACCACCACTACTGAATAATAGTGTGTTGTGTATGATAATTCGTCTGAAACATTGCTGTGCTTTTATAAAATGCCCACTGCTGACGAGGCCACAGCTTTTTGGTTGTTTTTTCTTGTTCAGGTTATATCTGTTGAAATTTCTTTGATGTTTATTATTTATTCTTAGTTTAGTTATGATGCGAGATTCTGGGTCTGCTGAAAGCATTTCATACATAATGTGCTGTATATTATCTGTGTGGTTATTTGCAGCTGTAGCGCTTATCGCATGGAATTTACTTTTATTTTTAGTTTTAACCCTTTTTGAGCTTATATATATATGATACAATATTAGATCTATCTCCGCGATTTCCCTGTACTATTCTAAATTACTTATCTATATTCACTAAATCCTCATTCTTAAATAATTTCTATCATTAATTCTGTTAAATTCCCGTTAATTTAATGTCTCACTTGTCTAATTCACTTAATTATTATGCTTTTAGTATTCTTAAATTAAATGTTCCATTTCGATCTTCCGCATCTTAGTATGTTTTTTGGTAGCCATTTTTATTTCTATTTCAGCCGAGATTTACCTTCCCGCACTTTATTCCGAGGCTCCCTTTTGCTTTATTATCCCTCCACCCACTCTGTCAGTACTCTTTTCATGGCGTGATTTCTTTGCATCTTAATTGGTTTAGAGCGCGTACTACGTCAAAATTCTATCCCTACGCTTGGAAAGTAAAAATCAGTTACGCACGATTCTCCAGCAGATTTGCTGAGATTTTTTAATTGTAAACTGCCCCCTGGCTGTGTGTCTATCAAAATGACGTTCGTTCTAAAGATTTTACCCTTTTGATGAAATCAAATGATTACTATTGATTATAGATGTTTCTACATCGAAGTTATTGATGGCACTGCATCGTGAGTTGTGAGAACTGCTGCTCGATCTTATGGAATAAAATCCTGTGAACAGCATTGCTTTCGTTACTCGTCTCCTGGAGAAATCCCAATCTTCATTTCCATTGTTTTTGTCATAAGCCACTTGACTGCCAATTATCTTTAATGAGAAATGATCATCGTATACAAATATTAAACTGTTCAATTAAATAGGCGAAGCTGTTGCTCTAGTTTCCTTTACTACATATTCGTACATCTATGCGCCAACTCCATGCTGCATCCATCTTCTTCATCTACATCGCTATGAAATCGACGAATTTGTTTTCCAGTAACCCGATATCGTAACATATATACATGTAAATTCATACTTGAAAAATAACTTTATAAACCGAAAAAAAAAAAAAAAAAACCTAAATTGAGATAGAGTTTTGACAGAAATTGCATTTGAAAGTACACCTTTTTTATCATTTCAAGTGTGTAAAAAGTGAAATTGTGCGATGTTTAAAATTTTTTTCAAAAAAATCATAAGAATAAATTAATTGCTCACGACGTTTCCACTGTCGATTTGACGTCACTCTTAATCACATGACGTTTTTGCTTTAATATACAGATTAATATTATTATTATTTGTATTATTCATAAAGCGTTATGGAACATTATTCGAGCTAAACAAAGCTAAACTTTATAAATTGCTTTATTTGCAACCTGATTAATATTCCGTAATCGAGCTGCACGCGATTGAAATAGAAATTTTTTATTTAAAGATTTACTTATGAAAATTATTTTAAATTTATAAAAAATCAGTAAATTAAGATAGATTTAAAATAAATCGCATTTGAAAGTAATTATTTTTCCTTGTTTGACGAAGCAAAAATGAAAACTATGCGGTATTTAGAAGTGTTTAAACTTTCGATAAAATTGAAATGGATTGCTTATAACATTGCCACTGACAATATGATGTCACCATTATTTATGGACATGTTTTTGATTTATAATATAGAATATTATCAATAATTTTGACACGGAAGGATATGACAAGGAAAATGTAATGGTAACCACCAGTTTTACTTTCACCTGATAGCAGCTTACAGCTTTTGGAATATTGTTTGGAAATTGTATTATATTTTTATTAAAATATAAATAAATAATAACTTCTAAACGTTTTTTTTAACTAAACGAATCGTTTATAGCTGATCATTATTTTGTTGTTGTTTGTTTGCTTCTTTTTATTTTTTTTTTTAAGTAACTCTTCAAAACTAATTTTAGACTCATTTTACAAACTTTAACCTTCATAATTATCTTGATTTATGCCCTAAACCATCATTATATTCATTTCCGCATCATTTATTCTAAGAAACTCATTCTTGAGAAAATAAAAATACTCATTATAATTTATTACTTTGCAGAACTTTTTTCATCAAAATTTTTACTTAATTATTTTTGTAATTTGAGAATTCTTTAATAGAAAATTTTGCTTTGCTTCGCTTTTTAAATGTTTAAAAGTTATTTTTGTTAATGAAATTACATTTTGAATAGTATGAAAATTTTTAACGTTAAAGCAAAAAAATTACACACACACATATATAAAGTAAATATATGCTTCAAATTTCAGAAATTAATTACTTTATTGTGTAATATTTATTCGTTCTTTTATTTTAAGTTTATATTTGTATTGATTTAATAAAATAGTTCGTGGAAGTCGGTAATTTAATTACAGTCAGTAATAAATGCTCGATTTCGTGCCAACAATATTATTATTATTATTATTATTATTATTATTATTATTATTATTATTATTATTATTATTATTAAATGTTTCATTTCATGTGAACTTCATTTCGTGCCAACTATTATGCTTTGCGACAATAATGATGGCATAACGGAAAAGTACCAATTCTCGTACATTACACTTTTAGAAGGTTTTTATTCTTATGTTTATTTAAATTAAGCTAAAATTAAATATTTTAACCCTTTATGTACTGAATTATGAATTCATGAAAATTTTATCTTCTAAAGCATTTTTCGTGAATTGTTTAAACTACATTAGAAAATCTACATAATTATTTAATAAATTTTAGAAGAACTGACGGATTTAGTAGGATTAATTAAATTTGAATTTATAGGGATTTCGTGCAATATTTATAATCCTACTCAAATCTTTTTTTTAAATCTTTTTCTTTGTATTTTGTAGAATTAGGAAATGTACAAATATAATGCTCTTATAATAGAAATATAGAAATATTTCCGAACTGAAAAATCCCCCCGCCCTCCGCAACGCCAAGAAAGCTGAAAAGATACAAAGGCAAAAGAAAATCACCCTTTTAAAAATATTTTTGTTTTGTGTAACCCATAATGCTTTTGAAACAAGATAAAGTAATGCATCTGTAACTCATTCTAAACATGTATTACAAGTAATTTTATGTATTAAATGAATTTTATAACAAGTTATTTAAATGGTACTTATAAGTACCGTCAGTAGGTAAAGGGTTAATAAAATAATATATTTATTTATATAAAACTATTTTGTTTACCCTTAAATGACAGATTAAATTATAATATACATTGCTGAATAAAATCGTTGTTATGTTCGACATTGTTATTTTCCATAATCATGTAAACACCTAGAAAAATGCAAAAAAAAAAAAAAAAAAAAAAAATGAAAAATGCGCGAAAGGCTTTTTTTATCTGTAGGTTGAATTATATTTTTAAAAAGCAGATCAAATTTATGTTTATGCTTACTTAAATTCAGTTATTAATGGAATTAATTTTGAATGTAATTATTTTTTAACTATAACACAGAGTCCTGTACGGGTCGGGATGTACATGACCTGAACCCGAAATTTCTGCTTAAAGTCAACCTGAACCGAACCCGACAAAAAAACTCCGTCAACCCGAAACTTGCCTCGAATCTAATGCACTTCAAACCGAACCCGAATTGAAAGAAAATTAATCCGTATTTTAAGGGGGTAGGATACCTTTAAACCTACAAAATTTTCGAAATTTTTTAATACATATTTTGATTCCGTAATCATTTCTGAACAATATGCAAAAAACCGCATTAAAAAATTCCCATTAGTTTACTAATTATGGCAGTTTTATTAAGACTGCATATTAAGACTACATAGGATAATTAAACTTTGCGTTGCGTTTATTTAAAATGATGAATTTTGGTACTGCGCGCAGTGTTACTAAAAAACTATGCATGGCAATCAAAAGAAATTTTCAAAACATATTCATATCTGTATTATCTACAACTTAAAACCAGAAAATTGTAAGATTTTATTTTTTTACTTTAAAAATATTTTTTTTTCAAAGTGAAAATTTTTAACTTTTCGTTAATTTTTTTAATTTAGTCAATTTTTTTTTCAAATATTCTGGTTTTAGCATAAAGGTAACACTGTTATGTATTTATTTTCACCAAAAGTTTCTCTTTATATGCATATTTTGAGATTTTATCATGCACGCAAGATTTTTTTCTCTTATTATCATATATTTTTAAACTTGTCATTTCAATATTTATTTATGAATTTACAAGTATATATATATTTTTAAATATACATTTAAATATGACCTTTATATTTAAATGAAGTTTGATTTTTATTTTTGACTTCTTACACGAGTTTTGAAGCTTGGAGCATAGTGATATTTTTTACTTTTTCGACGTGTTCAAAGCTATCCTACCCCCTTAATAGAATTAGAAAAAAATAGTCTTGAATTATATCGTTAATATCAATTTCATATTTTTGGTACAAAAGTGAACAGATTTACAATCATTAATATTCAAATATATATTTTTTTTAATAGTAAAAATATTCGAGACTCTCTTTTGAAAAATTGAATCAACCCGAAATCAATGCGGGATTTTACCATAACCCTTTCTGGGGAAAAGTAATCCTCTTGCTGTAATCTAGAACACTCAGCAGAATTTACGTACAAATTCATTTCAAAATAAATAAATATTCTCTCTTTTTTTAACACTTTCCAACAAAGTTGAAAAGTGTTTATGCATCCGGTTTGTCTGTTCGTCTGTCCGTCTGCCCACGTTCTAACTCCCGTAAATAGATTCGGATTTTCATGAAATTGATAAAGTTTATTTAGGGTCACCGAAGCATGTTTGGTATTGTATATGAAGTATGTAGGATTAATCGTTCATTTACAGGGGCACTCAAAAGTATTCCTTTACATTATGGTATAGGGGTAAAAATCGTTTGCAAAGTATTTTAATGACATCATGCTATTTCAGATGTATTGAAACTGATATAAATTACTGAATTTCACTACAATAACGTTAGACCAGGACATTCATAGCATTTTTTATTCATTTACAAGGACACACAAAAGAAATCGATTACAGTACAGTACTGTCTTTGAGTAATAATTGCTGGAGTGTACGGTTTAAAATTCGGTATGCGCTGTTAAATTTAATTATTTTTTTGCATCTTACTCCTTAACTTCATACCTCAAGTACAGGGCTGCACAAAAGTATTCGCGTACCGTTCTCCTTATTAGAGGAAATTGCTGAAGGTAAATTTTCAACTGAAGTATATGTATCTCTTAAATGAACTAAATTTTGGCCTGCATGTAGTTAATAGATTCAAATCTATAAATTATATACAGGGATGCTGAAAAAAATTCGCATAATTTTCCGATTTTGGATGGGAACAGCTGAAACTGGGTTTTGAAATGTATTATGCGTTTCCATATGGTAGAATTAGACGTCATATTTAAATTTTTTTTTTATAGGTGCAGTTTTGTTACATTATTCTGAATGTGCTGGAAAGTGTTTCATAATCTATGCTTGACGCATAATTTTTTCTTACTTGTTATTATTATTATTTTTTTTTTCATGTCAATCACAAGAACAAAGTTTTATTTTTGACAATCAGAGATTAAAATTAACCTCTAAAAATAATACACCGGCGCCGTAAACAGTGTTAAATAAAAAAGCTAATTTATAATATAAAGCTCTCTTATAAGAAAGGACTATATTTGTGTCTACTTCTGCCAATTTTCATATTCATGTAAAAATCAATATAAATGCTAACATACAACACTTACAGGTAGATTTTTTTTTATGTTTATAAATATGTTTATTTAAGTTTCTGATTTAAGGTTAAGTTTAAGATACCATATACCGGGTGCCCCAAAAATGATTGATGGATTTTAAAATTGAATAACTTGTAAACGGTGACAGATATTAAAAAAATTCTTGCAGGAGGGTTATGTGTGGTGTCAGGAGTTTTTTTACTGTGATTCTTGCTTTTAGTTCGAATTCCAAGCAATAGATGGCGCTGAAAGTGATGGGCGCTCAGTCCAGACTTGGTTTTTGGTACTTCCGGATCCATTCAATACAATTTAATCTCCTTTTTTAACATGGAAGAAGTGAGATGCCGAAAAATCGACCCTGGATTTAGCGGTTATTGCTTGCAACGCCATCTATCGATGCTATTTGTAATTAAAACTGAGAATCGCAGCATAAAAACTCCTGACATATTACATAACACTCCTGCAAGAATTTTTTTAATATCTGTCACCGTTTGCAAGTTATTGAATTTTAAAATCCATCAGTCAATTTTGGAACACCTGGTATATGCCGGCGTGTAACGTGCTGCGATGTATAACATGCTCCTAAACTTTTAACTTTTATTTATTTTTGATTTTTAGGTATATTCGAAGTATAACACTCACCTCCTTCTTTAAAAAGAAACCTTATGACATACACAGCAACAGATAAAATAAAGATTATAGTACAGCTTAATATTACTACTGTTTTCATGAAATCCAATAGCAAAAATTATTTTTTGTATGTAAATAGCGTGTTCGTTAATACCTTGTGTACCACCATATACTTGTTGTGAAGGTAAATAATTCTTAACTTTTTCATTAACGAAACGCTAATAAATTGGAAGAAAGGTAACAAATGTTTTATTCAAAGTACCGGTGAGCAAAAGGTCTGTATAAACTTAAAAAATTCATAAAAACAGAAAAGAAAAACTGTTTGTAGGTATAGCATCTATAGATTGCGGGAATTTTTTTTTAAGACAGAAATAAAAAATAACACAAAAAACTGTCGACAGATGGCGCTGGTTCGTGCGATTTTAATTCAAATATGCAAATGAAACGGCTATAAGAACTTGCGCTCCCAATTCAGAACTAGTTCACGTAAAATAACTTCACCAACAAAGCTTTTATCCTACATACTCATAATTCTTGATCAAGTACACGGCTCACAACGGTGAACTAGTTCTGGATAAAGAGCGGAAATTCTTATAAGCGTTTCATTTGCATATTTCTACCGGAATCGCTAGAACCAGTGCCATCTGTCGGCTGTTTTTGAGATATTTTTTTATTTCTTTCTTAAAAAAATTCCCGTGACCTATAGATGCTAATCCTGCAAACAGTTTTTCATTTCGGTTATTTTTTCGGTTTTTATAAATTTTTAAAGTTTATACGGACTTTTTGCTCACCCGGTATGTGCCATCACCGGCTACACATTTCTTCCATCTCTCTGGCAAGTTGTGGATGCCCTCACAGAAAAACCGTACATCTTTTGAGGTGATCCAGTCATCAAGCTATTTTCCGACATCTCCGTAATTTAGGGTTGCCAGTTTTATCTCAGAAAAAAACGGAAGATTTTGATTGACACTAGTTAGTTTTGGTTTTATCATGCTATCGTCCTTTTTCATACCATACTACTAAACTATGTTGAATGTGCATAATGAGCCAGTAACGTTTTCGGAAACGAATTTGCTGAAGAAGAGTTTAATTAATCGATTTAATCATTATCCCCCAACTGTATTTGTGTTACATTATTTTACTAACGTCGTTTGGCTAATTTTTCAAACGTATGTTCCATTATCAATGAAAAATTAATTGAATTCTACTAACAAAAATAAATCAAAATATCCTACAAGTCAATCATGAAAATTTTAGAAATGGCCACCCTACAAAAATACCTGTATTTAACCCTTTAATCTTCCCTCCCGATGAATTCACGGGCCCGATACATTTACTTATCAAGCGCATCGATAAATCAAACAAAATATTAAAACGTAAGATTGGTTGGTTGATTTTTGACGGCCGATTATCTACACTAGGGATATAGGCCCGAGGGGGAGTGCCCTTCGTGGGGGTCTTTCTAAGGGAACCTAACCCGTATTTACGCATGGAAATCCATGGCTCGAAGAAAACCACGAAAACTCCGAACGATTAGGCCGACGGGCGTGATTGGGATCGAACCCAGCACCTCCCGTCTACCAGCTTTGAGAGCAGAACCTCTCAGCCACTGGTGGGGCTAAAACGTAAGATATACTAAATAAAAAAAACTATAATGTAGATATTTATAGCCTATAATAAGGTCAAGTTCAGATGATCTAATGCTACAGCCAATCGGCAGTTAATATTACAAATTCTCGCAAGATTTTTGTATATCTGATCGGAAAGAAGTCGTTTTTTTACATTTCATACGCATGTATTATTTTCGGCAAAAGGTGAAATTGTGAAAAGTAATTTTTTTAAAACTATCAAATGTAAGATGTGGTAAAAAACGGAAGAAATCGTCGTATGGGACACATTTAAACGTACACCGTACGATAGGCCAAAAAAGCACTAAAAAACGTACAACTTACGAGAAAAACGTACTATCTGGCAACCATTTTTGAAGTGTTTCATGGGTAGTGTATGAGACATTGATGGAAACAAGTGATAGTCGGAAGAGACCAATTTTGATGAGTAAGATTTCCCAGCCAAGTATCTGCCACCAGTAGTAGCCAATGGTGTCTATAGCCGTTTTCGCTATGTGTGATGAGGGGGAGGGTCGTGCTTCAAAATCACTTTTTAGTGTCTTGTAGCACATTTTGGTCGCTTTTGGATCAATACGTGGTTGAAATTGAATATTCGTTGAGGGTAGGGAACATTATTAAGGGCAGTCAGAATCCCTATACTTGCCATGTTAAATTAATGTACCTTTTCTCATAAACTACTTAAGGGGGTAGGATACCTTTAAGCCATCAAAATTTTCGAATATTTTTTTAATACATATTTTGATTCCGTGATGATTTCTGAACAATATGCAAAAAAACACATTAAAAAATTCCCATTAGTTTACTAATTATGGCAGTTTTACTATGACTACATATTAAGACTACATAGGATTATTAAACTTTGCGTTGCGTTTATTCAAAAAGATGAATTTTGATGCTGCGCGCAGTGTTACTAAAAAACTATGCATAGAAATCAAAAGAAATTTTTACCACATATTCACTTCTGTATTATCTACAACTTAAAACCAGAAAAAGGTAACATTTTATTTTTTTTCTATTTCTGTACTTTGAAAATATTTCTCAAAAAGTGAAATTTTTTTATTTTTTGTTATTTTTTTAATTTAGTCAATATTTTTTACAAATATTCTGGTTTTAGTATAAAGGTAACTCTATTGTGTATTTATTTTCAACAAAATTTCTTCTTTATATGCATATTTTCACATTTTATCATGCGCGCAAGATTTTTTTTCTCTTATTATCATATATTTTTAAACTTCTCATTTCAATATTTATTTATGAATTTACAAGTATATATATTTTTTTAAATATAACTTTAAATATAAGCTTTATATTTAAATGAAGTTTGATTTTTATTTTTGATTTATTACACAAGTTTTGAAGCTTGGAACATAGTTATATATTTTACTTTTTCGACGTGTTCGAAGGTATCCTAGCCCCTTAAGATATGGACTAGAAAAAAAATTTATGCATAAAATAAACAATTCTTAATAATCTGAAGTTAAATTTATAATTAAATAACGCTTAGATATTAAAAAAAAATCTGAAGTAGAAACCACATTCAAACTAAAAAAAGAAAACATGCAATTTTTTTAAAAAATAATGATAATGATAAAAAAAGTTCTTTTTGTGAGTTTAAACAATTCACCTCAGATTAAACAGGGATATGTATAGAACGTTCAAGAAAATTTCAAAGAAGTAATAACATTAAAATCCAGTAGGAGATGGAAGTCTTCCATTGAATAAAGAGTTAACGCACTAAGAAACCGTGCGTCTTGGCCTCACGATGTCGGGCCTAGAAGTGGAGAAGTAATAGGGGCCCACAAGAGTTAAAACAGAGTAAAAAAAAACTTGAAACAATACAGTCTGCTTAATAAGCAAAAAGGTTCTATTTAAAATCAGTTTATCAGAAAATTTCTGTGGTGCTGCGATCTGTTGACGCCTTTTCGAAACACAAGTCTTTTACACAATCCTTCTTCAGTTTGTGACCTTACGCTACGATGACTCAGGGAAGTGTCGCCATCTTGGAACATATTTCACAACTAAAAGAAACGCGTTGCACGTATCACGAGGAAATCGTCATTTCACAAGCGAAGAGATGTTTGACATAAAATTACTTACACTGTGACGTTTTCCAACACCCCCGCTTTTTATGTCAAACCGACGAGCGTAGAATGTTTAACTTGTTTCTCAAACACTCGAAATGAGGCTTAGGCAACGGCTTGGTGAGCACGTCTGCCAGCATTAACTTCGATGGGCAATAAGTTATTTTGATTATACCATTCTGGCATAGATGTCTGATGTGGTGATACTTAACTTCCACGTGTTTAGTCCTTGTCTGTGCCTTTTCGTTTTCGGTCAATCTTATGGCTGATAAGTTATCTTCGTACAACGTTACGGGTAGTTGTTGACACAGTTCGAGGTCATTTAATAGGTCTAACAACCACGAAATCTCTTGACCTGCATTAGAGGCAGCGATATATTCAGCTTCCGTGGAGGAGAGTGCTGTGCAACTCTGCTTCCTCGATGACCATGCCAATATATTATTTCCTAATTTGAACAAGTTTCCAGTGGTTGATTTCCTGTCTATTCTGTCGTTTCCCCAATCGGCATCGCTATATGCCGTTAGGATTGGAGGTTTTGTTTTATCTATGACGAATTTAAGATCTTTGGTAGTAAGCAGATATCTAATTAATTTCTCGATAGCTTCCCAATCGACTTCCCTTGGGGATTCATTCCTTCTTCCCAGGATGTTAACGACTGATGCTATGTCGGGTCTAGTTAAAGTTGCAATGTATAGAAGCCCTCCTATAGCCTGTCTAAATTTTACGTTATCTCCCATTAGTTTCCCGTTTGGATCTAGATTAAAGTAGTTGGTATTCATGGGTGTATACGTAGGCTTACCATGTAACAAATTGAATTTTTCTGCGATTTGTATTATTTTGTGTTCCTGGTCTAATTCTAGATTACCGTTTGCTTTTTCCTTTATGTTTATGCCTAAATATTGTGTTACTTGACCCAAATTTTTGATTTCGTATTGCTTTGATAATTCAGTGTATATTTCGTGTGTGTCTGTTTTGTCTCCTGCGACTAAGATGTCATCAACATACACTATTATGTATGCGATTTTTCCATCTTGGACTCTTTTGTACAGACATTTGTCTGACGCGCATTCAACGAAATTTAGTTCTTTTAGAGATTTACTTATTTTTTGGTTCCATGCCCTAGCTGCCTGCTTAAGGCCGTAAATCGCTTTGTTTAAACTACAGACTTTATCTTCTTCCCCTTTTGTGATGTATCCCTCTGGCTGATGCATATAGACCTCCTCTTCTAAATCGCCATGTAAGAAAGCAGTTTTGACATCTAGGTGAGTTATTTTAAGATCTTTGTACACCGCTGCGTTTAAGAATGCTCGTAGGGTGGTATGCGCTACAACGGGTGCGTAGGTCTCGTCGAAATCGCTTCCATATTTTTGAGCATATCCCTTAGCGACCAATCTGGCTTTATATCGCTCTATAGACCCGTTCGCTCCCCTTTTTGCCTTAAACGTCCACCTACAACCTATGACGCGTTTTCCCGGGATAGGTTTTATTAATCTCCAAGTATTATTTTGCTTCAGAGAATCTATTTCCTCACTAGTGGCTTTTAGCCATTTATCTTTAGTTTCTGCGTCATTTATATTTTGTAGGTCTGTCCATGACTTTGGCTCCTGAATGTGACACAGGTTTGCGCTTATTCCATAACGGTTAGGTGGTACACCACGATTTTGTCTCTGCGATCTTCTCGGCTCAAGGGATGTGTCGGTCGGGGTGTTATTCTGATCATCGTCGCGCTCTTCTAGATCAATTTCAACATTATCTGCGGGAGTTTGTTCGATGTTTTGATTTTCTTTGGCGGGTATAATTTCCTCATCTTTTATACCTTCTTCGAAGAATTTTACGGTTCTAGATATTATAATTTTATTTTCACCCGTATATATCCTATAGCCCTTGCTTCTGAAATCATATCCCAACATTATTCCCTCGATGGCTTTCTCATCTAATTTATTTCTTTTAGGTTTGTCGACATAGGCAAATGCCTTACATCCGAATGTTTTGATGTTCGAGAGATCGGGTTTTCTTTTATGCCAAAGTTCATAGGGTGTCATGTTATTTTTGTTAGCCTTTGTTGGTAGACGGTTGATGAGGTAGGTGGCGGACATGACAGCTTCCCCCCAGAATTGCTTAGGTAACTTGGCGTCCGACAACATGGTTCTAGCCATTTCCATTATCGTTCTATTCTTTCTTTCTGAAACACCGTTCTGTGGGCTAGAATAGGGAACACTCAATTGACGCTCTATCCCGTTTTCTATCAGGCAGTTTTCAAATTCGTCACTGATATACTCTTTTGCGTTATCGGACCTGATTGCCTTTATCAACTTGCCAAATTTATTTTTTGTTAGCGCTATGTATTCTTTCAGTTTGATAACGGCTTCCGACTTATGCGCGATTAAGTATGTTATTGTGTACCTGCTATAATCATCCGTGAATGTTATAAAGTACCTTTTCCCTCCTATCGTTTCAGTATTCATGGGGCCACATATATCGGAATGTGCGAGGGTACCGATGTCTTTGCTTCTGTTTGTGGCTACTTTAGGGTAGGGCAGAGCGGAAAGTTTCCCTTCAATGCACTTGGTGCATCGCGTGTCATGTTTACATTTGTTAATTGTTATCCCATTGGCTAATTCATGATTAACAAGGTATTTAATATCATCAAAATTTTTGTGTCCGAGTCTTCGGTGCCACAATGAAATACAATTTGTATTGTTACAGAAAGTTTGAGTACTTATAGTATAGCCGTAATCATCTTCAGGGTTTAATACGTAGAGATTATCATTTAATTTAGCTGTCAAGATTATATTATCATCTTTGACAAATAAACATGCATTTTTCTCGAAAATTACCTTTATATTATTTTCAGTGGCTTTCTTAACTGACAATAAATTGCCCTTTAGTTCTGGACAGTATAAGACGTTTCTTAGTGTAATGTAGTGGTTTTTGTCTGTTTTTATTTTTACGTCGCCCATACCTTCCGAATTAAGCCTTTTTCCATTAGCGATTGTTATATTCCCAAAATTCCCGGCTGTGAATGTAGCAAAATTTGTTTTTGCTGATGCAACGTGCCTGGTGCAACCCGAGTCAATGATATATGTGTTTGGATCTGTTGTTTGTGTTTGGTTAATTTTTACTGACTCAATTTCAAAATTGTTTTCCACTGGGAAGAGAGGAATGATCGATTGGTTGACCTCATCCTCTGTATTTGATTTGCTGTTAAAGCAAAAATTCGAGGAGTCTGTTTTACTACCATTGTGTTGATTTTTGGGGTTTACCGAATTGGCTTTAAAGTTGGCATGGTTGTTAAATTTATTACTGTTATAATTTTCACTTCTTTGGTAATTGTTTTTCTGTTTGTTTTTCAATTTGTAACACTCTGAACGAGCGTGCCCATCTCGTTGACAGTAGCTGCAATATTTTTTGTTTCCTTTATTTATTATTTTATATGCTGTGTCCCTTGGTCGTGTGCTGGTGTTTTTGTATTCGATTCGATGAGAGTACTCGTCGATGAGTTTGTTTTTCACAAACTCGAGGTCTAGATCCTTTTCGTCTCTAGCCTCCATGCTCGTTATAAGAGGAGCATATGACTGAGGCAAGCTGCAAAGCATAAGAGCCACGATGTGCGAATCATTTATGAGCTCTCCAATGGCAGCGAGTTTGTCGCGGATAGTTAAAATATTGTTGATATGTAGATTTAAGTCTCCGCCCTCATTGAGCCTTTGCGAATATAGTTTCCTCAAAAGGAATAATTTGGATGATAAATTCGCCCTTTGGTGAACACTTTTTAATCTTTCCCAAATTTCTTTGGGAGATGTCAAATGTCTTATGTGCACGATTTGTGTATTTTCAATGCACAAACAAATTATGGCTTTCGCCTTAGCCGCGTTTTTAGTATATGTATCATCGGGTGTGGCAGGTGGAGATTCTGTTATATATTTGAATAAGTCGTCTTTAATTAACAGATTTTCTAATTTGAAACACCAATGATTGTAATTATTATCATTTAGTTTCTCCACTGCCGTAATTTCTTTTGTGGCAGACATAGCGTGTTATTCAAGTTTTATAAATTCTTTGATAACAAATATATTCACTATAAGAAGTTTGTGACTTTCTTAAAATAATTTCTTAGAATATATTCATAAATATAAATAAAATGATCAGTTATTCACAATAATCAATCAATATTTGTTCACAATAATACTCTTTTTGCGATATTATATATATCATTATTTATTCATGCACATTTATTTTTATTTTCATGTATATAGTTCAATATTTCATATCTCATATGTGCATCTTGTTCATCATTTTATCACAATCAGATAAACAAATTTTTATTACTGGGTTTTTTTTTTTTTTTTTTTATTTATTTATTTATTTATTTACTTTCCCCTTCAACTCATCTCTCATAATCTATTAAAATATCTAGAAGGGGTGAGTTCGCGATTAGCGTGAAGCTAAAGACCCAGTATAAATATAAAATAGTTATACCAAAAGTTTTTTCATTAATAATGAAAGATAGAAATTTATTTTCTTACCTTTCTGGTAAAGCAGACATACGCTGGTTTACTTCATGTGAAAACAAACTATATATTTTATTTATTGAGTGGATGTGAAAAATATCTTCTTAGAATGATGGGAATGCACTTGTAGAGAAAAAACTATTTAATGCACGACGATGTCTAGGTTACATGGACGAACACACACACACTAAAAAAAGGAATAAAATAAAAGGGTTAAATGTGGGTACTATAGAAGTAATAACATTAAAATCCAGTAGGAGATGCAAGTCTTCCATTGAATAAAGAGTTAACGCACTAAGAAACCGTGCGTCTTGGCCTCACGATGTCGGGCCTAGAAGTGGAGAAGTAATAGGGGCCCACAAGAGTTAAAACAGAGTAAAAAAAAACTTGAAACAATACAGTCTGCTTAATAAGCAAAAAGGTTCTATTTAAAATCAGTTTATCAGAAAATTTCTGTGGTGCTGCGATCTGTTGACGCCTTTTCGAAACACAAGTCTTTTACACAATCCTTCTTCAGTTTGTGACCTTACGCTACGATGACTCAGGGAAGTGTCGCCATCTTGGAACATATTTCACAACTAAGAAACGCGTTGCACGTATCACGAGGAAATCGTCATTTCACAAGCGAAGAGATGTTTGACATAAAATTACTTACACTGTGACGTTTTCCAACAGTTTCCACAAATATACGACGGCTTTCACCTGCGCTTTTTTTTTTTTTTTTTTTTCTTTTTTTGATTGACCAAGAAAAATAGTACGTGCCGCACATGCTCTTTCATGCTCTTTATTTGGATGGAAACTTGACATGTCTACCACACGAAAAATATATGACGCCAACTCTAGAACGCTTAAATATCAGTGGCATTTTGAAAGATACTATCATAACTACAAAATGGCATAAAAATTAGACTATGAACCAATCTTTTTCTCCAAGGGCATCTCTTGAAAAATTTAAGAATAACCGCCACACCTGGTATATAAAATAAAGTTTCCTAAGGTTTTACGATCAGATGTAATTGGCAATGTAATTTAGTTTGTAAAATGTTGAAATTATTGACTCCCAACAGATTTACGGGCGATTTTGTTAGAAAATAAATAAAGGCTTGATTTCACGTACATTCTAAAAGGGAAATTTTATTTAAAAAATGTTGGTGCCGTTTGTTAGTTTGGAATTAAAATAAAATGTTTGCGCTGTACAAACGGCACCTTTAAAAGGGTAACTAATGAGTTTAGTGATATTTACTAAATATGTAAAAGTGTCTGTGAAATATATGTTTTGTGTACCGTTACAGAGCGTAACAACTGGAGGTGTACATGGTACTTGAATAAAATAATACGAGGTGTTTTCGAAACGTAAAGATACACCTCAAACAGCAGGAAAAAAGTTTTAATGAGCGTATTGGCAACACATATTGTAACCTTGAACATTTGATCTTTTCCTTGAACCCATTCGTCATTTGTACGGTGAATCTGTATCGTGTAGCACGTTTATAATGGCTGCGTCAATTCAGAATTCCGCCAAATGTGAAGTAAGTTCCATCGTATGTTTTCTTCATGCAAAAAGTAAGCGCCCAGCAGATATTCACAAAGGACTTGTCTCCGTCTAAGGGAACATTATGAATCGACAAAATGAAAAAAAAAAATTACGCCGTGCTTTCTCTGGGGGTAGGACCAATGTTCATGAAGAACGCAGAACAGGTAGGCCATCTGTGATTTCTGATGGGCCCGGACCTTGCACCCAGCGACTGCCACTTATTCCTTTATCTGAAGAAACATCTTGCAGGACAAAACTTCCACGGCGATGATGAGATCAAAATCGAAATTGAAATGTGCCTTCGACAACAGGAGTAAACATCTATGACTGCTGGATACAAAAGCTTGTACCCAGACTTAACAAATACTTGGACTATGACGATAACTATGTCGAAAAATAAGGCTTAGACTAGTAAGTAATCTGTAGTGAACATTTTATCAATTAAAAGATTTTTGAATGATATTCAATGTTACCATTCTTTTTTAGCATTAAATAACAAATAATTATACATTTAAAAAAATCCAATATATTTATGTTATTTGCCATATTAATATAATGCCCAATGAAAATGCTAATTTTGAAAAAAAGAAGCTAAAGCATTATACCTGCCGCTTGAAAGAATTTTTTTAAAAAGAAGGTTAGATTTATTTTTTACCTTCTTTTTTTTTCTGCTGCACAGTCTCAAGTGCTCTCGAAGAGCGGAAAATAAATTGACCGGATTTCAGCAGCTAAGAAGACAATGGACGATGATGGCAACCATTGCAAAAAATAATGCATATATCAGTAAATAATTTGTAATGAACATTTTATCAATTAAGAGTGTTTTGCGTGAGTATGCGGCATTGTATCTTTACTTTTCGAAAATCTCTCGTATTATATAAGTGCCATCTATAAAAATGTAATAATCAAACTAATGGGTAGCCTTACAGACGACGGTAAGCGTGCACAGAAGGCGGGACACATGGCATTCAACGTGTTAAATTAAATATCTCAGTTATTATAAAATATTTTTTCTTAATAATTAATTGTTCATTTTAACAATCGGCATATACTGCGCACCTGTAAATATATGAAAAATGCACGTTTAACGCCGGAATATATGGTATTTATGTTAATGCAGTAATAATATACAATCCTATCACTATTTTTAGCATTAAATAACAAATAATTATATAATTTTTTTTAAACAATAATTCCAATATATTTATGTTATTTTCCATATTAATATAAAACCTAATGAAAATGCTAATTTTGAAAAAAGAAGCTAAAGCCGCTTGAAAGAAATTTTTTAAAAAGAAGGTTAGATTTATTTTTTACCTTCTTTCTTTTCTGCTGCACAGTCTCAAGTGTTCTCGAAGAGCAGAAAATAAATTGGCCGGATTTCAGCCGGTAAGAGCAATCATTAACGTAAGAGTTATGTAAATATCGTAATACAACCTCATCCATTTTTCTCAGATTTAAGTTTAAAAAAAGAAGAAAGAAAATAAATAATGCATGATGGGATTGGTTTCAAATTCTTTAAATATGACTTGCGCACATATAATTGCAACTACTTGATTACTTGCTTCGGACACACATAGTTTTAAAAATATATAAATCATAGGATTTTTGTTTCTATTAGTTGGTCTCAAAACATGAGGAAATTAGCAATTTAATTGATTTAAATTGATGTGGCTGAGTGTGGATAACCCGTAACTGTACAATGGATGCATCGATTGTGGCCAGATATTTCTGATTTATCTTATTTCACTTCACGTGACATTTTGTTTACAAACGTGTATATTTTAAAGTATAACTTTTGTTTACATTTGAAGAGAAATGCTTCCCATTAAGCACCGGACTCGGAGGGTATCAAGGTAAGTTATTTTTAAAGAGGCCTTTTATTTAGAAAGTTATTTATGATATTGTTCTACAACGGGTCAGGTCACTCGATTTTACCTGAACCAGACACGACCGTATAGTCCATTTAGGTCAGGTTGATTATTTTTTTTATGCGAGCTGGTGTCTTTGTGGTTTCATAGTTTTTCCGTGGGTCGGTTCATTTTGGGTTTAACATTATTATTATTATTATTACTATTATTACTAGTTATTATTATTATTATTACTATTATTATTATTATTATTATTTTAATTAATGCAGATCGAGTTCGGCTATATTCGAAACATTCTTTCAGTTGAAATAATTTTACAGTGTAATATCGTGCTGGGTATATTATTTTGTTGTTGTTGTTTTATGTTTCAGTATTATTTTTTTCATTGATGTAGATCGAGTTCGGTTATAGCCGGTATTTCAAATGAAGTACTTATATATCATAATACCATGTTGGGTTTATTATTATTATTATTATTTTATTTATTGATGCAGATTGAGTTCGGTTATATTCGAAACATTTTTTCATCTGAAATAATTTTAAATTGTAATATCATGCTGGGTTTATTATTATTATTATTATTATTGTTGTTGTTCTTGTTGTTTTATGTTTCGGTGTTATTTTTTTCGATGTTGTATATCGAGCTCGGTTATTCCCGATATTTCAATTGAAGTACTTCTATATCTTAATATCGTGTTTGGTTCATTATTTTTAATATTATTATTACTGTTGTTGTTGTTTTATATTTCGGTATTATTTTTTTCGTTGATGTAGGTCGAGTTCGGTTTCGGTTATACCAGATATTTTTCAAAGCATTTTTTCATGTGATTGTGTACCATAATAGCGTATTAGGCTTATTATTATTATTATCATTATTATTATTGTTGTTGTTTTTTATGCTTTGATATTTTTTTTCTTTTTGTTTGATGTAGATCGAGTTCGGTAATACCTGATTTTTCAAAACATTATTTCATTTGAAACAATTTTACATTATATTATAAATCTACACATACATATATTATTTTCCTCCATAAAAGTCAAAATTAATTTTAGAAACAGGCTTTTAGACTTTAATTCCATAATTATATTGAAAAATGTCGTTTATTATCGTTCATATTGAGTACTGAGCCAGTTTTTGTGTAGAAAAAAATACATTTCCAGGACATTTTCGGCATTGTATTCTGGATTCAGTTTGTTCGGGTTTTTCGACTTCGGGCGGAGTTTCAACTGATCACTAAAGTATTCAAATACAAGAATTTCCATTCAAAATTTTATGTGTTGATATCATAAAGCATGTTACAAATTATTATTTGCTGAATTCCCGAAATGACAGGTTGAAATTCTAATAAAATTTAATATGTACAATTATTCATGATTAATTATTCAAATTATTCATTCCCGTTGGTTGTTTGTAGATAAATTAATTTTGCACTTTTTAATCCATACAAGTATCAAGATTCAGATTAGAAAATCGTCAGTATTTACGTATTATAATTTTAATTTCAATATTCTAAAATAATAAACCATTTTGTATTTTTTTTAGTTCAAAGATTGTCGCTTTTATTAAATGTTCTTCAATTTACAAATGCTCGCAATCTGAAATGATATTGGACTTTAGATCGACTCGAAATTCAACTCTTCGCATTGCCAATTTTAATAATTTTTAATTGCAGTAAACCGTCAATTATAATATAAATATTCTTTTACTTAATACATTTATTTGGATAAAACTGATATTTATTACTGAATTTTAAAGATCTATTTTAAATTAATAAGTATAATTTAGTTTTCACTTATTGCAATAGGTTGCATGTATACAATAAAATGCATTTTTATTATCTTCAGCTTACTGTTCTATTCCGCTAAATATGTCATTTTGTGTAATATACTTTTTGATTATATAAAGAATAAAGGAAAATAAAAATTTTGATATTATGGATTTGCTAATTTTATTAGTTTTTATGAAAATACATCTTCAAAAAGAATTAAGTATTCCTGTACAATAATCAAAATTGATTATGGAGAATATCGCATGATTTTAAAGATTTCCATTTCCAGAATTTTATTTCATAATTTAATTTCGAATAAATTTATTTGGTTTAATATTAACACTATATTAACACATCGTATGCGAGACACGTACTAGTACGTTTTTGCGGGTTTGGGACAGAAATTATTACGGGTACCGGAAATTTCGTACGGGCGAAAAAAGAGGTGTAATCCAAGAATGCTTTCTTCTTATTGGTTGTGAGTAGGTTTTAATTTACAGTGGCATTTGTGAACGTAAATTTAGTGCTCATTTTCGAAAAATTGCCCGCATACAATGTGTTAATAGTAACTTGGTTAAAAGATAGACTAAAAGATTGGGTGAAAGAACTTGGTTAAAAGACTTGGTTAAAAGACTTGGTTAAAACTTAGTTAAAACTCTGTTAACTTGGTTAAAAGATTCACTAGACTTTATTAACTTGATTACTTTGGTTAATATTAACTTAGATAGAAATTCCCGGTGATTCCGGCAGTTTCACTCAAGTTTTATATATATAGGGCAATTCCATCGTAACTGAATTAACATTTTATCAACGAATTTTGTATTAAAATCTATGCAGAAAATTTACTAATAAAGCTAGAACAAATTTTTACAATTTAAAATATTTCTTACTAAGGACTTAATACCCAAACACCTGCAGACTATTTCAATCTCTCTTTTAGTACCAAAAATTGCAATTCAAAATTTTGTAACTAACGTAACATAAAATATACAAACATTTTTTCAGCCTTCATTGAAGAGTAAAAATTATCAAAACTATCCAGTTGAAAAAAGTGATTTAATGTTCTCAACAACACTAAGCAATGCAAAATTTTAACAGTAACTTGTTTAATTAATTTCTGAATAATAAAAAAGAAAAAAATAGCATTTACACGTGTAACTGACGTAACTTTTATTGTGTAACTGACGTAACATTATGACTTTACAAAGACAATAATGGTACTTAATTTAGTTTATAAACAGTAATTTACAATTCCTTTTTATTAGGATTTTTCTATAGAATATAAAAATATCAAATTTTCCAATCTTACCCTTAAATTAAACATATTATAAAATTGATTCCTCCCCAAAAATAATGATTTTCTGTGGAATTGCCGTATAAAGAAAAAAAAATGTAAGCCAGAATTTTTATTTAAAGCTTTTTAATTTATGTATTTAACTTATTTTTGCAAGATGTTTATATTTAACTCTTCTTAAAAGAAATTTCTGCTTCAAATCGAATTATACATGTTTGGTAGCAGTCAAATTGACTGCTCTTGGCGCTTCTAGTGTTAAAAATAGTTGGATGTGCCAATCCCAAAACTTTCTTCTATCTCATGTCAATATTTCATTATAATTGGTTTTATTAGTATTTTTATTAGAATTAAGCATAACTTCATACATTTTTCGATGGTACAATATTAAAAATTGCACAAAAATCGCTATTACAGAACCCCCTTCGGGCGAATTTTTCCAAATTCAGGGAGGACCTTCTTGCCATGGCCAAAAACATACACAAAAAATTTGGTTCAATTCTATGCATAACTTCATACACTTTTCGATAGTACAATATTCAAAATGCACAAAAATTACACAATAATCGTTATTACAGCGCCCCCTACCGGCGGAATTTTTCCAAAATCAGGGAGAACCTTCTTGCCATGGCCACAAACATACACAAAAAATTTGGTTCAATTCTATGCAAAACTTCATACACTTTTCGATGGTACAATATTCAAAATGCACAAAAATCGCTATTATAGCGCCCTCTACCGGCGGATATTTTCCAAATTAATGGAGGACCTGCTTGCCATAGCGAAAAACTTTTAAAAAAATTTGGCTCAATTCTATACATAACTTCATACAATTTTTGATGGTGCAATGCCGACACACGGGCATACGGACACACGGACAGACAGACATTTTGTATAAACATGTTTTTGGTGATCTCTGACCCCTAAAACGTGTAAATTGGTCGAAAACCGGAAGTCGAAAAAAATTTCGATTACAATACTTTCTTCTATTGAAGATAGAAGAAAGTAAAAAAATATAAACTCTTCATATCTCCGACTTACTTTTGTACGTTATTAACACTAAATATACCAACAACCATTCATTTGTCCGGTTCCATATAAAAATATTTTGATTCGATACAGAAAATTAAAAAAATAATAATAAATAAAATAGAAGTCACACAGAAATATGTTAAATTTAAAAGTTAATTAGTTTTAAATGAAAATTCTTGTGTGAAATATTTTTATAAAACTTCAGTAAAATTCTTGGTATGTTTAGTCTTTAATGTCTCATGTGTTATAATGTAATTTTTTAACTATATAAATGTAAACAAATATAAAACATTTCACATTGTATATTTCCCTATTTTGATAATTAAAAAAAAAAGTACACTATTGAATGTAATTAAATATTCTTCCGTATAATAACCCTACTGTTATTTTGCTAAAAAAGTCATTTTGCGTAATATATTTGGTAATTATATAAAAATAAAGGAAAATAAATATTTTAATGTTATGGATTTCCCGGTTTTATTACATTTTATGAAAGCACACATTCGGGAAGAATTAACCCTTTATATACTGAATTATGAATTCATGAAAATTTTATCTTCTATAGCATTTTTCGTGAATTGTTTAAACTACATTAGAAGAGTTACATAATCATCTAATAGGTTTAGAAGGATTTTTGAAGATTTGAAGGATTTAGAAGGATAAATTAAATTTGAATTTATAGGGATTTTGTGCAATATGTAAAACTCCACTCAAATCTTTTATTTTAAATATTTTTCTTAGTAGCTATTTTGTAGAATTAGGAAATGTACAAATATAATGTTCGTACAATAAAAATATAGAAATATTTCCGAATTGAAAAGTCCTCCTTCCCCCGCCCCCCTCACGAACGCCAAGTAAGCTGAAAAAATGCAAAGGCAAAATAAATCATCCTTTTAAAAATATTTTTGTTTTGTGTAACCAATAATGCTTTTGGAACAAGATAAAGTAATGTACCTATAACTCATTCTAAACTGTATTACAACTAATCGATGTATTAAATGAATTTTATTACAAGTTATTTTAATGGCACTTATAAGTACCATCAGTAGATAAAGGGTTAAGTATTCCTGTATAATAATCCCAATTGATTATAGAGAATATCGCATGATGCTAAAGATTTATATTTTCAGACTTTTATTTTATAATTTAATTTCAAATCAATTTATTCTATTGGATATTTAAAAAATGTAAATTCTTGATATCTCCGACATAATGTTGTATGTTTTGTTAACACTAAATATACCAACAACCGTTCATTTGAACGGTACCATATAAAAATATTTCGATTCGATACAGAATTTAAAAATAAATGAATAAATAAAATATAAATCGCACAATGGAACAATGTAGATGTGTTATGGATTCCCTAGTTGCGAAGCAACTTTACAGCCAGATACAGGTAAAAGTGATTTTCAATGCAATGGGAGCCGTGGAAGAGCGTTAAGACGCGGCTGCTGGTCACAAAAATAGAATTTAAAAAAAAAAGAGAGAGAAAATAGTAAAAAATAACAAAAAGTTTTTTATGTTAGTTTAACAATATATATATATATATATATAAAGAATAAATGTCCATTAGATCCAACCAGACCTGAAACAGTCCATAAACAGGCGAAAAAAATCTACGAAGGGATGCCCCAGCATACAAAAAAAAAACGACTCTTTATAGAGACCATACATTATAATTTAACAAGTTATAACAATGCTCAAAAAGCAGAACTGTAAGAGATAAAGTTAAGATTGAAAAATATTTACAAATTGAAATTTTTAAATTTAAGCATGAGATAAAAACAAAAAGAGATAATAAAAATTTTTTTATGAGGAGAATTCAAACTAACTAGATAATTAAAAACACAATGCAAAGGGTATTTAATAAGGAAAGCATCACGGCGACCGCTTAGCCTTATATCTCTGTGATAAATTTAACAGTTAAATATAAATAAGAATAATATGAAAAGGGGTATAAAAAAGGAAAAGAGTAATAAAAAAGAAAATGAGTAATATGAGAGTAAAACCAGACAGCAATAAGTTAAATTTGAAAATTAAATAGTTTTAAATAAAAATTCAGGTGCGAAATATTTTTATAACACTTGAGAAATATTCTTCATGTGTTTAGTGTTAAATGTTTTAAAATCTGTGATATAATTTTTTAACTATATAAATTTTAAAAAATATAAAATTTTTCACGTTATAAATTTGACAATTTCAATAGTTTCAATAAAAGTATACCATTAAATGTAATTAAGTACGCATCTGTATAATAAACCTATTTGTTTATAATTAATTTCGCATAATTTTAAAGACTTTTTAACCTAAATGTTATTTGTCAATTCATTCTCAATCAATGCAATACATTAAATATTTAAAAAGATATACTTTAATTACAAAAAATAAACTGACATAAATATTTTTAACATCACGCTTTATTGCCAGTTTTAGTAGCTTTTGTAGAAGTCATTTTCAAACATATTTATGTATTATTCAAACCATTAATTCTGTTTTATAAAAAAATATATCACACATATTATAAAGACTTCAGTTTTTAAATTGATACATAATTTAAATTTACCAGTGTAGTTGGTTAAATATTGAAAAATGTAAGTTATTTATAACTCTAGTGCTCTATTTTGTATAATATTCTTATTTGATTATACAGAATATTGCATGGTGTGAAATATATTTTCTATAATTTCATTTTATAATTTAATTTCAAATCAGTATAAATGGTTGAATATTAAAAAAATGTAAACCGATCTACTGCTATATACTGTTAAATGTCTTATTTTATACGATATATGTTTCAACTATGCAAATATAAACAAATAAAAAAAAATCATATTATGCAATAGCCAATTTTAATAGTTTGTACAAAAGTAGATTATTAAATTTAATAAAGTATTATTCCGTATAATAAGCCTATTTGTTTGAAAATAATTTCGCATATTTAAAATTTTTAAATGATATTTATAATTTCATTTTTAATATTGGTAGCAGATTAAATATTTTTAAAAAATTACATAATATATATGTGTTACGGCCAAAACCCGGAGCTTGGCCAGTTCGGGAACTGGCCGAGATTCCTGGCCAAAACCCGAAATATGTGAAATGAACAACGTATTTCGGGTTTTGGCCGGCCAATTCGCGAACTGGCCGGGAAGCCTTGTCCAATATACGAAGTGGGGATTCAAGGCTACCCGGTAGGTGGCAATGACGTGCACACTTGATAGGAAAGAACGTTCTATACTGTGACGATTATATTCTGATATGTTGGACAATTTCCCGCCTGTTTGATATATTTCGATAAATTGGGTTTATTATGAGCATTATATTCTAATCTGCTGAAGATTTCTGTCCTCTGTGACAAATATCGATGCATCGGATTCATTGTCCAATCCAATAAACAAATTATTTGAGGGACTCTGTAAATAAACGACAAATTTTACCTAACCAATAAACTATAGAAAAATGTTGTAGAGCATATTAGTAATATATAACAGTTTCATTACATTTGAAGTAGTGTAACATCATTAAAATACCCTATAAACGATTTTTTCACATATATCATAATTCTTTATCTGAATTCTTTTGGGAGTCCTATAAACGAACTATAATGGCCACTTAATCAATACTCTATAAAAAAAAAAAACATATTGCTCACTACATGAGTTAGGAATGTAAATTTAATTATATTTGAAATAGTGTAACATCAATTAAGTGCACTAGAAATGATCTTTCATCATTCACTGCAATGTAACGAAATACTTTTGAGTGTTTCTGTAGACAAACTATAATTGCTACTTATTTCATACCCTTTAGATAACAGTTTGTCGTCCATCTTATTGAAGCATACCTATTATATTATAATTGAGATGATGTAACAACATTAAAATGCACTGAAAAAAACCATTGATGATACTGTAATGAAATATTTTTGTGTGTTCCTGCAAATTAACCAAAAATAGTACAACTTCACTAGTAATACCAAAATGTATTTATAAAGCTAAATATTATAACAATTACAAGTCAATCCGAGTCTTTACCCAAGTTCGAGCACGGGCATGCATACGGCCAGACAAATTCAATTCAAAAACACTTTCAACTATGTTAGAAAATGATAAAAAGTAAAAATCGGTTTCTATATACCAATTCCGCGAATTGGCCGATACTGTATGGCCACTTCGCAAACTGGCCGATTGCATCTGGCCAGTTCGGGTTTTGGCCGGCCAATTCTCGAATTGGCCAGTCAGTTTAAAACGTTGTTGGCCAGTTCGGGAATTGGCCAATTTCGGGTTTTGGCCGTAACATATGTTTATATATATATTTTATTATATTATAATATATTTTAGTTTATATATATATTTTATTAAAAATGTATATCACACATGATAAAGACTTCCTTTTCTAAATTTATAGATAATTTAAATTTATAACTCTAGTTGAATAAGTATTGGAAAGTGTAAATTATTCATAACCCTAGTGCTCTATTTCGTATAATAATCTTATTTGCTTATACAAAATATTGCATAGTGTGAAAGATTTTTTTTAAATTTCATTTTATGTTTTAATTTCAATGCAATGTAGTCGGTTGAATATTATAAATACTGTAAACATATTTCCGAAGTACTGCTATAAGCTGTTAAATTTCTTATATTCTACAATATATTTTTTAACTATGTAAAGTAAACAAATATAAAGATTTTTCACATTGTACATTTGCCAGTTTTACTAGTTTTTACAAAAATAGATTTTAAAATGTAATTAAGTGTTCTTCCGTATAATAAGATTATTTGTTTGTAAATAATTCCGCATACTTGTAAAGATTTTTTATTCAAAAGGTTATTCATAATTTCCTTTTTAATAATAGTAGTAGATTAAATATTAAAATAAGTTTCACATTGTACATTTTCCAGTGTTAATAGTTTGTACAAAAGTAGATTCTTAAATGTAATTAATTGTTCTTCCATATAATAAGCTTATTTGTTTGTAAATAATTCCGCAAAATTGTAAAGATTTTTTTTTTTCGAAAGGATTACTCATAATTTTATTTTTAATAGTAGTAGTAGATTAAATATTAAAATAAATTTCACATTGTACATTTGCCGGTGTTAATAGTTTGTACAAAAGTAGATTCTTAAATGTAATTAATTGTTCTTCCATATAATAAGCCTATTTGTTAGTAAATATTCCGCATAATTGTAAAGATTTTTTTTCCAAAAGGTTATTCATAATTTCATTTTTAATAATTCTACTAGATTAACTATTTGAAAGAATTACATACTTTAGTTATATAAAAATAAAAAACATAAATATTTTTATATCATGCTTTTTTAACTGTTTAAGTAGCTTTTGTAGAAGCAATTTTCAAACGTACTTAAGTATTATTCTAAATAATAATCCTGTTTGATTATAAACAATATCATAGACAAATGAAAGACTTTATTTTCTAAATTTATACATAATTTAAAGTTATCAATGCAATTGGTTAAATATTGAAAAATTTAAACTAGTCATGACTTAATTCTATTCTACTGTTCTATTCTGTTAAATGTGTTATTGGTACGATATATTTTTTAATTATATAACAGTAAACAAAACTAATATTTTCACATTAACATCTTTTCATATTATGCCAGTTTTAGTAGTTTTAAGAAACTACATTTTCAAATATAACTGAGTATTATTTCGTATAATAATCCTATTTGATTATAAACGATGTCGTATGATTTGACAGATTACTTTGTTCAAAGTTTTATTCACAATTTTATTTTTATCATTGTGATTGGTAAAATATTCTAAAACGTTAACTGTTCGTAATCCCCTCTCTACTGTTGTATGCTGCGGAATGTCTTTTTTGACTAATATATTCATTAATTACATAAAATTAAACTTATTCGTATTATGCATTTAACATTTCGGAAAATATTGATAAAAGTACATTTTAAGTATAATTAAGTAATCTCTCCTGTAATAACTCGATTTGATTATAAACATTATCGCGGGATTTCAAAGAATATATTTCCTAAAATTTTAATTATAAATTTTTATCTGTTGAAAAAATGTTTAAAAATATTAAATTTTTCATATTTTTTTTTCTATTTTTAAATGGTTCTGAATGCTTTCTTTTACCTGATGTATATTTTAATTACACAACTAAAAGAAAAAAAAAAGAAGAAGAAGAAGAACTTTTGACATGTTGAACTTTGACAACACCTTTACCTTTACTACCTTTTGTCTAAGTGCAATTTCAAACATAATTAAATATTCTTCCTCATAACAATCTCATTTGAATATAAACAATGCCGCATGATTTGATAAAAATATCTATTGTTCAAATTTTTTTCTTTACCATGGCAGTTTGCTCAACGTTAAGTAAGATAAACAATTCATACTACCACTCTACTATTATATGCTGTTAAACGCCTCGTTTTGACTAATATATTTGTTACTACATAAAAGTAAATATATTCGTATTATGCATTTACCATTTTCGGTAGATATTTAAAAAGGTACACTTTCAGTATAATTAATTAATCTCGCCTATAATAATCCAATTTGACTATAAACAATATCACAGGATTTATGAGAATCTGTTTTTTCTAAAATTTTATTTATAATATAATTTTTTATCTGTTGGATAATATTTTTTTAAATGTAAAATTTTCATATATTTACTCTACTTTTATATGGTCCTAAATGCCTTGTTTTACCTGTTATACATTTTAATTATATATATATATATATATATATATATATATAAGCAATGCCACACGGCTTGAAAAAAAATTGTGCAAACTTTTATTCATTATTTAAATTTTTTTATCATTGCAGCTGGTTAAACATTTGAAAAAATGTAAACAGTTCATACCACCCCTCTACTATTTGAACAATATCGCAGATATGTTTTTAATTAAAAAAACTCAAACAAAAATAAAATTTTGTACTTTTACCGGTTTTAACAGCTTGTGCAAACTCTTTCAAATATATTGAGTTATGTATATCATATTAAATAAATTTGTTTAGAATCGAGTTTGCATGGTTTTAAAGCACTTATTTCTATTTTTTTATTAATAACACAGCAAATTTTTTTTCATGTGCTTACTCTACTCTTTCGTAAACTTATGAATTCCTTGATTTCCCTGATATATTTTTCACTTAATTTGAAACATTTGGTTGAACAGGCTATTCAAAATTTAATTTTTAAAACTTCAGTCACATGTATATAAAATTACATACTTGCTTCTGTACAATTCTATAAAACTATTTAAATTTTTCTCCATGGTAAATTAAAATATAATTTAATGAAAGATTACAGATGTGAAATATTCTAAAATTGAAGATTTTAAATACACTGGTATACGTTTTAATACAAAACTTTATTTTCCATTTCACAAAACTTATATTTCTAAAAGTTAGGTAACTTTTAAAAGTTAGTTAAAAGCTAGTTAATATGGAATCTATTTTGTAAAGGGATGTGTACACATTGATTACGAAATAAAAAAATTTACTCGATTTCTGGATTCTATAAGTCAGAGGTCATCATCCTGTGCTCCGAGTGGTTCGCGAGAACATTTTGCTGGTCCTCCGAATATTTTGGCCAGTAATTGCATTTTTTATCTTATTAATGCTCTAATAGCCCAGTGGTTAGGGTGTTGAATTCGGAATTAATTAGGAGAAAGCTGGGAATTGTTTCAATCCCTTCAGTTTAAGTCTAGAATGAATATGCTATGTTTCCCCCTTCGTACTAGGTGAGCGTTAGGAAATATGTATAGATTTATAGTCAAAAAACACGTTTTTTGCATACCATAACAGTATCTCAAAACAGCTAACTCTGTCAAAAACATTGTCAATACAAATGTTGTAGAGCTTAAACTTCTGAGTAACATGAGTACCTGCACTCAATACTTATGTTGAATATTAAGGTCACAATTCTACTTCAAAATTTTAGACCCATCATCAGGGCGATGACCTCATAATTAATTAGGAGGAAACTGGAAATTGTTTTAATCTCTTCGGTTTAGGTTTAAAATGAACGTACTATGTTTTCTTCCTCGTACTTGGGTGGATGTTAGAAAATATGTACATATTTATTTTCGAAAAACACGTTTTTTTAGTTTCCTTAATAATATCTCAAAACAGCTAACTCTATAAAACACATTGTCAGTACAAATGTTGTAGAGCTTAAAATTCTGAATAAAATGAGTACCATCATTAATATTTTTGTTCAACATTAAGGTCGCAATTCTATTTCAAAATTTTTCAAATCAAGAGCTAGAAGCCAGGAGAGACCAAGTTAACTTAACAATATCTCAAATTGAGGCCTTAATATTGAACAAAAATATTAAGTGTAGGTACCCATTTTACTCAGAATTTTAGGCTCTATATCTCTTGTACCAACAATGTTTTTGATAGAGTTAGCTATTTTGAGATATTGTTAAGTCAACTTGGTCTCTCCTGGCTTCAAGCTCTTGATTTGAAAATTTTTAAAATAGAATTCCGACCTTAATGTTGAACAAAAATATTAATGATGGTACTCATTTTATTCAGAATTTTAAGTTCTACAATATTTGTATTGACAATGTTTTTTATAGAGGTAGCTGTTTTGAGATATTGTTAAGGAAACAAAAAACAACAACAACAAAAAAAAAAACGTGTTTTTCGAAAATAAATATGTACATATTGTCTAACATTCACCCAAGTACGAAGAAGAAAACGTAGTACGTTCATGTTAGACCTAAACTGAAGAGATTAAAACGATTTCCAGTTGAGGTCATCCCCCTGGTGATGGGTCTAAAACTTTGAAGTAGAATTGTGACCTTAATATTGAACATAAGTATTGAGAGTAGGTACTCATTTTACTCAGAATTTTAAGCTGTAGAACATTAGTATTGACAATGTTTTTGACAGAGCTGTTTTGAGATATTGTTATGGTATGCAAAAAAGTGTTTTTGACTATAAATCTATCTATATTTCCTAACGCTCACCTAGTACGAGGGGGAAAACATAGCATATTCATTCTAGACCTAAACAGAAGGGATTAAAACAGTTTCCAGCTTTCCCCTAATTAATTCCGAATTCGGCCTTTTTTTGCTCCTCTACCACTGGGCTATAAGAATATTTTATATTTATGAAATTTCTCATATCTAGTTTCGAAAATTTAAGTTATTACAGGCATTGATACCATACCGGGGGCTAAAAAATGTCCTCTTTAAAACCATAGAGTTTGCTTCATTGTTAAATGTTAATTGTTTACAATTCCATTTAGACGTTCAAATCACATATAATATTTTTAGTTAGATTTCGTAAGAAATACTACCTATTGCAGTCGTTACCGCGGTGCGACTTTTGAAAAATTCCTTCATAACTTTTCATTATAGGACCCCAGGAACCCAAAACCACCCCACCTAAACAAATTATATATATATATATATATATATGTATATGTATGTATGTATGTATGTATGTATGTATGTATGTACTAAATTTTGTCCGCACAATAAAAGTTGAAATTATGCACGGATCGTCTTCAAACTCGCCAACAACTTTGAGATGGCTCATGTCTCGGCGGGGATTGAAAATGGGCAAAATCGGTCCAAGGAAATGGAAATGGGGAGTGTTCAAAATTTTGAATACTGTGTGAACAAGATTATGATAAAATCAGCTCTTACACAACAATGACAGGAAAAAATAAATATTTTTCGTTATAGCAGATGCCAACAATTAAAAAAAAAGCAATAAAATTCTCACCACAACAATTGCTTTTCTATTGCAAGTTCACATGAAAAATTAAATTAAAGAAATAGTTTGACGAATTGAAAACAAATTGAATATTACGTCATAAGTTTTCTAGAGCAAGATTTCCGCATGAAAACTCAAAATGAAATAAATAGTTTGACGAATTAAAAAAAAAAAAAATATTGCGTCATATTGGAAATAAAATGGACCTCAGTTGGTGAATATGTAACGTCATATACGAGTTTGAGAAAACGTATTAAATCATGATAAAAACACGACTATGGAAATATTAACTTATTCTAACACTTTGAGTTTCTCTGAATTTGGTTTAGCTATTTTTTAAACCTATTCCATATACATGCGTGTGTGTATTCGTGTATATTAGAATTTTCACAAAATGTTTAGAAGCTTTAGATATTGTTAGAGCTCATTCTTAGTGGGGGAACTAGGTTTATCTCTAATCTTGATTTAAGTTTTGTTGGTGAATTTAGTACTTAACTTCGAAATCTACCTCCGCCTGTAGGCCCGAGCCGGCAGGGATTTTTTTAATAATGGAAATGTGAGTGGAATCAGGAAAAAGTGGCCCAAAGTGGCCCCGGTTGATGGTATCAATATACATTGTGTCCATAAAAGAATGTCCCCCCAGTTATACATTTTAATAGTATCAACTGTCAGCGTTGCAGACTGTTGGTTCAAGGTCCCAAATAAAGAGTAAATGAAAATATTTTAGATGAGCGCATGCGCGACTACTGCTTTGCTAATTACACGATTACAGTGCCACATACGGAAAGGGGCGACTCCCGAGCGCAAAGTGCTATTGCTGGACTCAAGATTTCAAAGGGTACACTACCGGAAGAAAAACTTCCTTTGGGGCTTTATAAAAGATCTTGTCTACGCTCCGCTGCTATGTAATGATTTACCAGAGTTGAAACACAGAATTGAAGAGGCTATTGCTTCCATTACTCCGGACTTGTTAATCGAAGTGTGGGAAAAATTGGACTTAAATTCGGATGTGTGCCATATAACTAAAGGCGCATCTATTGAAGATTTGTAAGAACAAGTAAAATTTAAATTTAAAAAATCAAAAAACTCGACTCCGTAAAAAGCGAACAAATTAATTATTTCTCCTCAATGTGAAACTATTTTTTATATTACTTACCTATTTTTTTATTTACTTGTATTCATGACTTTTAAGCTGTGTTTAATTGTTAGTTCCTATCTATAAACACTGTTTGGATGAGGCCTATAAGCGTCTATGAAGGTTAGAGTTGCAGTAAAGCTAGAGATTCTACCTACACAACTTCTAGGTTGTGTAATATTTAAACGGAGCTTCTGATTGTAAAATAGTCAATGAAACATCGTCTTCATTTTGAAAGACCTATCCAATGATAGGCCACTCAATAGGGTGCGTAAAAAATTTTTTTCGTCTCTACCGCCATTTTGTATTTTACGGCCACCATTTTGAATTTATAAAAAGAAAATCTAGCCTATAACCATTGGACGGTTATGACGAATCGATAGAGACCTCATTCATTAAAATCCATCCAGCCGATGGGATGTTTCGAGTGTATAAAGAAATCCACATACCCAGATACGCGTGAAACACATAACCCGTCTTGGCAGTCGGGTAAAAACTAGGTTAGTTTACCTTCAGTTTGATGTATGGTTTGTTGCAAATAGTCTAAATTAAGATGTTATAATATACCATTGAAACTGGGATATTATTTTATGGACACTCGATATAATATATATATATATATATATATATATATATATATATATTTCATCAATACTTAAAAATGCAAAAACACCATAACTCTGAAAAGAAGGTTTATATCAGTAATATTTAACTATAAAACTCCAAAAACTTTCAAAAATACAGGTAAATAACAAAAACGCAGGCAATAACTGTCTATTCTTCTTCAGTGGGAGGACAGACAGACCTAACTCCATCTAAAGTGTTAAAATCTTGCAGGTTTCTGATGCATATATACAGTCGAGCCCCGATTTAACGAATCGCGATTTAACGAATTTCTCGATTTAGCGAATTTTTTTTTTAGTCCCGACGAAAATGGAACAAAAATACTTCGATTTAACGAATTTATAATCCCGATTTAACGAATAATTTTCGTTGTCAAAAAAAGGAAAAATTGAAGAAATTTTCTAATATTTATTATAAATTTTCAATGTCCCTGATTATTAATTTTCTAAATATGTATCTTGTGATGCAGAAATATCTATATGCAAAAATGCACGTTACACCGAGGTCATTAATAGCAGTTAGTAGTGGATCGGATGAAGAAGATGAAATAAAAATGAAGTATGTAACGTTCAAAAAAGCAGTTAGCAGTTTGGATGCTTTAGAACGGTAGTTGATGGCTCATGATTTTGGTGACACTGTTTTCACAGCTTCAGAAATAAGTCAATAAAGGAGTTTGGAATAGAAATCGAAACAAAGGAAATAAACATCTATAAAAGATGGCTTATAATTTATCGATACAATTTGAATAAATGAGATTTTATTCTGAATTACAATGTTTTTCGATTTATAGTACTACATAAAAAAAAGAATCAATTTTTATACAGAGTATTTTCTGAAAGCAACAAATGTTTAATATCATTATTAAGGTAAGTGACGATTGTTTTTCTTATTTATTGCCACTTTTTAACTTGTTCTGTTGTATGAAAGTATCCCTTTTATTATCCCGATTTAGCGAATAATCTCGATTTAACTGGTCGAAGTTACTGGTCCCGAGCGACTCGTTAAATCGGGGTTCGACTGTATATATATATATATATGCATAAAAATACACTACACTAAGTATTTCTGCTTATTTTGAAAAAAAAAAACACTAATAAAATTTATCAGCAGAAAAACTGCACATTTCAAAAACTGAAATCAAACAATCATTGTTTAACTTTCAAATCTTGAGTTAATCTGATAATAAAGTCTCGTTATTTTCTCATTTTTGTCGACCGAAACAAATTTCTTGACTTAATTTTAAAGGGTTTGTACATATACTATTTTTCTTTTAGTATCATCCAAATTTAAAAAGCTGTGATGTTTTTTGATAAGGCTCTAGTGATTAATAAATAGGGTTTTTATTATTGAAATAAATAAATGAATGATTTTTCATACACGTCGTTATACAAAATTTAGGCTTTATATTTTATCAAGTTAACCCCTTTACACTCGAATTAAATTGCGGATAAGAAATTCAAATTGCTTATTGGCACCACTTTTATGAAAAAGAAATATTCACCTTATTTAATGACAGGTAAATCGATACTAAAGTAAAGCCAATTTCACTATTTTATAAAACTGGTGGGAATCAAACAATCTGAGTAAAAGACGCGGCCCGTGAATATGACGGGAGCGAGGATTAAGGGGTTAAAAACGGAAAAAGTCGACATTTTGTATAGACCGGGTGTCGGCAGCATAGACAATCACCGCATCAAGTTCACGGCGGAAATTCCTGAAATAGTTAAAAATTCGATTCGCATATTAAAACGATATCGGTCTGCCAAGTCATATCTTGGTGGATAACACATGAAAACTCGATTTTAGCGATTGACTCGTAGATTTAGTATTGTGTTTTCCTGGACCCAGAAGTATAAAAACATGGAGGAGTGGGTGAAGAAACACAATGATAAACCTGCGAGTCAACCTCAAAAATCGGGTTTTCCACAAAGATATGACTTGGCAGACCGATTGCGTTTTAATATGCGAATCGATTTTTAACTAATTATAGAATTTCAGCCGTGAACTCGATGAGGTGATTATCTGTGCCGCCTTTTTCAAAAAATGTACAGTCGTGGGAAAAAAAAAAGTAAACACCCCCTACTAACTCCTCAACAAATTATCGTAGAAGAAAGTGACTGGTACCGAACGATTGGAAATAAAGTCTACTTTTAAATGAAGTATACAAAATTTGCTTAGGGGGCCATCTACATATTACAACGAATAAACTTCATTTTTTTCAATGGCAATACCTAATTTTAACGAGGTTATGGCAACACCTAATTTTATTATCTTTGGTTAAAGCTATGCCTACATACCAAATTTCAAGTCATTTGAATGACAGGTTTTTGAATTATAAACATTCAAAATTTAGTGCTTCTAATGTTAAATGACATTTTCATATTTTTTTTTTATATCTAATGAAATTATGCTCCTAATGTGCTAATTTTTTGTGTAGCAATAATACTAATGTGTCCAAACATAAATACGCTGAATTTGCAATTTTTATAAATTTATGATATGAATTATCATTTATGAAATTGATACTCGAAAAAATTATGAATTGCAACCTACAATTTTTTGGATGGATTTAGATTTATTAAATCCTACTTTATAGAAATCCAAAATTTCACATTTTTCTTCCAAATTGTTTTCAAATTATGCTTAAAAAACGGCAAAATGATGGTTTAAGGAGCCGTCTATGGTAGAAGTGAGTAGATATTTTGAAATTTCTTCTGCTGTCCTGTTATCTAACAGGCTTCATTGACTGCTTGAGCGTTGCCATGGAAATATTGAAGGCCAGAGGACACGAATTGTGACGTCATCACTAATCGACTGATTTCTCACTAGTGTTGGTATTCACGCCGGAAAATATTGAATAGCAATTTTCTTTTATTTTATTTTCGGAATATCTACCATCTTATACAACAATAGTAAATATTTAAACTTACTGGTGAGAATTCGGAATCCCTGAATAAAAATTCAGCCAGATGCGGAATGTCACAGTGTTGCCGCACCTGGCTGATTTTTTTATTGGGGGACTCCAAATTCTCACCAGTAAGTTTAAATAGTTATTACTGTTTTATAAGATGATAGAAATTCCACAAATGAAATAAAAGAAAATTGCTATTCAAAATTTTCCGGTGTAAATCCCAACACTAAGAGAATGAGAAGTCGGTCGATTAGTGATGACGTCACAACTCGTGTCCTCAGGCCTTGAGTATTTCGATGGCAGCGGCTTGAATGGTGCTTAAGGTGCCTTGATCAAGAAGGCGGATCTCTCAGTTAACAATCGAGTTCCGAACTTCAATTTGGATACAGCTCTTAAAATACGCTCGATTTAAAATAATTATTTCTCAAAAACTTATGGTAAATTGCATAAAAATTTGTTTTTAGGCTAATTGAAGGGTGTAGAGTTCATTTATGCTGTCAGAATTGTGTATTGCTATAGAAGAAAACAAAGTTATGGTTCGTTTTAATAAGTAGATGGCCCCCTAAGCAAATTTTATATACATCATTTAAAAGTAGACTTTATTTCCAATCCTTCGGTACCCGTAACTTTTTTCTACGATAATTTGTTGAGGAGTTAGTAGGGGTGTTTACTTTTTTCCACGACTGTACTTACAAATGCACTTTGTTTGAAAACTGTTTTGTAATATGTTTGTAATAAGTATCGCAATTTACTTATTTTTTTATACATTTTACAATAAGTATCAAGCATGATTTTTTTTTTTAAATCGGTCCCAATGGCGTGCAGACGATAAAAACAAAAAACCTGTTTGCAGTGAATTTAATATAAATAGCTGAGCATTTGTTTCCGGCTGATATTTAATAAAGAAATTAAAACTTCATCAATGAAATAAAATAATATGAATAAAAATTAAATTTAAAAAATCAAAAAACCCGACTGCGTAAAAAGCGAACTAATTAATGATTTCTCATCAATGTGAAACTATTTTTTTTATATTACATACCAATTTTTTTTATTAACTTGTATTGATGACTTTTAAGCTACGTTTAATTGTTAGTTCCTATCTATAAACACTGTTTTGATGAGGCCTATAGATGCCTAAGATGGTTAAAGTTGCAGTAAAGCTGGAGATCCTACCTACATACCTTCAAGGTTGTGTAATATTTAAACGGAGCTTCTGACTGTAAAATAGTCCAAGAAACATCGTCTTCATTTTGAAAGACCTATCCAATGATATGCCACTCAAATAAGATAATCCAATGATATGCACCACGGTGCATAATTTTTTTTCGTCTCTACCACCATTTTGTATTTTACAGCCGCCATTTTGAATTTATAAAAACAAAACCTAGCCTATAACCATCGGACCGTATAAACGAATTGATAGAGACCTCATTCATTAAAATCTATCCAGCTGTTGGGATGTTTCGAGGGTATAAAGAAATCCACATACCCAGATACTCATTAAACACATAACCGTTTTTTTCAGTCGGGTAATAAAACAGAAATTTAATCGAACTACGCGCTAAAACAACTGAAATAATCAGTATTAAAAAAAGACTGCTGTAAATAACGAAGTCTTTTGTGATTTCTCCGGCTTTTAACTCATATAGCTTTTAATACATTTCAAAATATTATTTGAATTCAAAACCTATACTTTTCAAATAAAAATACTGTTTGGTGTTATTTGTGCCCAAACTCAAAAATATATATATATATTGACATTAAAAAAATAGTTTTCCTTATATTCTGTGATCCGGGAGGTCAGGTTGAATCCCAAATCAAAAGCATCGCGATTTGTGTTGAAAACATACATATTACTGATTGAGAGCTGTACGCTTTCCATCTCAAGTAAAATTTAAACTCTACCCACTTTTGCAACATCCTGATGGATTTTTGCTTTTATTGATTTATCTATAGAACATTTTTATTAATCACTAATACTTTCTTTTGTTAAAAATTTTTGGTGCATTTACTGCATGTATTGAAAGTTATTGTACAGTCGTGGAAAAAAAGTAAACACCCCTTACTAACGCTGCAAAAAATTATCGCGGAAGAAAGTTACTGGTACCACACGAATGCTAATAAAATCTACTTTTAAATGATGTATATAAAATTTGCTTAGTGCGCCATCTACACATTAAAACGAACCATAGCTTTGTTTTTTTCAATAGCAGTACGCAATTCTGACAGCATAAATAAACTCTACACCCTTTAATTAGCCTAAATATAAATGTTTATGCAATTCGTACGTGAAGTTTCCGAGAAATTAATTACTTTAAAACGAGCGTATTTTAGGGGCTGCATCCAAATTGAAATTCCGTACTCGATTGTCGACCGAGAGAGCCCCCCCCCCCCTTTTTGATGAAGGCATCTTAATCGTCACTCAAGCAGTCATTGAATACTGCTAGATTACAGAATAGCATAAGAAATTTCAAAATATCTTGTTACTTCTATCAACAGACGGCCCCATAAACCATCATTTTGCCGTTTTTTAAACATAACTTGAAAACTATTTTGAAGAAAAATGGTGAAATTTTGGATTTCCATAAAGCAGGACTTAATAAATCTAAATCCAAAAAAATTGTAGGTTGAAATTCATAATTTTTTCGAATATTAATTTCATAATTCATAATTCATATCATAAAATTATAAACATTGCAAATTCAACGCATTTATGTTTGGGTGTTTTAGTATTATTACTACCCAAAAAATTAGCAAATTAGGAGTATAATTTCAGGAGATATTAATGAAAGTATGACAATGTAATTTATTATTAGAAGCAGCAAATTTTGAATGTTTATAATTCAGAAACTTATCATTCAAATGACTTGAAATTTGGTGACTAGGCAAAGTTTGGACCGAAGATTTGAAATACCTTTTTAAAGTTAGGTATTGCCATTGAAAAAAAATGAAGATTGGGTACGTTTTAGTATGTCGATGTCCCCCCAAGCAAATTTTATATACTTCATTTAAAAGTAGACTTTATTTCCAATCGTTCGGTACCAGTAACTTACTTCTACGATAATTTGTTGAGGAGTTAGTAGGGAGTGTTTACTCCCCCCCCCCCCCACGACTGTACGTATCAGACCATTAGGTACGTACATCTGCTATGAAATATATGTAAATATATGATGATGGTGGTGCATATGTGTTGTAAAATATACGTAAATATATAATAAGATTAATGCATGTAACCATAGTTTTAAGGAAATGATTTATGTGAGCATAGAGATATATATTAAGGGGGCAACATTAATTGCTAAATCACATGTAAAACAGCTGATATTGATCTACCTTTTATTCGACATCTACTGAAGTTGTTTTAATACATATTTTTTTAATAGTTTTCAAATATCTACACTATAAATTGCGAGTTCCACAATAATAAAAGTTAAAAATTCATTAATTACGTTGATGTAAAAATAAAAACAATTTCTTCCACTCTGCAAAATTGCGTAACTATTCTATTTTTAACTTTTAATTCTCGCCGAAAAAAATAATTTATAAGTCAGCTATGGCAAAAGTATTTTGTTAACAACAAAGAAAAACCTTGCGTCAAGCATAGATAATGAAACACTTTCCAACTCATTAAAAACATTGAAACAAAACTTCACCTTTTAGTAATGGCAAACTTCATAACTAAGTAAACATCCGAAAATATTTGGAAAAATCCGAAATCTTTTGTGATGCCCTGTATAGGACCAATAGATTTGTATATGCACTACATAGTACCTAAATTTTAATTCAGTTAGGAAACACAAAACACAGTTGAAATTTTCACTTTTGCAATTATGATCAATAAATGGAAATGACCTCGAATTCTTTTGTGCAGCCCTGTATATTACCTATAGAATTTTTACATACCAAGTAACACATAAAAATTAGTTTATGTTAAAAATGCATAATAAATTAAAAATAAAAACATTTCTTGTGGACAATACTGTATCAATAATTTACTTTGCGTTTCCTTGTAAATGAATGATAAACACTATGCATATTCTATTCTATATTAAGCATCTTACAATACACCTCAGTAATGTGTATCAGTGCAATGTTTCGAATAGAGTAACATCACTAAAATACATTACAAACGACTTTTCTTCAAAGACCATAACGAAACGGAATTCTTTTGAGTGACCATGTAAACGAACTACCATTGCTACAGACACCTAACATGCTACAGTAAATGTCACTCACATGTAAATTAATTTTATGGTAATCGAAGTATATTTATGGGAGTTATAGGGCGGGCAGACAGACAGGCTGCCCATCAGAAGACCAGAAAAACTAAATTCGTAAACACTTTTCAACTCTGTTGAAAAATGTTAAAAATATTGAAATCGATTCAGCATTTTTCGAGAAAAGGTTATATCAATTTTAGCTGTTTTACATGATATTTCGAAACTATTGGAATACTCAGCATAAAGATAATTTAAAATTCAAAGTACATCTTTTAACTTTAATTACTCTGAAGCGTTACGAAAATCTGCACTTCAGGCATTTTTTACTTTCTTCTTTTCAAAAAAGAAAATATTGTAATTGAAAATTTTTTGCAGTCCCAGTTTTTGACGGACTTACATGTTTTAGGTGTCAGAGAACCCGAAAAACATGTTCATACAAAATGCTTGTTTGTCCGCCCGTATGTCTGTATCTTCGTGTGTCCGTATGTTCGTGTGTCCGAATATGCGTGTGTCCGTATGTCTGCCTTGTATCATCCAAAAGTGTATGAAATTATGCATAGAACTGAACCAAATTTCTTGTATATGCTTTTGAAAATGGCAAGTAGGTCTTCTTTGAATTTGGAAATATTCCGAAAGAAGGGGGCAATGTGATAGCAATGTTTCTACCATTTTCATTATTGTACCATAGAAAACTGTATGAAAATCTCATAGAATTGTATCCAATTTCTTGTACATATTTTTGGCAGTGCAAGGAGGTCCTCCTTGAATTTGGAAATATTCTGTTTGAAGGGTGCTCTATAATAGCAATTTCTGTGCCATTTTCATTATTGTATCGTCGAAAAATGTGTGAAGCTATGAATTATACCAAATTTCATATATATATTTGCGACTATGAAAAGCAGGTACCAAGTGAGTTTGGAAATATTCTGCCGGAAGGGTACGTTGCAATAGCGATTTTTGTTTATTTTTCTCAATTTTTCATAGTTCTGTTGTACTTCGACGGCTCGTGCAGCGACCAGAACTTTACATCCTACTAAGCTGACGATTTGCAAGCAGCTTAAGTGCAACAGGATTACGAAAAACAATTGATTTTATTAAATATGATGAACGAGATTAACTAGTTCCTACTCCGATTTGTAAAATGAAGCAGTAACGTAAGATGTAAATCAAAGTTGGTGTAATATTGAAGTAATAACACTGAAGGATTAATATGTATAACAACTTTTTGAAATATTATCATGTATGAGAATGACGAAAGTTTTGGTATTGGCACATGCGACTAGTTTTATTATTGTATAAGTTTAAAATATATTCTACAAATAATATCATAAGACGAAACACAATTTTTCACCTTCATTCAACATAAAATATATTATATGAACATTAAAAATTCCACAATCTTACTTAAAAGGCGACTAATATTACCATTAATTAATTGATTAATAAAATTCCTTTTAGAACTGACAGCAATAGATTAATGGAGTTCATCGGAATAACCAAAAGAAAACTCAAAGAAAGAATAAAAGAACATAAAGCAGACATGAAATTTTGTCGTCAATCCACAGCTCTCTCTCGTTTAAGTTTCAATCAGAATATCGCAATAGATTTTCATCAGGCAAAAATCATATTCCCAACATCCAATTATTATGCATCCACTATAAGAGAATCAATAGAAATCCTGTATAAAAGCAATCAAGTATGTAACGACGCCCTATTGTACAATATCCCCAGTTTGTGTTCAATATCCTAAAAATAAATCCTGAAAACCTGAGCAAAATGACGTAATAAAATTTAAAGTACAGAAGTTAAATGTTTTCTTCTACCAATGGAAAGTGACGTATGAGAAACAAAGTGAGGTCATAAAATAAATGGAATTACAATTAATAATAATAATAATATATATTTCCTCTAATTAAATTCAATCCATGAAACTGCTACTGCTATTTCTACTTTCAACTCTAGTAATTATTGGCCCTCTCATTTTCAAAACAGAGTGACGTATTTGGTATAAATAAACAACATTTAGTTATCAAGATATTCTCTGATGATGAACCTGGAAGATTTGAAAGTACTAAGAAGTTTTTAAATAAAATGTACATTTTAAATTTGTAACATCTATTTCATTACATTAGTTGCCTTTTAAGTAAGATTGTGGAATTTTTAATGTTCACATTATATATTTTACATATTCTACATTCTTAATTTTAAAGAAACAATGGAACAAAAATATTTCAAGAAGTGATAATTCATATGCTGTTTAAGTCTATATTCAGAAAATCTATGAAGTGCTTACTAATCGTTAATTTATATTGAATCTCCATTCTACTTTCATTAAAATATATCGACTAACTGCCAAGTGTGGAGAATGTTGCCGTTAGGTTATATTAGTGACATTGTCAGATGAAATTACGATAGAAATTCTCTGTGACTGTCACTATAATCGAAACACATTGTTGTTATTTTAGAGGATAAACAATAATTAATTAAATGATTTGTACCAACACGCTGTAAAGTGACATATACTACTCCCATTCAAAATATTAGAATAATGAAAAATAAAGCACTAAGTCATGCGAGATTTATATTTATTTCGGTAGAAATGAATACTTGACAATTTTTATGGGACGATTTTTATAATATCACATTCTATTTATTTTGTAGATGAATATAACATAAAAAAATTATATTATAGTAGAAAGGTTTACATGTGGATTTTTTTTTTCAAAAATTAAAAAAAAAAAAGAATGATTTTCACAGTGGTTCAAAAAATAAGAATAACACAGAAAACAATAATATAATTCATTTAAACATAAACTTTGTAAATAGTAGATATTTAGTGGCATCTCCCTTGGCTTAATAACGTCACGTACGATTAGTCATACTATTCACTAATGTTTGGCAGTCGTCTTTGCTGATATTATTTGCTCAAACGGTTTTCACACTTTTTAAGATTTCGTTTTTGCCCTTTGGAGCTATATCCTGGAACTGTTTATCGATTAAATCCCAGATATTCTCCATGGGGTTTAAATCGGGAGAATTGATGGAACAAGGAAGTAATTTTATTTTATTTTTCTTAAGCCAAGCAGTGGATCTCTTTGACCGGTGGAAAGAGGCAGAGTCTTGTTAGAAGATAAAGTCACCCTCAAATAGATATTCTGATCACGGTAGCATATAATTTTGGAAGAAAAAGTCATTTTTAAATAGATATTCCGGTGATGGTAGCATAAAAGGCTCAAGTACCTTTATGCGTACTTCGGAATTTACCATTCCCGTCAAAATTCACAGCTTTCCTAAACCCCCAGCACTCATAAACCCCCCAAATCATGACAGAGGTATTAAACTTAACTGATCGTTTAAAGCATTCTCTATTAAAAGCTTCTGCTAGTTACGCGAAGCACAGACACCCTGATGACCGGGCAAAACGAAAAACATCGATTCATCACTAAAAAGTATGTTATTCCAGTCCTTAAAGGCACATTGCAATCTCTATTTGCAGAACTGCATTCTGGCCCTTTTCACGTGCGTTCGTAATTATATAAATACATAGCACCTACAGTCATAGTTCTGTATGCCTGTCTGTCCGTCCGTCCGCATATAACAGAGCAAAAACTACCCAACCGAATGGTCTGAAATTTTAAATATAGAATTGATGCAAAACTTTGTCGAGTCGTTTCCAATTTTATGAAAATCCGATGTATAGTTTAATGACAGGGACAGTCAAAAATTTTCCATTACATTACGGCCAATGGGGAAAAAATTATTTCAAGTGCATTTTAATGAGGTTACAACCTTTCGAACAGAATGAAATGGATATGCACTTATGAAGTGCACTAAAATATGCATAGTACAATATGTGGTGCAAAAAATATTTATAAAACTAGTTATAGTACGAACGCACCTTATTTGCCACGTTTGATGTGCAATTTCTAACTTGTTTATTTGCCAGTAAGGAACGACTTTGTCTTGAGCACAAATGATTAAAAATCAAGTTCGTGGACTCGTCACAGTGTGGTAGAAGTTGCGCCATCCACTCCATGTTCTCGCCACTTTTTGCTTGTGAATCTCAGGCTGCTGAAACGTTTTTTCCTCACGTTACGTTTCAGCACTCTATCTTATTTTATTGTGGTTATTCGTTTAATACAACTATTTGCATGATTATTTTTTAAATTTCGATTTTGGGAATAAAATTTAAAAACTTTACTTGCGGCTCCTTGAGAATAATTCCCTTTTTCGGGAATCATTAGTTGAGTAACGACGTCATTGCGTAGAGTCACAATCGCAGTCTTTGCAGAGTCCGGTATGTCATTCGTCCGGTCCATTTTGAGCTCCCGTTCAACTAAAATTAGTGGAAAGCAATCTTTTTTATATGTACTACCTCTACAGAGATGCCAATTATACCAATTTTATCATCACCGCTGTCCAATCACAAAATTTTTCAAATATTCTAATATTTTGAAACGCCTATGGAAATATTTTAATTTTTTGAATAAATTCTTAATATTTTATAACATTTATATAAATTCTTTAGTCGAGTGGGAACAATATATTATACACCAGCTATTTATGAACACTTTATCAGTTTTACGTTCATCTCCGTTGTTTATTGTTTCAGATATACTGCCTTTTATATGGCATTTCAATGTCTTTTTGATTATTATAATATTTTGAATTTGAGTAGTAGATGTTTTATTCCTGTATGTGGGGCATTCTCACAACCTTTTGACTTTTATGTCCCTGAATAATAATTTTTATTTTAATATATTTTTGTGGGGTTTTTTTTTTCATCTCATATACTGGCCCAGCAAAGAAAGCAACAGTGGGCCATCAGCTGGACAAAAGATGGCAGCCAGCAGTGCCATCAGCGGTAAAGTCATAGCTGCCAACCTTCCGCTAATCTTCCGTAATGCCTGGATTAATTTAACCCAGGTTAACCACATTTCAAACCAGAAAATTTATTTCATGAAAGTTTATTTAATGCTATGTGAAACATATTTATTTTCATTTCTTAAAAAAATTTCTGGTTTGAAACGTATTAAACCAGGGTCAAATTAATGTAAGTATTACGGAAGATTAGTTTGAGGTTGGCAGCTATGTAAAGTGCAAGGGTGCCATTACTTAAACCTGTCGAAAAGTGTCGGAGCCGAATGCAGCTGGCCCATCAGTGATGGCCAACAGCAGGCCAGCATTGGTATGCCATCACATTACTTCAATCCGACACTTTTCCTGCAGTGCTAGCACATATCCCGCTGCTATTCCTTTGCTGGCCCAGCACTTTCCCTAACAAAAATTTCTTATAGAATTCTATAAAAAAACAAAGTATTATATAATTATGGCTCTTTTTTCTATAAGCTAGTTTCACCAAGAGCTATTGAAATATCTGTAGAAGTGTCTATAACAGAAATATTTGAACTGCATCTGGTCACCCTACCAAGTACTGACCGCGCTCGATGCTGTTTGGTTTTCGTGATCGGACATGAACAAGTGCTTTCAGCGTACTCTACGACTGCTCGTAGTTTCCAAGCTCTCGTTACACTATTTCAAGTTTGTTTCTTTTGTGATTTACGTTCCCAATCATTAAACTTGTAGAGAAATTATTCTATTGTATAGAAATCAAACGTATTTTATACGCTTTTTTTTTATTATTGATTCTGAACTGCGTAAATTATGAAAACCGAAATCCTTTGTAACCTAGTAAAACCAGATTTAAGGAGAGAAAAAAAAAAGTGCGTTGAAATGAAAGAATTTATTTATTTATTCATTTACTTATTTATTTTGTTGGTGGCAGTGGTGCTATATTTTTTACAGTTTCAAAAAAAATTAGCTTCACAGTTTAAATTGTGTTAAGATATTCATTTCAGATTTGTGTTCAAATACTCAATGTCTTCGATATTCGCAGCGCCTCCTGGCGTAAGGGTTCCCAGCAATAATACTGCAAAAGTTCGTGCACTTCCATGTAGTGGTGGGTCAGCGCAAGAGATAAAATGGATGCCAACCAGAATTTTATCTGATGATTTCCAACAGCAAAGTTAACTGAAGCTGTTCAGCAGTGGTCATGCAGCGAGCGGTAGACCATCAACCAGCACTTCTCCATCATTGCCAGCACCTATCTTGCTGCTGACCAACAATTTCCTCTTTGCTGGGGGGTGGGGGACATACCATTGCATGATTGCATAATAATATTAACGAGATAAATAAGTTTTGGACGATGTTGGGGGTCCAAATACCAGGAAAACTCCTATATCGTCCCGTGTTCCTGATGCTGATTTTTAAGTTTGGAGCTGTTTGAATAAATTTGCTTCAATAAAAGTAATTCGATGTAATTTTTTTCCAAAACTGGGACTATTGTTTTATGTAAATATGTAGCAAAAAATTAATCTGCATACATTTTTACGATTGATATTATTTTTTGAACTCTGTCCCTAGATTTTTCATCCTTACCGTCCGTCTTGTTAAACTTATACAGAAAATCACTTCAGATGCAGCCACAGAATTTTTTTCAACTTTTTTTTTTTATCCAGAGGTATGCTAGAGAAGGAATGTCTAAAATTATTTGACAGAAAATTTACTGCAGAATTTAAATCAGCATTTAAATATCAATTTCAAGATCTTTATTGGTAGTCATACCGTCCCCAAGGTTTATTCCTGCACTTTTCGAGGTAAATAAAAAAAAGATGATTTAAACCAATGTAAATAACTGTTTCTAAAAATCAGTGAACATTTTGGCTATCACTTAGCATGATTTGCCTAAAAATAGGTGGACATTTTTCTTACCGTTCCATCCTAAACGTCTCTTTTTTTCCCATTTCATCCCTTTTTTCCTATACCTTCCCCTTATTTTATTTTACCGTCTCTTCTTTAACACCCCTTTAGGACATTATTATACAAAATCTTTTTAGAAAAAGTACTACATTTTTATTATTTCTTATTTGAATTTCCTGTGGGTACTATGCAAATTCATTATAAGTAACAATTTAGAAGAAAATAAAAAGTTATAAGGGTAAAATGGTTAGGAAAATTAAACTCGCAAGTTTAACTTAAACTTCTGTTAAATAAAAAAAATTTCCCTGCTGACCATTTTTTCTTTATTTTGATTCATTAAAGTATTCGTCTATCAGATTAAATCAAAATGTTATTTTAGCAAGTTTAATTTCACCAGATTTTTATTCCGGAATGTCAAAAGATTGTAAGAATGCCCCATATGTATTTACAAGAATACTAAGCAAATAATTTGGTTTGAGTTAAGCCCGAAGCAAGTTTATATTTGATAGTAAAAAAACATAGTAACAAAAGACAAATACTTCTTAGTGTAAAAAAATATAATATAATCACAAACGAAAATTACCCACGATTCTGAAAAGCATTTATTATCTTTAAAAACCTCATAAACCAATATATTTTCGAAATTATACAAGTAATTATAAAAACCGTGTTTGCTTCGATGCCACTGATTTTCGAAAGCGTTTCTGAGTAATTTGTATCAAGCATTAGTCAGTTTTCTCAACCCGGAATATAGGATTTTCAGATGATATCCAATCACATGTAAGCATCTTCATGTTCATCAAACATGATAAACTAACATCATTAGCATTAACATTAAAATTAACATTATTTTGTTAATCTTGCATGTTTAAATTAAATTACGCAACTGGAATTCTTCAATTGGGAATTGGTAGTATCCTAAAACCGATAATCCAGTTTGGGAAAACTGATTATTGCACAGAAAAATATATAAATAATAATAATAATAATAATAATAATAAGAAGAAGAAGAAGAAGAAGAAGAAGAAGAAGAAACGTTTCCGAAAATCAGTGACAGTAAAAGAAAATTTATTTTTTAAAACGTCTTTTTTTTTTTTTTTTTTTTTTTTTTTTAAGTGTCGCAAATATGTTGGTTTCTGTGGTTTCCAATGATAAACAAGTTCGAAATTAATTTAAGTAATTGGACCATTGCACCATGAACTATATAAAATCACTATTTAAAATAAAATACACTTTGCTAAATGGTACACACATTAAAAATGTACAATAAAAACAACGTTTCGTTCCGCTTCTGCGGACGTCTTCAGGCTGACACACAAGTCTAAAATCTTTCAAGAATGGAAAGTCACTGACGACCTTGTCTAGAGGGCGCACTAAACGTCTCAAAGTTGCCAAGGCAACAAAAAGGAGAAAAACCAAACCAGCTATAGAAGCGGAGGGGGGGGGGGGGGAAATGGAACTGACTCTAAACCAGTTTATAACATATTGTGCCAAATTCTATGTATGTTGTAGGATAAATTATCATTACAGGTGTGCTGTCCAAGCTTAATAATCCTAATGGATTCTAAAATTTTGTTTAAATATGGATTCTTGCATGGAATAATGATTCTTGCTTCTTCAAAGATAACTCTGCTTCCCTCATTATCAAAACAAAATCTTGCGAGAGCTGTATTAAACACAACCGGTACAAACCGGTTTCGAAACTGAAAGTACCTTTTAAAAAACTCTGCAACTAAAATCGAAAAGTAAAAAAGAGTAATATTAAAGATTGAGCTCAGCTATCCTATGCGAAAAAAAAAAAATTGTTTAAAATTATTCAAATTGAAACGAGAAATTCGAAATTAATCTGCTCATAGGATTAACATTACGGAGCGGGTGTTTTCAAGTGCGCGAAGAATACTCTTAAGATTGTGCGGAAGAATCATGAAGCAAGCTCATATTTGACTGTAAAACTGGTTTTACCTTTCAATGACTATCAGAGAGGGAAAACAACTTAGGGCCCCTCATCATTCAAACCGCAAATTCCCTCTCTAATTTTCAACCTGTGCTCTTGGCGTGCATCCGTATTTTTCTAATTATTCCTCTGAAAATTAAAATGGGTATCTCTTTTCTTCTGTATGCTTTTCTTGGAGGATTTTTCTATTTTTTTTAAATTTACAAAATGTTTTTAAAATATATACTTAATTTTATATTTTAAGCGTTTATACAGTGAAACCTCTCTGTGCGACCACCTTCATTAAGCGACCACCTCCTTGAACGACCAATTTTTTCTGGAACGAAATTTATTCCTATAGGCTCAATACTAATTTTACCTTCATTCAGACACCATCCATCCCAGTTGAACTCCCTCCATGAGCGACCCATTTTTTTTTTTGAAGAAAATGAAACAAATTCCGTTTTTTCCTGGTAGCTTGAAGAAGGTTTTATTAGAAAAATAATTCTGGAAAGTGAATTATTCATCAAACTTCTAAACTAAGTTTAGAATTTTTTTTTATTCCGGAAACTTTTAAGTATTTAAGCCCCTGTGTGCCTCTTTAGGCAATGAATTTAATTGTAATAACAAATTAAGAATGACGGGCAATAAACTGCCTTGCTCTATTCTGTCAGGAAACTCTTAAAGAAATAGATAAATTAATGAAATCGTCATTATTTGTCCCCCCCCCCCCCCCAAAAAAAAAAAAATGCATTTATGTACTAAAATTCGAAAGGACTTGGGGACTTGGAAATAAAAGTTATAACAGATAAAACCTTAAAATCAAAGCAAACGTCAATGTGTTCATTTTTTAAACTCTTCAGTAATTAACTTATGTAATTAACTTTTGCATTGATACTTAAATTTTCATATTTTTTTACCTAATGTGAAAAATAAATTTTGGTAACATTAATTGTTAGTTTTTTCCAACAATTAAAATCCGGATTTAAACATCACTTCCATTAAGAGGAGCAACCAATTTTTTTTTGAACGGAACCTAGTCCCTTTAGGGAGGTTTTACTCTAAGTGAAGTGGGCAATATGTAAATAAGATTTTAACACTTTAAATAAAAATAACTATGTATTTTAGAAATATTTTGTCAAATTAAAAAGAAAGAAAAATTCCTCAAGAAGAGCATACTGAAAAAAAAAAAAAAAAAAAAAAAAAAAAAAAAAAAAATCCTTTTAATTTTCCGAGGCGAAATTTTAAAAATACGGATTCGTGCCTAGACCACAGGTTTATAATTAGATAGGAGATTGGCAGTCTGGCTGATAAAAAGCCGCAATATAGATTTGGTCATTCTTCAAATTATCATTTGCATGAAGAAGCAGCGTATTTTCATCTTTACCCTGCTTCACCTGAGATGCTTTTGAGCTTAAATAAAATTGTGTATAGGTTATTTTAGACCAAAACTAATTCTTAAACCACTGGATGTGAATTTTACCTCTAATGATTGTTTTTTAATAGTTAGCGAACTCTAAAGAATATTTTCACCCCCCCCCCCCTTTTATAGCGCATTTTTCTTTCAACCCCCAAAAATGAAAAAGTAAAAGGAAAAATTAAAGAGAAAAAAGAAAATCAAAAAGACGCTTTTCAATCTTAAGTGGCATTATTTAATTACTTTTATTCCTATGGTAATTTAAACTTTGTAAATGTTTTAGAAATTTAATTGTTGATTCAAGCACCTTCTAAAATTAACATTCTCTAAATTTTAACGAAAATAAATCTATGATTAACAGTATAGGAGTTATCTCTTGTGCATCAATAGCAATAAACATCTTGTATTTAGTTATTTTATTGTTTTCAAACATGTGTTCCTATTCAATTTTATAGAAAATAAGTAATCCAGCTTTTATTAAACCATTTTTCATACTTCAGTTTTATAATTTTCAATTCAAATCCCTCCATATACTGATAATAATTCAAATTTTATTGGGACATTTTTACATCTCAGTATTATTATTTTAAAATTGGTTTATTGGCTCACTTATGTTTTATGCAGGGGTTGTCATCTGCAACTCTTTTCGTGTTCTAGTCGTACCGGTATTAAAACATTTCTTTGTGGTAGATTTATCTTACTGTTATTAAAGATGTATAGAACAAGGATTATATTTCAAATGAAAATCAAATTTCAAAGTAATTGCTGAAGAGGCGCAAAGGCCAACATAGTGAAAAAGATTCCATGCCGGGATGCCGGGACTCGAACCCGGACCGTCAGTATAGCGCACTGACGTTCTACCGACTAAACCACATGGAACGATACCCAGCCTGGAAAATTTCTCACTATTATATGTTGGCAAGGCTACAAACGCAGCACAAGATAGAATACTTATCGTGGGCCACCGACATGGGGCAAACACGAAATTTAATTAAATCCAGCATCGATTAATTTCCATGTATTTACAAGGATTATAGTTTGAAAAAAGTGGTACGAATCTTTTGTAAAATAGTATAAAATATTCGCTGTGGCAACTCTGTTTATGGCACAAGATCCACAAATGGAAAAAAAAAATCTGCAGCAAAAGAAAGGTACTGAAAATATAACAGTAAAATCAGATTTTAAATTCCAATAAATATTAACTTGTAAATATAACAGATAACATAGTATAAAATATAAAATTTGGAAAGATAAATATAAAGTATAAAAAATAACATTAATTTTTTAGTATAGTATTTATCTGAATTATCCGGACGGTGTCCCCGCATTCAGATAATAACAATAACACAACAATATTGATGATGAAGAAATAAAAATAAAATGCAACTTATGGTAAATATACCAGTGTTTGGCATTATAAGAAATATTTTTTTTTTTCAGATAAAAAAGTAGAAGCTTTTTAATGTAATGTTGCCATTTGTCACCCTGTTTGTCGTGGTTGTATCTATGATTTTGATAACGTGACCGTGTTTGTATTCATGATTATTTACCTGTTTTAAAACTTCTGATCAAATCGTGTTCGCAGCTTCAATAATTTTTATTAATCGATATGATTATTGCATTTTATAAACGAGTTAACAAGTAAATTACAATAAACAATTAACAATCTAATAAAATGTCCACATTACATCTTCAGACGATAAGTAAAGTAGTTTCAACTGGTGTAAAATTTTGTCGGCCACAATTTTTGTTCTATCAAACGATAACTTTCAGATTTTTAATTTCGTGCCTTTTTGCATGGAATGAATATACCGGGTGTCCCAAAAAGGACTGACTGATTTTAAAATTCAATAACTTGTAAACGGGGACAGATATTTAAAAAATTCTTGCAGGAGGGTTATGCATAAGGTCAAAAGTTTTTTTACAGAGATTTTCAATTTTAGTTCGAATTACAAACAATAGATGGCGCTGCGATCCATAGACGCTAAATTCAGGCTCGATTTTTGGTACTTCGTGGCCCGGATAATACATTTCCATCTCCTTTTTCTGCATGGAACAAGATAAAGGAGCGAAAATCGAGCCTGTATTTAGCGACTATTGCTTACAGCGCCATCTATTGTTTGTAAATCGAACTAAAATTGAAAATCACTGTAATAAAACTTTTGACCTTATGCATAACCCTCCTGCAAGAATTTTTTTAATATCTGTCACCGTTTGCAAGTTATTGAATTTTAAAATCAGTCAGTCCTTTTTGGGACACCCGGTAAATACTAGTATTATAAATAGGAACAAAAATATATAAAATATGACAGTATACAGAAAATTTGTATAAAAAGATTTTAATTTAAATAATCTGAAACGGAGGAAATATGAATTCTGCAGTATTATTCTTCAGATCGTTTCCCATTTTTAGACATATAAATAAGAAATTTTTAAAACATACTTCTTTTTTTCTCGCTTAAACCTTTTATTATTATTATGCTGCGACTTCATGTTTTCCACAAAAATATGAACGAAAATTATAAGGAAATCGATTAATACAGTTTAAAACTTTTAATTTCTCGATTTAATCTTATCTTTAATATTTTTCCTTCCTTTTTATCACTTTTTTCTCGGCACAAAATATAAAGTGGCAAACATTTTGTAGAAAGAAATAGCCTTTTTTTCCCTTTCTAAAACTGTTGCTGTCCGCTAAAAATAGTGCAGATAAAAACGTTTCAATCACATCAAAGAATTTAGGGATACATCTGACTGATTTAATTATACGCTGGAAGAGTTGGCTTTCTTCCAGTCCGCTAATTTTTTCTTTAACCTTATATATATATGTATATATATGTGTGTGTATATATATATAGTTCTTTATATTATTGAAAAAATGCTAGAAGTCCAAGTATAATTTTAAAAGGTCCAATTACAGGTTTGACTTTCAGTATCGATACGATAAATATCATAAGTCATCATAGATACGATAATAAATTAGCGTCAACCCGATACGAGCCGCGATTTCCGGTAGGATTTTGAGTCTTTTGCGTCGTCGGGACAGGTTCGGGTTGACCCGACATTTCGAAAGAGAATTCTAAATATTTCTTAGAATTCCGTACTGAAAAAATAAAAATGGAACCATTATAAGATCACTCTTGTGTCTTTCTGTTTGCCTGTCGCAGCCATTTTACTCGTAAACAATGGAATATGGAAAGTTTAAATTGGCTTAAGTAATAACGACTATTGACTCACATATTTATAGATTATTAATCATTCACAAATATGTTTAAAAAATGTAGAGGGGCTAATTAAGTTACTTGAAAAAAAAAACCTTTTCTTTGTATATTATACGGGGTATCATGTGAAAGTCTTCGTAACTCCGAACTCAAAAATACATTTATTTTAATTTTAGGTATTATATTTTCAAAGATATCGTCGAAAATGTAATGCAAAAATATGTCCCCTCCCTCTCCTCTGTTTCCGAATCTACTGAAACTAAAATTATGAAAAATTTCGGGGTAGTAGAAGTTAATTTAAACCTTGCAGGATAACTATAGCCATTACCCTAGGTCACATAGTTTTTGAGAACATTGCATTTTTCCGTTACACAAATTTCGGTTTGCGGGCGTTCAGCAAACGCGTTGAGGAGCGCTGGGAGTGCCTATCGTCGCAGAAGTATAAAAGGATTGTTGATAATGATTTTCGAAAAATAAAATGTGTGTAGTTAGTCAAGATATTAACCCTTAAACACACGGGTGGCTTATTCTATGCGCCATTGGGTTTGAAAGCCTAAATAATAACTTTTAATGATATATTTGTGTAATACAATGCCCAGTTAGTAATTCATATATTTAGTGTAAGGAACCCTCTGTGCGCGAATAATACTCGCACTTATGAAAAAAAAATGTATATTTTAATATTAATAGCTGTATGCGTTCGTTTATATTCAAAAAAGATAAAATTGATATTAGAGATATAATTGCAGAATGCTTTTTCATAATTGTACTAAATTATGGAATAATTTCCTTTCACTTTAGGTTCGAGTTGGTTTCATTTTGTGTTTTGGGTTAACTTTAAGCAGTCTTGTGCAAAACTCTAATCACAGTATCACCGCCATGTGCATCCTAAAAATAGTAATTAATGATACGTAAACTCATAACGCTGACGACGATAAGCTGAATACTACTGAATCCGGTACGACATATTTAGGGAATTTTGTATAATGTTAACGTCAGTTTATTTCGTGTAATTATTAGAATGCAAGGAACAATATTTAAAATTATATGAGCATAATAAACGATAAATTAAACTGTGTTAGAGTGTGAAATGAAGATTAAAAGTTTCGGCTGATTTATTTTATTTTTAAATATATATTTTTCATATCTACTCTCACATTACAACATGATTTTTCCCAGTGAAAATATTACGGTAGTAAGAGGGGATCTTAACTTTCTCTGCAAAACATTTAAAATTATATGAGCATAATAAACGACAAATTAAATTGTGTTAGGATGTGAAAGAAAGATTTAAAATTTCGGCTGATTTATTTTATTTTTAAATATTTATTTTTCATATCTTCTTTTACATTACAACATGCCTTTTGCCAGTGAAAATATTACGGTAGTAAGAGGGGATCTTACCTTTTTCTGCAACGATTTTCTTCTTGCCTTTTAGCCCGAAATTTCTTTCATTCTCTGGTAAAACTTATCTATTAGCAGCAGCCCACACCTTTGTTTGTCTCCCCATCCCTCCAATTATCCCCAAACCTAATTTGTACCGCTTATTTAGCCCTAGAAAACAACTTGATATTCACTTAGTAAGATGGTGTAAAGGTCCAGATAGACGCATCATTGAACTACTTTCAGTGTAGGTGTCTTTTCTTGTGGTCACGCGGCGTTTTTCATATTTAATGGCTTTACAAGGAAATTGCTGGACATCCTGCAGCAGGGAGAAGTTTCCTTGAAAATCGATCTAATCTACTTATCTTCTTTTCATTGTTGAATTCATTGTTGAATCTCCTGTCCTTTTGTTAAAAACCACCTTTTATTGCTTTAGAATGAGAGTGAACACTTTTCCTTTCTAAACGCAGCCTAAGTCTCTGCAGAGCCAAATCAACGAAGTTAATTAGCAATTTAGAACCGGCTTACACGGGAAATAAAGGAAGTCACTAAATAACGCTGCTGCCAAGACAGCCAGGGTTCTTGTTAGGTGTATCCCTGGCATGCGGTTATTGGGGAGATGAATTCACCCCGCGGCCAGGTACACAAGCCGTTAATCTAAGTACTCCCTCCTGCAGGTTGGGGCCTGGTCAGCACTAAAAAATATGTAGATATATGTGATATTAAGATTGATAATTAAAGAAATTTAACACAACGATGATTACACTTGAATACGAAAATAATCACAAAACATTTGATAAAACATGAAATACACGAAAATAATAATTGAATACATAAACAGATGATCACTACAAATAAGAATAGCCTTTTGCTATTCGATATACGAGGGTCACTCTGAAATTTTTGAGATACAACTAGGTTTTTAAAGTTATACTTACAAAATTGTAGGTGTGTTCAAAGTAGTCTCCTCCAGCATCAATGCACTTTTGTAGACGAATTTTCCACAGATTAAATGCCTCAAGCCATTCATTTCTTGGAATAGATGAAAAAAAATGCATTTATAGCCACATTTATAGCCTCTTCTTCTGAATGAAAACGACGTCCACGTAAGTTCTTTTTTAGATTAAAGAATAACCAAAAGTCACACATAGCTAGATCAGGTGAATACGGCGGATGTTCTATCACTTTAATTCATTTTTGTTTAAGAAACTCAGCTGTTAATCCGGCTGTATGTGAAGATGCATTGTCATGGTGAAGCATTAGTCCCCTAACATTCACTTCTTGTAGAATTTCTGGAAGACATTTAGTGGTATACCAGTTTGCTGTTACTGTCTTCTGTCCTTCCAACTTGATGGCTTTGACCAATCCCGTACTTCTGAAGAAAACGGCATACATCACTTTTTTCAGTGTGTGTTGTCTTTTCACCATTGTTGGCGTGGGATCATCTTCAAAGACCCATACTTTGCTTTCTTGACGTGTTGGGACGTCAAAAAACGGTATGTACGTTTCATCACCCGTTACAATTTTAGAAATGATGCGGTGGCCACCATCATTTAGCAATTTAAGAGTTTCTTTACTGATTCTGACGCGCTTCTCTTTTTGTTGCTCAGTTAGATTATGGGGAACCCAACAGCAAACTACTTTTTTCATATGCAATTCTTCATGAATAATTTTGTGTATGGCTGCGGATCCAATGTTAAGTTCCTTCTGTATCATTTGATAGGTACAGCGATTATCATCCATTAACATTTTTCGTATGGCAGACACATTATTCGGGATTACTGCCGACGGCGGTCATCCTGTGTGTTCTTCATTCTGAAGAAAATTGCGACTTCTGCTATATTCTTTAAACCATCTGAATACAGTGGAATGCTAATTTCAACCGCTGAACGCATTCTTCTTGATTTAATCCTGCTTTAAAATCGTAGAAAATCATAGCGCGAAAATGTTCTCGCGTCAACTCCATTTTCTCTTCTGTTTAAAATTTATTCTACGCTAAACAAGTTGAAGTAAGTCAGTAAAAAATCGTCTGCTGTGTTCAAATACTTTATATTTTAAAATTAAACCATTATTTTTATTTTGTAAATTCTCGCCTGCGCATATCTCAATAATTTCAGAGTAACCGTCGTATTATACATAAAAGAGTGTACTTATGCTTCCCTTTTCTGAAATTATACAATGCAAGATTTTAATCCTTAAATGCGCGCTTTTCTATTTTGCTTCGAAAAAATTATATATGATCCTCTGAAAGGTTTGTTACACAGGAAAAAATAATGAAAAAAATCCAATCTTTTCTTCTCTTGCACATCTGCAATAGAAGTAAAAAGTACTGTCGTGTGGCTGTTTTACGATAAAATAATGAAAATTAGTAAATATTTTAATAAGTATGTCTCCAAATACCTTATTTTATATAATTATTTATTTTATAAAACTTAACCTTTAACCCTTTAATTCCCAAATAGAATACGTTCTAGAAATTATGTAGTTCAGAGAATCTGACTTTACACCAGAAAGTTTCAATGGTTAATTTCGCTTTTTTTAGATACGGAATGTCTGTTTTTTAATTAAAGCAAATATTGCTATTTTAATTTTTTGGTGTGAATTAAGTATATGCGAATTTAAAAAAATCCATTAAATTAAAAACAGTGTTGTTTGCATATATGCAAAGCTGCGCACTAAAGGATTAAGCCTTGCCTTCCACAACTTTCTAACAGATTGCCGTCCAGATAATTCCATTACTGATCTTATTACATGCTCGTGGATCGTGTACTCATGCAGGTTCGTGAGTTTATTATAGCCCGTGGACTGTTGTATTTCATTGAGTTGATACTTCTTGTTTGGACGTTACTCTTCATTTTCACATATCTGTAGGATTTGAATTTAGATAACATCATTTATTATATTTATGGCATGCGTGATCAACAAATTAACTTTTTTCTCTCGCATTTATTATTATCTATGATTTGAACGCATGAAATATAAAAGAGGTATTCGTAGATCACGAGATCAAGGATGTTAGAAAATTAGAAAAAAGTCAGTCTCTGATTTTACCATCATTCATGAAGCATTGACAAGGGGATAACAGTAAAACAATTGGCTATATTAAGCCTAATTAGAATCTTCTACGGATTATATGAAGACGTGAAATATAAATAAGAAATTCGCGGACCACGAGCACAAGGATTTTAGAAAATTAGAAAAGAGTCATTCTCTGATTTTTCCATCATTCATGAAGCATTGTTAGGGGGGATATTAGTAAAGAAATTGGCTATATTAATCCTAATTAGAATCTTCTACGGATTATATGAAGATGTGAGATATAAATAAGAAATTCGTGGATCACGAGCACAGGGATTTTAGAAAAGTACAAAAGAGTCATTCTCTTATTTTTTTCATCATTCATGAAGCATTGACACGGAGATATCAGTAAAGCAATTGGCTATATTAAGCCTAATTAGAATCTTCTACGGATTATATGAAGACGTAATTTTCAAAACTCGCCTTGTCCAGAAAATCAGTTTTTGGAAAATCACGAAAAACTTCTAACTGCGTTCATTGGTTTTCACTGTAAAACAAGATATTACAGTTGCAAGAGATACAGTATCAAACTAGCTTTTTTTTTTTTTTTTTTTTTTTTTTTTTTTTTTTTTTTTCAGATTGTAGTATTTTTTGGGGGCGGTTTACCAATAGAATAGATTGATAGAGAAAACACGATTTTTTAAAATTTTGGATAAGCGAGTTTTGAAGCTCACGTCCTCATATGTTTTAAGTATTAACCTAGTATATAAAATTAGCAAATAAAGCCTTTGTGCAACAATATTAAAAAGTAGAAAAAACAACGTTTAAAAATACACAAAAAATACATGAAAAGCAGCAAACAGCTGTTTCGAATCTACTAGCGAGATTCTTCTTCAGTGCAAGATAGCGAGAAAGCTGTTCCTTTCTCCCTATCTTGCACTGAAGAAGAATCTCGCTAGTAGATTCGAAACAGCTGTTTGCTGCTTTTCATGTATTTTTTGTGCATTTTTAAACGTTGTTTTTTAAGCTTTTTAATTAACCTAGTATGTTTGGAGAAGTTACTTATGAAGCATTTTAAAATTGTCTTTAAGAAATTAAATCAAAGTTCAAGTATTCAGCATTCTGTTATCATTAGAATATTTCAATAAATTAACATTTTACACACAACTTTCCCACGTATATATTGGCAAGAAAAAATTTAATGTATTAAAAACTTTTAATTTGTCAAATCAAACTTATCTCCAGATTTTCCTTTATTTTTTTAATCAATTTCTTTTCTGCGCATAATACATAAAGTGGCTAACATTCGATAAAAAGAATTAGCAATTTTTTTTCTTCTAAAACTGTTGCTCCCAGCTAAAAATAATACAGATAAAAAAGTTTTAATCGCCTCAAAGCATTGATTGATACATTAGTTATATACTAAAAGAATTGGGTTCCTTCCAGTCTACAGATTTTTTTTCCCTTAATCTTAGCTTTCAGATTTTTTTTGTGTTTCCCGTTGGTGAAAAACATGTTACAAGTCCTCCCAAAAAAAATATTGTAACTTTCCGGATAGGTTTCGAATACATTAAATAATCTTGAATGCAAAGCTATTGCTCAAAAAGGATTTAAAAAACTTTATTTTAGATGGAATTAAAAAAAAAAATCAAAGTGGAATAAGTGCTAGAATATTTTTAGAAAAATTGACAAAAAAAGTGTAATGTATTCTTTTTATACACAGTTTTAAGTTAATTATTGGAAGAATATTAACAATATACATGTATTTTTATTTTGCCTTCAGATAATTGGGTATAGCCCTTTAAGACCTCAAGAGTTTTTGTAGAAATTAAAAGTCTTGGTGTTTAATCCTAATTAATAGGATTATATTTGACTGAAAAAAAAATATCAAAAAAAAAAAACTCCGATGCCATGTTACGTCAAAGGAGATTCACACAATTGTGTGTTCCAGGCTGGGCTTTAAATCACAGCAAAAGAGGAAAATGTATTTTTTTTATCTTTAGGATCACCTACACAACACTGTAAAAAAAACCGGAATAAAATACGGAAATACTACTGGCAATCTAGACGCTAGTAGTGTTTTCGTATTTTAACGGAACTTTTTCCTGGTAAATTACAGAAAATTTTCCGTTTTTTTAGAATTTAACGGAAAATTTTCTGTTATTTACCGGGAAAAATTCCGTTAAAATAGGGAAATAGTACTGGCGTCTAGATTGCCAGTAGTATTTCCGTATTTTAGTCCGTTTTTTTTTTTTTTACAGTGAATTGTGTAGGTCAGGTTTTAAAGGGACAGGGAAGGAGACGTTAGAACCTATATAATATTGCATATCACTCCTTTTATTCTAAAGCTCATAGTCTAAATTTTCATTTATTTAAACTCTGCGCTTACAAAACTGAAAACGAATACTCTGTAATTCCCTGTGAAGTCCCCCTTCTAGCCTAACTATATTTTTATCAATTTCAGGTGGGTTTTTTGTTTTTGTTTTTAAGTGTTTGGCATTGGTGGAAATATATTACAAGTCTTCTCTGTCTCTACCAAAGATCTTTTAAATAACTTGTCAAAATTTTAACGATATTACGTAATTTTCAATGTGATGATGAATATTTCAAAGATAGGAAACTTTATTTTGGTGAAATTAAAGCAAGAAAGAAAAATTAAGCATAGATTATGAAATACTTTCCAACACTTTAACAAAATGTCGTTATTTAGGGAAATAAGCTAAATAAGATAACTAAGAAAACATTTTAGAAAACATATAAAACATTTAAAAATCTGATTTCAACAGTTACCGTCCATAACCAAATACGTATTCCAATTCTTTTGAACACCCCTCTACTTGATCTGTACGTTGATGTATATACTATATAATGGGAACATTTATTTTAGCAAGGAAACGCATAACAGGTTGAAATTTCTCTTTCAGCAGTTTATACTTATAGATAGAAACATACTTAAATACTTTTTTTCAGCTCTGCAGTTTACCTAGTATCTTTATTACACGCCACTATTTAGCTACAATTGAATTCAAACAAAAGCACTCTTAAAACTACTGAAATCAGATTCCCAGAAATATTCATATATAGATGGCCGTATATCCAATTCTTTTCGTGGTTCTGTATATCATCTTATCTATATTTTACAACCATTTCTTAGTAAACTAAATTCCTTTCAGCGTAAAAATGCATTTAAGTAATTTACGCTCATACTCAATAACCTTTACGAATTCTTTTGTGTAGCCCTGTGTATCAACTATAGTAGTTTTACACGCCATATAGTATGCATAAATATAGTGAAACTTAAAAGCGTATATCATAATTACAAATGCATTTCCTGACATCACCGCTATCATACAGTACTTCGGATAGAACATACTATATGAAATCTTTTGCGTGGCCCTGTAAATGCTACGCACTTCGTATTGTACGTGAAATAACTTATAGTAAGCCTCACAGACGTATAACAATTTCATGATATATGAAATGGTTTAACATAATTAAAATAAGCCGCAAACAATTTCCCTTATACCATTATGTAACGGAAAACTTTGTTTGGCCCTATAAATGAATAATAAATATTCTTTGCACCGCATATTCTACGGAATGCATATTTTAGTGCACTTCATAACTGCGTATCACTTTTATTATGTGTGAAAGGGTGTAACATCATTAAAATTCATTTGGAACGATTTTTTCCCGTTGGCCGTAATGCAACGGAAAATTTTTGACTGTCTCTGTAAATAAACTAAACATGCTATAAACTTCATTTGAAATAGGATTTCGCCTAGGGTAAAGATAAATAACATCCAGAAATTTCAGGGCAATCCCAGTATATTTACGAGAGTTAGAGCGCAGACAGACTGACAGACAAACCGAAATCATAAACACTTTTCAACTTTTTTGGAAATATGTATTTTATTTTGCCTTTAAATAATTGGGTACAGGGGAGGAGACTTTAGATCCCCTATAATATTGCATATTACTCCCTATAATCTAAAACGCATAGTCTAAATTAACATGCATTTAAACTCTAAGATTACAAAACTGAAAACGAATACTCTGTGATTCCCTGTGAAGTACTTCTAGTCAACTTATTTTTTCTCTCAATTTCAGATTTTTTGTTAATGCTTGTCATTAGTGAAAATGTATTACAAGTTCTCTTTGCCTTTACAAAAAGAAAAAAAAATGGATAACTTGTCAAAATTTAGAAGATATTAAGCAATCTACAATGTGTTGGTGAGGATTTCAAAAAACTAAACTTTATTTTAGGTGAAATGAAAAAAAGAAACAGCAAAGAAATTTATACAGAGGGAGAACATATGGTAGAATATTATGAAATAATTATACATACTTACATATAGTTCGTTTTTCTAGAGCTAATTGGGCACAGTAGAGGAGAAGATAGACCGTCTATTAATATTGTATATCACTACCTATAATCTAAAGCGCTTAGGCTAAATTATCATTTGTTTATACTCTGCGCTTACAAAGCAAGCTGAAAACAAAATACCCAAGGATATAAATTTCATAAACTTTATAATATACTTATAACTACTTAAAAGGTGACACAAACATATAAAATATTATTTAATGCAACCCTTAGATCTTTCGAACACACACGCGTTCATTTTCAAAGGAAAAAATATATTTCTATTCAGTCATCTTTTTTCCCTTTGAAAATGAATGCGTGTGTGTTCGAAAGATCTCATGGTTGCATTAAATATTTTTATATGTTTGTGTCCCTTTTAAGTAGTTATAAGTATATTATAACGTTTATTAATAACAAGGTGAAAATTTCCTTCACAACACTAGTGTTTAAAACAGTGTTTTGACTCTATTGGTTTCAATTTTATAATGAAAACAATATTCTTTTGACCCAATTATACTTTTTAGATAATTATCATAAAGTGCTCTTGACACATAGATATACTCATTTTTAAACGTAAAGACATGGCGCTTGCAGGAATAACTGTTTAAGTGGTTTGTAATCAAACTGGTTTTTTTTACATTTTCAGATAAATAAATTACACCTTGAGTTATAAGTAATTGTTTTCGCATGACGATAGTTATTTTTCTTTCTCGTGATAAAAAGACTGGAAGCGTTTTTTTTTTTTTTTTTTTTTTTTTTTTTTTAACCAGATTCTTTGCTTTTATTGATAAATGAAAAACATGTTCAATTGCGTAGTTTCTTAATGAGCATCTGTCAATTTCATGCGTTTGCGAACGAAAATAAATTCGGGAATCTGAAAGAAAGTAGCATGTTGGGATTTAAGAGCAGCCTCAACCCTCTGCCTACCAGACGGGTCCAATGGACCCGACAGATAGGGTAATTCCGGGATTTATGCCGCACTTTTTTTTGAACTTGTGTATAAAGTACCATGGTGGACATAAAATAAAAAAAAATCAGGCTGTGCTATTTAATGTTAAATATACAACGCGTGTAGTGCGACAAAAAAATTCAAAACAAATTATTAATATTTTTTAACAATTTTTTTCTAAAACATTACACTGCGGCGCGTCACCCATACATTCAGGCTGAGACGCCGCACTTGTGAGGTAGTTATGCCGCGCTAATAATAAGAACAGGATGAAATTATAAATAAAAATATCTAAAAAAATATTCATATCTGGACTATAATTAACGATGTAATAACAAAATGAAACTAAATGAGTACAAGGAAATGTATTAGTAGATCCAAATCAGTAATTGTTGCCTAATTTCATTATTAAAATTATCGACTTATTTTTTTTTACATTAAATTTTAATTATTATTTCAGCAACAATGTAACATCAATGCATTTAAAAGGCAAAAAAAAAAGTAAAATTGTGTTTACATAATTTATTTGTTAACTCTTTCGAGACCGGTGGCTTTTACAAAAATTGGTACCATGTTGTTTAAACATAACGGTTGGTACCACTTTTTTAAAAGAAATTTCCTTTACTTAAATAATCATGAACATGCTCTAATTAAACAAAGCAAATATTACTTTTCTTATTTACTGGTGCCAGAAACAAATATTGTAAGTTCTTTATGAAGGCACTTATATGCACCTATGGTCCCGAATGGGTTAAGAGACCTGTTTTTTCGACTACAATCTACCGAAAAAGTGTCGAAAAAGTACAGTCTTTATGTAACTACATTTAAACACAGGATACAATGAAGCTAATTACACGTCCTCTTTTTTGGAGTAGTTTGCAAAGAACGTCTGCGTTACGCTTAATCCAGTTTTTCGTTATTATCCTCGTGACTTGCATCTTTCTTGCCCTTTTTACTTTTTATTTTCCCCTTTTTCTCCTTTGGTTTTAGTAAACTTGATAACATGCCTAACATGGTTAGTCTATGCATACAGAAAAGGAAAAGTTAATAACACTTAATCATCCCGTACAAAAGAAACTGCGGCACTTATACCGGAATAGCAGTGCGGCATGTATCCCATTTTGCATGGTGCAGCGTTCGGTCATCACAGTTACCTGCCATTGCTAAGGGGAATGTCGTAACCATACACACAGTACTCTATACAAAGGCTACACTTAGTTTTGACTTCGAAATCATGCATGCTTTTAGTAATTAGTGTATGAAAAGAATTTAAACATAACGTGTTTAAAAGTTTGGACAGTGAAATCATGCACTTACGTCAAATTAAGGATTGTACTTCTACAAGTAAACATCGAAATGGGATCCACGCTGTACACTGGTTAAAGTAATCCCATTGCGCACTTATACTGTGCGTTTGGCGACTATCTATCGATAATTACAAGAAATACAAGGGGTGCGGCATCTATCCCGTATGCGGCGACTCTCCCGGAGTTATCCTACATTAAAAATGATTTTTCTCAATTAAAAAAAAAAAAATCTGTAATTATGTTACTTCTACTGGAATGTTTTACTCTAAATAAACTGAAAATTCTCCAAATATGTGACTTTTTCAGGAATGTTCTACACTATTCCGGAATTTTTAGGAGAAAATTCCTTTTAAATGACCTGTCGGGTCCGTTGGACAAACGCCCCCTAAATAAGGGGGCTGGTCACTCAGCTTCCGAATTCTCCTCCGTAATGTTAAGTCTATGGACTTTTGATGCATTTTTGGACAATCATTTGCATTTTGGACTTTTATGGACAATCGTATATTTAAAATATCTCCTCGGTAAATTCATATTTTTAATATCTTCTTTCTGTGTACTCTTCTTAAAGGATGTCTCTTTTTTCTTAGTTTTCAAAATATTTCTAAAACCTAATTTTTTATTAATTTAATTGCTTAATTTAATGTTTTATGTGTTAAAAGCGAGCGAACTGTGGTAAGATTTTAACACTTCTTATAAAATTAAGTCTATACTTTAGAAATATTTTGAGAACTAGGGAAACAAGTTGAAAATTGCTCGTCAAACGTGGCAAATGAGGTGCGTTCGTACTATAACTAGTGTTATAAATATTTTGTGCACCGCATATTGTAATGAATGTATATTTTAACCCTTTGCACTCAAGGGCTCCCCTGCGAAGATATAATCTTTCTTTGCAAAATTTGTTTTTGGCACCAGTAATAAAGGAAAATAAAATGTACCTTATTTAATCAGAGCATTTTTGAAATTGTGTACTTGAACGAAACTTCTTTTAAAAAAGTGGTGCCGATCGAATAAAATTTGCGTAAGAGACGTCGAGCGCAAAGCGTTAATGCATTTCATAAGTGCATATCAATTTCATTCTGTTCGAAAGGTTGTAACATCATAAAAATACACTTGAAATAATTTTTTCCCATTGGCCTTAATGTAACGGACAACTTTTGACTATCCCAGCCATTAAACTATGCATCCGATTTTCATAAAATATGAAATGACTCGACAAAATTTTTCAACAATTATATATTTAAAATTTCAGACCATTCGAAAGGCTGTAACATCATTAAAATGCACTTGCAATAATTTCTTTCCCATTGGCTGTAATGTAATGTAATGGAAAACTTTTCACTGTCCCTGTAATTAAACTATGCATCCGATTTTCATAAAATTTGAAATAGCTCCACAAAATTTTTCAACAATTATATATTTAAAATTTCAGACCATTCGGAAGGCTGTAACATCATTAAAATGCACTTGCAATAATTTTTTCCCATTGGCTGTAACGTAACGGAAAAATTTTGACTGTCCCTGTCATTAAACTATGCATCCGATTTTCATAAAATTTGAAATGGCTCGACAAAGTTTTTCAACAATTATATATTTTAAACTTCAGACCATTCGGAAGGCTGTAACATCATTAAAATGCACTTGCAATAATTTTTTCCCATTGGCTGTAATGTAATGGAAAACTTTTGACTGTCCCTGTAATTAAACTATGCATCAGATTTTCATAAAATTTAAAATGACTCGACAAAAATTTTCAACAGTTATATATTTAAAATTTCAGACCATTCGGAAGGCTGTAACTTCATTAAAATGCACTTGCAATAATTTTTTTCCATTGGCCTTAATTTAACGGGAAACTTTTGACTGTCCCTGTCATTAAACTATGCATCCGATTTTCATAAAATTTGAAATGACTCGACAAAATTTTGCAGCAATTATATATTTAAAATTTCAGACCTTTTCGGTTGGTTAGTTTATGCTCTGTTATATGCGGACAGACGGACAGACGGGCTGAACGACGACTATAGGTGCTACATATTTATATAATTACGAACGCACCTAAAAAGAGACATCTTTTAGGAAGTGTCCACAAAAAATAGAAGTTAAAAATATTAATTTCCCGGGGAGATATTTTAAATATACGAATGCATCAAATGCCCGTAGACTTTACATTACGGAGGAGAATTCCGAAGCTGAGTGACCAACCCCCATAAGACACGCCTTGACACGCGTCACGAAACGTCACACAGAAAGCAGGGAAAACTAAGGCTACTAAATAGATAGTGTATTTAGAAGCTCTAGGGAAAACAAAGCTTGTTGGTTTCTTGCAGTCTACAAATTTTTGTTCTTAACTGTTAGATTTTTTCGTTTATAACGTCAGTGCAAAAGCATTATAATCCCAATCTGAACCTATAGATTTTATTAAATAAAATTATTTGAAAAAGGATTTAAAATAAAATTAAATCCGTTGTTTTCTTTGATCCTCATTTAGAGATTTGTTAAATTTGTAATGTTTGTTGTACCATGTATAGATAATTCAGATATTTTTCAAGAGAAACGTGTTTAACCCTCCGCCTACCAGATGAGTCCAATGGATCTGACAGATATATTTAAAATGGTTTTCTTCATGGAAAAAAAAAAAAAAAAAAAAAAAAAGACTGAAAATTCTCTAAATATGTGACTTTTTCTGGAATGTTCTACCCTTTTTATATAAAAAGAGTAGCACATTCTAGAAAAGTCACATACTTAGAGAATTTTTGCAAAATTTGTAGTCTGATTTTTTTATGAGAAAAATTATTTAAAATGTATAAAAAAGTACAGAACATTCCAGAAAAAGTTACATATTTACTGAATTTTCAGTCATTTGTTTACGAGAAAAATCATTTTGAATGTAGCTCTCGGGTCCTTCCTTTGGACACATCTGGTAGGCGAAGGATTAAGACAGTCAGTTCTTATATACTCGTCAGTTATTTTAGGTGTAGAAGTTTTTTATGCGAGGTATTGGAGAAAGATTAGAGGCTCTGAGCTCATTAAATAAATGACGGAATAAGATATATAAAATCTAAAATGTGATACCAACAAAAAAAGTTTTATAGGAATAATTTAGTTAATAGAAATCTAAAATTATTGTTCGATCATTATCGTATTTTAAATAGTGTTCCCACTGGTGCTTATTTTTGAATACCATTATTTCTGAATATTAATATTAATCTCATTTAAAAACAGAATTTTTGTCGCTTTATTATGCAAATGTAAATACTTCTATTCGAAAGTAATGGTTTTCTAAATTAAACAGCCGCGGGAACGCTGTTATTGAATTAAATAGGAATTTTTGAAATTTTTTTCTCATTTTATTTTTTAAATGGTCAAATATAACTTATTTATGTGGCATTTTTATTTTTACATGTATATCTTATTTTTCATATACATATTTTTTTTTACAATATTATTGCAAAAGAAAAATGACACGAACTGGGTTAATGTATTAAAAAACTATTAATTTGTCAAATTAACTTGCTCTTTGTTCCTTTTTAAATATTTCTTTTCTCGGCATTAGAGATAAAATGACAAATATTTTGTAGAAAGACATTATCATTTTTTTAACTGTTGCTGCCTTCTAAAAATAATACAGATAAAGACATTTTAATCACATCAAAGCATTGAGGGATACATTTAACTGATTTAATTATACTCTGGAAGAGTTGGCTTTCTTCCAGCCTACTGATTTTTTTTCTCTCTTAGTGTTAAATTATCATTTTTTATTATTATTTTTTTTTTTTTAGTTTTTGATGTTAGTGAAAAAAAATTACAAGTCCTCTATGTATAAATAGAAACTTTATTAGAATTTTTTAATGTCTTTTCAAGATTTTGAAGATATTAAATAATCATCATTATGGTGCTTCTGTTCTTTATGAACTTCAAAAACGAAATTTTATTTTGAATAAAAAGTATTTAATGCATGTAAATGTTATCGATACTATAGTAAAAATGTATCTGTAATTGGATACCATAAAAATAGCAATTAACCATTATTTTCATAGCTTCTTCAACGGTGTATTCTTTAACAATATTCTTGTACAGAACCGAAAATCAATACTAAACAATAAATTCAAAAACTGTTTAATTGTTGTCTATTTTCAATATACAAAAATGTTGAAAGTTATTAATCGAATTTCCAAAAAAGTTACGAAAATTTAATAACCCGAAAGATAAATAATAATATTTGTTTTAAATAGATGGGAATAGTTATTGAATCTTTTGTGGACTTGATGCTGGAAGTCCTAAATTAAGATCCAACAGCTACAATAGGTACCCAATTTTCCGGTTCACGGACTATTCGTCTTCCGCTCTATCCGGCCTGGTTAATGATAAAACTCCATATTAAAGGAGGAATTACTTTGTCAAGCTGGAAACGGGCATATTATAATTTACTATCCTTCTACGCGCGTATGACAACAAGTATTGACACGAAAGCTACCAATTAAAACGATTTTTCATCACAATTATTTACAAATAATAATCTTAGCCGGAATTAATATAAATAAAGCCATTATTGCTACAGGGAAATACTGGTGTCAAAACTTTGAAGTAGTTACCAGCTGTGCATTAATAACGTGGTTACAGCAAATAAAAACTGTAATTTTTAATTCTTTTATCTTATGCCTAACTTTTCGTATCTGTTTGGTATCAATGTACATTAAAATAAGTGCAAACCATTTTTTTTAGAAATTATGCTTTCGTTTTACGTTATTGCTTTGATTATTTTAAAATTTTATGTACTTATACCGTACAGATACAAGATGATGTTTCCTGCAATTGAATTAGACATTATAAAATTCCCTTTAAAGTGTCCACATTATCTTTATTCTTATACTTTAATTTAACCTTTTATCTACTGACGGTACTTATAAGTACTATTAAAATAACTTGTTATAAAAATCATTTAATACATCAATTATTTGTAATAGAGTTTAGAATGAGTTATAGATATATTACTTTATATTATTCCAAAAGCATTATGGGTTATACAAAACAAAAATATTTTTAAAAGAATGATTTATTTTGCCTTTGCATCTTTTCAGCTTTCTTGGCGTTGGGGGGGGGGGGGAGGAAGGGAATTTTTCAATTCGGAAATATTTGTATATTTCTATTGTAAGAACATTACATTTGTACATTTCTTAATTCTACAAAATGCTAAGAAAAATATTCAAAGTAAAAGATTTAAATGAAGTTATAAATATTGCATAAAATCCCTATAAATTCAAATTTAATGAATCCTTCTAAATCCTTCAATCTTTCTAAAGTCCTTCTAAAATTTGTTAAATAATTAATAAATTAAATGATTATTATTATTAAATGATTATATAAATCTTCTAATTTAGTTTAAACAATTCACGAAAAAGGCTTTAGAAGATAAAATTTTCATGAATTCATAATTCAGTACATAAAGGGTTAATATAATAGATTTTTAAAACGTAAAGTACAGAAAAGAACAAATATTTATAATGTGCTGGCAAGAGATAAGAGAATATGAATGAGCAAAGTTTGGTTTAAAATGTATATCTTTAATGATATGGGAGGAAGCAAGAAGTAAATAGTTCTAGAATTCTTGCCTATCCGTCTTTTTTGTTATCCTATCTATATTTCTGCCGCATTTGGTCATGTACACTGTAAAAAAACTTACGTGCAGGGTGTCCCAGAAGTAATGGGGCAAACTTTAAGGGGAGGTAGGGGACATCACAAGGATTCAGATTTGCATAGCAACCCAGTGTCGGACGCTTTCCTGGCGCGGTACTGACGACACAAAATACAAGAAAGACAGGATGCGAATAAGAGGAGAAAACATGTTTATTATCCTTAGTACATCAAAAAACTAAGAAGAAAGAACATTAAAGGGACAACGATCGTCATCAAAGTAGGTGTTCGAAATTACGACCGTGATGCATGGAAGCGCATCTCCGGCGTATGGAAGATCTAATGTTCTCGAAAATACTGGGAGTGCCCCGGACTTCCCCAGCAGCTGCCACGATGCGTGCAACAAGTTCCTCAACACTTTCGGGCATTGTCCCGGCATTTTTGCAGTACTAAGAATTATAAACATATTTTCTCTCCCTGTTCGTGTCCTGTCTTTCTTGTGTTTTGTGTCGTCACTGCCGCGACAGGAAAGCGTTTCCGACCCTGGGTTGCTATGCATATCTGAATCCTTGTGATGTCCCCTACCTCCTCTTAAAGTTTGTCCCATTACTTCTGGGACACCCTGTATATTGTCGTCGTGTGAGATATTGTTGGACATCTAGTAATAACCTGAAATGGGATGTGTGACTTACTGCTATGAAAAACTGTGTCTTCATCTAGTGGAACAGTAGGGAATTTTTGTAAAACACATCTGAGATAAAGTATTAAACATAACTTTGTGTTTCAGAAGTTGTTCCACTAGATGCAAACGCAGTTATTCATAGCAGTAAGTCAGACACCTCATTTTTTATTATTACTAGATGCCCCACTGTTCCTCTGAGGCGAAGGTATAAGATATATGCGGTTGATTTTGTGTGAACTTTCTGTCTTTTAACTGGAATATTCTGTTTTGAATGCAGTCGTGAGTTTTCCGTAAAAAAAAAAAAAAAAAAAAAAAAAAAAAAAAAAAAAAAAAAAAAAAAAATTGTAATTTAATACATTACAACGACCATTTGGAATTTTTTTTTATAAAACGATTGTAAAACGCCGTGGCTAGTGGATTGAAGCCCCTCGAGACATGGCCTTTTACTATCAATCGATTAAATATTAGATTGTTTCCTTCTTCGCGTTCGTCTTTTATTCTGTAGTCGATTTTCATGGGCTACATAATCAGATGAAAACCACGATTTTCTTGGGCTACATAATCAGTTGAAGACCTCGATTTTCATGGCCTACATAATGAGTTGAAGACCTCTATTTTTGCTTTGCAAGACGATTTTCATTTCGGCGTCGCTCTCTGGCTTTGGATTTTTCCATATCTGATAATTTGCGCCTACCCATTTTGTAACTTTTTAAATTTTTAACGATTTTATGGCTTTCGATTACCTATTCAAACAATTTTTTATCGATTTTATACCTTTCTATTACCTATTCAAATAAAAATTCTTCTAAAAGTAAAGAATATCATTGAATTTCGTAAAAAAAAAAATAAAATGCGAGCATCATTTGGCCCCATCCTCGACCGAAAACAACAACCATTTCCAAATGGTTAAAAAAAAAAAAAAAAAAAACGAAAAAATTATTTTTATACTTTTTCTTTAATTTTAAAAAGAGAAATGATTATATTTTCTATTTTTAAGTGGTTAAAATATTGCGTTGTTGTAGTTTCATAGACAGTTGGCATACTTTGATACACAATTAACTCCATTACTTTTGTGACTCGTAAACAATTATAACCGTAAAGGATATATTTACCAATTTATTACCTATGGCTGGCTAATGAAAAAATGTCTCAACATTTATTTATTAATTTATAGTTAAGTTCTAGAAATACTAAAATGTTATATTGCCATATGAAACACACCTGTGTAAATATATATATATATATATATATATTAATGTTAGCATATCACGAAGTTAGTGAAAGATCTATTATAAATTTACATGTTTACATACAAAAAATGAAGTTGATTTAAATAAATAAATACAATAAAACCAAATAATGCAATATCAAAACAAATAATAAATTTAATCCCTTTAGCTTAGAAAGTATAATAACATAAAGCGTAATATTCGTTAAAATTTTAATTTCTCATATATTTCTTATACTTTAGATGTATGTCCCATTCTTCTGCATATGTGTCTTAGGCTTATCGAAGTTGAGGGAGGGGTGGAACAAAATTTTCAGAATTTTTAAAATGTGTAGAAATTAAAATTTTCTAATATTTCGAGATAATCTTATATTAACATTTAAAGTATAATAACATAAAGCATAATATTCGTTGAAATTTTAATTTATCATATATTTCTTATACTTCAGATGTATGTTCCATTCTTCTGCATATGTGCTTTAGGCCTTTCGAAGTTGAGGGAGGGGTGGAACAAAATTTTAAGAATTTTTAAATTGTGTAGAAATTAAAATTTTCGAATATTTTGTTTTGAGATATCTTATATTAACATTACGAAAATTTAATTTCCGAGCTATATTAAAAATATTCTATAATTTTTCCCTATCTAACATAATTTTATAACTCTAGTTTATCTAATCCTTTCCTGTATTGAAAAATATTCCAGTTACTCTTTTTACCTCAATTCCTTTCTATCTAAATGCGTACATTAATATTTTATTTCTTTTTAAAAATCAATATTTAAAGAAACTTTAGTTATTTTTATTTTTTTTTTTCAAGTTATTTTCATATTCATTTCAATCTTAAATGCCAATATGAATTCTATCAAAATTATCTGTTCTGCAATTCTCATTTTTAACCTTTTTTTTTTTTTAAATTCTAAAAGCCCTTTTTGTGCGTTTTTGGGAAAAGACGGTTTGCTTCATTATTCTTCCGCTGTTTGTAAATATAGTCCGCGCTTTTTGCGTGTTTCTATTGTTTGTTGGTTCCATTGGTTCTTGCATTGCCGTAAAAAACGCCTTCGCCAACTATTATTTATAGCAGACATAAGTTCTGGAGCTAAGATTTGTGTGTTTTGAGTTGCTTAAAAAACTACTTTCTTCGCTAGGAAGGGGGTTCATCATAATAACAAAGAAGCGCTTAATTATCGTCGCTTAATAATGTAGATTATGGTGGAGAGTTAACTAAAAGCTGAAGCGGTGAGATTCCGAATTTATTCTTATTCAGTAAGATGAATTCGTACTTGAGGCGGATGTTTTAATTATGTACGATGTTCTTCTGATCTAATAAATATGTTTCAATGACGTAAAAATTATCCTAGTCATTTTACGGGGAAGTAACGGGATTCTTTTTAGTGTCCATGTAAACGAACTATGGCTGTTACATACTTCATTTTCAATTCCAGAGATGACATGACAAGACTCAATAACATATACCACTTTTATAGAAATCAGAGTATAGTACGCGATTTAGTGCACGAGCAGACAGACAAGCCATATCCGTAAACACTTTTGAACTACGTTGGAAAGTGCTAAAAATGCACATTTTGGAAAGGCGGAGAAATCTCTCCCGAATTCCTTCCCGTTATCTCATTAATTTAATTTCGCAATTTTCAATTTTTTCTTTTAGGTAGATTTCATAAGAATTACTACCTATTGCAGTCGTTACCATGGTGCGACTTTTGAAAAATTCCATCATAACTTTCCATTATATGACCCCAGGAACCCAAAACCAACCCCCATCTAAAAAGTTTATATATATATGTATATGCATATGCATGTACTAAGTTTTGTCCGCATGATAAAAGTCGCAATCATGCACGGATCATGTTCAAACTCGTTAAAAACTTTGATATGGCTAATATCTTGGCGGGGATTGCAAGTGAAAAAAATCGGCCAAAGGCAGTAGAAATGGAGCAGGGTTAAAAATTTTGAATACCGCCTTAACATGATTCTGATAAAACCTCTCTTACAGAAATATGACAGGAAAATGTAAACATTTTTCGTTATAGCAGTTGCTAAGAATTAAAAAATACAATAAAATTCTTACCACAACAATTACTTTTCTGTTGCAAGATTTCCACGTGAAAAATTAAAATGATATAAATAGTTTGACAAATTAAAAAAAAAATGAATATTACGTCATAACTTTTTCTATAACAAGATTTACACGGGAAAAATTAAAATTAAATAAATAGTTTGACGAATTAAAAGAAAGTGAATATTACATCATATTGGAAATATAATGGACATCAGCAGGTGAATATGTAACGCCACGTGAGTTTGAAAAACGTATTGAAACATGATAAAAACCCGACTATGGACACAATGGCATATTTTAACATTTTGAGGTTCTAATTTTTAATACTGCCTTAACATGATTCTGAGAAACCAGTTCTAACAGAAAAATGAAATTAAAAACTCGTTAAAAACTGTCATATAAAATTGTTAACCTGTTTTTATCTGTAATCTTGATTTAGTTTTTGTTGGTGAAATTAGTACTTAACTTCGAAATGTACCTCCGCCTGTAGACCGAACCAGCAGGGTTTTTTTTTTTTTTAATATATTCAAAATATAAGTAACTTTTAATGATTATTTCAAAGCCTTTTAATTAAAAAGTCCAAGATATTTCACTTAAAACTACTTTTACAATCTACAAGAGGGCTTTATCATATTTTATCGAATATTTCATTTTAAAAATAACTCAAAATCTTCTGTACCAAAGTCTTTTTTTTTCGTCAGTATTGTCACTTTAAGATGTCTTGTCAGGTTTAACTTTATCGAAAAACGCACATAACTCAGAAAATGGATCAATATCTGTGAGTTAACTTTCAACTTTTTTTAGATATTGTTAAAATCCGACAAGATAGATTGCTAAATTTTCTGTTGAATAAGGATAAGTGTTCCCTTACATTAAGATTATATAATGGATTTGAAATTGTGCCTAAGGGTTTTATTGCTTGTGGGATCAAATTTATTTCATAAGTGTTGAACAATTTATAGGATTAAAAAATAAAATTGTAAAAAGAAATGTGTAACTTAAAAGTTGATAGTTACTGGTTGTTTGATTGATGGGCAATTAACTAAGCTATAGAAATTTTGTCTCCCTCCACATGGGTTTACATGGGTTCTGAATAAGTGCTACACAGGGTGTTCACTCTCAACGATGCCCATTGGCTAATTTTTAAACCGTTAGTCAAAGACATATAGTTCCAATTACAAAAAAAAAATTAAATGAGGTAAAGAAGTACAGGGTTATTACAAATGAATCATCCGGATTTGATACGTTAGTACGTGCGAACTAGGAGACGTATATGTTTCTATGACAACTCAAACGAGAGGGCGTTAACTACAGTTTCGCGCTGCGTATTTGTCATGCGCGTGTGGTTGCCATGGTTGCTGCGCAAACGTCATATTCAAAATGGCGACTGGCCACCAGAAATTTTCCACACAGTGGGCCGCGGAATGGAAAGTTCGCGGCAAGCGCGATTTGTTGATTTCTTGGGACTATGGACGAAACTCTCTCTAACTCGGTTCACTGTTTCTTTAGTAAAGCTTGGACGGCCGGAACTTTTGCCTTTACATAAACAACCGGTTTCTTTGAACTGTCGATACCAGCGCAGAACGCTTTGTTGGGTTGGTGGTTTGCATTTGCATGCCTTCCGGAATGCTCTCTGAATGGTTATAAGCGATTCACACTTTGAAAATTCTAGTACATAAAACGCTTTCTGCTGTCCAGTCACCCTTTTGACTATGACGTTCGCGCAGCAACCATAGCAGCCACATGCGCATGACACATATGCAGCGCGAAACTGTAGTTAACGCCCTCTCCTTTGAGTTGTCACGGAAACATATACGTTTCCTAGTTCGCACGTAGTAAAGTATCAAAACCCGATTATTCATTTGTAATAACCATGTATTTTAAAAGCGATTTGGGTCAATAAAAACATTTCTTAAAATTAGGAAATTTAAATTTCTATACGGTCTCCCGGTCTTATAAGTTATATTTAGTAAATTTTTTCTATTACACTGACAAGTAAGACAAAAAAAAAGTCCCATTCTTGTACGATTAAAACTGACTGACTAATTGCTGTTTAAAGTTGGAGCATATTTTTTGTAGCGAAATAGTGGTCATTCATAAATTTAGAAGAAATATAAAAAATCGTCAGATATCTTCAAAAAAAGTTGCGAGTAAAATTAACATTGCAAGATAAATTTGAAATCTAAAATCATTCTGACATATTTATGCAAAATATACAGCTTGTACTAAACACATTAACGCAAATTGAATTTCGTAACTTTTTAAGAAACTTTTTTATTGATCCAAACAATTTTCGAAATAATATTTTAACTCATTTAAAACTGGAACTATATGTCTATGACTAACGGTTTAGGAATTAGCCATTGGACATCGTTGAGAGTAGACACTGTATTATGTGAATAATGTTTTCAATATTTCACAAACGAAAATGTAAAAATAAGCCCCAATTTTACTCTCCAGATAGACCAGAGAATATTGAGTTACAAATTTCCAACTGAGTTAAACAGTTCTCAGGAACATAAGCTCACTGTAAAAAAAATCTACAAGGTTACTAAGAATTTTCTAGGAGGATTCCTAATACTTTTTACCGGGTGTCACAAATATGACTGATAGATTAATTAATTTTTTAACACAATTATTCTAATTGGTAAGCAAATCATATTAGATGTAAATTTCCAACTGGGCGAAAAATGTCCGGAGCAGGATTCGAACCAGGGACCTCCTGGACGAATCTGGTGGAACTCCCTCACTTAGGGTTGGCTGGGTGAGGGAGTTTCACCAGATTCGTTCGGGATAGTTCAGATGGCAGAGCACTGGCGGTTTCAGCCAGGAGGTCCCTGGTTCGAATCCTGGTCCGGACATTTTTCGCCCAGTTGGAAATTTACTAATATGACTGATGGATTTTAAAATTCAATAACTTGCAAACGGTGAAAAATATTAAAAAAATTCTTGCAGGAGGGTAATGTGTGATGTCAGGAGTTTTCTTACCGTGATTCTTGATTTTAGTTTGAATTTCAAACAACAGATGGCATCGCGAGAAGTAGGTGCTAATTCCAGACCCGATTTTTGGTACTTCGGGATCCATTCAAAATATTTTAATCTCCTTTTTTCGCATGGGAGAAGAGAGAGGCCAAAAAATCGAGCCTGAATTTAGCGCCTTTTTCTTACAGCGCCATCTATCACTGCTATTTGTAACTAAAACTGATAATCGCAGCATAAAAACTACTGACATCTTACGTAACCCTCCTGCAAAAATTTTTTACATATCTGTCACCGTTCAATTTTAAATTCCAAGTGTCATTTTTGGGTCACCCGGTATGTAACGGAAACAACAAAAATTCAGGGTACACGACATTTCGGTCCCGACACTTCGGTCCCGCCATTTCGGTCCCGCCGTTTCGGTCCCGAGACATTTCGGTCCCTGGCCATTTCGGTCCCGAGACATTTCGATCCCTTGCCATTTCGGTCCTGAGACATTTCGGTCCCTGGCCATTTCGGTTCCGAGACATTTCGGTCCCTGGCCATTTCGGTCCCGAGACATTTCGGTCTCTGGCCATTTCGGTCCCCAGCCATTTCGGTCCCTGGCCATTTCGGTCCTTAGCCATTTCGGTCCCTTGTCATTTCGGTGCCCACCACCTTATAACTCGTATTCTAATTGTCGTGGGCCGCCAAACGCTGTAATTTAAACATTATTTGGGATCTTTTTAAATTTTTTTAACACCCCCCACCCCCCAAATTAAAAAAAGAAAGCTGAATATAACAGTCCGATAAATTTAAACTTTTATAACTCGTGATAATGAAATCACAGCGAGCTGAAAATTTGTTTGATTGAACAACGCGATATAATTTTACAGGGGACATTGTCTTTTTATTATTATTATTATTTAACAAAATGGATTTTTTAAGCTTTATTATTTGTTATTAATATTAGGTATTTTATATATACTATAAACTGCCATAGATGATTTTTTGGTTGTTTTCATACGTTTTTTAGAACCTTTAAATTATAATCATTAATTAAATAATTTAAAAAACTGTTCTTATTTTTTCTCCTTCTTACAATTAGATTAATAATAAATGTCTTCAATAATTCAATTGGACACTTATAAGCTATTGTAGGTAAATATTTCTTCAAATCATTCTTCTACATCCTCTCCTTTAATAATTCAGAAATGAGATATATTTATTGAAGCAAAAATATTTAATTTTTCTTATTACTTTTATAATACAAAGTTATAATTTTGTTTTCATAAGTTACTTTACCATTATAAACATTGGGAAAACAATAGTGATTTGGTAATTAGGTGTGCCAGGAAAAATATTTTGTTGTCAGAAAACTCCACCCACCGCTTCATTTTTTAAAAATAATTATTGGTTGCATTTTTAACAGTCTTCTCACCCATTGCAGACGATTTTTGTGAACTAATTTTATTGAAACTGGGCCCATTTCTTTGTAATAAGATGATTATTTTTTATTTCATGTAATAGTGTAAGTATTATTTTAATTAATTTTATTTTCAATTTTTAACTGACAAAACTAAGGTTTTTAGGTGCGTTCGTAATTATATAAATACGTAGCACCTATAGTCGTCGTTCAGTCCGTCCGTCTGCCCGTCTGTCTGTCCGCATATAACAGAGCAAAAACAACCCAACCGAATGGTATGAAATTTTAAATATATGATTATTGCATACTTTTGTCGAGTCATTTCAAATTTTATGGATATCGGATGCATAGTTTAATTACAGGGACTGTCAAAAGTTTTTCTTTACATTGCGGCCAATGGGAAAAATCATTGCAAGTGCATTTTAATGATGTTACAGCCTTCCGAATGGTCTGAAATTTTAAATATATATAATTGTTGCAAAATTTTGTCGAGCCATTTCAAATTTTATGAAAATCGGATGTATAATTTAATTACAGGGACAGTCAAAAAATTTCCGTCACATTACGGCCAATGGGAAAAAAATATTGCAAGTGCATTTTAATGATGTTACAGCCTTCCGAGTGGTCTGAAATTTTAAATATATAACTGTTACAAAATTTTGTCGAGCCATTTGAAATTTTATGAAAGTCGGTGTATAGTTTAATTACAGAGACAGTCAAAAGTTTTGCGTTACATTACGGGGAATGGGAAAAAAATTATTGCAAGTGCATTTTAATGATGTCACAGGCTATGCACTCATGAAGTGCAAAAAAAAAAAAAAATATATACATTCAGTACAATATGGGGTGCAAAAAATAATTATAAAACTAGTTATAGTACGAACGCACCTCATTTGCCACGTTTGACGAGCAATTTCCAACTTGTTTGTATTTGTCGTTTATTTATTGATTTTTAATATTACCATTTTCCTCCCACTTTCCCAGAAAAAAAATTTAATAATTTTTTATTTTAGTTTTATTATTAATTATATTAATAGTTTTAAATTTCGGTGACTTTAAATATAAAATAAATAAACATGTAAAAGATAAATTTCAGTTTATAACTACTATATGATAAATTGAATATAAAATGTATTATGTATTGAGTTTATTTTAAAGTAAAAAAATGTAATGTATATTAATAATGTTATTAATTTAATAAATTAAGGATACATTAAATAAAAAATATATTTAATAAAATATTAATTTAATTTTTATACTAAAATTCCTAACTTTTTTGAGAATTAATTAATAGCAATTGTTAGTAGCAATTATTAATAGCACTTAAAGTTTTTATTCAAAAGTTTTAATTTATAATTTCCAAAAAATAATATAGGAATTTTTTGAAAAATCAGTCAAAAACATAAAGTCTAAGTAATAATTAATTAATTAATTAAACATAATAATAATAATAATAATAATAATAATAATAATAATAATGCAACATTGTACAAATACATAAAAATACCTTTTAACAGTGTTAGGTGATATTATGCAGATTTTAATTTTTTAAGTACAGTTATAATTTACAATTCGCAAAAAGTAAGAAATTATTATTTAATTATAATTAAAGAGCAAAAATAATATTATAAGCTAACTAATAAATGAATAAACAACATGTTTATCTTCAGAACTTTTATCACTTTTATACATCCTAATGAAGTTAATAACGTTATAATAAGCGAAAATTAAAAAAATATATATTTGCATTTACCCTATAAAAACAGTTATATAGTTCATGTAATAGTTTTTAAACAAGCAATTGATAAATTAGTTATCTAAACAATTAATAATTAAAATAATTTTGAATTGATAAATACGTTTAATAAAAACAATTTAATTTTTGAATTGTTTTTTACTTAACAATATAACTATGAGTGTTTTCAACTTGTCGTGCAAGTTAAATTCATGCTGTATCAAATTTATTGCAAACTAACGGCAAACAAGTAATCAAAAATACTGCAAACTTACTGCAAAGTAGTAATCTTTCCATATCACAATATAAGTTTAACCCCTTCGAAGGGGTCAATAGACCTGATCAGGTCTATTGATGCGAAAGCGCCGTCAGAAGGCGCATGCATAGGTTTTATCACCATAAACAAGTTTAGGTAATATTTGTACTTTTCATTTCGAGCATTTTTTGGTATTTAATAAGTATAGCGTTTAGAAAAAACGGTGCCTACCGAATAAAATTTCTGCAATTTCTGCGTATGTGCAGATTCTCATTGTTGTTGAGTCTCTCAACAGAGAGATTTTTTGCTTTCGTCACTTTCGTGAATTAAAGACAGTCTTGCCATCAGTTTCACAACAAACTACTCATGCAAGTGGGTGATGGTATACCTTGCGGGAGATTTGCTGCGAATTTCTCAATTCAAATTTGTCACGGCAAGATAATATCAGAAAAAATCAAACTTTCTGCTAATGTTCATGCTATCTGGGTTACCTCAAAAATTTCCATGGGGAGCGCGGCGGATCGCATGAACGGCTCATGCGATTGACACTTATGTGAAATCATTATCCAATATCTATTACAGCACAAATTCTTAATTCAATGGCAAGAAATTAAACATGAAAATTGCTGTTTTACACTTAACCACTTGGCCCTAACTTTATTGTAGGCAAATGTTATGTAATATGAAAATTGATTTAACCCATTCGCTGCCAAAACTAAGAATTTTCAAATTTTTTGTTGAAGGTCGTTTGCCAGCACAAATTCAGAAAGATAAATTTCGCTTTACTAATACAGCGAAATTTCTGCCAATAAATGAGGCATTTTTTTTTTAATTCTAAAATAGTAGTGACAAAGTAATCAATAAATTAAAGACACTAGTATACTCGTGAATAACAGCGAATGGGTTAATTAAATTTAACTCTTCAGTATGCGCTCAGTTTTTTACATCATAAGTGAATCTTTTTCACTGGTAAATATTAATGTAACTTGAATGTATTATTAGTTGCAGTTATAGAGATTGGCCTTATATTTTGTATCCATGTTTTTTTTTTTTTTTTAAATTAAGAAATTAAATAAGGATATACCTAAATTCTTAAAGTTACTCGAAATACTTCTATCATATATACACAGTCAAGACAAGATTCCAAGGACTGGTAAAAAGCTCCATTTTAGACAGGCTTCCATGTAAAGAAGTGTAATTAATTATACTTCTAAGATACACTACCTCAATAAGATCTATTGTTCGTTTCGCAGGGATTCTGAAACTCTTCCGTTTGAGACAGGATTCCGTTATAGAAAGATTCCGCTTTCACAGGTTTCACTATGCTTCACTAAAGAGGGGTGAAAATCCCTTTTTCAGACAGGTTTTCAGCAAATTTAATTGTATCGCAATTCATATTAAGACCATGTAACGCTTACGTTAAAGACAGGATTCTGTTATAGACAATTACTATTTTGACAAGTTTTATTCTATTCATATGATATAAATAAGTATATTTATATAAATACACAAAACTTTTAAAAATGGAACCTGCCTATAACGGAGTTCTGTCTTAAACACAAATGTTCCATAGTGCTACGGAAAAGAATACTATACAAATACACCAAATAACACGAAAACCTGTGTAAAACGGAATTTTTCACTAATATTTACAATTTCATCTTGACAGGTTTTACTATATATATAGCATGAAGGGAAAATTCTGGACACCCCCCCCCCCCGAAACGAAACCCTGGCTACGCCACTGCATGTCGTCCCGGTTTTTTTAAGCCATTAAAGATGAAAAGTGCCGTGTGGCCACAAAAAAGCGCCGGCTGACTAGAACAAACAGAGCGCAAGTAGAATAACTCTTCTATCTGGATCTTTATTTAGCATAATCAAATGGGGGAAGCCAGGTCATCTACACTTGACATATATATATACATGTATAATATTCTTTTGAATGAATAACATATAGATATCAAGAAAAGCCAAATATGTTTTCTAAATTTCCAAATTTCTTCATTGTGATATATTTATAAAATTTCTTAATTTAAAATGAAATTTTACGTAAAAGTGATTCACTATACATTACTATTTTGAGATTTTATGTTATTTTTTTGTATTTTCATTTTTATTTTTTATTTGTCATATTAAAACATGTAGGCTGCTTTAATTCTAAGTATATAAGTCAAATAAATAACAAAGAAATATTTGAAATACAGAATTAATTTTAAATACGAAAAGAATATTTTATGACAATAGAAATTTTAAAATTTTGATTTATGTTTATTTTGCTCGTAGTTTTTGAATGTAATAAGCATATAAAAGTCTTAAATATATTAAAAAGGATTTGTAATTGTTGCAAACCACTTCACCGTCGACAGGTATGGGGAAAAAGTGCTTTTATCCCCGAGTTATCTCGGGGCAAACGGTGAAGTGGTTCAAAATTAAAAATATTTTTAAACTTGTCATTCGACACCGGTAGAAATAGCGGTAATATTATTGTTACATGTAAAAAGATTAATGCAAACTTTTAAATAGTTTTTCAAAAAATAGTAAATTAAAATAATTATTAAAATAAAATAGAAAGTTCTAGTCTGTTCCGGTGCAGAATTTAAAAAACTATGTGTCTTTATCACAATTACATGTTAAGAACCCCCTTTTTAAAAAATATGTAAAACGCAATACATTTAAAACTGATGCGCCGTTAAATAATAGGATAAAATAAAGATTTGTAAAAATATTTGCAGATTTTTTTCATTATTAATCACATAGTGTGCAAATTATATACAATTGAATATGTGCATTTGGGCATGGGCATTTGCATATGAAAATTAAAGCTCGACTTATAAATATTTTTAAATTGTCTGGACTTTATATTTATGATAGACTAAAATATGAGGAGCTTCTATAAAGAATCCACAGAACTCTCCCTTCCCCCACTCCTGAAAACGATTACTTCTACCATATAAAATTTGCATGGAGTGCTACAATTTGATTGCGAGTTATAAGTGTTTGCGGTTTTCGGGCCCTTATATTCGGTTATACTAAAATTTCAAGGGTTCAGTTAAAAAATCTTATAATGTACCTCCTTTTTTAAAGATTACGTTTACCGTACAAAATATGAGTGTGATTACGATAATTACAGAGAGAGTTATAAATGTTTTAATTTATCAGGACCTTATACTTAAGATACACTAAAATATATAAAAAGTCAACAGAGCCCTCCCCCCCTGCCTTATAAAACGATTATGATTATCATAGGAAATTTGTATGGGCTGCGACAATTTTGATCTGTGTTATAAGTGTTTACGTTTTCGAGTCCTTATATTCAAGTTATATTAAAATTTAGAGAGTTCAGTTAAAAAATTTAATAATGTCCTTCCTTTTATAAAGATTACGTTTACCATACAAAATATGAGTGTTTTGCGATAATTATAGATCGAGTTATAAATGTCTTAATTTATCAGACCCTTATACTTATGATACACTAAAATATAGAAAATGTCAATCCCCCCCCTTGTTTTTTAAAATGATTACCATACGAAATTTGTGTGTGTTTACTAAAATTTTAAGGCCTTTATTTAAAAAAATTCTACAATGTCCCTTATAAAATTGTCACCTATTTCAAGTGCACAAAATTTCAGCTTGCTGGAGAATGGACCGAAATATCTCGGGACCGAAATGTCTTGGGACCGAATTGTCTCGGGACCGAAATGTCTCGGGACCGAATCGTCTCGGGACCGAAATGTCTTGGGACCGAAATGTCTCGGGACCGAAATGTCTTGGGACCGAATTGTCTCGGGACCGAAATGTCTCGGGACCGAAATGTCTCGGGACCGAATTGTCTCGGGACCGAAATGTCTTGGGACCGAAATGTCTCGGGACCGAAATGTCTTGGGACCGAAACGGCGGGACCGAGATGGCGGGACCGAAGTGTCGGGACCGAAACGTCCTGCTTCCAAAAATTCATGTAACAGATACACTTTTGCACCGTAAATAAAAAAGTTTGCAAAGTTACTAAGAATTTTTTAGGAAACTGAGATTCTTTGAACTTTTTATGTAACTGCAACCCGGGTTACAGTTTAAATTTTAGTAAGGTTACTGTAATTTTAGAAGATTCCTTTGTAAAGCTACAGTTTTCTGTACCTTTACAAAAAATAGTTTTGTAGATTTGTATCTTTTTTTGCACAGTGTACAGATAAAATTTTAGTAAGCATACAGATTTCTGTAACTTTAAATGTGTAGAGTTACAGATTTTTTTTTTTTTTTTACAGTGTACTTATCCCTGGTTTATATCCTATACTAGACACCTTTTCTCTCATTTGGAAAATTACAAGTCATATATTTTATTTACCAATTAGAATAATTGTATTAAAATTAATCAAAGAAAAAAATGATACTTTATTTTCAGAGATATTTTGATTTTTTTGATAAAAATTTAAGTTCTAAATATACTTCTGCTAAAATGCATGACAATAAAGTTAGGTGAATGTGTTGATAAACTAAAGATTCTTAACTAAATATGGAAAAACGCTTTATATTTCGTCTGACTAATGGCTGTCGTTTACCACGCATGGAAGCATTTAGATGAAATTGGAATATTTTGAAGACAGGGGAATCAGATAAGTTAAATTGTAGATTTGAAAAATATATAGAATATTTTTAATATAGGACAGAATTTTAAATTTTTGAATTTCGCAGTACATACAGTGAAACACGTTTAATACGAAACTGAGGGGACCAAAAAATTTTTTCGTGTTAAAAGAATTTCGCGGTTAAAGATTCTTAAAAAAGAACAAAACTCACAAATATTTTCGATGTCATCAAATTTTATTTCGATTTCCTGTTAAATTACTAGTATGTTTGCATCCATTAGGATAAAAAGCAAGTAAACAAAATTGGGGGAAAAGATCATATATCTTTTTTTGAAGTGACTTTTTCAAAATTCTAAGATTTAGCTTGTTAGAACAAAATAAGCTAAGCTGTCTCTAAATCTTCGTGCTTAGCAGTTCTCATACGTTTTCTCTCAGGCTTAAACATCCTGCGCTCAAATGTTACCGTAATGGGATCCCAGTTTTTTATTGTTGATAACGTAGAATTGGCAATGCAAAACTCTATGCAGATTTCTGTTTTCGTCCTCCTTTTTCATCAACTGCATTAAGTAGCTTCATCTTCATTCGAAGAGAAATAGCAGTTTGTTTTCGCACCGATTTCTCCGCCATTCTGCTCGTAAAACATAAGCTAATTTACAAAAAATACGAAATTCTCTGATTTTCACCCAAAATTCAGTGGTTTTAACACAAAATTCACCAATTTCAACTTAAACTAAGTAGCTCGAAAGCGAATTTTTTTCGTGTTAAACGATTTTTGTTTCGTGTTAAAAGAACAAAAATGTATTAAATTGTATTGTATACTGTCCGGACCATTATATCATTTCGTGTTAACCGATTTTTCATGTTAAGCTTTTTCGTGTTAAACGTATTTCACTGTATATATATTTGTTGGCGCTTGGTAATGTTTTTTTAATGGTTATATATATATATATGTATATATATATATATATATATATATATATATATATATTCTATAATTCTCTATGTATAAGGATTTGTTTGGTTTTGCTGTTTAAACAGTTATTTACATTCAAAAGCTTGCAAATTTTTATCTTGCGATAGATGTTTAATATAATTATTAATAGATGGCAGCACTAAAATTGTATCTTTCAGTTTTCTCTATTTTTTAATTTTTCTAGCTCCATTTCAGTTATAATTTATACACCAGGGTGTATTTTTAGCTAAATTTTGACGATATTGTTAAACTGTTATCTATTAATTTAATAGTGCATTTTAAATAATTTAATTAATATCTATTTATTTTATATTAGATTAAATTTGTTTTACAAGGTATTTCAAATTTTATTTCAAAATGTATTAACTGCATCCTTTGGTATCATTTACTGTGATTTCTTAACTGTTTTATTCACCTTAATCTTTTTGATATACTGGAAGACATGTGCACATGGATTTTTGTAAAATACTGAAATATTAATAGGTATGGTGTTTATTATTTCTATTTTATATCCTATAAATATTTAAATACGTTTTATTGATTCTTCCATTTCATATTATTTGTTTCTATTCTGCTTTCATTTTTAATCAATTCACTTGATTTTAGTGGTTGTTCGGGCACAGGGGAAAATTAATTTTAGCTTTAGCTTATTTTTCCCACAGAAAACAACCATTTTGCTTATATCATTGAATTCTGTGCCCTCGATAACGTAATTCAATGTATAAGCTTTTCAATTTTTGTCGGTGTCCACTTTTTTCTTTTTTCTTCCATAATAATTCTTATAATATTTTTTTTTTTAATACTTACAGCTTTAATTCATAATAATTGACGGTGGCAGGTTATGTTTAATTAATGGTAATATATATATATATATATATATATATATTACGTAACAAATAAATGGGTTAAGTCGAACAATCAGGTTGTGCTTTTTACGACATATTAAGACTAGCTTAGTACTATATTTTAATCAGCCATTGGTGAGGTTGTATAGCAGTCGTACCACTTAATGCTCGCTATTGGAGGTGCCAACACTGTGGAAATTTAGCAGCTGTGGACCGATAGAATACTTCAGTTGACTTATTCAATCGCTATAGTTTTCCTGCAAGGTTTAAGTTAACGCCCACTACCTCCATTTTTTTAATAATTTTAGTTTCAGTAGATTCGAAAATAGAAGAGGGGGGGGGGGGCATATTTTTGTGCCACATCATCGACGATATCTCTGAAAATATAATATCTAAAATTAAGAAAAAATGATTTTTGATTTCAGCGTTACGAAAGCTTTCGCAGAATACCCCACACGATGTACAAAGAAAATATTTTTTTTTCAAGTAACTTAATTAGCCCCTCTACATTGTTTCTAAATGTATTTTGGAATGTTTAATAATCTATAAATATGTGGGTTAATAATAATTATTACTTCCCCCAATTTGAACTTTCCACGTTCCATAGTTTGCGAGTAAAATGACTGTGACAGACAGACAGATACAGGACTGATCTCTTATAATGGTTCTGTTTTTACTTTTTAAGTACGGAACACTAAAAATGAACAACAACAACAAAAATAAATGCATCAGAAAGTAGGCAGTTTGCATTTGAGAAAAGCCCTAATACAACCATGAATCTCTGGTCAAATCATTTTTTTTTTCGTGTTTCCCCTTCTTTCATATGCCAGTAAAATATGCTGCCCACGCATTGTTGTGAATTAAAAGAGCTTTTTAAATACGGTGCATCATCAATGATCCCGACTGATGAAGAATGGATAATGCTTGAAAAATCGATGTTCTTCATAATCGATTAATACGTAATGTAGAATGCAATTATTTAATTTTTTGTTGCTAAGCAGATTTTACTGATATGTCTCAAAATGGAAGCCGAAATCAATTTTAAAAACAAGTAAAAAAGTTTATTCTGATATCAAAACTTTTATTGCGCATTCATGGCTGGTTATATTTTCGAGACATGTACATCAAAATTTTCAAGAAAATTCAAATTTTCAGTGCATGCATATATGATAATGAAATCATGTTATTACTATCTATGTGAAGTTAAGATAACAATCTGCAAGATAATATCTGCATTAACATTATAGTTACTAATTGAGAAATAAAATTTCTGTTTATAAAAAAGGATAGTCACAAAATTTTGAAATATACGAAATACATCCTTTTGAAAAGAAAGAAAATTCGAAATAACATCAACCAATTTCAGTCATATATATATCGAGGAACGTATGTCAAGCACAGTAGAGATTTTTATATGAAATAAATTGAAATCTCGTTAAGGTAAACAGCAACTAGAAAATTTCACGCGACTAGATTTTTTTTTTCATTACAGGAATTTGGATTTAAAATTTATGTCCATTTTATTTTTATTTTAAAACAAACTGATGAAAAATCGCTCGCAATTTAATTTATTTTTTTAAAAAAGGCATTTGTTTCAATGAATTATCCTTCATCTTTTTTTTCCTTGCTTGTACTAGTTGAAGGATAGTTATAATAAAAGCTTATCTTTAAGATATTTTTTTTACTTGTAATTTATTCTACAAAATACTACAAAAAAGATGAGATGAGTTTTAACGGGTGGTGCAGAATATTATAACAAACAACTTTTTTACAGGAAAAACAGTGTCGGAATTCATCTATTCCCTCTAAAATGGAGGGTATCTAAACAAACTCAGTTTTTGTTTAACTTCAGAACAGTGAAGATAGATACATTTCATGCAGTTATTCTGGACATTTTTAATATTTATCGTAAAGTGTTCCGAATTACAGAAAAACGCCTTATCCAGAATATCTCAGGTCTCAAGCATTATGGATAACAGACCTTTTTTCTGTACCTTTAAAAAAATTAATTTGTGAGAGATTTTTCATCAGTTTGTTTTAAAAGAAAAATAAAATGGACATAAATTTTAAATCCAGATTCCTGGAATGAAAAAAAAAATTGATCCTCTTCCGCTTGAGGATTGAATCCACATTCATTCACACATGAGTGGAACTGAAAGATGGACATTTACCAACCACCGAACATACCTAACATTAGAAACATACCTAACTACACACATCCCTGAAATTGTCTGTCCGAACTAGGGTTGGTCCCGACTTGTTCGGATAATCGGCGCTTTACTGTACTGTTTTTACAGAATAGTGCATTGTTACCATAAATATGGCACACGACCAAAAATTAGATCGATTGTGGCACAGGAAGTGTGTTAAAATTGGATTGCAAGATTAGAGCCAAACGGATACACAAGGCAAGTTAAATAAAAACTTGTAAAAACAAAAGTTTTATTCAACGAAAGCACAGAGCATTTCACTGAAAAAATAGCTTGAAATCATTCGGATAATCATGTTGAAACTGATATTTGATTTCACTTTAAAACAGTTTTTTTTGTGTGATGATAGGTTCAAATATTTTTAAGATTATATATATTTACAAAATTTTTGCTGCTATGAAATTTTCGATCAAACTAAACAAAACTGAATCTCAAATAACATTACCAGAAATCATGATTCCTTTATATTACTGTGTCAAAAATCATCACACGTCGGAAACTGCTACATTTATTTCTACTTCAAAACATATATATATATATATAAATTTGAAAACATTCTTTATTGATAAAATTCGATGAAGCAAATTCCAGCTTATATAAAAAGAATTCGACTCGAAACAAAAGACGTTGTAGATTTGTTTGATATTAGATATACATTTTTTTGTAAACCTTTTTATTTGTTTAGTTTTTTTTTTCTTTTGCTGTTGTTGTAAAGCACCTTCTTTCACTTTTATGTATTAATGTTTGTGTACTTTAACTTGATTAAATGCTGCGTACTAAAATATATTTTTACCTTTGGTTAAAAAGAGTGTTTTTTTCCTATAAGTAATATTATTTACTAGTTTAATAAGCACCTTTTAGATTAATTTATATCTAAAGGCTTGTTTTATGTACTTTTTTCCGTATACGGCCAAGGTATTTTTTTTTTTAAAGATTGGCGCAATTGGGACTTCAGAAATTAGGATTTGTTGCCGCATAATATAAACAGCTATGAAAACAAAGCCGATGAACTTTTATGCTTGTATATATACGTATTTACATGGGTCGATCCAGACAAAATGTGGGGCCTATTTAACGCCCTTTCACAAAAATCTATTTAATAAAATAGGCCCCTTCACAAAAATAAATTTAATAAAATGGGCCCCTTGACAAAAATGAACTTAATAAAACAGGCCCTTTCACAAAATTTCTTTTAATAAAATAGGCCCCCTACGTAACATTCTTTTTCATAAAAACTGTTTTAAAATGAGTAATTTGTAAATAAAACCAGGTCACGAAAAACAAAAACTTTAGCAAGAGGATTTAAAGAATGTTTTTATTCATAAATTCTTGGTTCGAATTTGAGTCACTGGATTTCAACTTTCGTTACAAATATGTTGTAGGAGAAACAAAAACGTTGAGGGAAAACCTTTTGTAGGAGAAGAAATCGTAAACACGTCTATAATTTATGAAAAAAATAAAAAATATGCAAACGTTTTTGATGTGAAAGAAGACAATCTTAGAAAGATTTTTATTTTGGGGAAAAGCTAGTAAAAGAAAACATTAGAAATGGCACAAAGAAAATTTCCGAAGAGTTGAACAGTCCTGTACTACATTACAAAAGAATATTGTTTTTTCATAGTAAAATTTTTTTCAGGGCTGCTCTTCATTTATTCAGTAAAAGATGTAGGATTATTTATTCAAATTCAAACGTGGATTTCTTATTCATAATATTTACATGAATGATTATGTCTAACAAAATTTCAACACACTTATCTTGTTTAGTGTGACATTAAACACAATGAAAACTTTAAGAAATCCACAGAGTAATAACCTAAAATATTTCGGATCATAACATTTTAAGCTGATGTCTCATTTCACCCTAAAATCGTTTCTTATGGAATGAAAGGTTGAAGTAGTTTTATATTTACAAATATTTTGTTGAAATAAAGTTTCTATCATACTAAACATGACGCTGAATCTCGAATAATATCACAAAAAATCGCAGTTCCTTTGTCTTACTTTGTCTAAAATCATCACATTTCGAAAATTGTTATATTTATTTCTACTTCAAAATATATGTATTTGATAACATTCTTCATTGATAAAATTTGATAAAGCAAATTCCACCTTATATTAAAAGAAGAGAGCTGTTAAAGAATTGATTGACATTTGATCTACGTTTTTATTTATTTTATTTATTTGTTTTCTGTTTTACAGAAACATATTTTATTTTATATATTTACATATGGTTTGTATACTTTAACTTGAGCAAATTCTTATTTATAAAATGTATTTATAACTAAATAAAGGTTTCTTTTTCTTTTTCATAAAAAATATTACTTAATGATTTTTATAAGTCTTATAAAAATAATTCAACTCCAAATAAAAGTCATTAACCCCTTCGGGATGAGCATCTTTTACAGAATTTTTAATCTTTAATCATCGGTTTTAGAAAACAGAAAATTTTGCCTAATCGAATCGGGATAATTCTCTGATTAAATAAGGTAGAAGTTTACAATAAAAAATTACTGGTGAGAATAATCACCGATTCTGAGCACCTTACGCTGCGCAAATACCGGTCGCTCGTCCCCAAGGGTGTTTTGTTTGACATTAAATATATTTTTTTCATATATTTTATTTATATATTTTTAGCTTAATAAAAGCCGCTATATTTTATTTTACATTTTTACATATGTTTGTATTCTTCACCTATGTAAATTCTTCATTATAAAATGTGTTTATGCTTTTGACAAAGTAATTTTTTTTTCATGGATAATATTATTTAATAGTTTTAATAAGTCTCATATTCAAAGAATTCTACTCGAAACACATGGCTTTAAAGATTTGTTTGATATTAGATTTACTTTTTTTATAGCAAGAAATTTTCTTTTATATATTTACATACGTTTGTATACTTTAAGACCGGGAAAGCCCTATCTCCGCCATGTGAAATTCACCAACTTTATGTACTTTTTCTCAGAAATGGTGAAAGAGAGAGGTTTACATTTTTTAGAGTAGTTAGAATAACATGATTTGCGTATTGTAACACACCGTTTTCTTTCTAAGTGAAACTCAAAGTTAATTGTTAATTATTTATTGAAAGTCCTTTTTAAATTAGCATTTTTGGTAACATTTTACTGCCTAAAATAAATAATTATCAACAAAACATTAAATCCCTGTGTTAAAGTATGCAATATAACATAATATAAGGAGTTAAAAAAAATTGAGCTCAAAAGTTTGATAGATTTTGAAAAAATGAAAAATCCAAGTTTTGAGAAAAAGTCAATTAAAGATTTAAATGGCCATTAAGCTGTAAAGTACTCTTAGAAAGAATGAAAAATTTCAACACTTATTTTTTATCTACTAGGGGGCTCGGCCCCTACGAGCTACGCTCGCCAACCCCCGTCCAGACACCGCAGACTCTAAATGCACGCTAATTTGATCTGTTTTAAAGATATTTCGAAAGATTGAATTATAATTTAAAAAAGTCCTTCCGGCCAGTGCCGGGAGGAAGAGGTAGCTTTCATAATCCTTATTTTTAAAAAGCCAACTTATATCATGCAAACACACGAAGCTCAATTTAGTGGAAACCGAATATAGGAGATTCAATACTAATTTTTATCAATATAATGAATGAGAATTTCGCGAAATTAGTCAGCTTTATCCAAGCAGCTTTTCTTTAAAGTAACTTATATTTGGCTGCCAAATTCGGCAATTTCTTAAAGTGCCTGTCATTTTAAGACAACATGGTGGATGAGGCTAAGCAGTGAACTTGGTCGAGACCTTAGTAATTGCTGTGCACATGCTCACTCACATCGGAATCGGTTAATATATAGGAGTGCTGTCGCATGCAAAAAATCAGATTTTTCAAAATGTCACCCACAATAGAAATTGAAACTGCTATATCTGAGACATTTTTTAAGGTAAAGACAAACAAAAAATGCTCCTGAATCCTTATATCAAGATCAAATACTTAAGAAAGAAACCTTTTTCAATTTCTAATTTTTTTGCACCTCACTTTAAATATATATATTTTTTTTAATTTAATGGCCGCCATTTTGAAACAAGATGGCTGATGAATCTGGCCAGCGAACTTGGTCGAGGTGTTGATGTGTACTATCCACATGCCTTCTTACATCGAAATATGCGAATACGTGTGTTATCGCGTGACAAATACAAGATCGTTTCAAAATATTAGCCATGCTAGAAATTCAAAGTGCTATAAATCAACCATTTTTTAAGATATCAACAAAAGAACAAATTTTCAGAAACAAAAACTGCTCCGGAATCTTTGTATCAAGGCCAAACACATAAAAAAAATCTTTTTCATTTTCCAATATTTAATACCTCATTTTGAATTTTAAATTTAATTTTTTTTAAATGGCAACCCTTTTGAAACAAGATGGCGAATGAAGCTGGCCAACGAACTCGGTCGAGACATTGGTATGTACTATGTACAGACCAAGTTACATCCAAATAGGTTCATAAATACGCCTGTTATCGCGTGACAAAAATCAGGTCGTTTTAAAATGTCAGCCACAAGAGAAATTCAAAATGCTATTACTCAACCATTTTTTTTAGATATAGACGAAAGAAAAACTGTTCCGGAATCTTTGTATTAAGGTCAAACACATACAAAAAAAAATCATTTTCATTTTCCAATTTTTTGGTATCTCATTTAATTTTTTTTATTTTTTAATTTTTTTAAATGGCCGCCATTTTGAAACAAGATGGCGGATGAAGCTGGCCAACGAACTCGGTCGAGATATTTGTATGTACTATGTACACACCAAGGTACATCCAAGTCGGTTCATAAATACGCCTGTTATTACGTGAGAAAAATCAGGACGTTTCAAAATGTCAGCCACGCTAGAAATTCAAAATGCTATAACTCAGCCATTTCTTAAGATATAGATGAAACAAAAACTGCTCTCGAATCTCTTTATCGAGGTCAAACACATAAGAAGAAAATATTTTTTCAATTTTCAATTTTTGGTACCACATTTCAAATTTAAATTTTCCTTAAAAATTTAAATGGCCGCCATTTTTAAACGAGATGGCGGGTGAAGCTGGCCAACAAACCCGGTCGAGACATTGGTATGTAATATGTATAAACGAAGTTACATCCAAATCGGTTCATAAATACGCCTTTTATCGCGTGACAAATTTCAGGACGTTTCAAAATGTCAGCCACGCTAGAAATTCGAAATGCTATAACTCAGCCATTTTTTAAGATATAGACGAAACAAAAACTGCTCCGAAATCTTTGTTTAAAGGTCAAATGCATAAGAAAAAAATAATTTTCCATTTTCAAATTTTTGGTACCACATTTCAAATTTTAAATTTTTAAAAAATTTTTAAATGGCCGCCATTTTGAAACAAAATGGCGCATGAAGCTGGCCAACGAACTCGGTCGAGAGATTGGTATGTACTATGTACACACCGAATTACATCCAAATCGGTTCACAAATACGACTTTTATCGCGTGACAAAATTCAGGACGTTTCAAAATGTCAGTCACGCTAGAAATTCAAAATACTATAACTCAGCCATTTTTTAAGATATAGACGAAACAAAAACTGCTCCGGAATCTTTGTATAAACGTCAAATACATAAGAAAAAAATATTTTTCCATTTTTAATTTTTTGGTACCACATTTCATTTTTTAAATTTTTTTAAAAATTTTAAATGGCCGCAGTTTTGAAACAAAACGGCGGATGAAGCTGGCCAACGAACTCGGTCGAGACATTGGTATGTACTATGTACACACCGAATTACATCGAAATCGGTTCATAATTACGGGAGTTACAGTGTGACATATGTCAGATATATATATATATATATATATATATATATATATATATATATATATATCAATTTTGAACGGAGGGTGGTTTCGAGGTCTGGGGGTCATGATCGATGAAAATATACCAAAATTTTTTGAAATCGCTTTCCTGCGAACGGCTGCAATAGGTAGCTTTTTTGTAAAGAAAGCTACCTAAAACAGTGGCGATCTCCCTATAAACGAATTTCTATTCATTTCTCTTTGATTGGGGAATTTTAACGCCAAATCCGCTGCGGTACTACTTGATTATCCTGTCGACCAATTTCGCCAAATTTATAAATCGCCAAACCACTCGCCAAATTATACAAATTGATATAATTTTTATTTTAAATAACGAAAGAACAAATAAATTCGTACAACATTAATAAAAACACAAATAAAACGTCGAAATAAAAATAACTTGATGACGTATACAGCTGTAACAACATTTCGAAATAAGCTAATATAAAAGGAATTAAGTAAAGAGAGTCTTTGTCTCCTGGTATTTTTTAACAAAGCGAAAAGAAAGTTCTTTTAAATGAGACACTTTAAATTAATTCTCAAAATATCAAATAAATGTCTAGCGCAATTTCTAAATTTAAACTTTTTTGCAATATTATTTTGTGTTCATTTTATGTAATAACTATAATGTGACGTAAATATGACGTAATTTCTCCTAAGACTTCTAACGCATGTTAATGAATTTATTATTTTACAATATCCTTTCTCCTATCAAATTCACGTGTATACTTTTTATGACGTAATTTTTAATAAGTTCCTGCTTTTTATACGTAATTATTTAATACTAATTTGAAAGTTTTTTTACTGTTTATAATAGTCACGTGTAAATAAATTTTTAATTTGAAGCAAACATTATTGCTTGCGCTTTTTATACAGATGGCAACATTTTAAATTAGTACAATTTTCTGAAATCTGTAAAAAATATCTCTAGAAATGCTGAAAATTTGAATTTAAAACAGAAATAAAACCTGAAAAAGTGAGTCAAAATAAAAAAATTAATGCAATCTGCACTCCGGCAAATTCTAACGCATAAAATGATCTAAAAATGATTACACTGCCCTGTATAGTTTTTGCTGCTATAAAACTTTTTTAGTGGAACGATTTTGTCCAACTTTAGCATTAAATAACTCTTAAAATAATTCTTCGATTTGAAAACTGTCTGCATCAGCGTGTTTATCAAACATTTCTGTATAAAACCACCGATTTTCATGTTTTTGTATGCATTATTTTTGTTAATATTAACGAAGAAAAGCCTCCGGTCACAAAAAAATCAAAACCGGCGGCGGCGGCGGTGACAGCGGGAGTTACTTTTTTTTAGAATAGAGAGATACTTTCTTATTATAAAGAGGAAAAAATTGTTTATTTGTCGGAGATAAGCTCTGGAACTACCGAACCGATTCCAAAAGTAATGGTATCAAAATGATGGTGTTAGTCCAACTTAGAACATAGGCTATATCTTATGTTGGTGCCACTACCCCAAAGGGGGTGTAGGAGCAAAAAACGTTCTATAAATGCGATTTTAGCGTTACTGAAGGGCTTAGAAATATGAAATTTTGAATATTAGTTACTTATAAGATATAACTGATGTCTAAGAAAAGTTCTTAAACAATTCGAAATTTAAAAGGGTTAAAAATGCACAAAAAGTGTTCTAAAAAACGTTCTAAATGGTAGTTTCTACACAATCTCAGGAAATACCAAACCGATTTAAAAAGTATTGGTGCCAAAATGACGGTGACAACGCTTGCTCCAAGATAGGCTATGTTTTATGTCGGTGTCACTACCCCAAAGGGGGTGTAGGAGCAAAAAACGTTCTAAAAATGTGAATTTGGCGTTACTGAAGGGCCTAGAAATATGAAATTTTGAATATTAGTTACTTATAAGATATAAATGATATCTAAGAACAGTTCTTAAACAATTCGAAATTTAAAAGGTGTGAAAATGCACAAAAAGCGTTCTAAAACACGTTCTAAATGGTAGTTTCTACACAATCTCAGAAAATATAAACCGATTTAAAAAATATTGATGTCAAAATGATGGTGACAACGCTTGCTCCAAGATAGGCTATGTTTTATGTCGGTGTCACTACCCCAAAGGGGGTGCAGGAGCAAAAAACGTTCTAAAAATGCGATTTATGTGTTACTGAAGGGCCTACAAATATGAAATTTGAAATATTAGCTACTTATTAGATATAAAGGATTTCTAAGAACAGTTCTTAAGCAATTCGAAATTTGAAAGGGGTGAAAATGCACAAAAAGCGTTCTAAAAAACGTTCTAAATGGTAGTTTCTACACAATCTCAGAAAATATAAACCGATTTAAAAAATATTGATGTCAAAATGACGGTGACAACGCTTGCTCCAAGATAGGCTATGTTTTATGTCGGTGTCACAACCCCAAAGGGGGTGCAGGAGCAAAAAACGTTCTAAAAATGCGATTTATGTGTTACTGAAGGGCCTAGAAATATGAAATTTGAAATATTAGCTACTTATTAGATACAAAGAATTTCTAAGAACAGTTCTTAAGCAATTCGAAATTTGAAAGGGGTGAAAATGCGCGAAAATCGTTCTAAAAAACGTTCTAAATTGTGGTTTCTACACAATCTCAGGAAATACCAAACCAATTTAAAAAATAATGGTGTCAAAATAAGGGTGTCCAAATGACGGTGACAACCCTTGCTCCAACATAAGCTATGTTTTATGTCGGTGCTACTACCCCAAAGGGGGTGCAGGAGCAAAAAACGGTCTAAAAATCCAATTTTTGCGTTACCGAAGGGCCTAGAAATATGAAATTTGAAATATTAGCTACTTATTAGATATAAAGGTTCTCTAAGAACAGTTCTTAAACAATTCGAAATTTAAAAGGAGTGAAAATGCGCGAAAAGCGTTCTAAAAAACGTTCTAATGGTGGTTTCTACACAATCTCAGGAAATATTAAACCGATCTAAAAAATAATGGCGTCAAAATGATGGTGAAAACCCTTGCTCCAACATAGGCGATGTTTTATGTCGGTGCCACTACACCAAAGGGGGTGCAGGAGCAAAAAACGTTCTAAATTGCGGCTTTTGCGTTACGGAAGGGCCTAGAATCGTGAAATTTGGAATGGTAGTTAGTTATAAGATAGCAATGATCTCTAAGGACATTTCCTAAAAAAATCGAAATTTAAAAGGGGGTTAAAATGCGCAAAAAGTGCTATAAAAACTTTCTAAATTGAGATTTCTGTGCAATCTCAGGAAGTACTGAACCGATTTCAAATATAATGGTGTAAAAATGATGGTGACAGATCTTGCTCCATGATAGGCTATATTTTATATCTGTTTCCACTACCCCACAGGAGATGCAGGAGCAAAATGTGCGAAAAGTGTTCTAAAAACGTTCTAAATGCCGATTTGTCGGTAATATCTCAGGAAGAATGAATCTGATTTCAAACGTAATGATAGGAAATTGATGCTGACAGCCTCTTCTCTAACATAGACACTGTTTTAAGTTGGTATCACTATCACCTAGACGTTGCAGGAGCAAAAAAAGCGTTCTAAATTTCGATTTTTGTGATCGGTAGGGGCTAGCAACTTAAAATTAGGCAAGGTACATATTTATTAGCTATAAATGATCTTTAAGAACAGTTTCGAAAAAATTGGAAATTTAAAAAGCGGTGAAAATGCGCGAAAAGCGTCCTAAAAACGTTCTAAATTGCGATTTCTACTCAATCTAAGGAAATACCAAAGCTATTTCAAAAGTAATGGTTGCAAATCAATGGTGACAGTCCCTGCTATAGGTTATATTTTGTGTTGCTGTCACTACCATCTAAGGGTTGCAAAAGCAAAATCAGTTCTAATTTGCGTTTTTTTTGGATAACTGAGGGGTTTAACACTTTGAAGTATGGCATGTTATTTACTTACAAGATGCAACTGCTTTCTATGAACTGTTGAAAGAAAATTTCAAATTTAAAAAGATGAAGTGGGCGAAAAGCGTTTTAAGTTACAATTTTTATGTAATCTTATCAAATACCAAACCGATTAAAAAAATAATGATAACAAATTGTTGGTGATAGAACCTGCTCAAACATAAGCTATATTTTATGTCTGTGCCACTACCACCAGAGGGTTGCAGTAGCTAAAAACTTTCTAAATTGCGATTTCTGTGATACTGAAAAGGCTAGAAATTTTAAATATGGCATGGTAGTTACTTATAAAATATAAATGCCTTCGAAGGACTGTCGAAGGACTGTCGAAAATAAATTTCAATTAAAAAGGGGTGAAGTGAAGGGGAGGTGCGTAAAGTATTCTAAAAGAGTCATAAATTACGATTTCTATGGAATCTCAGGGAATATAAACCGATTATAAAAGTAATAGTTGCGAATCAATGGTAACAGTCTCTGATCCTACACAGGCTATATTTTAGGCCGATGATTCTACTACCTGGGATTCACAGGAACAACAAACGCTCTAAAAAAGGTCTTTAAAAGCTTTCTAAATTACGTTTCTGTGGAATATTAGGAAAAAACAAACCGATTTCAAAATTAATGTTGGCAAATTAATGGTGACAGTTCCTATTTCAACATAGCCCTTTATGTTGAGAGAGTTGGTAGGACTTGGAATTTGACATGATTGTTAATTTTAAGATGTAAGAAGATGGTTTCTAAAAAAAAAATCAAAACTTCAAATGAATACTGAAATGAGCGTATTAATTGAGCATAAAAGTTTCAAAATATTTTCTAAATTATTATTTATTTAGTTTTATTTCGTTTTATTAATTTAAGTCTCATTTCTGCCTTATGCAGTGTAACAATGATGTTTAATCAAACTGTGTTTTAAATAGTAATTTTTTTAATTATTCCTAAAAGTAATAAGTACCTTTTAATAAAATAAAATATTACCTTTTAATAAAATAAAATATTACCTTTTAATAAAATAAAATATTACCTTTTAATAAAATAAAAATTTAGTTAGTACCTTTTAATAAAAATTAAACATATAAATATCACTTGGCATATTTCAAATATTACGCGAGCAAAGCCGCGGGGTTTGCTAGTATATATATAAACATGTGTGACCCATCGTTGGAAAGGTAAAAGTTTAAACTATTTAATGATATGAAAAAGTAAAAATTGAATTTTTGGTTGAATTTTGCTTTTCCGGTCCCCTTAACTTAAACAAATGTTGTTTTAAAATGTATTTATATTTTCGAATAAATAAAGATTTTTTTTTTTTAAATAATATTACTTGCAAATTTTAACAAGTCTTATATTAAAAGAATTCGTCTCGAAACATAAGTCATTAAAGAAATGTTTGATATGAGACCCACTTTTTACTTTCTTCTATCTTTACAAGAAGAAAGTATTGGATTCATGAAAATTTTCTAATTCCGGCTTTCGACGGATTTATGCGTTTTAGGGGTCAGAGAACCCGAAAAACATGTTTTTACAAAATGTCTGTCTGTGAGTCTGTCTGTGTGTGATACAAATTTTGTGCGCACTCTATCTCAAGAACTAATGAACGGAATTTAATAAAAATTTATATTAAGTTAGTCCCTGATATAAATTGGCGCTGATTAGTTTTTGGTGTAAATCGCTCAACAGGTGGCGCTGCTATGCAGCATTTTTTCCGATTTCCACAAGAGCTCAATCTCCGGAACTAATAGACGGATTTTCACCAAACTTCAGATTCAGTTAGTCTTTGACAGGAATTGACGTTTTATACATTTTGGTGTAAATCGCTCAACAGGTGGTGCTGCTATGCTGCATTTTTGTGATTCCCGCAATAGCCCTATATCAAGAACTAATGCTTGGATTTTCAACAAACTTCAGATTCAGGTACACTCTGATATGAATTACTGCTGTTTATGTTTTGGTGCAAATCGTTCAACAGGTGGCGCTGCTATGCTGCATTTTTCTGAATTCCCACTGTAGCTCTATCTCGGTAACTAATGCACGAATTTTCATCAAACTTCAGATTCAGGTATACATTGATATCAATTAGTGCTGTTTATGTTTTGGTGGAAATCGCTCAATAGGTGGCGCTGCTATGCTACATTTTTCAGAATTACCGCTATAGCTCTATCTCAAGAACTAATGCACGAATTTTCATCAAACTTCAGATTTAGATATACTTTGATATGAATTGTTGTTAAATTGATGTAATTTCTTGTATTATTTAAATGATTTAATTCACGTGATTTATAAAGACTAAAGTTTTGTGACGGCCGCAACATACTAGTTTTAAATTGGTTTTATTTATCTATTTCCGGTTTTATAGAAAGATACTTTATTTTATAAACTTAAAAGGGTTTATATACTTTAACTTGAACAAATTCTTCGTTATAAAATATCGACTAAATAAAGGTTTATTTATTTTTTAGGTGCGTTCGTAATTATATAAATACGAAGCACCTATGGTCGTCGTTCAGTCCGTTTGTCTGTGCGTCTGTCTGTCCGTCCGTCCGTCCGCATTTAACAGAGCAAAAACTACCCAACTGAATGATCTGAAATTTTAAATATATAATTGTTGTAAAATTTTGTCGGGCCATTTCAAATTTTATGAAAATCGGATGCATAGTTTAATGACAGGGACAGTCAAAAGTTTTCCGTTACATTACGGTCAATAGGAAAAAATTATTGCAAGTGCATTTTAATGATGTTACAGCCTTCCAAATGGTCTGAAATTTTAAATATATAATTGTTACAAAATTTTGTCGAGTCATTTCAAATTTTATGAAAATCGGATGTATAATTTATTTACAGATAAAGTCAAGTACAGTTTGCCGTTACATTACGGCCAATGGGAAAAAAATATTGTAAGTGCCTTTTATTGATGTTACAGCCTTCCGATTGGCCTGAAAATTTAAATATATAATTTCTGCAAAATTTTGTCGAGTCATTTCAAATTTTATGAAAATCGGATGCATAGTTTAATGACAGGGACAGTCAAAAGTTTTCCGTTACATTACGGCCAATAGGAAAAATAATTATTGCAAGTGCGTTTTAATGATGTTACAGACTATGCACGTATGAAGTGCAAAAAAATATGCATTCAGTACAATATAGGGTGCAAAAAATGTTTATAAAACTAGTTATAGTACGAACGCACCTCATTTGCCACGTTTGACGAGCAATTTCCAACTTGTTTCATAAATAATATTACTTAATAGTTTATATAAGTCTTATATTTAAAGAATTCGACCCGGAAAAAAGTTTGTAAAGATTTGCTTCATCTACTTTATTTTTATAGGGTTTATTTATTTATTTTTTATTTTATAGCAAGATATTTTCTTTTATGTATTTACATGCATTTGCAGACTTTAACTTGAACAAATGTTTTGTCCTAAAATGTATTTATATTTCGACTACATAAAGGTTTCTTTTTCTTTTTCATAAATAATATTACTTAAAATTTTTAATATATTAAAAGAATTCGTCTCGAAACATAAGTTGTTAAATAAAAGGTTTGACATTAGAACTACTTTTTTTTTTCATTGGTTTTATTTTTTTATTTACGGTTTTATAGCAAGGTATTATATTTTACATATTTACCTATGTTGTATCCTTGAGCAAATTCTTCGTTATAAAATGTATTTATAGCTTTTACTAAATAAAGGTTTATTTTTATTTTTCCTAAATATTACTTAATAGCTTTAGTCTTATATTTAAAAAAAAAAAAAAAAAAAAAAAAAAAAAAAAAAAAAAAAAAGCTCGAAACAAAAAGCTTTAAAGATTTGTTTAAAATTAAATCTACATTTTTTTAGGTTTTATTTATTTATTTTTGATTTTATAGCAAGGTTTTTTTTTTTTATGCATTTACATACGTTTGTATTCTTTAACTTGAAAAATGTTTCAAATGAAAATGTATTTATACATAAAAAAAAAACTAGTTCAGAACGCTAAAATGCATCTTAATAATAAAATATAAAAATACACAAATGATTCACTACCTAAGAGATGATAATACAGTTTAAAATGATTTTTAAAAATTGAGTACTTTCGGCTATGTACCTAGCTTTCATCGGGTTTTCAGATTTGAACTGGCGCCACGGATACTACGTGTCCATATCTGATTCACAAAAGCCTCGTTTCGAAACCGTTTATCCTAAATATAGGATTTTTGTTCTTTTTTATAAATATTATTACTTAAACTTTTAATATGCATTTTTAAAATTAGCTTACATCTAAAGTAGGGATCCTTAATCTCAGACGCGGGTCATCAATCTAACGTTATTTCGCAAGAGAAACATTTGCTTTATTTAATAACAGAAACTTTGCCATTAGATAAGGCGATGATTACTTTTCGAAATTTATGGTGACAAACGACTTTCAGGCAAAATGGTTGATCACAACTAATGTAAAGGGTGTTTTAAAAAAGTAAGGTTAAATTTAATGGATAGCAGAGTACCACAAACAATCTTGATATAGGAAACAACGGTCGCGATATAGTATTTATTTAGTCAAAGATAGAGGGGGAGGGGGTGTTTCTACTCCAAGCCGAGTACTTATATTTTGTTCATAACGACAACAATAAAAATGATATTTTTACGAACTTTGAAAGAGCTTGCTTTGTTCGTAATGTGATGATATCATAACAACATGCGTAATAATAACTTATAAACAGATTAAGTCAAATAATGCTATAAAAAGTGATAAAATATCTTTATTTAGATTGACGAACGTTTCATCGTACAAACGGCGACATTTTCAAAATCACTCATGATACAAATGTAAATAAGTGCGAGTAGTAAGTCAAAATTACGTCTATTACTAATCATATCATAATATTAAAATATTTATTTGCTTAAAAGACGTTATAAAAACACATTAAAAGTAAATTAAAAATCTATATTTACATGTTTCAACTCATTTTCTGAGTCGTCGTCAGAATGTATAATAGAAAATTACAAATGCATATGAAAAATGGAAAAAATCATAAAAAATAAACAAGTAATCATGTAACGCGCCCTACATTTTCCCGATTGCTCGTGTTCCCTCTATGTCGCGATGCCGTAATTTGTCCAACCATTCAACCCATAAATTCGGGATACGAAAAGATAATGTATCGTTACAAACTCCTGAACCTCATAAATAAATTTCAATGGACTCTCTTATGAATAATTGTAAATAAAAGTTAGACCTGTAGATTATTTTACTCTCGTTAAAAAGTATGTTAATGTTCTCTATTTGATTTAGCCGGGATAATGCAGTATTACCTCTATTGTATTTTATATCCGCTATATGTTCTTTACATCTGATATTGAATTTTCGTTGGGTTATACCTATATAATGATTTTTGATTCCTCCCTCCCTAATAAATGGAAGCATATAGACTCCTGAGAGGTCATCTCTATTAATAGGATCGATTTTAGTATTTAAAAGCATCTTTAATTTCGGAGGCGGCTTCGTGATCAAACGTAAGCCAAAATTTCTTAAATGATTTTTTATATGTTCAAAGAAACCCGGGAAATAATTTGCTACAACCCTTTTCATATTAACTTCATTAATAGTTTTATTTTTATTTTTAGAAGTATCAAAAGAGCTCTGACTCAATTTGTAATTAATTTTTCCTGATATCCATTATCACTAGCAATACGTTTAACTATCTCTAATTCATCCTCCAGATTTATATCGTAAGAAATCTTGAAAGCACAATTGATTAGGAACCTGAAGGTGGATAATTTATAAGGCAATGGGGTGCATGCATCGGAAGGTATAACGTTTAAATCTGTGATAGGTTTTCGGTAAACTAAACGAATTAATTAATTCCCCTTTCTCTATAACTCAACATCTAAAAAAGGTAATTCTCCCCCCCCCCCCCTGTTTCTAATTCAAAAGTAAACTTAATATTACTGTCAAGTTCATTTAACTGTTGTATGAAAATCATTAACTCATCTATATTACCTCGCCAAACAAATGCTTTTAAATATGAGATCTCATATCTCAAATCATATCTCATAAAATTGATCCTATTAATAGAGACGATCTCTCAGGAGTTTATATGATTCTATTTATTAGGGAGGGAGGAATCAAAAATCATTATATAGGTATAACCCAACGAAAATTCAATAACAGGTGTAAAGAGCATATAGCGGATATAAAATACATTAGAGGTAATACTGCTTTATCCCGGCTAAATCAAATAGAGAACATTAACATACTTTTTAACGAGAGTAAAATAATCTACAGGTCTAACTTTTATTTACAATTATTCATAAGAGAGTCCATTGAAATTTATTTAAGAGGTTCGGGAGTTTGTAACGATACATTACCTTTTCGTATCCCGAATTTATGGGTTGAATGGTTGGACAAATTACGGCATCGCGACATAGAGGGAACACGAGCCATCGCGAAAATGTAGGGCGCGTTATATGATTACTTGTTTATTTTGGCTGATTTTTTTCCCTTTTTCACATGCATTTGTAATTTTCTGTTATACATTCTAACGACGACTCAGAAAATGAGTTGGAACATGTAAATATAGATTTTTAATTTGTTTTTAATGTGCTTTTATAACGTCTTTTAAGCAAACAAACATTTTAATATTATGATATCAGTCATGATAGAAATATTTTCACAAAATTAAAAAAATAATAATAATAACTTGGTAAACAATGTCATGAGACATCATGCATAATGAAAATTAGTGCAAACATGAAATAAAATGAAATTGGATATTTATGAGCGTGGAATAATTTTTACTATTGTTACTAAAATTGCATTGCATCTCTTTTCAAATTTTATGTAAATAAAGGGACACTGAATCATTGCAAATATTCTCGTTGCGTAAAAATATCTCTATTGATTCCCGGATAATGGATGGCAAATAAAATCTTGACAGATAAATTATTCTGCTATTTTTTAAATTGTTAAGGTTATTTTCTGCATAATCTGGCCAAACCTGTGGTTCTCCTATTGTATTTGATGTCTGCTATATGTTCTTTGATTCTAGTTTTAGGTTTCCTGCTTGTCATACCTATATAAAACTGTATTGTTCCATCTTCTTTCGTAAAAGGCATTTAGTATACTCCTAATAACTGGTTTGATTCAATTGGATTTATTTTCTTGCATACTATGTTTTTTTAATTTCATGGAAGGTTTTGCAACAAGTGAGATATTGAATTTATTGAGTTTACATTCAAACGCTCGAAGAAACCAGGAAAATATTGTAAAGTGGAATTTTGTGGATTGAAATTTCTTTTCCTCTTATTCTTCAAGCTCATAATTAATTTTTCATTGGTGCCTTCTTTTTATCCATTGTTTATTGCAATATAATATTATTTATTTATCGCATTATTTAACTGCTCAGGGGTACAGACTGTGAAAGCTCTTTAAGTAGAATGTCTAAATGCAGAAACTTGAAATGTGGGTGCTTGAGCATTATGAGGGATAATGGATTGACTGGTATGATATAAATGATGGTATTGATGATATCACTTGAAGTGGTAGAAGTAGCCACTACCTGCATGCAAATAGTACTTATTATGATACCATATATTTGTATATTAATATTTCTAGATTATCAGTTCTTTTATTCCAAATTTACTATCTCGTTTCTTTACTAAAAGGCTATAAATTACTTTTTTCCTAAATTAAAACAACACTATAAATTACTTTTGATTTTCTTATCAAATTATTTCATAACACTATATAATAATAAATAAAGAAAACATATCAATTTATAATCGCTAACGGTGTCTGTTATTTTAGTACATACTTCTTAAAATAAACATTCATATCTCTATAACTCATCTTAAATGACTTTAATATTCATTTCAATTATATATAAGGTCTTACATTATTTAAAATGCTTGTAATTTAAGGCTGTTCTCAAATCCAAAGAGGCAACTTTATGACATCAGTTTTCATTCATTTTTGTTTGGAAACACATGAAACTGGCAAGAATTGTTATTCAGAAAATACGTAATCGAAATACTTTTTCCGTTTTCTTCCTTTGTAAACGCAATAGATCTTTCAGAAAATACTGTCAAAGTGGCCGTTTTGAGAGGAATTTCCCGTCGGAAGAAGAAAAATCAGTCAACAAAGGGAGAAAAACGTCTTGTCACGTGATCAAATTTGCTTATAACTCCACAGGTAATTTATTTGTCAAAAAATGGAAAAATCATTTAGATTCCAAATTTTTTCCATAGTCAGGCCTGCTAATTTTATATCTTTATGTTAAAAAATGATCCGTTATCGTGTCAGAAAGTTTCGCGCTTGTTGAGCAGTGCACTTGAGAACAGCCTTATAGAACAGCAAACATATCCTTATAATTAATCTTTATGGGTTCGATAATGATTTTAATTTCTTACTAAATATGTAGCAGTCGAAAATTCTGTTGCCGGTATGTGACGCAATCGGTAATATCATATGCTCCAATAGATTTAAATATAATCATAAAACTCATAACTCACTTACATGTAATGATTTTCGGTCATTAGATATAAATAAGTTCATTAATATTTTCTAGCTGGCGCCTTTTAATAGATTTGATGTCTATAGGGTTGCCATGGCACTAAATGAAGACTTATGGAAAACCTGCAAAATTCAAATTACCCCATTTTCTTGAATGCAACGTATATTGTTTTTCCGTGATTTTCGAACTCACCATTACCATGGCTGTATTAGATAAAATCTTGGCATTAAAAAAAAAAAAAAAAATCAGAGACAAAATACTTGGATTGTAACGCTCCTGCTGAGAGATCCAAGGAGGAAAATGTCAGAGTCCATCCTTTACTTGTTTTGCTTACTTTTGGATTTTTCTGATGTCTGCATGAATAATAAACTATCTGGACTTCAGATTACAATCTTTGGACTTTTATTTAGTATTTTCTGACAATAACCTCTATGCTCTAGAAAAGTCTCCTAAATATAACACCAAATTCATTAAACGCAATGTCGGCATTTAAATTGTTTACAAAATTATGTTAACACGTCTTTGTATAGCAAATAATATTATTTACTTACACCATACTGATATATATGAGTTCTATACGAGTCATATTTTGACATGTAGTTGATATTGTAGACGGTGTCTCTAGCCGAATTACTACCAAATTCCACACTGTAAAAAAGAGAAATGTCTTTTAATTTACGAAAATATAATATAAATACGAACACAAGTATACAATAACATTTTACGAGTTCCCCACTATTCCGAAGAGAGTGCTTTATCGTAAGAAATATCAGAAACCAATATATTTTTGAGATTTAGAGAAACATACATAAAAAAAAAATATTTTGCTGCTCATTTTCGTCATTTGTTATTAGCAGCCACTGATTTTCGAAAACGTTTCCGAGATTTTTTTTATAGTGTATTAATTAGTTTATTCAAAACGAAATATCAGCTTTTAGAATACAACCAATTCTCAATTACATATTTTCGGCGCGTAATTGAATCTATGCATGAAAGAGTCAAAAAATATTATTAATTTTAAAACTTATTTTAATGTTGTTAATTTATCAAGTTTCTTTGTAAAACATGCTTGTTGAATATAAAAATGTTTACTTGAAAATTGATAGCATAAGAAAACCTATATTCCCAGTTAAGAAATAGATTAATACACGATAAAAACAACTCGGAAACGTTCCCAAGAATCAATGGCAGAAAAAAAAAACTTTGTTTTGTATATATACTTCTTTAAATTTCGATAATATATTGCTTTCTGAGGTTTCTAAAAATAATGAACGCATTTTGGAATCATGGGTAGCTCGGAAGAAACTTTTATATATTTTCGTTCATAGTTAAATTATATATTTGCAGGTTAAGAAAAATTCGTTTAATAGTTGGAAACTTTTCCAGAGAGAAACATTCACCTTGCATACAGTATTTCAAATGAAAATCAAATTTATTGCTTAAAAGGCGCTAAGGTCAACAACAATTAACCTATTGAAAAATATTCCATGCCGGGACTCGAACCCAGGTCATCAGTATAGCGCACTGACATTCTACCGACTAAACTACATGGAACGATACCCAGTCTGGAACTTCTCACTATTACAGGTTGGCAAGGCTACAAACGAAGCACAAGATGGAATATTTTTCCGCGAGCCACCGACATGGAGCAAACACGAAACTTAATTCAATCCAGTATCGATTGAAACTAATTTGGATTTAATTAAGTCTCGTGTTTGCTCCATGTCGGTGGCTCATGGAAAAATATTCCATCTTGTGCTGTGTTTGTAGTCTTGCCAACCTGTAATAGTGAGATGTTCCAGGCTGGGTATCGTTCCATGTAGTTTAGTCGGTAGAATATCAGTGCGCTATACTGATGGCCCGGATTCGAGTCCCGGCATGGAATCTTTTTCACTAGGTTGGCCTTAGCGCCTTTAAAGCCATAAATTTGATTTTCATTTGCTTTTTTTTTTACAGTGCAGTACTTACAGACATTTCGTCGCATTGTGTAAAAACAGTAATTATTTTAAAAATCTCTTTCAAATACCTTTACCATATCTAAAGTTGTAAATAAGTAAATAATTATGAAGAGAGTTTCATTTGTATCGTGACACTTTGTATTTTTGACTTATTATATGGACACCGGTTTCATTAAACCTGGTGTATTCAAACCAGGGTCAACCCGATTTTGACCATGGTTTTTAATACAGAAATTATTTGTTGTGCGATCTTATAATAAATTGAACACTCTCTTAAAATTTATCTCAAATTAACAAGAAATACAATGTAGAAAACAAACTGTTTATATAACGAAATCATCAAGACGTTCACAGTGAAGTAACCTGAAACCAGTATAATGTTTAAATGATATCTCATATCCTCTTGAAATCCTTTTTTATAAAATGATAGGTTCAAATATTTTACACTTACAAAATTTCTGGTGATGTGGAGCTTTCGATAAAACTAAACAAAACAATGCTGATTCTTAAATGGCATTATGAGAAACCACGATTATTTTATATTACATTATAAAAAATCTTCAAATATCGGAAATAGTTATATTATTTTTACTTGAAAACGTATGGAATATATATGCATATAGTATTGATAGAATACGATAAAGGAAATTCCTTCTTCTATAAAAATAATTCGATTCAAAACAAAAGATGTTAAGATATTTGTGTGATATTATTACTGTATTTTTCGTAAGATTCGTTTTTTCTGTTTTAACAGCAGGTTTTGTACTTATATACTTACATCTATATTTTTTACAGTAACTGGAATAAATATTTTATTTTACGGTATATTTACAGTATCAAATAAATATATATTTTTCTGTTTTAAATATAACCAGTTTCGTGGTAACTCCATTTGTTGCATTTAAATTATATGAGATCTTTCAACGATTTGATGGGAAAACAAATTTCCTTTATGGTCTAGTTAAAAAAGTGTTTATGATAATAATTTTACGAAGAACTAAATTTTAAGTAAAAAATTACATTTATATGTGTATTTCTAATTTTATTATTATATTAATTTTACGAAGAACTAAATTTTAAGTAAAAAATTACATTTATATGTGTAATTATATTAGTATATAACTAAAACTTTTGCATTTTTAACACTTTCCAACAAAGTTGAAAAGTGTTTATGCATTCGGTTTGTCTGCCCGTCTGTCCACGTCTCTATCTCTCGTAAATGTACTCGGATTTTCATGAAATTGATAAAGGTTATTTAGAGTCACCAAAGCATGTTTGGTATTGTATATGAAGTATGTAGGATTAATCGTCCATTTACAGGGGCACTCAAAAGTATTCCATTACATTATGGTATATGGGGAAAAATCGTTTGCAGGGTATTTTAATGACATTATGCTATTTCAAATGTATTGAAACTGATATAAATCACTGAATTTCACTATGATCATGTTAGAACAGGGCATTCGTAGCATTTTTTTTATTCATTTACAGGCACACACAAAAGAAATCGGTTACAGTACTGTATTTGAGTAATAATTGCTGGAGTGTACTGTTTAAAATTCGGTATGCGCTTTTAAGTTGACTTAATTTTTTGCATCTTATTCGTTACATATAAATTCTATACCTCAAATACAGGGCTGCACAAAAGTATTCACGTACCGTTCTCCATATTAGAGGAAATTGCTGAAGGTAAATTTTCAACTGAAGTATATGTATCTCTTAAGTGAACTAAATTTTGGCATGCATATAGTTAATAGATTCAAATCTATATATCATATGCAGGGCTGCTGAAAAAATTCGCATAATTTCCGATTGTGGATGGGAACAGCTGAAATTGTGTTTTGAAATGTATTATGCGTTTCCATATGGTTGAATTAGACGTAATATTTTAATTTTTTAAACGGTGCAATTTCGTTACCTTATTCTGAATGTGTTGGAAAGTGTTTCATAATCTATGCTTGACGCATGATTTTTTCTTAGATGTTTAATTGTGTAATGACTACCCGAAAAAAAAAAAAAAAAAAACGAACTTGCTCGTGCAATAAGTTTAAGGGGTCTCAGGACTCTTAAAATTGGGGGAGGGGGAAAATGTATAATAATTTTAAAACACTATTTTTATTGGGATGAAAGATATAAGTAGATCGTTCTTTCATTTCATGTATTTTAAAAGTTGTAAGATGCAGAATTAGTATTTATAAGGATCTCCAAACTGTGAGACATTTGACGAGCAGAAAACTGCTATAACAGCTTACGTGCAGGATTACGAAATAAATGTTGCAAATTGAATGAAAATTTTTGTGCCTACTTATACTTCAGATTATAAAAATTATCCTGAGCTTAAATAAATTTGTATTTAAAGCATTTTTATATTTTTAATAAAAAATTGCACTTAGCTAATACAAATTTTTGAAAATTTCAACAGTATAATCACCTAAAAAAAATTTTTTTTTTTAACAATAAAAAGGAAATTTTAGGTTCCGTTTATACAGGCTAACATGAAACACATGTTTTGAAAATTTCGTGAAAAAATATTCAGAAGTTTATAGGATATCGTGTGCGTTATGCCCAAAAACGTCATTTTGAGAAAAATTACTTCAAAGTTTCGGTAACGCCGCTTCAGCTATTAAGCGGTTATAATGGTAAAAGCCGAAATTTCTGCTCTAATGTGAATTGCGAGGAAACAGTTATATCAAAATGTTCAGAAAAGATAGGAGTGTACCATCTTAAAAAAATTAAAATTTCGGAAATTTTGAAGGTTTAAAAGTCTTGAGACCCTTAAGCAAAACCTACACAAAGTTTAAAACAGATTAAAATTTTATTTTAGGATTCTATATATCATTGTGTGTAAAACCATTAGATTTTTTTCAACTATGTTTATTTTCAGGGTTGGGTTGTGTTAATTTTTGACGGCCAATTATCTACACGAGGGATATAGGCCCTAGGGAGAGTGCCTTCCGTGGAGGTCTTTCTAAGGGAACCTAATCCGTATTAACGCATGGAAATCCACGGTTCGAAGAAAACCACGAAAACTCCGAACGATTAGGCAGACAGGCGCGATTGGGATCGAACCCAGCACCTCCCGTCTACCAGCTTCGAGAGCAGAACCTCTCAACCACTGGTGGGGCATGTTTATTTTCAGATCCACTCTCTTGTGAAAAATATAGTAAATATTGATATAACTGCTATAATTAAATAATTTTAGTAAAGTTATTACTGCCAAAATAAACTTTAAAACTTAAATAAACAAGTTAATAACATTAAATAGTAGTTTAAAAAAATTATTTTAGTTTCATTAAGCCATTATTTTGAAACATTGAATGACCTTGACCTATATCATTAAACTGAAAATAATATAAAAGAATAAATAATTATTTGAATAATTCAAATATTTTCTATTACAAGAATTTTTTCCTTAAAAAGATACAGATCGAGAAGTTAATCGAAGTCTACCCACTTCTATTTTGTTTGACAACACAAAGATGATTTTAGACTTGGCTGAGTCTTTATTGAATAGAACCCATTGAAACGTTAACTAATTTACAAGATACTTAAGAAACCCTATTCTATGCGCTTATTTTTTATTCATTCCGTATGGCAGATGTTCAAATTAAGTTCCATTCTTTTGATCCGCTACCTTGAAAACTTCTTTTTCAATAGCAGAATAAATATGAGAAATTAGAACAGGGAAATATTGTAGTTAAAAAATATTTTATGAAGAATTACTCTAAACCACGCAAGATAGCTAAATAATATATATATATATATATATTTAAATATCATGTAAAAAACATTGTTTTTAAATACATTAAGAGATGATTTAAATCAAACAATTGTAAAAGTATTTAAACGAATTTAAAGGGGTATAAATGTTTTTGTTTATATACAGGGTGTCCATAATTAACCCCTTAATTCTCTGTCCCGTCAATATCACGACTGAGGTGTCGTTCGTTATTTCTTTAGTCCAAGAGCTGTTAAACATTTTTGGGAAGGTATTTGAGGCACCCTGAAAATTTGTGCAACACTTCTTTTGTAATGGCTGAATACAAAATCGAATGTCTGGCTGTAGGATCGTGGCCCAAAAGCTGTGCCAGACACGTGTCAAGTGCCATTTTTTGACTACCCAAAAAAAAAGGGTATTTGAGGCACGCTGAGATAGAGACAGAATAATATTTATACTTAGAAAAAAATATTTTGAAAACGACAAACACTTTAGTCGGCCCAAAAACTGTGCCAGACACGTGTCAAGTGCCAAATGGCACTTGACACGTGTCTGGCACAGTTTTTGGACCACGATCCTTCAGCCAGACATTCAATTTTGTATTCAGGCATTACAAAAGAAGTGTTGCACAAATTTTCAGGGTGCCTCAAATACCTACTCAAAAATGTTCAACAGCTCTCCTACTATTGTGCCCGTCATATTTTCGGGTTAGAGATTTATTGCTGGAAAAAACTTCTTAAACAGGAAAAATTTAACTGGCATTTCCGTGTGAAATCTTTGAATAATAGCGTTTGGGTTTGGTTTCTGGCGCTGATTGTGATGTTGGACTTTGTATTGCATGTTTCGAAATATATCACACTAAAAAAAAAATATATTAATAATCAAAGTTTAATGTATATTATATTATTTCAAATATTATTTGTAAAAATTTGTTTGATGATGATAAATAAAGATCTAAGATGTGAAAAATAAAGGTCTTATTCGCCTTAATTTGTATGGTGTAAAACAAACATTGAAACACAGAATTCTCGCTTGATGGCTTTTCCACAAATGTGGATTTGTTCTATAACATCTTTAATTTGCGCCTTAAAAAAAAACTAATTGCATATTGTATATAACCTTATAATTATTCAATTCCTGTAATAAAAAAATAGGTACTTTTTTATGGTTTTTCCAAATATTAAGCGACCGTTAAGGGGTTAAACAACCCTACTTTAAAGCTGTCTACAGACGAAACTATTGGTCAGAAAATTGTGAAATTTTGTGACGAACATAATGAAGGAATGGGAATTTCTTTGAAAAATTAGTTCAAAATCTCGCCACCAGGGGTCCTTTTTAATGAATCATACATTGTTAAAAGTTTTTAGGCTTTATTTTTCTCAGATTAAATAAGACAAATGTACAGACCATCCCCTGAAAAAAAAATAAAGCGTAAAAACTTAAAAAAAATTATTGGTGTTCGCATTGAACGGACTGTGCAAACTCAGCAAAAAAAAATCCGCATACGACAGCTGCCATTTTTTTCCCAGAGCTCAGGCCTAGTATTCAGTGGGCGGTGGATAAATGTGTAATTTATTAAAAAACGCCCTCTGGTGGTGAAATTTTGAACTAAATTTTTTTTTCGCTCAAACAAATTCCCATTCTTTCATTATCTCCGACACAAAATTTCACAACTTTTTGACAATAGTTTCGTATTTAGACAACTTTAAATTAGGGTCGTTTAATTATGGACACCCTGTATATTTTTAGCATTTTTCGGTATAAATATGTAAATATGATTAATATTTCAAAATTTTAACAAATACTCAGATATCTTTATTTCAGCATGAAAAATAAATCATTGACATGTAAATATATTTTTAATAAATAGATAACTATATCCACTCCAGTATATTTTTTCCTCCCCTTACAAATAAATAAATAAATAAATATAAATAAACTAGCGTTATATTTACTTTTATTTTATTTCGTTAAAATTGCAATTTGACATTGCTATGGATCTACAAGGTTCCTACGCTCCTTGGAACTTCCGTTATTTTAAATAAGTTAGTTTTAGAAATTTTCGATTTTATTTTATTCATTCCGTATGGCAAGTGTTCAAATTAAGTTCCATTGTTTTGATCCGCTACCTTGAAAACTTCTTTTTCGAGAGCGGAATAAATGTGAGAAATTAGGGCAGGGAAATATCGCAGTTAAAAAAATATTTCATGAACAATTGCTCTAAACCACACAAGATAGTTAATAATATACATTTTTAATTACATGTTAAAAATTTTGTTTTTAAATACGTTAACAGACGATTTAAATCAATTTTTTTAGCACTTTATGAAAGTTGTAAAAGTATTTAAACGAATTTAAAGGGGTATAAATGTTTGTGTTTATACATATATTTGCACTTTTCTATATAAATATGAAAATACGATTAATACAGAGTTAACATCTTCGGGTTTCAAAACACTGTGTATTGAGAGGCATATGACCTACAAAGATCGGTGATACATGCCAAGATAATACACTCACCAAGTTTAAAACCCCGTCTCGTTGCTCCCGTGCAGGAACGCATCACTGTTGCTGTGACGTACATTGACAGAAACATGCTATTGAACGAATGGACAGAACTGGATTATCGTTGGGGTATGCCGGCTAATTAATGATGCATGGATAAAAGTCGCAATTATGTGCGGATCGTCTTCAAACTCGCCAAACACATTGAGAAGGTTAATATCTCGGCGGGGATTGCATTCGCCAACTTGGCGATATATCGCCAAAAGTGATTCCAACTTGTCGATATCTCTAATATTTCGCCAAATTCCCATAGACTTCCATTATAAACCAATAGGGTTTACTTGCTTACAGAAAATCAACAACTTGAGAAATTTTAATGCAACAAAAACATTGGTACTACTTGGTACAATTGGTACTACTTGGTAAACCCGTCGACCAAAAATCTATCGTCAAACTATAACATTAAATGCCAATAATGGTTGATCGTAAATATCACATTCACTTGACTTCAAGCAAGCTACACGTGTTTACGTCATCAAGTGATTTTTATTTCGATGTTTTATTTGTATTTTTATTAATATTATACTAATTTATTTGTTCTTTCGTTATTTAAAATAAAAATTTAACTTTTAATTTCGAAATCTACCTGCGCCTGTAGGCCGAGCCGGCAGGGATTTTTTTTATTAGAAAGTCTAAACATTTAGTTGTTGATTAGTTGGAGGCAATTATGGTAAGTTAAAATAATCCAATTCCATCTTGCCTATTTCAACCAATAGTTTTATAAGAATTATTGTTAATCACAGCCTATAGATGATATTTTAAAAATTAATTTTTAGATTTCTGACGGACTTCTTTCACCTGATTAATCACTGGGAAAGTAATAATAAAAAAAAATAATTATAGTTTTGTTGCTATTTAATTTCAGCTGATTTCTTTTTTTCCATTATAGGACATTCAATAAGGGTTATAACGATCATGTTAGTTTATTTCTAAAACTTAAAAGGAAAGAAACAGAATAAAAACCCCGTAGCACTGACCTTATTTGATCAACTACTAGCTGAGTCATCCTATCTACTTTTTGTCCAAAACGAATTGTTTTGCGATACAAAAATATCATGTAATTAATTATTGTTACCTCGAGAATGTATTAGTAATTTAAATTTTAGACCCGTTTTTATTTTTAACAATTTCTTAAGTAATAACATTTTTACTTAACATGGTATGAGCTAGCTCACTTTCAATTTCGGAACCGGTTACAAAAATAGTAATATAAAAAAATAACAGGAAACAGAAAGCACCCACCCACCCGCCTAACCAATCGGTTTTATAGGCGGGATATAAAACACTTAAAGCTGGTAGTGGTAAACTGCAGTGCGATTTTTACAGATATTGTAGATTTGCTTTGTAGATAATAACCCGTAGGTTTTACATCCAGGCACAGCCCTTAAGCCCACCAGGAGGTTTGTAATGAAAGAGAAAGAAAGAAAAATATTTTATCTTGAACTTATTCCCTTAAATGTCGAAAAATGTTCGACCAACCTAATATTCGGCAAGTGGCCCGACTACTTCGTATACAGAATAATGGGCGAATATTCGTTTCATCACTACTTATTGTTATTATTATTATTGTCGTTGTTGTTGCTGTTGTTGTTATAATTATTATTATAAGTATTTACGACTATTGAAAAAAATTATTAATGCAGGTATTTGATACTTTTAACCGAATTCCTAAACACTTTTTAACTATGTTGAAAAGTTATCATACGAATTTGAATATTTCCGACCGAGCGAAAAAATGCCCAGGCTGGGAATCGAACCCAGATCCTTGGCTTACAAGGCCAATGCTTTTCCGTTTAAGCTAACTGGGCCGACAACCAGCCAGCATATTTCGCTCAGAAAAACCTTATTGTCTGTCATGTAGACAGCTCAACAGAATAAACCGCAGGTAAAGGAACTCCATATAAACGATGGATACGTAGATGAACTAATATTTTAACACAATCAAACTGATTGGTAAAGTTATCATACGAATTTAATATTTCCAAATGAGCGAAATATGCTGGCTGGTTGTCGGCCCAGTTAGCTTAAACGGAAAAGCATTGGCCTTGTAAGCCAAGGATCTGGGTTCGATTCCCAGCCTGGGCATTTTTTCGCTCAGTTGGAAATATTAAATTCGTATGATAACTTTACCAATCAGTTTGATTGTGTTAAAATATTAGTTTATGTTGAAAAGTGTTTAGGATTTCGGTTTGTCTGTTTACGATGTGTTTTTCCGTGCTCCAACTCTCGTAACCATACTCGGATTGCCAATAATTATTTTTGTGTTATTGGATTTTACTATAGAATGCTTGTTATTGAAAATGAAGTTTGTAGCATTTATAGTTCGTTTACAGGGATACACAAAAGAATCCCTTACATTACGGTCTAAGGGCAAAAATCGTTTTCGTTGCATTTTATGGATGTTGTGATATTTTAAACATTACGTGATTGATATATATATATATGAGGTAGACTAACATGCTTTCTCAGCAGTATAGAATTATTTGCATTTATAGTTCCTTTATAGGGACACAAACGGTCCCTATAAACATAACATACGTCCCTATAAACGTAACAACATAATAATTACACATTACATTATGCTCTGTAGAGAAAAATCGTTTACGTTGCATTTTAAGGGTATTATGATACCTGAAATATAACGAAATCTCTGAAGTACACTGGACGGTTTTTTTTATAGCACAGAATTTGTTGTTCATTTACAGAAACACACAAAAGAAATCGGTTAAAGGATTGACTAAAATCATTAATTGCTGGAAATACGTTTAACTCAGTGGTATGCATTTTTATACTGATCTAATTTTCAGTGTATTAGATGGTGTGCATAAATTCTATAGATGACATACAGGGATAGACAGAAGACTTCGCACGCATTACCCTATATGATCAACAATAGTTGAAAATGGATTTTTACTGGGTTACAGTAGAGCCTCTTTTATCCGAAACGCTTTTAACCAAAACTGTGGATTTACCAAAATCTAATTTTGAAGCTTTTTTTTTTTTTTTTTTTTACTATCACATTCTTTGTGTGCAAAATCCATTTTGAAAGCTTTAAAAAAAAAAAAAAAAAAAAAAAAAAAACTAACATATTCTTTGTGTGTAAGCTGTCCTTTCTGAACTACGAGTATATATACATATTTTCGATCCCCTTTCTTAGAGTTCCTTAAAATTTAACTTGAGCTCCCGTAAGCTGCAGAGTGGAACGAAGAAAACGAACAAATTAGCAATTCTGAAGCTTTTGAATGTTTTGCAAATGTTTGGCATGGCTGGAGCAGCAGAAATACTGTAATACTGGTGAACTAATAATATTAAAAAAAAACTCCCTGATAGAGCTTCAAAGCAAATGCAAACGAAATTGCGACAAACAAAACATTTTTTCAAAACTTTGTGATATATGTAAAAAGTACTTAATTTCAAAATTAAAATTCGGGTAATTCATTCTATTTTGCTATTGCTTTATTTTTATGAAGCACTTGTTACCATAGTAAGAGATATTGCATATATTTCTCCTTAATCTTAAATTTGAAGCATTCTCGATAATCCGAAAATTTCGATTTTCCGAAAGATGGTCGGTCTCAATTACTTCGGATAATCGAGGCTCTAGTGTATGTGTCTTTTTAAGTTGCTTATTTAGATATCTCACTTATGATAAGAAAATATTTAATTTATTATTAATATTATGTTAGTGATGGAAAACATTCCATAAGCTATGACTGATGCATGGTTTTTCGTCGTTGTTTTTCTTTTTCAAAAATAATATTTTTAAAGGTATTTTGGTAGTACCATTGAAGAGGTAGCAAATACATGATGGTAAGTTTCCGTTTTATTAGAAAGTAATTAATCAATCGCTTCTCTCTCTCATTCTCTCTCTCTTATTCTCTTTCCTCTTACTTTTGCTAGATCGGGCATGAATTATTTGTGAGAAATAAGATATAGTTCTTTTTTTCTCCTACCAGTTGCATAGCATCCTAAAGAGTTTCTGTTGAACGTGAGAAGAAAGACAATGAAAAAACAACAATATTATATAAGAATAGAAAAGGTATACTTAGCTCTTGTAATGTTTTTTTTTTAAACATTTTTCAAACAGTTCTAAATATTTATATTGGCTAATCTTTTTCTAATAGTACTCTAAATTTTACTCGATAGAGAAGTACGATATTTTAAATTCGGAAATATAGGGAATTATTTATATTATAGCAATTTTATAAAAATCGCTGAATCATTTAATACAGAGTACAGAATCAAATGTTCAAATGGTAACTGAATAAGCTTTATAATACACTTATAACTACTAGGTGACAAAAACATATAAAAATATTATTTAATGCAACCCGAGATCTTTCGAACACACACGCGTTCATTTTCAAAGGGAAAAAAGATGACTGACTGAATAGAAATACATTTTAAAAACAAAAGCAAAAATAGTACGCATGCGCAAGCGGAGTTCAGTCCATTTCTATGCAGAGGGGTGAAAAGATCAGCTCATATTATCAGGAGGTCTGGAAATATTTAGGATATTGTACCAAATTGCGGGAATATTATAGAAAAGGACATCGTTACAAACATTATCACTTCTAAGTAAAATTTCAATGGATTCACTGATTATTGACGAGTAGTGGTTAGATGTTGAAATGATAATTTTAGCTTTTTCGAAGTATATCTTAATATTTTCTTTTTGATGCAATCTGGATAAAGCTTTATTTGGTTTGTTAAACTTGATATGTAAACTTGATCCTGTAGACAGGAGTCTGCATCATCCCATTCAGCACAGAACAGCATAAGAGTTTATTTTGTATTGGTATGACATGTCGAAAATTTAAGGAAAGATTAAAAGAGCACATTTCTGATATCAAGTTTATCAAACCAAATACAGCTTTATCCAGACTGCATCAAAAAGAAAATATTAAGATATACTTCGAAAAAGCTAAAATTATCATTTCAACATCTAACCACTACTCGTCAATAATCCGTGAATCCATTGAAATTTTACTTAGAAGTGATAATGTTTGTAACGATGTCCTTTCCTATAATATTCCCGCAATTTGGTACAGTATCCTAAATATTTCCAGACCTCCTGTCCTGATAATATGAGCTGATCTTTTCACCCCACTGCAGAGAAATGGACTGAACTCCGCTTGCGCATGCGTACTATTTTTGTTTTTGTTTTTAAAATGTATTTCTATTCAGTCAGTCATCTTTTTTCCCTTTGAAAATGAACGCGTGTGTGTTCGAAAGATCTCGGGTTGCATTAAATAATATTTTTATATGTTTTTGTCACCTTTTAAGTAGTTATATGTATATTATAAAATTTATTAATTACAAGATGAAAATTTCCTTCACGACACTAGTGTTTAAAACAGTGTTTTGTGTCTATTGGTAACTGAATGTTTTAAAATTTCAATAACAAGAAAACAGAGATAAATATTAAAATTAATTTTGCAGAAGATTAATGCGTTCATTCGGAAATGTCTTTAGAAAGCTTTCTTCTTTTAGTACCAAGTATCGCCGACAGATGGCACTGTACTATCTCCAAATGCTAGACACTGCAGTTACACTAACGTGTAGAAGTGTGTTAAAGTTAAATTAACTTTAGACGCTTTCTTCTGTTTGGACATTGAAACCATATCTAGAGAAATAGCAATAAAAATGGAACATTGTTGATACGGGGGGATGCACTTACCAACTCAAAAGTTACTGAAGACCGTTTAATTCGCCACAGGAATCTTTATTTATTTGCAACTAATCACGGTCCTCAAGTTACCCTTTTAAATTTACTAGAAACGTATCTCTTTTCTGTGTATCTGGCCATATGTCAACTTTTCTGCATTATTTATTAAATTGTTCTCTAATCTCTACATTCCATATAAAGAAACTATCAGATCAGAGGTTATCATACTGGTTTCCATAAATATTAAGTAGAAACAATCTAATGTATAAAATAATTACCTGCATCAAAATAATAGAAAATAGCAAACATAATATTCCTAATGTGTCTTCATTTCGAATTGATACTTTAAATAATGGATTAAATCTTCTGGTGACTGAACATTACTGGACTAATGTCATAGGTTATATATGTTTATATTTCAGATGTAAAAATTTATATAGAAAGTTGTAACTTTAAAACATAATAATAAATACCAATTGAGCACTGAAGCTATAAAGTACATAGGTTGACAACTCTACTCGGTCTGACTTTGACTCTGGACATTCAGACACCAAAATAATGGTTTGAATTTCGAAATTGTAAGATTATTTTGAGAAATATTATAGTTTGAGACAGTGCATTTGCGTTTTTCGGTGATATTTGAAACTTAGTCAAGGAAGCGTGGAGAAGAAATTAGTGGCTTCACACGTTATCCTCTTGCATAAATAACTTCAACTTATCTCCATTAACATTGACTACTCATGAAATTTTAAATCGTTCAGTCAATTTTACAACATTCTGTATTTACCGACTCATTTATAAGATTTAAGAAAAAATTAAAAAAAAAAATTATCATTATTTTAAAGAAACTCTTCAAGTAAAATTTCCTATGATGAAACATCCCGACAATTTGAAGATTTAGAACTTAGGACTAATCCAAACCACAATCGAACTCAGATTCAGACCTGTCTTGAGACTTTTAAAGCCCCTGGACCATTGCTCTTGGGAGATAAATCGGTACACACGTATTATTACGTATACTTACGCCATGAAGATAGATTGACAAAAATGGTTCGTTGTTAATAGCCAATTGCGTTTATTGTTTCCAGTTGCCAATCATGTTCAAAACAGTATTTTAATAAATACTTATTAAATATAATACCATTTTTAAAAATCTTATAGGGTAAACGTACAAGTAGTGAACAGCCTTACGAATTTCTTTTTTTTTTTTTTTCATTCAATTATAGTTATTATATTTAATTTTTTTTTAAATATCATATTATTCTGTCAACAATATTTAACCAATCTCATAGTCACATTTCCAGCAGTGAATCAAAATTTAATTGTAATAACAAAAATAAATCGAAACACCCAACATTTCAGTAATGGGCACCCCCTTCATTCTAGTAATTGACCCTCACTATTCCAGTAATGGACACAGAAACGAAAAAAAAATAGATAATTGGTTAATTGTTTTTTTGCTTATATTTAGAATAAGAACTTAATGAAAGCCTGCCAATGACCCAAAATAGTCATTTTTACCCGACTGAAAAGAAGGGTTATGTGTTTCACGCGTATCTGTGTATGTGGATTTCTTTATACCCTCGAAACATCCCAACGGCTGGATGGATTTTAATGAATGAGGTCTCTATCAATTCGTCTTAACGGCCCGACGGTTATAGGCTAGGTTTTGTTTTTATAAATTCAAAATGGCGGCCGTAAAATACGAAATGGCGTTAGAGACGAAAAAAAAACATTTACGCACTCTATTCAGTCGCATCTCATTGGATAGGTCTTTCAAAATGAAGACGATGTTTCATTGACTATTTTACAGTCAGAAGCTCCGTTAAAATATTATACAACCTGGAAGTTATGTATGTATTGTGGATCTCTAGCTTTACTTAACACGTTCACGCCGGCGCGGTGGGTCACACTCGACTGTCTCGGAGCTGTCAAGTCTCCGGCTTTTTGGATACCAGTATTTTAATACAGAAAATGTTTTTCATTTAATTAGAACAACTGGGCGATTTAAAGGAAAAAACATTTTCTCTAAAATAATAGTGGTGTGCAAAAAGCCGGAGACTTGACAACTCTGAGACAGTCGAGTGTGACCCACCGCGCCGGCGTGAACGTGTTAAATTTTAATCATCATAGACATCTACAGACCTCATCAAAACAGTGCTTATAGATAGGAACTAACAATTAAGCACAACTTAAAAGTCATCAATACAAGTAAATAAAAAAAATAGGTAAGTAATATAAAAAACTAATATAAAAAAAATATTTTAAGTCAATTCCTACTTAGGTCAATAAGAGAATTTTTTTTCGCCCTTTCTTCTTTCCTTTTGAGTGGCGCTTAAAATGCCTTGATCAAGAAGAGGAATCTCTGGATCTTAAAATTCCTTGATCAAGAAGAGGGCTCTCTCGATTATTGAAAATTAATTAATTTAATTTAATTAATGATTGATATAATATTTGAAAAAAAAACTAGATTAACATCAAATGTTATCCACTACAAGTTTAAAAAAAATTATTTGAGCTTGATTGGATGAATAATAAGTATTTTATTAACGATTGAAAAATTGAACAAGATATATATAGCGAGAGTGTGAGCTAATAGTAGGGATTGAAAAAAAATAGTTTCACATTGATGAGAAATAATTAATTAGTTCGCTTTTTACGCAGTCGGGTTTTTTGATTTTTTAAATTTAATTGTTTTTAAATAAATTTAACAATTAGACTATCAATAATTTATAAAATATTTATAAGAATAATTAATTATTCAAATTAATTATTATCATTATCACAAGATGAATATTTTAATTATTTTAGCTAAGAAGAATTAAAATACTGAATTTCATAGAATTACAATTATCAATTTAGAAAGGTTATAAAAAAAAAAAAAAAAAAAAAAAAAAAAAAAAATCTGAGAAAAATGCTTTGAAGTATCAGTGCACGGAATAGCATTTTCTGCTACAAATCTTAACAATTAGATTTCCTGAAGCTACTTGATACATTATACTTGTAGGAATTATTAATACAAACATGAAATCAATGAAATTGTGGGTGAATATAAAAATGTTTTGAATAACTAATAAAAATATTTCAAAATAAAACTGTATGTTAAACTGATGTTTAAGGCGCCTGATCTGCAGATTAAGTAGTTTCATTAATACTATAAATGTAATTAATATTCGTGGTATTTTTTTATGTATGGAGTTGTTTTGTCTGAGACAAATAATCAAACTTTTAAGGCATAAAATATTTTTTTTTAACTCGTAACTTAATAAATTGGCTTTATATGAATGTTGAAGGTTTTAGACCCATGAACCGTACCTTTCCCTATGACCTTAAATATCATTATCTGCTGCCTGAATTATTTGAATAATCACTATATTATAAAATATGCAAGGCCCAGTTATAAAAATAAAATAGAGTTATAAAAAATTTAGTCCTGTTTAATATTAAAAATTTTATTAACCTTCTGAGAATAATTAAAAGCAGATGTTTATAAAAAATTTCTTATTATTATGATCTAGTAAGTGCAATTTAAAAATTAAATTTGATTACTCATCTTTTCAGTTAAATCAAAAGATTTTATGCGCTATGACCATTACTGAAATTACACTATTAGAAATGTCCACGCGGGATATCTACTAATGTAATTTGACTAATTAAGCATTCTAGTAATGGACACTGGTCCTAAAACCATAAAAATAAATGAAATTTTGTAAATGGTCATTAATATACAAAACTCAATGTTTTTTATTACTATCAAAACAAATACATACAATTTTTGAGAGAAAATAAAGAAAATATAAATTAATTAAAACCAGCTCTTATCTTATTAAGTAAAACAGTGGAACAGAGAAACATTATTTTCTTTTTTTCTTATTGGTCTGAGTAAGGTTCTCAACTATAACCAAAGATATAAACGCACGAGGGAGTGTTATGAAAAAATTAATGAAAGCTGAGTTTTTATTAGTTATTTTTTATTTTATTATTTTTGGAAAAGTTAATATCTTTGGAGGTGCCCATTACTGGCAAATTTATCTTATAATATAAAAGTAATAGAAAATAATACAAAACAGTAATTTAGTATACATTTATTAAACAATTAGCACCAGTTTACTGGCTTTTGGAGATAAAAGATATTTACGAATTTAGTTTTATTTCAAAGGGGTATAGTTTTATTTCAAAGTTTTTTTTTAACCATTTGGAAAAATGGTTATTGTCCTCGGTCAGGGTAGAAAATCAAAAACATATCTGAAGCGTTTTATTAGTTGAATCCCGTTATTTTATTCGTGTTCTGATTGGTCTATACAGTAATCTGTATTTTCCCTTTACTTTCAACAGAGATGGATACTTCTGTTGCCACTATGACAAAAAAGTAATAAAAACTAAAAAAAAAAAATAATAATAACTCAGAAAGAAATTGAGATACAGCTTTCAAACAAATTGCATTTAAAAGTGCATTTTTCTCTCTATACGACGGTGTAAAAAGTAATACTGTGGGATGTTTAGAAGTTTAAGAATGAAATTTCATTTAAAATTGGTCCAGGAATCTTAATGTTTAATCCATGGCGTACGTAATGTATGACCAGCTCCGTAGAAGTTTAAAAATTTATAGTACCGAAAAATGTAATCCATGGCGTACGTAATGTATGATCAACTCCGTGCGATTTTTTATGTCTTAAATTTTAGTCTTTGAAAAAATCATTTTCCAAATGGTCGTTGTATAATTTGTTTAATTGTAAATTGCATTTATTTATTTTATTTTTTTTGCTACCATTGATTTTTTTAAACATTTCATAGTACTTTTATAATGTATTATTCCTTTTTTGTCGTATTTCTACTCTCAGCCCCCACAGCAAAGAACCCAACTGATATTATATAATATTAAGTCGACAAGCTTCGGAGCTACGTAGAATTCGAAATAATATTTTACGAATTGTGATTAAGTGTCATTAGGTATTTTCGCTTCTTTCAATACTATTTTACACTAGTAAATCTGCAGATCAGGGGCCTCAACGTCAGCTCTACAAGTCATTACTTTTAAACACACTTTGGGTAATATTCAAATTGCAAACCGCAATTGAAAGTTTTCAAATTACGTAATTATTTATAAGAATAAAAAATACGAAGTTTTCAAACATTAGAAACGTTAATTTACAAACGTTACGTAAGGCTATTCTGAAATTTTCATGAGCTGCTAATTCTGGTATTTTTTACGCCTCCCTGAACCCCCCGGGGTCTCATTAAATTTACATATGCAACTTTTTATTCATTGTGTTAATGGTTATCGTAAATCTTAGATTGATTTTTACACTTACGAGCCTTATTTTTTAATACCGGTGGACAGAAGATCACTTACATTAACGCATATTTTTAAAGTTTAGATTTTATGAGCGAAAAAGTAATTTTCTTTTAAAAATAAAATCATTTTCATTCATATTTTCTGAAATGAGACGGCATTAGGAAGTAACACTCCTCAAAAAATATTTTTTCAGGCAATCTAGTTGATGTTTGGCTTTTAAGAATGAAAATATTTATTTCCAGATACAATGACGTCATTTTCGGCAGAGATAATTTTTCGGTGCATAATTTTGACATTAAGACCAATGTCAGACGGGCGTCTTTTTTGCTGCTTTTTTGCTTAGGTATTATCCATTCACAATCTATTTGCTTTTCAAAAGTTTTTTCTTATTGAAATTGTTGATTAAAAATTAAACATTTCTGTTAGCCGTGTGCAGACGATAAACCGTGAGATATTGATAGACTTCCCCCCCTTTTTTTCACATTAAGATTTAATTTCATAACACAAGGCCCTTTTATTTTAATCTCAAAGCATATTCGTTTTGTTTTTGATATATGAGGTCAAATTCACCTTCTTTTCGTATTTTCGTATTTATAATATGAAGACGTATATTCATGTTTATTGTTTATTTCATTTTCCTCTTACACATGAAAATCTTTCAAATCAAAATTAACTGTTTAGGGTAAATAATTAATCCGGGATCTGATTTTCTTGGCAACGATAAAAAAGATTGTTAAATTTTATAGAAAAATATCAATTTATTCCTTATGAAAATAATGAACTTTTTAATTTATAAGAAAAATATTTGAACAAAATAAATAGAACATTGCCTGTCTTTATTTCTGGGGTAAAATTCATCTATATTTTGTAAAGACAAAAAGGGATTACTTCATCCCTTTTTGACATTCATTTGACTTCAAACAATTACACATACTTTCAGATATACGATATTTTTAGGTGTAGTTCCGTTGCTAGGCAACAGTTAAAAGAAAATGTGTACATTTAAAAGAAGTAAATTTATGACAGAAAATATTTTATATTATTGAAACACATATATAAAATCCCTCCATAAGTTATACACTGAAATTAAAAACTCTGACAAATATATATAGAAAATTTCAAACCAATATGAATAATGTATGATTCCAATTAGGAAATTTTATCATCCATAATTTACCATTTAAATCCTTCAATCATATGAGCCATTTCCTTTCAACAAATAAAAATGGAAAAATTGTCTGAATTGCTATAGAAAAGCATTATTGTGCAAAATAAAAGATTCTATATTTTCCGAACGAATGAACTAAATATAACAAAAAACTATACAGCTAAATCCGGGTACCTCACCAACATATCCACTTAATTTCAAGTTAATCGAATGCTTTTTGCGGCAGTTATCGCGGAACAGACAGACTAACGGAAACCAAAACTTTTCGTGTCTCCACAGTAAGCCTTCACTGACGTTTCGGCAATTATTATTCAACTGTACATAAATTTGATGCATTTATACAGGGTGATTAAAAAAAGATGGGAAAATTTTTAAGAGGTGATAGTACACACCCAAACAAAAATTTGTATCAAAGAATGCATGGTCGAAAACTAAACGTAAAAAAGTTAGAGGGCGATAAAAGTTATGTTCTTATACGAGGCAAAAACACACAATGAACGATTAAGTTAAGTTACGAAAACAAATTTAATGGCATTTGATTACAATAAGTGCTCAAAACATTGACCGGCAGCTGTTATGCACGCAGTACAACGGCGAATAACAGATTGGCGAATTTTCTGAAACACACCAGGCATATCGCGAACTTCACCTACAGCAGCCGAAAGCTTGGCGACACGTTCTTCTGCGGATTCAATGGTAGTCTCATACACAAGAGCCTTTAGCTGTCCCCACAAAAAAAAAAAAATCGAGACATGAAAGATCTGGCGAGCGCGGTGGTGCCTGGTGTGTTTCAGAAAATTCGCCAATCTGTTCTTCGCCGTTGTACTGCGTGCATATCAGCTGCCGGTCAATGGTTTGAGCACTTATTGTAATCAAATGCCATTAAATTTGTTTTCGAAACTTAACTTAATCGTTCATTGTGTGTTTTTGCCTCGTATAAGAACATAACTTTTGGCGCCCTCTAACTTTTTTACGTTTAGTTTTCGACCATGCATTGTTTGATACAAAATGTTTGTTTGGGTGTGTACTATCACCTCTTAAAATTTTTCCCATCTTTTTTGAATCACCCTGTATATTCAATAATATTAAAATTTGTTAAGTTTTCATCAAAAATCTAGCCTGGATTATTACCACTCATTAGACACCAGTCAAGTGCTTTATTGTCGACTACAATAATATCCTACATGTATGCACCTCCAAGCAATTTTAGTACATATTTCTTATTATGTGCTTTTTTATATGAATTTTAATTTTTCACTCAAGGTAAATTTAGTACTAGAATTTTAATTTTTGTTTATTGAAACACAATTTTATTTTCATCCTTGTTTGCATTCAAAATTTGTATGTATTATTTTCAAATGTAAAGTCTCGTAGAAAAATACAGAAGTTACGTGTTGCAAAATTAATCTTTGAAGTCGGGTTCATCTATTTTACTTGCATATAAAATTAATTCATAACTAATTTTCAGTCGAAGCAGCTAATTTTCCTAGCAACCTAAAAATCAGATGTTTCGATGCAGCATTCTAAGTATTATTCGATTATGTGAGATATCGATTTCCTGACCGCTATTCATTCCAATCAATCATCATAATTAATAGTCTACTGTATTTTCAATGTAACTTCAATTCGCAATGTTGCGTGCACAGCACATTTTATTGATATTTGAAAGAAATACAAATAAGTTTGAATATTGCATGCATTATTTTTTCAAAAGTAAAGTCTCGTAGAAAAATACCGAAGTCACGTGTTGCAAAATTAATCTTTGAACTCGGGTTCATCTATTTTACTTACATATAAAATTAATTCATAACTAATTTTCAGTCGAAGCAGCGAATTTTCCTAGCAACCTAAAAATGCGATGATTCGGTGCTGCATTCAAAGTATTATTCGATTATATGAAATATCGATTTCCTAGACGCTATTCATTCCCAATCAATCAGGATAATTAATTCTCTACTGTATTTTCAATGTAACTTCAATTCGCAATGTCGCGTGCACAGCGCATTTTATTGATATTTGAAAGAAATACAAATATTCTTGAATATTGATTTGCTTAGATTCATCGTTATAGACGAATGTTTTTTTTTTTTCTATTTATACAAGAAATCTGGACATCCAGAGATAATATTCTTCCTGAATTGTTAAAGATGTTAAATACAAACAATAAAAACAGTAAAAAAGTTTTAATAAACTGCCTACATTTTTCGGCTTCATCAAAGCCTTTATGAAGGCAAATAGTAAGAACAATTATTGAAAACAACAGTTATACATTATTATATGAGTATATATTATTATCTAATTACAATATTTCAGCTTAAACTTGCATTATGTTGCCAAAACTTCAGTGAAAACTCAGTTGAACGTGGTTTTGTCCCTCATGTGTAGATGGCGGCATTCGTGACTTCTTAAACCGACCTTTTTGATTCATTTGATCTCAGTTCAGTAATAATTATTTATTTTCACTAGATGGCAACATTACATTTTTGTATTCAAATCATTTGTCAAGTTTCGACTAATTATCTTGCACAGGAAGCTTTCGTCTCTGAACTTTGAGCCTTTTTACCATCATATTTTCCTGAAGACGGCTATAGAAACAGCTCGAAACGTAGAAGTTAACTTTTAGCTTATTAAAGTTCGTGTTTTGTGTACCGTTAAGCAAGATTGTGTCTTTATTTATTAATTATTCTACAGTTGTACGATTTATAATGCAATGATTTGAAACGCCATCATTCACATTTTTCGCGTTCTCTTTCACGAGAATGTTGAAATAAACATACAAGTAAAAATAAAATAAAATAACGGATCCAATATATATCAGAGACTAAGTGGATATAAATTTTTATTAAATTCCGTGCATTAATTCTTGAAATAGAGCTATTACGGAAATCGTGAATGATGCAGCATAGCAGCGCCATCTGTTGAGCGATTTACTCCAAAAAGTAATCAGCACCAATTTATATCAGGCACTACCTCAATATAAATTTTTATTAAGTTCCGTGCATTAGTTCTTGAGATAGAGCACCCACAAAATTTGTGTCACATACAGACAGACAGACTCACAGACAAACATTTTCTAAAAATATTCAAATCGTGTTCAGGACCTTCTAAAACGTATAAATCCGTCGAAAACCGGAAGTCGAAATTTTTTTCTTGTGTTAAGTGTTGTTATTAATGGTGTTTGACCAAAGTTTTTTACTTTTACATTCTCATTATTTGAGGTCTTTCGATAGGTTTTCAATTTAGTCGAAGTGGGGAGTATGGAGTTTCACCCAAATATTTCCTGAGGTTCTACTCTCTTCTTCACTTGCTATCAGAGTTCTGTGTGATTGATTTTTGAAATAGAATCCATCCAAGTGACCTATTTAAACTATTCCTGTTATCCATTCATTTTGTTTCTTCCTTCGTATGTCAATGAAGAGATTTAAACAAAGAAGACAGTTAAATAATATTTAAATGAAAAGAATATAGCCAAATTTATAAAAATAAATTTTCTAAAATGTAATGAAAAAATGAAATTGAATTGTGATATCGAATTTCATAACTCAATAAACATGATAAATATTTTACAAATAATTAACTTAAAACGAAATATTCGTTCGGTCATTTTATGCATGTATTCCATTTAATAAAATCATCGTAATATTTATATCGTAAAAAAACGAAGGGGGAAAATAAAACAATATAAAAGTTCTTGTGTTAAATGTTCTAACTTACAGTGTTTCATTTATCACCGTAGATTTTTAATCTTATATTTTTATCCATTTAAATTTTACCTGATATGCATTCAATTTACTCGAAGAGGGAGCTATTGAATTTCACCTAAATATTTCCTCCGGTTCTTCTATCTCCTTTATTTGCTATCATAGTTCTACATGATTGATTTTTGATATAGAATCCGGAGAGTTAGATTTGCATCCAAGTGATCCATTTAAATTAAACTATTCCTTTTATAAGTTCCTTTTATTTCTTCCTTGGTATAAAATGAAGATAACTAAATTAAGAAGACAGATATAATAAAGTTCCCTCATATGTAATTTCAATGAAATCATTGAATTTTAAAAACTCGTTAAAATTTCGGATCACTTTAAGGGAGCAGATTACGTTGTCGGTTTAAAAAAAATATATATTTTCAACGAATTTAAGAATGGATACTTTCAAAAGTTACAAATGCACTGAAAAAAAAAACCGTACAAAAATACCAATTAGAACAAAAGTTATGGCTAAAAATATTTTGCATAAAAGCATGTGCTGTAATGTTACAAGCCAACTTTGAAGCCGTTTTTCTAAAAATTCATTTTTTGGTATTGCATGCACTCTCATTTAAAAACTAGTTATCATAGATTAAAATAATAAATATTTGTAAAAAAAAAAAAAAAAAATCACCATAAAATAAAAACAATACATAGGACGCGTTTCGAGCTAAAAATATTAACAGCTCTTCATCAGCTACAGTAAACACGTGTCCGTAAGGGGACAAGGTCAAATATGAACGGAAAGGTCGAGAGTAGAGCAAAGAATGCGACAGATGGCGCTAGCTGAAAGGAGCACATAGAGAAGACGAAAGTGTTGCCAAAATAATAGAAATGAAATCAATAGGAAGAAATGGAGATAAAAGAAATAAACAAAATTAAAATAAAATATAAGAAGTAAATAAAAAATATAAATATAAATAATAATAATAAAGAAAGAAATATAAAAGAATAAAACAAGAAAAAAAACAAAAGATCTATTTTTTTTTTTAAACAAAATAAAAAGAAAAGATACAAGAGACGAGGGAAAAGAATTACAAAAGTAATTTCCACGCTGGAGAGAGGATAGGAGATGATGAGAGATCATTGACAAGATTATCAGAATTTTTAGAAATGAAATGTGCTTCATGAAAATCCAAGTGAGAGGGAGAGGCAGGGGAAGAAATAATTTTGGCCATGGAGAAATTGAAACATTGACTGGAAGACCAACAGTGAGAAGCAATCGAAGATTTAGAGTTTTCTTGGTTTGCAATGTACCTCTGATGCTCGCCTAATCTGAATTTTAAAGCTATCTTTGTTTGACCAATATAACCTAAATTGCAAGAGCAAGGAATAAAATAAACAACCCACCGGTTCTCAGTAGGAATAGGATCTTTTAGAGAAGAGAATTTAATTTTATTCATAGGTTTGAAGATAACTTTAAAATTAAAACGAGAGAGAATTTTAGCAATTTTAAAACAGAGAAGAAAATAAAAGGGCAGAACTATAGAGTTAAAATTAGGAGGATTATTTGAATCAGAAAAAGGACGTTTAGGCTTATTAAATTTATACAGAGCTTTATCAATCAAAGAGGAATTATAACCACGAGAAAGGGCAACAGATTTGAGATAATTAATTTCATTATTCAGAGCAGAAGAGTCAGAACAAATTCGTAACCCCCTAAAAACAAAAGTATAAAAGGACGCCACTTTTTGTTGAGGAGGATGATTTGAAAGAGCATGAGGAAGAAGAGATACAGCGAAAGGTTTTCTATAAATGGAGGTAGAGAACCGATCTGGGTGTTTCGAAACCATGACGTCAAGAAAAGGAAGAGAATTGTTCTCTTCGAATTGTTATTTTCTTTTCTCAAATTTTGTTATAGTATTCTGAATGTGCTCGAAAGTGTTTCATAATCTATGCCTTACGCATGATTTTTCTTTCTTGTTTCTTTTTGTATACAAATTAAAAGAGCTAAAAAATAAATAAATGAAAAATAAAAAAACAACAATATAACTAAATTTATTGACTTTTCTAATGTGATAAATATTAGTCAGTCAGCCATTTTAAAACATTTTAACCCTTTATATACTGACGATACTTATAAGTACCATTAAAATAACTTGTTATAAAATTCATTTAATTTAACAATTAGTTGTAATACAGTTTAAAATGAGTTATAGATGCATTACTTTATCTTGTTCCAAAATCATTATGGGTTACACAAAACAAAAATATTTTTAATAAGAATATCTTTTGCCTTTGCATCTTTTCAACTTTCCTGGCGTTGGGGGGGGGGGGGGGGATTTTTCAATTCGGAAATATTTCTATATTTTTATTGTAAGAACATTATATTTGTACATTTCCTAATTCTACAAAATACTAAGAAAAATATTTAAAATAAAAGATTTGATTAGGTTTTAAATATTGCGTAAAATCCTTATAAATTCAAATTTAATTAATCATTCTAAATCCTTCAAGCCTTTTAAAATCCTTTTAAAATTTATTAAATGATTATATAAATCTTCTAATATAGCTTACACAATTCACGAAAAATGCTTTAGAAGATAAAATTTTCATGAATTCATAATTCAGTACATAAAAAATTTAATCATTGGTATTACGTATTTGTTATTCTTAATTAAAACTTTAGAACATGCACATAAAGGAAAGAAGGCTCGAAGTTTTTATAATAAGTGGTTTCTCTAATGGTATCTTAGTTATCACCATATATTTTTACTCTTATATTATCAGCCCCTTAGGTCATCCAATATACATTTAATTTACTCGAAAGTGGGAGCAATGAATTTCACCCAAATATTTCCACAGAATCTTCTCTCAGCTTTGCAGTAAGTGCTTTTATTATCAGAGTTCTGCGTGATTGATTTTTGAAATTAAATCTGGATAGTTAAACCGTGCATTCAACTAACCTATTTAAGACCCTTTTTATCAATTCCTTTTATTTCTCTTTTGGTATTACAAATGAGTTAAACAATAGGTAAGTAATATTTAATCCTTTATCTACTGAATTATGAATTCATGAAATTTTTATCTTCTAAATCATTTTTCGTGAATTGTTTAAACAAAATTAGAAAATTTACATAATTATTTAATAAATTTTAGAAGGATTTTAGAAGTATTGATGGATTTAGAAGATTTAATTAAATTTTTATTTATAGGGATTTTGTGCAATATTTATAACCCTACTCAAATCTTTTATCTTAAATATTTTTCGTAGTATTTTGTAGAATTAAGGAAATGTACAAATATAATGTTCTTACAACAGAAATATAGAAATACTTCCGAATTGAAAAATCACCCCCCCTTCCTCCCCCTCAGCGCTAGAAAGCTGAAAAGACGCAAAGGCAAAAGAAATCGTCTTTTTAAAAATATTAGTTTTGTGTAGCCAATAATGCTTTTGGAACAAGATAAAGTAATGTATCTATAACTCATTCTAAACAGCATTGCTACTAATCGATGTATTAAATGAATTTTATAGCAATTTATTTTAATGGTACTTATAAATACCGTCAGTAGATAAAGAGTTAAAGAAAAAAAAATACGTAAATAAATGTATGGATTTTTCTAGTGTGATAAATATTAGCTAGTTAGTTTTCAAAAATATTTTACTCATCCATATTTTGTATTTATTATTTTTAATAAAAACTACAGAAAATACATAATGAAAATAGAAGGTTCGGATTTCTTTTATTAAGTAGCCTCTCAGATGGTGTTTTAGTTATCACCATGCATTTTTACTTCCTACTCTTTTTACAAGAAGAAAGTATTGGAGTCGTGAAAAAATTCTACTTCCAGTTTTCGACGGATTTATTCGTTTTAGAAGCTCTTGAACACTAATTGGCTGTTTTTAGAAATTGTCTGTCTGTGAGTCTGTGGATCTGTGAGTCTGTCTGTATGTGACATAAATATTGTGGGCGCTCTATCTCAAGAACTAATGCACGGAGTTTAATAAGACCTTAAATTCAGTTACATCAGGATATAAATTGATGCCTATTAGTTTTTGGTGTAAATCTCCCAACAGTTGGTGTTGCTATGCTGTATTTTCTGCGAATTCCTCAATAACTGTATCTTAAAACTAATGCATGGATTATCATCAAACTTCAGATTCAGTTGTACCTTGATATACACTGGCCTCCAAAAGTTAAGGTACAGGGATTGGATGCTTTCGATTGCACACGGTTTATCGAATATCTACCAACATTATTGACGAATTGTTGTTGAACATCTAGGATGTAAAGAGCATGTTTGATTTCATATTTCTCGATGAAGATTCAGTCGGGCCGACAATTAGAGGGCTAATAATAAATTTAATAATAAAATAATATTTGCGATCAGCTATGCAACAGAAAATGCTGGAAATGGTGTGTCACTGCGGTAAATGACTATTTGGGTCCAGTTCAAGGTTTGTGCGCATTTGTGTAAGCATATCACTCATATTCATAAAGATGTTAACGTTTTTGTGAAAAATTCAAAAGTTTTTGTTTATAGCATACAGAGTTTTCAACCAAATTTAACACAACTTTCCGAAAACCTGACAAAGAACAGTAGCAACAGTACACTTCAATTAAAGCATGAATATATTGAATATTTGATGAGATATTGGCACTTGTATGAAATAATTTTTAACTGCGCATGCGTGGAAGATTTCAAAATTTTTATTTCATAATTTGGTAGTCAGCTATTTAGGGCAAATTATCTAAAATGTCCAGTCAAATATCGAGAAATTTCACAAAGATTGTGGCGATATAGTCAGTTGTTTTCTAAAAATAGCTTTATTATAAGGGTTTTTCCACAGCTTTTAAATCAACTCACTATATCTTTCTGAGTTTTCACAATATTTGACTGGACTTTTTACAGAAGTTACCCAAAATAGCTGGCTACCAAATTATGAAATAAAAATTTTGGAATCTTATACACATGCGCAGTTAAAAATTATTTCATACAAGTGCCCATATCTCACCAAATATTCAATATATTCGTGTTTTAATTGCAGTATGATGTTTCTACTGTTCTTTGTTAAGTTTTTGGAAAGTTGTGTTAAATTTGGTTGAAAACTCTGTATGCTAAAAAAAAAAAAACTTTTGAATTTTTCACAAAAACGTTAACATCTTCACGAATATGAGTGTTATGCTTACACAAATACACACAAACATTGAACAGGACCCAAATAGTCATTTATCACCGTGACAAACCATTTCCAGCCTTTTCTGTTACATAGGTGATCGCAAATATTATTTTATTATTAAATTTATTATTAGCCCCCTAATTGTACACCCGATAAATCTTCACCGAGAAATATGAAATCAAACATGTTCTTTACATCCCAGAAGTTCAAGAATAATTCGCCAATAATGTTGGTAGATATTCGACAAACCGAGTACAATCGAAAGCATCCAGTCCCTGTACCTTAACTTTTAGAGGCCAGTGTAATTGGTGCTGGTTAGTTTTTGCTGTAAATCTCCCAACAAGTGGCGCTGCTTTGGTGCTTTTTTTTTCGATTTCAGCAATAGCTCTAATCTAGAGAACTAATACATGGATTTTCATAAAACTTCAGATTCAGTTATACCTTGATATAAGTTGGTGCTGATTAATTTTTAGTTTAAATAGCCCTACAGGTGGCGTTGCTATGCTGCTTTTTTCACGATATCCGCAATATCTCTATTTCAAGAACTAATGTACAGATTTTCATCAAATTTCAGATTTCTTTAGACATTGACATAAGTTGTTTCTAATCAGATTTTGGTGTGAATCTCCCTACATGTAGCGCTGCTATGATACATTTTTCAGAATTTACACGATTTTAGCGATCGTCATATCTCAAGAACTAATGAACGGAATTTCATATTTCATTAGACTTGGGTTTAAAATGATGCTGATTAAGTTTTCGTGTAAATCATACAGCAGGGGGCGCTTATATACTGCATTTTTTACGATTTTTGCGATAGCTATATGTCAAAAACTAACGCACGTAATTTTTTCAAACTTCATATTCTGTTACACTTTTACATAAATAGATATTTATTAGGATTGGGTGTATACTGTTCAAATTTTTCACTTTTTTTATCTTTGGGTTGGGAATTTTGGGTGTCGTCATCTGAGAGTGTGGGAGCCGAAATTCAATGCTTTGTTTGAAAAATGAGAATCTCCTTTTTTAACGCACACAATTCGACGGCCCTATACCTTTAGAATCCACATGATGGGCACAGATTGCCATTCAATTTTGACAATGTGATAGCGAATTTTAAAGTAATAATATGTATGAAACAGAAGAAAGTTTTGTTGAAATATCTGACTAGTTACTCTTATAGTCTCACCACTTTCGGTCATTCGATATACATTCAGTTTTCTTCAAATGAGCAGAATTGAGTTTCACCCTCTTCTTCACTCTCTATCAGAGTTCTGGATGATTGATTTTTGAAATAGAATCCGGAGGGTTAGATAGTGCATCCAAGTGACCCATTTAAATTAAACTATTCCTTTTAACCGTTCTTTTTATTTCTTCCTTGGCATACAAGTGAGAGAACTAAATACAGAAGGCAGATAGATAATATTTAACGAAAAAGAATATACCCAAATTGATTAAAGCGACTTTTCTGATATATAAAGAAAAATATATACATCATATCGAATTACATAACTCTATAAGCATGATAAATATCTTACAATTATTTAACATAAAACAAAGTATTTTTCCTTGCTCATTTTATGGCTATAGTTCTTTTAATAAAATCTTCAAAGCACGTATCTCTCTATTCTAAAAAGAAATAACTAACGCTGTCACCGCTGCCGTAAATGAATTTTTTGTGACAGGATGTCTTTCTTCGCTAATATTAAGAAAACTACTGCATACAAAAATATGAAAATGGGTAGTTTTATAGAGAAATGTTTGATAAACACGCTGAAGCAGGCAGTTTTTAAATAAAAGAATTATTTTAAGAGCTATTAATTGTTAAAGTTAGTCAAAATCGTTCCATTAAAAAAGTTTTATAGGAGCAAAAACTATGCATAGGAATTTAATATTTTTTTTCTAAGGCTATAAATTACGAACTTGCAGTTTCAGACTTCAATTTTGTTTTTAAATTGACTAATTTTTTTAGGTTTCTTTTTCTATTTTTTATTAAAATTTTCAGCATTTCGAGACATATTTTATTCATATTTTAGATAAAGTTATTATATTAAATTGCTGCCAATTGTAAAACAGCGCAAAGAATAATATTTCTGTTAATTTAAAATTTTATTTACACGCTATTTAAAAACAGAAAAAAAACTTTAAATTTAAAATTAAATGATTTCGCGTTAAAAACTATAAAATGTTGAAAATTACGTCATACAAATTGTATTTACACATGAATATTAAAATAAAAAGAAAACTTTAAAATAATAGATTCATTAATATGCGTTAAAATCACTAAAAGGGGGAATATTACGTCCTATTTAAAATGACTAAATAATGATATTGCCAAATAGCTTAAATTAAAAAATATATTTACACGAGACATTTATTTCCTATATCGAGGTTATCTTTTTAGCTATTGTTGCCAATTCTAAGACAGCGCAAATAATAACATTTCCTTTCTAACAACAAAATTTTTTCATGTGAATATTAAAAGGAGAAAGAAAACTGTGATAAAAATTATGTCAGATTTAAAACGATACATTTAAAATGTCTTATTTAAAACAATTTTCTTATGACATTGTTAAAAAATACCAGAAGGTGATAACTCTGTTTAATTAGTTCATTTTATATTAGCTTATTTTCAAATGTTTAACTGATATTATTCAATAAAACACGAAAAAAGCTATTATATGTCTTAATATCAGCCGATTTGGTCTTAAAATTCCCCAATCAAAGGTACATGAATGGAAACCCGTTTACCGGGAGATCGCCACTGGCTTTTTAATTATAATTCAATATTCCGTAATCTTTTTAAAACCGATCAAATTAATGTGATTTTGGAATCTGTGGTGTCTGAAGGGGGTTGGCTAATGTAGATCTTAGAGGGCAGCGCCCCCTAGTATTATTAAAAACTCTCAAAATTTCCAGCAACAAAAAACTTTGTTTTTATAAATGCTTCTTTCAAAAATACATTTGTTTCTGCAATTTCTAAAGAAAAAGAACGCTTTTCGAAATCGTGAGTAACTCGAAAGAGTTTATTATAAATTTTCATTCTCGATTATATTATATTTTTCTAGATTAACAAACATTTGATATATTTTGTAGTATAAATACTTTTAATTTACTCAAAGTAATTGAATTACATCCAAATATTTGACAAAGAATCTATACTTTTACAATATGTGGCGCATCCGACTAGTATTACAATATATTAAGTTATACAGTCGAACCTCGTTAACGCGAACACTCAAGGGGAAACTTTTTTCGTTCGTGTTAAAAGTAGTTCGTGTTATCCGAACTTAAATACATTACATACAACAGGGCGGGGCAATCAGAAACAGTTCGTGCTAAAAGTAATTCGCGTTAAGCGTGTTCGTGTTAACGAGGTTTGACTGTATATACATTTTAACGTTTGAATTAAATCAATATTTAAACCAACAATGAGACTCTAGACATACTTGAATGCATTTCAAAACAATTAAATTAAAATATATACAGTAAAACCTCCCTATAGCGACCACGTTCCATTCCAATAAAAATTGGTCGCTCCGAGAGGTGGTCTCTTAATGGAGGTCCTGTTTAAATTTAGATTTTAATTATTGTTATTAATGTTTGTTGCAATTAATGTTACTAAAGTATATTTTTCACATTAGGAAAAAATATGAAAATTTAGTATCAAAACAAAAGTTAATTACATAAATTAATTAGTGCAGAGTTTTAAAAACTGACGTTTTCTTTGATTTTACGGTTTTATCTTCTATAACTTTTATTTCCAAGTCCTTACGAAGTTCAGTAAATAAATGCAATTTTTTTGGACGGGAACAAAGTATGACGATTTAATTAATTTATCTACTCCTTTGAGAGTTTCCCGACAGAACAGGGCAGGGGAGTTTGACAGTCATCCTTACTTTGTCACCAGAATTAAATTCATTGCCTAAAAAAGCACAAAGGTGTTTAAACACTTAAAAGTTATCGGAATAAATAAAATTTCTAAGCTTAGTTTAGAAGTTTGATTAATAATGTGCTCTTTGGAATAATTATTCAAATAAAACCTTCCTCAAGTGACCAGGAAAAAAGGGAATTTGTTTCATTTTCTTCAAAGAAATGGGTCGCTCATAGAGGGAGTTATACTGAGGTGGTCTCTGAATAGAGGTAAAATTAGTATTGAGCCTATGGGAATAAATTTCTTTCTATGAAAAAATGGTCGTTCAGTGAGTTGGTCGCTTAATGGAGGTGGTCGCACAGGGAGGTTTCACTGTACACGTTTCTCTGTGCCATCGTATAGCCTCCTCAGTACTAACATCAACCACAACAGCAAAACATCGAACACACTGAATTCAATTAAAGTTCATGTTTTCCTTTTAAAAACAAGAAATTTTCATTAGGAATTCAACGATTCGTTTAAGTTGTTCTTAGTGAACCATCCCTCCATGAAAAGACTGCAACGGTTCTTTGCAATTAATTTCCAAAATTGAAATCTACAAAAGATGGGGTCTGCGAAACGTATACTTTATATGTTTTTTTAATTTTAATTATTAAAACATGAGTATATATTTTAATTTAATTATTAGCCCCCGGTACGGTATGCTATTTCTTTCTCCCAGCTTATTTTGTGTCACCAAAAAATAACGTTAGCTTACAGAAGCCAGCCGTAAAAGAAAGCAGTACGATTAAATGCTCTATAGCAATTTTTTTAACTTCTAAGCATCGCACATTTTCAATTTTTATACCGTCGCACTGGAAGTCCTTTTAAATGCAATTTGTTTGAAAACTGCATCTAGATTTATTTTTGAAATAATTTTTTATAGTTTTTAGAGCCATTTGCTTAATATTGGCAACGGAAGTACTCCATTTCTGTAGAAAGTAAAGGAAAAATAGTTGTAAAATATTAATTATATATTTTTGTTGGCATTTTTTTCATAACAAACGAAAGAAAATGTAATTAAAATACGTGCTATTTTGAAAAAATATAAACGAATGATTTCTGTTAAAACATGGAGCTATTATAAACTATATTTAATTTTAAGTATCTATATTAATGTTACAAACAAATGAAGGCCTATGAATTATTAGACAGCCCTTTTTTTTCGTCGAGGTTTTTTTTTTTTTTTTTTTTTTTATGACGGCATCTTTTTGCTACATTTGTACATTATTTCACGATAGTGACGTCCTATGCATACTTACTGTAGTCGTTTAACAGTGGATCATAAATGTGAAATTCTTAAGCGGATGCGAATGACGTTCATTTTACATAAAATTAAAGCGTGTGCTGTAAGTTTTTAAATTGAAATATATTTTATACTATTTATATATACATATTTTTCTTTTCCACGGGGGCGACACTAAATTCTGAAAAAGCATTTATTTTAAGTTGATTATTTTAAATAAAAATTTTAAACTTTGCATATCGAAAAAAGAAATCACGAAGTTCTTATATTAAATGACCTTTCTAATGGTGTTCCAGTTATAACTATAGATTTTACTGCACCCTCTTAGGTCATCCCATATACTGCATTCAATGTACACGAAGTGGGGAACATAAAATTTCTCCCAAATAATTCCTCCAGATTCTTCCGCCTACTTCGGCACTAAGTGCACTTCATATCAGAATGCTGCATGATTGATTTTTGAAATAGGATCCCGATAGTTAAATAGTGCGTTTAAGTGACCTATTTAAATTAAGCTACCCCTTTTATCCGTTCATTTTATTCATATTTTGGTTTGAAAACAAGAACTAAGAACTAAGAAACAGATAAATAGTATTTAAGGGCCCTTTGAAGAACTTTCAAGATTTTTTTTTTTTTTTTTTTTTTTTACTGATGTAGAGGAGACCGGGGAAATGGCGACACCTTAAGGGAATTTAAATTTTTTCACCTCTAAAAAACGTTGATTTTTAAACAGTAAAAATTCTAAAGCTGAATCATGATCTTTAATATCTGTATAAATTTAACCATAATTATAACTGTAACATAAGCACCCATAAAAAAAACCTCTTTCAATTTCTGCACAGTGGCGGGATTACCCAGGATACTGGTGTAATTTCGCCACTGTATCGGGGTAATGACGTCATTCTTTAATGAGCTATTAAATACATCAAATGGATACTAGGAGACACATAACCTACTGAAACTATTTAGAAAGCAAAAGTAATTTATCATTTACAATTTAACTCAAATTGAAAAGTCACAAATATAAATTTCTGCTGAATCGGCTCCACTACATTCAAATAAGGCCCTTTCTCACCCGATTTGCATAGTGGCGGCATAACACCGAGAGGACAATATAGCAGAAATCCTCAAGCAAAGCCGGAAGAAGAACCAAACTTGGTCAACACATTGCATCAAAATGTCGACGAATGCATGTAGATTATGGGTAATATTATCTTAAATACATAATGTTACAATAAAAGGTGCTTATCTCTACTCATATGAAGCTTCAAAATAAGAAGCAACTAAATGAAAACTAAATTTCTTACTAGAACAAATGAACGACGTGCAGAAAAATCATTGTCACTATAGACACTGTTTCTATTGTTGACCGCTATAATGCAGGCACATTCACTATCTCTTCCTTTCTTTCTAACCGATGACCAGGCCCCTACCTGCCGGGTTGCCCCAGCTTAACGGGTTTAGTACCTGACATCGGGGCGGGTGACCGCCTAATCGCCGCGAAACGTCAATAAACCTGGCATCATTACCTCGATCGTCATCCTATCTGCAGCGCCTACTGCTCGTTTGTGTATACTTTGTTTTGCCGGTTACTTAACGTTATATCCTGTCGTTTGGCAAATGCACATTGTTACTCAAGTTGGTCTCGTAATTTAGAACCTTGATCAGATGGCGAGACCTTCACCCGGCAAGGCACCTCCAGAGGTATAATTCACAGGTAACTTGGAGGACTTTGCACACACGACGGATTTTACATGCACCAGGCGCCATTAGCGTTCATGACGGAATTTTAGCCGGCAGATAGTTTGGGTCCTGCGACCAACGACTACGACTATAATGCTCTACAAGCTTAGCCACCGCTGCCCGATCTAATATTGATAGCTTGGAATTTTTTGAAGCCTAATTGTTGATGCATACTTGTCAAATAAATATGATTATTATTATTTATTTATTTATTTATTTATTTATTTTTGTATGGGGGGGTAGAGAAAACAAAGAATGGGGCTCTGCAACACATTCACTATCTCAAACTGCCCCTAGTACTTAAACTTGGGGGGGGGGATAACCTCGGGTGGCGCCATTCCCCCGGTCTCCCCTACATTTACTTATTACATGCACATACTATTATAGGTAATACTTAGAAAAACTGATTTTGACAAGAAAAAAAATCATTTTGAGGATAAAAAATGAAAATTTAACTTTTTTTTTTTAAATTTAAAGAATTTTAAAGTTTTCTTTTCTTTGATACATTGCTGTGTTTAAAATATTAAAACTTCTACAAATATTTCTCAAATCACTTCATTTTTTTTTTTTTTTTTTTTGCATCCTCAGTATAGCGTACATAATAAAATTAGGGTTCAATTTTACAATTAATGAATTAGTTTATTAGAAAATAATATATATATACAAACATAGGCAAAAAAGTAGCAAAAAACATGATTACGCTAATTTTTAACACAATTACTTAATTAGTAAACAAATCATAACAGTTGTAAGTTTCCAAGTGGGTGAACAAAGTACGAGCCAGGATTCGAACCATTGATGTCTCGGCTGAAGCCGCCAATGCTCTACCAACTGAACCATCCCGGACGAATCTGAAAGACTAATTCACCCAGCTAATCTTTAGCGACCACAACATCTGGTCTGAATCGTTAAAGGTTAGTTGGGTGAATTAGTCGTCCAGAATCGTCCGGAATGATTTTCGAAAAAAATCGTCGGTAATTAGTCGAAATATTAACCTTTAAAAAGACGGACGGTTTGGGCATAGATAAAGACTTGGGCGGCGTGCTCTATATACTATTGACTTTTAAAACCTAGATAACAACTTTTAATGATAAATTTTTTTATGCAATGTCCAGTAGAAGTATAAAACCAATAAATGCCAAATTGTTAAAATCATACTAATTTAATTAGAATTAATCACATAAATAGTATGGGATTCGCGACTAGTTTGCATCGAGTGGATCTCTCAATACACCTCCAGTGTCTTTAAACGTTAATTAAAAACCTATCTGGAAAAACGTGGCGCGGTCCAAGGCAGCGGTGTAACTTTGCGACCTCTTTTCGAAGCGCGCTTAGCACAATGATAAGTTTAGAGTTTGAACAAGGGTTTTGTTTTAGGTACACTGTAAAATTATGAAATGGCAAATGAAGTTTAAATATGCACTACTTTTATTGTCAGTACCGAATTAAATTCATCATAAACAGATTAGGATAAGATTAAAAAAAGAATAGCAGAATTTGATACAGAATAGCAATATTTGATATTATTTAGGCTTCATATTTCTGAACTTTTATGGTATATCCATTCATACTTTTCTAGTATATACCGCTGTACCCAACCCTACGTTTATTCTTTGAGCAGCGATTTTTTTTAATAATATAGTTAATAATTCACATAGTTATTGTACGGAATCCTCTGAGCGCGATTAATACTCGCATTTGACCGTTTATATTATATATCAAAGGGTACCGAGTCGGTGCTTGAATAAAATGAAGAAAACTAAATTTATCATAACGACATTTCATAAATGGAAAAAAAAAATGAGATATTGAAACTATAAACTGTCCGCAAATCAATAAACAATTGATTAAAAAATCATCAGTTTAATTATCGATTAGTTCATTGATTTCATTCGATTACTTATTTCTTTTACAAAGAACTTGCGCCGATTTGTGCACTCTTTTATTTAACTTTGTTTGGTTTTGTGTGTCAAAATGGAATTATGTAATCGTGTTTTCTTTCGCTTCCTGCTATACTAGAATTACAAAAATCATGTATACATGTATGGTTCTGATGACAATACAGCATTTTAATGTTGTTATAACTTAGTTATAAATTAACGAATTAATTTTAAGGCATTTGTCATATGTTATCCGGGAGTGATAAATTTCCAAGTAATTATCGATTAATTCATTGATTTCATTCGATTACTTATTTCTTTTACAAAGAACTTGCGCCGATTTGTGCACTCTTTTATTTAACTTTGTTTGGTTTTGTGTGTCAAGATGGAATTATGTAATCGTATTTTCTTTCGCTTCCTGCTATACTAGAATCACAAAAATCATGTACACATGTATGGTTCTGGTTCTGGTGACAATACAGCATTTTAATATTGTTATAACTTAATTATAAATTAACGAATTAATTTTAAGGCATTTGTCATAGGTTACCCGGGAGTGATAAATTTCCAAATAATTTTATGGTTATAACTCTGTACCTGAGAGCCAAGCTATCCTAAGTCGCATCTCACTTATTTTTCAGGAGAAATAAAAGAAGCACTACCTTGCAAGACAACGTTATTTTCACGTAGATATATTTGTCTTATAATACAAGTATAGCAATACTTTGTGTCCAAAGAGAACTTTAGTATAAAACGCTGTTAACCTAAAATTTGTCATTTTTGGACTTACGATACTTTGGGTCTCACATACAGAACTAACTGTATATGGGTTACAACAACAATGAAACTATATAATGATGCGCCAAACCACTCTTACCGATATAGGTCAACTGGCTGTGAAACTGCAAGAATGAAATATTTTAAACAAGAAAAAGCACTATAAAAACACAAAAAGTGTACACAAAAATAAAACACAAAAAGTGTAATAATTAAAAATAAATAAAAAATTATTTTATCATTTAATAGTTTACTATTAATTAAATTATGATTACACATTGAGAAAACAATTTAGAGATCCTAAATATATAGCTTAATGCTTTATTAAATAGATAGTTTAATGGCTTTTTTTTAGTTCCCGCATATATATATATATATATATATATATATATAATTATATATATTTTTATAAATTCAGAAGTTTGTGCTTTCTATCACACGTAAATCAAAACAGTGAGTTTTCGATAATCGCGGCCTACGCCAAGCTAACATAATGGATTTTTCATTTTATTTATTTATTTTTATTTTTATTTTATTTATTTATTTATTTATTTTTATTTTTTTTTTTTTTGTAACTGCAAGAATTACAGCCACGAATTTAGGCGTGATTTTTAAAATAAACTATGAATGTTTATAAAAGAGGATTTAAAAAACATATTTTTTTATTTTTATTATTTTCTTCACTGTTAACAATGTGTTACAAATAAACAAAGTGTATTAATTTTGGATTAATTTTTTGACTGATAATAATCTTTGAGTATCAATTATTAATTTTGACAAATGCGAACTCTCTTTTTTTATAATCTTTTAACCTTCCGTCTACCAGACGGGTCCATTGGACCCGACAGCAATATTTAATGTAAATTTTTCTCATGAAAAATAGCATTCAAAGTTTCGCGATTGCATGACTTTTCCTGCAATTGTCTCCTCTATGTATATGCAATTGCGATTAAAATTTTGTTCGAAATTTTTTACCTATTTTTAATTTGTTTCATTGTTTACCACGCGGGTCCATTGGACCCAACATTAAAACAAACGTAATATACTGTTGCTTTCTTTTTCTAGGGTTGCCATAAATCATGAGGAGGAACAGGGTTACCATAATTGGCTGTTTATCGCCCATTTGGCGATGGATTTTTAGCGCCAATCTCGCCAAATTTGGCGACTTTATAATGAAGTTTTGAGAACATTCTAGACTGATCTAGTAAACTTCGTGCTCTATATATAAAAGGTTACTTCTGGTTCAGAGAGTCATTTATCAACAGACACAGTTAGTGAGCGAATGGTGTCTATTGATGTTTTTGAGTCTTTTCATTGAAAATAGGACTTGATATTTGAAGACAAGTAATAAGTGTAGTTTGTACGTGCTTTGTTATTTTACAAATATTCATCATTTTCTTATTTCCTAACTTATTTTTTGTTAAAAACTGAATTGAAGATGAACAGAAAAAAAGTATTGACTCAAGAGGAAATTCAAAAAATTATGGAAAATCCGGACGATATAGAATTCGACACCGATGATGAAAATCTGTCGTCTGATGAAGGTGAAGTAGATTATGTTGAAATACATAATGAAATTTCTGATTCCTACTCAGAATCTGATAATGATTCCAATGAAGTAAATGTTGCAACCACAAGTACTTCAAATTCTACTTTTGTTTCCAAAAATAATTCACAGATCTGGTATAAGAATGAAGTTGCCAGACCACAAGGAAGACGTACTGAAATCAATATTTTACGTGAAAAATCTGGACCTTCAAGATTTGCAAATCGTGAAGTGGATTCCATATCATCCTCATTTCTTATCTATTTCCGAAAAAGACTTTTGGAAATTATAGTAAAATGGACAAACGCGGAAGGCAATAGAGTATTCGATAAAGAGTGGAAACCTATAGATATTATAGAACTTAAAAAATTCATCGGACTTTTATTACTTATTGGAGTATATAAATCGAAAAATGAAACAGTAAGCGAACTTTGGAGCATAAACAATGGAAGACAAATATTTCGGGACATTATGAGTCGCAATAGATTCACAAGTATATTACGTGTCATAAGATTTGATGATGCTGCTGAGAGGCGTAAAAGAAGATCAACTGATAAATTAGAGCCAATAAGAGAATGCTTTGAATTGTGGAATAGCTATTTACAAGACCCTTATATTCCTAATTGGTCTATGACTGTCGATGAGCAATTAGTTTCTTTTCGTGGAAAATGTCCTTTCCGTCAGTATATGCCATCTAAACCTGGAAAGTATGGATTGAAGTTCTGGGTTATTTGTGACAGCGTAACATCGTATGCTTTTAAACTGGAACTATATACAGGCAAAAATGAAGTAAGAGAATCTCATCAGGGAGAAAATGTAGTTAAAAGATTGACGAAGGAAATTGAAAATTCTGGTCGTAATATTACATGTGATAACTTTTTTACGTCATATGCATTAGCAACACATCTTACTTCAAAAAAATTATCTCTTATTGGAACAATTCGAAAAAATAAACCTGAATTACCCGCTGTGTTCACAAATCCAAAACATCGTTCTGTATATTCTACTTTATTTGGGTTTCAAGAGAAGGCGACCATCATCTCTTACTGTCCCAGAAAAGGTAGAATTGTTACTTTGCTAAGCACAATGCATAACACTTATGATATTGACAACAGCTTAGAAAAAAAGCCACAAATAATCCTAGATTATAATAAAACCAAAGGCGGAGTAGATACGATGGACAAAATGGTAAGAGCATATAGTGTGAAACGCATGACACGTCGGTGGCCTTTGATTGTATTTTATAATATGATCGATATAAGTGCGATGAATACATACATAATATGGTTGTCACTGAATGCTGAATGTGATCCGAAAATGAAAAAAAGGCGGAATTTCATTATTCAACTTGCAGAAGAATTAGTAGGTGAAGGAGGTATCGCCGTCTCAACATCTACTTCAGAACAACTTTACGCAAATAGTTTTGAACCGCCACGAAAAAAAATCAAGATGTCATATTTGTCCCTCTAAAAAAGATCGAAAAACACGAACATTATGCAAGAAGTGTACGAAAAATGTTTGCAGAGAACATTCCGTCGTTATTTGTACTTCATGTACAGAATAATTTTATTATGATGAAAAACGTTTTGTAGTCATTATAATATACTATATATATTACTTTCTTACTGTATGTGTTACTTTCTTACTCTATTACTATATATATCACTTTTATATATTGTATAAGGTGCATTAATAACAAATATATTCATTGTAGATAAATGGGTGTTTTGTATATTTTGAAATCCTATATATTTTACATATGGGTCCAATGGACCCGAATGGTAGTTCTTGCATATACTTTTTTTTGGTAGTCTGAAGGTTAATTAACTTGCTATGTGTGTCCGTTCAGCTGAGACCTTGAAATCGAATTTAATGCACTTTTTGTACTACATTTGATCTAATTTTTGGTATAGTGCCGTGTTATCGGTGACAATACAATATTCTGTAAAAAACACACTTGATATTTTCCTCCCACCATTCCGCAGGGGGAAAAACATTTGTCTAATAAGGGTAGGTAAATATCACCAAGTGTGTGATCAACGTAAATGTTAGAGATTGCTTCAGAGATAAGCTGAAGTTCTTTGATTGAACCGCGACATGGTTGGTAAATGCGCCACCTTTCGGTTTCACGCAGGGTGTGAATATGTATGGGATTGATCCTCACTAAGTTCGATTTTTTTCTTGCAAGAAAGATGGATTTCCAAATATATATCAGTTTTATTTTATTTTATTAACAACCTGACAAAAAAAAAAAAAAAAAAATCCCAGCATTTTAATTTATTTCTTTTAAAATAGGCATTTTTTTCAATCATCCTTCAACAGTTTTTCCGTTCACAGTACATTATAATAAAAGCTCGTCTTTAAATATATATATGTATATATATATACATATATTATTTTACCATAGAGAATGTAAATAAAATGAAACAGATGCCATCATACACTGTCAGTTGCTGACGCTTCCTTTATCTTTTGCACATCCGCCTCCCATACCAGGACATACGCCTAGGCACCCAAGATACCGCTTACATCGAAGCTTGAAACTGGTTTGAAACTGGCTTGAAATCTACTATATGTTGAATAGGACCAAAACTGTAATTACTTTATATGTGGTTAGTTACACGCGGATTCGACATATTCGTCGTTAAATATAGATACTTAAGTTTGCACAATATTCAGATAAAATGCAAGTTTCCGAACTATGCATATACATTTATCAAACAATTTCTTTTAAAATCCATTATGTGTAAAATGTAATAATAGAAGATTACATTTACATTTATTGACAATGTTATTTTCAAATACGTATGCTTCTTATTCGAGCATCTAATGCTTGTTTTTACTTTCTTCTATCTGTACAAGAAGAAAGTATTGGATGCGTGAAATTTTTCGACTTTCGGTTTTCGACGGGTTTACACGTTTTAGGGGTCAGAGATTCCGAAAAACATGTTTTTGCAAAATGTCTGTCTGCGAGTCTGTGACTCTGTCTGTCCGTCTGTCTCTATGTATGTATGTGACACAAAGTTTGTGGGCGCTCTATCTCAAGAGCTAATTCACGGAATTTAATAAAAATTTATATTCAGTTAGTCGCTGATATGAGTTGGTGCTGATTAGTTTTTGGTGTGAATAGCTCAACAGGTGACGCTGCTATGCAGAATTTTTCACGATTTCCAAATAGCTCAATCTCCAAAACTAACGCACGGATTTTCATCAAACTTCAGATTCAGTTAACACTTGACATGAATTGACGTTTTGTACATTTTAGTGTAAATCGCTCCTGGATATAAATTAGTACTGCTTAGTTTTTGGTGTAAATCTCTCAACAGGTGGCACTGCTATGCAGCATTTTTCACGATTTCCACAATAGCTCAGTCTCCAGAACTACTACACGGATTTCCATCAAACTTCAGATTCAGTTAGTCCTTAACATGAATTGACGTTTTATACATTTTGGTGCAAATCTCTCAACAGGTGGCGCTGCTATGTTGCATTTTTTTGCGATTTCCGCATTAGCTCTATCTCAAGAACTAATACTTGGATTGTCAACAAACTTCATATTCAGGTACACCTTGATATGAATTAGTGCTGTTTATGTTTTGGTGCAAATCACTCAACAGATGGCGCTGCTATGCTGCATTTTTCAGAATTTCCACTATAGATCTATCCCAATAACTAATGCATGAATGTTCATCAAACTTCAGATTCAGGTATATCTTGATATAATTTAGTGCTGTTTATGTTTTGGTGTAAATCGCTCAACAGGTGGCGCTACTATGCTACATTTTTCAGAATTTCCGCTATAGCCCTATCTCGAGAATTAATGCACAAATTTTCATCATACTTCAAATTCAGATATACTTGGATATGAATTGGTGCTAAATTGACGTATTTTCTTGTATTGATGTGATTTCTATAGAAGAAAGTTTTGTGATGGCCACAACATACTAGTTTCTTTTGTGATACAAAAGCACTTGAAAAAAAACGAGTAACTTCAGATTTTCATTTTTGAGAATTTTTTTTGCATTGTTATTTTTGCATTCTTTTCTGAAAAAAAAATATTTTGAAATGGGGAAAACCTTGTAGTTATAACCCTAATAAAAATCAACGTTGACTCAGTACTACGCGAATATTGCATTCGTTGTAAATATTTCCAATGTAATGGCAATATTGGTTAAACATTCGTTTTAAAGTCGCAATTTTTAAATGAAATGCCAATGCTGAACAAATATTAAGTTAACGTCAGGAATGCTTGAAATGAAACTGTAGAGAAGTGTTTACTTATCAATTTGAATCACCCTGTATTTTTGCTTAAGAGAATATTAAAGGTTAATATCTCCAAAATTACTTAAATAACACATCATATTGGAAATAGTTTTCATTTGAGCCAAATACAATATGTCTAGTTACGTTGTTGTTTATGACCTTTACTTTTATTATTAATATTATTGACTTTCAGTCACATTGTTTTCTGATAGAACAAAAAAGGTCAAAAGGTATTTCTTTCTATTTTTTGAAAGGAAAAAACAGCAAAGTTCCTTCTGAAATGCAGTGATAGTTTATTTAAAATACAGCTAGACAATATCACTTTGCGAAGAATAATGTTATCTAATTATGTAATTATATAAAATAACATGCTAATTTAGATCTATTATAAAAGGGAGTTTTTAGGCTTAAAAAAGAAGAATTTTTTCGTTCATTTTCTGAATGTCTGTAATTTTTTAAATGTTCAATCTAAGCTGCCGTTTTTTGTTTGTTTGTTTGTTTTTTTAGTTTGTTGAAAAATGGTTATTGTCCTTGTCAGGATAGGAAATCAAAAGCATACCTGAAGCGTTTTATTGGTTTAATCAGCATTTTATTCGTTTTCTGATTGATCTGTACACTAACCTTTACTTTCAACAGAGATGGGTACTTCTATTGCCTCTATCACAAAAAAGTAATAAAAACTACAAAAAAAAATTAATAACTCAGAAACAAATTGAGATACAGCTTTCAAACAAATTGCATTTAAAAGTACATTTTTTTTTCTCTATACGACGGTGTAAAAAGTAATATTGTGGGATGTTTAGAAGTTTAAGAATGAAATTTCATTTAAAATGGGTCGTCAGATTTCTTGGAAATCTGACGATGGAAAAGCCTTTTCCCGAACAGCCAATGAAATGCTTGGATAATACGCAAGTTTCAGGTGGATAATACGTAAGTTTCAGGAAATCTGACGAGTCGCAGGCGATTTTTGTCGCTTGCAATTTTTACGTGTCATAACACTATTAATGTTTAATTCATGGCGTACGTAATGTAGGATCAACTCCGTGAGATTTTTTGTGTCTTAAATTTTAGTCTTTGAAAAAATCATTTTCCAAATGGTCGTTGTAATTTCTTAAATTGCATTTTTTTTTTTTTTTTTTTTTTTTTTAAACACATGCATAAGGTACAGCGATTTTTGTCGCACTGTACTCAAACGAGCGGTACTTCGTGAAAACTATTAAACGCATTTTCTTTCTTTCTTTTTTTTTTAAATTAAAAACGTCATTATTGTTCACTGCATTCTCAACATAAAAGGCTAAATAGAGGTTGTATTAGCAGCTCTAGATATATTAGCAGCGCTAGATATATTAGCATCAGATACCTTATTATAAAAAAATTTTATGAATTAAAAAAATATCAAAAAAGGATATCAGTTATAAACTCTTTCCACCAGCGTTGAAAAGTGTTTATGAATTATGTTTATCTGGTCGTGACTCCGCTCTCTAACTCACGTAAATATACTTGTTAAGCCATGTAATTTGTATAAATTATTTTGGTTTATCATAGCATGTGTTTTATTTAACGTGAAGTATGTATCATTTATAGTTCGTTTACAGAGGCAATAAAAAGAATTTCGTTACATTATCGTCTTTAGGGAAAAATAGTTTGCAGTGTATTTTAATGATTTTACACTATTTCAAACATACTAAAATTGATATATGTATTATTACGGTTTATCACAAGAGGATTATTATAGAATAGGATGTACATAGCATTTATCGTTCATTTACAGGGTCACATAAAATCTTCGCTTGCAGCACAATCTATGAGCGATAATTGTTGGAATTGCGGTCTGGTTTGTGATATGCGTTTTAAAATTTAATTAATTTTTCGGTTATTACATAGTGCATAAAATTCTATCGATCATTTATAGGGCTGTGAAACATCTACTCATTTTTAGGTGCGTTCCTAATTATATAAATACGTAGCAACTATAGTCGTCGTTCAGTCCGTCTGCCTGCCCGCATATAACAGAGCAAAATCTACCTAACCGAATGGTCTTAAATTTTAAACATATAATTGTTGCAACATTTTGTGAGTCATTTCAAATTTTATGAAAATCGGATGTATAGTTTAAATTACAGGAACAGTCAAAAGTTTTCCGTTACATTACGTCCAATGGGAAAAAATTAGTTCAAGTGCACTTTAATGATGTTACAGCCTTTCGAACAGAATGAAAACGGACATGCACTTATAAAGTGCACTAAAATATACATTCAGTACAATATGCAGTGGAAAAAATATTTATAAAACTAGTTATAGTACGAACGCACCTTATTTGCCACGTTTAACGTATAATTTCCAACTTGTTACTTATGTTATTGTTATTTAACAATGATCATGATTTATCAATGTCATCGTCGAACCTTACGCAGCAGGGTTTGCACAGATTTCCCCTTTCAAAACACCTGTTTCCGAATAATAATTGGCTTATTTAATCACAGAATTTCTGTTGTTAAATAAGTCTATTCTAATAAAATGATACTGAAACTCACGGATTGTACTAAATCTCGGTAGTTTCATCCACGTATGCATCCTTTATGGGGTCATATAATCAGGGGGACAAAATATATGTATTACATTTATTACATCCATGTATGCATCGTACATTGAGTCCGATAATCAAGGGATAAAATATCTGTATTACATTTATTACATCTATGTATGCATCGTACATTGGGTCCGATAATCAAGGGATAAAATATCTGTATTACATTTATTACATCTATGTATGCATCGTACATTGGGTCCGATAATCAAGGGATAAAATATCTGTATTACATTTATTACATCTATGTATGCATCGTACATTGGGTCCGATAATCAAGGGATAAAATATCTGTATTACATTTATTACATCTATGTATGCATCGTACATTGGGTCCGATAATCAAGGGATAAAATATCTGTATTACATTTATTACATCTATGTATGCATCGTACATTGGGTCCGATAATCAAGGGATAAAATATCTGTATTACATTTATTACATCTATGTATGCATCGTACATTGGGTCCGATAATCAAGGGATAAAATATCTGTATTACATTTATTACATCTATGTATGCATCGTACATTGGGTCCGATAATCAAGGGATAAAATATCTGTATTACATTTATTACATCTATGTATGCATCGTACATTGGGTCCGATAATCAAGGGATAAAATATCTGTATTACATTTATTACATCTATGTATGCATCGTACATTGGGTCCGATAATCAAGGGATAAAATATCTGTATTACATTTATTACATCTATGTATGCATCGTACATTGGGTCCGATAATCAAGGGATAAAATATCTGTATTACATTTATTACATCTATGTATGCATCGTACATTGGGTCCGATAATCAAGGGATAAAATATCTGTATTACATTTATTGCATCCATGTATGCATCGTACATTGGGTCCGATAATCAAGGGATAAAATATCTGTATTACATTTATTACATCTATGTATGCATCGTACATTGGGTCCGATAATCAAGGGATAAAATATCTGTATTACATTTATTACATCTATGTATGCATCGTACATTGGGTCCGATAATCAAGGGATAAAATATCTGTATTACATTTATTGCATCTATGTATGCATCGTACATTGGGTCCGATAATCAAGGGATAAAATATCTGTATTACATTTATTACATCTATGTATGCATCGTACATTGGGTCCGATAATCAAGGGATAAAATATCTGTATTACATTTATTGCATCCATGTATGCATCATACATTGGGTCCGATAATCAGGGGGGGGGGGAATAAAAGATCTGTATTACATTTATTACATCCATGTATGCATCGTACATGGGGTCCGATAATCAAGGGATAAAATATCTGTATTACATTTATTACATCTATGTATGCATCGTACATTGGGTCCGATAATCAAGGGATAAAATATCTGTATTACATTTATTACATCTATGTATGCATCGTACATTGGGTCCGATAATCAAGGGATAAAATATCTGTATTACATTTATTGCATCCATGTATGCATCATACATTGGGTCCGATAATCAGGTATATAAAAAGTCTGTATTACATTTTTACATCCATGTATGGTTCCTACATGGAGCCCTACAATAAGGGGGATAAAATATCTGCATTACATTTATTACACCCATGTGCACTCATTTATTTTAAACGTTCGTAATTCCATATATATATATATCTATTTTAATAAGCTGTTCATAGAAGTACTTAGTATGATATATAATTCGCGAAATTTCTCAATTCAAAATTTAAAAAGTGCATTTATTTCATACTCTAAAGCTGCTACTGAAATTAAATTGTCACATCTGAAAAATTAATATGCTTTAAAATTACATTCAATAACATAAATGGAAAAAAAAAATTCTAACAAAATAACATCACACTTAAAACATCTTAATAGCTTATTTTCATCCGTTCCGTTAAAAAAAGTAATTATACACTTTTTGTTAAAATGTTAATGAAATTAACAAATTAAATTACAACGCTTTAAGAATAATTTAATTATTTTTAAAGTTTGCTTACATTTAAGGCGTAAACCTCTTAAATTAAAGGCAATATAAATTCCTTTTTTCTAGGAATAATTCTGTTATTCATAATATTTTTCATTTTTATAATGGTGTTAAAACAAATTTAGGATTTTAAATATGTGGAAATACTGTAATTTGGAATTTTGGAGCCATTTACGAAAAAAAAAATTTCAAGGAAAATAATATCATGTTAAAATATAATAGCAGCATTAAGAATTTAAGGATATTTACGATTCAGTTTATCAATTAGAAAAGTTTTTTTGCAACTGTTTTACAAGTAAAAGAAGATTTGACACACAATTTTTTTTTAAATGAAGCATTATTTAGGGAAATTGCTACGCTCTTTATTTTTTATGTGTATTTTCTATTTTCTAGAAATTTGGGGCTGTTTTTATAAAAACCTTAATTTCTCTTCGAGCATAGATGCTATCCTCATAAAAATGAACACAGTATATTACAATAAGCCACTTATTAATAATCTAGTGATTAACGCCTTTGCTACATTAGTTTTTATAGGGTTATCCAAAAGATATTCGTTCTTTTTCAATTTGTTGACGGACCCCTATGGGGTTTCGGGAAAAACTCCTCGCGGAAATGTATGACCTATACTATACTGTTTACACACCTGCAGTTTCAGGTTAATTCCTCATGTATTTTTCAAGATATTTAACAAAACGTCTAAAATGCCAAATGATCGGTCACCTTTGGCCATATAGTGTATAAATATGATAAATATTTCTAAAATATGGTATAAATTCAGGATCAATACTAGCTTAATATTTGCTAAAATTGATAAAAATAGATTTCCAAGGCAAATAAATACCTTTATTTATTCAGATCGACATGTTTCATTGCTCTTGACGGCCACATTCTCAAGATTTATACTGAAACAAATATTTTCGCAAAAGACCTTTAAATTGAAAAACTGGTAAACAAAAATCAAACTATATCATGCATAATCAAATTAACTGCAATAATAGAAATGGATATTTCTGAACGTGAATTATTTTATATTATTGTTTCATTATTCTGCAGAGCATCTCTTTCCAAATTTTAGGAAGCTCCATGGAGGCTGAACCATTGCATATATTCGTAAAAAGATCTCTATTAATTCTCGGATAACGGATGGGAAATAAAATTTTGATGGATAAATTTTTAGAACTTAATTCTAAATTAATAATTTTATTTATTTATCCATCAAGATTTTATTTGCCATCCTTTATCCGAGAATCAATAGAGATCTTTTTACGCAGTGAGAATGTATGCAATGATTCAGCCTCCATGGAGCTTCCTAAAATTAGGAAAGAGATGCTATGCAGAGTAATGAAACAACAGTATAAAATAATTCACCTTCAAAAATATCAATTTTTAATATTGCAGTTAATTTCATTATGCATGCGATCGCGTGATTTTTGTTTACCATTTTTTCCTTTTTCTTCCTCGAAAATATTTGTATTATTATAGATTTTGGGAATGCCACCGTTCGAGCGATGAAACATGTCGATACGAATAGATAAATGTATTTATATGCCTTGTAAATGTATTTTTACCATTTTTAGCAAATATTAAGTCAGTTTTGATGTTTGAAGTGATTTCCATATACCTATAGTTTTATACATACAGGATTATCAAACAATCAGCTGAATATTTAAAAAAAATAATAATAATAACAAGTAAACCGGGCTACACCCGATTAAAATTAGCTTTGTTTTCAACTCGATGCAACGCTAAATTCTCGCTGTATTATTGCTATACAGCATATTATTTTATAACAGTATTATTTCCAGAAACAATATATATTAAAGCTATGTTCATATTTCTAAATATTACATTACTTTTATATTTACAACGAAAGTTCCTTTCAAACTACTTTTTTAGTTAGACTCTGATTGTTTGAATCATGTATCTCAGCTCCTATGAGAATTTTTAAAAAATTCCTACGGATTCTGATAACTAATTTTTTTTTCGCCAAATTTGACGACATTCTTTCATTCGCCAAACATGTGTTTTGATATTGGTAATCTTGAAAGTCGATTTTCCAGCCAAACATCGCCAATGTCGCCAATATTTCGTCAAATATTGCCAAATTTGGCGAAAAATTGCCAACTATGCGACTTCGCTTATTGCCAACAGTTCAACAGCTTAATGCTTCAACCTTCATTTCCATTGAAATACGTGTACCCTTAGTGATCCCAAGATGACCCACTAATGGAATTTTCTCGAATATCTGACCTAGTAAATGGCCTTCTCGTGTCCCAAAACGGTAGGATACAGAATTTAGTCAAAATCGTTAGAGCCGTCTTTTAGATGAAATTTGCATATATATATATACACATACACACATACACACAAGCTCATATTATAATATATGATACTTAGCTATAAGAGAAATCTGAAATTATGATTAACAGGATTGACAAAATGTTTTCAATGTAAGTATTCCTTTTGAACTAATTATAATTTAGATCTGACTGTACAATAAGAATTATAAGCAGTAGGTATTCTAAACACGCGCTTCAGAATATTTATATCGAGAACAAGAACATAACATTCAGCTCAATTCGCATTGCATAAAATTTACTCGAATATTATATTTAATTCTTCTCCGTTTTCCAAAAAATAATTTTCATTTAATACAGTACAGAAACCGCCACCTTCCATTGCTGTTTCGTCTAACTGTAACCTGCAATTCCAAATGAGGTCAGAACTTTTCAAGAGCAATCTAACTTATCGTATTTCAAAGAGACTTGATATCTGAAATTTTCCGAAAGTTTTGGCGAGTGTAGAATCACGCTTTGCCTTTGGCTCCATAAATCGATTGAGGTTTTATATTTGGAACTTCTTTCGAAAAATAAAAGAAGATATATGCTCATTAAAATCATAGGTGGGTTTTATTTTTTTTTTTTCTTTTGCAACGTAAATGGTGTTTGAGAATCTGAGAATCATAGTATAGTGTGTATACAGGGTGTCCCAAATAGATTGAAAGGCGCTTTAAATTTTTACCTGTTGAAGATACATATGGAATGTAAATTACAAAAATGTTCAAAATAAGGTAGGAATTGAGATTACGTTGATAAAACAATCCTGCAAATAATTTTCAGAAATTTACACTTTCTAAATTTTTATACTATCGCCTGGTTATTCAAAATTATATCTAAAAGAAAAAAATTCTCCATGCTCTGACAAATATAATTCGATTAGTGGGTCATTTTTGGGTCACTTCGGGTCAAGCTAATTTTATCTAAAAAACGGCCCTAACGATTTTGACAAAATTTTGGAATCTACTCTTTTGGATTACGAGAAGACCAATGGGCGAAGTCACATGTTCGGGAAAATTCAATTAGTGGGTCATTTTTGGGTCACTGTGGGTCAAGCTAGTTTTACCTAGAAAACGGTTTAATCGATTTTGACTAAATTTGGTATCCAACCGTTTTCAGGTACGAGAAGACTATTGGGCTAGGTCACATGCTCTACAAATTCCAATTAGTGGGTCATTTTTGGGTGGCAGCGAGTCAAGCTAATTTTATCTGAAAAACGGCTCTAACGATTTTGACTAAATTTTGTAATCTACTGTTTTGGATTACGAGAAGACCAATGGGCTAAGTCAAGTGTCAGAGAAAATTCGATTAGTGAGTCATTCTTGGATCACTATGGGTCAAGCTAAAATTATCTAGAAAACGGCTCCAACCATTTTGAGGAAATTTTGCTTTCTACCGTTTTCGGGCACGAGAATACCATAGGGCTAGACCGCGTGTTCAAGAAAATTCTTTTAGTGGGTCATTTTGGGTCACAATCGGTCAGGTGTCAAGCTAAATGAATCTAAAAAAAGGCTCAAACCATTTTGAGAAAATTTTGTAATATAACGCTTCTGGGAATGAGATGACCATTGGTGTAAGTCATATGTTCGAAAAAATCGATTAGTGGGTCATTTTGGGTCACTGTGGGTCAAACTAATTGTATCTAAAAAACGAATGAAATGATTTTGACAAAATTTTGTCTCATACCGTTTCTGGGCATGAGAAGAACATTGGGCTATGTCACATGTTCGAGAAAATTAGATTACTGGGTCATTTTTGGGTCACTGTGTGTCAAACTAATTGTATATAAAAAACGACTCAAAACATTTTAACAAAATTTTGTATTATATCGTTTCTGAGCATGATAAGACCATTGGGCTAAGCCACATGTTCGAGATTATTCGATTAGTGGGTCATTTTTGGGTCATTGTGTGTCAAGATAATTGTATCTGAAAAACAAATCAAACGATTTTGACAAAATTTTGTATTATACCGTTTCTGGGCATGAAAAAAACCATTGGGCTAAGTCGCATGTTCGATCGATTCATGGATAATTTTTGGGCCACTATGATTAAAGCTAATTTTATCTAAAAAACAGCTCCAACAATTTTGACTAAAATTTGTAATCTACTCTTTTGGATTACGAGTAGACCAGCAGGCTAGGTCACATGTTAGAGAAAATTCAATTAATTGGTCATTTTTGTGTCACTGTGGGTCAAGTTAAAATTATCTAGAAAATGGCTCTAACCATTTTGGCAAAATTTTGCTTTCTATCGATTTCGGGCACGAGAATACAATTGGGTTAGGTCGCATGTTCAGGAGAATTCTTATAGTGGGTCATTTTGGGTCACAATGGGTCAGGTGTCAAGCTAATTGAATCTAAAAGAAGGCTCAAACAATTATGACAAAATTTTGTATTATACCGTTTCTGAGCATGAGGAGACATATGGACTAGGTCACATGTTCGAGAAAATTCGATTACTAGGTCATTTTTGGGTCTCTGTGGGTCAAAATAATTGTATCTGAATAACTATTCAAACGATTTTGACAAAATTTTGTATTATATCGTTTCTGAGCGCGAGAAGGCCATTGGGATAGGAGACACATGTTTGATAAATTTAGATTAGTGTGTCCCTTTTTGGTACCGTGGGTCAAACTAATTTTATCTATAAAACGACTTTAACGATTTTGACTAAATTTTGTATTCTATCGTTTTCGGGTTCGAGAAGCATGGTTAGGTCGCATGTTCGAAATAATTTGGTTAGTGGGTCAATTTGGGTCACTATGTCTCAGTATCATGCAAATTGTATCTAAACAGCAAGAATGATACAGTGAGAATAAAATATCGAATTGAACACAACACTAATTTTGACTGAGTTTAGCTCGGTAATCCCTGCTTGCGAAGAATAATTGCTGAAAATGCATTTTTAGTTGTGGTACATTTCCGTTTATTGACAGAAATTGCTGATTAGAAATTTTCATCTTTGCTATGCATTTAATTGAACTAACTCTTAGCATACTATGTAGTATACATACAAATTTATAGATCACTAGCTATTTAACCCGTTCTATGCACGGGAGTCATAAATTTAATTCTAAAACCAAAATTAAAAATAATTATTCGATTTAGTAAAATATTTTTCTACTACTGCGCTTTTTTTTAAATGAAATTTCATTTATCATGTTACTGTGGCAGCAGATGGTAAAACGATATCTTTGGAATAAGGGAGCAAATAGAATGAAAAGTTTTGTTGTTGTTTTTGATAAAATGTTTGTCTTTATTTAAAAAAAAATAATAATTATTAAGCCTAATTAAATAATCTCTAATTATTTGAGACGTGTGAGGTAGAAGAATTATCGTAATACCCATAGGAGCTTTTTAGTATTGCATTGTGGCGTACGTAATATATATATCTCTAATTATTTGCATGTGAGGTAAAAGAAATATTGTAATACCCGCTACAGCTTTTTAGTATTGCAGCGTGGCGTACGTAATACGTGTATCTCACATTGGTTAAAGAACTCGCGCGATTACGGGTTGAACATAAAAAACAAAGTATTTTAATGTGAATTTTTAATTGTTGACAGGTACTATAATGAAAAATGTTTAAATTGGATAGAAAATTGCTGTTAAATTGGTGGTTTTTAATTAATTAAAAGTTAATTATAAATTATTTCGATATTGGATTTCTTTAGTTGCCTCGGCCATTTTTAATACACATATGCATAACATTTCACATTTCTGGCTTCCAAACTGTGGATTTGTATAGCGTTACAGACAGACAAATTTTCATTTTTATATATTAGATATGCAGCGATGCACCAAAAATTTGGATATTTTCAGATTAATCCGAATATTGATGGTAATGGCAGCAATTAGTTTTCATTTATTTAGAAATTTTTAATGTTAATAAACTGTAAAGTTTTATTACAATATTCTGAATGTGTTGGAATGTGTTACATAATCTACATTGGAAACTTAATTTTTAGTTCTTGTTTTAGAATAGAGAGACACTTGTTTAAATCTTCAATGGATTCGCTTGAAAATTTTCAGAGATGTTAAGAACAGGCTAAAAAACTTATGTACAAAATTTTACATTGAAATAATAAAGGTATTTTATTATTACATCTCAAATATTGTATTACCACAAAAAATTGAGAATGATAATATTTCAACATGTTCCACGCTCATTTCTTTTGCATAAAATATGACAATTTTCATTTATGAGATACTTTTCATGCATTACAATGTAAATTAGTATGAATTGTAAAAGTTCAATGGATATATAAGAAGAAAATGTTTTTTACATGCTTTCTTTTATCTTACAATTCTGTTTGTTAGTAGGTATGTAACAGTCAAATCTTGTAACTCATTTTTTAACCACTTCCTGCTGAGATAGATATTTGAAATTTGGAATATATATGTATTCCTGATGGCAATACATGAGTTGGACATTGATTTTTCTTTAATTCGATCCCTAAAGGAGTGTAACGGGGACAACGGGAGGAGGCAATTGTTGATTTCCTATGGCAAAATCAGTAGGGGAGGTAGGGGAGGTTTGATACATAGGTAGGGTTGATACTTTGACAATTTTTCTCAACAAATGGCATTAACAGCCATTGTAACAGATGTAAAGTCTTCTTTTATTAGCAGAGGTCATCAGTAGCTGGACTTAGCAGTGAAGAACTGACAACATTTTTTTTTCTTTTTTTAGTTTTGAAGACTTTTGGGGTGTGAATGTAATTTTTTTTAAATATTGATTTTCTCTCATATCTCTTATTATTGTGAAGATAATATCTTGTATTTTTTTTTTATTTGTAAAGCACATTGTTGGGGTCAGTTTTACAAGAAAGCAGATGGCATTTTGCGACTGCATTTATACAAAGTGATTGAAAATCCAATAAAGCATGATATGGAGAAATGATACATTAGTGCTGGGGAGAAATGATACACTTGTATATTTGAAATTTAATAGTTTTTTTAAGTTGTAAACTAATATAGGACTGTAATATTCATTATTAATTTACAGTAAGAGCTACTGAAATTGGTAAGGAGGAACAAAGACACTATTCACAGACATTATGTAGGTTACATAGAAAAGCAGTGCGATGATAGATGGTTAGTTCGCTTTGCTCGTCATGTAGAAGGAAAAAAGTTTAAATGTCCTGAAAAGGAAGGTGTTTCTATAATTGACGAAGGGCAAATTAAAAAAACATTAAATCCACCCGATTTTACTTACCAAAATGATAGAGTTATTAGTTTTTCTTTTAACCATTTCAGGGGTGGTGGTATGCTTATGAAACCACTTAATTTTAATTCCCAAACGCCAAATTGGCACCAGCATTTTGTAAAATATTTTCCATTTAATATGAAAGTGAAATATAGCCCTTTTCTTATTTCCAATTAAATTTGTTGGTAAATTCCGGTGCCATTCATTTATTCAACACTTTAGCATTGAAAATGCTTTGACCTGAAAGGGTTAAAGAAATCTTAAATGTACTAAATTTATGTTAAATTGTTTGCAAATCAGCAATGTTCACTTCATTTTTTCTTGCAGCAAGATTTCTAGGGTTTTTTTTTTTTCATTATTTATTTTCTAAAAAGTGTGTTAATAAAATTGATTAAATAATAGCAATTGTTTAGATATTTTTGTAAAAAACATTTCTGACACAAAAATATGTCAGTGTCATTTCTTTTTAAATTTTACCTAAATATTTCAAGATTTATCATAAAAAAAATGTATGACACATAAATTCAATTGTCTGCTTTTTTTTTTTTTTTTTTTTTTTTTCAATTTACATAACAATGTATCAAACCTCCCTTGCTAGTGTATCAATCCTCCCCAGCAATGGGGAGATTTGATACAGTAGTAACCATTCACAATAATTGGAATATATTTTTTGAATGATTATGTTTTAAATTCACAATATTTTTAATAAACGAATAAAAGGCCACTTTATAAGAAAACACGAAAAATTTGTTTAAAATTAGGTTTCTAAGGGTTGTAAAAAATTAGTAAAAAAAAAAGTGTATCATACCTCCCCTACCTCCCCTATTAGCTTCAACAAATGTTGAAATGTACCAATGGCAATGTTACCACAATAACACCAAATTTGGGCGATAAAACTTGGCGAAATACGGTCAAATTGGGCGACAAAGTTAATTAAGTTGCTAACTTGGCGATGCCTGGCTAATTTGGCGAAATCCCCATTTCTACTTTTTAGTCCACTATAAAAAATTATATATATTTACTACATTTTTGTAAATTCTAACAAAAGCATGTTTTTGTTGTTGTTGTTTACATTTATTATAATTATGCTTTGCTTTTTCTAAAAAAGTAGCTATATATTTCTATATGCACATAACTTTCAAGACTTAAATACCTAAAATTTATTTAGCTTTGTATAGAAGACATACAATATAAATTTCGAAAAGATCAGATTATACTATGCGCATGAGAGTTTCAAAATTTACAAATGTGCAAAATTTTCAATTATGAGAAAATAGCATTAAAATGCTATTAGTACTAATGCTATAACTATGCTGTACTTAAAAATATAAACATAATTGTATAAATATATAGTTTTCTCACAAATATAAAAGCTTATATCTCTGTTAAGTCGTCAGAATTGAAAAATTCTTTTTGCATCAGATCAATTTGAGCATTTAGTTCCAATATTCACCAAATAGAAAAAAAATCAAGCGTTTTTGAAAGTCCACTGTCCTCTTAAGAAGTTACACAGAAACTATTTTTTAAAGCACAAGTTTAAAATTTAGACTTACCAAATACATCTCAAAAGTGATTTCACACTTTTGATTTCATTATTATTAAAAAAACTTTTCAAAAATGCCAGATGATTTGTATGGCCAGAGCAAAAATATAACGCGAAAGTAAAAGGAAATGTGGATCGAAGAGTTAGGCTTTTGCGGTTTGCAGATAATTATTCACTATAATAGAGGATTTCATGTAACATTTTCGTACATTTTATATCTTTTTCCGCTTTATATACAAGTAAAATAGCTATCATTAGATGCTATCTATTTAGTGATTCGGTGTAATAATCTTTTAACAAACGGTTTGATAAAATTAAATGACTAATAAAATTAATGTAATTTGCTAAATATACATTTTCTTCCTTTATGTGTAATATCTTTATTCTCAATGATTAACTTCATTGCCTTAATATAATGAGCACATCTGAGTTCTAGACACGTCTTAAGTACATCAACAAATCAACATGACAGAATTATGCATTCCATATGGCCTAGTTCGTTTACAAAAGCCCTGGAAAACAAGCACTGTGCTTTGTCAAAATTTCGGGATAGCTTTCTACTCCAATGTGACCTACTTTCAAAAGCAATTAACATATTGCAGTCTCCAACAAAACGCTTGAGGTAATGAAAACTCACTTTAATGCATTCAGTCGCCTACTGCATTTGTTAGAAATATACAATTGGGAAAAGTGTCTAATAAAATTCATTCAAAAGATTGCAGTTACAAGTGATTAGACATCTTCTTTCAAGGTATTGAATTTAAAACAATGTATCTATAAAATTACTTTTGCTGACAACTCATTAACAAACGAAACTGACATTTTTAGACACCTGGCAATTTTTCTTCCATAATAAAGTTTCGTAAAAGATATCATTTCTATAAATAAAGCAGGTAAGATGAAAAATAAATAGAAAAATTAAAAAACTTTTTGATAAACAAGTAATATAAAAATTTTGTTTTTAAAGTCAATTCCTACTTAGGTCATCAAAGAAAAATATATTATAATCCCTTAAGCTAATATTAGTTTTTGTTGCTTTAAAATATCTCAATTTGTTGATTTTCTATAAGCAAGTAAGTTTACAATGGAAGTCTATGGGAATTTGGCGAAATATTAGAGATATCGCCAAGTTGGCGTCACTTTTGGCGACTCATTTTGGTCGCCAAATTTGGTGATATATCGCCAAGTTGGCGACAAACTTGGCAGTATTTGGCGACAAAACAGGGTCCCCCCTATGGTAACCCCCCTTATAGATATGAAGATGTATTAAATGCTTCAATAACCAATGGCTGCCATTTTGTCTCCCATAAAAAATAAAATTAATTAATTAAAATTTAATTACTGAATTAACATTTGAAAAATCTGTTTTAACATCAATTGTCATCCAGTACAAGTTTAAAAAAATTTATTTCAACTTGATAGGGTGAAAAATAAGTATTTTATTAACGATTGAAAATTTGAACAAGATATATAAATAAATAAATAAATAAATATATATATATACGGAGAGTGTGAACTAATAGTAGGAATTGAAAAAAACAAGTAATATAAAAATTTTGTTTTTAAAGTCAATTCCTACTTAGGTCATCAAAGAAAAAATTACTATAATCCCTAAGCTAATATTAGTTTTCGTTGCATTAAAATATCTCAATTTGTGGATTTTCTATAAGCAAGTAGATTAACAATGGAATTCTATGGGAATTTGGCGAAATATTAGAAATATCACCAAGTTGGCGTCACTTTTGGCGACTTATTTTGGCCGCCAAATTTGGCGATACATCGCCAAGTTGGCGACAAACTTGGCGGTATTTGGCGACAGAACAGGGTCCCCCCTATGGTAACCCCTTATTGAAAATACTTTCATTGACCTTCAATAACCAATGGCCGCCATTTTGTTTCCCATAAAAACTAAAATTAATTAATTAAAATTTAATTAATTAATTAATATTTGAAAAAACTGTATTAACATCAATTGTCATCCAGTACAAGTTCAAAAAAAATTATTTCAACTTGATAGGATAAATAATAAGCATTTTATTAACGATTGAATATTTGAACAAGATATATCTACCCTATATATATAAAATCCTAATGAAACGAATTTATGAAACGAATATATGAAACGCCTGAAATGTAACGATTCTTTGAATCGACTGATTAAACAACTGATTATGTTTCACGGTGATTTCTCCTAAAAAAAGGAACACTTTGGCTTTGCGATGAAATTAACACCAAAAATCAAAAGTGATCCGCAGATTTCAAAACTGGTATTAAAATTTTTAAATTCGAAGTAGTTTTCGAAGTATTAATTTTTTTCTAACTTTATATACATTTTTCTAATGATGGTAACTCAAATTTTAATCAAACAGATATATATATATATTTTTTTTTCAGATTTTAGAAAAGGTTACCATTTTAAACTAATTTGGCGAGAAGTCTGGCCTCCCTTAAATGTATGCTAAGAAATGTATCATGTTACTTTTATTAATAATTCAATTTGTATTTCATTATCATTTTACTTAATACAAGCAGAAACATTTAAAATAAATGGCTTTCATTTCTTTATTTTTTTTAAACAAAATGAAAAGAAAAACATTAGGCACAGATCTCATATACGCACCGGGGTACCTAATTGGCGCCAAAATGGCATTATTTTGGTTGACATCGTAACCCGGCTATTGTTGTTTATTTAATAATAAGTGTTATTTACTTTATTTTCTTTTTTTTAATTACATAAATTGTTTTGTTCTATAGTTTATTATTTTTTTTTTGTTATTTTCCTTTAAAAATAAAAAATACTAGAAAATAATTAAAAAAATACGGTACTACTTAGTTATTCCATCGACCCATTTCGCCAAACTACTCGCCAAATTATACAAATTGACATAATTTTTATTTTAAATAACGAAAGAACAAAGAAAATAGTATAACATTAATAAATATATAAATAAAACGTCGAAATAAAAATCACTTGATGACGTAAAGACGTGTAACTTGCTTAAAGTCAAGTGAATGTGACATTTATCAACCATTATTGGCATTTAATCGTATAGTTTGGTGATAGATTTTTAGTCGACGGTATAACTAAGTAGTACCAAAAATATATATGTAACTGGTATTCGAAAACGAGGATTTCGCCAAATTTTCGTAAAAAAAATCACGCCAAACCGGGTGTGTATATGGCATCTGGCCAAATATTAAATGATGTAACAAACAATGACATTTAATTCCAACTTCAAAGCAATGTTATAATTTACCACTCGAAAAATAAGAAAAAATGCTAACTGGCGAGTTGAAAAATAGTTATTGGCGAGATTTGCACCCGGCTAGCGTAACAGTACCAAGAATTCTTTGCGACAATGCTTGTATGTAGTATTATTCGAAAAAAAAAAATTGATTTTTTAAAATCGAAATGGAAAACTTTTGCACAGATGCCACATACTGTCCCATATTGGCGCTATTTTTTTCTGACGCCAATGTCATATACGCAACGGGTACTTAACTGGCGCCATAGTATCGTTATTTTGCTTGATTTGATAAGCCGCATGTTGTTGTTTATGCTGTTGATCTTTTCCCGAAATTAGCGTCGGAAAAAATATCGCGCCAATATGGGGCCGTATATGATATCTGGGCCAAACTTTCATATGAAAAGCGAAGGGATCAGAGCGTATTTATTTATGGCAGTTACATGACTTGGACTATTATAATATAGATGAAATGATGGCGATAGAATAATATTTGGCGACTTATCACCTGTACCTGGCTAATATTAAAGTACCAAAATGGCACCAGGTATATAAAAAGCGAAGTGGTTCGCCCGGAACTCTTAATGATAGTTACATGACTTAGGCTATTGTTATAGAAATTGTTTTAAAATACCAGGAGACAAAGACTCTGTCCACTTAATTCCTTTTATTTTTAGCTTCTTTTCAAACGTTTAACTGATCCTCTTTAATCAAACACGAAAACAACCATTGGATGCCTTAACAGCAACTGATTCGGCCTTAAATTTTTGAAATCAAAGGAAATTGAATGGAAACCCGTTTACAGGGAGATCTGCACAGCTTTTTTCAGTATAATTCAATCTTCTATAATATTTTTTAAACCGATCAGATTAGCGTGTTTTTAGATTCCGCGGTGTCTGAACGGGGGTTGGCGAGCGTAGCTTGCAGGGGGCAGAGCCCCCTAGTAAATACATATAAATAAATAAATATAGGGAGAATGTGAACTAATAGTAGGAATTGAAAAATGAACCGACTTCATAAATTAAAATTTGTCAGGAATTGTTGACCCACACTGTATTACTCAACAAATCAACAGTCCGAGAAGCAGAACCATATAAAGAGGAAGAAAAATCAACAAATTTCTCGCCAAACAGGTAGCTTTATGTTTCTTGATTTAAAAAAAAAAAAAAAAAAAAAAAAATTTGAAAATGTTTCTTTGAAACAAACTAAGTTACAAATACTATAAAAGTGATAAAATACCTTTATTTAGATTAACGTACGTTTAATTGCACAAACGGGGATATCAGCTTTGGCCCTATAATGCAGCAAAAGAACCTTTACATCGATTTTAAAAATAGCAGAATAATTTATCCGTCAAGATTTTATTTACCATCCATTATCAGGGAACCAATAAAGATATTTTTACTCAACGACAATATTTGCTAAGTTTCAGTGACCCTTGAGTTACCTAAAATTTGGAAAGAGATGAAATGCAGTTTTAGTAACAATAGTAGAAATTAATCCACGCTCACAAATATCCAATTTCATTTTATTTTATGTTTGCACTGATTTTCATTATGCATGAAGTCTCGTGACATTATTTACGAAATTCTTGTTTATAAATTTTTTGCGAAAATATTTCTAAATATATAACAATTTAGCACCTTGTAATAATATATTATTTCTAATTACAAAAAAAGGTGTAAGTTTTAAACTTTAAAAACAGTAAAATAGTTTTATAAAAACATGTATAAAAATCTCTTATAAACAGATTAAGTAAAATAATGCTATAAAAAGTGATAAAATATCTTTATTAAGATTGACGATCGTTTCGTCGCACCAACGGCGACATTTTCAAAATCATTCATGATAGAAAATATTTTCACATAATTTAAAAACAATAAACATAGTAAACAATGTCACGAGACATGATGCATAATGAAAAACATTCTTGACAGTGAAAAACAATGTTTTTCATTATGCATCATGTCTCGTGACATTGTTTACTATGTTTATTGTGTTTATGTTTTTCATTATGCATCATGTCTCGTGACATTGTTTACTATGTTTATTGTGTTTATTTTTTTCATTATGCATCATGTCTCGTGACATTGTTTACTATGTTTATTGCTTTTATATTATGTGAAAATATTTTCTATCATAAATGATTTTGAAAATGTCACCGTTGGTGCGACGAAACGATCGTCAATATTAATAAAGATATTTTATCACTTTTTATAGCATTATTTTACTTAAACTAGTTTTATTTGACTGTTGACATGCTTCAACTCATCCAGAGTATTTTCAAAACAAAAGAATAATGATATTCTAAAATTGCACGGTCTATGATGCAATGAACTGAAACGTCACAAATCAGTTTTTCATGTAACGCACGTTACTTATTTTTTATTTTACTTGGATGTTTATTTCTATTTTCTAAAACCTAGAGTACCTTGAGCCACAATTTATAAGAGAAACAATAGAGATTCAAACACGTAAAAATAGCATATGTAACTTATAAGAGAAACAATAGAGATTCTAACACGTAAAAATAACATATTTAACTTATAAGCGAATCAATAGAGATTCTAACACGTAAAAATAACATATGTAACTTATAAGAGAAACAATAGAGATTCTAACACGTAAAAATAACATATGTAACTTATAAGAGAAACAATAGAGATTCTAACACGTAAAAATAACATATGTAACTTATAAGAGAAACAATACAGATTCTAACACGTAAAAATAACATATGTAACTTATAAGAAAAACAATAGAGATTCTAACATATGTAACTTATAAGAGAAACAATAGAGATTCTAACACCTAAAAATAACATATGTAACTTATAAGAGAAACAATAGAGATTCTAACACGTAAAAATAACATATGTAACTTATAAGAGAAACAATAGAGATTCTAACACGTAAAAATAACATATGTAACTTATAAGAGAAACAATAGAGATTCTAACACGTAAAAATAACATATGTAACTTATAAGAGAATCAATAGAGATTCTAACACGTAAAAATAACATATGTAACTTATAAGAGAAACAATAGAGATTCTAACACGTAAAAATAACATATGTAACTTATAAGAGAAACAATAGAGATTCTAACACGTAAAAATAACATATGTAACTTATAAGAGAAACAATACAGATTCTAACACGTAAAAATAACATATGTAACTTATAAGAAAAACAATAGAGATTCTAACATATGTAATTTATAAGAGAAACAATAGAGATTCTAACACGTAAAAATAACATATGTAACTTATAAGAGAAACAATAGAGATTCTAACACGTAAAAATAACATATGTAACTTATAAGAGAAACAATAGAGATTCTAACACGTAAAAATAACATATGTAACTTATAAGAGAAACAATAGAGATTCTAACACGTAAAAATAACATATGTAACTTATAAGAGAAACAATAGAGATTCTAACACGTAAAAAAAACATATGTAACTTATAAGAGAAACAATACAGATTCTAACACGTAAAAATAACATATGTAACTTATAAGAGAAACAAAAGAGATTCTAACACGTAAAAATAACATATGTAACTTATAAGAGAAACAATAGAGATTCTAACACGTAAAAATAACATATGTAACTATAAGAGAAACAATACAGATTCTAACACGTAAAAATAACATATGTAACTTATAAGAGAAACAATACAGATTCTAACACGTAAAAATAACATATGTAACTTATAAGAGAAACAATAGAGATTCTAACACGTAAAAATAACATATGTAACTTATAAGAGAAACAATAGAGATTCTAACACGTAAAAATAACATATGTAACTTATAAGAGAAACAATAGAGATTCTAACACGTAAAAATAACATATGTAACTTATAAGAGAAACAATAGAGATTCTAACACGTAAAAATAACATATGTAACTTATAAGAGAAACAATAGAGATTCTAACACGTAAAAATAACATATGTAACTATAAGAGAAACAATAGAGTTTCTAACACGTAAAAATAACATATGTAACTTATAAGAAAAACAATAGAGATTCTAACACGTAAAAATAACATATGTAACTTATAAGAGAAACAATACAGATTCTAACACGTAAAAATAACATATGTAACTTATAAGAGAAACAATAGAGATTCTAACACGTAAAAATAACATATGTAACTTATAAGAGAAACAATAGAGATTCTAACACGTAAAAATAACATATGTAACTTATAAGAGAAACAATAGAGATTCTAACACGTAAAAATAACATATGTAACTTATAAGAGAAAAAATAGAGATTCTAACACGTAAAAATAACATGTGTAACTTATAAGAGAAACAATAGAGATTCTAACACGTAAAAATAACATGTGTAACTTATAAGAGAAACAATAGAGATTCTAACACGTAAAAATAACATGTGTAACTTATAAGAGAAACAATAGAGATTCTAACACGTAAAAATAACATGTGTAACTTATAAGAGAAACAATAGAGATTCTAACACGTAAAAATAACATGTGTAACTTATAAGAGAAACAATAGAGATTCTAACACGTAAAAATAACATATGTAACTTATAAGAGAAACAATACAGATTCTAACACGTAAAAATAACATATGTAACTTATAAGAGAAACAATACAGATTCTAACACGTACAAATAACATATGTAACTTATAAGAGAAACAATACAGATTCTAACACGTAAAAATAACATATGTAACTTATAAGGGAAACAATAGAGATTCTAACACGTAAAAATAACATATGTAACTTATAAGGGAAACAATAGAGATTCTAACACGTAAAAATAACATATGTAACTTATAAGGGAAACAATAGAGATTCTAACACGTAAAAATAACATATGTAACTTATAAGAGAAACAATAGAGATTCTAACACGTAAAAATAACATATGTAACTTATAAGAGAAACAATAGAGATTCTAACACGTAAAAATAACATATGTAACTTATAAGAGAAACAATAGAGATTCTAACACGTAAAAATAACATATGTAACTTATAAGAGAAACAATAGAGATTCTAACACGTAAAAATAACATATGTAACTTATAAGAGAAACAATAGAGATTCTAACACGTAAAAATAACATATGTAACTTATAAGAGAAACAATAGAGATTCTAACACGTAAAAATAACATATGTAACTTATAAGAGAAACAATAGAGATTCTAACACGTAAAAATAACATATGTAACTTATAAGAGAAACAATACAGATTCTAACACGTAAAAATAACATATGTAACTTATAAGAGAAACAATACAGATTCTAACACGTAAAAATAACATATGTAACTTATAAGAGAAACAATAGAGATTCTAACACGTAAAAATAACATATGTAACTTATAAGAGAAACAATAGAGATTCTAACACGTAAAAATAACATATGTAACTTATAAGAGAAACAATAGAGATTCTAACACGTAAAAATAACATATGTAACTTATAAGAGAAACAATAGAGATTCTAACACGTAAAAATAACATATGTAACTTATAAGAGAAACAATAGAGATTCTAACACGTAAAAATAACATATGTAACTTATAAGAGAAACAATAGAGATTCTAACACGTAAAAATAACATATGTAACTTATAAGAGAAACAATAGAGATTCTAACACGTAAAAATAACATATGTAACTTATAAGAGAAACAATAGAGATTCTAACACGTAAAAATAACATATGTAACTTATAAGAGAAACAATAGAGATTCTAACACGTAAAAATAACATATGTAACTTATAAGAGAAACAATAGAGATTCTAACACGTAAAAATAACATATGTAACTTATAAGAGAAACAATAGAGATTCTAACACGTAAAAATAACATATGTAACTTATAAGAGAAACAATAGAGATTCTAACACGTAAAAATAACATATGTAACTTATAAGAGAAACAGTACAGATTCTAACACGTAAAAATAACATATGTAACTTATAAGAGAAACAATAGAGATTCTAACACGTAAAAATAACATATGTAACTTATAAGAGAAACAATAGAGATTCTAACACGTAAAAATAACATATGTAACTTATAAGAGAAACAATAGAGATTCTAACACGTAAAAATAACATATGTAACTTATAAGAGAAACAATAGAGATTCTAACACGTAAAAATAACATATGTAACTTATAAGAGAAACAATAGAGATTCTAACACGTAAAAATAACATATGTAACTTATAAGAGAAACAATAGAGATTCTAACACGTAAAAATAACATATGTAACTATAAGAGAAACAATACAGATTCTAACACGTAAAAATAACATATGTAACTTATAAGAGAAACAATAGAGATTCTAACACGTAAAAATAACCTATGTAACTTATAAGAGAAACAATAGAGATTCTAACACGTAAAAATAACATATGTAACTTATAAGAGAAACAATAGAGATTCTAACACGCAAAAATATCATATGTAACTTATAAGAGAAACAATAGAGATTCTAACACGTAAAAATAACATATGTAACTATAAGAGAAACAATACAGATTCTAACACGTAAAAATAACATATGTAACTTATAAGAGAAACAATAGAGATTCTAACACGTAAAAATAACATATGTAACTTATAAGAGAAACAATAGAGATTCTAACACGTAAAAATAACATATGTAACTTATAAGAGAAACAATAGAGATTCTAACACGTAAAAATAACATATGTAACTATAAGAGAAACAATACAGATTCTAACACGTAAAAATAACATATGTAACTTATAAGAGAAACAATAGAGATTCTAACACGTAAAAATAACATATGTAACGATACAGCCTCATTCAACTTACCAAAACTGTGGCTCGAGGTACTCAAGCGAATTGAGAACCTCTACCTTTTTTTTTTTTCTTTTTTTTTACCCGACTGAAAAGAATGGTTATGTGTTTCACGCGTACCTTTGTATGTGGATTTCTTTATACCCTCGAAACATCCCAAAGACTGGATGGATTTTAATGAATGAGGTCTCCATCACTTCGTCTTAACGGCCCGATGGTTATAGGCTAGGTTTTATTTTTATAAATTCAAAATGGTGGCCGTAAAATACAAAATGGCGGTAGAGACGAAAAAAACAATTTACGCACCCTATTGAGTGGCATATCATTGGATAGGTCTTTCAAAATGAAGACGATGTTTCATTGACTATATTACAGTCAGAAGCTCCGTTAAAATATAATACAACCTGGAAGCTGTGTAGGTAGGATCTCTAGCTTTACTGCAACTCTAACCTTCATAGGCATCTATAGGCCTCATCAAAACAATGTTTATAGATAGGAACTAACAATTAAACACAATTTAAAAGTCATCAATACAAGTAAATAAAAAAATATAGGTAAGTAATATAAACAAGTAATATTTAAAAAATATATTTTAAGTCAATTCCTACTTAGGTCAGTAAGAGAATTTATTTTCGCTCATTTTTCTTTCTTCTTGTGTAGCGCTTAAAACGCCTTGACCAAGAAGAGGGCTCTCTCGGTCTTAAAATACTTTGATCAAGAAGAGAGCTCTCTCGACTATTGAAAATTAATTAATTTAATTTAATTAATGAATTAATATTTTTAAAAAACTGTATTAACACCAAGTGTCATCCAGTACAAGTTTTAAAAAAATTATTTGAGCTTGATTGGATGAATAATAAGTATTTTATGAACGATTGAAAATTTCAACAAGATATATATATATAGCGAGAGTGTGAGCTAATAGTAGGAATTGAAAAAAAAAATAGTTTCACATTGATGAGAAATAATTAATTAGTTCGCTTTTTACGCAGTTGGGTTTTTTGATTTTTTAAATTTAATTGTTTATTAAGTAAGGCTAATAAATGAAACATAATATTCGACATCGTTGAAGAATCATAGTCACATTGTATTTTGTTTAACATTTTGAATTTATGTTTTTCATTTTAGATACAATAAAATAGATATGATGAATTATGTTACTGTAATTACTTGTTTAATTTGATGAGCACAAAATTATTAATAAAATTTACATAATTCGATTAATGATTTAATTATATTTATTGTAATACAGTTTCTCTCAGTGGATAATTTGGCTGCCTTAAAGTAATGAGTAACTCTGAGCTCTAGACATATTTCAACTACATCAACAAATCAACATTACTGCGTTATGCTTTCGTTCCATTTGGCCTAGCTCGTTTACAAAAGCCCTGGAAAACAAGCACTGTGCTTTGTCAAAATTCTGGAATAGACTTCTACTCCAATGTGACCTACTTTCAAAAGCAATTACCATATTGCAGCCTTTAACAAAATGCTTGAGATAATGAAAACTCCCTTTAATGCATTCAGTCGCCTGCTGAATTTGTTAGAAATATGCAATAGTGAAAAGTGTCTAAAATTCCTTCAAAAGATTGGAGTTACAAGTGATTATACATCTTCTTTCAAGGTATTAAATTTAAAGCGTATTTAATAGAACCTTTAAAATTACTTTTGCTGAAAAATCATTAACAAGCATAAATGATATATTTAGACATATTGTATTTTTTCGTCTATTATAAAATTTCGTAGGATATACTTTATATAAATAAAGCACGTGAGATAAAAGATAATGAATAATGAATAAATTTTTAAACCCTCAAAAAAGAATTCATACATTTTTAAAAAAATTTCAGAAATTGTTGGCTCACACTCTATTAATCATCAACAGTAGAAATAAAACTGTATAAATAGGGGAGGGAAATCCCCGGGTAGCGACATTCTCGCTAAATAGATAGCACTACGTCACTTGATAAAAATCGTTAAAAATGAACTATTTTAAAGATTTTTTTTCAAAAAAATTATTGAACCAATTTTGATGAAATTTAAATGGGACCAATTCGAGAGTATGCTCTTTCAACTAAAAAAAATTTACATTAATCGGTCGCGTAGTTTCGGAGTATTGGCCGACATATATATATAATACGCATTGAATTGAGAATCTCTTCCTTTTTTGTAGGTTTTAGATGCAGTAAAATAGATGTGATTAAATTATCTTACTACTTACTATAATAATTATTTACTCAATTTACTGGGCAGAAATGAGCATTATGAGCATACTGAGCATTAATTACAATTCTTGTAATATATTTTCTCTCACTGGGTAATTTTACTGACTTAATGTAATGAGCAACTCTGAGCTCTAGCTACATTTTAATTACATCAGCAAATCAACATCATGATTTTTTATACGTTCCATATGGCTTGGTTCGCTGACAAAGCTCTGGAAAACAACCACTGTGCTTTGTCAAAATTTCGGAATAGCTTTCTGCTCCAATGTGACCTACTTTCAAAAGCAATTAAGATATTGCCAGCTTCTAACTAAACTCTTGAAATAATCAAAACTCCCTTTAATGCATTCAGTCGCCTACAACATTTGTTAGAAATATACGATTGTGAAAAATGTCTAAAATTCATTCAAAAGATTTCATTTACAAGTGATTCTACGTCTTCTCGTTAGATATTAAATTTAAAGCGACAATATCCTAAAATTTGCATTTTATGGCAACTTAATTCTATGATAAACAGGTGACACTGATAATTTGAATATATTTTCGGTAAATAAACTATGTTAGATGCTTTATTTGCAGCAATTTTTTCGATATACACCACGGTTATTATACAATTTTGTATCGAACTTTAATAATCCTCATCTTTTCAAATTTAATATAAATTGTTATTCATTTTAAAATTGAACAATTTGGAAATTGCTCAGCAAACGTGGCAAAGGAGGTGCGTTCGTACTAAAACTAGTTTTATAATAATTTTTTGTACCGCATGTTGTACGGAATGTATATTTTAGCTCATTTCATAAGTGCATTTCAATTTCATTCTCTTCGAAAGGCTGTAACATCATTAAAATGCACTTAAAATAATTTTTTCCCATTGGTCTTAATGTAACGGAAAAATGTTGACTGTCCCTGTAATTAAACTATACATCTGATTTTCATAAAGTTGGAAATGAGTCGACAAAATGTTGCAACAATTATATATTTAAAATTTCAGACCATTCGGAAGGCTGTAACATCATTAAAGTGCACTTTCAATAATTTATTCCCATTGGCCGTAATGTAACGGAAAACTTTTGACTGTCCCTGTAATTAAATCATACATCCGATTTCATAAAATTTAAAATGACTGGGCAAAATTTTGCAACAATTATATATTTAAAATTTCCGACCATTCGGTTGGGTAGTTTTTGCTCTGTTATATGCGGACGGGCAGAAGGACAGACAGACAGACGGACGGACTGAACGACGACTATAGGTGCTACGTATTTATATAATTACGAACACACCTACAAAAGATTACGTGGCGATAGCGCAGTGTGTAAAAAATAACATGTTATGAAAATGCAAAGTGACATGGAAAATAATGCTATACTTAAAGAAGAAGCAAAGGAAAAAGGCAGGCAGTAATAACGATGTACAAAAAATTGCCATTTCTTTTCTTAACCAGCCATCGTGTTTTCAAATTGCATATAATCTGTTATTAATTTTGAAATTAAAAAAATATTACTATTACATATTGTTATGGTAATTAAAAAAACTTGTTTTTCGACTATAAATCTGTACATATTTTCTAACGCTCACCTGCGACGAGGGGGAAAACTTAGCATATTCATTCTAGACCTAAACTAAATGGATTAAAACAATTTCCAGCTTTCCCCTAATTAATTCCGAATTCGGTCTTTTTTCTCCCCTACCACTGGGCTATTAACTGTATATAACAAATTATTAATTAAACTGATTATGCAGCATTGTTTACGAATCCTTGGAATACTAAAAATTTGTAAAAACTTTCTTTGCAAGTTTTAAATTTTAGTTTTATGTCTTATAGACCGGGAGACGGCTGCACAAACAATCACCTCATCGAGTTGACGGCTAAAATTCTAGGATTAGTTTAAACAGGATTCGCACATTAAAATGCAACTAGTCTGCCAAGTCATATCTTGGTGGAAAACACCTGCAAAACCAAATTTAATGTAGAGTTACTGGTAGGTTTACCACTGTGTTTTCCTGCTCCCAGTCTTTCAGTTTCCATACCTTTGGGTGCAGGAAAACACGACAATAAACCTACCGATCAACCACTAAAATCAGGTCTGCAGCTGGTTTCCGCTATGATATGACTTGGCAGACCAGTTGCATTTTAATATGCTAATCGAGTTCTGCCTTGCCCTGGAATTTCAACCGCTAACTCCATGAGATGAAGGTTTTTGCAGTCACCTTCCTGTCTATTATCAATTACAGAAAATGTTTCAAATTTTTGAAGAAAATATTTTTCTGTAAACGAAAAAACATCATCATATAAAATTTAATTAATGTCAATACTTTATTTTACAAATACTTATAAGTTTATACATTATTTAATATCGAATAGTTAGACAGAGAAAGAAAGGGCTTTTGGCAAATAAAAAACAAAAAGGAAATAATTTTCACTGAAGGAAAAAAAATCCTCTCAAATCAATAGTAATCAATATGACTAGCTGACTTTGCAAATAATTAATAACTTAATCTCTTCCTTTTTTAAACATCAGATAGTTACACAGGAAGAGCGCTTATGAAAAATAAAATATATGCAAAATCTTCAAACAAACTGAAAAATCAATATGAATAAGAAGATAGAAAAAAATATAGGTTGCGTTGATACGTAAACTGTCTAGAAATATCATTCATTTTCTGTATCTTGTTTGTTTATACATCAAATTTACTCGTATATAATGCGCATGTTTTTTCCAAAATTTTAATCTGAAAAAATGGCGTGCGCAGTATACAGTAAACTCCTGTTAGTGAGGACTCCCTTGGGAGCCATTTTTTGTGTGCACTAGAATTTAAATAGAATACCAACTTAATGGTAAAATGAATAACTTTCTTTAATTTAATGACTTCAGTTATAAAGAAAGTTGTGGCTATTAATAAATACAAAAAAAAATAGATTACACAGCAGTATAGAGTAATCTCGTGTTAGTGCGTACTTCTAAAGGAGGTCACTTTTTGTCCGCACTAACCGACGTTCCCATTAAGGGTAATCTTCACTCATTTGAAAACACATGCTCCGTAATGTTAATCCTACGGGAAGTTATTTTCGAATTTCTCGTTTCAATTTGAATATTTTTAAACTTTTTTTGCATAGGATAGCTGAGGTCAATCTGTAATATGTCTCTTTTTTACTTTTCGATTTCCTTTACAGATTTTTAATAAAGGTACTTTCACTTTCTGAACCGGTTTGGAAAGTGAAAATACTTATATTTTAAAAATATGCAACCAAAATCGGAAAACTAAAATACAGCCATATTACAGATCGACCTCAGCTATCATATGCAACAAAAATCGTTTAAAAATATTCAAATTGGAATAAGAAATTCGAAAATAACCTGCCCATAGGATTAACATTACGGTGCGTTTGTTTTCAGGTGAGTGAAGAGTCCCCTTAAACATTATAAACATTTTAATGCTGTAAAATATTCATTTCGTTACGTAAATTTAATTCAGTTTTTGATAGAAATTAAACCGATTACCAACTTAATGCTGAAATAAATAAATTTCTTTAATTTAATGACTTTAGTTATAAAGAAAGTTAGTGGCGATTGATAAATACAAAAGAATAAATTACACAGCAATATAGAGTAATCTCCCATTAGTGCGGACTTCCAAAGGATGTCATATTTTGTCCGCACTAACCAACGTCCCCATTAAACGTTATAAACATTTGAATGCTGTAAAGTATTCGTTTCGTTACATAAATTAAATCCTGTTTTTGATAGAAATTAAACAGATTACCAACTTAATGCTAAAATAAATAACTTTCTTTAATTTAATGACTTTAGTTATAAAGAAAGTTAGTGGCGATTGATAAATACAAAAGAATAAATTACACAGCAGTATAATCTCCCATTAGTGCGGACTTCCAAAGGATGTCATATTTTGTCCGCACTAACCAACGTCCCCATTAAACGTTATAAACATTTGAATGCTGTAAAGTATTCGTTTCGTTACAAAAATTAAATTCAGTTTTTAATAGAAATTAAACAGATTACCAACTTAATGCTAAAATAAATAACTTTCTTTAATTTAATGACTTTAGTTATAAAGAAAGTTAGTGGCGATTGATAAATACAAAAGAATAAATTACACAGCAATATAGAGTAATATCTCGTTAGTGCGGGCTTCCAAAGAATGTCATATTTTGTCCGCACTAACCAACGTCCTCATTAACCGTTATAAACATTTGAATGCTGTAAATTCGTTACATAAATTAAATCCTGTTTTTGATAGAAATTAAACAGATTACCAACTTAATACTAAAATAAATAACTTTCTTTAATTTAATGACTTTAGTTATAAAGAAAGTTAGTGGCGATTGATAAATACAAAAGAATAAATTACACAGCAGTATAGAGTAATCTCACGTTAGTGCGGATTTCCAAGGGAGGCCATTTTTTGTCCGCACTAACCGACTTGCTCATTAACCCCTTGGGGACGAGAGTCTTTTACAGAAATTTTAATCTTTAATCACCGTTTTTTTTTAAACAGAAATTTTTGTCTAGTTGAATCGGGAAAATGCTCAGATTAAATAAGGCAAAATTTACAGTAAAAATTTATTGGTGAGAATAATCCTCGATTCTGAGCGCCTTACGCGGCACGAATTCCGGTCGTTTCTAAGAGGTTAAGGCTGTTCTCAAATCCAAAGGGCCAACTTTCTGACATAAGTTTTAATTAATTTTTGTTCGGAAACGCATGAAACTAGAAGTTGTTGTTATTCAGAAACTATGTCATCGAACTGTTTTTTTTTTTTTTTTCGTTTTCTTGTAAATGCAATAGATCTTTCAGAAAATACTGTCAAAGTTTGCATTTTGAACCGAACTTCCGAACGAAAGAAGAAAATCCAGTCAGTAGGGAGAAAAATGCCGTGTCACGTGATCAAAATCGCTTATAATTCAATAGGTAATTGATTGTTCCAAAAATGGAAAACACAGTTCGATTTCAAATCGCTTACATGGTCAGGCTTTCCAATTTTATATCTTTCCGTTAAAAAATGAATTTGTAAATGTGTCAAAACGTTTTGCGCTTCTTGAGCAGAGCAGTTGAGAACAGCCTTAAACGATGTAAACATTTGAATACTGTAAAATATTCATTTCGTTATATAAATTGAATTCAGTTTTTGATAGAAATTAAACAGATTACCAACTTAATGCTAAAATAAATAATTTTCTTTAATTTAATGACTTTAGTTATAAAGAAAATTAGTGGCGATCAGTAAATACCAAAGAATAAATTACACAGATAACGACGGTGTAAACATTAGGATATTGTAAAATATTTATTTCTTTAAATAAGAGGAATTTAATATTTGACAAAAATTAAATAGATTATCAACTAAATGAAAATAAATACGTTTTTTTAAATTTAGTTAATTTAGTTCAAAAGCTAGTTACTGAGGATTTTTTAATAGTTTCAGTGCTTCCTGGCACTTATAACGGAAAAATACACATTTAGCCTGGTAAAACACTTAAAATTTACATAATTCAAAATATCATAGCACGCTATTTTTTTTAATGTAAAAGAATGGGATTTTTGAATGTCAACTTAGAAGCATGACAAGCATTTTCTGAATGTAAATTTAAGGTAAAGGAGGTCGTACATATATTTTTAAATGTACATTTTAATAATATAAAACAAATGTTATATTCAAAAGCTATACCTGATTTTTATACTTTTTTGTAACGAAAGTTTATTTCTATCATCAGTGGTTAAAGATATATTCACACTGTAAAAAAAAATAATGCCAGTTTTCCGGTAGGAATCGGAAAAAATAGTTGCCTTTATCGTACCGGAATAATTTCCAACCCAGCTCGGAATAAAATCCGTAAAATCGGAATAAAATCCGTAAAATACCGTTTTACTGACTATTTCCTTATTTTTACGGATTTTATTCCGAGCTGGGTCGGAAATTATTTCGGTACGATAAGGGCAACTATTTTTCCGTTTCCTACCGGAAAACTGGCAGTATTTTTTTTACAGTGCATCATTACATCTATTTTAAATCACTTTGTGTATAAACTCTTGTAAGTATAAAAAAAGAGAAAAAGGGTATTCTATTATTAAATATACAAAAATATCTGATCTGGGCTTTCCGGGATACAGAATTTACTGCAATGTAAAAAAAAAAAAAAAAAAAAAATACTGCCAGTTTTCCGGTAGGAATCGGAAAAATAGTTGCCTTTATCGTACCGGAATAATTTCCAACCCAGCTCGGAATAAAATCCGTAAAATCGGAATAAAATCCGTAAAATGCCGTTTTACTGACTATTTCCTTATTTTTACGGATTTTATTCCGAGCTGGGTCGGAAATTAATCCGGTACGATAAAGACAACTATTTTTCCGATTCCTACAGGAAAACTGGCAGTATTTTTTGTACAGTGCACCATTGCATCTATTTTAAATCACTTTGTGTATAAACTCTTGTAAGTATAAAAAAAGAAAAAAAGGGTATTCTATTATTAAATATACAAAAATATCTGATCTGGGCTTTCCGGGATACAGAATATACTGCAATGTAAAAAAAAAAAAAAAAAAAATACTGCCAGTTTTACGGTAGGAATCGGAAAAATAGTTGCCCTTATCGTACCGGAATAATTTCCAACCAAGCTCGGAAGAAAATCCGTAAAATTGGAATAAAATCCGTAAAATACCGTTTTACTGACTATTTTCTTATTTTTACGGATTTTATTCCGATCTGGGTCGGAAATTATTCCGGTACGATAAGGGCAACTATTTTTCCGATTCCTACCGGAAAACTGGCAGTATTATTTTTACAGTGTGCCCACTGTGCAGACATAGGTGAAAAACATTCTGAATTCAGAACTGTATTTCATTTTTCCATTTAATATATTTTTTTCAGTTATCCCCCTAAAAAAACCCAAAACACTTTTCATGTAAAACATAACGATTAAGGGAAACGTGGGCCTTTATTTGAGCAAAAATCGACCCCAAAATCAACATTTCTTTTTATGTGTATTATTATTCTTCAATTTGTACTACGTCATTCGTGGAAAACCGCATGCAGTTCCGATTATTTTATTCGAAGTTAAAAGTGTTTTAATTTTGTTCACAAACAATTTTTTGGCCTTTTGATATACTTTAAATCTGTTTTTCTCAATACTAATGTTTCAGCCTTTTTTTTTTTTTTTTTTTTTTTTTTTGAAATGTTCTTTGCTACTTAATTTTTGATCAAAATTCATTAAACTGATAAGAAAAAATACTGATATTGTTTAAAAAGAAACCGTGTATGTATTTTCAAATTCGACTTCATTAAGACAATTAGATTTGATTTTTAACATATTATAAATTTTTAATATAGTATAAGGCAGAGTTTTGATAAAAATCGATATGGGATTCAGAAAAATATCTCTAAACAAGTGGGTAAGTGTGATCACATATCGTACAGAGGGTTTCGTTTAATATTCCTTTAAAAACAATTTATCCTTTTTCGAAATCTGTTAGTTCTACATTTCGCCACCAGGAGGTGCATTCTATTCTACACAAACCTCTATCCCAACGAAACTCCGTTTTACAACCTATCCGTAGGTATTTAGTCGAGGGGATCGGGTATATAGTACCCGAGATAGGTAGGCGCTCCCTGGCGGTAAAAAGTGGAACTGAAATATGTAAGGCTATGCGCATAATATGAAAGAGTGCTCAAAGTGGTGTCGGCGAAAGTTAGAAAACTACCCACCGGGTGCAATGGGGGGAGGTTAGAAAAATTGCTTAAAATACACAAGTTAGAGACCGGTGAGTAAATAATATAAGACTTTTTGAAAATTTTATGATTTTTCGTGCGATCGCAAGTGTTTTGCTATACGTATGCAAAATTTCAAGTCTTCAACTTAATTAGGGGCTCAGTTAGAACAAAAAGATTAAAATACGCAAGTTGGAGCCCAGAGGGTTAAATATAAGTCTTTTTCAAAATTTTAGGATTTGTCGTTTGATGTGAGGTGTTCAGCTATAAGTATGCAAAATTTCAAGTCTCCAACATATATAGTTTCTGAGAACGGGCTCAGTGATGGACAGACGGACAGACAGACAGAGGAGCGAGACGAATAGGGTTTCGTCAGATGAACGAAACCCTAAAAATTAATTATTTAAGGGATTAAAAAATCTGTACACAGATTTGTTTGTAATAGAATTTTAAGTGATTAAAATCCAAAATTGAGAAAGTATCTAAAAAATTAAGACGCAAGGATCATTTAAAAATTTCGTTTTAAAATTTTAAATTTTTTAAAAGATCTTAAAATTTTAATGAGTTTGGAAAATTCTTTTAAGGTGTTCTATATAGTTATGGTGAAATGTATATTTGCATAAAATTTCAAATCTCTATTATGAAAATTAAAATATTTTTTTTAAACATCCACCGTCTCCTTAATCAAATAAAATATTCAAATTTATTAAAAGCAATATTTTCGTAAACCTCATGCTTAGGGGTTAATTGCCGTAGAAACCGCTAAAAAGACACTATTTATCCCCCTTTTTATTTTGATTATTTCTGTATTTAAACATGTACTTCTACATACCTGTTAAATTTGTGTTTATTTACTTCATTTTATTTATTGATATGGTTGTAACGTCTTCGTTCCCAAAGCTAAAATAATACTACAAATACGCATTCATTGGATTTTAAACAAACAAAATGACATCATAGATGACAGAAAAAAGAACTTTTCGGATATTGATACTTTAGGGGACTGGTAATTTAGGTTTACAAATTGGGATCTAAAATTACAAATTCCGTTAAAATACCAATTTAATTATCACTAACCTAAATCCGTACAATCACAAATTTAAGGCCTTTAATCAGGTGAATGATATACAAATCCTCAAAACATTTTATTTTAACGGATTTACGTGAAATAAGTATGAAAATTTCTCAATTTCTTGGCCATGTCCTCTTGAAGGCGTTTTGCAAACTCAGATGAAAATAACATTTATTTTATGATGGAATCAGCATAGATTTTGCCATTTATTGGTTTGCTTTTAAAGCAAAAAACATTCAGCTCTTAAGAAATGAAGTCAAAATGTAAAAAAGTCAAACAGTTTAGTTTTTATGGGGAAAAGAATAGAGGTCCACATATGTGAACCCAGGTAGCGAAGAGGTAAATTTTGAAATATAATATTTTCAGGAAACAAATTCTGAACTGCTTGTACTGTTTTAAGTTCAAACGGGTCAATCTTCCGTATTCTGGGTGCATGTAATAGAGATGCTTAAATTATTTTATAAACCATTAAAAAAAAATAAAAAAAAATCCGTAAATTGAGATACAGCTTTCAAACAAATTACATTTGAAAATACATTGTTTGCCTATTCCACGGTACAGAAATTGAAATTATACAATATTTGGAACTTAATAAATTTGTCAAGAAAAGTAAAATTTATTACTCAGGTTATTTCTATAATCGATATGATGTTTCTCAAGGACATGTTTTTTGCTTTATAATATAGATATACAGGGTGTTCAAAAATTCGACCGACAAATTCAGAGGAGTGATAGAGGCATTAAGAAAATGAAAAATTACCGTAGAAGATGGACGCAAACAAATTATTTAGTCATAAATACAGAATGTTTCATACTAACTGAGCTTGGGTTGACAGTAATAATTTTCAGAAAACTGAAGTACATTATAATAAAACCTTTAATAGACATTCTCACCTTTGTTGTAAATGTGATAATATAAAAAATAAAAAATGAAAGTGCCCAGCTAAACTGATGACATTGAGCTCACAGGCTATTCACACTAATTATATATTATACTCTTATTTCAAAGAATAATGCCCCTAAAAAAATAATTGAATTGGGATTAGCCCCCGTTTCCCAATTTATACTTAACCAATGAACCTCCAAATCTAATCAGGGACGCGCCTTAACATAATAAACCGGTATACCAAATTTGGAGCAAATCGAATCATTCTGCATGAAAAATCCGTTTACCTAAATTAAGGGGGGTGGACTAGTCCCCTTTCCCCCTTTATCCTTAACCAATTAACTCCCAAAATTAATAAGGGAAGTTCCTTAACATAATAAACCGGTATACCAAATTCGAATCAAATCGAATAATTCTGCATGAAAAACCCATTTATCTGAATTAAGGGGGGAGGGGGGTGGACTAACCCTCCTTTTCCCCCCTTTATCCTTAACCAATGAACCCCCAAAACTAATCAAGTAAGTTCCTTAACATAATAAACCGGTATACCAAATTCGAAACAAATCGAAAATTTCTGCATGAAAAACCCATTTATCTGAATTAAGGGGGGGGGAAGGGGGGACTAACCCCTTTATCCTTAACCAATGAACCCGCAAAACTAATCAGGGAAGCGCCTTATCAGAATGAAACTCGAAAAAAAAATTGAAGCAAATAGGATGTTTCTTTCAACAGTTATCGTGTTGCGTACATGTGTACGTACGTGCACGTACGTACATACAGAACCGGCGGGCACATAAGCTCTCAGGCTTTGATAGCCTGTGAGCTAAAAAGTGGTAGAAATTTCCATTATACGCGCCAGCAGTATGCACTCGACACTCCACATTTTGGACTGCGATTATCAGTTCATACGATTGCTTGAGCAACATGTTTTTCCAGAATTTTTCGTGATGTTAAAACAATTCATGCAAAACAAAGTTCATATCGTTTCATTTTCATTGCAATGTTTTTATTTTTCTCAAAATTATTACCGTCAACTCCACTTCAGTTAGGACCACCCTGAAATACCCTGTATTTGCGACTAAGTAAGTGGTTTGCGACCCCATGTTCTATGGTAATTTTTCATCCTCTTCATGCCTTCTATCACTTCTCTTAATTTGTCGATCGAATTTTGAAACACTCTGTATATTATCTTCATTAACCCTTAAATGCCTGAGTTTTCAAAAATCATTTAAAAAATGTTTTTCGGGTTTCTTTTTTTAAATAAATCATGAAAAAAAAAACTTTGAAAAATCATATATTTTGTTTTAAGTATGGTTTGCGGCAAAAAAAACTGTTTGTTACTAATCGGCAATACTGGTGTTTAATTGTAAAAATAATTTTCCTTGATAAAATTCTACAATATTAAACACACAAGAATTTTGAGAAATAAATTTTACTTGCTCACTGCAGAACAAAATAGGGTATTTCGCAAGCTTCCAACAAAACAAAAAGAACATGCATCAACAATTGAAAAAATAAATCTATCTTTATTCTTAAACAGCGCAAGTGTTGCCATCTAAATGCTGAAAATCGATTTAATAGTATTTTCAGAATATATTTTATTGGCAACATTAGGCATTATAGCTTCAATATTATTCTAATAGTTATTTATAAGCTTAAATTGGGTATGTTGCCGAAAGGCAACACCCGGCATTTAAGGGTTAAATCTTTAAGTCCCAAGATAAAAAGATTATAGGCAATGAAAGAAAATTAAGTTAATGACGTGCAAAACGTTTAATTGTGCTGCAAAATTCTTTGCAGTAAAAAAAAAAAAATCCTTTATTAAAAACAGCTATAGTAACATAAAATTAAATATAAAGTGGCTACTTTGTATATTGTAAGAGATTTTTAATTAGCTGCTTGCAAGAATGCGTTAAATAAGCAGTCTACGTAAATTATTTTAAGGCTGATAATATCAAATAATTAAATTTCTTTGATTCGTCAATTATTATTTTTGTCCTCTGATTGCGTCTATTGGTTTTCATTGTAAACCAAGATTTTACAATGCCAAAAATACATGATAAAGCTAGGTTTTTTTAGCAGTGTTTTTTTTATGCAGACTCATTAACAGAATAGATTGATGAAGGAAACTCGATTTTTTTAAATTTTGGATCAGGCGAGTTTTGAAACTTACGTCCTCATATCATCTTTATTAAATTTGAAGTTCCAAGATAAAAGAAAGGAGATAAAAGGAAGTTCAGTTAATGATGTGCAAAAAGTTTAATATATCCAATTGCATTGTGTAAAATTCTTTGCGCAAAAAAACAAACAAAAAAAAAACTTTACTAAAACAGCTATTGTAACATTAATTAAATATAAAGCGGGTGCTTTGTATATTGTCAGTTTTTTAATTAGCTGCTTGCATGAATGCGTTAAATAAGCAATCTACGTAAATTATATAGTAAAGGCTGATAGTATCAAATAATTAAATTTCTTTGATTTGTTAATTATTATTTTTGTCCTCTGATTGCGTCCATTGGTTTTCATTGTAAACCAAGATTTTACAATGCCAAAAATACATGATAAAGCTAGGTTTTTTTTAGCAGTGTTTTTTTTTTATGCAGACAAATTAATAGAACAGATTGATGAAGGAAAATCGATTTTTTAAAATTTTGGATCAGGCGAGTTTTGAAACTCACGTCCTCATATCATCTTTATTAAATTTGAAGTCCCAAGATAAAAGAAAGGAGATAAAAGGAAGTTCAGTTAATGATGTGCAAAAAGTTTAATATATCCAATTGCATTGTATAAAATTATTTGCGCAAAAAAAAACCTTTACTAAAACAGCTATTGTAACATTAATTAAATATAAAGCGGGTGCTTTGTATATTGTCAAAGTTTTTTAATTAGCTGCTTGCATGAATGCGTTAAATAAGCAATCTACGTAAATTATATAGTGAAGGCTGATAATATAAAATAATTAAATTTCTTTGATTCGTTAATTATTATTTTTGTCCTCTGATTGCGTCCATTGGTTTTCATTGTAAACCAAAATTTTACAATGCCAAAAATGCACGATAAAACTCGTTTTTTTTGTAAACTGTAGTGTGTTTTCGATGCAGGATCATTTATAGAATAGATTGATGGAGATAACTCGATTTTTAAAATTTTGGATCAGACGAGTTTTGAAACTCACGTCCTCATATCATCTTTATTAAATTTGAAGTCCCAAGATAAAAGAAAGGAGATAAAAGGAAGTTTAGTTAATGATGTGCAAAAAGTTTAACATATCCAATTGCATTGTATAAAATTCTTTGCGACAAATATATATATATATATATATATATATATATATATATTTATATATATATAAACCTTTACTAAAACAGCTATTGTAAGATTAATTAAATATAAAGCGGGTGCTTTGTACATTGTCAAAGTTTTTTAATTAGCTGCTTGCATGAATGCGTTAAATAAGCAGTCTACGAAAATTATATTGTAAAGGCTGATAATATCAAATAATTAAACTCCTTTGATTCGTTAATTATTATTTTTGTCCTTCCTGGGAAGCTTTGTAAAAGATTATTTTTATGATTAATTATTTTTTTGCGGAGAAAGACCATGTTTGCAGTGTACTGTACAATATTTTATTAATCAAATTTGATGCTAAAATAGTTAGTGTTAATTTAAAAGCATATTTACCAGGAAGGTTGTATTAATCAGTACGTCAGTATCAGAATAAATCAAAGAAATTCGGCATTGATTATTAATTTTTTAGCCGTACTTTTCTAAACTGGGATAAAATTTAATTTAAACAAGTCGTATTTTAATTTATAAATAGTGACTATTTATTTTGTGTAACAGTATCTGATCAATCCATCATATGTAATACTTTACAGAGAATTGGCCAAACATTTGAGAAGAGTTTACTTTCATATCCTTTCAAATTAATAGTTCTTTAGAGGTTTTGATTTGAGTACTGTTGTTTTGTCTAAAGAAAATGACATTCACAATGTTAAGACTGAATATTTTATGTTAACTTTATAATATTAAGTTAATTTTAGCATTAAGATAATTACAGGAATTATTTGTACATTGTAATTGGTTTAATTATGTGTATATGTTTAAGTTTTTTTAAAAAAAATCTTCATGGGTATTACGTAGTAACGATTAATGTGAGGACCTTTTACAATGGCCTTGCTTCACGTATTTTAGTTTCACTAGATTAATTTTAACACAATTATTCTAATCTAATTGGTAAATAAATCATATTAGATGAAAATTTACAACTGGGCGAAAAATGTCCGGACCAGGATTCGAACCAGAAATCTTCTGGCTGAAGCCGCCAGTGCTCTACCATCTGAGCTATCCTGGACGAATCTGGTGGAACTTTCTCACCCAGCTAACTTTAATGATTATAGCATCTGGTCTGAAACCTGCTTCAGCTCAACAGAATAAATCTCAGGTAATGGAACTCCAGAATTTCCCAAGAAGATTTTTCGCCCAGTTGGAAATTTACATCTAATATGATTTATTTACCAATTAGAATAATTGTGTTAAAATTAATCTAGTCTAATTTCGTATCCAACGATTTCTGGAGTTCCATTACCTGAGATTTATTCTGTTGAGCTGAATCAGGTTTCAGACCAGATGCTATAATCATTAAGGTTAGCTGGGTGAGAAAGTTCCACCAGATTCGTCCGGGATAGCTCAGATGGTAGAGCACTGGCGGCTTCAGCCAGGAGATCCCTGGTTCGAATCCTGATTCGGACATTTTTCGCCCAGTTAGAAATTTACATCTAATATGTAGTTTAGTTTGCTGAAAAAAATTATAAAAACATATAAAAAAAGAAATGTTTATGTATATGTATGTACACATTATCAAATTTTATCAACAACAAAAAAAAATATATATATATATATGAAATCGAAATGCTATTATGAAGGGTTGAGGTCCGGAATGCTAAAGGAGTTTAAAACTTTATATACATATAAATTTATATATTATATTATCGAAAAAAACTTTATTTTCATGCATTTAACACAATCATTTATCATAAAATATTTCACATAAAGGCACCTAATACATGGCTATATTATACTCTCATAAATTAATTCTTATTGAATATTAATTTATGATTTCCTTATTCATTTTTTACAATTCTTTTAAATATTAATACTTTCTTCTGTATTTACTCATTTTTCGTTTTAAGTTATTACCTAAATTCTTCTCCATTCCATTTTAAAACAAATTTTAGCTATATTATTTCTTGTTTGTCACCACATATCCCTCTTTAATATTCAATTATCAGTATTTATTTCTATTTTTTATAATAATAACTTCATTAGCCTATCAATCTTCCTTTTACTGATAGATGGCAGCACCAGTATTTTTTAACGCTACATGACAGCACTATTTTTTATTATTATTCACTTTTTGCCGTTTCATAGCTTTTCCCTAATGCTATTATTTGACACATGGCCCAAAATCTTTTATCTTTCTAAATCTCAGACATGTTTTATTTCCTGGTAAGTTATGTATATATAGATTTTTAAGGTTTTTATCTATCTCAGTGGTATCTGTAAAATCCGTAAAATCTATTTTTTGGATTTCTTATGTATAATAATTTATTTTTTTTATGTCTAATTTCTTTCAATTATTTTGGAATTTCCGATATGTTATAAGGAGCAAAATATTGTCATTTTAGACCTAATGCTCATAATATTCGACGAAATAAAATAATCTTTACTATGACTTAAGCTTACGTAGCTCCTCTGACGAACCCTTAAACTATTCATAGTTTCTTAATATTTGCATTTCTAATTACCTGTATTCATCTATTGAATTGCCTTTCCAATTTATTTTTGCTTTCGTGATTTCGTTTTAATCATATTTATATCTATATATATATATAGATAATCGTAAAATCTTTAAGTCCCAAGATGACGAAAATTGAAAAAAAAAAATTGAGTTAATGATGTGCAAAAAGTTTAATATAACCGTTGTACTGCCAAATTCTTTGCACAAAAAACCCCTTCATTAAAAACGGCTATTGTAACATATAATTAATTATAAAATGGCTGGCTACTTTGTATATTGTCAAAGTTTTTTAATTAACTGCTTACAAAAATGCGTTGAATAAGCAATCTACGGAAATTATATTGTATAGGCTGATAATATCAAATAATTAAATTTCTTTGATTCGTTAATCATTGTTTTTGTCCTTCCTGGAAGCTTTGTAAGAGATGATTTTTACGGTTAATTAATTATTTTTGGGGGTTGAAGATCTGGTTCTCAGTGTACTGTAGAATATTTTATTAACGAACTCCGATGCTAAAACAGTTAGTGTTAATTTAAGACCATCTTTATCAAAAAAGTCTTATTAATCAGTACGACGGCATCAAAATAAATCAAATTAAAGAAAGCCATAGTTCAGCATTCACTATTAATATTTTAACCATGCTTTTCTAAATTGGTATAAAATTAAATTTAAACACGTAATATTTAAATTAATAAACAATGACTATTTATTTCATGTTACAATATCTGAACAAGCAATCACATTTTGTACATTATAAAACGTTGTTGAAAATGCTCTAATATTTGAAAAGCATGTTTGGTAATTTCAATGCACCCAGGATTCCAGAAACCTTTCCATTATTTTCAGAAGCCATTTCAAGAAGAACAAATCACAAACTTAATAAAATATTAGGTTTTCGAATTTAGAAAATATTTTTCTGAAATAAAAATTCCTTTGGCAGACTGTACGTTTCGGAAAAGATTTTTCTGTTACTTGTGTAAACATTTTGGTTCCTGAGCTTTCTGATTGGTTATTATCTTAAAGGTTTCGGAATTTAAGGAAAAACAATTCCAGGGTCATGGGTACAGACACACTGGACATAGTCTGGTTATTATCTTAAAGGTTTCGGAATTTAAGGAAGAACAATTCCAGAGTCATGGGTACAGACACACTGGACATAGTCAAGATGTTTTTCTTATTAAAATAGACTGTATCTTTAATTTAAGCTGATTTGTTTACGATAGCTTAGTGGTATGTGCATTGGTAGCTAAAGCTAATGTCCTGGTTTCGAATCTCGACCTAAACACTTTTTCACCCAATTGAAAAAACTCGTACGACTTCTTTATAAGTGAATTCGATTGTGTTAAAATAATTGATTGTAATTGCATGTCCAACGTTTATTGGAGTTTCTTTACCTGCAGTTTATTCTGTTAAAGTGTTTCACATAACAGACCAGATGTTATTGCCAATAGGTTGTCTGAGTGAAATGTGCCAGCTGGGTTTGGCCAGGATAACTTAGTTGGAAAAGCGTTGGTAACAGAAGCCATAGCCCTAGGTTCGAATCTCGGACTGGGTACTTTTTCACTTAGTTGGAAAAATTAACTCAGAAAACTGTATCTTGGTTACATGAGTTAGTTTTATAGTAAACTAGCTAAAGTACCCGGAATTTTAAGAATGTTTGTTTTGAAAAACCAATTTCAAAATCTAACATACAACATTAAAAAAAAAATCCGTCGAAGTGTTGTACACATGAACAAAATGAAAACCCAATATAAAAATGTATAAATTTATATAACAGACGCAAAATAATACAGCTATAAATGAACTTATTTTCATTCATCATTGAAGCAATAATGTTAAAATATGCCAATATTTGCATAATCGAGTATTTATCATGCTTCAATACATTTTTCACACTTATATGACGTTATATATTCACCACGTCCTTTATATTTCCAATATGACGTAATATTCCATTTTTTATTTGTCAAATTAATTAAATAATCATAAATTTTCACATGGAGATCATATAACAGAAAAAATATGACATAACATCCACTGTTGTTTTTAATTCGTCAAACTATTTATATTATTTTCATTTTTCACGTGGAAATCTTGCAGTAGAAAAGTTATGATGTAATATTTCCTTTTTTTAAATTCGTTAAGCCATTTATTTCATTTTGGAAATCTTGCAATAGAAGAGTAATTGTTGTGGTAAGAATTTCATTGCGAATTTTTAATTGTTGGCAACAGCTATAACGAAAAATGTTTAAATTTGATTGGAAATTGCTGTTAAATTTGTGGGTTTTTTATTAATTAAAAATTAACTAGAAGTTATTCCTATTTCGTACTACTTTAGTTGCCTCGGCCGTATTTTAATACACATGTACGTAATATTTCACAATTCTGGCTTCCAAACAGTGGATTTGTATAGCATTATAGACAGAAAGAAAATTTTTTATTTTTATATATTAGATATACATCTGTCTTATGATACCACACACCTGCATGCAATTTGTGGCATATTTAAGCTGGTGATAGAATATAAACGTTAATATTTCAGGACTTCAAATAAAGATATTTTTTTACTTGTAAGACATAATTTCAAACTAAATCGAGGAGGCTCTAAAACTTTGCAATTGACTTTTATTGTATTTCGTATCGTTTTCAAAAATAGGACTACTAATTCTGCAATTTGCTTTTACAACTCTATAAGCAGTCCAATCGCGTAGTGCATAGTCATGCCTAATTAGAGCCCCTTCAGAAAATTACGTTTCCTAGACACATTCTCTTCATTACTTATTTTTATTTTGTTGGATTTTAAATTGTGTAATTTGCAAACAAAACAAGTTCACCAAAAGGGAGAACTTTAGCAGAAGAACTGAAAGAAGTTATTATTCATAAATATTTGGTGCTAATTTGAGTATTTGGATTTTAACTTTCAGTACAGTTATTTTTCACAGAAATATAATAAATTTCACAAATACTTTTGTTTTTCACAAAATTGGTCCCCCCAGAAAACCATGCACCGACCCCTGCTATAGCTGTCGACATTCTGGGGGAGGAGGAGGGGGGTTAGAATTCACTTAGCACTCTGTATAATAACACATAAAAGCCATTTAATAATTTATAATATTTACTAATTTATTAATAAATTACTAAAACATTAATAAATATATTCACATTGTAAATAACCTGTACGGAATATTTTCTTAAACATAAAATTACACTATGTGCAAATTACTTAAAAGATGAAAAAATATTTAAAAAGGTGTTAAATTGCTTTAATATAGTTAGTACTTTCAACTATATATACAGCCTTCGTCAGAGAATACGAAAATGCAAGCGTCTTATTTTCAAATTTCACGTAGTTGCTGTCGAAAAGAGTGAAAGTAAAAATCAATTTTTTTTTTCTTTTTTTTATTAAAATTCCGGAAAACATTGGGAAAATAAAAATATGGATATAGAGGGAAGTGGAATATTACGTGTTTTATGATTCTTTAAACAATCTGAGCGAAATTCTGGGTATGTTGTAGGATAAAACGTCATTACAAACAGTATTTTCTTTAGTAAAAATTTCTGTTGATTCACGGATAATTAAATCATGATAATTCTTTAAGGGGCATACAATTTTTGTATCTTCGAAATTAACTTGTATATTCTTTTTCTGGTTAAGTCTTGGCAGGGCTGTTGTTGGCCGGCTGTACTTCCAATATCTCAAATCTTCTTTAATACGATCTTTAAGTTTACGAGAAATCATTCCTATGTATTCGAGATAAATATTTTCTGTTTTCAGTGGAATTACATATACTCCAGAATCTTCATCTTTCGGGATCGGGTCTGTTTTGGCACTAGCTAGATTTCTTTATTTTATATTTTCTTTTTTTGAAAACTGACACTAATTTTTCTACAAAGAGGCAATTGACGTTCTCAAAAATTCCGCAATGAGTCTGAAAAATATTAATTTTCATGGGACATTTCCAATTAGTGATTTCAAATGAAATTTTATAGTTGAGAAAAAAAATAGTTTAAGATTCAATGGATTTTTATCGGATTCGGTCTAGTGAATCTGAATAATTTGTAAACAGTGAACTGAAAACTTGCAGAAAACATTAATATTTAAAGCTTTTCTTGAAGCTTTTGTTAATTCTGTACAATTTCAACAGGATATTCTCTTTGTGCAATAAAATTGTACAACGGGGAATAAGGGATGCCACTGTGAAATCTTCAAAAAATCATTTTAATACAGGCATCCCCCGACTTACGTAACTAATACGTTCCGTAAAGTTTTACGTAACTTGAATTTTACGTAAGTCGAATTTGTAAGTTGCTTAGGTAAAATTTTGTAAGAAACTGCAATATTTATTATATATATATATATATATATATATGTATATACAGGGTGTCCATCGAATAAGATCCTGATTTCAAAATTAAATATCTCAAAAACAAAGATCAATAGAATTATGCGGTAAACGGTTTGTTTATTAGCTAAGCTGTAAAAATGTTGTACAGAAGTTTCAAAAATTAGTTGCAAAAACCGCTAACAGATGGCGATGTAATCGCAATGCCTATAAATTGTGTTTTGAAGTCGAGAGTCCTAGCGTGTCAATCCTAGATGGCTTCCTATGGAAGAACGAAAATTGGGAAAGACTGCTTTTTCGTTGGGGTGATGTGCAGAAGTGGAGGCATCTGGTCACATAATTATTGCATCAGCTTCAATTTTAAAAAATTTTAATTAATAGAATTTTCACTAAAAAGTTTAACAATCATTATATAAGAACTTAAAAAATATTTTATTTGGGTAATGTGCAGAAGCGGAGCAGTGTCTGCAACAATCTCAATGCGTTAACAGAATTGAGATTTTTTTTCAAATTTTATTACAAGCTACTTCGGTCCGGTTACCAATATCTCTGTGGTATGTCTTTTCTCTCCTAATTGGTAGATCGTGGAATCGAATCCAAGTACAGGAGAATTTGAAAAAAATGGAAATCTTTACTTTTTAATATTTATTTAAATTGTGAAAAAAGTTTGAATAAAAAAATCTAAAGTTTCTGGTTTTAAAGTGTAATTTAGTTAAAAGAAACTCCTCTTTTTTAAATCATTGAGCATTTATAATAATGATTCATAAATCATTTTTTTTAATTGTAGAGAATAGTTTGAATGAAAAAGTACAAAGTTTCTATTTTTAAAAATTTAATTAAGTTAAAAAAATATTTTAATTTTAAAAACTCGTTTTCATTTTTTTTTTATCATTGAGCACAGAAGTATGATGGAGCTTCTAGCGATAGGATCCGAAGTGTTCGAAAGGAATGCAGCATCCAAAATACTTTTGCTTTGACGTTGATGATATGACTTATCATCAATTCCTTTTAAAAAAGAAAAAATTTAATGCATAATTTCTGTCTCTAAAATTCTGTCTTTGTTTACAAAGAAAGGAAATATATGTGTTGTGCTAAAACCAAAGTATTATGCCGCGATTTAAAAATAAATTAAAAGTGAAAAATTAATTTTTTTTATAATAATTCAGGTATAAACAATAATACCAAAATATTATGCCGTGATTTAAAAATATAAAAAATAAATAAAAAGTACAAAATTATTTTTCTAAATATATGAATTTTTATTTAAATAATTATATGGCATTAAAGATTGAATTTAATAAAATATTTAAAAAATTCTTATAATGATTTCCAGACTTTTTATTGAAAATTCTATTAATTGAAATTTTCTAAAATTAAAGCTGATGCAATAACTCTGTGACCAGATGTCTCCACTTCTGCACATCACCCCAATGAAAAAATGGAATTTCCCAATATTCGTTTTTACGCAGGGAGCCATCTAGGAATGAGACGCCGTTGCTCCAGACTTCGAAGAAGTTTACAAGGATTGCGATTACAGCGCCATCTGTTAACGTTTTTTGCAACTAAATTTTGAAACTTCTGTATAACATTTTTACAGCTTAGTTAATAAACAAACCGTTTACCGCATAATTCTGTTGGCCTTAGTTTTTGAAATATTTAATTTTGAAATCAGGGTCTTATTCGCTGGACACCCTGTATATACATACATATATTATTTACACCGTATTATTTTATAAATAAAGCTATAAAGCACCATGCGACAGTATTTACTTGTACATAACTAAATAAGTATGATAAAATATAAAAACGAACTTAAAGGACACTTTTGAAATATCTTGTGGAATACATGATTTATAAATCTAACATTGATGAATTGATTTATAACAATTTTGAATCTACATCAAACGATTATAAAAGTAAGAAATGATTAAAGAGGAATGATTTAACTTATCTGATGACAAATGAATGACAAGACAAAGGAATAGCACTCACAAAATAAAATAATCCTTGATAAGCACAAACTGCATATATTTATGAATTTGAGGACTAATATGAATAACTAACAATACAGATTAAGTTTTTTTGTTATAGATTTGATTGTATATACCAATAAAAGTAAAATTCTATCTAATGTATAAAACTATATTATGGTTGTGATTTATATCTATATACAGCAGAACTTCTTTTATCCGAAACTCTTTTAACCGAAACTCTCGGTTAACCGAAATTCATTTTTAGAGCTTTTTTTTATTTATTTATTTTTTATCACTGTCACATTTCTTGGGTGAATTTTTTTTTTAAACTACCATATTCCTTGTGTGCAAACGGTGTTTTCCAAACTACGAATACATATAAACATTTTCGATCCTCTTTCTTAGAGTTATTTTGAATTTAACTTGAACTCCCGTAAGCTGCAGAGTGGAACGAAGAAAACGAACAAATCAGCAATTCTGAAGATTTTGAATGTTTTGCAAAGGATTTGGCATGACAGGAGCAGCAGAAAGACTATGATACTGGTGAACTAATGACATTAAAAAACTCAGTGATAGAACATAGGCAATCGAAACCGCGACAAACAAAACATTTTTTCAAACTCTTGTGATGTATGCAAAGGTATTTAATTTCAAAATCAAAATTCAGGTAATTTATTCTTGTTTCTATTTTGCTATTGCTTTATTTTTATTAAGCACTTGTTACCATAATAAGAAATATTGCATATATTTCTCCATAATCTTAAAATGGAATCATTCTCGATTATCCGAAAATTTCGATTTTCCGAAAGATTGTGGGTCCCAATTACTTCTGATAATCCAGGTTCTACTGTATTTTATTTATAAAATGAATATCAAAAGTGTGCAACTGTGTATCAAACGTGCTAGTATATGTTCAGAAATGTAATTTTCGAGATTTGTTACGTAACTGCGAATTTACGTAAGTCGCGTAATCCGTAAGTCGGCGGATGCCTGTACTTATTAACGTAGTTGAAAAGTGTTTATGAATTCGGTTTTGCTGGCCGCCTGCCCGAGTTCGAACTCTCGTTAATAAAAGCATATTGCCACGTAATTGATATGTGTTATTGAGAGTTACGATGGCACGTTGAGTATTGAAAATTAACTGTGTAGCATTTATAGTTTTACAGAGACATTCAAAAGAATTCCGTTAGATTAAAGTCTGTTTGGGGAAAATATTTTACATTGTATTTTAATGTTCCACTGTTTATAACATATTGATGTTGATATGTATATCACTGAAGCGCTCAGCAGGATGATTATTTCTGAATATGTTGTTCATAAGATTTATCATATATATACAGGGACACACAAAATTGCTCGGTTACATACAGAACTGTAAATGAGCGGTAATTCCTGGAAATGCATTTTCAGTTGTGGTACGCGTTTTAAAGTTTACCAATTTTTTTTATATTTCTTTGTGTATATAGATATTATTATACCCTGTATATTACTATAGGTAATATACAGGGCTGCACAAAAGTTCTCGAGTACATTTCTGTTTATTGATGGAAATTACAAAAAGCCACAGTCCTATTTTTTCAAGCTGGGTTTAAATAATAGATGATGCAAAATTTGTTCCATCATTTACTGTTTCACTGATTTAAGGCTGTTCTCAAATCCAAAGGGTCAACTTTCTGACATAAGTTTTAATTCATTTTTGTTCAGAAACACATGAAACTAGAAGGTGTTGTTATGCAGAAACTATGTCATCAAACTGTTTTTTTCCATTTTCTTGTAAACGCAATAGATCTCTCAGAAAATACTGTCAAAGTTGGCATTTTGAACGGAATTTCCGAACGAAAGAAGAAAATCCAGTCAATAAGGGGAGAAAAATGCCGTGTCATGTGATCAAAATCGCTTATAACTCGATAGGTAATTTATTGATCAAAAAATGGAAAACACAGCTCTATTCCAAATCGCTTCCAGGGACAGGTTTTCCAATTTTATATCTTTCCGTTAGAAAATGAATTTATAAATGTGTCAAAACGTTTTGCGCTTATTGAGCAAAGCAGTTGAGAACAGCCTTAAGAACAGGTTCTACTTCTTTCGGTCAAAATTTTTGATTTTTTTTTTCGATTTTTTTTTTCATCCACCAAGTATGTAAACTGTTTTCCTAAAGTGGTTTCTTGGACATTCCAATTCAATATAACCACTATTGTAAAATTTTAAGTTTGTTTTTCTTGAAACCATGTTTCTAAAACAGGGCGACCCACAATGAGAAAAAACAAAAAAGACAAATCAGGTGTTAAGCATAGATTATGAAACACTTTCCAACACTTCCTAAATGCTTTAACAAAACTTTGTTATTTAGGGGAAAAGAGTAAATAAGATAACTAAGTAAACATTTTATAAAACACATAAAGCATTTGAAAAACTGATTTCAGCAGTTACCGTCCATAGCCAAATATATATTCCAATTCTTTTGAACAGCCCAGTATTTGATCCGTTGGTTGATATATATACTATATAATGGGAAAATTTAGTTTAGCAAGAAAACGCATAACATGTTGAAATTTCTCTTTCAGCAATTTATATTAATAGATGGAAACATATTTGAATACTTTTGTATAGCCCTGTAGTTTACTTAGTAACCTTATTGCACGCCACTATTTAGCTAAAATTTAATTTAACCTAAAATATTCTTAAAACTACTAAAATCACATTTCCAGAAATTATCTTCCATAGACGGCCATGTATCCAATTCTTTGCGTGGCCCTGTGTACCATTTTATCTATATTCTACACACATTTCCTATTAAACTAAATTCAGTTCAGCGTAAAAATGCATAGCTTATTTAGTTTTTATTATTCATACCTTTAAGCAATTTACGCTTATACTCAGTAACCCTTAAGAATTCTTTTCTGTAGCCCTGTATATGAACTATATAATTTATACACACTATATAGTATGCATAAAGATAGTGAATCTCAAAAGAGCATATCATAATTAAAAATGCATTTCGAACAATCATTGCTGATATACAGTAATTCGGAGTAATTCGAACACAATATAGTATCTCAAATCTTTTGTGTGTCCCTGTAAACGCTATGCACTTCGTATTATGCATGAAATAACTTATACTAAAGCTCAGTGGCATATATAAATTTCATTATATGTGAAATAGTTTAACATAATTCAAATACGCCGCAAACAATCCCCCCCCCCCCCTATACCATTATGTAACGGAATTCTTTTGTGTGGCCCTGTAAATGAATAATAACCATTCTTTGCACGGCATATGCTACAGAATGCATTTTTTAGCGGACTTAAAAAATGCATATCAATTTTACTACGTTTGAAACAGCTATTTTAAACACCACTAAAAATCATTTGAAACCATTTTTCCCCATTGGCCGTAATGTAACGGAAAACTTTTGACTGTCCCTGTAAATGAACTAAACATCACATGAACAAACTTCATTTGAAATAGGGATCGTGCTATGGTAGAGATCCCTAACATCCAAAAATTTCAGAACTTTTCGAGTAGATTTACGAGAGTTAGAGCTCGAACAGACGGACAAACAAACCGAAGTCATAAACACTTTTCAACTTTGTTGGAAAGTGCTAAAAATACCACCTTCAACTAGAATCAATAGCTAGTCATTTTCCGAATCCCTAACCTAGAGATATATATTTCGGAGCTATGCGAATAGGGTAAACAACTAAGCTCAATAAACGAAATGATCTAGAATTTCTAGTCTCTTGCTTTCTAGGTCACGAAACGATAATGATTCGTTGAGTAGCGAGAAATTATTGCTTGATTTCTGGAAGGGTTTCATAAACTAGAATTGTAGTTACTAAAACTAACATCCCGTGTTCGCATCTGTTTGCAACGATTTTTAAATAAGTTTGACACGAGAATATAGAAAAAAGCTCTTGAATTCTAGTAGGAGACTCTCCGGGGGAGACTCAAAGGGAACTAGAATTTATAGGATGACACGGAACTATCTTTTTTAGAGCCACAATTTAGATTCTAGATGATAGAACCATATTTTTTTCTCAGTGAAAGGAAAAAAAAAAGACCTTTTTTTGTTCAAATGACCGCCATTTTGTATAGGCCTAAGATGATTTAATCCCCTTTCATAATTTGGCGACCCAATTTATTTCAGATACTTGTGACCTTAGAAAAACGGTCGCCAGATTGAAAGCTCGCAGAGCACTCCAGTAGGTACTCTCCTTCTCACAAGGCGTATTATTCATTATTTTTTACGCAGAAAAATTTAAGTATATCAGTGAAATGTCATTACTTATAATGCAAAAAGTCAGAATATTGTATCTTTTTTCTTTGTTACGGAAAAGAAATCGCAAAAATTGCGTAAATTTTAGGCCACCACATGTAGGACCTTCTATTAATTCAAATCAAACTAGCGGCATAATATTATTCTTATATTATCGGAAGAAGTTATAAATTTTATAAAGATGTTGATATAGCACAGTTCACACATCTATACAATATTCAGTCGAATTACGATTAAATTTGTCAGGCTAATTTTTAGGGTTTGGTACTTAAAAGGTTAAAACGGAACGGTTATAAGATCACTCCTGTGTCTGTGTGTCACAGTCATTTTACTGGTAAACTGTGGAACGTGGAATGATCAAATTGGGGGAAAAGATTTCGCAACGCTGTACTCAAAAATACATTTCTTTTAATTTTAGGTATTATATTTTCAGAGATATCGTCGAAAATGTAGTGCAAAAAATATGCCACACCCCCCTCTATTTCCGAAACTACTGAAACTAAAATTATGAAACAAGTAGAAGTAGTACACGTTAAGTTAAACCTTGCAGGAAAACTATAGCTATTATCCTCATATAGTTTTTGAGAAAAGCGTATTTTCGTTACACACAAATTTCGATTTGCAGGCATTCAGCAAAGGTGCTGAGGAGCGCTGGCGGTACCCATCGTAGCAGATGTATAAAAACATTGTTGATAATGATTTTCGAAAAAAAATCGTCTGTAATTAGCCGAGATATTAACCCTTAAAGACGCGGACTGTTTGTACATACATAATGACAGAGGCGGCGTACTCTATGTACCATCGGCTTTTAACTAACAACTTTTAATGATATATTTGTGTAATGAAATGCCCAGTAGCAGTATAAAAGCAATAAACGTCTTGTTAAAAACTGACTAATTTAATTGGAATTAATCCCATAAATACTATAGGATTCGTGACTAGTTTGCATTGAGTGGATCCCTCACTGCGCCTCCCGTGTCTTTAAATGTTAATTAAAAACCTATCTGGAAAAACGCGGCACGGACCAAGGCGGCGCACAGTGGGACGTTTAGCTGTTCTAGGTAGACAAATTCATTTTTCCGATTATCTCGGAATTTGACAAAACCACGCATACTGGTAGCTGACTGTTTAAATTTTCGAGATTCGTATGAGTTTTGTCGAAAAAATCCGAGGTGTCGATTAATTACGACAGTAAAGAAGCCATTTGCGCAGTTGGTTTGAGGGAATTTCCAAAGATGCACTAGCTTCCACTAAGTTTGAAAGCACGTCCTGACTATTCTTTTTTATTTGAAAGCATGAGTTTGCTAGACATATGTGACAGGTTTATGAAGCTGATATTTAACCTATTTTTGTTAGAAAATAAGCACCATTAAACCCGCTTAACGGTTTTTTTCAGAGGTTGTGATTCTGGATGATCCATGATGTGGTTTACAAACTTCATCTTGACTTTTAACATATTATTCAGGTTTATTCAGCAATAAGCATTTTTTTAAATCAAAGTGTCATTCCTAATGTATTGGAAACTTAAAAAAAACTCCTGCAAAAATTTGCAAATTATTAAGTTATTATTAATAAACAACCATTATATTAACCTGGAGTTTATGTATGTATGTTTAGTTCAAATCTTGCAAGTCAATTTTAAACCACTTTTAATTATTCGATTGTGCCAAAACATTGAATACATGTGTAGTTTCAATGACAATACAATATTATTATTATTTGAAGAAGGTAGAAGTTATACTGTTACTACAGGGCTACACAAAATTTAGTTTAATAGTTGCAAGTTAATTTCAAACCAATTTCAAGTATCCCATTGAGCTGAAACTTTGATTATATATGTAGTTCTGATGACAATGGAATATTGTTATAATTTACGTAATGTAGCAATTAGGCTTTTTTTTACAAAGCTACATGAAAGATTAGTTCAAATCTTGCAAGAAAATTTTAAACCACTTCCAATTATCTGATTGTGCTGAAACTTTGCCTACATGTGTTTTTCCGATGACAATTCTATTAAATTATAATTTGACGAACATAGAAATTATGCATTTTTTACAGGACCACACAAAAGATCGCGAAAAGGTTGTTGCTAATAAGCAGAAATTTAATTAAATTTCAACAAAATTACTATAGGTTATTGAGATACACAATAGCATTTTTAAAATTAAAATTAAAGTGCGTAGCAGTTAGATTTCTTTTTCGGATACAATACCTGCTATAAGCAGAAATTTTATTTCAAATTGAATAAAATTTATATAGGTTATTTATTTACACAACAGCATTTTTTCAACTGAAAATAATTTTGCAGCATTTATATTTTTTACAGGGTCAAACAAAACATAAAAGTTTTTTTTTTTTTTTAAATAAAACAAATTTCTCGAGAAATTCTGAGTAGACAAAAATAAAAAATGTAATAAATGTTAACTTACGTGTGTGCATTATATTGTTTTTACTTAATAGTAAAATAAGTGCGTTTAATGCATTCTTTGTAATGCATTATACTTTTATTTTGAGACATTATTGCTAAATAAACCAAATATTTATGACTGTTTGAGTATTTTATTAGTGATACAGTCGAAAAAAAACAGCAAAAAGTAATTAAACTTCAACGAAATGATTTTGTCCACGTATATCGTCAAAACGTGCCACTGTGCGGCGGTGCAAATTTGCGACCACCTTTCAAAGCGCGCTTAAGAAGGATGCCATGTTTATACTTTGAACAAGAGTTTTGTTTTAGCTACAACGTAAAAAGAAAAGATTATTAGTACGCTGAATTTAATTTTATGAAATGCCAAATGAATTTTAAATGTGCACTACTTTTATTGTCAGTACCGAATTAAGTTTATCATAAACGGATTAAGATAAGATTAAAAAAAAAGTTATACAGAATAGCAATATTTGACATTATTTAGGCTTCACATCTCTTTGAACTTTTATGGTATACCCATTCATACTTTTCTAGTGTATACACCTATACCCAACACTACGTTTTATAGTTTTTTACAATGTCTTATTATACTTTTAGCAAAGATTTTTTTTAATAATACAGTTTATAATTCATATATTTTTTGTAGGGGACACACTGAGCGCGGGTAATACTCACACTTGACCGTTTATTCAATTATCCTCAAGGTGTGCATCATAAATTCAAGAATACTTATTTACTAACTTTCCTAATAGTTTGATACAATAAGCGTTCCATACTAAAAATTTCAACAAATTTAAAAATTGTCATCAAAATGTTGCAGGCTAAGGAGCTGATTATTTTGGGTTACACCTGTGGGATTAGAATAAATACAAAATGCTATGCTGACGGAAGTACAACACAACTCGTATATGTATAAAGGTTTCAATCCAATTACTTATTAAATTTATCAAGTTAATTTTTCCATTGTCCTTAAAGAGATATGAATCACAATTTAAACCATATATATTTCCTGTTTTTAATAAGAATTTGATACAATAATGGTTTATTCTGAAAATAAATTACCAAATATAAACATTTGCAGCCATATTTTGCGAGATAATAGATTAATTAGCGTAAGATTCATCATTCATTTCATCATAGATCGTTTTCCTTATATAATTATAGGATAATGTGAGTTAACATCACTGAGTTTTGGGGACATAGTTTACGTTTAAAGGGTCAGCCTCAGATCTGTAATTTGAGAATAACATCGGATTTTAAAATCAGTTTTTAAAAAGGTAAAGCTTAGAAACCTAAATTTTTTTTAATTTTGAATGTTTTAATATACAAATTTAAACATATTTAAAATTTGGTCACCTAAAATGGGATCAAATCTATAAGAAATATAACTAGTTGGATGTGTCAATTCCAAAACTTTCTTTTATCTTATGTCAATATTTCATTTTAATTAGTTTTATTAGTATTTTTATTAAATTATGCATAACTTCATACACTTTTCGATTTCACAATATTGAAAATTGCACAAAAATCGCTATTACAGCGTCCCCTTCCGGCGGAATTTTTCCAAATTCAGGCAGAACCTTCTTGCCATGGCCAAAAACATACACAAAAAATTTGGTTCAATTCTATGTGTAACTTCATACAATTTTCAATGGTACAATATTCAAAATGCACAAAAATCACTATTACATAGCCTCCTACAGGCGGAATTTTTCCAAATTCAGGAAGGACTTGGTTGCCATAACCAAAAACTTGAAAAAAAAATGGTTCAATTCTATGCATAACTTCACACAATTTTTGATGGTACAATGGCGACACACGGACATACGGACACACGGTCAGACAGACATTTTCTATAAGCATGTTTTTGGGGATCTCTGGCCCCTAAAACGTGTAAATCCGACGAAAACCGGAAGTCGAAAAAAAATCTATTACAAAGAAATATAAAAATTCACAATCCTATTTCGCCAGCTAAAATCATTGATTTTTCGTCGCATCGGATATCATTTCCTTCGTGTAATTAGGATCAAACTAATTGTCTTATTCTATTGTGTGAGTTAAAAAATTCTAAAATTCTCTGCGATTGGGTATACAGTACAATTCTTATGTGTATAAATGGTCAAAATCCCATTACTTATTATATATAGCACATTTTTGATATAGTACAGATCACACATCTATACAATATCCAGTCGAATTGCGATTAAATTTATCAGGCTAATTTTTAGGGTTTGGTACTTAAAAAGTTAAAACGGAACCATTATAAGATCACTCCTGTGTCTGTCTGTCCCAGTCATTTTACTCGTAAATTGTAGAACGTAGAATGATCAAATTGGGGGAAGTAATAAAGATTATTGATACACATATATACAGATTATTAAACATTCACAAATATATTTAGGAAAAATGTAGAGGGCTAATTATGTTACTGGAAAGAAAAAAAATTTCCAATGTAGGGGAGACCGGGGCAAGTTTTCTAACTTTTTCTAACTTTATTTTTGTATTTTTTATTTTTAACTATTTTGATATCTACAGGATATCATTGTATTCTCTAGACCTTTCGATAAAAACTGGCACAATTATTTTTCTAAAAACTAAATATACTTTTTTCACAAAAAAATGTTAAGTCTAATCATGTTAGGTTGGAGAATGTGCCCCGTATGCGGGACAAGTTTTCCAGCCTACTAAAAATGGTCAGTGGCAAGTTTTCCAACTATATTTTAAATGGTAAAACACAGGTAATAAATCTTGCTTGTTAATTAATAAGTATTTTTTATTGTGAACTAAATGCGCAGTAACATAACAGTAGCATAAAAACCAGTTTTAATCCATTTTACATTTCAAGACGAAGGTCCAAACAGCTCCCTGGCCGAAATTGGATTATGTTTTTTATCGCCCTTTTTACCTGATTCCTTTTGCAGTTTCCTTTTTTTTTAGATGAATCTTTTTTCCATTTTCAGTTGATTTTTAACAGGAGAATCAGTCAGTACAATACTTCCTATTTTTCTTCTTTCCACGCCGTGTTTGCCTCCTTAGTGCAGCCTTCGCAAAAGTCCTAATTTCTTCTGGTGTAGACAAAGTTTGTTTGGATATAGAAGGAACGCCTTTTTCATAAGCAATAGGGAAATTTTGAGTAGAACTTAAGAAACAGCTTCTTTGGAAGTGCTAGCCTGCATTGGTGTAGAAGGATTAGATGCTTTTGGTGTTTGTTTGTTTGTTTGTTTGTTTGTTTGTTTTTTGGGGGGGGGGCGGATTATTGAGGAAAGTTTGAAATCTTTGCAGGATTGTTGGTGCTTTCAAGATTTGGTGCGGCAGGAGCTGACCTGTCAGAAAAGTAGGATGACGAAAAAACAGAGTCCGTAAATATTTCAGGATTCAGTAGGAAAATTCACTAACGTTTAAAACCCGCCATAATATTAACTGTGGATTAACGCCAGTGGAGCAGCTCTAAGCACTGCCAATTTGCTTTTTGAGGAGTCCATACACACTGTGATCTCAGTGTTGTAGCTTATAACTATAAAGGCATAATTAACATAAAATGGATTAATTAAATGAATCAATTTTAGAAAAATATATTTATATTTTTGAATTTACCTTGTTTTTCATATTGATAGTTTTACTGAAATGACTAAATGAGTTCGTAGTATATGTGGTTATTTGGTACGATTTTACTACACAATAAATTCATTTTTGATACAATAAGAGTAGTTGATTTAGGAGGGGGACGTTTTCAAACGAGAAACATGTTGTAAAACATGCCCCGTATGTTGTTGGAAAACCTGCCTCGTCGCCATATTTGAACTTTTACGCTACATGAATGAATAGCGGTGTAAGTTATTTGCGCAACAAACGGATAGTTACCGGAAGAAAGAAACCCTTTTTTAGTGCATGCAATGTCAAAACAGTAAGTTTAACGCTAGTATTTTTTTTTTTTTTACGTTTTAGTAAAGACCTAAAATTTTACTCACCTTTGAAAAAATGAAAAAAAAAGAGCTCTCCAGACGAAGTGACTACAACTATTAAGCTATAACGTTTGTAGATGGTGTGTAAGATGCTGCCACTTCAGCCAGTTCACTCGCTAGCGTCACCTAGCGGCTCATTTAAAAACTAAAGCGAGTTGAAAATCTTACCCCTATGGAAAATGTGCCCCGGTCTCCCCTATACCGTGTTGAGTATCGTATGAAAGCTTTCGTAACGCTTTATTACATTTATCGAGAACTGTTTCAAAGTTTGTTTTGTATGATGTGCACCGTAATTTTTACAGTTATTTTTCTTGAATTTCATAACATTCTAATATATGAAATGTTTTATAATAAAATTTTTAGTAAATAGAAAATTCTAAAGACCTCTGTAGAGAGGTATGGAATTAATTAATAGCTGCTTCATCTTCGTATCATTGGATATCGTTTTCATGGTGTAATTAGGTTTAAATAGGCGGCCTAATGCTATCTATGGGACTAGAAGAAATTTTAAAATTTTAGTGTGATATAGCACATGCATAAAGAATTCAGTCCAGCAAGCTTTTTGAGCTAATTTCATAAATTAGCCGTAAGAAGGTATATTTTGCAGTTTAATCCGTGAAAATGTTTTGGATATGGGGTACGAAGAAATTCCAAAATTGTTTGAAGGCAAGAGTACGGCATAATTCATACATGTATGTATAAAGGGTCCAGTCCAATTACTTATTAAATTTATCGACAATTTTTTTTAAAAATTAGCTTTACGTAATGTGCATCTTAATTTTATCAGTGAATTTTCCTTGATTTTCATAACAAACTGATATCTGAAATGTTTTATAATAAAAGTTTTACCAAAAACGAAAATCCACAGCCTTGAAATTAATTGATAGCTGCTTCGTATTTCGTTTCATTAGGTAACGTTTTCCTGGTTTAATTTAGTATAGGTAGGCGGCTTAATGCTATTTTTTGGGATCGGAATAAATTTTAAAATTCTAGCGAGATATAGAACATGTGAAAAAGATCCAATCCATCAAATTTATCGAGCTAATTTTTTAATTACCTTTAAGAAGGTATACTTTGCAATTTAATCCGTAAAGATTTTTTGATTTTCATTATAGTGGGACATACGAAACGTGCATAGAAAAAAAAATAATAAATAGGAAAATTCACAGCCCTATGTTGCAAGCTAAGCAATTAATTAATGCGTGATTCATCTTTCGTTCCATCGGATATCGTTTTCCTGATGTAATTAGGATCAAACGGAGGCCTAATGCTGCAGTCACGTGATTAGTAACAAATGCTCTCGTTTACGTTTAGAAGGAGCGCTCTTTTCACTTCTTTACCTGTAATCCTTTCTCTAAGACAATCTTCTAAGTTTTATTTGCCTAGACTTTTGCTCGGAGGATGTAGATGTATAAAAACGGCTAAATCACTCTCTTTTCCAGGCTCTTACTCTAGCTGCTGCTACCCTTTTCCCAGAAATTATCCAATCAATTTTCAAAATAAACGCCTTAAAATAAGTTCACAATTTTATTTTATTTCGACAATACCCCAAATGCATTTTCTTACGAATTTTTATTACAAATGTTGCATTTTAGGAGTTGCCGTATTTTTCCCTATCCCTTTCATAAAATTGGGAACGAGGCTGTTCCAAATGTTGTTTTCACCCCCGCACTGCAGTTCGTTTTTGATCGCTCGTTTTGCTCGGGTGTCCATTGGCGTTAAGGGAAGGTTTGAAATCGTCTGTCAGGAATGGAACACACTATTATTATGAACGCAGAAAGCTGACTGTTGAGTGTAGAGAAAAAAAAATCGAGGCACCTGTATCGTCAATTTTTTATTTGAGTGTTTGTGATTTTTCTTTGAATTTTTTTCGATTGCAGTTTTGGTAGCAATTCTTTCGGGTCAATTTTTTTTTTTATGTTACTTGTATTTTTGTTACTTAACCAAAAGAACTGAGAACACCAAAAAATATTGTCGAGTACTTTTGTGCAGCACAGTGGAAGATTTCTGTTTGTCCTGTGACACCTGTTCTATTGGCCACACTTTGAATAATGAGAAATACCTATCTAAAGGTAAACATTTAAATTATTATTGCTTGCCATACTGCATAGAGAAAATAATTTATCATTTGGTAGAGAAGCACTGGAAAATCAGTATTTTTTTTTAACTGCCCCCAAAATGTATGTTTGTAATAATAAGATTTAATTCGTACTGATTTGCAAAATTATTTTTGTAATGTTCGAAGAGTTATTGAGTTAAATATCCTACTGTTCATAATCAAAAGATCATATGGTGATCTCCCGTAGATCGATTATTTTTAACATTTTGTGAATTTAAACACGTGAAAAATTATAATAATCACTTAATTTTGTATATACAATTAGAATATAGATGTTAAATAAGGCCTTTTCACTTAGTTAAAAATTTAAAATAAAAACCTTCTAGAAGGTCATACATGAGAAATGTTTATTGTTTTTAAAAATAATATACTCTTTTTTAAATTAATTTTTTTCCATCAATTATTATTCGAGTTAAAACTTCGAATGTTTACGGGCATGTTATTTAAAAAAGATACAAAATATATTTTTGTATCTTAAACTCTGAACTTTGAATTCTTTCCCTTCGATTTACTTGTATTCATTCTTCTTGTTGTTTATAATACTTTTTATATATAAAAATATTAATTTGCAAGTCTGAAGATATCGAACAATACACTAATTTTCATTTAAAATATAAAAAGTATCTAAAAACTTCACATAAAGTGTAATTTAGAAATTACAAGAAAGATTCAGTGTTTTCAATTAAAATTAGAAGTATGAGCATCGGTTTTACAGTTACTGGGCAAATGTATACAGGTAACTTAAGTAAAATAAATTAATTATTTCTTCAGATATTTTTATATAAATTTCATACTTTTGTAAAATTTTCTACACTGATTTTTAATGTTTATTAAAAAAGATAAATTTATAAAACTGATTTTTTTTCAGAATAATTTAAGAAATAATGCAATGTTTATTTTTTATTATTATTCAGTAAAAAAATATAATTTTATTAGTACTATTAAATAAAATAAACAAACTATTAGAAATAAAATAATTTTTATCATCATCATTGCTATTTAATTAGGTACAATTACAATTTATAGCACAAATAATATTGAATAATTAGTCAAATTTAAAAATTAAATTTAATTGTTTGGTTAAAAGACGTGTTTCTAAAATTTTAGAAGGCCAAATGGCCTTTATATTTAAATTCAAAAATTCAATTCTTTAAGCCTTAAAATCCCAAATACTATAAAGTAAAATATAAAGCATTCATAAATGTAAAATATAATTTAGCTGCACTTATCAATTATGCGTCGAACTAAAATTTAAACATACTGTTAAAAAATAAATGGTTAAACGCTCATATTTCTTGTGTTCCTGTTCTCAAATGCTCTGAAATAGAATGAATTAGTTTTCTAAATGAAAAAAAAATAAATAAATAATCGAGAAAGAAAGAAAGATGGGAAAAATATTCTATTGAGTCTTAATTTGACCCGTTTTTGATTGAATATATTTATCCCTTTACATGTTGTTAAAAAATGGAAATTATGTTCAATTTTTTTTTAAATTTTCTAACATTTTTTAACATAGTTTATATTGGATTTTAAAACTATTTTATACAAATATTAGTAATTCTTACTGTCACTGGTTTATTATATCGTATCATATTGTACATGATGTGAATATCGTATTGTAGATCACTCGCAGAAAGATGCTTTCCAATTATTTACTGCGTGACATATGTCAAAAAGTAAAATAATCACAATTTTTTAAATAATATTAGTATCAGTTTATTAAAAAACAAATTCATTGAATTAACATGTATTAAAAGCTTCTAAAAGCTTATCTATACTAATAACCGTACAAAAAAAAAAAAAAAAAAAAAAAAAAAAAAAAAAAAGAGTATTTTTAAATTGAGTGCATTCTTTAAAATATTCTTCTTCAGCTTTACTTCTATTTATTCTTATCGATATTTTATAATACTTTTATGCTTAAGAAAATCAGATTACTAAGTTAAAGCATGTCAAAATACCTTCGCATTTAATTTTTAAAACTTGAAAGTTTAAATGTTAGAAAAAAAGAAAGAAAGAAAGATTCAGTGTTTTCAATTAAAATTAGAAGTACGAGCATCAATTTTACAGTTACTGGGCAAATGTATACAGGTAACTTAAGTAAAATAAATTAATTATTTCTTCAGATATTTTTATATAAATTTCATACTTTTGTTTAAATTTTCTACACTGATTTTTAATGTTTATTAAGAAAGATAAATTTATAAAACTGATTTTTTTTTCAGAATAATTTAAGAAATAATGCAATGTTTATTTTTTATTATTATTTAGCAATAAAATGTAATTTTATTAGTACTATTAAATAAAATAAACAAACTATTAGAAAAAAAATAATTTTTATCATCATCATTGTTATTTTATTAGGTACAATTACAATTTATAGCACAAATAATATTAAATAATTAGTCAAATTTAAAAATTAAATGTAATTGTTTGGTTGAAACACGTGTTTCTAATATTTTAGAAGGCCAAATGACCTTTATATTTAAATTAAAAAATTCAATTCTTTAAGCCTAAAAATCCCAAATATTGTAAAGTAAAATATAAGGCATTCATAAATGTTAAATATAATTTAGCTGCACTTATCAATTATGCGTCGAACTAAAATTTAAACATTCCTATCATACTGTTAAAAAATAAATGGTTAAACGCTCATATTTCTTAACTTCCTGTTCTCAAATGCTCTGAAATAGAATGAATTAGTTTTCTAAATGAAAAAAATAATAAATAATCGAAAAAGAAAGAAAGATGGGAAAAAATATTGTATTGAGTTTTAATTTGACCCGTTTTTGATTGAATTTATTTATCCCTTTACATGTTGTTAAAAAATGGAAATTGTGTTCAATTTTTTTTTTAATTTTCTATTTAAAAATGCTCTAAATAAAACATAGTCCATTCTTAAATAAAAAAAAAATGAACTATACACATAAAATATTATTCAAATAAAATCTTTATGTATATACTTCAATATTGTTTAAAAATGAAATTTTATATGTTCATATCTTTCTAAAATTTTGTAATTTCGCTATTAACTTTACTAGTATTTAATAGTATCTTTAATTTTTATTAGTGAGCAAATTTAATATTATTAAATAACAAAATTATATTTGCTGAGATATTTTTATAACCTTATAATCGTATTTTATTTACTTTTTCTTCCATTGACTAATAGTTGTATTCGTTTTTCTCTACATCCAATTTTATATAAATACTTTCTTTAAAAGATCAATTCCAATATTTCAGAATGATGGCATATAACTCTTACATTTTATGCTTAAAATTTATATAAATTTAATATTTGTAAAAAAGAAAAAAAAGCTCCAAAATAAAGTAATTACATTCTTACATAAAAACATTTACGCTAACACGCTAAACATTTAAGCTAAACGCATCAGTTATTGATTGTATTAAAACTTTAACCCTTAAATGCCGGGTGTTGCCTTTTGGCAACATACCCAATTTAGGCTTATAAATACTACTAGAATAATATTGAAGCTATAATGTCTAATGTTGCCAATAAAATACATTCTGAAAATATTATTAAATCGATTTTCAACATTTAGATGGCAACATTTGTGCTGTTTAAGAATAAAGATAGATTTATTTTTTCAATTGTTGCTACAAGTTCTTTTTGTTTTGTTTGGAAGCTTGCGAAAATACCCTATTTTGTTCTGCAGTGAGCAAGTAAAATTTATTTCTTATCATAGTTCTCAAATTTCTTGTGTGTTGAATATTATAGAATTTTTTGAAGGAAAATTATTTTTTCAATTAAGTACCAGTATTGCCGATTAGTAACAAACAGTTTTTTAGCCGTAAACCATACTTAAAACAAAATATGAATTTTTTAAGTATTTTTCCCATGATTTATTTAAAAAATGAAAGCCGAAAAACATTATTAAAATGATTTTTGAAAAATCAAGCATTGAAGAGTTAAATATTTGAAAAAAAAAAAAAAAAAACCTCCAAAAAGTTCCACAATAAAGTAATTAAATTCTTACATAAAAACATTTCTGATTTATAAGCATCAGTTATTGATTGAATTAAAACTTTAAATATTCTTTTTCACGTTCTTAAAAAAAGTTTTTTAAAACTTTGTAATTTTTAAATTTCTTTCTTGACTTTGCTAGTATTCATCCTTCTCTTTATCCTTTAATAATTAACTTGACGTTATTGATTTTCCTGGAATGATGTCTCAGCTGATGTGATCTTGCTTATTTAGACGTCTTCTGTGCGGCATTAGCATCTACTTTAAACAGGTTAAAAAGAGATAATTTTTAAAGGTATAAGAGTGTTATATTGTAAAGTATATTGCAAGAAATATAACTTTTACAGTGAAATCTCTGAATCTTATGGTACAAATAGTGATCAGAATCAAGGAAAATTATATTAAAATATGCATTAAGAAATTTAAAAAGGCTTAAAAAATAAAAATTACTTATCATACGAAATGAATATTTCCAACTGAGCGAAAAAATGCCCAGGCCGGGAATCGAACCCAGATCCTTGGCTTACAAGGCCAATGCTTTTCCGTTTAAGCTAACTGGGCCGACAACCAGCCAGCATATTTCGCTCAGAAAATTACTTAAAAATTACTTAACTCGTTCTCTTCTAATATTTAGTTTCAAATGTTTTTATTTTTAGTGTTAAAACTTTCGATTACTTTTAATTTACACTCCTAAATTAAAAAAAGTTCTAGTAAAATTATAATAAAATATACAATAAAATAATAAAATATCCGTTGGTGAATAGAAAAAGCTCTAAAGGGTAAGCTCATTCTTTTGTATGATTTAGTTTAAAATGTATTTTTGTTTTTAAACGTTTCTTTACTTCTATTTAACATTCTTAAATTAAAAAAGCTATAGTAAAATTACAGATAAATAAACAATAAAGTCAAAATAAAATATGCAATAGTAAAAAAAGAGCTCTAAACGGTAAACTCTTAACTTTCTATGATTTAGTTTCAAAGGTATATTTTTTCCTTAACGTTTCTATTACTTTTAATTTACATTCTTAAATTTAAAAAAGTTCTAGTAATATTATATTAAAATTAACAATAAAAAAATAAGATGTGCATTGGTAAATATAAAAAACGCTAAAGCGTAAATACATACGTTTCGATGATTTAGTTTCAAATGTATTTTCGTTTTTTAAAGTATCAATGGCTTTTAGCTTACATTCATAAATTTTAAAAAGCTATATTAAAATAAACGATGAAATTATAATAAAACATGTATCTGTAAATAAAAAAAAGCACTAAAGGGTAAACTCATTCCTTTCTATGATTTAGTTTCAAATGTATTTTTCTTTCTTAACGTTACTATTACTTTTAATATACATTCTTAAATTAAAAAAATATGTATAGTAAAATATTATTAAAATAAACGGTAAAATCATAATAAAATATCCATTGGTAAATACAAAAAGCTCCAAAGGGTAAACTCATTCCTTTCTATGATTTAGTTTCAAATGTATTTTTCTTTCTTAACGTTACTATTACTTTTAATATACATTCTTAAATTAAAAAAATATGTGTAGTAAAATATTATTAAAATAAACGGTAAAATCACAATAAAATATCCATTGATAAATACAAGAAGCTCCAAAGGGTAAACTCATTCATTTCTATGATTTAGTTTAAATTTTATATTTGTTTCTTAACGTTTCTATTACTTTTAATTTACATTCTTAAATTAAAAGGAAAAGCTATAGTAAAATCATATTAAAATAAGCAATAAAATTACATAAAAATATGCATTGGTGTAAAAAAAGGACAGGAAATAAAAATTATTTCACTCGTTCCTTTCTATGATTTAATTTAGATTTTTTTCCCCCGTTTTATTATATATTTAAACTTAAAAAAAGCTCCTGTAAAATTATTTTAAAATATGCAGTGTTAAATAAAAAAAAAGTCCATTTCTATTACTTTTAATTTAAAAACTTAAATTTGAAAGAGATGTAGTAAAATTATATTAAAATAAACAGTGACAAATAATAAAGGCTTAAAAAATAAAAATTATTAACTCGCTCAGTTCTATGATTTAGTTTCAATTTATTTTAAACTTTTCGGTTACTTTTAATTCACATTCTTAAATATAAAAAAGCTGTAGTATAATTCTATTAAAATATGAAATGGTGTTAAAAAAAAAAAAAAGACATGAAATAAAAATTATTTAACTCGTTCCTTTCTGTGATTTCATTGAGGATGTTTTTTAACCTTTTTATCACATGCTTAAACTTATAAAAGCTCTTGTAACATTATTTTAAAATATGCAGTATTAAATAAAAAATTCCATTTCTATTACTTTTAATGTAGATACTTAAATTTAAAAAAGCTGTAGTAAAATTATATTAAAATATGCCTTGACAAATAATAATGGCTTAAGAAATAAAAATTATTTAACTCGCTTATTTCTATGTTTTGGTTTCATTTTTTTTCTGTTACTTTTAATTCACATTATTCAATTTAAAAAAGCTGTAGTATAATTAAATTAAAATAAAAAGCAAAATTATATTAAAGTATAATTTGTTAAATAATAAATGCTTAAGAAACAAAATTTATTTAAACCATTCCTTTCTATGATTTACTTTCAAATGCTTTTTTTTTTACCTTTTAATTATTTTTTATTTAGATTCTTAAATTTAGAAAAAGCTGTAGTATAATGTAATTAAAAAAACAGTAAAATTATATTAAAGTACACATTGGTAAATGATAAATGCTTAAGAAACAAAAATTATTTAGCTCGTTCCTTTTTAGTTTGATTAAGTTTTAAATGTTTTTTAAGAAAAACATTTCGTTTACTTTTCCTTTGCAATCTTAAATTTAAAAGAGCTATATAATTATATTCTAAAAAATCAATAACAATTTAAAATGGCTTAATTAATTAGCTATTACTTTATCATTTGTCAATCTGTGAAATATTTTTAGTAGATTCAATCTTACTCTTATTTCTAAAAATATACTCTTAGGAAATAAAAATTATTTAAGCCATTCCTTTCTGTGATTTAGTTTCAAATGCATTTTTTAACCTTTGTATTATTTTTGATTTAGATTCATAAATTTTAAAAAGATGTACTAAAAAAGATGTATTAAAATAGACAGTAAAATTATGTTAAAGTATACATTGGTGAATAAAAAGCTCTTAAGAAATAAAAATTATTTAACTCGTTCTTTTCTATGATTTAGTTACAAATGTTTTTTAAGAAAAACATTTCAAAACTTTTCCGTTATATTCTTAAATTTAAAAGAGCTATATGATTATATTATAAAAATCAATAATAAATTTAAAAAGGCTTAATTAACTATTACTTTATTATCTGTCAATCTGTGAAATATTTTCAGTATATTCAATCTTAGTATTATTTCTAAAAATATAATCTTACAAAAATAACTAAATATCTTATAAATTCAGTTGATCAAATTATATTTTAAGAGAATCTGAAATATTAAAATGTATTTCAAGAATTTTAATTTATACATAGAAAATGTTCGATCACCCTCTATGATGTTACATATCGTGATTAAAAATCAGAAGAATTATATTTAAAAATGCATTGGTGAATAAAAAAGGCTTAATAAAGAAATAAAAAATTGAACTTGTATCTTTTTATAATATACCTTTAATTATTTGTTGAGTAAGCTTTCTATTACTTCTTAGTTAAATTCTTAAATTAAAAAAAAATAATAATACATGTACATTTTAAAAACTTAATGATAAATAAAAAAGCTTAATGAAGAAAATGTTATTTAAAATGTATCATTAAATAAAATATTTGGTGTGTTATATATTTGGCTTGAGTTATTCGCTGTTATTTGTAAAATTATACTCTTAAATGAATGAGAAAATTGTTCATAAAATCAGTTTATTAGATTACACTTCGTATAATTTTTGGCATTCAAATGATTAAAAAAATTATAGATAATAAGCAAATTGCTGATTGATTTGTTAAATTGTTGTTGATTGATTGATTAAATAAAATGCTAATTTGCACTTAATCATGTTACAAAATGTGAAAAAAAAATTAAGTTACATATTCTTAAATTTAAAAAGGGAATATACATATTTAACATCTACCATTCTCTGAAATGTTTTCAATTTATTGTTCTGTGAAACTCTTCATTATTTCTAAAATTATATTTTATTAAAAACACAAAATAAATCAAAAAACAGACTTTTTCCAATTACATTTTTTACATTTTCTGGCAGTTAAAAGTTCTTAGCTATTTGAAAGTTTCTAATTAATTTAGTTATTACAACATAGTAGTTATGATTTAATTAATTATTAAAATTATAAATAGCAAATTTTTCATCAACAAACAAAAAATATAGTTCATAACTAATAATAATAAGGATTTATTGAGACATGTATTTAGTATTAAAATATAAATCAGTACTAAAGCTTTATAGGTCGCGATATCAATTTTTTTTTTTCAAAATAAAATAAAATAAATTTTAGATTTAGATTAAAATTTCCATTGATCTCAATTATAATAAAAAAGAAAAAAAAACATAATTCTTACTTTAAGATAGCTCTATTACTTCTTTTAAATTATATTTCGATTTTTGGAAATACATACTGACATTGAAAATGTGTTATTTTGAATTAAATTATTTTTAGATCTAAATTTTCCAAAATGAAAATTTTAATAAAGAAAAGCAAACATAAAGCTTACATTCCTATGATTTTAATATTTTTTTTAATTATGTTCCAAATAAAACAATAAAACACATTTTATTCCTAGACGATTTACATAACAGTTGAAAAATAAATTTTTTTATAATTTTTCAGGTAAAATATTTTTCAGCTAGGCTGAATACAAAATTTCAGAACCTCAATTACATAGTTATTTTAATATGTAAAGCTTGTTTTTAATTGCTTTTGAATTTTGAAGTATATGTTATAAACACTTAAAACATGTAAAGGATTTGACATTATTATTAGGTGTAAATTAAATAATTCATTACAAATTAATTACTTCATTAAAATATATTACATAATTATTATATTAAAAAATAATTACTTTCAATGAAAACTAAACAATATAATGGATTAAAGTACTTATAGTAAAGTAAAAAACTAAACTCTGTGGCTATACAATCCATCAGGGGCGTCGCCATGGGGGGGTATGGGGGGGGAGCCTCCCCCCCCAATATTTGTGAAGTTGGGAAATTTGAGCTTAGAGTTGGGAAATTCTGGATTTTTGAGACATTAAGAAATTTTTATTGTTTTGGTGATTATGTTTCTGACTGAGTATTATAACAGTAAGCAAGTTAAATTATCAAAAGAAATACAAAAAGAAATCAGCCACACTCAATCTATCATTGTATCTTTCAGTTCTACAAAAATATTATACATCTACCAGACCTAAATTTCTCTACTCCTATCCACCAATAGCTGACTATCCAGTTCCGTTATTTCCTTCAAAACTTTGTTCCTTTCTCAAAATTTTCACCCTCCCAAAAGAGAATCCAGCTATTTTAATCCAAAGGGATTGCAGCTTCTTTTGAAAATTGGAGATCACTTGTAGCACAACAGAAAGGAATGTAGTCACCTACTTGAAACACAGCTGGGCAAGAAGATTTGATGGGTTTTCACAAATTGCACTAATTTTGCGATTTTTGGACAATATTTTACTCATTCTCGTGATTTTTCTTGCTCCGAAAATTAGTTAACCCTTTATTGTCATGACAAAAGCATTATATGAGCAAATGTGAATATAGGAAGTCGTTAGTTTAGATACATTTGCCACATTTTACCTTTATTTGAGTGCGGAAATATATATATATCCTGTTCATTTATATTTATAGGTGTTTAGTAAATTTTAAACCAAAAGTCCTTTGTTGTGTGTTTAAAGCTGTTCTAAAAAATGACTATAAATCTTAGCACGAAATAACCCTTCATAATAGGAAAAGAGTTTTCATGCAAGATTTTGGAGCATCTAAAAATCCATTCGAGGATGAAAAAGGTAAAAAAGTGGATGATTTGAATTTGGAACAGAAATATGATTATGAAAGCAGTCCATCAACTGAAGAAAAAAATCGACATACAGGTTGACATAAACACTGATAGGTTGCACTTGAATAAAATTTTGAAGAAATAAAGATTTCCTTATAGACAAGTTCATAAACAATTATGAATATTAGGATGTGATTGAATAAGCTGACTTCTGAAAGCACCGTGGGAAAACGGTTTCACCAAATGGAATAGATAAAAATAATAGCATAGCAATGGACATTGATAGACATAAGTTTTACAGGGAAGAGTTATAAGAAATACAAGAAAATTTCGGCAATTTAGTAATGGGCTTAAATGACAATGTTCCCTATATCAGGAGAATATTCCACCAATACATTCCATATTTAAATTGCAATTGTGCAAGGCAAATTTGAGTATCACTAACTGAGAAAAGTTAATAATGTTTCCACCTGGATTTGAGAAATCGGATGTACATGACTTGCAGGGTCAAATAGATATAAACCAAATCCCAACTCACTTAACAAACCTTTTCTCATGCCATGAAATCCAAAGATTATTTGGGTCACACTGTCAAACTATATACTCGTACCTTAACATTCACAGCAGCTTATCTTTATGGCGTTGCATCTAATGAAAGAATCTTTAGTCAAATAAAAATTTAATAAATATATATTGCAAGCTACAATGAGGCCTGACAGACTTGACAGCCTAATGCTTTTAAAATGTGAAAGTGAAATAGTGGATTTTATTAAACTGGACGATGTTAGGTTAGCTTCTTTGAAGACCAAAAGAATTGATGTCGAAAAAATATTTTTCCACCCTCAACAGCTCGAAATATTCTGAGACATTTTCAGACTCATTTTTAAAAGTAAAACCATGAAACTTGCTGGGGTGATTTTTGAAGAGTTGTATAGGTGCCGTGTGATTTCATTTTTCGCTCAATTCATTAGAATTTGATTTTTAAGCAATTATTTTCTCAGTATGACCATCTTTTTCATCCCCAGATCTCCCGCTTCCGGAAATTTCGGTTCAAAACGCCGATTTTGACAGCATTTTTTACAATATTTTCTGCATTTATCAAAAAATCGAGAAGCACGGCACATTATGTAGTTTCTAAATAAGAGAATTTCTTTTTTTGATGCGTTTGAGAGCAAAAATGAATCAGAAAATAAGCAGTTTGGATCGGAATACACCCTTAAATGAAAATTATTTGGATGTGCCAATCCCAAAACCTTATTCTATCCCATACATGTTAATACTTCAAAATTCGCAATCACAATGTTAAAATTAAATAACAATACTATGCCCATAATAATGAATTCTAAAGGTTTAATTGTGTGCATTTAATTTATAATTCGTTTAATTGTGTGCCTTTAAAAAGGAGATAGAAGCATCGCATTTTTCAAACAAATCATTGAATTTCGACACCCATGCTCTTAGATGTCTGCAACTAAAATTCCAAACCCAAAGAGCTCAAAAGCGATACCTTTGGACAGTATACAACCAAGCCCAATAAGGAAGTGTAACCGAATATGAAGTTTGACTAAATTTCCGTGCATTAGTTTTTCAGATATAGCTAACGCGAAAATCGTGAAAAATGCAGCACAGCAGTGCCACAGATATATACAAAAACTTAATAAGCACTAAATTATGTCAAGGCTTAAAACAATATGAAATTGACCAAATTCTGTGCAACAGTTTTTGAGATATAACTATTGCTAAAATCATGTAAATCGTGAAAAATACAGCATAGCAGCGCCACCTTTTGGGTAATCTACACCAAAAACTAATCAGCATTAATTTTTATCAAGGTATAACTGAATCTAAAGTTTTATAAAATTCCGCGAATTAGTTCTTGAGATAGAGCACCCACAAAATTTGTGTTACATTCACACAGACAGACAATTTTCTAAAATCAGTCAAATCATGTTCAGGACCTTCTAAAACGTATCAAACCGTCGAAAACCAGTTGTAGATCTTTTTAAGAATTCAATACTTTCGTCTTGTAAAGACAGAAGAAAGTAAAACGCGTGTTTGTTTTTTTATTAAACAAACCAATAATTAGAATTTTTATATTTCTAGTTTCAAAATTTTTCTTTGGAAAGGAATTTTTTATGCATAAGCTTCATTATCATTATTACACACTTTGTGCATATCACTTTAGTTGAATGTTGGAGGAATTTGTTTCAAGTTGGGAAATTTTCGAACTCTCCCCCCCGAAAAAATATCTGTAGCTACGCCCCTGCAATCCATGAAGGATCTGGGCCGATAGTGCCCATCTCTGTTTTCTTGACCCTGGGCCTCGAGGTGCTATTATAGTAAAGTAAAGTACAGTAAAAAGTAGAAAGAAACTTTTTTTTCTTTTTCACTGCGCATATCTCTGGTTTATGAATTTCCTAAAATTGTTAAGAATGGAAGAATTTTAAGGAATTCAATTTGAAAGATGAATTTTGTCATACTAAGAATATATATTTTTGGTAAGAATACTTCCTTTAAGATACACAAAGCTTTTAATATTTAACTTATACCGGAGAAAATATTAATTTTAAACATCGTATATTATGCATTAAGGATTAAGCTATTCATTCAACGCATTGTGAATAAAACTGCTTTTAAGATAACTAAATAACTTAAACGTTTAGTAATAATAAATATGATACGTTAAAGTTTAGGGTAGAATTTAAGGATTTTACCAAAGAAAATTATAACTTAAGTAGTCTTTAATCTTAAAAGTAGCTTTAAAATTTAAAAGGTAATTAAGCCCTTTTTGAAGGGCTTTAATTCAAATGCTAAATACGTTTACAGTAATACAGTTAAATACTTTTATAGTAGACTTTTAGGCTATCAAATACCCTCAGAATGTTTTTCCTTATATCAAATTCATAATATGGTACATTTTCTTTTATTGGCTATTCCTTAATTATAAATTAAATCATATTGCCAATATACTGCATTTTTCGAAAAAAAAAAGGGATTCGGAACATAACCTAGATATTATAAGATTTTTATATATACTTTTTAAGAATCAGCTATTATATACGGTTAGATCAAGGTGACAAAAAAAATGCAAATTGAATTATCATTTTATAGCTAAATGCGGATCAAGAAATATTGTATATTTTAATTCTTTAGCTTAAGAAGGGTAGTTATTAAAATGGGAAGGAAAGAAATTATACGTGATATAAATGTTATCCAAAAATTCATTAATGTTATACTCATGCTTTAATGTTAATATTTACATTAATTTTGAATAAAAAATCATTATATCTCTTTTATAATAAAGTAAATTTTTCGAATTACATACAATAATTTTTAGAAATATTGAATCTTTTTTTAACACTTTCCAACATAGACGAAATGTTATATAAATAAAAAACAACGTTTAAAGCACCAAAACAGATTATTTCTTGTTGCAAACTAGTTTCGTTAACCGTCATCTGTGCAAAATATGATCGCTAAAAAAAGAAAAATTACTGAAATATATGTAGGAAAAGCGGATTCTGTGATAAAGTTTTATCTTTGAATTCACTTCTCTAACATCGTCTGTTTCCTAAAATATCCTGTAATTTTATTGGCTAATAAACTTTATCATTGAATCCGTTTCTCCTACATATATTTTAGCAATTTTCTTTTCTGGCTACCGAAACTAGTTTGCAAGAAGAAATAAAGTTTTTTGGGGGCTTTAAACGTTGTTTTTTAATTTATATTGAACTGCGCCAAGTAATTTCTTATTGTAATAGTATTCTTTTTCTTATTGATAATACTAATAATTTCTTATTAAAACGTGTTCATGACTTCAATTTGTCTGTCCGTCTGGCTGTCTGCCTGTGCTCGGATTTGCGTAAATACACTCATATTGCCATGTAATTCCTAAATGTTAATGAATTTTTCTGTGGAATGTTTGATATTGAAAATGAAGTGTGTAGCATTTATAGTGAATATTTTACATAGAGTATATTTTACATAAACACTGAAAACAATTCCTTCCACTGTGGTCTATGGGGAAAATTCTTTTGCAATGAATTTTAATGACGTTACACTATTTCAAATGCATTGAAATTGATATAGAACACCAAGGTGTACAATAACATACTTATTGTAGAATATGGTGTACACAGCATTTATAGTTCATGTATAGGGACCCACAAAACAATTCGTTTACAGTACAGTCTAAGCGATAATTGTTAGAAGTGTGTTTTCACTTGTGAACAGCCACTAGGCAAGAAAAAAAAATGACATTAAATAAAATTATTGAACTCGTCCTTTTCTGTGATTTAGTTTCCTTTTTTTAACCTTTCCATTACTTTTAATTTAGATGCTTTAACATAAAAAAGCTTTAGTAAAATCATATTAAAATATGCACTACTATATTAAAAGGGCCATTTCTATTACTTTTAATTTGTATCATTAAATTTAAAAACATTTTAGGAAAATTACATTAAAATAAGGAAAATATATATATATTAAAATATGCCGTAGCAAATAAAAAAGGCTTAAGAAATAAAAATTATTTAAATCGTTCCTTTCTATAATGAAGTTTAAAATGCTTTCTTTTCTTTTATTTTTTGAAAAAAAAAATCCCTTTCCATTATTTTTAATTTAGATTCTTAAATTTAAAAACAGCTGTCGTAAAATTATATTTAAATATACATAAATAAATAAAAATCTTATAAGAAATAAAAATTGTTTAACATGTTCCTTTTTATGATTAAGCCTAATTTTTCTTCTTTACTTTGTATATTACTTGGTGTGCATAAATTCTGTAGATCATATATGAGGCATTCTCGCAATCTTTTGACTTTCAAGTCCCTGAATAATAATTTTTATTTTAGTATACATACTTGTTTTCTTTTCTTTGTTGTTGTGACTGTTGTTTTTTCATATACTAGGGAAGACCCCATTGCATGACTGTATAACAAGATTAACGAGATAAATAAGTTTTGGACGATGTTGGGGGTCCAAATATAATAGGAAATTCCTATACCAACCCGTGTCTCTGATGCTGATTTTTAAATTTGAGCTGTCTATATCAAATTATTTCAATAAAACTCGATGTAATTTTTTTCCAAAACTGGAACTATTGTTTCATATAAATATGTAGCAAAAAATGTACCTGCACACATTTTTACGGTTTTTATTATTTTTTAAACTCTGTCCCTGGGTTTTAGATTCCTTATCGTCCGTCTTGTTAATATTATACGGAAAATCACTTCAGATGCAGCCACAGAATTTTTTTCGACTTTTTCCTCATGAAGAATTATGCTAGAGAAAGAATGGCTAAAATTCTTTGGCAGGAAATTTACTGCAGAATTTAAATCAGCATTTAAATATCAATTTCAAGCATTGTGGCTGTATTGGTAGTCTTATTGTCCCCAATGTTTATTCCCCTACTTTTCGAGGTAATATATATATTTTTTTAATTATTTAATCCAAAATAAATAACTGTTGCTAAAAATCAATGAAAATTCTGGATATCACTTAGTCTTAACATGATTTCTCTAGAAATTGGTGATAATTTTCCTTACCATCAAATTCTTACAGTCCTTTTTTTTTTCCTTACCGTCCTTTTTTTTCTTTCCGTCCCTTTTTTCCTTACGCGTCCTTTTTTTCCCTTACCGCCCCTTTAAGACAATGTTATACCAAAATTTTGTACTAAAAATACTACATTGTTATTATTTCTTATTTGAATGTTCTATGGGTACTATGCAAATTCCTTATAAGTAAAAATTTAGAAGAAAATAAAAAGTTAGAGAGGTAAAATATCAAGGAAAATTAAACTCCCAAGTTTAACTTAAACCTCGATTAGATAAGAAAAATAGTCGCTGCTGACCTTTTTTTCTCTATTTTGAATCATTAAGGCATTTGTCTATAAGTTTAAAATGTTATTTTATTAAGTTTAATTTCACCGGATTTTTATTCCTGACAGTTAAAATTTTGTGAGAATGCTTCATATCCCACTGAGGTGCACTACAAGATGCTTATTACAGAATAGGGTGTGCATAGCGTTAATCGTTTATTTACAGGGACACACAAAATAATTCGGTTATAGTTTTGCCTATGAAAAGTAATTCATGGAAGTGCATTTTCAGTTGTGTTACGAGTTTTTAAATATAACTAATGTTTTGCATATTACTTTTTGTGTTTAATTTCTATCGATTCTATATAGAGCTGCGTAAAAGATATCGATTACATTTTGGTTTATTAACGTAAATGGTTGAAGGGAAACTTTCTACTCTACTCAAATTTTCAACTGCGTTTTGAAACTGAATTAAATTTCAGCATACCACGGAGTATACATATACATCTATAGGATATACGGAGCATTCTCACAATCTTTAGACTTTTAAGTCCCTGAATAATAATTTTTATTTTATTACATATTCTTGTGCTTTTTTTATTTCATAAACTAAGGAACATCCCATTGCATGATTGCATAACAATATTAACGAGATAAATAAGTTTTGGACGATGTTGGGGGCCCAAATACCAGGAAAACTCTTATACCGTCCCGTGTCCCTGATGCTGATTTTTAAGTTTGCAGATGTCTATATAAAATTGTTTCAATAAAAGTAATTTGATGTAATTTTTTTTCCGAAATTGGGACAATTATTTTATATAAATATGTAGCAAAAAATTAACCTGCACACATTTTTACGGTTGATATTATTTTTTTGAACTCTGTCCATGGGTTTTAGATTCCTTACCATCCCTCTTCTAAAATAATACAGAGAATCACTTCAGATGCAGCGACAGAATGTTTTTCAAGTTTTTTCTCATGCAGAAGTATGCTAGAGAAAGAATGTCTAAAATGCTTTGACAGGAAATTTACTGCAGAATAAAAATCAGCATTTAAATATTAATTTCAAGCATCGTGGATTTATGGGTAGTCTTACCGTCACCAAGGTTTATTCCTGTACTTTGCAAGGTAAATTTAAAAAAAAAAAAAAAAAAAAAAAAAAGATAATTTAATCCAATGTTAACAACTGTTTCTAAAAATCAATGAACATTGTGGCTATCACTTAGTCTTAACATGATTTTCCTAAAAATAGGTGGTAATTTTCCTTACCGTCCCTTTTTTTTTATCAGTTCGTCCCTTTTTTCCTATACAATCCCCCTTTTTTTTACCTTACCGTCCCTTCTTTAACACACCTTAACACCCCGTTATACAAAAATTCTGTATTAAAAGTACTACATTTTTATTATTTCTTATTTGAATGTCCTGTTCCTATACCGTTCTCTTTTTTCCCCTTACCGTCCCTTCTTTAACACTCCTTTAAGACAATGTTATACCAAAATTTTGCACTAAAAATACTACATTGTTATTATTTCTTATTTGAAAGTCCCGTGGGTAGTATGGAAATTCATTATAAGTAAAAATTTAGAAGAAAATAAAAAGTTATAGGGGTAAAATGGTAAGGAAAATTAAACTCGCAAGTTTAACTTAAACCTCACTTAAGTAAAAAAAAATTCGCTGCTGACCATTTTTTCTTTATTTTGAATCATTAAGGCATTTGTCTATCAGATTAAAATGTTATTTTAGCAAGTTTAATTTCACCAGATTTCACCAGAAGTAAAAAAGATTGTGCATATACAGGGGTGCACAAAGGAGGATATTTTCTCAATTATTGAAGGTAATTAATAGATTGGGTTTTCAAATGTGTTATATATATATATATGTATAAATGTATATATATATATATATATAGAGAGAGAGAGAGAGAGATATGAATTATATGTATATACAGGGTGGTTCAAGAGGTCATCTTCAAACAGCACGTGTGTATGTGTCAGGTCATGAAGAGCAAGAATTGCATAGGAACTGGGGGTCGAAAACGGGATCGTGACAATGCAATTACATCGTGACCGTGACGCAAAGAAAAGGTAACAAACTGTGTAAAAATATCTTTATTTTGCAGAAAACTAAATCGAAGTACAAAATACAAATGAAAAATGTTACAACTCATAACAAGGTCTCTCGCACATTTCCACAGGAATGCACGTCAGTTCCAGGACTAGACGCTCCCACGTCGCTGGATTGGTTCAGGCGGCCGCGTACCGTGGCCATCGCGATCCGCGGATCTAAACTCCCGGGGTTTCTACCTCTGCGGATAGCTTAAATCTATGGTGTACGAGACACCCATTCTATCGGCCATGGAACCTATGGCACAGATCGCAGAAGCGGCGACACGTGTCTGTGGAGACTCCGGAAAATTAGATCGTGTTTGTCATTACATGCGGCGCCGATGTGACGCATCTATCACACTTAATGGGGCACATTTGGAGCATTTGTTATCATTCTTCATTTGTATTTTGTACCTCGGTTAAGTTTTTTGTAAAATAAAGGTTTTTTTTTTTTACACTGTTTGTTACCTTTTCTTTGAGTCACGGTCATGAAGCAATTGCGCCGTCGCGATCGTATTTCCGACCACCAGTTCCTATGTAATTCTTGTTCCTCGACCTGACGCACCCACACCTGCCGTTTGGACATGACCTTTTGAACCACCCGGTAAATTATATGTTAGGTTGTATAAAATTTGTACTACACTAGTGAAACATTGCAGCTGGTTGCATCAAAATGGTAGAATATTGGCAGCTGTTGACAAGCTGTGCTACTTTGCAGTTGACAATTCTAATCAACTACATTGATTTGTTCGTAATAGAGATTAGTTAATTCCAATCGAAACTCCAGGATTCATTAAGCAGTCGAGTTATATTTCGATGGTCAGGTCATACGAGTAGTACTGCACAAGATTAAGAAATCCGGTGGTTTCACCATTAAAACAGAGCCCAATGTCACTTTAAAAGGTTTATTCAGCCACACATTAAAACGTAAATAACTCCCACATTACGAGAGTTTTCGTAGAGCCTTTAGGCTAGAGCACGAATCACTACCTCATGCTAAAAAGATCTTATATCAAGAAATTTAGACGATCTACTAGACGGTAAGACACTTGGTAACATAGTTTAAATGCAATCAAACAACACAGAATTCTCGTCTACGCGATCATGCACGCCGGTTTTGTTAGCACTTGCGAAGGAAGAGAGATTGGAATGTAAACTTCAGGGACGAACCACTCAGCGAAAGGCGCACCATAATACAGCCAATGGCAAGAGAGAGAGCAGGGTAATATGAAAGGAGTTCCGTATCTGCTCACGGAAGAATTTCGGTGTAAAGCGTACGACGCCAGAAAATGTGCGGGAAGTTGATTCGTGGAATAAAATTAGAAATGAAAATAGTCAAAATGGCTTTTAAAAACATTCGGAAATAAAAAGTGGTTTCTTCCAGATTTGGTAGTTGATAAAAATTTCTGAAGGGATTAAAAGTTTTAAATTAAGATTTTCAATAAGATAATTAATAATTTACGCGTTTTAAGTTTAAAGGAAATTAACTAGGAATAAATAATAGAGATTTTTAAGAAATAGGGAAATAATGAATATACCGGAAATTTAGAATAATTTAAATGAATATTGCATATAAAATTTTTATATAACAAACATATATATATATAAGAATACCACTAAAAACAAAACGAAAACAACAATAAAGAGACTAGATTCGATAACTAATATTTCTCTGATGATAAATTTATTGTTTGGAAGTACTTTTTTAGGCTGCTTCTAAACTAGTAATATCAGTTATGCTTTACTCCTTTGGAAGATCGATATCAGTTTAAGAATTATTAATTTCTACGAAATTTGTCTGTTTTTATTGCTTTGATGTTCAGTTTTTTACCCGACTGAAAAAAAGGGTTACGTGTTTCACGCGTATCTGTGTATGTGGATTTCTTTATACCCTCGAAACATGCCAACGGCTGGATGGATTTTAATAAATGAAGTCTCGATCGATTCGTCTTAACCGTCCGATGGTTATAGGATAGGTTTTGTTTTTATAAATTCAAAATGACGGCCGTAAACTAAAAAATGGCGGTAGAGACGAAAATTTTATTTAGGTACCCTGTTGAGTGGCATATCGTTCGATAGGTCTTTCAAAATGAAGACGATGTTCCATTGACCATTTTGCAGTCAGAAGCTCCGTTTAAATATTATACAACCTGGAAGTTGTGTAGGTAGGATCTTTAGCTTTACTGCAACTCCAACCTTAACCCCTTGGGGACGAGCGACACGTATACGTGCCGGAAATAGGCCTAAGGATCCTCGTTTATCCTCACCAGTAAAATTTTACTGTAAAATTTGCCTTATTTAATCCGAGCATTTTCCCGATTTGAATAGGCACAAACTTCTGTTTTTTAAAACCGGTAGCAAAGTAATAAACATTTCGTAAAAGGCTCCCGTCGCGAAGGGGTTAATAATGGACATCTATAGGTCTCATCAAAACAGTGTTTGTAGATAGGAACTAATAATTAAACACAACTTAAAAGTCATCAATACAAGTAAATAATAATAAAAAAAGATAAGTAATATAAAAAATAGTTTCATATTGATGAGAAATAATTAATTAGTTCACTTTTTACGCAGTCGGGTTTTTTGATTTTTTAAATTTAATATATTTATTTAGGGTTTTTTTTTAATTACTTTCAGAATTATTTATTGGATTGCCTAATTTGCCGCTCTCTGTAATAAAACACTTTTGAAAACCCCTATATATGTTATTTAATACTTATTTCTTGGTTTAATTCTAGGGAAGATCAGAAAAAAATTATTTAACGTTTATATAACTTTATGTTACGTTTAAACGAATGACTGGACAATTTTCTGCAGATTTTTAACGGTGTAGAGATCAGAATAAATGTTTAATTTAACGTTTATATCTATTATTTTTTAAAAGTTAAATGAAAGAAAATATACTCAATGTATCACGTACAAGATTTGAAAAAAATTCTGTATCAATGCGTGTAGTCTTTTTTATTCCCAGAATATTAATCTTGTAATCCAGAATCTAATCCAGATTCTTGTTCCAAAAGCAATAGTGGATACACAAGATTTTTCAACACGGAAATATTTATATACTTCTACTGTAAGAACATTATATTTGTACATTTTCTAATTCTACAAAATACTAAAAAAAAAAAAAAAAAAAAAAAAAAAAAAAAAAGACTTGAGTGGGGTTATAAATATTGCACAAAATCCCTATAAATTCAAATTTAATTAATCCTTCTAAAATTTATTAAATGATAATGTAAATATTATAATGTAGTTTAAACATTTCACGAAAAAGGTTTTAGAAGATAAAATTTTCATGAATTCATAATTCAGTATATAAAGGACTCACTATTTATGCAATATTGACGTTTCGCTGCTGATATTTCCAAGCAAAAGCGATAGTTCTGTAAATGCGGATATTCTTTGACAATATTTCCAAATTTAAACCAACAACTGAGCCCTTGATTTTGAAAGTGGGGAAAGTCTATTTTATGTTATTCCTAGATATTTATTGCTTTGCATTTTGAATGGGTTTAAATATATCCGTAAGCAATAATAGACACGTTTTATGTATTTTTTGCTCTCATTTCATGTAAATTTATCATGCAGTGGCGCCAACCTATATGGGCCCGTGGGGCGCGAGCCCACCCAATAATTTGCAATCCGATTTACATTGATCCTCCCACCCGATTTTCATTGATTTATTTCGTTATTTATTTATTTATTTATTTAATCTCTGAAATAAAATTTGGTTTTATTCACGTACTCAAAATAATTTTGTTTGAAAAATATTAAGGACATCACTTACAGGACATGTATGCATAATATTATAGGACATCACCTACAGTAGAACTGAAAGCTCCCTTCACCGAATGCATAATTAAATTTTTCTCAAAAATATATTTCTTACATAGAATATATAATTGAATTTCTTTCAAAAATAAATTTCTCTCATAGTATGTATAATTAAATTTCTCTCAAAAATAAATTTCTCGCATATTTTCCCATATGTTTTAATCTCTTGAATCCATAAATCACTTAAGGCTGTTCTTAATTGCTCTGCTCAACAAGCGCAAAACGTTTTGACACATTTACAAATTCATTTTTTGACGGAGAGGTATAAAATTGGAAAGCCTCGCCATAGAAGCGATTTGGAATTGAACTGTTTTTTCCATTTTTTGATGAATCAATTACATGTTGAGTTATGAGGTATTTTGATCACGTGAGAAAACATTTTCGCCCGCACTTGAGTGCTCTTTCTTCCTTCCTGCGGAAATTCGGTTCAAAACGCCCACTTTGACACCATTTTCTCAAACATCTATTGCGTTTAAAAAAAAAAAAAAAAAAAAAAAAAAAAACAGCTCAATGACATAGTTTCTGAACAACAATACCAGCTAGTTTCATGCATTTTTGAACAAAAATAAATTAAAACTTACGTCAGAAAGTTGCACTTTTGGATTTGAGAACACGCTTAAGTGACTAAAATGTATGTTTTTCTTGACAATTAGTTATTTGCACTTTCAATAGTTAGCAATTTTTGCCATTTATAATAAATATTATGTATTTATAAGGAAGAACTCGTGAGAATATAACTTAATAAAATTATTTATTAAATTATAATTAAATTATAATAATTTTATATTTTACTTAGAAAAAACATAATTTGACCTCGAATTATAACTTTCAGTCCTTCGCTCCAACATCTCCTCCCTCTTTACACACACGGACTAATGGAGAAAAATGTATATGTGTTATTTTACTCAGACATTTTTGAGCCCACCCAGTATTTTTCAAAAGTTGGCGCTACTGCGTGCAATAACGGTTCTCCGCATTAATTGAAAAAAAAAAATCGTGTTTTTGCTATGCGCCAATGGATTTACTTTAAAATTCAATGATTTGTTAAAAAGATTCATTTTCTTTTAATCGAATGTAATTATAATAACAAAAAATTGAATATTTTATTTTATTTCAATATTCCATTCTTCTTTATAAAAGTTACGATAAACCAAAATATAAATTTTTTTTTATAGAAAAAGTGGTAAAAATAACAAATTTAGATAAGAATGATTTTTAAGGTATTTATCATAAAATTGTAAATGTACAGTCGTAAAAAAAAGTAAACACCCCCTATTAACTCCGCAACTAATTATAATAGAAAAAAATTAACAGGTACTAAACGAAGAAAATAAGTTAAAACTGGTGTGAATGAATAATAACAAAAAATCTTCTTAAAACACCATCAAAAAATTTTAAATGCGCTAGGCCTTTCGAATGATCTGAGGCTTTCTTCGTCAGGCGCAAAGAAGACGTACTTCTACTATGAAAGCAGCAGCAAGACTCAATTTGTTATTAGGTACTAAACGATTGGAAATAAAGTGTACTTTTAAATGATGTATATAAAATTTGCTTTGGGGGCAATTTACAAATCAAAACTAAACCACACTTTGTTTATTCCAGTGGCAACACCCTATTTTGACAACATTTTAAAAATCTTCGGTTCAAACTATGCCTAGAAATAAAATTTCAAGTCATTTGGATGATACGTTTTTGAGTTATAAACATTTAAAATTTAAAGCTTCTAATGTTAAAATACATTTTCGTATTTTTATTAATATCTCGTGAAATTATAATCCTAATGTGATGATTTTTTTGTTTAATTATAATACTAAAAAACCCAAACATAAACATATTAATTTTGTAATTTAAAAATTTTATAATATGAATTATGAAATTAATATTCGAAAAAAAAATATCAATTGCAACCTACAATTTTTTTGATAGATTTATATGTATTATGTCCTGCTTTAAAGAAACTCTCAATTTCAAATTTTTCTTCCAAGTAGTTTTCGAAAATTATGAGTAAAAAACGTCAAAATGGTGGTTTAAGGGGCCGTCTATGATGTGCAGAAAATTATAATTTGGAAAGTATATGTTTTACTCATTTTAATGAACCATTTGGGCTGGCAATAGTCGAAACATATTAAGCGAGTGAAATGTTCCTCTTGGCAAGAAAGAATATATCAATAGAAGTGACATACACATAGTCATTCTGTAGCATTTCAACAATCGGATACCGAAGTTCAATTTGAATACAGCCTCTAAAAATAGGCTCATTTTAAAACAATTAATTTCTCGAAAACTAATCATACAAATTTCATGACAGTTTGGATTTAGGCTAAAGGGTGTAGAATCTATTTACATTGTCAAACTTCGTCATTGCTATTGTAAAAAACAAAGTTCAGGTTCGTTTTGATATGCAAACGGCCCTTTAAGCAAATTTTATATACATCCTTTAAAAGTAGACTTCATTTTCAATCGCTTGGTACCAGTAACTTTCTTCTACACAAATTTGTTGCAGAGTTAGTAGGGAGTGTTTACTTTTTTTTTTTTTTTTTTTTTTTTTTTTTTTCCCACGACTGTACTTGTTAATATTATGCAACATGCAAAATAGTTCTATTCCAAAGTGGACTTTAGTCAGTTTCAAAATCAACGCATTTGAAATATCGTTGAAACAAAAAAATAGTAGGAACAAATTTATAATGATATTAAGGGGGGATAGGACCTTTAAACTTTCAAAAAATTAGTTTTCGGTTTTTAGTTTATTCTGAATGTTTTAACCCTTAAATGCCTGATTTTTCAAAAATCATTGTAATAATGTTTTTCGGCTTGCATTTTTTAAATAAATCATGGGAAAAATACTTTTAAAAAATCATATTTTGTTTTAAGTATGGTTTACGGCTAAAAAACAATTTGTTACTAATCGGCAATACTGGTCTTTAATTGAAAAAATAATTTTCCTTGATAAAATTCTATATTATTAAACACACATGAATTTTAGGCACTATAATAAGAAATAAATTTTACTTGCTCATTGCAGAACAAAATAGGGTATTTCGCAAGCTTCCAAACAAAAGAAAAAGAACAAGTAGCAGCAATTGAAAAAATAAATCGATCTTTATTCTTAAACAGCACAAGTGCTGCCATCTACATGTTGAAAATCGATTTAATAATATTTTCAGAATGCATTTTATTGGCAACATTAGGCATTATAGCTTCAATATTATTCTAATAGTATTTTAGAGACTAAATTGGGTATGTTGCCGAAAAGCGACACCCGGCATTTAAGGGTTAAACTTTCTCAACAATGTGCAAAAAAGCTTATTAAAAAATCTGCATTATTTCTTGAGTTATAATCATTTATAGACGGTGAGTATAATGAAATGCCTGTAGATACTGAAACTTTAAAAAGAGTTTTCTCAGATCAGTAAATTTGGAGTTGACGCGCACTGTTACTTTTAAACTATGTAAGCTGCAGCTTAGAAAAAAATTAACCAAATATGCGTTTCTTTATAGTTTACATGCTAAAACCAAAAAAATTCACATATTTTGGCTATTTATTTATTTATTTATTTATTTATTTTTTTTGCATTTGAAAAATTTGAACTTTTTAATATTTTGAGCTAAAATTAAATTTTTTCAGGGCTATTTGCGTATATTTTGGTTTTAAGTTAGAAGCAGGTGTGTTATGATTCTATTTTGGTCAAAAATTGTTTTCTACATGCATAATTTAGAGTTTTCTCATGCGCGCAGCACTTAATGATCTTAATTCACGCGTTAGTGAAATGAATTTTTAAATAAAAAATTTAAATATTAATTTTGTACATACAACATTTATTTTTCTGGATAGTGTAATTAGGGATATATACGTTAGGCAGAAGGGAAAGAAAGGATTTTAGTTGCATATTGTTTGTGTTTTGGTAGTTTGAAGAGAGCAACGTTTTAGATTGTTTCGACAAACTCAATGGTCTTGTGCCCCCTTAAAAGATACTTTATTTGATTTTATTAAAAGCATAAAATTTATGTTAACATGGAATACGATTTAACTTTAACAAATCGTTTTCACAAAATGGAACCCCACTTTCAAAATCAATCGCACAATTAACCAATATTGATTTTACATTCGAAGCTTTTCAGATAAATGCAGTATTGGACCCAATTTTAATAAACATTGGTATATTACTAGTCTAGTTTGTAACATGCAAGATTCGAAACAAGCTACTTAAAATACACCCCTCAAATTGTGTTCTTTATACTAATATTTTTAACAACAATAATTTAAATTTCATATAAAACATTTCCAAATACAAATCATTCACGTAATAACTCATTGCAAAATATCCAATCTCCTTATTGGCCTATGCATTAAAACACAACCTGTTATATTTAAAATTAGGAATTTTAATAATAAATTCAGAATATTTCGTATCCGCCATCTTACAGCAGAAACATCTTTTTTTAATAATCAGAACCTCAAAGAACTAAACTGCTTTATTGAATCAAAAATCAGGAAGTTAATTTTCATCTGCCTCTTTCCTGGAACCGGAATGAATTGCTCGCCCCTTCTGAAACATCCTTCCCCATAATAAAATGGTAGACACTGCCTGGTCGATATCTAAGGTAGTTTAAAACCTCTGTAACCAAATTTCTCGTTTCACGCGAAACTCTGTGGAATTCCACAAAGAAAATGACAATACCATGATAAAACGGCGTTTCTTTTTTATTTTGTTTTGTTTTCAAATTATTTTCATTCAGTGTTGCATTTTTTTAAATTCATTTTGGCGTAATTGGGAACAATTCGAAAGAATTATTTGAAGATTTTTTTTCGTTGTTAATTCGTTAAAAATTGAAATAAAATTTCAAAAGTTACTGTAAATGTTAACGATAACGAATATTATTTGTGTGTTTGAGCGTATTTTTGTACTATATATGCGTAAAAAGAAATAAAATAACTAACACATTTTTTTTATTATGTATTTTAAAATTATTGTAGTAGGCAAGCTCGAAATCTGTAAAGTTAAATGCAATGCCATGATATAGTAATGTTTTCCTAATTATTTTCATTCTATGTTGTATATTTACGAGCTATTTTTAGCATATTGAAGAATAACGCGGAAAAATTATTTGAATTTTGTTGTTAATGGATTCAATAAAAATTTAAATAAAATTTAAAACTTCATAATTAAATAAGTATAAAAGTTTTTTTTTAAATCACTTTTTTTAAACACTCACTCGGTAGAAAGCGCAGGCAATTGAATTTATTACAAAATGGAAAAGATTTTTTTTTTTTTTTTTTGTAAGGAAACATCATTTAAACTATCTTTTTTAAGTTTATAAATTGATTTCTCAACGTATAAAGTAAATTAAACATTATTAAACTATCAATTTATAAAATGGTATATTTTAATGTTATAGTCATTATTTTTTATTTATTTTTAATTTCTACATTTTAATCTTTAAAATGTTTCATTGTTGCAGTTTCATAGACCTTTGGCATATTGGCTATGAGATGTGCTAGTAGAGAGAACTTTCGAAGTGACTAAATTTTCCGTCACCGTAGAAAACAAACATAAAAAGCTTACACTGCTGTTTCTCTCAAATTACTATCGAACCTACGAACTTTGATTTTACGCTGTTCTTCAATTCATCCAAGATTTGTACAAGGAGTAGGGTTACTAAAATTTTAATTTTATTATTATTAATTATATTTAACACATACTACTATTTTTTACAAGTCATAAAATTATTATTAATTCGTACTAAAACACTGTGTTTTCTCCTTGTTTGTTTAAAAAAAAAAAAAAAAAAAAAAAAAAAAAGCCGAAATGAAAACGTAACATTTGTAAAATGTGTTGCCCAACACTGGTAAGATATTGATGAAAATTTAAAACAAAGACCTTTAATTATTTCCAAAATGAAGGAAAAGGAAAATTAACAATTTATTGAGTATTTAGAAGGTGTGAAAATAAAATAAAACACCAGAGTTAAAAAAGCCTGAAAGTCGTATACCATCTAAATCTACGCCAGAAATTATTCGAAAAGTAGAGAATCGCTTCAAGAAAAATTCTTTAATTTTCACCCGTTCAGCTACTGAAGAATTTCAATGTATACAATCAACTTTAGTTTATACAAAATATAAAGGGAAAATTAAAAGTTTTGTAAAAAAAAAAAAATGAAAGAATGTCTGATCTAAAATACAAGGAGAATCAGAGCAAAGAAATAAAATCAGGATTTCAACGCATCTATGGTTTAAATAAAAAGTAGTTACTAAAGTTTTATTAAAACAGTGTGGTATCACGAATTAACAATCATTGAATTACCTGCAAAATATAGTAATAACTTTTAGATATAATTAATTCTGGAATAATAATATTAAACTTTAGTAATGCTTCATCTTGTTCAAACTTCACTACAAGAAAATAATCGAGACTGAATTCTGTAATGCTTGTGTTGAGGGACGAATAAGGGAAAGCGATTGCGTGTAATTCAAGTGATGTTTAATAACAATAATATTTCTTGCTGCTTCTTTATTTACCTAGAAGAGATGAGAAGGAAATTGTTACATATTGGTTAAATAACTCATCACAAAAGTTAATGCTTATCAATGGACGTTGATTTATTGAAGTTAATGCTTATGATTACGCAAGCTTGCGCGGTGGGCATATGATAGAGAGAAGGGGGGGGGGGGGTCTGCATTGAGGGGTGAGAGGAGCACTCTCTACAGAAGTTTAATCCGTAGACTACTCATCGAACGAGGCATAAATATAAAGTAATCAAATATTTTTGCTACAGGTCATTAAAGAAATATTGAAATAAATCGATTGTTGCTTCTTTTCAAACAAACTGAAAATATTTTCAAAGAAGAATTACTTTTAAAAGTTCTATTGCAATAAATACCCCGAATACACATGTATTCTTTTAGAAAATACTTTAAAATAACCGTTAATTTTTTGGTATAATTAAATTCCAGAAGGTTACATTTGTCAATATGAAAAACGTCTTTAATTTTTTCAAACAAATGATATTAGACAGGGAGGTTGCTGCACAGACCATCACCTCATGAAGTTGACGCCTGAAATTCCAAGGTACGAGAGAACTCGATTAGCATATTAAAATGCAACTGGTCTGAAAAGTCATATCTTGGTGGAAACCATCTGCAGACCCGATTTTATTGATTGATCGGTAGGTTCGTCATTATGTTTTCCTGCACCTAAAGGTGTGAAAACATGGAGGACTGGGAGCAAAAAAAAAACACATTGGTTTGTGCAGCTGCCTCCCAGTCTATATGCACCGACTTGAAAGAGTTTTAATTTAGATAAAACATATTCTTCACTTCGGTTTATGTTTTCATCAGTGTTTATATGAATATTTCAAATGAAAATCAAATTTTAAAGAAATTACTTAAGAGGCGCAAAGGCCAACATAGTGAAAAAGATTCCAAGCCGGGACTCGAACCCAAGCCATCAGTATAGCGCACTGACGTTCTACCGACTAAACCACATGCAACGATACCCAGCCTGGAAAATTTCTCACTATTATATGTTGCCAAGTCTACAAACGCAGTACAAGATGGAATATAAATCGTGAGCCACCAACATGAAACAAACACGAAGCTTAATTAAATCCAGCATCGATAGAAACTATATTAATACAGGGAAATTATTCCAGAGAGAAACATTCGCCTTGCATACAATATTTTATATGAAAATCAAATTTCAAAGAAATTGCTTAAAAGGTGCAAAGGCCAACATAGTGAAAAAAGATTCCATGCCGGGACTCGAATCCGGGCCATCAGCATAGCGCACTGACGTTCTACCATCTTGTGCTGCGATATTTCACCTTGTGCTGCGTTTGTAGCCTTGCCAACATATAATAGTGAGAAATTTTCCAGGCTGGGTATCGTTCCATGTGGTTTAGTCGGTAGAACGTCAGTGCGCTATACTGATGGCCCGGGTTCGAGTCCCGGCATGGATTCTTTTTCACTATGTTGGTCCTTTGCGCCTCTTAAGCAATTTCTTTGAAATTAGATTTTCATTTGAAATATTGTATGCAAGGCGAATGTTTCTCTCTGGAATAATTTCCATGTATTAATATAGTTTATATGAATGCCTAAATAGTTGAGAGCATTGAGACATTGGGTGTAATTCAATTGATGTTTAATAACAATAATATTTCTTGCTGTTTCTTTCTCCAAGACACATCCCATGTTACACTTTACACATCCCAGGTTAATTCAATCGATTAATTAATGTTTCTTTTCTTGTATCTTGAAAACTCCTTTCATATAAAAAAAGGTTTTGAAATTTCAGATATGAATTTAGAGATATGAAGACTACATCAGATGAGGGATTTTCAGGTAGGGGACTAAAATTTTTCTTATAGGAGAAAGATTTAAAAAATAAGGTACAACCAATGCGGTGAAGTGCCAGATGTTTTTTTCTATGAAAATTTTAAAAAGGCTTAAATTCAGAGGTGAAACTGATTTCCAGAAGATTAAGCTTGTTAATCTTGAAGTTCTAAAGCTTTTTTCAAACCAACCGTATGTTCTTACTTGAATACATTTCACCGTTAAATGAAACACATTTTTCACTTTGACCTAGATGTCTTCATCCGTGTTGTAACAATTCTATAACTACCTGAATAGTTATAACATATTCGTATCAATTAACTCGATTAATTAATGCTTCTTACCAAAATAAACACTTTTTGTATATCAAAAAAATACTTTGACATTTCACGTATGAATTTAGCGATATGAATACTTAATATGATTTGATGCATTTTCAGATATGAAGAATTTTTTTTTAGAATAGAAATATTTAAAAATTCAGTTACCATAAATGCAGTTAATAGGTATGTACTCTTTTAGAAACTTTTAAAAAACAGCCTAAACTCTTAGATTTAATTGAGTTTCAACATATTAATTTTTGTTAATTTGAAACTGTTTCAAACAAATGCTCTCACATGTTCACATGTTCTCATTTCAAAGGGTTTTCCAGTTAGATAAACACATTTTTTTTATTCGATTTGCGTTTTCATCAGTGTCGTAACTTTAATATGAATGTCTAAATAGTTACATAGTATTCATATCAATGAAATCGATTAATTAATGCGTCATATCAAAATGTATTGCGTTTAAAAAATTAATTATTTTTATATAATAAAAGTCTTTAAAATTTCAAGTATGAATTTAGAGATATGAACATTAAATATGACATGATGAATTTTCAGATACGAAGACAGAAACTGTTTAATACTATAATGATTAAAAATTTTATTTACAATTAATATAGTGAATAGTCATGCACTCTTTCAGAAAGTTTAAAAAACAGTTGAAACTTTTAGAGTCAATAAAGTTCCAAACGATTAATTTTGTTAATCTGAAACTTCTGAAACTTTCTCAAATAAATTATATGATCTTGATCTCACTTGAAAGAGTTAGATAAAACACATTTTTCACTTCAATTTGCGTTTTCATCAGTATTGTAACTTTTATATAAATGCTTGAATAATTATAACATATTAGTGAACTCAACTAATGAATGTTTCTTTTCAAAATATATTGCGTTTTGAAAATGAAATCTTTTTACGTAAAAATAATACTTTAAAATTTCAAGTATAAATTTAAAGATATGAAAACTGAACATGGCATGATGAATTTCAGATATAAAAGCAAAAACTGTTTAATGCGAGAAATATTTAAAAATTTAGCTACAATTAATACAGTGAATAGTCGTTCACTCTTTTAGAAACTTTAAAAAACTCTTGAAATATTAATATTGTTAATCTGAAACTTTTGAAACTTTTTAAAATAAATCATATGATCTTACTTGAAAGAGTTTTCATATTAGATAAAACACTTTTATTTTACTTCGGTTTACGTGCAACATATTTTATCTAACAGGAAATCTCTTTCAAGTGATAACATATGATTTATTTTTCATCCATGCTGAAACTTTTATATAAATGACTTAATAATTATAATCAAATCGTATCAATGAACTCGATTAGTTAATGCGTCTTTTCAAAATATATTGCGCTTTGAAAATTAACTGTTTCATACAAAAAAAAAAAAAAAAAAAACTTTCAGGTATGAATTTAGAGACATGAAGGCTGAATGTGATATGATGAATTTTCAGGTATAAAGATTGAAAATTTTTAATACTAAAAATATTTAAAAATTCAGTTACAAAAAATATAGTGAATAGTCATGCACTCTTTTAGAAAGTTTAAAAAACGGTTGAAACTCTAAAAGATTAATTTTGTTAATCTGAAACTTTTGCAAATAAATGATATGCTCTCACTTGAAAAAGTTTTCTTGTTGGATAAAACGCATTTTTCCCTTCGATTTGCGTTTTCGTCAGTGTTGTAACTTTTATATAAATGCCCGAATAATTATAAAACATTCATATCAATGAACTCGATTAATTAGTGCGTCTTTAAAAATTGGATTGCGTTTGAAAATTAATTTTTTGTCATAACAAAAGTCTTTAAAATTTCAGGTATGCATTTAGAAATATAATGTCTGAATATGATATGATGGATTTTTAGATACGAAGATAAAAAACATTTAATACTAGAAATATTTAAATATTCAGTTAAAATAAATAAATTGAATAGTCATGCACTCTTTTAGAAAGTAAAAAAAAAAAAAAAAAAAAGAAATTGAAACTCTTATTGAATTCTAAAAGATTAATTTTGTTAATCTGAAAGTTCTCAAGCTAATCATATGATCTCACTTGAAAGAGTAAGATAGAACACGTTTTTCACTTCAATTTGCGTTTTCATCCGTGTTGTAACTTTTATATAAATGACTGAATATTTATAAAACATTCATATCAATGGACGCAATTAATTAATTCGTCTTTTAAAATTAGATTACGTTTTGCAAATTAACCTTTTTTGATGTAACAAAAGTCTTTAAAATGTCAGGTACGAATTTAGAAATATGAAGTTTGAATATGATATGAGGAATTTTCAGATATGAAGATTAAAAATATTTAATTGAAGATTAAAAATATTTAATACTAGAAATAGTTAAATATTAAGCTATAATAAATATAGTCATGCACTCTTTTAGAAAGTTTAAAAAACATTTGAAACCTTTTAGATTTAATTGAGTTCCAAAAGGTTTATATTGTTAAACTAAAGCTTCCGAAACTTTTTCAAACAAATCATATACTCTCATTTGGAAAAGTTTTCTTGTTGGATAAAACACATTTTTCACTTCGATTTGCTTTTTCATCAGTGTTGTAACTTTTACATAAATGCCTGAATAGTTATAAACGATTCATATCAGCGAACTCAATTAATTAATTCGTCTTTAAAATTAAACTGCGTTTTGAAAATTAACTTTTTTTTATATAAGTCTTTAAAAATTCTGGTATGAGTCTAGAAATATAATGTCTGAATATGATATTTTCAATTTTCAGATACGGAGACTGAAAATATTTAATGCTAGAAATATTTAAATATTTAGTTACAATAAATATAATGAACAGTCATGCTCTCTTTTAGAAAGTTTAAAAAAAACATTTGAAACCCTTAGATGTAGTTGAGTTCTAAAAGATTTATTTTGTTAATTTGAAACGCCTCAAACTTTTCAAGCTAATCATATCCTCCCACTTGAAAAAGTTTTCCTATTGGATAAAACGCATTTTGCACTTTTCATCAGTGTTGTAACTTTTATATAAATACCTTAATAGTGATAAAAACATTCATATCCATAAACTTGATTAATTAGCGCGTCTTTTAAGGTTAGATTGTGTTTTAAAAATTATTTTTTTTATGTAAAAAAGTATTTAAATTTTCGGAAATGAATTTAGAAATATGAAATCTGAATATAATATGATGAATTTTCAAATACGAAGATTGAAAATATTTAATAAAAATATATAAATATTTAATTACAATAAATATAGTGAACAGTCGTCATGCACTCTTTTAAAAAGTTTAAAAAACATTTGAAACTCTTAGATTTAATTGAGATCTAACAGATTAACTTTGTTAATCTGAAACTTCTGAAACTTTTCAAACAAATCATATGATCTCACTTGAAAGAGTTCTCCTGTTAGATAAAACACATTTTTCACTTCGGCTTGAGTTTTCATCCCTGTTGAAACTTTTATATAAATGCCTGAATAGTTATAAAAGTTCCATGTCAAGAAAATCGATTGAGTTTTGAAAATGAGCTCTTTTTATATTTAAAAGGCTTAAAATTGCAGGTATAAATTTAGAGATATAAAATTGAATATCAAGACTGAATTTTTGATAAGAATACTCAGTTTTTTAATACGGGAAAGACTTAAAAAATTCAATTACAATAGGTAAAATGAATTGTCTTATAGCTTTTTTTTTAAATTAAACAAGATTAAATACTTATGTTTAATTGAGTTTTAGAATTTTGTTAACTTGAAATTTTGTTAAATTTATCAAACAAGTTGTTTTTACTCACATCCTCCGCCATACTTTGAGCTTTTATTTAAATGAAATTTTCATTTTTTTTATAAATGTGTGAATAGTAATAAAATTTTCATATCATTGAAATCGATGAATTTATACTTTGTTTAGAATTTTGTTAGGATTTCACTTTTTCTGTTGGGGGAAGCGGGGTAGAACCCATTTTTATTAGAGATCGATTTTTATTAGAGAACCTTATTATTAGAGATCGACGGAAAATTCGGTTTCATTTTCGTTTTCGGCCGAAAATTCGTTTTTAGCGAAAATTCGGCCGAACCGAAACTCCCCCCGAAACTGTCTGTATTAAAAAAATCTGTCTGTATTAAATTGTTTCTTCCTTGAGAAATTTTCAACAGTGATTTGATCTGTATCGGCTCAAATGGGACACTCTTTATTTATAGCTATGAACTTCACTGTTTATAATTATCAGTCATGACTGACTCAAAACGTGAGGACAAATTTTAAACCAAACAATGCATATACAGTGAAATACTGTTAACACGAAACTAAGGGAAAAAAAATTTTTCGTGTTAACAGAATTTCGCGTTAAAAGATACGTAATAAAAGGACAAAACTCACAAATATTTTATACGTCGTCAAATTTTATGTCGATTTCCTGTTAAACTACTAATGAGTTCCATTCATTAGGATAAAAAACATAATTTTCTTTTTTTTTTTTTTTTTTTTTGGGGGGGGGGGGGGGGGGAGATTAGATATATATTTTTTTAAGCGTCTTTTTTCCTCATTCTGAGATCTAGCTTGCTTGAACCAAATAAGCAAAACTGTTTCTAAATCTTCATGCTTAGCAGTTCTCATGCGTTTTCTCTCTGGATTAAACATACTGCGCTCAAACATTAAACGTAATGGTATCCCTGTTTTTTATTATTGTTGATAAAGTAGAATTGGCAATGTCAAACTCTTTGCAGATTTCTGTTTTCGTCCTTCTTTTTCATCAACTGCATTAAGCAGTTTCCTCTTCATTTGAAGCGAAATAGCAGTTTGTTTTCACATCAATTTCTCAGCCTTTGTGTTCATAAAACATAAGATAATTTACAGAAGAAAACACGAAATTCAATGATTTTCACCCAAAATTCAGTATTTTACACAAAATTTAATAATTTTAAATCAAACTAACTAGATCGAAAGCGAATTTTTTCGTTTTAAACGATTTTTGTTTCGTGTTAAACGAAAAAAAATGCGTTTTCGTGTTAAACGTATTTCACTGTATGACTAAAATTTGAAAACGTTTTTCATATGCTCTTAGAAGCTTCAGACTTAAGAGTAGTAGAATTTTTTTAATTTGAAACCACAGAAGTGTTTCGAATAATCTTTGAGAAATTTTCAGTATAACGCATGATCATTTACAAAAATCATTTTATTTTAAAAGGTAAATCCAGGTACACTATTAAAAGTTTTCTTTGAATTTTGAGCCATCATATGTTTCCAAGTCAGCAAAAGTACCAAAAGACTGTTCAATCTCTAATTCAAAAATTCTGTTTTTCGGTGAATCCTGGCGTATGGTTCAACCTTTTACCGTACTATGGCAAAACGTTGCAGCAAATCACAGATCTTTCGCATTGAATTCGCTGTGTACGTGTACGATAACATCGATCACAAGTCATTTTTATTTTATTTAATCTTAACGATATATAAGGATTTATTTACACTTCTTAACTATAATTTGTGAATAAAGTATACTTCCTTGTTAATCCTTAATGATATTTTATTTTTGTGTAATGCTGATAAAATGTAATTTTACAATGTGTTTGTATGTATTAGGCCTAGTTGAGTAATATGTGGGTATGTGGTTGAATTTTCATTTCTTATATCTTACGTATCATATATTAATTTTAATTTATATATTCTCGATTAGGCACTTATACTGTGAATTAAGTTTTGCTAAGTAGCTGAGCGTGAAGTTATTATTAGGTTATGAGTCTGATTCATCAAGAATTTAAATACTGTTTGCATTTTAACGTGCATTTGAAATGTTACATTAGCATGCTGCTTGATCAAACGTATGTTAGCTATTTAATATTGAAATTAGATGAATTTGTTACTCTCTCATCTCCAGCGTAAACTAAAATAATACAAACAAAACATACTAATGAAAATGATTTTAAACTTTTATGAAAGTCAATACAATAGTTCTTAGCATTCAAGTATCACGTAAGCATGAAAGGAGGGGTTCAAGATTTTGTTATTTTTGCTGAAAATGAGTGTGAGGATCTGAGCAATGCGTACGTCAGGACAGAAAGGTTAAAAAAGCATTGAAAAAATTGTGTAGCCTTTGAAAATTATTAAGGGTAGTGGGTTAGATATATGCTTACATAATACTTGATTTACTGCATTAGAAATACCATAAATTTATTTCTCAGGCAAAGTTTGAGTACTGGATTTCTAGTATCTTCTTAAACAAATATTTCGGTTTATGAAATAAATTTGATGGATCAAACACGCTGGGTTTTAAAGCTTAACAAAAAATTTTTCACTAGCAGCCATTGGCGATCAGTTTAGTCTCCCTTAAAATGTATGTTTGGAAAAGCATGCTAAACATTGTATCATGTTACTTTTATTCATAATTTAATTTACTTGGACTCCCTTAAATATAATTAATATAATCCCTTAAGCTAATATTAGTTTTTGTTGCATTAAAATATCTCAATTTCTTGATTTTCTGTAAGCAAGTCCACCCTATTGGTTTACAATGGAAGTCTATGGGAATTTGGCAAAGTAGTAGACATATCGCCAAGTCGGTGTTACTTTTGGCGACTCATTTTGGTTGCCAGAGTTGGCGATATATCGCCAATTTGGCGACAAACTTGACAGCATTCGGCGACAGATCAGGGTCCCCCCTATGGTAATCCCCCCCCCTTATAGATATGGAGATGTATTAAATGCTGTTCAACAACCAATGAGATGCGTTTCATTCGGGCGTTGCCATTAAAGTATTAACAAATAATCGCGATTTCTGAACCGCATACGATAGCGTAAAATATATATAGATTATTCATACTCTTGAAAATGTTTCAAGAATGATAGTAATAAAAATGCACAAACATAATTCACTAAACAATATAATATTTAAATTTGATAAGTATTTTTTAAATAGTGTCCAAAACATTACTACTTCAGAGTTATATGGCAACCAATCACTTGAGTTTGAAACACTACATTTTAAAGATAAGCAATGTTCATACATTTTGGTGGGAGAAAATTTAAAGCATTTATTTTGAAATTCAAACCACACATATGTATTTTTTTTTAATTCGTAGATATGACATTTTAAGGTGTGTAAAAATAATAAAATTGTCTGCAGTCAAAATGTCTTAAAAATATTGCTTGAAATAAATTTGCGCTTGCAAAAAATTAAACTTCTTTATACAATGATATGAATGTTACCATTAATTTTCGAAAAATATATAATTTACTTTATTTTAATTTCGAAAAAAATCATCAGATTTTCTCCATAAATACATATATTTAATGTGATATATTTTAATGAATATATGCACAAAATTTTATACAAAATTACCAATATTTACATAATCATGTATTTTTAAAAACTGCTTTTCTTAAAAAAAAAAAAAAAAAAAAAAAAAAAAATGAAATTTTTTTTCTTGTAGTTCTTTTTAATTTTTTAACTAACATACATTTGAAGTTTTACAATATTTGGAAACAAACTTCCCTGTAAAATTTACGTGAGACCTAGAAGCTGAAACCTGAAATATCGAAAAATCCATAAATAATTTAATGTAATGCATTTTAATGAACATATGCACAAAAGTACCAATATTTACATAGTCATGTATTTTCAAAAACATACTTATATAAAATTTTGAATTATTCAGAAATGCGTATGTAGATATAACATGTTTACATGCACATAAATGAAAAGGCTAACAAGGAAGGTCTCCATACAGGCATACTCCGAAAAATTTAAATTAATTAAAATTGTTTCGACCCCAAAAGTAAGTCCAATTGAGCACTGTCAATTCAATTTTGTTGCTATGGAAACAACATTCTTTGACATTGAACAAACAACATTCTTTGACATTGAAATGAATAACTGCAGCATTCTTCATATTGCTTTTATTGTGGAATGCGCTTAAATATATGAAAATATTTTTTATATATGAAATTGTTTTTAAAATAATAAAAGTAAATAACAAGCAACATAAATATATAATACAAAAAATGTATTTATTAAACTCTCTCATTGTTTAAGTTTAAATTCATTAAATAATACGTACACGCATTCTAAAAATCAGTAACCGCGCAATTTTCAGATGTATTAAAATCGTTTGCTTTTGGCGAGGAAAAGTACTGCTCGCGAAATCGCGTGACGCTTTCGTATTTTTCCGCCAAATACTCAAAAGTATTTTTTTTCAGACTTTCTACTGCAATTCCGCCACTAAATTTGACTGATCGTTTATTTCATACATAAGTAGATTAATTAGTATTATTTTCAAAACATTCTGAGTATGCCCAGTAAGGAGACCTTCCTTGTAAGTTAGGTGTACGCGAGAGAAAAGGTTGGGACCCGCTGATCTAACTGAAAAGAGCTCATTTGAACGACAAGTTAAACAAATAGATTTCTGTCAGTGGTTTAGTAAAATTACAAAAAGAAAGAAAGAATTAAGGAAAGAGACGGTAAATACTAACATCTTCCCGTTGCAGCTGAAAACCTGCACGATATGTGCTACTAAAAGCGCATTACATCAGCACTACGGCTTCTGTCATAATTAAAGGCTAGCAAAAAACTGTGAACTAATAATATTAATCTTTATTTCTACTTTCAGCAAGCCTAATAATGCTTGCCATTCTATTTTTTTCATTAATCATGAATGCTTTTTTTAAGATAAGAGTTTGGAATTGGAAGATATTAAAATATTGTGGTAAACAGGTCATTCCTTTCTATAAATAATGAAAGATTTTTTTTAAATAAAAAAATGAAATTAATTTATAATATTTAAGAGTAATTTCTAATAAATCATATTTCGCTTTAAAAAAATGTTTTTTTTTTTTTATTTATTTATTTAAATAGTAGATGAAACACCTCAAATATTTTTGCTGAGAATCGGAAAGAGGCCCCTCGCTGTATCATATTTCACTTTAAAAGGTGTTTTTATTTATTTATTTATATAAATAGCAGATTAAATACTTGAAATATTTTTCCTTTTAGGACAGAACATGGCCCTTTCCTGATAAAACTATTATTATTAGTAGCAGTATTAGTATTAGTATTATCGAGAATCGGAAAGTGGCCACTCCCTAAATCATGTGTGTTATCATATTTTTCTTTTACCATTCTGTCTCCTCTGAGTAAACTGAAGTTCCTGAAGTTAACATTTTGTAACTCTGTAGCTTTCATGTTTCGCAGATCTTTCCACGTCTGGCCAGTTTTATTTGGACCGCACTGCAGTTTTTCCCCATACAAATGTAAAAATTATCCATCAAATGTTAGATTAAAATATGGACCAAAATATTCTTCAACCAAAAATTCGCATTAAAACATTTTAAAAAATTGTAATACAAAATGATTTTTTTAAATCCTGACTCTTGATATGAGGAGTTCACAACCACACAAGGTCAAGTCCATGAAAAAAAAAAAAATGTAATTTAATAAATTACCATTTGGAATATGATTTTTTCAAAGACTAAAATTTAAGACATAAAAAATCGCACGGAGTTGATCCTACATTACGGGCGCCATGAATTGCATTTTTCGATACTGTAAATTTTTCAACTTGTATGGAGCTGGTCATACATTACGTACGCCATGGATTAAACATTAATATTTCTGGACCCATTTTAAATGAAATTTCATTCTTAAACTTCTAAACATCCCACAATATTACTTTTTACACCGTCGTATAGAGGAAAAAAAATGTACTTTTAAATGCAATTTGAAAGCTGTATCTCAATTTATTTCTCATTTATTAATTTTTTTTTGTAGTTTTTATTACTTTTTTTTCATAGTGGCAACAGAAGTATCCATCTCCGTTGAAAGTAAAGGGAAAATACAGATTACTGTATAGACTAATCAGAAAACGAATAAAATGCAGATTCAACCAATAAATCGCTGCAGATATGTTCTTGATTTCCTACCCTGACCGAGGACAATAACCATTTTTCCAAATGGTTAAAAAAAAAGAGATTGTCGATTTAGAAGGTCCATAAAATCTGTTTTACCCACTTCCACAGTAAACCAAGTCTGTAAACAGATGACATATATGAGAAAGTATGTGAAAACAGACTTAGTTCACTGTGGGAATGGATAAAGCAGATTTTATGCACCTTCTAAATCGACTATCTAATTTTTTTTTCAAAAAGGACTTGGTCTACTATGGTTAAGAACCCCTCATATACAAGGTGGCCATAATTAAACTGAGAGCACTCAGAGTGTTCTGTAGCACTATCTAATTGGGAAAATGGCGCCAAATTTTGTAAGAAGATTGAACGAATTGGGGGACGAAAAATTCCTCGCAAAAAAAATTCAGTTCTCAAAGTCACCGCTAGGGAACATATGGCGCTGTGTAACAAGAAAGAGAGTTTTAAAAAATGCAGAATCAATACTAAAATCGTTAAATGTTCTAAATAAAAGGTTATTTTATTTCAGTAATGATTCTGCATTTTTTAAAACCCTCTTTTCTGTTACACAGCGCCACATGTTCCCTAGCGGTAACTTTTGGAACGGATTTTTTTTTTTTTTTTTTTTGCGGAATCCTTCGTCCCCCGCCTTGTTTAATCTTCTTACAAAATCTAGGCGTCATTCTCTCAATTAGATCGCACTCCAGATCTGAATACTGTCAGTTTCATTATGGCCACTCTTGTATATGAATCGTTTAGAATTAACGTGGGTTAAGTTTATAAATTATTATCCAAACACATTTGGGGGTAGCTCTGTAAGAATTATTTGCGAGGGTTTATTAAAGTTAAGGTTTTATTTCGCATTTCATTCAGAAGTGAGCGTCATAAGAAATTAGCGGCATTTGTTGTTTACATTTTTAACCTAGTACTTGTTGTGTTAAGCTGCCGAAAAATTATTAAGAACAAACGCTTTACTAACTATGTTAATTTTACTAAGAAACAGTGCAACTCCAAAAGTGAATCATTTTAAACGAAGAACTCCTTTTCATTAGTTTTACGTACTCCTTATAAACTGGGGATAAATTAATGTGATACTTCAATCTAGCGAAGGAAATAACCATTTCATGATCATTTGTGTTTATAGTATTATAAGCTACATATGAAGAGCTAGGACAAGGTAACTGACAAAATGTAAGTTTCGAAATATTCAATATTGATGTTTTCTGATGAAAACTCCAATCAGATCTATTGGGATTGCTTCCTCTAAAACAGCTGATTTGTTAAGACTGAAACCCCAATTAACTCATGTGAATTTGTTTTGTCTGATAGATTTTATTTTATTGGACTTATTGAATTTTAATGACAGACACTTTCCACTTAACAAAAATTTATCTTTGATTCATCATCATTAACAACAATCTTTTTCAATACACGTTTGAATGTAGGTCTACCCTTCTACTGTTTCCTGTCTAATGCTTTAGTCATCCAATTAACTCCAGCCGCTTTTCTGACTTCATTTCTACTTCGTAACTCGTCTTCTTGATAGTTTTACATCTCTAGAATACCGCTATAGGGTGTTTGTTCTCCATCTTCTTCTTGCAATTTGGTCAGCCCATTTCCCTTTTAACCGTTTATTTCGGTCGATGACGTCAAAAATTCTGAATTCTTATCCAGTTTATTCTCTTTCTGTCTTTTCTAGTTATCCACTTCGTCCCATGCTCGCCGTGTTTTTTATAATTTTTGTACCATCCGTTTTGTTAGCGTCTATGTTTCCGCTCCATAAGTTAATGCGGACAAATCACATTGGTTAAACACTTTTCTTTTCAAGCAAAGAGGCATGTTTTCTTTTCAAAATAATACTATTCTTCCCAAATGCACTCCATGCATTTCATAATCTTCTATTGATTTCCTGCATGATGCAAAATCTGTAGAAGATTTTTTTTATCCAATGTGAAAACCAATATGAACCAATTTTTAACCAATGTGATTTGTCTGTGCTAACTTATGCAGCGGAAACTTACAAAACGGATGGTACAAAGATTTACAAACAACACAAAGAAGTATAGAAAGGCGTATGCTAGGCATAACTAGAAGAGAAGATAAAGAACCTGGTTCCGAATAGATCGGGAGGCGACTGCACAGACCATCATCTCATCGAGTTGACTGATGAAATTTCAGGATTAGACAGAATTCGATTAGCAAATTAAAACGCAACTGGTCTGCCAAGTCGTATCTTGGTAGAAAACACCTGTAAACCTGATTTTACTGTTTGACACTGTAGGTTTACTATTGTGTTTTCCTGCATTCAAAAGTATGAAAACATGGACGACTCGGAAAGAGAAAACACAATGGTAAACCAATCCGTCAGCTACTAAAATCGGGTTTCAGGTGTTTTCCACCAAGATATGACTTGGCAAAAAAAACTACCATATTCCTTGTGTGCAAGCGGTCCTTTCAAAACTACGAATACATATAAATATTTTCGATCCTCTTTCTTAGAGTTCTTTGAATTTAACTTGAACTCCCGTAAGCTGCAGAGTGAAACAAAGAAAACGAACAAATTAGCAATTCTGAAGATTTTGAATGTTTTGCAAAGGATTTGGCATGACAGGAGCAGCAGAAAGACTATGATACTGGTGAACTAATGACATTAACACCTAACGGTCTCTTAATATTTGGAAAAAACCATAAAAAAAGTACCTATTTATTTATTACAGAAATTGAATAATTATAAGGTTTCTATATAAAATATGCAATTAGATTTTTTTAAGGCGAAAAAAAAAAAGATGTTATAGAGCAAATTCACATTTGTGGAAAAGCCATCATGCGAGAATTCTGTGTTTTAATATTTGTTTTACACCATGCAAACTAATGTGAATAAGACCTTTATTTTTCACATCTTAGATCTTTATTTATCATCATCAAACAATTTTTTACAAATAATATTTAAAATAATGTAATATACACTAAATTTTGATTATTAATAATTTTTTTGAGTGTGATATATTTTGAAACATGCAATACAAAGTCCAACATCACAATCAGCGCCAAAACCCAAACGCTAATATTCAAAGACTTCAAACGGAAATGCCAGTTAAATTTTTCTGGTTTCAGAAGTTTTTCCCAGCAACAAATCTCCAGCCCGAAAATATGACGGGCACGAGAAATAACGAACGACACCTCAGCCCGTGATATTGATGGAAGCGAGAATTAAGGGGTTAAAAAACTCCGTGATAGAACATAGGAAATCGAAACCGCGACAAACAAAACATTTTTTCAAACTCTTGTGATGTATGTAAAGGTATTTAATTTCAAAATCAAAATTCAGGTAATGTATTCTTGTTTCTATTCTGCTATTGCTTTATTTGTACTAAGCACTTGCTACCATAATAAGGAATATTTCATATATTTCTCTTTAATCTTAAAATGAAATCATTCTCGATTATGGAAATTTTCGATTTTCCGAAAGATGGTGGGTCCCAATTACTTCGGATAACCGAGGTTCTACCGTACTTTAAAAATAATATCGTAGGAGGCAGTTAAATAATTTTAAAGGAAAATCAGAGAAATGTCATTTGCTATGTTCTACGCCAAAACAAAAACTACTTCTAGTAGGTAAAATATAAATATCCTGCCTCTTTATATCATAAAACAGGCAATTAATCTTAATTGATAACGTGCTAAAAAAAATCTCGACTGACGAAGTACCCTGTGCAATTTTCATTGACCTTACACATTTCATTGTCAACGGTTATGTAATTTTCTCCTTACTTTTATGCAGCAGGTAATCCATAATAATCACGTGTTTCTGACAGCTCTCTTTTCTTATCCTTCTTGCATGCTTATCACGGATATATATTATAGATAGGATAATAGTGAAGATGATTCTTGTGTTCCCTATTGACTGTAATAATACACTGGAGTCCTTAAAGATGGCATTTAATAACGCGATGAGGATATTAAAAAGATGTGTATTAATACGCATGCATTTATTTTTAACTTTTTATCTAGAATTATAACTTTTTGTGTAGTCATAAACGTATTAAGAATTATTGAAGCGATGGAATACGTCCGGGAATAGTAAATCTGAAAGTTTAGTTACTTGGATTTCTATTCAAGTTTCTAAAAAGGCGTAAAAACAACAGAGTGAAAATGTATCCAGCCAAGGTTCGAACCTGCGTCATTGGTTCACCACACCAACACTCTGTCAACTGAGCTACCCAGACAATACCTTGTCCTGGATAGTCTTTCACTCTATTATTTTTACACCTTGCAGTGTTGTAGTCGTAAAAAAAGCAGAGAGTATACATTATAGGCAGAGGGTATACACTAGACTCATGAACGTCCATGTCTAGGATATACGCTATAGCTTTATTTGAGAAACAGAGAGTATACGGAGCGTCTTAAAAAATCCAGAAGGTATACGGTGTGTAACTCCGTATACCCTCCACTACATCCCTGACGCCTTGTTAGTAAAATTAATAAGAATTTACGTAATTAAATTTTCAGATTTTGTATTAAGAATTACTGTACAAAAACGTTGAGGGAATTCACCTCTACAAAGATTTTTTTTTTTTATATTCATTGACTGTCATAGCACACAAATACGTGTACCAGGAATATTTTACGGATTTCATACTCCACACTGAAACTAGTTGGATGTGCCAATCCCAAAACTTTCTTCTATCTTATACATCTTAATATTTCAAAACCTTGTTACACATGTTAATACTTCAATATTATTAGTTCAATACTATACCAACTTTGATTTTCATCTTAAATTTCTGCTCAAGTCAATTAAACGGACTAAAAACGAGTTAATCTATATCATGATATTTGTTAAAATTATTAATTTTTCCTTATTTTGTTGTTATCAGCTGTTTGCGAATAGCCGGCTTAGCAGGTAGCGAGTTCCCGCCGATGCACAATAGAGCCGCCGATGCACAATAGAACTACGAAAAATCAAGAAAAGTATACAAAAATCGCTAGCACAGAGCCCCTTTACCGCGCAAGGATCTGTTGGCCAAAGCCAAAAACAAGCACAAAAATTTTGGTTCAATTGTATGCATAATTTTATACGTTGTTCGATGGTACAATAATGAAAATGGCACAGAGATCGGAATTATAGCGCCCCCTTCTGGCGGAATTTTTTCAAGTTCAGGGAGGACTTGTTTGCCATAGCCAGAAACATGCACAAAAAATTTGGTTCAATTATATGGATAACTTCATACACTTTTCGATGGTACAATAATGAAAATGGTACAGACATCGCAATTATAGTGCCCCCTACCGGCAGAATTTTTCCAAATTCAGGGAGGACCTTCGTGACATAACCAAAAACAAACACATAAAATTTGGTTCAATTCTATGCATAACTTCATACACTTTTCGACGGTACAATATTCAAAATGGCGCAAAAATGGCACAAAAATCGCTATTACAGCGCCCTTTACGGGCGATTTTTTTACAAATTAAGGGAGGACCTCTTTTCCATAGTCAAGAACTTAAAATAAAAATTTGGTTCAATTCCATGCATAACTTCATACACTTTTCGACGGTATAATATTCAAAATCGCACAAAAATCGCTATTACAGCGCCCCCTAACGGTGCATTTTTTGCAAATTCAGGGAGAACCTGCTTGCCATATCCAAAAACTTAAAATAAAAATTTGGTTTAATTCTATGCATAACTTCATACACTTTTGGACGGTACAACATTCAAAATCGCACAAAAATCGCTATTACAGCGCCCCCTACCGGTGAATTTTTTCCAAATTCAGGGAGGACCAGCTTGCCATAGCCAAAAACTTAAAATAAAAATTTGGTTCAATTCTATGCATAACTTCATACAGTTTTGGATGGTACAATATTCAAAATCGCACAAAAATCGCATTTACGGCGCCCCCTACCGGCGAATTTTTTCCAAATTCAGGGAGGACCTGCTTGCCATATCCAAAAATTTAAAATAAAAATTTGGTTCAATTCCATGCATAACTCTGTACACTTTTGGATGGTACAATATTCAAAATCGCACAAAACTTGCTATATCAGCGCCCCCTACCGGCGAATTTTTTCCAAATTCCAGGAGGACCTGCTTGCCATAGCCAAAAACTTAAAATAAAATTTTGGTTTAATTCTATGCTTAACTTCATACACTTTTTGATGGTACAATGGCGACAGACAGACGGACAGACGGACAGACGGACGGACGGACAGACGGACAGACGGACAGACGGACAGACGGACACACAGACAGACAGACATTTTCTATAAACATGTTTTTTGGAATCTCTGACCCCTAAAACATGTAAATCCGTCGAAAACCGGAAGTCGAAAAAAATTTCGATTACAATACTTTCTTCTATTGAAGATAGAAGAAAGTAATAAAAAATATCTTACTTAAAAGGCGACTAATGTAGTGAAAAAGATATTACAAGTTTAAAATATACATTTTATTTAAAACTTCTTAGTACTTTCAAGCCTTCCAGGCTCATCATCGGAGATTATCTTAATAACTACATGTTGTTTATTTATACAAATACGTCACTTTGTTTTGAAAATGAGAGAGCCAATAATTACTAGAATTGAAAGTAGAAGTAGCAGTATGAGAAACAAAGTGATGTCATAAAATAAATGGAACTGCAATTAATAATAATAATACATATTTCCTCTAATTAAATTCAATCCAGGAAACTACTACTGCTACTTCTACTTTCAACTCTATTAATTAATGGCTCTCTCATTTTCAAAACAAAGTGACGTATTTGTATAACTAAACAACATCTAGTTATTAAGATATTATCTGATGATGAGCCTGGAAGGCTTGAAAGTACTAAGAGGTTTTAAATAAAATGTATATTTTAAACTTGTAACATCTTTTTCATTGCATTAGTCTCCTTTTAAGTAAGATTGTGGACTTTTGTAATGTTCACATTATATATTTTAGAAATATGGATTTCCGAGTTATGCAAATAAGTTAAGCAAACAAACTGAATACACGAAACGATCGAGAATTTCTAGTCTATAGTTTTCAGGTGATGAAACGATACATCATATTATGAATTGTTTGAATTGCGAGAAATTATCATCTGATTTCTAGAATTAATTCATAAACTAGGATTATAGTTATTAAAACTCACTTCTTGTGTTCGCATTTATTTGCAGAGATTTTTAAATAAGTTTGACCTCGATAATATAGGAAAACGCCCTTGAATTTTAATAGGGAAAACAAGAACTGTCTAGCAAAGGGAACTAGAATTTATAAGGACGACATGGAACTATTTTTTCTAGAGACACTATTTATTTTCTAGATGCCAGTACCAGAATTTTTTTTCAGTACACGTGTATACGAATGGCATCAATATTTTCATCGAAGACAATTTATTGCTCTGAAATGCGAATATTTATAATTAAGATAAGCGAAGCGAATCCTCTACTAGGATACACAAATTACATTTTGTCGTAAACTTTACAAAAAAACTGTTCAGTGGTTTGATTTGAAATTAAACATAAAAATAAATTATGATCTGTAGATTTGCACAATATTATTTTTTTCCAGAATAGCCTAAAAAAATTATTATTTTAATTAATTTATTTTGCATGTTTTTCCATTACGGACGCATTTTTGCAAATAATAAAATGAAACACACATCTTTTCAGAAAAAAAATAATAAATCATGGAGTTAGTCATTATAGATAGAATCATGATTATTTAAATAGTTTCACGATTTCTTTTATGAAATTTTTAAAATACCTTTATGAAAATTACAACATATTTTTAATGAATTAAAATTTGTGAAAATTCAATTATTTACATTCAATTATAAAAGTGTTTTTCAGTGTTAAGAATTCCAATACACAATTTATTCTTATTATGTGAAACCATTTACGCAGACGATACTTACGCATTTTAAAAGAATGATATTATGATTTTTTTTGTAAAAAGGCAAAAAAAGAATTGTAAACAAACAAAATTGATTGTTAAATTCGTTATATTATAAATAAAAAAAAATCCGAAGAAATTCTTAGTTATTTGGCTGAATTTACATTTCTAAAATTAAAATGCGCCAAAACAAAAAATGGCACAGATGTCATATATTGGCGCGATTTTTTTCCATCGCCACTTTCGCGAAAACCTCGTTACTATATCATCTGTATTCAGGTTGCCATATCAAGCAAAATAACGATACTTTGGCTCCAGTTAAATACCTGGTGCGTATATGACATTGTCGTCAGAAAAAAATCGCGCCAATATATGACATCTGTGCCCATAAAATAACGTTTTTGCTTAATAAAGATGCAAAAATAATATAAAAAATATTGTTACTTTGAAATATTTGTCTTATTAAATAATGCATCGCGAATCCAAACAAAGCATGGTTTTTGTTAGTTTATATGTATTTAAAAAAAAACGCTTAGTTCACCCAAACAGTATAAAAAAATCTGAAAAGTTTCTAAAATTTTTCTAGGAAGGAACCTGTGATACCCAGAGCTTTCTGTGTAACGGCAACAACAAAAATTCATGTAACAGATACACATTTACACTGTAAATCAAAAGATCTGTAAAGTTACCAATTTTTTTTTTAGAAAACTGAGATGCCTAGAATTTTTATGTAACTGCAACTCAGGTTACAGGTAAAATTTTAGTAAGATTAATGTAATTTTAGTAGGTTCTTTTGTAAAGTTACAGATTCTCTAGCTTTACAAAAACTAGTTTTGTAGAGTTACATCTTTTTTTGTACAGTGTACAGATAAAATTTTAGTAAGCATACAGATTTCCGTAAATTTACATCTGTAGAATTACAGATTTTTTGTTACAGTATAGGCACGCTTAGTGATTTCAGTTTGGCGTTCAACGTGAAAAATAACTAAAATTTGTGATTTTTGTATTAAAAAGCCATAAAATTAAGAAACAATAGTGCGATTGGGAATTTTTAAACTGACCCGACAAACACTGAAAACCGCTTTGTAAATGTCCGCCAAAAAAGCCTCTTCTTCGCAGTCTGTGGCGGTAAATATCTTAACATGCCGCAAAGAGTGTTGCAAAATCTTTCGGTTTTCTTATTAAAAAATTTCGAGTACACACCAGAAAATTTGTTATACTAATTTCCTTTTCTTTTATTCATTTTCATTGTTAAAAAAATTCTTCTTTATTGATCCTACACTGTAAAAAAAATCTGTAGTTCTAGATATGTAAAGTTACATGCTTACTAAACTTTCTTCTGTAACTGTACAAAAAAAGCTGCAAATCAACAAAACTAGTTTTTGTAAAGCTACAGAAATTTGTAACTTTACAAATGAATCTGCTAAAATTTTATATGTAACCCCTGGTTGCTTTTACATGAAAAGTTCTAGGCATCCCAGTTTCCTAAAAAATTCTTAGTAACATTAGAGATTTTTTGGTTTTCGGCGCAAAGGTGTGTCTGTTACATGAATTTTTGTTGTTTGCCGTTACATAAAAAGTTCTAGGAATCCCAGTTTCCCAGAAAAACTTTAATAACTTTAGAGGTTTTTTCTTTTTTACAGTGTAGCAAAGTTTTTAAATATTTTTTTGAATTAATATGTATTTACTTTTAAATTAAACTAGTTGGATGTGCCAATCCCAAAACTCTCTTCTATCTTATACATCTTAATATTTCAAAAACTAGCTACACATGTTAGTACTTCAATATTATTAGTTCATTACTATACCAACTTTTATTTTCATCTTAAATTTCTGCTTCAGTCAATTAAATGAACTGAAAACGAGTTAATCTATATCATGATATTTGTTAAAATTAATAGTTTTTCCTTATTCTGTTGTTATCAGATGTTTGTGAATAGCCGGCTTAGCAGGAAGTGAGTTCCCGCCTTTGCACGAGCCGCCTATGGAGAATAGAAATACGAAAAATCAAGAAAAGTATACAAAAATCGCTATCACAGAGCCCCATTACCGCGCAATATTTCCAAATTCAAGGAGGACCTGTTGACCAAAGCCAAAAACATGCACAAAAAATTTGGTTCAGTTGTATGCATAATTTTATACACTTTTCAATTGTACAATAAAGAAAATGGTACAGACATCGTAATTATAGCGCCACCTTCCAGCGGAATTTTTCCAAATTCAGGGAGGACCTTCATGCCATGACCAAAAAGAAACACAAAAAATTTGGCTCAATTCTCTGCATAACTTCATACACTTTTCGATGGTACAATATTCAAAATGGCACAAAAATCGCTATTACAGCTCCCCCTACCGGCAAATTTTTTCCAAATTAAGGAAGGACCTGCTTGCCATAGCCAAGAACTTAAAATAAAAATTTGGTTCAATTCTATGCATAACTTCATACACTTTTGGATGGTACAATATGCAAAATCGCTATTACAGCGCCCCCTAGCGGCAAATTTTTTCCAAATTCAGGGAGGTGCTGCTTGTCATAGCCATAAACTTAAAATAAAAATTTGGTTCAATTCTATGCATAACTTCATACACTTTTGGATGGTACAATAGTCAAAATCGCTGTTACAGCGCCCCCTACCGGCGATTTAAAAAAAAAATTACGGAGGACCTACCTGCCAAATCCAAAAACTTAAAATAAAAATTTGGTTCAATTCTATGCATAAATTCATATACTTTTGGATGGTACAATATTCAAAATAGCACAAAAAACATTGTTACAGCGCCCCTTACCGGCGAATTTTTTCCAAATTCAGGGAGGACCTACCTGCCATATCCAAAAACTTAAAATAAAAATTTGGTTCAATTCTATGCATAACTTCATATACTTTTTGATGGTACAATATTCAAAATCGCACAAAAATCGCTATTACAGCGCCCCCTACCGGCGAATTTTTTCCAAATTCAGGGGAGACCTACCTGCTACATCCAAAAACTAAAAATAAAAATTTGGTTCAATTCTATGCATACCTTCATATACTTTTGGATGGTACAATATTCAAAATCGCACGAAAATCGCTGTTACAGCGCCCCCTACCGGCGACTTTTTTTCAAATTCACGGAGGACCTACCTGCCATATCCAAAAACTTAAAATAAAAATTTGGTTCAATTCTATGCATAACTTCATACACTTTTTGATGGTACAATGACGACAGACAGACGGACAGACGGACACACGGACACACGGACAGACAGACATTTTCTATAAACATGTTTTTGGGGATCTCTGACCCCTAAAACATGTAAATCCGTCGAAAACCGAAAGTCGAAAAAAATTTCGATTACAATACTTTCTTCTATTGAAGATAGAAGAAAGTAAAAATGTGGGAAAATTAGCTTTTTAAAAATAGTCATTGCACAGACACAATAAAAACAGCCAGCAGTAAATTATTAACTTACATAGATAGTTTTCATGGTTGAAATTGTATACGTTTAAACGAGTTTTTAATATAAGGATATCCAACCTAATTGAAGATCGAAAATATAAATAGGTATGGAAAGAAATATCTGTATTTATAAAGCAAAAACGAGTCCGTGAGTAACGCTGATGTCATACTGACTGTAGCAACACCTAAACAATAAATTCAAATGAGGGAAAAAAAAAAGAGTTTGTTTGAAAACTGTATTTCAGTTTACTGATTTTTATGATTTTATAATAAATTTGCAGACCATCATTTTTAGGTGCGTTCGTAATTATATAAATACGTAGCACCTATAGTCGTCGTTCAGTCCGTCCGTCCGTCCGTCTGTCCGTCTGTCCGCATATAACAGAGCAAAAACTACCCAACCGAATGTTCTGAAATTTTTAATGTATGATTGTTGCAAAATTTTGTCGAGCCATTTCAAATTTTATGAAAATCGGATGCATAGTTTAATTACAGGGACAGTCAAAAGTTTTTCTTTACATTACGGCCAATGGGAAAAATTATTGCAAATGCATTTTAATGATGTTACAGCCTTCCGAATGGTCTGAAACTTTAAATATATAATTGTTTCAAAATTTTGTCGAGCCATTTCAAATGTTATGAAAATCGGATGTATAGTTTAATTACAGTGACAGTCAAAAGTTTTCCGTTACATGACGGCCAATGGGGAAAAAATATTGCAAGTGCGTTTTAATGATGTTACAACCTTCCGAATGGTCTGAAAATTTAAATATATAATTGTTGCAAAATTTTATTGAGCCATTTCAAATTTTATGAAAATCGGATGTATAGTTTAATTACAGGGACAGTCAAAAGTTTTCCGTTACATTACGGGGAATGGGGAAAAAAATATTGCAAGTGCATTTTAAGGATGTTACAGACTATGCACTTATGAAGTTAAAAAATATATATATTCAGTACAATATGGGGTACAAAAAATAATTATAAAACTAGTTTTAGTACGAACGCACCTCATTTGCCACGTTTGACGAGCAATTTCCGACTTGTTTTTTAAATCTAACACCATCGCATGCATCTCTGTTACAAAAGATTAACCCGATTGTTCTTAAAGCAATTAAAATCATTCAGCATTTCTTTCCGGTTAACACGTTTAGAGCCACGTCAGTCAACGGTGACTGACATTGAACTTTCCGTTTAGGCCGCGTCAGTCATCGGTGACTGACCCTCATAGACTGTATATCGGGAATCTTATTACGTGGCCCAAACGGAAAGACAGACAAAATAGACTTGGCATTCAACGTGTTAATATTCCATACCGAAATTAACACTGCAGCAATAAATAAATAAAATTATATAATAACATGTATAAAACACAACAACATTAACAAACTAATTGACATGCAATCGAACTAAGGGCTTAAACCACTGAAATTATGAGAATCATAAAGTCTACTGAAAGTAACGAAAATATCATGCAACATTTCTCTCACAATGGTAGAAATTCCTATTCGTTTTTAATGTTGGAAGTTGGCCCGTGTATTATAATCCCTTTTACTGACACTCACAGGGGGTTGTTTAGGTTGTCACAATATAGCGGAAACGCATGGCCTGATTACTGCCGAAAGAAACTTCGACCGTTAAAAATGAATATCTATTTTTGGCCATAATTATGACTGAAATTCTGCATTTATAAGGAGAAAAATTTCTATTGAAATGTACTGGTGGAAGTTTGCCCCGGTGGTAAAGAGCCATTGCGAAACCGGTTACAGTTGAAGCTTCGCCATTTTGAGGATATGCCAATTCCTCCTTATTCTTAGTTCCATGCTTATTTTGTAGCTCATGCTATCTGTAGTCAGTCGATGGCACTGCCCAGTCATCCGCGAAATTCATAGGGATGAATGTAGGCATGATTGATACTTTAACACAAATATTAGCTTCATACTTAAAAGGTTCAAATCCCAAACTTTCAAATTAAATATTTTTATGTTTATTCAAGATTTGTCTATCTAAATATAACAGCATCGGTCTGCGGAAACACCTTTTTCATATTGAAAAAATAAGAACTTCTAATTTACTGCTTATCTGATATGGAAGTCACACATGCTACCCACAAAAACTGTTTTCTTTAACCCTTTAGTGCGCAGCTTTGCATATATGCAAACAACAGTGTTTTGAATTTAATAGATTTTTTTTTTTATTCGTATATACCTAATTCACACCAGAAAATTAAAATAGCAACATTTGCTTTAAATAATAACAGACTTTCAGTATTTAAATAAAGCGAAATTTACCATTGAACCTTTCTGGTGTAAAGTCAGATTCTCTGGACTATGTAATTTCTACAAAGTATTCTGTCATGGGAATTAAGGGGTCTCAGGACTCTTAAAATTGGAAAAAAAGTAAAAAAAAGACCATTTTCAACATTTAATATCTTAAAATGTATTTGATTTTAAGACACAATTTTAATTGGAATAAAATATATAAGTATGTTCTTTCATTTCATGTATTTAAAAAATTATAAGATGCAGAATTAGCATTTACAGGGGGCTCCAAACTGTTAGACATTTTTCGAGCAAAAAATTGGCATAACAGCTTTCGCACACGATTACAAAATAAGTGTTGCAACTAGAATGGAAATTTGGGTACCTACTTATACTGCAGATTGTAATAATTACCCTGAACCTAAATAAATTTGTATTTAAAGTTATATTTTTAATACAAAGCTGTATTTGGCTAATGCAAAATTAAGAAAATTTCAACAGTATAATCACCTAAAAAAATATTGTTTTGAACAATAAAAAGGAAATTTTAGGTTCAGGTTATACAGACTAACATGAAGCATATGTTTTGGAAATTTCATGAAAAAATATTCATAAGTTTTTGAGATATCGTGCACGTTATGCCCAAAAACGTCATTTGGAGAAAAAAGGCTTCAAAGTTTCCGAAACGACGCTTCAGCTATTGAACGTGTATAAATGTAAAAGCCATAACTTCAGTTCTAATAGGAATTTCCAGGAAACAATTATATCAAAATGTTCAGAAAAGATAGGAGTTTAACATCTAAAAAAATTAAAATTTGGAAAATTTTAAAGCTTTAAGAGTCCTGAGACCCCTTAAAGGGCTAAATGTTAAGCTTTATAAAATAAATAATTATAAAAAATAAGGAATTTGGAGACACACTTATTAAAATATTTACTAATTTGCAATATTTTAGCGTAAAACACCCAGACGACAGTAGTTTTTACATGTATTGCAGATGTACAACAGAAGAAAAGATTGACGCATTATATGAAAAATGTGTCTCTGATTTTTTTTCATTATTTTTCCTGCGTAATAAACCTTTCAGAGAATGATACATAATTTTTTCGAAACAAAATAAAAAATCGCGCATTTAAGGGTTAAATATGAAAATGATGTTTTTGAAAATCGATGCTTCTTTATTCAGACAGTAAAAATTATCTTTAAATAGGAAAATATTTAACTTAAAATCTGGACTATATATTCTTCGAGCAAAAAGCTAATGTAGGTGTAAAAGTATCAGACACGCCCACACCCACCTCCGTACAATTGACTCAATATAACTTCAAAACTTCAGATAGCAAAACTTTTGTTTCGTGTTTCAACTGCTAAAGAGAATGAAGAGTGAAAAGTGAGTGATTCTAAATCCGCTATTATATGTAGGTTTGATCTTTTTTAGGTGCATTCGTAATTACATAAATACGTAGGACCTAATGTCGTCGTTCATCCGTCTGTCTGTCTGTCTCCGTCCGCATATAACAGAGCAAAAACTACCCAATCGAATGGTCTGAAATTTTAAATATATTATTGTTGCAAACTTTTGTCGAGTCATTTCAAATTTCATGAAAATCGGATGTATAGTTTAATTACCCGGAAAAATAAAAGGTTTCCGTTACATTCCGGCCAATGGGAAAAATTATTGCAAGTGCATTTTAATGATGTTACAGCCTTCCGAATGGTCTGAAATTTTAAATATATTATTATTGCAAAATTTTGTCGAATCATTTCAAATTTTATGAAAATCGGATGTATAGTTTAATTAAAGGGACAGTCAAAAGTTTTCCGTTACATTAAGGCAATAGGAAAAAAATTATTTCAGGTGCATTTTAACGATGTTACAGCCTTTATAACAGAATGAAATTGATATGCACTTATGAAGGGCACTAAAATATACATTCAGTACAATATGCGGTGCAAAAAATTATTATAAAACTAGTTATAGTACGAACGCACCTCATTTGCCACGTTTGACGAGGAATTTCCATCTTGTTTCAAGTTGAGATAGCGCAGTGCAATCTATTCAGGAAATTTTTGAATTATTTTTTGAATTACAATATGCAAAATTTATTTGCTATCTTATAACTTGTATACTTACTTAATTTTTATATTTATTATAGATTTATTTAATTTTGAAGCCCGAATGCGCTTTTACGGCCATCCTATCATTTGTATATTTTATGTATTTGCGTGTACAAATATTGTAAATACAGTATGTCTTCCGTTACTTCATTTTTTTTTTTTAATTTTTTCATGCTTTTTAATTGTTGAAGTACCATCCATAAGGGAGAACTATTTTACAAACTAAGCATTTTTGGATATTTTTATTAATCAATTAGAATATTCTTAGAATTTTGGACTAGTGAGTTGCCCGACGAAATTTTTATTCCGAAATTCCGAATTCATACCAGAAAATTTTGAATAACAATTTTATTTTACATTTATTTAGTGAAGGTCGTTAAATCAAGTTTATTATTAAACTTACTTTTAATTTATATCTTATTTTTATGTTTCATTCTATTTTTAAACTTAAATTTACTTTTTTACCCTCGGATTACCCTATCAAAAATTTTCAGTCTTCTCTAATTTTTATTTTTTAATTTCCTTTCTTATATTGTAGCACATTTATGTGCTACGGCTAGACTTAATTTCATGGCTCCTCTATGATGTGATATGGGGCATTCTCACAATCTTTTGACTTTCATGTCCCTGAATAATAATTTTTATTTTAGTACATGTTCTTGTGTTTTTTTTTTATTTCATAAACTGGGGAACATTCCATTGCTTGATTGTATAACACTATTAACGAGATAAATAAATTTTTGACGATGTTGGGGGTCCATACTAGGCAAACTCCTATACTGTCCCGTGTCCCTGATGCTGATTTTTAAATTTGGAGCTGTCTGCATAAAATTGTTTCAATAAAAATAATTCGATGTAATTTTTTTCCAAAACTGGAACTATTGTTTTATGTGTAGCAAAAAATTAACCTGCACACATTTTTAGGGTTGTTATTATTTTTTAACTCTGTCTCTGGGTTTTAGATTCCTTACCGTCCCTCTTCTAAAATTATAGTGAAAATCACTTCAGATGCAACCACAGAATTTTTTAATTTTTTTTCTCATGCAGAAGTATGGTAGAGAAAGAATGTCTAAAATTCTTTGACAGGAAATTTACTACAGAATTTAAATCCGCATTTAAATATCAATTTCAAGCATTGTGGCTTTATTAGTAGTTTTTCCGTCCCCAAGGTTTATTCCTGAACTTTTCGAGGTAAATTATTTTTTTTAATTTAATTCAATGTAAATAACTGTTTCTAAAAATCAATGAACATTGTAGCTACCTCTTAGTCTTAACATGATTTGCCTAAAATAGGTGGTAATTTTCCTTACCGTCCCCCCTTTTTTTTTTCATTTCGTCCCTTTTTTCCTATACCGTCCCCTTTTTTACCTTACCATCCCTTCTTTAACACCGCTTTAAAACTGTTCTTAACTGCTCTGCTCAACAAGCTCAAAATATTATGACATATTTACAAATTCATTTTTTAACGGAAAGATTTAAAATAAGATTTAAAATAATAGATAAAGCTCTTTCTCCCTTCGCGCGGAAATTCGGTTCAAAACGCCCACTTTGACTCTATTTTCTAAACGATCTATTGCGTTTGCAATAAAATGGAAAAAACAGCGCAATGACATACTTTCTGAACAACAACACCAGCTAGTTTTATGCATTTTCGAACAAAAATAAATTAAATCTTATGTCAGAAAGTTGCCCTTTTGGTTTTGAGAACACCCTTAAGGCAATGTTATACCAATATTTTGTACTAAAAATAATACATTGTTATTATTTCTTATTTGAATGTCCTGTGGGTACTATGCAAATTCATTATAAGTAAAAATTTAGAAGAAAATAAAAAGTTTTAGTGATAAAATGTTAAGTAAAATTAAACTCGCAAGTTTAACTTAAACCTCAGTTAAATAAAAAAAAAATTCGCTGCTGACCATTTTTTTCAATCATTTTTTCAATCATCATTTAATCGTCTATCAGATTAAAATATTATTTTAGCAAATTTAATTTCACCAGATTTTTATTCCCGAAAGTCACAAGATTTTGAGAATGCCCCATATACACTTACTTATGCACAGGGAGTGGAGTAGCAATGATATCCCATTGAACTTTTCTCCTGTTCATCTATTCGTTAAATCAAATAAAAATAACTTATTACAATTTTCTGAATAAACAATTTACCATTTTTCCCAATAACAACACTGTTATGGAATGGACAGGACATAGACTAAAAATTAATTTTTATAATTAGACTAACCTCAGGAAAAACTATTCTGTCTTTTGGAAATTATTTTTAGCGTATACAAAAATTCCTAAATGCCTAATTGTTAAATTTAAATTACCATTTAAACGTAGATTTTTTAAATAAATCTAATCAAAAGTGAAAAAACATTTTTTTTCATCTTTTATTTTCTTTTATTTTTTCAAACTTATTTTAATTGCTAACACACAGATGAACAAACAAATTCAATTATATATATTTAATCTACTTTTTTCAAAAAATAATAGCATCCAGTGCTTTTTTTATAATGATAAAAGATTTTTGAGCACAGCTGTGTTACAATTAAAAAGAGACTATAATGTTTTGCAAATTGTTTTTCGTGCTCGATAAAATATAAGTACTTTTTCTTCCTATACTCGTGCGAGCATATTTGCTCTTGTAACATCATAAAATAATGCTGTAAATCAGGCAACGATAGCTCATGTTCTGCATTTTAAATTTACGACATAGTCATAATATATGGATATACAATACTACACAAATCATAATTACGCAACATTTCTATTATGCAAAATATACTAACGCATAAAAAACGTTTACTAGCCATAACGTGCACATTAAATCATTTATGCATCGAAAATCTGTGTTTACTATCGGTTTTCATGTGTGAGGTTTAACGGAAATAAAAACTTACGTAGCAGCATCACAGACCCCATAAAATGTTTCAGTTGAAATAATGGGATAAGAATGTAGGAAATTATTCAAAACAAAGAATAGTAACCGAATAATAAAGCTAATGATATTCTGCTTACAAAAACCAACCTAAAAAAAATATCAAATAATTTATAAACATACATGATAATAAAACTGAAAATAACTATTCACCAGTCAAAAATAATCAATTATAAGGCTGTTCTGAAATCCAAAGGGACTACTTTCAGACGCAATTTTTAATTCTTTTTTTGCTCGAAAACGCGTTAAATTAGCAGATTTTGTTATTCAGAAACTATGAAATCGACAGATGTTTTCTGTTTTTTGGGAAACTCGAAAGATCTTTCAGAAAATATTGTCAAAATTGTCGTTTTCAACAGAATTTCTGGATCTGATAGCGAAAGAATGGGGGAAAAACCGGTTGTCGCGTGACCAAAATCTTTTGTAACTTAGTAACTGATTTATTTATCAAAAAATAGAAAATACATTTCGGTTCCAAATCGCTTCAACACACTGAAAAAATGGGTACTCAAAATTGAGAAAAAAGTACTTATTTTTAAATACGTGACATACTCAAAATAGCTCCGATCCAAATGTACTCAAAATTGAGAAACACGTGTACTCATTTATGATTCCATGCCTGTGTTCAAATATGAATCTTTATGTACAGCCCCCCTAAACCTAAAAATTAAAGTAAAAATGTACTGACATATATTTCCCGTTCAAAGTTATTAGCAAGAAACGTTTAATTGATTATTTATTAAGAAAAAATAACAAAATTATTAACAAGATACCCAAATCGAATATTTTTATGACAAGAGCATTATTAGCAAGCACTTTTAAGTTATTTAAACTACAGCTCAAATTCAAAATATTAGAGTAATTGAAAAAAAGTAATAAGAAAAAATATTTTTCATTTATATATTTTTGATACTAAGTAAATGTAATTAAATTTCTTATAAATTAAATCTGGAATGTTTAGATAAGATTTTAACATTTACAAAATATAAAATACAGTACAATAAATTTGGTATACAGCTTTCTGAAATACATCAAAATATTAGAATAAAATTTAGATTGGTTCAAAATATTAGAATATTTTATTTTACGCAACAATATTACCTTATGACTATGAAGTAAAAGGTAGTTAATATTTTATAGCATCTCCTTTAGTTTTCATAACAGCGTACAATCGATTTTGCATACTATATACAAGGTGTTTACAAACATTTCTATCAATATTAGCCCAAATACACTTTATACGTGCCACTAACTCAGTTTTACTTGAAGGAGGATTTTCTTGCAGTTTTTTCTTCATTATACACCATACGTTTTCGATGGGATTAAGGTCTGGTGAGTTTAGTGGCCAAGTAAGTACCTTAATGTTGCGTTGGCGGAACCAGTTGTTAGTTGACATCGAGGTATGCGGAGACTCTAAATCTTCTTGAAAAATGAAATCATCTTCAAATAAATCTTCTGATGACGCAATCATGTAATATTCCAAAATTTCTTGATATATCTGAAAGTTAACCTTTTCGTAGACGATGCATAACATTCCAGGTACATCTGCATTCATGCAACCTCAAACAATGAAACTAGCAGCAAATTTTACGGAACGTTTAAGGCTTTCTTTATCAAATGCTTCTTGCTTTATTCTCCAAACTCGAATATTTTGATTACCATATGAAACACAAAACATACTTTCATCACTACATAATATATTTTTCCAATCTTCTTTGCTCAATAAACGTCTTGATTTACACCAATTCAATTCTTTACGTTTCTGTTTTGCAGTCTTGAGAGGTTTTGTTTTCGGTACACGAGATTCAAACTTAAATTTATGGAGACATCTTAATGTTGCCGATGTAGTTCTTCTTCTTTCTATTTTCGGTGCAAGAATCGCACACTTTTAAAACGGTTTTTCTTAACTAAACGCTTCAGTTTCCTGTCATCTCTAGCAGATATTTTTGTTTTTCGGCCGCCATTTCGGCAATTATTTTGAAATTTTCTATTTTTCGAATATTGTGTTAGTATTTTATTAACGTTTGATTGCGAACAATGTAAATAATTCGCTATATAACATTGATTTTTACCGTGCCTATGCAAATCAACCATACGAAATTTAATAGATTCAAGAATATCACTCACACGACCCATTTTAGGACGAAAAAGCAAAACTGCAAAATGAAAACTGATTTTAAATAAAATCATCTGAATTTAATCAATTTTGCCACCAGTTATGAATTGGTGATAATTAAAGGAGAATTAATGTGAAATATTCTAATATTTTGAACCACTTGAATAAATATCCTAATATTTCGACTTTTAAAAATATTTTTTCTCAATTAATCTTTTCAAAAATTATATTAATTTTAAGATAATAAATAAGTTTAATCAACAATAAGTTCTTAATAAAAATATCGTTTGCATATTTGCATTTAAAGACATTAAATTACCAAACGATATTTTCAATTTGTAAAAAAAAGTAATTATTCTAATAATTTGAATATGAGCTGTACTGCGCATAATTTAATATTTACATTAATAAATATCATTTATGCCGCCATGAATGAAATAAACCATTACAGGGTACAAAATTATCGTATTGTTTGGGTTTGATAGCATGTGATGTTTCAAAATTGAGAAAGCACAGGTCCGTTTTTGATCCAAAAATACTCAATTCGATATAAGTACATCGATTTACTCATTTTTGGGTACTTCAGTGTTTTTTTCGGTGTTGTCAGCCCTGCCAGTTTTATGTCTTTGCCAAACCCCACCGAAACATGTGTAAAATCCAGACTCTCCCATTTATCATGAAAATTGATATAACATTGACACGTTTTGTAATTCATTTTAGTAAGAACAAAAAATCTTCTTAAAACACCATCGAATTTTTTTTTTTTTTTTTTTTTTTTTTTTTTTTTTTTTTTTTTTTTTTAAATGCGCATTTAAAAAAAAAAAAAAAAAAAAAAAAAAAAAAATGTTGATGCTGTTTTAAGAAGACTTTTTGTTCTTATTCATTCACACCAGTTTTAACTTATTTTCGTTCATTTTAGTAACTTATTAAGAGTTGGTGGAAAAACATTGGACCCTAAATTTACTTTCTTAGAATAACACAATACACATGAAGTATTTCAAGTTAAATTCATTCTATTAAATTCTCGGACTAGAACTACTTTTTTACCTGAAGGAATAATATCTATTCATTTTAACTTTATTGTTAGATATATCTACAAACTTTTCCCAGTTTTACTCCAGTATTGTTGTTTTTTTTATTCATATTTTCATATGTTTTTTGGTTAAGCAATTGGAAAACTAGTCTCTATTTTCTTAGGTAGCAGTATACTTGAATTTCTATCTAATATGAAATTTAGTATTTTTTTTCTTTTACAATTCACGCAATATATAAATTATGATATGCACTATGATGATACATTATTTTGCATAATATTTTAAAATTCGTGTTACTTTTTTCAAATGAACTAAAATTTATTACTTAGTCTAAAGCTTTTCTTTCTTGATTTATGTCGATAAAGCATTCTATTAACTGTTTAATTTCAGACTCCAATAAACTCTCGACTATCCGGCCTAATGTGGCGGAAGGGTAGGCCGGATAACAAAAAAGCCAGATAAGCCGGAGTTCTATAAATATTTACTCACTTCCTCCCCCACCCCCATTATATTAAAAACACATGTTGCACATTTTAACATAGATTTTATATATACAGTACATACAGTTTCAAAATAAGCAATAAGTTCAAAATAAGCGTTTTTACGCATTAGGCTTACGTAAAACGTAAGCCTAATGCATAAAAATGAGTAAATCTTATTAGATTGTTTATTAATAAATGATTGCACAAATATTGAAAGTTATGCATAAGATAAAAGAGTCAAAACTTAGTTTTTAGTTTCTGAAAAAGTCCTTGACAGATGGCCGCTTCTTCCTGTTAGCCCTTTTTCGCGACGGAATGTCGCTCCATTTACGCAACCAGATAATATCAGCTGGCGTCGCTTCCTCCTGCTGACTCGTAGTTTCTCCTCCAAAGTCACTACAACTATTTTTCGTTTATCACCCATTTCGTTAATCTTCAATAAATAAACATGAAGTACACCAAAAGACAATACGAAAGTAAACAGGATAAAAGGAAAATAACGTCCGCACTTGTTAACATCTCACGAAACAGGTTATCAAGCCTTAACCCCCCCCCCCCCATTTCCTTCCTGTCTGTCTCAGCTATTGCATTCTGCAATCCCTTCTTGCTCCTTCCTGTCGTGCGTTAGCACTTTCCTACGGACTGGAACCTGCCTGTCTTGGACGCTTGCAACATTCCTAATTTTTTTACTAGTTCGGATAGTACGGAGGGCCGGATAGTGGGGAGTTTACTTCTTACTCAATGTAAAGAAATCAATTATTTATTTGTTTATTTATTTTGCATTTGAAATCTGTTGTTATTTATAATAATAAAACTACTAGTTGGATATGCCAATCCACAAACTTTCTTCTATCTCATGCATCTTAATATTTCAAAAAGTAGTTACAAATGCTGATACTTCAATATTATTAGTTCAATATACTATAAAAACTATGATTTTCATCTTAAATGTCTGCTTCAGTCAATTAATCGGAGTAAAAACTAGTTAAACTCGATTATGATAATTTATTAAAATCAATATTTTTTTCGTTATTCTGTTGTACATCAACTGTTTGCGAATAGCTTCCTTAGAAGGATGCTAAGTTCCCGTCGCAGCACGAACCGCCGATATATAGTAGAACTACGAAAAACCGGTAAAATTATACAAAAATCGCTATTACAGCGCTCTCTTGCGGCGGAATATTTCGAAATTCAAGGAGGACCTGCTTGCCATAGCCAAAAACATAAATATGAAATTTGGTTCAATTCTTTACACAATTTCAGACACTTTTTTATGGTACAATAAAGAAAATGGCTCAAAAATCGGTATTACACCACTGCGTTCTGGCGGAATATTTGCAAATTCAAGGAGGAGCTGCTGGTCATAGAGAAAAACATACGTTTTTTTTTTTTTTTTTTTTTTTTTTTCAATTCTATGCATAACTCCATACACTTTTAGATGGTACAATAATGAAAATGGCACAAAAATCACTATTACAGTGTCCCCTTCCTGCGGAATATTTCCAAATTCAAGGAGGACCAGCCAAAAACATACACAGAAAATTTGGTTGATTCTATGCATAACTCCATACATTTTTCGATGGTACAATGGCGACACACGGACAGACAGAAATTTTGTATAAGCCTGTTTTGGGGGATCTCTGACTCCGAAAACGTGTAAACCCATCGAAAACCGGAAGTCGAAGATAATTTCGATTACAATGCTTTCTTCTATTGAAGATAGAATTAAGTAAAAAAAAACAATCAAAGATTTGCATAGGCAATCCTTTTTTCTATAAACTTTTTATACTTTTAACTAATATAAAATTAACTATTTTTTTTTTTTTTTTTAAATCATGAGATGCCTAAACAACAATCTTCTTAAGCGCTAAACCGACATTTTCAAAACAGAACTACATATAAATTTTATTATTTAATCTGAGATTTATATCGAAACCTCTTTTATTTATATAATTTTCAAACATTTTGAATAAAATATTTAAATTAAAACAATTTCTTGCTCAATGTGAACCATCGATGATTCTTATTCATTTCTATTGTTATTTATAATAATAAAAGGTTTCACATTTTTTATATAGTTTTTTTTTTCGGATATTCATATTTTTCCAAGCTAAGTAAATGAAAAGCTAATTGAAATTTCGATAAATTATCATTCGCCCAATGTATAAATGTGTGTTTTTCATAACATCTTAATATTGTTCTCAATTATGTCACATTAAAATGCGTTTCTCGGGTTTCATTTCTATTTACAGTTGGACCTCGTTATCCCGACACCCGGTTTTCATGTCACTTCGCTTATCACGTCAGTTTTTCAAAGTCCCGATTTTCTGTATATGACTTTAATGTAAATAAACTCCGGATTTTATGTCGTTGTATAATTTTCAACTCCGGATATCCCGACGGTTTAGGAAAATTGTCCATTTTTCGTAATCCATCTTATACGCACGGAAATTAAGCGGTAAGAAATGTCTTAGCCAAACTTTTCACAAAAGTGTCTAAAATACCCATTGTGATAAATCAGAAATTTTACTTCAATTCTTTATCTGAATAAATAAACCCAAACTCTATGAATGATCCGCTTAAACTCCAGATAGACGTATCAGTCTACTCGCGGTCTTTTTGTTCTGGTCAGGTGGTGCTTTCTTTTGGTTACAAAGCATTTTTCATCCGATTAAAACCGAAGCATTGCATTGCATTGAAACGATCAGAAATTATTTAACATCCATTTCTGAAACACCGAATATTGATTACAATTCATTGTATAATATTGAAAAAAGAATTGTAGGAAGCACATCTAGGGATAAGCAAACCTTAATTCATCAATATTTCATGTAACAATAAAAAAGCATGTCACCATAAATATGATTTTTATTATTTTCAGTTTTGTTTTTGTGTTTATTTTGTTTAATAATAATGTTTTATTGCTTAAAACTGCAAGAACAGTTATAAATTTGAAATTGTCTTAAATTACTTAAAAATACAGCTTTTTATAAAAAATTTTCTCCATCTCCGGTTACCGCGACACCCCGCTTATGACGACACTTTGTTCTGGTCCTTAGAGTGTCGGGATAACGAGGTTCAGCTGTATTTAGTTTCTTGGAAACGCCCGTATTAGAAAGTAAACGATCTAAAACATTTATTATTCAAACACTTTACGTGTTTAAATTATGCTGCGAAAAACTTTCTATTAAATAGTTAAATAAGAAATACTTCTTCAATATGAATGAATATATATATATTTATTTATTGTCCAACTCCCTGTTTATTTATAAGCAAAAGCTTCACACTTTTGAATAAGAATTCTTTTTTTTTCTTCACCTTTTTCATATTTTTCTAAGCTGAGAAAGTAGAAACGAGTAAATTATCGTCTGCTACTTTAAAATACAAGAATTTTTGTTTAAAAAAAGTCATGTATTTCGATTAGAAAAGCGCTGTTGCCATAACAACAACTGTCACTACTTGGAATGCAGTTGTAAACAAACATTTGCAGTGTCTGTGGGATTACAGCAAACTTCTGCACAGCTGAAGGTGACCAATAACATTTGTATTTGCATCAGAGAAATAAATCGATGGTGCTTCTCCAGCCATGTTAGAATTACTTTTTATTCAAACTCATAAACTATTTACTATAATAACAATCTTTGTCCTTTAGGTTTAATAAAAGCAAATGATAAATTGAAAATAAACTCTGACATTTTGGAAGCAATAAATATTTTTTTCGAATTCCATTAAATTATAAAGATTATTTAGATATCTAATAATCAAGATATTCTTAGCGGCTTCTAAATGTCTGGAATTATAATTTAAAAGTTGTTCTTAATTATTATTATAAGTTAAAAGTTTATTTTAGGAATTTTATTCAATAGATTATTTTCACAAAAATTTGTTAACGTCTTTCTCTTGAAAATAACCTGTTTTTAAATAATTAACCTAATTCTACACATAATAACTTAGATTATATTATTATCTGTCTAAATCTGTAATATGTTAAATATTCTATAACATTTCACAAGTTTACAAACAACAAAATATCCATTTTCACGAAAATCCTTTATTAGGGTGAAGTTTTAAAAGTTTCGTATATTCTTTTTTGATATATATACTCTTTTATACTTACTTATAAATTGCGCACATTATTTTTTTAATTTCTTTTTTATTTTTATTTTATTTTTAGGGTTCCGTACTTAAAAAGTGAAAACGGAACCATTATAAGATCACTCCTGTATCTGTCTGTCTGTCACAGCCATTTTACTCGTAAACTATGGAACGTGGAAAGTTCAAATTGCGGGAAGTAATAAACACTATTGTCCTACATATTTACAAATTGTTAAAAATTTTTAGGGAAATATGTGAGGGAAATATATTTATTTAGGGAAAATGTAGAGGACTAATCAAGCTACTTGAAAAAAAAAAAACTGTTCTTTGTATATCATGTGGGGTATCGTGTGAAAGCTTTCGTAACGCTGAACTCAAAAATATATTTCTTTAAATTTTAGGTATTATAATTGCAGAGATGTCGTCGAAAATGTAGTGCAAAAATATGTTCCTCCACCTCTGTTTCCAAATCTACTCAAACTAAAATTTTGAAATAATTAGAGGTAGTAGACGTTAACATAAACCTTACAGGAAAATTATAGCGATTACCTTAGGTCATATAGTTTTTGAGAAAAGTGCATTTTTCTGTTACACACAAATTTCGATTTGTGGGCATTCAGCAAAATTCTTCAAGAGCGCTTATGGTACCTTTCGTTGCAGAAGGAAAAAAGCATTGTTGATAATGATTTTCCAAAAGAATCGTCGGTAATTATCCGAGATATTAATCCTTAAAAATACGGACGGTTTGGATATACATAATGACAGAGGAGGCATACTCTATGTACCATTGGTTTTTAAAGCGTAAGATAACAACTTTTAATGATACATTTTTGTTATACAATGCCCAGTAGCAGTATAAAAGCAATAAAAGTCAAATTTTTAAAAACAATTTAATTTAAAAACAAAATAATTTAAAAACAATTTTAATTTAATTAGAATTAATCATATAAATACTATGGGATTCGCGACTCTTACTCCATGGGTTTTGCCTTCATTGATTGAGTGCCTATTGCTTGCAGCGCCATCTTTTGTTGCTTTTTGGAATTAAAACCGAGAATCGCAGTAAAAAAAAACCTTCTGACGTCTTACATAATTCTACTGCAAGAATTTCTGTAATAGCTCTCACCGTTTGAAAGTTGTTGAATTTTAAAAACAGTTAGTCCATTTTCGGACACCCTGTATAATTATTATGTATATTTTTTCTAATATTGCGCTTCTGCTCATATTTATTTACAAAACAGAAATTTCCCTTCTTGAATAGTGGAAAATTTTCCAACTTGAAAATGTGGAAATACCAAAAAAGTACTTTTACTTTATTTTATTATTATTTTATTTTAATATTTCATTAACACTAGAACGGCGGTAGGGGTCATTTTGACACCTGAGTGCTTTCGTCCGTTGATTACTTTTGTTTGCTTGGGCGAAATCGTTTGAAATTTTTTGACTTTTCCTAAATAGATAACATATATTTTTAAAGAAAAATTCAGCTTTCTAGATTTGTTAGTTTTTGAAATATGGGCTTGTATTCCTAGAACGGCGGACGGGGGTCATTTTGACCCCTTTAATAAAATACTCTTTGTACTCGAAGCTGCTTTTGTTGCTATACTATATGTTCGAGGAGCAATAAAAAAAAAGGGTTTAGATTTATATTCATTGTCGTCCAAGGCATGAGGAATACTATTTTGCAAAGAAACTACCTCAAGAGATAGATTCAAAGAAAGAAAAAGATTTTTTAGGTTTGATGAAAAGACAACAAGATCTAGCAGACTACAGACAGTTAAATTTGCTCTTGCATCTAAAATGTGGAATAAATTTATTGAAAATTGCAAAACATGCTACCGACCAGGACAAAATATTAAACTTGATGAACAATTGTTCCCATCTCAGGATAGATATAAATTTACGCAATATACGCCAAATAAATCGGATAAATTTGGAATAAAATTTTGGTGATCTGTTGATACTAAATACCTCTTGAATGAATTTATTTATCTAGAAAAGGATGAAGCAGCCAATCCTTAATTACGTTTATCGGAAAATGTTGTCATGAAATTAACAGATCCCCATCTAAACGAAGGGAAGAATATTACGACAGATAGCTATTTTACTAATATCAAATTAGCAGAAATGTTAAAAGCTAAAAATACAACTTTGGTTGCACAATGAAAAAGAACAGAAGAGAAATTCCTATATCATTGAAAAATATGCGCAGTACTCTTTATTCATCGAAGATAGTGGAATGTGATAATATGACACTTACAAGCCAAAAGAAAAAAAAAGTGTTTTTCTACTGAGCTCAATACATTCTACTGTAAAATATGAAGACGGTCTCAAGAAGTTGCCCGATTCAATTGAATATTACAACGCAACGAAGTATGGTGTGGATATCCATGATCTGATGTGCCGAAAATACTCCGTGAAATCGGCTTCTAGACGATGGTCTGTACATATCTTTTTCAATATTTTGAATCATACAGCTTTAAACGCCTGGATAATTTAGAAAAGTGTAACAGGCAAGCCTATCAGCAGAAGAGATTTTCTATTAAATTTAGGAGATGTGTTCAGAATGGATCTTATGGTTTCAAATCTCCCAAAGATCTTTCCCGAGTCTTCAGAAAAAAAAAAACAAACCACGAAAATAAAATAGATATCAAGAGAAGAAATGTCAAGTACAGACAGGCAATGGAAACAAATCTCAAGAATTTTGCGCACCATGTTTCAAAGTTGTGTGCGGAAAATGTACTGGAAAAATTGCTATTTTTTTTTTTTTTTTTTTTTTTTTTGATACAACTGAATTAATTCCTAATACGTGCGTACAATTTGGAGTATTATAAGCATTAAATAAAATTGAAACAGAATGCTTAACATATTAATCATTCAGCTACACTTATAATGAAATAACGGAAACAACAGAACATATTTCTCATTTATGGATTTAGAGAGTGAATCATTCAGCGAGTAAGTAGATGAGAATATAAATATATATTATTTTATAAATTGTGTTTTATTTTAGTTAACATTAGTTTTAATTTGTGAAAACATTAATTTTAAATCGATTTTTATATCAAATTAATGAGTTTTTTGAGTAGTCGTAGTATGATCCAATTAATCGCCCTTTAGGCGTTACATATACAGTACTTTAAAAATTCAATAAATTATCGAATAATATTAAATATAAATTATGAAATACACGTAAATTACATATTTTTGCCAATGTATGGCTTTTAAAATTATTTTAGCGTTGCTATTTCAATAGTTTCATCGAGGGGTCAAAATGACCCCTTCCCGCCGTTCCAGTAGGTACGATTTTCCCGCCGTTCTAGTGTTAATTTACAAATATACTGACAGCAAAAAAAAAAAAAAGTGTAAAAGTTGGCAGTTACATTTTTCCATAATTGAAAACAACTACTTCTTTTTATTCACTTTATTCTAGTTATTTCAGTGAAAAATGCATTGAATTAGAACATTTATTTAACCCTTTATACCCCGACGGTACTTTAAAGTACCATTAAAATAACTTGTTACAAAATTCATTTAATACATCGATTAGTAGTAATACAGTTTTGAATGAGTTATAGATTCTTTACTTTATCTTGTTTCAAAAGCATTATTGGGTGCACAAAATAAAAGTATTTTTAAAAGGATGATCTATTTTTCAATTTCATTTTTTCAGCTTTCGTGATGTTGAACGATTGTGGGGGAAAAGGTTTCAGTTAGGAAATATTTCTATATTTATGTTGTAAGCGCATTATATTCGTAGATTTCCTAATTCTATAAAATACTAGAAAAATATTTAAAATAAAAGATTTGATTTGAATTATAAATATTGCACAAAATCCCTATAAATTCAAATTTAATTAATTAATTTTAATTGGCAAAATCTTTTTAAAATTTATTAAATGATTGTGTAAATCTTCTAACGTAGTTTCAAAAAGTCACGAAAAATACTTTAGAAGGCGAATTCATAATTTGGGACATGGAGGAATAAATTAGGTAGATTTCGTTTGAAATACTACCTACTGGGATCTCCCCTATGTTGGAAATTTCTGAAACGTTTCAGCAGATCTACGCCGATCATGACCCCTAGAAGCCAGCCCCGCCCCTCCCCCAGTAAAAAACTTTATCTATCTATCTATCTATCCATATGTATATATATATATATATATATATATATATATATATATATATATCACTTTTTTATGGACACGATAACTTCCATAATTCTGCACGAATCTTTTCCAAACTGATAAATAAAATCAAGGGGCATAAAATCTCAGTCAAATTCGTTAATGGGCAAAATCGGACCAAGGGGGTGGGAATAGGGATGATTTTTTTGAAAAATGAAAAAAAAAAACCCATAACATTTTAATTACAATACATATCGACTAAGTTTAAAGTTATTACTTCTAAATTTATAGGCCAAAAATTTATGCATGACAGATTTTTGATAAAACTAAAAATAGGCTCAAGGGGCGAAAGAAATAGGGTTTTGTGGAGAAAAAAAAATTAATAACTTCGTCAATTCTCAAGATATCAAATCCAATAAAATTTATTATAAATTGTCTTAATATTATCTACAACTTTTGTACTGACAAGTTTTTGATAGGACCAATTCTTACAGCAAAAAATAAAATAAAAACGAAAACAAAAGGGGGGGGGGGGAGTTGAAAAAGAAAAAATTCCCTAACTTCGTCAATTCCCAAGATATCAAATCCGCATGAATTTATTATATATCTTCTTAATATTATCTACAACTTTTATATTGACAAGTTTTTAATAGGACCAATTCTTACAGCAAAAACAAATTAAGAGTACATTGAGGTTGAAGAAAAAAATATTGTATTAAGGATGTGCTCAAATCCAAACTGCTTATTTTCTGACTCATTTTTAAATTCATTTTTGCTTTCAAACGCATCCAATTGGTAGCTTCTCTTATTCAAAAATTATATAATGTGCCGTAATGGTCGATTTTTTGATAGAGATAGAATATATTTGATAATATATAAAAATATGGTCTTACTGAGAAAATAATTGTTTATAAATCAAACGAACAATAAAAATTAGGTCGCTTATAAATCTCTTTAAAAATAACGTCCGCAAGTTTCATGTTTTTCCTTTTAAAAATGAATCTGAAAATGTGTCAGAAAATTTCGAGTTGTTGAGCATGGAAAAATATTTTTTTTAATACTGGCTTTAACATGATTCTGATAAAACCAGCTCTTATATAAAAATTAATTAAAAACTCGTCAAAAGCGTTCAGATAAAATTGTTAAAGTGGCTTTATCTCTAATCATGATTTACTTTTTGTTGGTGAAATCAGTACTTAACTTCGAAATCTACCTGCGCCTGTAGGCCGAGCCGACAGGGATTTTCTATGTGTGAGATCGTAGACACAATTACACATTCTCTCTTTACCCTTTTTTTATACATACAATGAATACCTGTAAATACACAAAATTTATTCATCTTTAAAATGCATCTAGAGTACTGTTTTTATTACAAGAAATTGATCTCTTTCTATGAAAAGAATTTTTGTTGAATAATTCAAATGCTTCTTTGTTTATTATGAAATACGTTTATTTTTAGCACGTTATTATGCTTTCTTACATTTTAACATTTTCTTTAAAAGAAGTTTGATAGTTTTTTATAGTTCTATACATAATAAATTAATGCTAAATACATCAAATTAGCCCATTAAAATATAAACAACGTTTGTTTTGGATAATTGAATTAGCAGATCACTGAATTCTTTGAAACATCGCAATCTATTAAAATGGAGACATTTGCATTTACCAAATTTTAAAAGTGAAAGCATTAGTACATATTTTTATTTAACGTTATCGTCCCTTTCTATAAAATATTAAAGATTTTTTTATATATATATATAATAAAGAGCACACTAATAATTGAAAAGTAAATACGTATATATATTTTAAAAATTATTATTATTTTCTTTTTTTGTCTCTGGTTTTGGTATCTGGGGGTCATGATCAGCGAGAATATAGCAAAATTTCCCGAAGTGTTTTCTTTCGGACGGATGCAATAGGTAACTTTTTACTTTTTGTAATGAAAGCTACCTAAAAGTGTCCACAATTTTGGCCACCACTGTACGTATCCTATAAATGAAGATACATATTATCTCTAACAATATCTTAATTTTTATAATGAGGATATTTTATTTAATTCATGCAACCTAAATTGGTTTTCAGAATGAATATTTACAGGATATTTCTAAGGTATTACAGTTTCACAAAAATGCAGCAATTAATCCCATTTTTAAATTATTCTGCTACAATGTGACAATAAAACTCGCTTATGATTTATTTAATAATACTGATACTGAAAAGCCTGTTAAGTGTTCCTTCCTTAAATTCTAGTCACGCGAGAGACCCAACAGTTTCGTCACTTATGTAAAATAGCCATAAATTTTCTTTTATATCTCGTGCATAACTTTCAAAAGCAAATGAACTTCGCCGTACCAGTTTGGTAATTGCTTTTAGGGTTACTTCACTCATGTAAAAACACCCGAACTCTAACGTTAATTCTATGGAAGTAATTTTTATATCTCGTTTAGCTATTTCGTTACGATATCTCGTTTGAATTTTATTATTTTTAAATGGTTTATTTATTTTATTTTATTTATTTACTTTTTTTTTTACATTGATCAGCTGGGGTTCTACAAAGGGCATTTATTACCTTTTCGATTTGCTTTGCAAGTTTTGTTTAATGAAGTTACTTTCACTTTCGAAACCAGTTCTGAAAGTAAACGTATCCTCATAAAAAAAAAAAAAAAAAAAAAAACCTGCAAACAAGATCGAAAAAGTAAGAATCTGCATCTGTAAGGATCAATCAAAACGGTCCAATGACAAAAAATCATTTAAAAATACTGAAATGCAAACGAGATATCTTTTAAAATTTCTTCCATAGGATTAATATTAGAGATCGGGAGTTTTCGGGTGAGTAAAGTGGCCTAGGACATGTCTTTCAGTGACTAGTACATATGTCAGTGAGTAGGACATGTCTTTCGTTGAGTATTATTTTATGCTAACAATTATTTTTGTTAGCATCAGCATGTATACATTCATTATTATGATTTCCTTTATATTTCAGCATTTAGTAATAATTAACAATTATTCTTGTTAGCATCAGCATCTGTACATTTATTATTATGATTTCATTTATATTTCAGCATGCATTTAGTAACACTGGTCAACAAATTTGAAATTTTGCTCTGTCCTAAAACAGAAATTAGTTGTTTTTTATGCAATTTTTTGTGCTGGTACTAATCTAGTTTTAGATTTACTCCAGCACGTCAAGTTTGAGAGATATTTGCATATTTCAATTTATGCAAATTTAGTAAATTTTATACAATTATTTGCAAATGTAAGCTATAAAGCAATATCAGACATGGTTTTTTGTTTTATGTTACAATTACTACCTAATTTACTTCACAATAACGTTGTTTCTGAGATTATACTGACATGTGACTGTGAAATATTGTACTAATTTGCATATTTTTCATGTTTTTCTAATAATGCTTCTTGACGTTCAAATATTTCTGCCGCACGAGTACGCTAATATGTTTCTAAACCAGTTTTTTGATCTGATTTCAAATCTTGTATCTGTTTTCTTCTATAACGTCTAGTTTTTGAAAAAAGCGAAATTTTAATTTTTGATCAAAAAAGCCAGAAATAGCTTTTTATGATACTTTGTATGATAAACTTCAATTAGTTAGGATAGATTCTACTACTTATTTTTTTTTCGATTATATAAATTTCTGTTTATGTCTCTGATATGAATTTGACCTTGTTCAACTTCTTGTCAATGAATTACACACCCCTAAAAAGGATCTTATATCAAACCTGTGTTAATGCCGTGCAAAAATAGAAATTCATCTTACTCAAAAACTAGACATGACATAAGGAAACAGACTGCAGATTTAAAATCAGCATATAAATCTAGTCTAGAAAAAATTACGTCAATTCCGTGGCAACTATTTTAAAGTTTATAGTGATGTAAACATTACACCATTGAAAAATATGCAAATTAGGCTTAATAACTGATAAATAAATGTTAAGAATATGCAAATCATGACATTTATCTGAAGAAAATAGTCAAATAGTCATTATCTAGGAAATGTAATTAGATGTGACATATATTGTATCTAAAATTTGAATAAAATAGCACAAAAAAGCTTAAATGTGCATAAATTTAAATATGAAAATTTCTCAAAACCTGGGGCACCTTGAGATAAACGGAAAGCATATTCGGAACCAGCGCCAAAAACTGATCTAGAATCAATTAATTTTAGTTCTAGGACAAAACTACTGTTGTCCAATGTAATAAGTGCCTCGTAGACCGAATATCGCTCGGTAGTTTTTTCAACATGCTTTATTTTTTTGCTAGTTTATTTTACTTACTTTTTTCTTAATTCATGGAATTTTTCAATCGAATTTTATCCTACTTGCTGATAAGCTAGAATTATATAAATTATGTTCTAAAGTATTTTGCCGATGACAATACAGCATTTTGATATTTTTACAACTTAATTATAAACGAATACATTCACTTTAAGCCATTTTTCAATTAGGCGGCCACAGGTGATAAATCACCAAATATCGCTAACTCGTGCAATCGTATGGGAGTTGAAAAAACAATGAATTTAATTATGTGACAGTAAATGCTCGATAAAATAGACCAAAGCGCTGTGAAAGGGCAACAGTCAATATTTTAAAGAGTTAAAAGTAAAAAATAAATTATAAATAAAAAAAAAGAGTGACATACAGAACACGCTTTTATCAATTAATAATTAAATATCAATAAATTTACGATTACACGATGAATAATAGTTTTAAAAGATTGAAAAGATAATTTAAATAATGTTTCATTTTTTCTTTCTTATTCTGTTTTGCTGATAAGTAAACAGAGCAAAAAGTATATGTTTCTAATAAATTCATTATCTTGAGCTTCCTAGCAAACGTATAAAAAAGGAGTGAATTTTTCATACTCGAGGTCTTTTCCCGGCCAAATTAATGTATTGTAATAGATATTTTACGGAAAAATATGAATTGCAGTTAAAAAATTCCGCGGTATTTTCAAGAAGACCATTGGTTTCTTATAAAAGAGAGTTTTAAAAAAACTATTTTTGGTACTTCCGGATTATCACGCCGACCATTTTCCATAAAATAAACTATCGTCAAAGTAATCGCCAGACTATAACGCCAAATCAAGTAGATGAATGTCGGCATTGGAATTAAAAAAAAAAAAAAAAAAAAAAAAATCGGAAAAGCTGCATTTCGGGGGGGGGGGGGCATCTTTTACTGGGTCTTAAAAAAAATCTTTTAAATCCCAAAATGGGTATTTAACAGCTCCCAAAATGAATACACAGTGGTAACCAAAACAGGCATATAAGACCAAAATTGGGTAACCTCATACCTAAGAATCTTTCTTTGTACATTTATCTATTAAGCTATCAGTTTTTATGTTTTTATATTCAATTGTTTTTGTAAGGTATTGAAGCAATCACAATAAATTCAATTACGGCATTAGCAGCATTGTTTAAGGCTGTTCTCAAATCCAAACGGTCAACTTTCTGACATAAGTTTTAATTCATTTATGTTCGGAAACGCATAAAACTATAAGGCGATGTTATTCAGAAACTATGTCATTGAACTGTTTTTTCCGTTTTCTTATAAACGCACTAGATCTTTCAGAAAATACTGTCAAAGTTGGCATTTTGAACCGAACTTCCGAACGAAAGAAAAAAAATCCAGTCAGTAATTGGATAAAAATGCTTGTCACGTGATCAAAATCGCTTATAACTCCATATTTAATTGATTGATCAAAAAATGGAAAAAACAGCTCGATTACAAATCGCTTGCATGGTCAGGCTTTCCAATTTCATGTCTTTCCGTTAAAAAATGAATTTGTAAATGTGTCAAAACGTTTTCCGCTTGTTGAGCAGAGCAATTGAGAACAGCCTTAATAGTAGGAGAGCTGTTGAACATTTTTGAGTAGGTATTTGAGGCACCCTGAAAATTTGCGCAATACTTCTTTTGTAATGCCTGAATACAAAATCGAATGTCTGGCTGAAGGATAGTGGCCCAAAACCTGTGCCAGACGCGTGTCAAGTGCCATTTTTTGACACTACCCAAAAAAGGTATTTGAGGCACGCTGAGATTGAAACAGAATAATATTTATACTTAGAAAAAAAGTATTTTGAAAATGACAGACACTTTAGTCGGCCCAAAACCTGTGCCAGATACGTGTCAAGTGCCATTTTTTGACTACCCGAAAAAGGTATTTGAGGCACGCTGAGATTGAGGGACAATAATATTTATGCTTAGAAAAGAATATTTTGAAAATGACAGACACTTTAGTCAGCACAAAAACTGTGCCAGACACGTGTCAAGTGCCATTTTTTGTCTGGCACAGGTTTTGGGCCACGATCCTTCAGCCAGACATTCGATTTTGTATTCAGGCATTACAAAAGAAGTGTTGCACAAATTTTCAGGATGCCTCAAATACCTTCCCTAAAATGTTTAACAGCTCTTGGACTATAATGTTTTTAGAATAGAGAGATTTATGAGCCACTCAAATTAAGGTTTTCACAAGCAAGGGCCTTATTAAACAGCATAGAGTCTACCCTTTTTTTTTATCAGAGTAGGAAAAATTTAATTTAGATTATACATCAGGCCTCGTAGTGTTAATATTCATGTATCACATATGAATTAACGTGATATATTTGTTTCACACATGCGAACATTACACAGACAACATATCACTATTTCAACGAAACTAGGACAAAACAGTTGGTTTGCATTCGCAAGTTGTGCACAGAATACGAAAGGGAATTTTATGATTATTGTAGGTAAGTGGTGAAAGTGGAAGATCTCTCGCGTGACTAGGATTAAGGGTGGAGCGTTTAACAGGCCATTCAGTATCAATGTTACTAAATAATTCATAAGCTATCTTTATCATGGCATTGTAGCACAGTATTTAAATGGACTTGGTGCCATTAAATTATTATTTTTAGTTGAACTAGGATATCAAACCAGGGGTCACCGAGTTAGATAACCTAGATGAAAACTATTTTTTATATACAAGGTGGCCATAATTAAACTGACAGTACTTAGAGTGTTCTCTAGCACTATCTAATTGAGAGAATGACGCCAAGTTTTGTAAGAAGATTAAACAAGACGGGGGACGAGAGATCCCGCGAGAAAAAAATAGTTTCAAAAGTAACCGCTAGGGGAATATGTGGCGCTGTGTAACAAGAAAGAGAGTTTTAAAAAATGCAGAATGAATACTGAAATAAAATTACCTTTTATTTAGTACATTTAACGATTTTAGTATTGATTTTGCCTTTTTTTAAACTCTCTTTTCTGTTACACAGCGCCACATATTCCCCTAGTGTTGAAATTTTGAACATTTTTTTTTTCGCGGAATCCTTCCTCCCCCGTCTTGTTTAATATTCTTACAAGACTTGACGTCATTCTCTCAACTGGACCGCGCTACAGAACACTCTGAGTACTGTCAGTTTAATTATCACCACCTTGTATATATTTTTTAATTGCATGAAATTTTAAATTGCTAACTAGGCGTATAGTCAACAGAGTGTAAAAATGCCCAACTGGGGACTCGAATCCGGGTCATAGGTAAAGCGCACCAACTTTCTACCAACTGAACTACTCGGACGATACCCAGCCTGGCAACCCCCACTCTTTCTTTCTTTCTAACCGATGACCAGGCTCCTACCTGCCGGGTTGCCCCAGCTTAACGGGTTTAGTACCTGGCATCGGGGCGTAAGACCGCCTAATCGCCGCGAAGCGGCAATAAACCTGACATCAATGCCTCTATCGTCATACTATCTGCAGTGCCTACTGCTCGTTTGTGTATACTTTGTTTTGCCAGTTACTTAACGTTATACCCTGTCGTTTGGCACCTGCACATTGCTACTCAAGTTGGTTTCGTAATTTAGAACCTTGATCAGATGACGAGACCTTCACCTGGCAAGGCACCTCCAGAGATATAATTCACAGGTAACATCGAGGACTTTGCACCCACGACGGATTTTACATGCATTGGGCGCCATTAGCGTACATGGCGGATTATAGCCAGCAGTAGACCTCGATCTGTACCCACGACGGATTTTACATGCACCAGGCGCCATTAGCGTACATGGAGGATTATAGCCAGCAGTAGGCCTCGATCCCGCGGCAACCCCCCACTCTTATATGTTGACAAAGCTCCATCCGCAGCACAAAATGGATTATCTCACTGAGTCACAACCCTGTGACAAACATGGGAAGAAAATCATTCCAGCATCGGTGAAATGATATATAGATATAATTTTTATAGTCATGAATTTCACCCGAAGTAATGAATATTTTAATTGCATGACTGTTCACAGTGCTAACTAGGTGTATAGCAAACAGAGTGAAAAATTCTGTTGGCTATCTCAACTTTGGTCTAAACTCTGTTGGCTTTGCTTAATCTGTTTTCACTCTGTTAGCTGTACATCTAGTTTGCAATGTAAAAATTCATGCAATTAAAATATTCAAAATTTGCGGCGTAATTCATAACTACCAAAATTATATCTGTCTATTTTGTTTTTATTGCATATTATGATAGATTTTTTTTACATTTAATACATTTTTTAGATTGCCCGCTAACAAAATAAAGAAGAGCTTCTATATGAAAAATTGTATGTAAATTTATATTGAGATACATAAAATGTAACAGCTATCTGTTTAGGAGGAATTTATGCCCTTTAAAGTAATTTTAATAAATAAGTTTAATTAATAAATATTGATTAATTATTATTTGATAATAAATATTATATTTTATTATTATTATTGTAAATTATTATTATTATTTAAATAATTATTATTATTTGTCTAAAAAAAACATTAAAAATGACTCTTTACTAAAATTTTCATTGTTTAAAAATAAATCATTTACATTACTGAAAATACCATTCTCAGTTTTATGAACAACACTATAAAGAACTTCAATCATAAAAATCGGGTCATTAGAAAAATATATATTGAAGTTTTTTGTCAATAGAAAATATGCCAAAACTGCATGATATAGCTAGCAATTGCTTTTCATATCAAGATAAAAAATTAACTTACACATGGGAAATTTTTAAAATATTTTATTACTTATTTTAGACATGCAAAAAATCTACTGATATTTTGCTTTACCAAATTTCTCCTATAAAAAAAAATTTCTACATCCAAAAGTACTTGGATTCTTAATATCAATACAGAAATTTCTAAAATTTTCAACCAATCCCAGTGAAAATACCTACTCTATTAAAAACAACAGAAGTTGAAATTTTTACATGTTTATTATCAGATAATACGAATTAGAAATTACTTTTTCTTTTGCCCCAAATGGTGTTAAATACAACTCGGTAATTTTAAACTGCAACTGAAAAAGTCTACTAATATCTAACTTATAGAAAGTGTGTCTGTATCAGAAATCTTCATTTCTAAAGATAAACCGAATAGCGGTACTTGGGTCTCTGCTGACCTTGGAATAATTATCCTTTCCAAACAAACATAGAAATACGATTTACTTCGATATACTCTGAACAATTCATATTTCTTTTACAGTTGCCTACTGTCAAATTACTTATAAGATTCTCAGTACTTTACAAAAAAATTTATAAAATATAATGCACAATTTAAAAAATACTTTGGTTATTTTAAAATATTGCTAAAAAAAAGTGATATTTGTTTTTTACGAAATTCTCCTATACAAAAATCCTCTATTCAAAATTAATTGGATACTTAATATCAATACAGTAGTTTCTAATATTTTCGACCAATACCAATGAAAATATCTACTCTCTTAAAAACAACTGAAGCCAAAATTCTTACATGTTTGTTATCAGATTATAAAATTTATAAATTATTTTTTTCTTTGCCACAAATGCGGTTAAATACAACCCAGTACTTTTAAACAACAACTGAAAAAATCTACTAATATTTTACTTCTCGAAAGCGTCTCCGTATCAGAATTCTCCATCTCTAAAGATAAATTGAGTAACACTGACTAGCTCACTGCTGCTGCCGTTGGAAATATATATTCTCTCAAACAACATAGAAATACCATTTTCCCTGACATGCATTGAACAATCCGCAGCTCACGTATCGAAGCCTATTTTCCAAGCAATACATTTTCCGAGTACGTGAAGCTGAGCTGTTTCATTCTTTTCTTTACTCCGTTGGCTCCTTCATTTTTTTTGTTTTGCTTTCATTTTTTATCTTTTGTTTGTTTTGCTTTCTTTGTTTTCATTCCGGTAGGACCCATCTGTCTCTGGCAAACTCGTGCTTTATTCGGATTTCGTGTATTGCTCCTTTTTATAAACATTCTCTTCATGAGTTGTTTGTTGATCGCGTGTGTATTTCTGATGCAGAATGTTATGCATGACAAACCATCATTAGGTGTGATCTCTCTCGGAATATTTTAAGAAACTTATGTCATTTTCTTACGAATATTTCTTTACCAAACTTTTCTTGATCCTATACTGCGGAAGGATGCATATATTACTCATAGGGACTGTACATATATAACGTTAACAACTTTTTGATAATTTTGGAAGCTCCCCCTGCTTCCGATGAAATCATTATTAGTGTCTAAAAATTATTTTTATTTTTATTTTTGTTTTTCTTTTTGTACGTTTGAAGTGGAATTATGACAGATAAAATTATCTATTTATTATTCGTATATTTTACTGATTTAAATGAAGAGAAGAAATCAATAAAATATCACTATTAAAAATGAAATAACTTCATATCAAATTGCACTTAAAAAAATAGTTACCATTTAAAAGTATTTAAAAATACCTTTTTGTTTCGTAATGCATTCAACAGCAACATTGTCCTCTAGCACTTGCTAGTGGATAACATTCTTTTTCCTTTCTTTATTAGTAAACACAGCAAGTATGATTTCAAATACACAGTGGTGACCAAAATTGTGGACATTTTTTTAAATTTTCATTTTTTATCATTTGTTTGCTTTGCTTTCGTTTGTTTTCATTCCAGTAGGACCCATCTGTCTCTGACAAGCTCTTGCTTCATTCGGATTTCGTATTTTGATCCTTTTTATAACCATTCTCTTCATGAGTTGTTTGTTGATCGCGTGTGTATTTCTTTATTAGTAAACACAACAAGTATGATTTCAAATATACAGTGGTGACCAAAATTGTGGACATTTTTTGAATTTTTCATTTTTTATCTTTTGTTTGCTTTGCTTTCGTTTGTTTTCATTCCAGTAGGACCCATCTGTCTCCGGCAAGCTCGTGCTTCATTCGGATTTCGTGTTTTGATCCTTTTTATAAACATTCTCTTCATGAGTTGTTTGTTGATCGCGTGTGTATTTCTTTATTAGTAAACACAACAAGTATGATTTCAAATATACAGTGGTGGCCAAAATTGTGGACATTTTTTGAAATTTTCATTTTTTCTTTTTTTTCGTTTTCGCTTGTTTTCATTACGGTAGGATCCATCTGTCTCTAGCAAACTCGTGCTTTGCTCCTTTTTATAAACATTCTCTTCATGAGTTGTTTGTTGATCGCGTGTGTATTTCTGATGCAGAATGTTATGCATGACAAACCATCATTAGGTGTGATCTCACTTGGAATATTTTAAGAAACTTATGTTATTTTCTTACGAAATTTTCCTTCCCAAAGTTTTCTTGATCCTACACTGCGGAAGAATGCATATATGACTCATAGGGCTGAACATACGAATAGGAGAGACCGGGGGAATGGCGACACCTTAAGGGAATTTAAATTTTTTCACCTCAGAAAAATGTTTATTTTTTTAATAGTAAAAATTCTAAAGCTGAATCATGATCTTTAGTATCTGTATAAATTTAACCGTAATCATAACTGTAAAGTAAGCACGCATAAAATAAATTTCTTTCAATCACTCTACAGTGGCGGGATTGCCCAGGATAGTGGGGTAATTCCACCACCGTATCGGGGTGGTGACGCCACTCTTTAACCTTTTCAGGGGCAGAAAAATTCTTTTCGTAAACTGATGAAATAATTGATTGACACCAGAATATTCAAACAAATTTCTTAGAAAATAAAAGCCTGTTAATTTGCCCTTTCATTACAAAAGAAAAATTTCATTAAAATAGTCTTGGTGACATTTGTCAGTTTTGGAATTAAAAACAGTTAGCTATACCGTCTAGCCACCGCTCACGAAAGGGTTAATGACCTAGTAAATACATAAAATGGATACTAGGAAACACATAACCTACTGAAAATATTTAGAAAGCAATTTAATTTAGCAGAATAATAAATAATTATAACGTTCCTTAAGCTAGATTTATTAATGTGCTAAGCTTACAATTTAACTCAAATTGCAAAAGTCACCATTTGCCATGGTGGCGGCATTACCCCGAGAGGACAATATATCGGAAATCCCCCAGCAAAGCCGAAATAAGAACCGAACTTGTTCAACAAATTGCATCAAAATGCCGGCGAATGCATGTAGATATCGGATAATATTATCTTAAGTACCTAATGTTACAATAAAAGGTGTTTACCTCTACTCATTTGAAGCTCAAAAATAACAAGCAACTAGATGAAAACTAAATTTTTCACTAGAACAAACGAACGACGTACAACAAAATCCCTCTTACTCTAGGCACTGTTTCTATTGTTGGCCGCTGTAGTGCAGGCACATTTAGTATCTCAAACTGCCATTAGTTTGTAAACTAGGCGGGACCGCGGCATAACCCCGAGTGGCGCCATTCCCCCGGTCTCCCCTATATAACGTTATCAATTTTCTTATAATTTTGGACTCTCCCCCTTCTACCCTAATGACATCGTTATTTTAATATCTAAAAATTATTTTTATTTATTTTCTTTTTCTTTTTATGCGTTTGAAGTGGGATTAACATAGCTAGGGTAATCCATTTATCATTCGTATATTTTACGGATTTAAAAGTAGAGAAGAAGTCGATAAAATATCACTATTTTATATGAAATAACTTCATATCAAATTACACTTAAAACAAGTATTTACTGTTTAAAAGTATTTAAAAATAGCTTTTTGTTACATATTGCATTCAAAAGCAATATTATTTTTTAGCACTTGCTACGTGCACGGGGAGGGGATAAAGAACTTCTTATCAATAAAGTAGGTGTACAACATTCTTTTTCATTTCTTTACTAGTAAACACAACAAGTATAATTTCAATCAAGTATAATTTCAACAAGGTGCTTTGCACCTGGTTTCTCAAAAGGCCGATTATATATATGCATGTGGCAGAAGTATAAGAATGCCGAATGTTGCGGTATTCTATATCGTGGAATAAAATGATTTTATAATCATTTAATGGTTTCAATAATAACTTTATATTTTCATATATATATATATATATATATATACTATTTTGATGCAGAAATAAATAAACTGCAAAACAGGAATTCTGCTTTTTCAGAATTTAGAGTCGCCCCTGATGAAAAAAAAAATATGTGTATATAAATAGTACAAAACATATTTCAGTTTTAAGACTTAAAGCACACACTTTTATTTTATGTAAAATGACGTCATTCGCATCCGCTTATGAATTCCACATTTACTATCCACTCTTAAACGTCTAGAGTAAAGCATGCATAGGATGTCACTATCGCGAAATAGTACACAAATGCAGCAAAAAGATGCCGTTATTAAAGCAACTCGACAAAAAAAGGCTAACTAATGATTCATAGGCCTTCATTTGTTTGTAAATATAGTTTATAACAGCTCCATGTTTTAGCAGAAATTATTTGTTTATATTTTTTCAAAATAGCACATATTTTAATTACATTTTCTTTCGGTTTTTATGAGAAAATGGCAACAAAAAAATATAATTGCTATTTTTCGTTTTTTTTTTTAACTATTTTCTCTTTACTTTCTACAGAAATGAAGTACTTGGGTTGCCAAAATTAAACAAATGGTGCTAAAAACTACAAAAAAATTAATATTTCAAAAATAAATGGAGATAAAGTTTTCAAACACATTGCATTTAAAAGTACTTTTTTTCCAAATACGACGGTATGAAAATTGAAAATGTGCGATGCTTAGAAATTAAAAAAATTGCTATAGAGCATTTAATTGTACAACGAAACATCTGCTTTGTTTATAGCAGGCTTCCGTAAGGTAACGTTATTTTTTGGAGCCACAAAATAAGCTGGGAGAAAGAAATAGCATACCGGTGGCTAATAAATAAATACTGGGTGGACAAAAATGATAACTAGGGAAAGTGGGGGAATGGCGCTCACTTAAGGGAAAACACGAACAGCTAGTCAAATTTAGACAAAAAAATCAACATTTTATTAACGAAGTATAACTTCAAAGCATAAAGAACAGTTTACAATCATGATGACCATCGATTGAGCGGTAATGCTCGACATGGTAGGGTAATTGCGCTCAGAGATTGAATACAACATTTAAGTAAGACAAAAGTCACATATGTAGTTGTGTGGGCTGTTCACACCACTGCAGACTTTTTGCAACCACTTTACACATATTGTCACACATATTGTGTTAGACATATATATAGTGGGTTACTTTTTTTATATTTAGGTTTTTAGAGTTTCACCAGTTTTTTGAAATCGTAAAATTCTCCTTATTTAATGACATATTAATAAAGGCGATTACAGGGAAATTTTACCATTTCAAAAAAGTGGTGTCAATAACAAATTTGAATTTAAAAGAAGTTCCCACTGGCAACACTTCTTCTGGAATTCCACGCGATCGTCATTACCCGTTATCGACATGTTGGGTTTTATTGCATTATAATTGGCGTAACAACGCACTACAAAAATAAATAAAACCATGAAAGTACAGATAAATTAATGTATTTTGTAGACATAATCAGTAAATTAATATTTGAAAATAAGAGTGTACACTTATCTTCAAGTTAGATGTTGTAGAATTTTATAATAAAACAACTTTAAACTAATAACGTGAGGACACAAAAATACTTTCCTCCCGACGGGCACTAAATCCTTACTGGGAACTTAGGATGAAGTTCGCTAGGTGCCGGTACCGATCGCACGTTTTCAATTCTATTCTGTTTAGAGATATTGGGTGAGCGGGATTACCCTTCTGAGCGTCATTATCCTACTTTCCCCTAAATGCAGTAAAGACTTCTAAAACTTGTGGTATTTAATCCCAATCTGAGTATAAAAATGCATACTTCTAAAAAAAAAAAAATTGTGCTTTGTTGGGTTGGTTGGGCTTGCAATCTAAAGAAGGTTTAGGAACTATACATAGACTACTAAAAAAAAACGGCAGTAGTTACTTCCGAACAAGTTGGACAAAGCTGAGACAACAACAGGTCAAGTTAGGTCAAGCAGCTTAACTCAATTTAAGCAGGAAAAACTAAGTCGAAACAAATGGTATTCACGATTAATTTGATTAAGCGTCGTCTGCGATTATGTCCAATCAGGTTAAAGATGAACATCATCTGAGCATTTGACAGAAGTTTTCACGTTTATCCCGCAATTGAGGTAAATGGTGAATACGAGAGTTGCTAAATTTTCAAAGACGTCATTCGATTGAATCCTTTGAACTGATACTAAAACACATTTTTGAACATTTTTTAAAGTTTTGTTTAATTTTAATACATAACATTTTAGAGAGAATTAAAAAAACAGCAAAATAAATAACCTTTCATATTGATCTTAAATCACTTATCAAATTAAATAAAAATGAATGTTAGCAAAAGAGATTATTTTTACTTTGAAATCTTTCGAGGAACTTCTCCAAAGTGTATTTGAATAAAACGGATTATACATCTTATCTGCGATTTTGATATCAGAGAAATTTACTCCTTTTCCGGTTCCGAATACTTCTGTATTATAAAAGAAAATACACATCTATCTGTTTATTTGTGTATGTGTATACGTATAATCAGGATGTAAAAACGTTTGTTTTTACCCGGCTGAAAAGAAGGGTTATGTGTTTCACGCGTATCTGTGTATGTGGATTTCTTTATACCCTCAAAAATCCCAACGGCTGGATGGATTTTAATGAATGAGATCTCTATCAATTCGTCTTAACGGCCCGATGGATATAGGCTAGGTTTTGTTTTTATAAATTCAAAATGGAGGCCATTAAATACAAAATGGTGGTAGAGCGAAAAAAAATTTACGCACCCTATTGATTGGCATATCACTGGATAGGTCTTTTAAAATGAAGACGATGTTTCATTGACTATTTTACAGTCAGAAGCTCCGTTAAAATATTGTTCAACCTGGAAGTTGTGTATGTAGGATCTCTAGCTTTACTGCAACTCTAACCATTATAGACATCTACAGACCTCATCAAAACAGTGTTTATAGATAGGAACTAAAAATTAAACACAACTTAAAAGTCATCAAGTAAATAAAAAAATAGGCAAGTAATATAAACAAGTAATATAAAAAAATATTTTAAGTCAATTCCTACTTAGGTCAATAAGAGAATTTTTTTTCTCCCATTCTTCTTACCTCTTGTGTGGCGCTTAAAATGCCTTGATCAAGAAGAGGGCTCTCTCGGTCTTAAAATGCCTTGATCAAGAAGAGAGCTCTCTCGGTCTTAAAATACCTTGATCAGAAGAGGGCTCTCTCGGTCTTAAAATACCTTGATCAAGAAGAGGGCTCTCTCGGTCTTAAAATACCTTGATCAAGAAAAGGGCTCTCTCGGTCTTAAAATACCTTCATCAAGAAGAGGGCTCTCTCGGTCTTAAAATACCTTGATCAAGAAAAGGGCTCTCTCGGTCTTAAAATACCTTCATCAAGAAGAGGGCTTCCTCGATTATTGAAAACTAATTAATTTAATTTAATTTAATTAATGAATTAATATTTTAAAAAAACTGGATTCACTTCAAGTGTCACCCACTACAAGTTTTAAAAAATTTATTTGAGCTTGAATGGATGAATAATAAGTATTTTATTAACGGTTGAAAATTTGAACAAGATATATATAGCGAGAGTGTGAGCTAATAGTAGGATTTGAAAAAAAAAAAAATAGTTTCACATTCATGAGAAATAATTAGTTCACTTTTTACGCAGTCGGGTTTTTTGATTTTTTAAATTTAATTGTTTATTATTATCAGACTGTTTACAATCAAACCATGCCAGAAAAGTCATTAGAGTAGGAATATTGTCTTTTTCCGAAGCATGAATACTATTTTTGAATGATGGTCTATATATTAAATATTGCCCCAACTTCAATTTTTCAATTCGTCACACCCACTTTTGACACTTTATTTGAGTTTCTTAGATCAAATTCAGACCGGAAAGTTATATCGTTTCTATATTTCTATAATTTTTCATATTTACTAGAAGAGGTCAAAATTTGCTACAAAATTTATTTCTACTTGATATAAACTTGCTAGGGCTGTGATTTTTCTATTATATTTAATTTCAAGATGAAACCATCCAAATAAATATCAATGAAAGTAAGATAATTTTTTCCTCCAGTCTATACTATCCATTCATTATAAGAGAAACTATAGCGATTGTAACACGAAAATATTCAATATGTAACGATCCAGTCTCATTTAACTTACCAAAACTATGGCTCGAGTTACTCAATGTTTACGAAAATGAAAAAATACATCTAAGTAAAATAATAATAATATAAAAGAGTACATGAAATTTTGAATGACATCGTTTCATAGACGGTGCATAGAATATTTTTATTTATTTCTTTTGAAAATGACTCGGGTAAGGTCGAAACGTGTAAATACACTGGTCATCAAAATTAATGGATAATGAGAAAAATGATTCTCACTAAGTTACTGTTGCAACCAATGCCCACTGCTGCAATTATTTATGTCAATTAAATACTATTCAATACAAAATTGCACTTCCGCGCATACGTTAGCGTCGAAATATGCAAATTAGGTGATTGACAATGTGGTGCGCAATGGACGTACGTTAGAATTGCAGTCTTTAGTGATGTTTAAAGTTAATGCGGTGTCTCAGAGTGATAAGTATTCATTAGTTATGGCTCAAAGGCATCATTTAAGTGAAGGTCAAAAGTGGTAAATAATTGGTAGAATCGAGGAAGGTCAAACACAAATGGAGGTCGCCCAAGATTTGAATATCCCTCAAAGTGTCATATCAAGAGCTTCGAGCTGCTTTTTAAACACTGGATCCGTTGATAGATAGCCCGATCAAGGTAGACGAAGAACAACAACTGCATCCGAAGACCGTTTTCTGTCATTGTCGGCTTGAAGAAACCGCGAAGCGACTACAAGAGATTTGGTTTCAGACCTTCAGGCTGCCACAGCAATTCGAATTAGCCGTGCTACTGCTGCACGCAGGCTTAACGAGAGTGGACTGTATGCGAGAAAACCAATAGTTTGTGTCGCACTCACTCCAGCTTCCAAATGGGCCCCCTTTAAATTGTTGCCGTCGTCATGTTCAATGAAGCCAAGGAGACTGTGCTCGAACCGGATATTTCCCGGACAAGGGAAGGTAAGTTGTGTGTTCCTTCCTTTCTCCAGATCAAAACACGTCAAGAATAAGTGTTCAGACTATATCTGGACTCGTCAGTAAATAATACTTGAGCACAGTCTTCTTGGCTCCATTGAACATGAAGACGGCAACAGTTTAAACGGGTCCCTTTGGAAGCTGGAATGAGTGAAACACAAACTGTTGGTTTTCTCGCATACAGTCCACTTTTTAAGTCTTCGTGTAGGAGCAAAACGGCTAATTAGAGTTTCTATGGCAGCCTGAATGTCTCAAACCAAATCTCTTGTAGTCGCTTCGCGGTTTCTTCAAGCCACAATGACAGAAAACGGTCTTCGGGTGCAGTTGTTGCTCTTGGTCTTTGACCAGCCTATCTATCAACTTATACAGTGCTTAAAAAGAGACTCGGAGCTCTTGATATGACGCTTTAAGGGATATTCAAATCTTGGGCGACCTCCATTTGTGTTTGGCCTTCCTCGATTCTACCAATTATTCGCCACTTTTGACATTAACTTAAATGATGCCTTTGAGTCATAACTAATAAATACTGATCACACTTAGACACCGCATTCACTTTAAACTACGCTACAGATCAGAATTCCAACATACGTCCATTGCGCATCACATTGTCAATCATTCTAATCTGGATTTTTCCAACGCTAACGTATGCGTGGAAGTGCAATTTTGAGTTCAATAGTATTTAATTAACATAAATAATTGTAGCATTGGGCATTGGTTGCAACATTAACTTAGTGAGAATATTTTTTCTCATCATCCTTTAATTTTGATGAACAGTGTAGTTGAACGAACCTTTTTTGGCTGTTTTTAAATTTTTCATTTACGCCTTTCAGCAATTAAAATTAGTATATTATTACAAGGTGTTTATTTGTTATATATTTACTTTGTTTTTGTTTCCGAAAAAATTATCTTTCTCTCTACTCTCTCTCTATCAACATTTTACAGACAAGGAGATGGCAGAAATGCACTTCGTGTACAAATTGACTGATGGCAATGCGCGAACAGCTCAAGGACAGTTAGGGCTGGTTTGGCCCCGATTTCTTAGTCGGCCCTTACCTGTAGTCATCAACTCTGTCATCAGCAAATTGTCTCATCTTTTTGGAACATGTACTACCAGGCTTACTTCACTCTGTGCAACAAAATCTAAGACGCAACATGTGGTTTCTACATGATGGGGCGCCTTCCCATCTTCTGTACCTTTATTTCACCTCTGCTGTGAATTTCCATTGACGTTTCGTGTGATGAGTTGCTATGCAATTCTCAATCCTTATGGTGTGCCCTACCTCCCCTAAAAGTATAAGACGCCCTGTATACATTTTAATATATTTAAAAATATGTATTTTGCTAAATTTACGCTAGAGCAAAATGGTAAGAACGTAGTAAATATTTGGAAACCGTGGCTCGTGATTGGTGGCTATTTTCGCATATCATTTAACAACGCATTTAAAAGAGATTCTGAGTGTTTTCGTTTAGTTCGCAAAACATTTTGATGATAGGGTGAGGGAACATGCTTTCTGACTTAAAAAGAGGATAAAACTCTAGCTTATAACATCATTGAAATGTTACGTCAAAACATTGCTGATAAAATTAAACGTTCAACTGTCATTTACAGAATCCAGTTACTTGTAGTTAGTACAAAATCTACAAGGGTGGCCGAAAATTCTTTCCAAACGATACAAAAGTTTGATTGTTCTCACAGTTCTAAGCAAAAGAATAACAGCAAAGGAAATTGGAAGCCCGATAAATACGCAAGCATCAGTATGAACGTTTATGCAATAAGAGAACTTAAAATGTCGGAATTTCTTAAATATCCAAAACCACGCCGGTGTCCGAGTTCAACATCTAACAATAAAAAAGCCCGCATTCAGTCTGCAGCAAAACATCTGAAGCAACAAACGAATTGGTCTTAAATTATTTTCAGTGCTAAAATTAAGTTTAATTTCGATGTTCTGGATGGTATTAATGCATACTGGCTTGCCCATCGAAAGGAAAAGTACGTATTTTCCACACATCAACTAGGTGGATGCTCCCTAGTGGTTTGGACTGTTTTTTCTTAGGAGATCAGCTGAGAAATTATTTTCTAGAAGCAAGATAAAATAATCATACCTATATTCACACGTTAGAAGGCCATATGTTGAAGCAGAGTGAAACAATTGACTGCATTTTTCAATAAGTAAATGCCTCAATTCACTCTGAAAAAGACGCAAAGAAGTGGTTTGAAGATAAATAAGATATTAGTCGACCAATAATTTTGACCTAAATCACATGGGGAACGTTTAAGGTATTATAGTCCGCAATATCAACCGAAAAAAATAGCCAATTGTTGAATATAACTAGAAAGTAGGATTAAAATCTGCCACTTACGAGGTATGGCATATTTTGTCACCTCAACAGGTTCGAAACCATGTAATTTCTATGCCACAATGTTGCATTGAAATTAGAAACGCAAATTATGCTTAATTGACTTGTAATATTTTTACAATAAAAAAAAAAAATCTGTTCCGTTCTCGTTAGTTTGCTCCTATTGCACATCCACTAAAAACACAACGTTATTACATTGTAATTATGACAGTTATTTTATATTGTTTTATTTGCGTTTGTGTTGCCTATTGTATTTTATAAAATCAATTTATATGGTTTATATGTGGATTAATATAATTACATGTTATATTTAGTCAATCACATGATCGTTCCTATCATTTTGAAATCCAGTGTATAAGTCATGCCTCGTTTGAGAACCACTATTGTACGGTCTAAAACTGTGGGCTTCAAAAGGGTCAAAACATCTTTAACTGTCTTATGAAGCGAAAGTAATCGTGTAAATTGAATTTACAGTTAAAATTTAAGTTCAAAGTATCATTATAAATATTTTTCGGTCTCAATATATTTTGAAGATATTACAAGAAAATCTTAAAAATGAATGAAAATTTACATTAAAGTATTTCTTTAGAAAATTCTGAATGAACTGAAAACTTTTACTACGAAAAAAAAAAAATCAAACGTATAAAGGCATAGTAAATTTTTTTAGAGATAAATTCCTTTTTCTTCCGTAAAGTGAGAAGAGATGTATTCAGTTACGTATATTTTTTATGAACTTAGAACAGAGGTTCCTACCATTTTGCACTCCGGTGTGTAGCTCGTGCATCGTTTGAGAACCATTATTGTTCAGTCTAACATTGTTGGCTTCAAAAGTGTCAAAATATTCTACATCTTTAACTGTGATATGAAGCCAAAGTAATTATATAACATTATTTTACTAAAAGTTCAAAGTATCATCGAATATTTTTCTGTCAATATATTTTGAAGATATTAAAATAAAATCTTAAAAATAAATGAAAATTTACATTAAAGTATTTCTTCAGAAAATTCTGAATGAACTGAAAACTTTTACTACGAAAAAAAAATCAATCGTAAAAAGACATAGTAAATTTTTTTAGAGATAAATTCCTTTTTTTAGAAATGAACAGAGAAATAAAATAAATTAAAATGTAAAAATAATCCAAGTTCAGCTTCTTCCGTAAAGTGAGAAGAGATGTATTCAGTTATATATATTTTTTATGAACTTAAAACAGAGGTAAAAGAGTCCGTTAAGTACACTTTTACCCAGTGTGTACAAGAGGGAAATCAGATTCCTATTTATGTAAGTCCGTGACGTCTTCGCTATTGATTTTTCCACACATGACGTAGATTCCGATTCAGATCATTGTTTTTGCACAAACACAAATGCATACAAGATGGTGCTTTGAAACGTTTTGTTCTCATTTGAGACATAAATAGACATGTACGTTTAATTAGATTAGTTAAATGATTCTCAAACTTTTCCTTAGGGAAAATGTCATGCGGTTAGGATGCTCAAAATGGAGGGTAATAATATTATTCAGGGAAGTACGTTTGCCCTTAAAGACCGTATTATTTGACATGAAAAGTTATCCTGAATTACAACTACACTATTAATAAAAAAAAATTCTGTTTGCACACAAATAAACATAGAAAACAAATAGTAATCTAATTTTGTAGATATGTTTGAGTTTAATTAGATTAGTTAAATGGTTCTCAAACTTTTCCAAGGTGAAAATGTCATGTGGCTGGGATACGCAAAATAAGATGGCCTAAAAATATTATTCAGGGAAATGCGTCTGGCCTGAAAGATTGTATTCATTCACATAAAACAGTTATGCTGTATTACAACTACACTACTAATAAAAAAAAAGATTGAGTATACGCACAAGTAAGATGCGGGAAAACAAATATTAATTTAATTTTGTAGGTATATTTCAGTTTTATTTGATTAGTTAAATGGCTCTCAAACTTTTCTTTGTTGAAAATGTAATGCGGCTAGGGTACACAAAATAAAAAGAGGGGTAATATTATTATTCAAGGAAGTAGGAACTGAGAAGAGGAATAGGTGCTTTTGCATTTAAAAAGCGTATTCATTGACATGAAAAAGTTATGCGAAAACCACACAATTAATGAAAAAATGATTGAATATGCACACAAGTAAAGTTACAAAAACAAATATTAATCTAGTTTTGTAGATATATTTAAGTACTGCGCGGCAGCGCAATACTTATTTATTTCCAGTGTCACTTCTCAATGTTAATTTAACATGGAAAAGCCTATGGAGATCATAACTTTTTCATTTTTTCTTCCCACCTTTTTGTCCCTGATGGCACTTATTTTTTATTCTTAACTAATTTTAATGATATTATAAATTTAAAGTGTAAAAACGATTGCCTGACGTCAGGGTCAAAACGAATGGTAAAATGCCTTTGCATATGGGTGAATTATAACCCAGAGAGAAACATGGGCCAATTTATTTTCACATTATTCAAATATTTTTCTTAATAATTCCAATTTTCGCTTTTTTCATTGAAAATCAACGGACATTTTTCATAGAAAATGTAACATTTTTACTTCATTGTTGCAAAAATTTCAAAAGCCATAATAATAATTTATTTCTTTTTAGTTGAAAGATTTTCACGTGAAATATTAAATTGAGCTAGTTTTTTTTTGTTTTTTTTTTTTTTTCAAAAATTAAAAAGGTGAATATGCCGTCATAGTGTAAATAAAAAGGATATTTTCAGAATAAGTTTTTGCTTTGGTCAAGTTTATATTTTAGTAAAAAATTTCTAATGGATAGCTATTTTTACGCAAGGTAGCGAACTTAGTGGGGAATTACATAACTTAAATTTTAAAATGTATTTTTTCCGAGATGAGAACAATTTTACCCCAAGCTAAACTTAGGTAATAATTTTCTGATGTGTTTACATCATCCCTTGGGAGAGAATAGGGTTTAAAAATTTAAGTAAAACTTTTATTTTTTATTTCTTACTGTATCACAGCTATAATATAGTTAAATATTAGCAGTAAGGATTCAACACAATTTACATTTACATTCATAGCGTTCCTGAGTGGGAAATAGGGTATCTAAATTTAAATTAAGTTAATTTTTTATGTTTTGATTATAGATTTTTTACGTTCAGATTGGAAGTTTATGTCCAAACTACCGCAACCTGCATTACTACAATAGTGAAACATTTTGAATTACACATTGGTAAACTGCATCCCACATTGTGATGCAATACCGCATACATCAACGCCTGATGATGATACTCTCCATTAATTTTGAAATGCGTTCGCCTGAGTGCAGTAGTTATTAAAAAACTTGACATATTAAACAAAAACATAATTTGAAGAACAAATTAAAAAACAAAATTTATTTCCTACATTGTCTAAGCCCGAGAAGGGACAGATATTAAGATATTTCATTCAATTAATCTTACATTTAATGTTAAATTTTTGTAACAAATTAGTTAAGCCAATTGAAGATTAAAAAATAAAAATAAAATCCATACAATATGATACTTAAAACACCCTAAAAAAATGGATTCCGTTCAAATGAAATTGAAATAAATCTTAGACTTTTTTTTTAAGTTTTGTATTTCGCATGCATCTTATCATTTTATGCACAATTGTCATAAACATAATGCAAAATCTACAATACAAATATTTTCAATTAAAAATGGAAGAAGTCTAAGATTTATTTCGATTTCATTTGAACGGAATCTAATTTTTTAGGGTGTTTTAAGTATCATATTGTATGATTTTAGGTAGATTTCGTATGAAATACTACCTATTAGGATCGTTCCTATGTTGGAATTTCTGAAAAATTTTTGCAGATCTACACCGATCATGACCCCTAGAACCCATAACCACCCATAGTAAAAAACTTTATATATCTATCTATCTATCTATCTATCTATCTATCTATCTATCTATCTGTCTATCTATATATATCACTTTCTTCTGGACACGATAACGTTCGTAATTCTGCACCAATCTCTTCCAAACTGATACATAAAGTCAATGGGCATAAAATCTCGGTTAAGTTCGTTAATGGGCAAAATCGGACCAAGAGGATGGAAATAGGGAGGGGTTTTGTGAAAACCGAAAACCCCCCATAACTTCTTAATATTTGTACATATCAAATCAGTTTAAAGTTTTTATTACTTCTAAAAATAGGGCCAAAATTTTATGTATCACAGATTTTTGATAAAGTTAAAAATGGGCTCAAGGAGTGCAAAAAATAGGGTTTTCGGGAGAAAAAAATTCATAACTTCGTCAATTCTAAAGATATCAATTTCAATTAATTTTATTATAAATCTCCTTAATATTATCTACAACTTTTATATTCACAAGTTTTTGATAGGACCAATTCGTACCGCAAAAAAAAATTAAAAACGAAAACAAAAAGGGGGTTTGAAGAAGTAAAAAATCCTTAACTCCGTCAATTCAAAAGATATAAAATCCCCATGAATTTATCATATATCTTCTTAATATTGTCTACAACATCTATATAGACAAGTTATGGATAGAACCAATTCTTACAGCAAAAACAAATTAAAAATACATAGCGGTTGAAGAAAAAAATCATCTAAGTAAGGGTGTATTCAAATCCAAACTGCTTATTTTCTGACTCATTTTACAATTTATTTTTGCTCTCAGAGGCTTCCAATTGGTACGTTTTCTTACTCAGAAATTATATAATGTACCGTAATGGTCAATTTCTTGATAGAGGCAGAATATATTTTTAAAAAATGCTGTTAAAGTGGGCATTTTGAACCGAATTTCCCGATGCGGATTGTGTTGGAAAAATCATTGAATTAAGGATGCACTCAAATCCAAACTGCTTATTTTCTGACTCATTTTTAAATTCATTGTTCCTCTCAAACGCATTTAATTGGTAGATTCACTTATTCAGAAACTATATATTGTACCGCAATGATCGATTTTTTGAAAGAGGCAGAATATATTTCAAAAAATTATGTCAAAGTGGGCATTTTGAACGGAACTTCCCGAAACAATTGTGTTATCACTTTCTTCTGGACACGATAACTTCCGCAATTCTACACAAATCTCTTCCAAACTGATACATAAAATCAAGGGACATAAAATCTCGGTTAAGTTCGTTAATGGGCAAAAGCGGACCAAGGGGATGGAAATAGGGAGGGGTTTTGTGAAAACCGAAAAAACCCCATAACTTCTTAATTTTTGTACATATCAAATCAGATTAAAGTTTTTATTACTTCTAAAAATATCGCCAAAAATCCATGCATCACAGATTTTTGATAAAATTAAAAATAGGCTCAAAGGGAACAAAAAATAGGGTTTTTGGGAGAAAAAAATTCCTTACTTCGTCAATTCTCAAGATATCGAATCCAATTAATTTTATTATACATCTCCTTAATATTATCTACAACTTTTATATTCACAAGTTTTTGATAGGACCAATTCGTACCGCAAAAAAAAAAAATAAAATAAAATAAAAACGAAAACAAAAAAGGGGTTTGAAGAAGAAAAATTTTCATAACTCCGTCAGTTCACAAGATATAAAATCTCCATGAATTTATCATATATCTTCTTAATATTGTTTTCAACATTTATATAGACAAGTTTTTGATAGGGAAAATTCTTACAGCAAAAACAAATTAAAAATACATAGCGGTTGAAGAAAAAAGTCATCTTATTAAGGGTGCATTCAAATTCAAACAGTCTATTTTCTTACTCATTTTTAAATTCATTTTTGCTCTCAAGCGCATCCAATTGCTAGATTCTCTTATTCAGAAACTATATAATGTACAGTAATGATCGATTTTTTGATAGAGGCAGAATATATTTCAAAAAATGAAGTCAAAGTGGGCATTTTGAACAGAATTTCGCGACGCGATTGTGTTAGAAACGAAAAATATTGCCCTACTGAGAAAATAATTGTTTATTAATCAAGTTTTAATTAATTGAAAGGAAAATAAAAACACAGGTCACTTATAAATCTTTTCAAAAATCACGTCAGCATGTTTCATATTTTTTTTTTTTTTATTAAAAATGAATCGAAAAATGTGCCAGAAAATTTCGAGTTGTTGAGCATGGAAAAATATTTTTTTTAATATCGCCTTAACATGATTCTGATAAAACCAGCTATTTTATAAAAAGGAAATAAAAACTCGTCAAAAGCAGACAGATAAAACTGTTAAAGTGGATTTATATCTAATAATGATTTAGTTTTTGTTGGTGAAATTAGTATACTTAACTTCGAAATCTACCTCTGCCTGTAGGCCGGGCCGGCAGGGATTTTTTTTTTTTTTTTAAATCTTCAATTGGCTTAACTAATTTGTTACAAAAATTTAACATTAAATGTAAAACTAATTGAATGAAATATCTTAATATCTGTCCCTTCTCGGGCTTAAACAATGTAGGAAATATATATATTTTTTTAATTTGTTCTTCAAATTATGTTTTTGTTTAATTTGAGTTTAACTATACTAGTTAAATGGTTCCCAAACTTTTCCTTGGTAAAAATGTAATGTGGCTACGATACGTGTAATAAGAAGGAGGGGTAATAATATTATTCAGGGAAAAGCAACTGCTTTTAAAGACCATATCCATTGATATGAAAAAGTTATCCGGTATTACAACTACACTGTTCGAAGAAAAAAAAAAAGATTGTGTAGACACTCTCAAGTAAAATTCGAAAAAACAAATATTAATTTACTTTTGTAGAAATATTTATGTTTTATTTAATTAGTTAAATCTTTCTCAAACTTTTCTGTGGTGAAAATTTAATACGGCTAGGGTACCCGAAATTAGAAAGAGAGTTAGTAATGTTATTCAGGAATGTAGGAAGAGGGAAGAGGAATAGACGCATTTGCCCTTAAATGCCATATTCATTGACATGGAAATTTATACGGTATTACAAGTACACTATTAATAAAAATATGATTGAATATGCACACAAATAAACATCCAAAAAACAAATATTCATCTAATTTTGTAGCTATATTTGAGTTTAACGATATTTGTTAAATTGATTTCTTAAATGTTTCCTGAAAATGTAATGTGGCTAGAGTGCGTGAAACGTCAACCTCACTTTCGGGAAAAATATATATGGGACAGAAGAAGAAGATCCCCATATTTTAATAAAAATTATCAAAAATCATTAAACACAAATAAAACTGTGCTGAAACTTTTGGAAAGTGTTATTACGGTGACCTTTGGTGTACTTTAATTATTCACCAGTTAGACTTGTAAATCAATAAATTTATAGAATATTACCCAACACTTTTCATACACTTCTTCGTAAATTGTATATGTCATGATATTATTTAAAAATTTAAATTTTATATTAATCACTGTAAATTGGTAACAAAGATACATCGTAAACTAAACTGGTTTAACAAAATTACACGTCATACCTTATATTCTCATTTCTGGTCTATTTTTAACATTCTCAAAACCAAATTCAGTCATTTCGAAATGTGCTACGATAATTCAGTAATCATTCGTACAATAAAATCGTTGTGTACCTACGCACCTGTGTAATATTAGCTAACGCATTTAATTCATTTCTCCGTAATTTAGCTGTCAGAAACCAGGCTTCTTCTCACAGCGCTTTTGAAAGTTTAACAACGTCCATTTATCTGTTAACTATAAATCAACATCAGTCAGCACTTACATATGTGTGCTTGTGACGTTATCAAAAACCGATAAGCTGATAAAAATACCAATATCTGATTTCGAGAAAAATACTCGAAATTTTCTACTGCGTAGTACAGTTACGCCACAAACCAAGGTGGTTCGTAATAATATATACTTACACTATATGACCAAAGGTGACCGGTCACTTGCGATTTTTGACGTTTTGTTAAATATCTAAAAAAATACATAAGGAATTAACCTGAAACTGCAGGTGTGTAAACAGAATAGTATAGGTCATAAAATTCCGCGAATATTTTTTCCCGAAACACCATAGGGGGCCGTCAAAAAGTTGAAAAAGAAAGAATATCCTTTGGATAACCCTGTAAAAACTAATGAAGCAAAAGCGTTTAAACTCGCGATTATTAATAAGTGGCTTATTGTAATATACTGTGTTCATTTTTATGAGGATAGCATGCATACTCGTAGAGAAATTAAGGTTTGTATAAAAACAGCCCCAAATTTTGCCAAGTTTTTTGCTTATAATTTGCAGAGTTCTAAATATATAAAAAAAAATTATTTTTAGAAAATATGACAAAGAACATTGTACACAATACTCTGCAGTTAGAATTAAAAAATAATAAAAATTGGATGAAAAATGAGCAGGTTTACTAAAAAATGTTTCACTGCGCATGTGCGAATGCAATCAAAACATAATGTGCATAATGTGTTAGCTAAATGTATAGAACAACTTTTGTAAACGTCTCAGAAACATAGTTTGAAAAGTCTGATAATCATCGTTTATAGAATAAGCTCAAAATCCGTTGTTCACAAAATGAAACAAAACGATGAGGGGTTGTATTCAAATACAGTAGTACGTACACTATTGTGTATGCTAAATTGGCACTAATCAATGGATATATAGATACAACCCCTCATGTTTTTGCTTCATTTTGGGAACAACGGATTTTGAGCTTATTCTATCAACGATTATTATCAGCCTTTTCAAACTATGTTTTTGAGGCTTTTACAAAAGTTGCTCTATACATTTAACTAACACATTAGGCACGTTATATTTTGATTGCATTCGCGCATGCGCAGTGAAACATTTTTTAGTATACCTGCTCATTTTTCATCCAATTTTTATTATTTTTTATTTCTGACTGCAGAGTATTATGTACACTGTTCTTTGTCATATTTTCTGAAAATAACATTTTTTTATATTAAGAATTCTGCAATTTATAAGCAAAAAACTTGGCGAAATTTGGGACTGTTTTTATGAAAACCTTAATTTCTCTACGCGTATACATGCTATCCTCATAAAAATGAACACAGTATATTACAATAAGCCACTTATGAATAATCTCGAGTTTAAACGCTTTTGCCCTATTAGTTTTGACAGGGTTATCCAAAAGATATTCATTCTTTTTCAATTTTTTCACGGTACCCTATGTGGTTTCGGGAAAAAATATTCGTTAAATTATATGACCTATACTATACTGTTTACACACCTGCAGTTTCAGGTTCATTCCACATGTATCTTTCTAGATATTTAACAAAACGTCAAAAATCGCAAGTGACAGGTCACCTTTGGCCATATAGTGTATATATGGCCAAAGGTGACCGGTCACATGCGATTTTAGACATTTTGTTAAGTATCTAGTACTATAGAGAGTATTATCTAGTAGAAAAATACATGAGGAATTAACCTGAAACTGCAGGTGTGTAAACAGTATAGTATATGTCATATATTTGCACGAAGATTTTTTCCCGAAACCCCATAGGGGACTGTTAACAAATTGAAAAATAGCGAATATCTTTTGGATAACCCTGTAAAAACTAATGTAGCAAAAGCGTTCAAACTCGAGATTATTAATAAGTGGCTTATTATAATATACTGTGTTGATTTTTATAAGGATAGCATGTATACCCGTAGAGAAATTAAGGTTTTTATAAAAACAGTCCGAAATTTCACAAAGTCTTCGGCTTATAATTTGCAGAGTTCTTAATATATAAAAAAGTTATTTTAAGAAAATATAACAAACAACATTGTACATAATATCCTGCAATCAGAATTAAAAAGTTATAAAAATTGTATGAAAAATGAGCAGGTTTACTAAAAAATGTTTCACTGCGCATGCGCGAATGCAATCAAAACATAATATTCATAATGTATTAACTAAGTATATAGAGAAACTTTTGTGAAAGTCTCAAAATCATAACATGTAAATTCTGAAAATTATCGTCGATAGAATAAGATCGAAATCCGTTGTTCCTAAAACGAAGCAAAAAGATGAGGGGTTGTATCGAATATATGTTGATTAGTGCCAAGACAGCATACACAATATTGCACGTACTACTATATTTGGATACAGCCACTCATCTTTTTGCTTCCTTTGGGAACCACATATTTTGAGCTTATTCTATCCACGATAATTTTCAGAATTTTCAAGCTATGATTTTGAAACTTTCAAAAAGGTTGCTCTATGCACTTAGATAACACATTATGCACATCCTATTTTCATTGCATTCGCGCATGCGCAGTGAAACATTTTTTAGTAAACCTCCTCATTTTTCATCAATTTTTTATAAATTTTAACTCTGACTGCAGAGTATTGCGTACAATGTTGTTTGTCATATTTTCTGAAAAGAACTTTTTTTATATAAAGAACTCTGTAAATTATAAGCCTTACGACTTGGCGAAATTTCGGACTGTTTTTATAAAAACGTTAATTTCTCTACGAGTATGCATGCTATCCTCATAAAAATGAACACAGTATATTACAATAAGCCACTTATTAATAATCTCGAGTTTGAACGCTTTTGCTCCATTAGTGGTTACAGGGTTATCCAAATGGTATTCGTTCTTTTTCATTTTGTTGACGGCCCCCTATGGGGTTTCGGGAAAAAATCTTCTCGCAAATATATGACCAATACTATACTGTTTACACACCTGCAGTTTCAGGTTAATTTCTCATGTATTTTTCTAGATATTTAACAAAACGTTTAAAATCGCAAGCGACCGGTCACCTTTGGCCATATAGTGTATCTGTCTGGGTACATAAAAAATTTAATCATAAGGACACATTACACCAGACAACATAAATAGCAGACTACTGATCCTTGTTGTACAGGGAGAATTTTTAAGAAGAATAAAATGTAGCATAAAGATTATTTTTAAGTTATATGTTTATACATATTTTTGACTTTGCTGAATGCTTTTTTGACCTCACTTTCGGGAAAAATATTTATGTGATAGAAGGAGAAGATCCCCATTTTTTAATAAAAATTATCGAAAATCATTAAACACTCATAAAACTGTGCTGTAACTTTTGGAAAGTGTTATTACGGTGACCTTTGATGTACTTTATTTATTCACCAGTTAGAATTGTAAATCAATAAATTTATGTAATATTGCCTAACACTTTTCATACACTTCTTTGTAAATTGCATATGTCACGATATTATTTAACAATTTAAATTTTATATTAATCACTGCAAATTGCTAGCAAAGATACATCGTAAACTAAACTGGTTTAACATAAATTACACAACATACTTTATATTCTCATTTCTGGTCTATTTTTAACATTCTCAAAACCAAGTTCAGTCATTTCGAAATGTGCTACGATAATTCAGTAATCATTCGTACATTAAAATCGTTGTGTACCTACGCACCTGTGCAAGATTGCCTAACGCATTTCATTCATTTCTTCGTAAATTAGCTTTCAGAAATCTGGCTGCTTCTCACAGCGCTTTTGAAAGTTTAACAACATCCATTTACCTGTTAACTATAAATCAGCATCACTCAGCACTTGCATATGTGTGCTTGTGACGTTATCAGAAACTGATAAGCTGATAAAAATAGCAACAGCAAATTTAAATCAAGTCATTAATCTGAAATCCAACGGCGGCTTCCATCGATTTTTCATGGCAAGGTTGTGTGGAGTATTTGCCCTCCCCAAATACTTTTAAAATTGCGCGAGCTTGGCGGAAATTTGAAAGGAAGTGAATCCGGTCTTTGCTTAAATGCGTTTGAGCCTATTAATGCTTAATTAATTCGACTGAATTTTTTTTATGCCATTGCATAATCGATATGTGAGGATAAAAGAGAAAAAGTCATCGAAATTTTCCTTATATTTTTTACCAGCGGTGGAAGGGGGTTGAAAATATAATCCACTACAATTTTTTGCTGTTATGACTGGAATAAAAGCTTTTTAAGAGAACGGTGGACGTTATTTTTTTTTTTCATCATAGATATGTGAAATTTTGTGGAAATATATATTTTACCATAAGTATATAGAACACCTTAAAAGAAATGTCCAATCTTATTATAATTTTAATTTAAAAAAATAATTAAAATTAAATTTTAAAATGCCGCATGCGTCATAATTTTCGAGGTATTACCTTGATTTTGCATTTTAATCACTTAAAACTCTATTGCGAAGAAATCTGTGTATCGATTTTTTAATTCCTTGAGCGGTTAATTTTTTAGAGAATTTTTTCTGAATGTGATATCGATTTTCCTCAAAATTTTGTCTTTTAAATTAAAAATTCTTATAAAAAATGACTTATAATAATATTATAAATCATTTCAAATTTTATGAAAATCGAATGTATAGTTTAATTACGGGGACAGTCAAAAGTTTTCCATTACATTACGGTCAATGGGAGAAAATTATTGCAAGTGCATTTTAATGATGTGCATGCTATTAGGATTCTACTAATTAGCTGTGTATATGATCGATAGATTTCTTACACTTCACATGGCTTGCTAAAATTTAATTCAGCCATAAACAATTAAAATGCACATCATTACATCCTCATTAATTAATTACACATTAATTAAGCATTAATATGTGCAAACGCATTTAAGCAAAGACCGTATTCACTTCCTTTCAAATTTAATTATATTAATGAAGTCGAATTTTATTTTAAAGTATAATAAGTAAATTTTATGATATTCCGATGCATAGTTTAAATACAGGGACAGTCAAAAGTTTACCGTTACATTACAGCCAATGAAAAATGTTAAAAATAAGTTAAAAATCAAATTTAATTATATTAAGGAAGTTGAATTTTAAAATGCATATACAGTTTCTTTGTAAGCAGTATCATGATTCTTCCTTATCAATTTGATAAATTTTGATTAAAAAAAATTATGATGCATGGAGCATTTCAAAAATCTTAAAACGTTGAAAAATCAGTTTTGAGGGAAACAGATTTAAAGCATATTAAAGGGCCGTAAAATAAGTACAAAATTCAAACGCTTGTAACTTTGCGAAAAATAATCGGATCTGCGTGCGGTTTTTTGCAGATGGTTCAGAACAATCTGGAGAATAATAATAATATGCACAAAAATAATTTTAGATTTTTCGGTCGATTTCTGCTCAAATAAAGCTCCACGGTCCCCTTTAACCCTTAAATGCCTGATATTCCAAAAATCATTGTAATACTGTTTTTCGGCTTTCATTTTTTAAATAAATCGTGGGAAAAATACTTGAAAAAATCATATTTTGTTTTAAGTATGGTTTACGGTTAAAAAACAGTTTGTTACTAATCGGCAATACTGGTCTTTAATTGAAAAAATAATTTCCCTTGATAAAATTCTACAATGTTAAACACACAAGAATTTAGGAACTATAATAAAAAATAAATTTTACTTGCTCACTACAGAACAAAATAGGGTATTTCGCAAGCTTCCAAACAAAACAAAAAGAACAAGTAGCAACAATTGAAAAAATAAATTTATCTTTATTCTTAAACAGCACAAGTGTTGCCATCAAATGTTGAAAATCGAATTAATAATATTTTCAGAATATATTTTATTGGCAACATTAGGCGTTATAGCTTCAATATTATTCTAATAGTATTTTAGATCCTAAATTGGGTATGTTGCCGAAAAGCAACACCCAGCATTTAAGGGTTAAAGCTTTATAGGAATTAACTGTATGCATAAATTTACATTATATACAAACTCTGTAACCAAATTCTCCCTCTTTGTCGATAAGATATTGGGATTCTATTAATTAGCTGTGTATATGATCCATAGATTTCTTACACTTCACTTGGCTTGCTAAAATTTAATTCAGCCATAAACAACGCAAAATACATCTGACTTTTTTTTTTAAGCATTTACTGCCCAAATGTGGAGAATTGAAATATTTTATGCAGCCTTGTATAGGAATTACAGATTTTTATGCACATCACATATTAAGCTATAATTTAATTCAGTTATAAAACACATAACAGAACTAACCGCATATGAAAAAATATACTTCCAACGATTGTCGCTTGTACTATTATAGACTAATTCTTTTTTGTGTCCTTGTAAATGAATAAATAAATACTATCCACTTTTACTGTATCTGGTAGTGCAAATCAGCAATGCATAGCAGTTTCATTATGTTTGAAATAGTATAATATATTGAACAATGTAAAATTATAAAAATACACTGCAAGCGATTTTCTGCATAGACCATAATGTAACGGAATTCTTTTGTGTATTTCTGTAAAATAACTACAAATGCTACATCTTCAGATTTCGTTTTCATAGGGATTGTACAATGGTAAACCTTACTAACATATACCAAGCTCATGGTAATTCAGGTATAGCTATGCGAGTTGGGACAGGCATGGACAAGCATGGACAGGCGGCCAGCCAACCAGCCAGTCGGCCAAACCGAAGTCATAAACGCTTTTCAACTATGTAGAAAAATATTAACCCGGGATTACACGCGCAGGGTATGTCATACCTAGGCTGGGCACGGTTATTACATTTCTCACCACTAATATTCGAAAAGTAATCTTCGAATTATTTTTGTGAGCAATGTCAACGATTAAATAAAATGAAGATTTTTGTTTGAATTTATTGGTGGCAAAGTGTTAATCGTTCATATCCTGGATATGCGCGCGCATTCCCGGGTTAAAAATGTGCTTAGAAACAGCTCAGTTTCAGAAATCTCACCATTCCTAGTTTATCGAATATGACATTTATGATAGTTTTAAATATTAGGAATAATTTCTTTTTAGGTGCGTTCGTAATTATATAAATACGTAGCGCCTATAGTCGTCGTTCAGTCCGTCCGCCCGCATATAACAGAGCAAAAACTATCCAACGGATTGGTCTGAAATTTTAAATATATAATTGCTGCAAAATTTTGTCGAGTCATTTCAAATTTTATGAAAATCGGATGTATAGTTTAATGACAGGGACAGTCAAAAGTTTTCCGTTACATTACGGTCAATGGGAAAAAATTATTGCAAGTGCACTTTAATGATGTTACAGCCTTCCGAATGGTCTGAAATTTTAAATATATAATTGTTGCAAAATTTTGTCGACTCATTTCCAATTTTATGAGAATCCGATGCATAGTTTAATGACAGGGACAGTCAAAAGTTTTTCGTTAGATTAAGGTCAATGGGAAAAAATTATTTCAAGTGCATTTTAATGATGTTACAGCCTTTCGAATAGAAGGAAATTGATATGTACTTATAATGTGCATTAAAATATACATTCAGTACAATATGCGGTGCAAAAAATATTTATAAAACTAGTTATAGTACGAACGCACCTCATTTGCGACGTTTGACGAACAATTTTCAACTTGTTCATATATTCGGTTATAATTGCTTCTTTTTCAACCCAAGAAACAAATCTGAAAACTTTCGGACTAATGTAAATTTGACTGGATAAATTTAGAACATTATCTTATAAAAACAAAACAAAGAAACTCATAAGTAAGTAGGTTAAATTTAGCTTCCAACTGTTTCAAGACTTTTTCATAGCGTAATATTTTTTTCCGTTGAAAAATTAATAAAACAGTTATGAGAAACAACAGCCAAAAAGTACGCATCTATTACAGATTGTAAAAGAAGACATTCTCTATGTCGAAATTACAGAAAAAGCTTAGAGACAATCCATCCGAAATCACCAAGGTCGTGTTGCTTGACATTTTTAATTTTCATAATCTTTTAACCAAGTGTTCTTCATAGTTTTCTGGGTTTAAAAAGATGATTAAATTTTTTTTGTTGATCATATAGTTTTTTGGAGGTGGTCAATTTTAACCCTTTATCTACTGACGGTACTTATAAGTACCACTCACTTTAAAATTTTATACCATAGTGAATATTACTAATATTATAATGGTACTTTGCAAAAATCGCTCTTTTAACTCCACTTTATCCGAATACATGGCAGCGGTAGTCCTAGGTTTGTTATTTTAGAGAGGAATGAGGCTATCTTTGAAGCAGTGGATGTGTTTTGTGCCGACTTTTTGTACAGATTGCCTCGCTCATCTTTTCATTCCTGCAAACATAGTAAAGGATATAAGATAAGTGTTGGATTTTTTTTATGTGTTCATTATGGTCTTAGAATACAATTTGACTAGCTATTTTAGTTGAATGGTGTATGCATTTGATTTAACAGTTGAATGACTCGGTGGTACTTATAAGTACCGTCAGTACAATGGGTGCTGGAGAAAAACTTCTTGTTTACTTTTCGTCTGTGTAGTTATTCATCGTTTTCATCGGATTTAAAATGCAATTACTAAAATGTAGTGCAGTAGTGATTTCCCTGGTATTTCTTTTCTGTTTCATTGTTATTTTTTATAGGAAATCGAAAAAGTTGCGGCACCGGCTGGTTTTTGCTATGCTAGAAATGGCATATGTAAATTCATATATTGCATATGTGGAGATACGAGAGAGCATGTTTTTCCTGGAATATTGACGTCGCAGAACTAAAGGGCTGCTAACAAGATCGAAACCTAAAAAAAAAATAGTTTTTTTAAACCCTTTCAGGAGCAAAGCATTTTCAATGCTAAAGTGTTGAAATAAATTATTGGCACCGGAATTTGCCAAACGATTTATTTGTAAATAAGAAAAAGCCTATATTTCATATACTTATTAAATCGGAAATATTTTCTGGTACCAGTTGAAATAACTTGTGGGTTTTCTGTTACGATAATTTAGTCATAGTGTACTGACGGTACTTTAAAGTACCACTTTAGTTAATTACCTCTAAATAATTAAATTTCTCACGGGTAACTATTTTTTTTTATGTTTATCCTTTAATTTTCATTGTAGTAACTGAAAAAAAAAATATTACATGAAAAAAATATCAGTAGATCATAATGCCGTAGATAAAGCGTTAACAAGCTACATAGCCATTTTTGGGCGAAAAACGTGTTTTACGGAAAATGCTGTAACTGCTTTATTTTTCAAACTATTAAGATGAATTAAAAACCAAAATTTTCAGCATAAAATTGTCGACATTTCATGAAATTATAAAATTTTCATTAGATTTAAGGATCTAGGCCAAAAACACGCCTGAAAACTGGAGAAAAAACGGTCAAACACCAAATTTCGCTGCCATTATTTTTTATGAAGGAGATCAGACTCTTCTTAAATATCTTTTTTTACACAGGCCTGTTATAGTACTACTTATTTTTACAAATTTCTATCCTGACAACCTTTTTCTTTTTTTGGAACAGCTCATCAAAAACTGTGTTAAGTCTGTTTTTGGCAATTTTCACAACTTAATATCTCAAAAGGGACTGACTAAAAATTTCTGAAAACGTAGGATAATAAACATCTTTGTAATATAAAGTTAAATTGTAAACTTTATGTTTGAGACGTGACTGGTTTTTGAATAACAGTTCACTAAAAATGCACCCCTCTCCCCTCATTTTCCTTTTTGTTTTGTTCCAGATGCATAGCTTTACAGGTACTTTTTGCTTAGGTACGTTCAAATTGAGTATAAAAACACATTTTACGTATTATTGCTTAGTTAAATAGGCAGTGACACCTTTTCAAAACTTTTTTGAAAGGGGGAGGGGAGTCTTTTAATTTTATTGTGCTCAGATGAGGAGCACAATAAAATACAGTTTATACAGTTTATACCTAATACAGTTTTTTTCTGACATGTGTTTTAAATTAGCCTAAGTACTCGCTAAGAGGTTACTTCAATTCACGAACAAAAACGCCTCTCGCTAAAGAAATTTCATAAAATATCTCGTTTGCATACGCCACTGACCCTTGCCTTTTACGAGATATCTAATAAAATTTCTTTAGCAAGCTTTATAAGATAAGCAAGTAAAGCAGTTACAGCATTTTCCCTAAAACAAGTTTATCGCCCAAAAATGGCTATGTAGCTTGTTAAAATTGGCCACCTCCGAAAAACTATATGATCAAAAAAAATTTTTACAATGTTTTTAAACTCAGAAAACTATGAAGAACACTTGGTTAAAAGATTAGGAAAATTAAAATGTCGAGCGACACCACCTTGGTGATTTGGAATGGATTGACCCCTTATGCTTTTATTTCTTAAAAATCTTTTTATCATCATAAAATTTAAGCTCGGATTAACGTTCAGACTACCAAGATAGGTCCGTTGGGCCCATGGAGTGTTGCATCATGACGGGTTGACGTGAATTTTTTTCGTTGTGGGTCGGATTCAGGTCGGGTTGACTTTAAATATTTTGGGTTTGTAACCGTTTCGGGTTAGTTTTTGAATGTTTCGAGTCGGGTTTGGGTCGACACGAAATTTCAAACGAAAGCCCTGCATATTTTCAATTGAAAAAACTATTTGAATATTAATGTGTGTATATGTGTCCATTGTTATACAAAAAAGATAAAATTGATATTAGAGATATAACTATTTTTCCATAATGGTAATAAAATATGGAATAATTTTTTTCACTTCGGGTTCAGGTTGAAGTGTACCTGGTTTGGATAGGGTTTCAGGTTGAAAAATTTTCTCTTGTTGGGTTCTGATAGGGTTTCGAGTTGACTTTAACCAAAAATTTTGGGTTTTGGTCGGATTACCATTATAAATGGAGTCCATAAACAATTTTTGTTCACTTTTGTGGTGTGAACAAAAACTGCATATAATCAAAATAAATGTTAAATAATTACAATATATATCATTACAATACATATCGAGCGTAATTTCACTGCTGACAATAAAGTGAAAAATTAATTGAAATTATACATTACAATATACTTTTTTTCTATTCTGTATAGATTATATTGTATTATTTATTACAGTATACTCATTTTAAATCTCTTTAATACTTATTTTAAAAACTATTTTATTTTTCAATTACATTGGTTTTGTAATTATTGTTTTATTAAACCTAAGTCTATTTTCATATTACATATGAATCCAATGTACCCGATTGGTAATTCTTTTTTCGGCTTTCGGAAGTTACAATTCCTAAATGGTTATTAATTGTTTAATCAATAAGTAGATTTAAACATCATATATAAATTATTTGAAAGGAATTTCCTTTAAGCACTGAATTTTGAAAAATTCCCCTAAACGCTTTGTTCATTATGAAAAGCAACCTCTATTAGCCATGGTTGAAAGTTACATATTATATATATATATATAATTTTTTTTAAATTCCTTAACTTAAATAGGTATTAAAAAGAGGAAACAAAATATAGTATATTTTCTAGCGGAAATTAAATAGGGAAGAAGATATTAATCTCTTTGCTAAAATATAAAAAAAAAATACTAAAAAATAATTCAAGGAATAAATACAAAAGCTTTTAGTGTCATAGATAAGAATGCAGAAATATTGAATGTTATAAAAAAGCTTTTAAGATAGAATTTTTATAAACCTCAAGCATAAAGTGAAAGTGAAAGGAAAATGCTGGAAGTGTTAGTTCAATGATTTAATAAAAACATAGCCTCTAAAAAAATTATTTCAGAATTGTTTTCTGTTATAAGTTTTTAAAAATTAAGATTTTACAGATGATCAGCCAACCATCACTTATTCTTGTGATAGTTTTTTAGTATTATCAGCATTTTAAGAAGCTTTTTTTTTTTTTTTTAATAGTGATCAACTTGTTAAAAACGATGATGTCTTGAGTTTGCATTTTTCAACTCTGGTGATTAATTAGGAGAAGTGAAATTATTTTTTTTTTGTTTCATATAAATTCTAATGCTTTTTCATTTAGTAAGGAATGAAAATTGTGTTTGTGAAATTCGTATTTCTGACACATTGCGTTTCTTTTCTTTATCCTGTTCATGGTCAATAATTTTAATGTGAATCTAAAACTTTATAATTACTTGATTAGAATGTGAGCAATTTATCATACTAGCCTTTTTTTAACACTTTCCAACAAAGTTGAAAAGTGTTTATGCATTCGGTTTGTCTGTCCGCCTGTCCGTCTGTCCGTATGGCCATCTTTCCACGCTCTAACTCCCGTAAATAGTCTCGGATTTTCATGCAATTGATAATCCATATTTAGGGTCACCTGATCATGTTTGGTATTGCATATGAAGTATGTGGGATTAATATTTCATTTACAGGGCTACCCAAAAGAATGCCATTACATTATGGTACAGAGGGAAAAATCGTTCGCAGAGTATTTTAATGACATTATGCTGTATCAAATGTATTTAAACTAATATAAATCACTGAATTTTACAAGATGATTAAAACCGAATAGGGTATTCATAGCATTTGTCGTTCATTTACAGGGACACACAAAAGAAATCGGTTACAATACTGTCTTTGAGTAATAATTGTTGAAGTGAGTTTTCAATTCCGGCTTGCGCTTTTAAATTTAACCGTTTTAATCATATACAGTGCTGCTCAAAGTATTTGGATAATTTTCCGATTGTAGATGGGAACAGCTGAAACTGAGTTTTCAAATGGGTTATGAGTTTCCATAGGGTTGAATTAGGGTAATATTTTAACTTATTAAACGGTGCAGTTTTGTATCATTATTCTGAATGTCACTAGATTAATTTTAACACAATTATTCTAATTGCTAAATAAATCATATTAGATGTAAATTTCCAACTGGGCGAAAAATGTCCGGACCAGGGATCTCCTGGTTGAAGCCGCCAGTGCTCTGCCATCTGAGCTATCCCGGACGAATCTGGTGTAACTTTCTCACCCAGCTAACCTTAATGATTATAGAACCTGGTCTGAAACCTGGTTCAGCTCAACAGAATAAATCACAGGTAATGGAACTCCAGAAATCGCTGGATGCGTAATTACACTAGATTAATTTTAACAGACTAATTCTGATTGGTAAATAAATCATATTAGATGTAAATTTCCAACTGGGCGAAAAATGTCCGGACCAGGATTCGAACCAGGGATCTCCTGGTTGAAGCCGCCAGTGCTCTGCCATCTGAGCTATCCCGGACGAATCTGGTGGAACTTTCTCACCCAGCTAACCTTAACGATTATAGCATCTGGTCTGAAACCTGGTTCTGCTCAACAGAATAAATCACAGGTGATGAAACTCCAGTAAACACTGGATACATAATTACACTAGATTAATTTTAACACAATCATTCTAATTGGTAAATAAATCATATTAGATGTAACTTTCCAACTGGGCAAAAAATGGCTGGACCAGGATTCGAACCAGGGATCTCCTGGCTGAAATGTGTTGGGAAGTGTTTCACAATCTATGCTTGACGCATAATTTTTCTTTCTTGTTTTATTTATAAAATTAATTTCTTTAAAAATTTGCCCGTTTTCTCACATATTAACTGTTCATTGTTTTACCAAGATGATAAAACTTTATGAAGATGATTCGTTAATTGCCAAAAGGTGTTAAGGGGGAGTTAACCTAAAACTTTTTAAAAGTCCAAAAATTTTTTTTGTCTATTATAAAAATACAACATGAAACCGAACCTTAAAATATATATATATATATATATATATATATATATATATATATATAATGATACTCAAATTTGAAGCGACTTTATGACAGAATATGTTTAGTGATACCTATCCAAATAAAGGTAAATTTGAACTTTAAAATAATTTTTTTCAAAACCGATATGTTTGACATTGAGAGCAGCCTATTTCCAAAACTAAGTAACATAGAAACTTGAGATTTTGTATTATACGAGGGTGGTTCAATAATTGTTGTCCCGAGGGTGTGTAAAATATTTGTACTGTAATGGTTGATGTGGAATATTGAAGCCTAATGTCTTAAATGCCTATATGCTCAATTTCAGACCCACGGCTGCTATCTTAACATATTTTTTTTTTTCGTTTTTTTTTTTTTTTTTCGTTTTAGGTGTGAGAGGTGGCACCTAGTTTGAAAAGGGGGGGGGGGAGAAAAGCTGGTTTGGAGCTTATGGGGCCAGATCTGAAGCAGTTCTGTGATAGATTTATGATAGTGGATGAGACGTGGCTAACATCACTATGATCCCGAGTCCAAACGACAGTAGCCACGTCTCATTCACTGTCACCACCCAACCCCCCTTTCAAGCTAAGTGCGACACCTCACACAGAAAACGAAAAAAAAATATGTTAATATAGCAACTACAGTTCTGAAATTGAGCATCTAAGACATTAGTCTTCAATATTCCACATCAACCATCGCAGTACAAATATTTTATACACACTCGGGACAATAATTATTGAACCACCCTTGTAGTTTATATATCTTTATAACCTGTACCTATTTTTAAGTAAATACCTGTAATATATTTATTTTGTTTTTAAATTTTTATTAAAATTTATCATAGATTTCGCGTTTTATGGTTTAATTGCCTAAAAAAAGTATTTTCATCTATAAACTTGATTATTATTTTAGGCTGAAGTTGAAGTAAAATATTTTAAGAATATATGTATGTAATATTAAGTAGATATATCCACTATATCTAATATATAGCAATGAAAATTTGTCTGTTTGTAATTCTATACAAATCCGCAGTTTGGAAGCCAGAATTATGAAATGTTACGTACGTGTATATTAAAACATGGCCGAGGTAACTAAAGTAATCCGAAATGGAAATAACTTATAGCTAATTTTTAATTAATAAAAAACCACCAATTTACCAGCAATTTCCAATCAAGTTGAAACATTTTTCGTTATAACTGTTGCCAGCAATTAAATTCCACTATAAAATTCTTACCACAACAATTACTTTTCTATTACAAGATAAATGAAAAAAGTGAAAAAATGAAATTAATGGTTTGCCGAATTTAAAAAAAAAGAGCGTATTACATCATAACTTTTCTACTGAAAGATTCCACTATAAAATTCTTACCACAACAATTACTTTTCTATTACAAGATAAATGAAAAAAGTGAAAAAATGAAATAAATGGTTTGCCGAATTTTAAAAAAAGTGAGTATTACATCATAACTTTTCTACTGAAAGATTTCCACGTGAAAAATGTAAATAAAATAAATAGTTTGCCGAATTAAAAACAAAAGTGAATGTTACATCATAATTTCTGTTTTATGATTTCCATGTGAAAAATTATAATTATTTAATTAATTTCATGAATAAAAAAAGGAACATTACCTCATATTGGAAATATAAAGGACGTGGTGAATATATAGCGTCATATAATTGTGAAAAAATGTATTGAGCCGTGATAAAAACTCGATTATGGAAATATTGGTGTATTTTAATATTATTGCTCCAATGATGAATCGAAATAAGTTTTAATATTATTTTGCGTCTGTCATATAAATTTGTACATTTTTATATTGAGTTTTCATTTCATCCATGTGTATATATTTTTTTTAATGTTGTATGTTAAATTTTGAAATTGGGTTGTCAAAACAAACATTCTTAAAGCTCTGGGCAACGCGTGGTACTTTAGCTAGTTTTCTATAATCTTGCGCGCAACACATATATGTCAAATCATGTTTTTGAAAATCTTTAATTAGTATGTCTTAATTAAACTATTTCTAATCATGTTTCATAAAAAGTACTTAAAGGAATGCGAAAACAAAGCTTTGTAGTATTTACTATTAAAAAAAATTTTATTTGAAAAATTATTTACAGCTCCAAAGAATATTTTAATATTGTGTTATAATCAAGCAATTCGAGCATCCGAAGGTGAGCTCCACTCTTAAATAAAAACCATAAAAAAGTAAAAAAGTTTTTATAAATAAACTATCTAACGGGTCAATATCTGAAAACCGGACAATTTCATTCCAAAATTTTACTTTTTTAAATTAATGTACCAACTACCACATACAATTATATACTATGGTACATGTTTTATCATTTAAATGCTGTAGTATTTTGAGATCAAGAAAGTATATTTTATGCGTAGGATAAACTTTTATGGAAGAACGTGTCTGTCAACATCATAATCAGTGTTTAATATTTGGGACTGAGGTGATGTTTTTGTCTTAACAGCTGCACATGCACAGCCATATTAATGAATCATTTTGAAAACATGTAAATTATCAAATATGCTATTTAACATTTGTATGTTATGTATATAAAGTTGCAGTAAGCTTTTTTTTTTATAAAAATAAAAAAGTTAAATATGGGGGCATGAATGATGCTGTAAAAAAATACTCATCTCTATTCAGACTAAATATTTCTAAATATGAAACAAAGAGAAGAACAACTAACCTTCATCCATGGTGGTTAGTTGAACTTTAGTTGCTGTTGCAATGGAAATAATTCTGCCAGCGCCGCCTAGTATATGTTAACTTAAATGTGTGTTTAGAGGGACTGGGATGATGGTCAACCTCATTGACAAATATATTTACTACAATATTTTACTATATAATCTATACTAATAAAAGGTAATTATATTTTTCCATACTGTATATATATATAGGTATAAATATGTAATAGCAAAAGTTAATAATATTTATAGATATTTTTACAGCATCCATTTAATATTGGATATTTGTACCTGGGGTCAAGGACTGAAATGATAATTTCGTTAATTTAAAGCATAAAATTAATTATTTATACATCATTATATGTCCATTTATCATTGATAATTGTTATAACAAATGTTACAATATATTACATTTTTCGATTTTTGGTTTTAGTATAATTAATGAAATATTATTTGCAGTGGACGCAAATTGTCAAATATTGACCCCTAGATGTTTCGGTTTCACTGATATAATTCGATTTTATAAAGTAGTATTATTTGATTATATGAAATATTGATTTACCGGACACTATTCGTTCCGAATCAATCAGGATAATTAATTCTCTACTGTATTTTGAATGCAAGTTCAATTCGCAAAAGTGCGCACACAGCACATTTATCGATAGAAATGCAAATGTGTATGGGTATTGATTTTGTCGCACATTGATTGCAGACGAATGTCTTTTCCTTTTATATAAGAATCCAAACACCCAGAAATATTATACTTCCTTAGTCATTGAAAGGTTTTAACAGAAAATCAGAAAAACAAAACAAAACAAAACAAAAAAAAAAAAAAAATTAATAAACTATCTACATGTAGTAACTTCATCGAAGCCTTTTTCACGACAAATGGGAATATTCTACAGTTTCACGATCTATAATGCAATAATTTGAATCAGACTACTCACGTTATTTTACGATTTGAAAATTTCATGAAAAAATATTTAGAAGTTTTTGAGATTTTCTGCGCTTTATGCCCAAAAACGTCACTTGGAGAAAAATGACTTCAAAGATTCGGAAACGCCGCTTCAGCTATTGAGAGGGCAAAATTCTAAAAGCCATAGCTTTTTTTGTCACACACATTTAAGGAAGATGTAATTTCCTATCGAATGACTATTTTCGTTTTTCCCTACGTCTATTTGATGATAAAGTTAATGGGAAACAGGGGCAGGGATTTTTTTTTTTTTTTTTTTTTTTTTTTTTTTTTTTTTAACAGAATGTATTTTTAATTCTTAAATCTGTTCTGCATTCATGTAATTCTCGTACATATCAGAAATTATTTTTTTAATTCGTTTTTCTATTGCCTTTGTACTACATTTATTTTCTCGTACCAACTGAGGATTTAAAAATTTCTGTTTTAATTTTTTCATCTAAACTTAAGAGAAAATTTCACCTAAAAAATAAAACAAAATTTGAAGTTACTTTTGAGTAAATTTGTGTGTAAATATATTTCTGGAACGCTTGAAAGTATCAAAAGAAAGATATAATTATGTCTTTAAGTTACTTCTTTATTAGGATACTTGTTTGGGTAAAATCGCTTAGTTAAGAAGATAAATGTCAGATTAATAACTTTTTTTATTTTTAGATATGATAATAATGTAATATTGTTTTAGGATGGTAATTATGTATTTTCGTTTATTCAAATACCTTAAAGCAAGATTTATTTTGATATTACTTTAAATAAATTACTGGTGTATAAAAAAATTAAGAAAAAAATCAGTAAAATTACGGATTACAATTTTATAGACTGGATTTAAAATTTTTTAATTAAAAATATCTTTAATTTTCACATTATAAAAAGCAAAAATTATGGCTTGAAATAGAAAAATAAATCATTTGCAGATGCAAATTCGCGAAGGAAGCGTATTTTAAATATTATCAAAAGTTGAAGTTTGTTTTGAAGTTTTTTTTTTTTTTTTTAATAAATCAGAAGTAGAATATTATATCTAAAAATAAAAAATAAAATTAGAAAATACTATTTATAAGATCTTTTCTGTTAAATCCGAAAAGTTTTGTATAATTACTCTGTCTCTCTCTTTATCCTTTCACATTTTACTTAAAATATGAGATGTAGATCCCATAAAAATATTGAAATGATATTTCTTTATTTTATGAAAGAGCTATATTTATATATAAAGTTTCATTATAAAAAACAAATCGTAAATTGTACGTCAAACGTGGCAAATGAGGTGCGTTCATACTATAACTCGTTTTATAAATATTCAGGTGTTGGCGCAATAGCTGTTGCACTCTTATGCAAAAATGTTTGAATACAAAATTTATTAAGATTCTATATATTAAATTCAGTAATATATACATATAAAAGCTGTCTCTGTGTGTATGTCCTTTATACAAATCTTTAATTTTTGACCGATTTGTACGAAACTCGATGTACATACGTTTTAGAACGTGGAAAAGAGCACTGTCTACCTTAAAAAATTATCAGACCACTATTTATCCCTTCTTTCTACCACTTCCATAATTTAACATTATAGAAATATCTCTTTTTAAATCTTTTTTAATTCAAACGTTTCTTTCCTGTTGCCAAACCCTAAAAAATGACACAATAATGTGAAAAAAAAATAAGGATAACGCGTGTATTTTGTTTCTATTTGCCAATAAAAATTCAGATTTTCTTGCTATATTTTTGCGCGTTGGATACTGACGTCATTCTAAACAGAAAATTTACATTTTTTTTTGTATTTAAAATAAAAACTTTAACTATAAGAGCGGGAAAATAACGTAGCATCTCAATTTGAATGTTTTTTTTTAATTAAAACATCTATTTTAATACAAACAGTCAAATTTCATGAAAACATTTTAAGAAAAAGAAGAAAAAGGCTAGATATGACGTCACATTCTATCAAATCTTTTCAACGCGTAATCAAACTCATTGTAAACATATGGCTCCTATATTTTGCTTACTATTTCGATTGTATACTACAGCCATATCTTATAGCTATACGTTATCGCTAAGTGTTGTATTGGTTTAGATTCAGTGCTAACATTTTCTGTGATTTATAGCAAAAAGAGAGCGGTTATTTACATTTTCAAAAAAAATCTTGACAGATGTCTTGATTTAAAATTTATGGAAAATGACATCATTTCATCTAATCGTTGTAGATTTAATTTCAATAAAATTTCAAATTTTCCAAATAAAATTTTAGTAACTACTACCTCATTTGGATGTATTTTTTTTTTTTTTTTTTTTTTTTTGCATTTCCCCGCGTATTGTGAAGATATTGTATACTTCTGTTACGCGCGCCAAAGAAAACATATATTTTAATTTTAAAAGTTAAAAAAGTTACCACAATGTGTCAAAAGAACATCCTTTTTCTGAATTTAAATTTCGCGAGTTCCAAAATTAAAACTAAAAATGTGAGTTTTTTATTAAACTTCAAGTTAAGGCTGTTCATAAATTTAAGACTGTTCTCAAATCCAAAGGACTATTTTCTGACATATTTTTTAATTAATTTTTGTTCGGAAACGCATGAAATTGACAGGAGTTCTTATTTAGAAACTATGCAATCGAAAGATAGTTTCCATTTGTTGGTAAAGGTATAAGATATTTCAGTTGATTTTTTGAACTGAATTTCGGACGCAACAGTGCAATAAAGGATAAAAACCGGCCGTCACGCAACCACAATTGCTCATAACTCGATAAGTAATTTATTTATGAAAAAAGGAAAAACTCATTTCAATTCCAAATCGCTTTAATAGGCAGGTCTACAAATTTTAAGCCTTTACGTTTAATGAGTCAGAAAATGTGTCAGAAAGTTTCGCGTTGTTGAGCAGGGAACTGGAGAAGCACCTTAAGCATTTGCAGGTTAGTATTTTGTAATCAAGTTGCATGCCAAGTAGTCGCTTAAAACGTAAGTCATTCTATATTGTTTTAAACAAAGGTGCATGCTATAATAGGTGTCAGGCACACTCACTAAAATAAGAATACCCTAGCGCACAGCCCCATTACCGAAGATAAACCCGTCAATATACTTAGAGATAAAAATATTTCTGCATTTTTCATTCAGCTAATAAGACTAATCTTTCATAATTGGGCTAACATGATTATATAACTTTCCCCCATAATTCTATGACTAAGCAACGGAAAACAATATGTTACGCACTAAAATCTTCCCTAAAAAACTAATAGGTCAAGTCGCATGGAAATCCGTTCTGAAGAATTCAAGTTATATGCACCCGGAACGAAATTCCCATTTGAATTTTATATACTTATCAGGTTATTTTGAGTAGTTTGATTTGATATCTGTTAAATTCGTGTTTTATTTTATTTTATTTCTGGCGTTTTAATTGCGTTTGCCAATTTAGTTATTGAATATTACGCGAAAGCAAACAAATTCTGAATTATTTACAATGTTTTTGAACAATTGAGTTAATCTTTTGTATTTGGGTTGCAAACATATTTAAAAAATATGCATGCTTAAAAATTATTTAAAAACCCATAACAAATTTGTAAATTGAGATAAACATTACAAACAAATATTACTGAAAGTACTTTTGTTTTCTATAATCCGTTGGAACAATCGAATGTACAATGTTAAGACGTTAAACTGCAGTAAAAGGGAAATTTACTGTTGTGTTAGGTTGTTGCCACCGAAAATATGATACCAGCGTTACTCATAGACATGTCTTTTCTATATTATTAAGTGTAAACAGGTTCATCTTTCGTAATCGGGTTGCACTCAAATTTAAAAATATCCATGCTTAAAAATTACTTTAAAATGCATTGAAATCAGAAAACTGAGGTACAATTTTCAAACAAATTTCATTTGAAAGAACTTTTTTCTATTCGACATAGTAAAACATGAAATTGTGTGATGTTTAAAAGTTAGAAAAATTGCAGTAAAGGCACATTTTATGGGTTACAATTTATGGGGCACAATTTATGGACACTGACATAGTGTTTTTACTTTATAATGTAGATAATACCATACAAACGAGAATTTCACTAAGTGCTACGCGATTTGGAGGAATTTCTTTTTTCCGTATTGTCAGGAAAATCACATATTTTGCTCTTACACCCGCCAAAGAAAACGTGCATTCTGTTATTAAAGCTCAGGGATTTTACTATGGTTGCAAGACAATAACGCCATGTTTTTTGATTGTCTTTATAACGATTTGTGGATGGGAATGCACAAATTTCAGTTAGTGTGATTGCCGTATTATTTCGTTTTAATTTATATTACCCTATTTCTTATAATTGACACGGGCGAAGCCGGGTAGTTCTGCTAGTACGAAAATACAGAGGAAATTCCCTTTAACGAAGTTTCTATTTAACGAAGTTTTCTATTTAACGAAAATTTCTGCTGAACCTGGACTTTGGACACCTTTAACATGCAAATTAATCTCCACATTACGAAAAATATATTCTCTATAACGAAGTTTATTTCACTTTCGTGCGTGTGCAGCATTCAAACGGAGACGTTGCTGTTGCGTGGATGTAGGAATTTATTTCCGCGGATTGCATGAAAATGAAATTATTTATTTAATCATTTCAGTTGTTCTTGATGTTAAACAAAAGAATTTTTTTCACACTAAGACAAATACTTGTTATCGCCACTCTCTCACACAGACACTCTGGCGCTGGCAGTGTGGGGAAGCCTTCGGTACAACAAGAAGGGGGTACTAGTTCAACGAAAATGTTGCAGATAAATTGTTCTGATACGCGAAAATATTAAAGAACAGTGTATTTTTTTAATAATAAACCTGTACAAAGTAATATTACAGACTTTTTTAAATAGTAAGAATTTGCAGTACTGAGAAAAAAGATAAAAGGTACTCTACGCTTCAGTTTTTGTTTATCTCTCTTTATTATGTGTTTTTTTTTTAGACATTACTAGGGGGCTCGGCCCCCTACGAGCTACGCTCGCCAACCCCCGTCCAGACACCGCAGGCTCTAAATGCACGCTAATTTGATCGGCTTTAAAAAGATTTCAAAAGATTGAATTATAATTTAAAAAACAGTGGCGATCTCCCTATAAACGAATTTCTATTCACTTCTCTTTGATTGGGGAATTTTAACGCCAAATCCGCTGCGGTACTACTTGATTATCCCGTCGACCAATTTCGCCAAATTATATAAATCGCCAAACCACTCGCCAAATTATACAAATTGACATAATTTTTATTTTAAATAACGAAAGAACAAATAAATTCGTACAACATTAATAAAAATACAAATGAAACGTCGAAATAAAAATAACTTGATGACGTAGACACGTGTAACAACATTTCAAAATAAGCTAATATAAAAGGAATTAAGTAAACAGAGTCTTTGTCTCCTGTTATTTTTTAACAAAGCGAAAAGAAAGTTCTTTTAAATAAGACATTTTAAATTAATCGTTTTTAATCTGACGTAATTTTTACCAAGCTATTCTTTCTCTTTTAAATAATCGCGTGAAAGTACTTTTGTTAGCAATGAAATATTATTTGCGCTTTCCTAACAAAAATAGTTGAAAATATCCTCTCAAAATGTTAAATAAATGTCTAGCGCAATTTCTAAATTTAAACTTTTTTGCAATATTATTTTGTGTTCATTTTATGTAATAACTATAATGTGACGTAAATATGACGTAATTTCTCCTAAGACTTCTAACGCATATTAATGAATTTATTATTTTACAATATCCTGTCTCTTTTAAAATTCACGTGTATACTTTTTATGACGTAATTTTTAATAAGTTCCTGCTTTTTATACATAATTATTTAATTCTAATTTGAAAGTTTTTTTCCTGTTTATAATAGTCACGTGTAAATAAATTTTTAATTTGAAGCAAACATTATTGCTTGCGCTTTTTATAGAGTTGGCAACAGTTTAAATTAGTACAATTTTCGGAAATCTGTAAAAAATATCTCTAGAAATGCTGAAAATTTGAATTTAAAATAGAAATAAAACCTGAAAAAATGAGTCAAAATAAAAAAATTAATGCAATCTGCACTCCGGCAAATTCTAACGCATAAAATGATCTAAAAATGATCACACTGCCATGTATAGTTTTTGCTGCTATAAAACTTTTTTAGTGGAACGATTTTGTCCAACTTTAGCATTAAATATCTCTTAAAATAATTCTTCGATTTGAAAACTGTCTGCATCAGCGTGTTTATCAAACATTTCTGTATAAAACCACTGATTTTCATATTTTTGTATGCATTATTTTTCTCAATATTAACGAAGAAAGACCTCCGGTCACAAAAAATTCAAAACCGGCGGCGGCGGCGGCGGCGGCGGTGACAGCGGTAGTTACTTTTTTTTAGAATAGAGAGATGCTAATTGAAGTTTTCTCATGTGGCTACATTTCATAAAAAAAATATTTTCCAATATTTCCATTTTGTGTGTATTTTTCATTTTATGTGCATTTTATTATACAAATTTCATGAATTTAAGTTGATTTCTATTTAACGAATTTTCTTCACAACGAAGCGTTTAGGTGAAACGATGAGACTTCGTTAAATGGAAGTTACACTGTATAATGACGTTTTGATTCGATTTTCATAAAATTTTAAATGACTCGACAAAATTCTGTAACGATTCTATATATTACATTTCAAAACATTCGGTGGTGTAGTTTTTGCGCTGTTATATGCGGACAGACGGACAGACAGGCGGCGGACCAGACGACGACTATATGTGCTACGTATTTATAGAATTACGAACGCTTCTAAAGAAGAAAAGAAAAAGAAAAAAACTCCTAAGAATTCGTGGTTTTAGCATCTTCTTCTTCTGTAACATTTTTATAAGCTTTCTAATAAATATTGCTCTAAAAATATATGATTTATTTCATTTCGGTACTTAGTAAACTATAAGTACTAACCTCTTTATTTATATTATAAGAGCTAATTAAAGTTTCTCAAGAAATTTTTGAAGAAATATATCTTTTCAGAGCACAATAAAGTCATTTACAGTTTTAATTATCTTGCGTTGAAAAAATAATTGCTTTCTTAAAAATTTTAAGTATAGTGCTCAACTATATCTTCAAAACTGTTATTTCATGAAAGTTCTGTAATAACTTCTACTCTTATTTTTTTTTTTTTTTTTTTTTTTTTTTTTTACTTTTAATTAATAGTTTTATGAGATGATGCGTTAATAAAAATGAAAAAATTTGTGAGGTTTTATATTATAAAAGTAAAATTATTATTAAAAAATGTAATTTTTAAATATATTTTTTAAATGTGTTTAATTGCGATTTATTTAGGATAAATGAGGACATCAGAAGCCAAGAGGTACAAGTGACAAAATTTCTATTTGGAGTAAATTGAGTTCAAAGTAGAGGTCTGCACGGGCCCGGGCTTGGCCCGAGGCCCGTACCCGGCCCGGCAGAATTAGGACTATTTTTTAAACGGGCCGGTCCGACAGACAAAATAAACGGGCCGGGGCGGGCCGGCAAAAAAATTAATCGGGCCTATCGGCCCGATATAAGAATTTAAGCGAAGCAGATTAAATACGAGCCGTTTTCAATGAATATAATTTTCTCGAGAAGTATAAATGTGCGTGACGATCCGATGCGAGTTTAACAATATCAATACAGAAATGTAACATGTCTATCGTAGAGATCGGCATCGTACATTTACAAAATGTCTGATTCCGAGTTTAATTTTTTTTTTTCAACAGACTCGTGCCGGGACGGAACTGGTCTTAATCGATCTCAGGATGTGTAGAACAGTCATTGTGTTTTGTAGTATTAATAGTGATAATGAACTTCTCTTAACAGTGTCTTTGGAAATATACCTTAAGGTGGTTCTCATATTCACTGCTCAACAATGCGAAGCTTTCAGACACATTTTCTGACAAAATTTTTAACTATAAAGGCATAAAATTGACAGGCCTGCCTATTGAAGGCATTTGGAAACGAATACCTTTTTCCATATTTGATAAATTACTTACAGAGAACAGACATTCCTGTCACGTGACTCTACGTTTTTCTCCTTTCCTGTGCTATCGCTTCCGGAAATTCGATTCAAAACGCTAACTTTGACAGTATTTTCAGAAAGATATATTGCTTTTATCTATGGAAAAAACGACATTTACATAGCTTCTGAATAAGAATACCTGCCAATCTTACGCGTTTCCGAAAAGAAAAGAATTCATAAATGTGTCGAAATGTAGCTCCTTTAGATTTGAGAAAAGCCTTAAAAATGAGAGAAATATTTTCACAAATCTACTTTTTATTATACAGCTTCAAAAGTTATCACGTTTTTAATCCTTTATTCTGAACTACATTAATCTTTTAATGAATCCTTATTTCCATTTTGAAATGTCTGTAGACACGATGACTAAAACACTGTAAGTAATCGTTAATGTTTACTATTGTGTGTTTTCTGTTTTGCGAACATCATAGTAATGTAAAATATACTGTAAAATGTTCCCATAAATATGTATGTAGTATTCATTAAAAGAATCTTAATTGTATGTTGAGAAAAAACGGATTTTTTTTTTTCTTGTAGAAATTGTGTCGGGCCGGGCCTGTTTTCACTGATTTTTGTACGGGCCGGGCCGGGCCGACAACTGTAAAAATGCGAACGGGCCGGGCTCGGGCCGAACTTCCAATTTTTACACCGGGCAAGATAGCTTTCGTTCGGGCCGGGTCTGGAAATTCCGGCCCGTGCAGACCTCTAGTTCAAAGATAATTGACGTTAAAGTTGAACATCAATAATAATTGACTGAATGGAAAAGGGAAACTGCTGCTTGTTTCGCAGTGGTCTTTGAACTCTTATTTCAATAAATGTGGAAAAAGTAGAGTGCAATTTTTTTTTTTAATTTATACTTAATCAATACTGATCATTATTCAGCAAAAGTGGTTGACCTCTAAACCACAACGCATAGTTAGAAAATCACTCATATTTCTTTACCTGAAAAGAAAAAAGCATATTTCCAGGTCGTCTGTGCACTTAGTTCATTTTTTTCAATTTTGTCATTTATACCCCTTGGCTTTTGGGGCCCTCAAATATCAATGCACAAACACTTTTTTTTCGTTACGTAAGCATCCCATTTCAACTGAATATTATAGAAATGGAATAAACTATTATCACTTTAAAAATTTTTAATTTCAACTGAAAACTATATTGATTAAACGATATTTTCCAACTAAAAAATTAATTTCTTGTCTTTTATTTTTCTTAATACCGGATGGTCCATCTGTTGGTTCTTTTTTTATTATGAAAGAAAACGCATTTTTTATGAGTGAAAATCGAAATTCTTTATTGAACGTGGAAGGTGCGTCTATGCCATTTATGTATGGAATACAATATTGCACATGTGGCCACCGCGGTTGCGCTTACAAGCCATCATCCGAACAGCAAAATTTTCGATGATTTTTCTCAGAACGAGCGGATCTATGACCAAAATTTCAGTCTCGATATTATGTTTGTGGTCTTGGATTGTGTGTGTATGTGTGTGTGTGTTGGGGGGGGGGGGGGGTATTGGCGTACACTTTACTTTTCAGGAACCCCCAAAGAAAGTAATGCATTGGGGTCAAATCGCACGATCTTGGCGGTCAATTCACATCAGAATTTCTTGAAATTACGCGATCTGGAAATTTCTCGTTCAATAAGTTGATGGTTTGGCAAGCAGTATGTGCCGTTGAACCGTTGTTGCTGACAACGAGTCCATATTACAAATGGCATACATTTGACAGTTCATACATGCATGACACATAGAAGTTGACACAAATAACCTGTGAAATATTGATAGTTAAAAGAAGAACCAACACATGGACCATTTTTTAGTTTTGATCTTATAACAAAAGCAAAATGTAATTTTAATGCGATATTTTATTTAATATATAAACGACGTTTTAAATTACAAATTTTAATATCAACCTTTTTTTAAAAAAGTGCTATAATTATTTTACTAAGATTATATAAAATAGAGTAATAATATCATATCATATATAAAATTCTTTTTGTATGCGAACCGTATTTAAATTATTTATGGTATGGGAATTTTATTGCTGTCTTGCCCAGAAAAAATGTCATGGCGCTTTCCGAGATAGAGAAGTTGACAGAATCTTGAGAGAGGTTGGACTTAAAATAATTCAATATATATTTATTTTAATTTATTTCAAGTAATTTAAAATTAATTAAAATAAAACTGTTTAAAGACTAATATATTTAAAAATATATATTACGATGGTAACACGAACAATGACGGTTATGCTTAATATTTTCAGTAATTCTTATTGCAGCGACTGGTTTATAAAACATTTCAAATTGTGTTGAATTTCAAAAACTTAATTAGAATTAGCTATAATGGGTACTATCATAAAATTTAATTTAATATAGTTGAAATGTAATTCTGCAATTATTCCTAAAACTACATTAAATAATTTTATACCCTAATGCTTTTTACGTTTAAAAAAGAGACAAGAACAAAAAACCATGCGTCCAGTATAGATTATGTAACACATTCAGAATAATGTAACCAAACTTCACAGTTTATAAAAATGAAAGATGATGTCTGAATAAATAGTATGAAAAACGCATAACGCATTTGAAAATCCAATTTATGCTATTACCATAAAGAGCCATTTTTTGCGCAGCTCTGTATTCGATCTTTAGAGTTGTATGAACGCTACATAGTATACTAAAAATTACTTGGGTTAAACTAATAGCACAGGTGAAAATTTCCATTCAGCCATTTCCGTGAATAAACGGAAATCTACTGGAGAACTTTTGTGTAGCTCTGTATATGATCTATAGAATTTTTACACTCTAAATACTATTAAAAATATAGTTCAATTTAAAAAAGAATAACGCATCTGAAAGCCCAATTTCTGCTATCAGTAGTCGAAAAAATAACCCATTTTTGTGTAGCCCTGTATATAATCTATAGGTTTGAATGTATACTAGATGGTTAGTTAGAAAGAATAGATAAGATAATAGAAAGTTAGTTCCGTTAAATGAATAGCACAATTGAAAATTTTCATTCAGCAATTTCCGTGAATAAACGGGAATGCAATTGAGAACTTTTGTACAGCCCAGTATATGATCTATAGAATTTATACTCACCAAGTAATAGTTTAAAAAATAGTTCAATTTAAAAACGCGTACCACAACTGAAAACGCGCTCCCATCAATTGTTGTCCATAAGTTTCATTAGTTCAATTATTATTCAATTTCTTTTATAGCAAAATTCTTTTGTGTGTCCCTGTAAATGAACGATTAATTCTACGGACACCCTATCTACAGTAAGCGCCGCGTAGTAGGGGAGACAAGGGGCTAGTTGGCTACAGTGTTAAGTAGGCGCAGTCCTCATTAATCGCCTGTTTGTGGATAGATTGCGCAACCAGTCACAGAGTGCCTTTCTTCTTGCTTTTTACAATCCTCATTGTAGTTTTGCAGCATTACCTACATGCAGTAAACATTTATTACGCGTTTTCTGTTTTTTGCACTCATAAGTAATTTTTTGTTGCTTCATTCTTTTTCTAATTTCTAATACTTATCTTAATAATTGCGATTTAACTTGTGCATTTTCCTTTGTGTATGATTTACTGTACCTACCTCACATGTGATTTACTTGGATTATTTATGCTTAGATGGTTACATGTCCCTTTTGTGAAGAAATTTATTATGGGGCTAGTAGGCGTATTGAACACGGGGCAAGTTGGCTCGGTGTCTGGTGTGTGCTGGTAGCTTGAAAAACAGCAAACACCGAGAAAAGTGGTTGCAATGCAAGATTTTGGGCACACAAGGCTTGCCTAATCGGAGACACTCGATTTTTTGTTTGTGGCAACTGTAACTCTGATGATGATATCGAGTAGGATAGAAGTTACTCAATGTTAATGTTTTATTCATTATTTTTATGTCTGTATAATTTAGAATTTACATTGTACGGCGATAGCGCCTTTGTTTAAACTTACTGGTAATAATGAAATTGATTTCTTTTAACTGCGTGTCTTATTTGACTTTCATTTAATTTTTTATAAAGCGTGTGCCAACTTACACCATAGGTATGGGCAATTTGCCCCGTGATAGGGTACGTTGGCGCACAATTTCCCTTTTACTTTAGGCTTCCACTAAACATAAACTATAAAAGCTACAAACTCAAAACCCCGGGTATTTATAGCCCAATGCCTGTTCTTTAAAAGTACAGTTTAAGTTTCATAAAAAACTTCAAAAATTAATAAAAATCAATAACTAAAAACTGCGCCTACTAGCCCTGGTCTCCCCTATACTTCGGTGATATATATAAATTTCAGTATGTTTAAAATACTGCAATATCATTAAAATACCCTCAAACGATTTTTCCCCATTGACTGTAAATTTAAGGGAATACTTTAGAGTGTTTCTATAAATGAACCATAAATGGTACACGCTTCATTTCAATACCGAACATGCCATAGTGGTACCCAATAACATCTATGAATTTCAAGCCCCGATCATGACTAATTGGGGCACTGGGCAAAGATCAATTTGTGCGCCCCATTCGAAACATTATTCAAATAGGTCAGTCATATGGGTAATGCATGAACAATATTTTCGCACCTTGGATTTTAAATAGAAGAAAATTCTTAGCTCCATCAATTCTAAATTAAGTACCTTAATTAATAAAAATACTCTTTTTTTTTTTCATAGTACAGAACAAAACTCTTTAAAAAAACTTTGGCAAATTGTTATATTACTTTAAAATGAATTTAATAATTTCAACTTATGGAAGACTGTTAAATACTCTAACATGCAAATATGAGTTAATCAAGATACTTTCTTTTACATCTTTTTAAGCTGTACTACACACAACATAATATCAAGTCAAATAAATTTTATTTCACAAGCAGCAAGTGTTTTTTCAATAAATATAAAAATATGGCAAAATTCTGGGTTTGTTTTATACATTTAACTCAAAGTTAAAAGAAAAAGCTTTGAATACGAAAAAAAATTATCTCATGACATAGAACTGATTGTTTTTAACCACTAAAGTTTAGGTATGATTTAAGTAACAATCTATTAAAATCAAAATATTACTTGTTATTTAATAGTGGTTGAGGTTAGCTTTGCGAAAGCATTAAGCTCTGTGAATTCAAAATGAAATTTGTTTATCAGAAAGTTTAATAGAATCTTTTAAAGATGAAATTTGTATTTTGTATTTGAAAATTTTCAGAGTTGGAATTGGGAAACAAAAAGTAATATTTTATAAATATATGGATTTGGGGGCCTCTTGAGGTCCGGGGACCCCGGGCAAAGTCCCGATTTGCCCATGCGATAATAAGGGCCTGAAGAATTTCATGGCAATTGGAGTACATTTACGTGAGTTAGAGCCAGGACAGACAGACAAACCGAATACATAAACACTTTTCAGCTTTGTTCGAAAGTGTCAAAAATAGGCTGTTGACGTTTATTTGTTTTTAACGAGTAACATGCCTTTACCCTTAATAGTCTACTTTTAAAACATGAATCCCTATTCATAATTATTATCAATCCAAATATTTTTTTTAAAACTTGAATTAGGAAATGAAAATATAAAAATTAGCAGCCGTAGCAAGGCAAGAAGCTATCATACCGTGTTTACGCATATAAATTTCTCCCATCGCTCTTTCTTCTTTTCTTTTTTTTTTTTTTTTTTTTTTTTTTTTTTTAAGAAATTTCCCGAAAAGAATAAAACACGTGTAATTTTCACAATAAGAATACGTGCTAATTGTAGTTGATGAACTCGATTTCTAACATTTTTTTTAAATTCTACAAAGTTAATTCTAGCTGAACTGGAATTCCTTTTTTTTTTTTTTTTTTTTTTTTTTTTTCTTATATCGTACTTTAAACAACTAAAGAAAACAGAAAAGGATAAATTTCATCCACTTAAAAGAAAAAGCTTCTTAAAGCGTAATTCATTTAATGTCATTTGTTTCTTTACTAAAATGTTACGTTTCACTTAAAAGTTTCCATCTTTTTTTATCTTTTTTGTGCAAGTTCACATGCAATAATAATGACTGTCTATCAGTACTCTTCCAAAAACTCGCGGATTTTATTCTTTCTATTTTTAGGGTTTCGTTCATCTGATGAAACCGTATTCGTCACACTACTCTGTCCGTCCAGGGGGGGGGGGGGGGGTTGGCAGTTTTCTAACCTTTGCGACACCTCTCAAGTAATATATCATTGCACAGCCCTTTGACCACTCTTTCATATTATGCACTAAATCCTTACATATTTTAGTTCCACCTTTTACCGCCAGGGAGCGCATACCTACCTCGGGTGCTATGGGCCAATCCAGAGATGAGCGAGAGCAAAAAAACTTGGAATGTTTTTTTTTTTTTCATATATAGTTTATTATAATATGTGTAATATTTAAAAAATAATAATAATCCGACCATTCATTTATGCCTACTCTGAACTTTTTTTATTATTATTGAACCATACCTCTAAAACTTACTCTTTAGGAATTAGCTATTAATAAATTATAAGAAATTATAAGAACCCTGTATATCTATATTCCTATTCAATTGTAATTTGTACTTAGAAATTATATCTTTTTTACATATTTAACGCTAACAGTGTTTATAAATGTTGTTTCAATTTGTTTTAATATGTTCACTTAATTAAAAATATAATACTCTGTACATTTAACGGCGAATTTTGAACAGCTGATAAGTTAAATACTAATACCACAAATTCAGAATTCTCGGCTCGAATTTTATTTACTTATTTGTTCTCTTATTGATGTTTTCTTTCCAGACATAATGTCAGATACTGAGTTTTCCCGAAAGGTTAATCTTTTGACCATTGAGCTTTCTCGAAATTCTCCGATGTTTTTATTTATTGATCAATAATAAATGTATGAAGGATAAATTTTAAAATGCTTGTTTCGAAACAATCTTTACAAAATACTTGACTTAGATAGAAACGTGTTTTTAACACTTTCCAACATAGTTGAAAAGTGTTTATTTATTATGTTCTTCTGTCTACCGTCTGTCTGGCGTCTATCAGTCAGTTATTTCAATAATATACTTTAATTTATTTAACTAATTAAAAATACAATGGCCTGTGCATTTAAAGAAAATTTTTGATCAGCTGATCTGTTAAATGTTAATGCAACAAATTCAGAATTCTCGAAGCAAATTTTATTTAATATTTGCTCTTTTATTGATGTTTTCTTTCCAGCTATAATGTCAGATACTGAGTTTTCCCGAAAGGTTAATATTTTGACCATTGAACTTTCTCGGAATTTTCCGGTGTTTTTATTTATTAATCAATATTAAATATGTGAAAGATAAATTTTATAAAAATTTGTCTAGAAACAATTTTTATAAAATACTTGATTTAGATAGAAACATTATATTTAACACTTTTCAACACGGTTGAAAAGTATTTATGAATTCGGTTTGTCTGTCTGCCGTCTATCTGTCAGTTATTTCAATATACTTTAATTTATTCGATTAATTAAAAATATAATACTCCGTACATTTAATGGAGAACTTTGAACAGCAATCAGTTAAATATTAATACTATAAATTCAGAATTCTCGGCGCAAATTTTATTTACAATTTGTTCTTTCATCGCTGTTTCCTCTCCAGACATTATGTCAGATGCTGAGTTTTCCCGAAAGGTTAATATTTTGACCATCGAACTTTCTTGGAATTCTCCGATGTCTTTATTTATTGATCAACATTAACCCTTAAATGCCTAGTGTTACCTTTAGGCAACATACGCAATTTTGGCTTCTAAAATACTATTAGAATAATTTTGAAGCTATAATGCCTAATGTTGCCATAAAAATACATTCTGAAAATGTTATTAAATCGATTTTAAACATGTAGATGGCAACACTTGTGCTGTTTAAGAATTAAGGTAGATTTATTTTTTCAATTGTTGCTACAAGTTCTTTTTGTTTTGTTTGGAAGTTTGCGAAATACTCAATTTTGTTCTGGAGTGAGCAAGTAAAATTTATTTCTTATCATAGTATCTAAAATTCTTGTGTGTTTAATATTATAGAATTTTATCAAGGAAAATTATTTTTTCGATTAAAGACCAGTATTGCCGATTAGTAACAAACTGTTTTTAGTAAACCATACTAAAAACAAAATAGGATTTTTTTTAAGTATTTTTCCAATAATTTATTTAAAAAATGAAACCCTAAAAACCTTACTACAATGATTTTTGAAAAATCAGGCATATAAGGGTTAAATCTTTAAAGGATAAATTCAAAAATTTTTGTTTAGAAATAATCTTTACTTGGCTTAGATATAAACATATTTTTAACACTTTCCAACATAGTTGAAAGGGTTTATGAATTCGTTTTGTCCGTCTGTCGTATGCCTACTGTCTCATCTATCTACTGTCTGTCCTAGCTGTAACTCGCGTAAGTTTTTTGCGATTACCATTCATTTAATATATGTTAAAGAAGTTTAGCATTGCTTGTTCGAAAATGAAGTGTCTAGCAATTATAGTTAATTCAGAGGCACGCTCAAAGTAATTCCATTATATTACGCTCTAGGGGGGAAAAGCGTTTTCGATATATATTAATAAAGATATACACTTTCAAAAATATTTAAGGGGCCTCAGGACTCTTAAAGCTTCAAAATTTTCGAAATTTTAATTTTTTTAGATGTTAAACTCTTATCTTTACTGAACATTTTGATATAATTGTTTATTTGAAATTCCCTTTAGAACAGAAGTTATGGGTTTTAGAATTATACCTAATCAATAACTGAAGCGGCGTTTCCGAAACTTTGCATTCATTTTTCTCCAAATCACGTTTTTGGGCATAACGCGCACGATATCTTAAAAACTTCTGAATATTTTTTAATGAAATTTTCAAAACATAGGTTTTATGTTAGCCTGTATAAACTGAATCTAAAATTTCATTTCTATTGTTCAAAATATATTTTTTTAGGTGATTATACTGTTGAAATTAAAAAAAAAAAATTGTACAAGCTAAATACAACTTTGTATTAAAAATATCCCAATCGCGCCCGTCGGCCTAATCGTTCGGAGTTTTCGTGGTTTTCTTCGGACCTTGGATTTCCAAGCGTAAATATGGGTTAGGTTTTCTTATAAAGACCCCCACGAAGGGACCCCCCCCCCCCCTTAAGGCCTATATCACTCGTGTTGATAATTGGCCGTCAAAAATCAACCAACCGAATTGTGTTAAAAATATAAAAATGCTTTAAATACAAATTTATTTAGTTTCAGGGTAATTATTACAATCTGAAGTATAAATAGGCACCAAAATTTTCATTCTAGTTGCAAAATTTGTTTTGTAATCCTGCGCGTAATCTGTTATGCCGATTTTCTGATCGTCAAATGTCTGACAGTTTGGAGCCCCCCTGTAAATGCTAATTCTCCATCTTGAAATTTTTTTAAATACGTGAAATAAAAGAACATACTTATATCTTGCATCCCAATTAAAATTGTGTCTTAAAATCAAATAAATTTTAATATATTAAATGTTGAAAATGGTCTACTTTTTCCATTTTTTCCAATTTTAAGAGTCCTGAGACCCTTTAAATTGATATATGAGGTGCAATGAGGTGCGCTGCAAGATTTTAACTATAGAATAAGGAGTACATAGTATTCATCATTCATTTACATGGACACATAAAAGAATTATGTTACAGTACTGTTTATCTAAAGTAATTAAATAATAATTGCTGGAATTGCGTTTTCAGTTGTGGTACGCGCTTTTAAATTCAACTCGTTATTTGCATATTACTTTCACATTACTTTTGCATATTATAAAGGACTGCACAAAAGGTCTCGAGAATATGTCCGTTTATTGGAAGAATTTGAAGAGTTTTTGAACTGTGCTATGTGTTTCCTAAATGAAGTAAATTTTACAATATTACGTAATATATATACAAGTCTAGGCACAGATATCATATATGCACCACATTGCCGCGATTTTTTTTCTGACGCCAATGTCATACACGCACCAGGTATTTATTTAACTGTCGCCAAAGTGTCGTTTTTTTGCTTGATATGGTAACCCGGATGTTGTTGTTTATTTATTAATAAATTGCTTATTTACATTTATTTTCTTTTTTAATATTATATAAATTGTTTTTTCTATAGTTATTAATTAAATTTTTTTCTACTTATTGTTATTCCCATTTTAAAAATATATATGTAACTGGTATTCAAAAAAGGGGGTTTTGGCCAAATTGGCGTCAAAAAAAAAAATCGGGCCAATGTGGTGCATATATGACACCTGTGCCCATATCTATAGAAGCAATACAGGGGTGTCGAAAGAATTCTAATACTTGTCCGATTGCTGATGGTAATTGCTGGCATTGAATTATTTAGATATCATCATTCACCATGTTATACTGTGAAGTTTTGTCACGATATTCTGAATGTGTTGGAAAGTGTTTCTTAATCTATGCTTGACGCATGATTCTTCTTTCTTGTTTAACGATGTACTAAAGAGGATTTTTTTTTCTTTTCGCATACATGAAGGTTATTCCTTTTGTTCATCAGTATATTTTTAACACTTTCAACATATCTGAAAGGTGTTTATGAAATTGGTTTGTCTATCTGGCTGTCCGTCTGTTCGTCCTCTAACTCGCGTAAATATACTCGAAAAACTTAAATTTAATCTATTTGTCAATAAGGTTCACTATAGAGTGTTCGCGATTGAAAATGAAGTACATAACGTTTATAGTTTGTTTATAGGTTACACTCAAAATAATTCCGGTACATGAAGAACAAAAACGTTTGTGGCGCAATTTATTTCAATTGCTTGCTTAGATATCTCATTTGATTTCTTATTCTACCATATTCATAGAAAATTTCTCATTTCATATCATATTCACAGAAAACAAATTTTATAACATCACTATAAAATCAATGAAATAATTTGGAGGTTGGAAGAGTTTGTAGTAATCTGTTCAGCAGACACTAATTGCTCTTTCTATCGCAATCAGCTTAATATACATATAAAAAACTTTACAGGAATATATGACTTTCCAAATCTGGATGTTTCACAAAACAATCTCGGACCATATTATTTGGGAGAAATTCGATGTTAGAAAGATGTCCAATATTTAAATTACATGATAAAATCATAAAAATATTTATTGAGTTAAAATATCTAAGCTTAATCTTCAATTCAAAATTTAAATGGTTTTCGCACTTAAGACAACTGCAACAGAAAATAACTCATTTTAAGGGGGTCCGGGACACAATTTAAAATAATTTTTATTTATTGAATTAAATTCTGAATTTTTTTGTGATCAACCTTATCATTTGTAAACAAAATCACATGATAAAACTTCTCAGAATTTTTTTTTTTATTTAAATTTAAAATTTATTGATAAAGTGGGGTAATTTAAAATCGTTATAACTCGAAATATTATTTATAGAATTTCAATTTTTTTTTTCATTTCAATAAACAGAAATATATAAATTTTAATTTTTATTCAGCATTTTTTAAAATATTAATTTATAAAAAAAATAAAAATATTTAATGAAAATATTTAAAAAAAAAGCGGTGCAACTTTTTAAAAAGAAATCATATTTTCAAAAGTAAATATTTTTCTTTTTCAAATAGGCTGAATCAAGATTAAGGTAAATCAATTGAAAAAGATATGATCCAAGTTTGAACCCTGTATCTTTAACGGTTCTTGAGTTATAAGAATTTAAATATGAGAAATGGTGAAAAAACCTATCATGAAGAAAAACGCATTTTTACAAGAAGTCGTTTCCAAGATAGCCGTTGCTTGAAAGCTAGATTTTGAAAACAAACCAAAACGAAAAAAAAATAATATTTTTTGTTCTAATTCAGATTAAACATGATTTAAAATGTCATTTCAAGCAGGAAAAAACAGAGAAATTTTTTATGAAACAAAATGTTTTTGCAAAATATGAAGATTTTTGTGTCCCGGACCCCCTTAAAACGCTTACAAAATTAGAAATACTGGCTGGGACATTTGTAGACGTTTTTTAAGGGGTCTCAAGACTCTTAAAGCTTCAAACATTTCGAAATTTCATTTTCTTTAGATGTTATACTCCTATCTTTTCTCAACATTTCTATATAGTTGTTTCTTTGGAATTCCCATTAGAACACAAGTTATGGCGTTTAGAATTATACCCTCTCAATAGCTGAAGCGGCGTTTGAACTAGTACAAGTATCAATACAACTCAAATATACAGACTCAATAATTTTGTACTTTCGATTGGATTGGGAAGTTTTTTAACATTTTTATATAACACAAATAAACTACACACAAACGAATATGATTGCGATTCAAACGGTAATTCGTTATACTACGCTTATCAAAGCTGTTTATTAATGCCGAATCATTTTAGATATAACATATCAATATCTATGGAACACAATTTTCTAATTATCATTACCAAGCCAATTTTAATTAAAAGAAAAAAGAAAAGTGTCCAGTTAAACTGATATCATTGAGCTCACAGGCTATTCGCACTAATTGTATATTATACCCTTATTTATGTCTATTATTCATAAAATATTCCCTCTTTTTGAGCAAAGCGGTAAATAATCAGGGAATCGCCTTATCAGAATAAACCGGTATACCAAATTTGAAGCAAATCGGATAATTCTGCATGGAAAAACCCATTTATCTAAATTAAGGAAGAGGAAATTAACCCCCGTTCCTGTCTTTATACTTAGCCAATGAACCTCTAAATCTAATCAGGGGAGTGCCTTATCAGAATAAACCGGTATACTAAATGTGAAGCAAATCTGATAATTCTGCATGAAAAATCCTATTATCTAAACTAAGGGGGGGGAGGCGGTTAGCCAGCATTCACACTCTTTATACTTAACCAATGAACCCCCAAAACTAATCAGGGAAGCGCCTTATCAGAATGAATCTGTTTACAAAATTTGAAGCAAATCGGATATTTCTATCAAGAGTTATCGTATTACGTATTTTATACGTAACTTACTGTAATACGTACATACATACGTAGGGGAGACCGGGGGAATAGCGACACCTTAAGGGAATTTAAATTTTTTCGCCTCAAAAAAGTATTTATTTTTTAATAGTAAAAATTCTAAAGCTGAATTATGATCCTTAGTATCTGTGTAAATTTAACTGTAATTATAACTTTAAAGTAAACACACATAAAAAAAATTTCTTTCAACCTCTGTACAGTGGCGGGATTACCCAGGATACTGGGTAATTCCGCCACTGTATCGGGATAATGACGCCTCTCTTTAATGACTTAGTAAATGCATAAAATGGATACTAGGAAACACATAACCTACTAAAAATATTTAGAATGCAATAATTTAGCAAATAATGAATAATTAACATGTTCCTTAAGCTAGATTGATTAATGTGCTAAGCTTACAATTTAACTCAAATGGAAAAGTCACCCTTTGCCATGGTGACAGCATTACCCCGAGAGGACAATATAGCGGAAATTCCCCAGCAAAGCCAAAAGAAGAACCGAACTTGTTCAACAAATTGCATCAAAATGTCGACGAATGCATAGATTACGAGTAATATTATCTTAAGTATCTAATGTTACAATAAAAGATCTTTACCTCTACTCGTTTGAAGTTCCAAAATAAGATGCAACTAGATGAAACCTAAATTTTTCACTAGAACAAACGAACGAGGTACGACAAAATCACTCTCACTCTAGGCACTGTTACTATTGCTGGCCGCTATAGTGCAGGGGCATTCACTATTTCAAACTGCCGTCAGTTTTTAAACTAGGTGGGTTGGCGGCATAACCCCGAGTGGCTCCATTCCCCCGGTCTCCCCTACGTACAGTCGTGGAAAAAAAAAAGGAAAAACCCCCTACTAACTCCTCAACAACTTATCGTAGACAAAAGTTACCGGTACCGAACGATTGGATATAAAGTCTACTTTTAAATGATATATATAAAATTTTCTTAGGGGGCCATCTACATATTAAAACGAATCCAAACTTCATTTTTTTCAATGGCAATACCCAATTTTAACGCGATATTTCAAATCTTCGGTTCAAACTATGCCTAGACACCGAATTTCAAGTCATTTGAATGATAAGTTTTTGAATTATAAACATTCAAAATTTAGTGCATGTCATGTTAAATTACATTTTCATATTTTTATTTATATCTCTTGGAATTATGCTCCTAATGTGCTATTTTTTTTTCTTTGTAGCAATAATACTACTATACCCAAACATAAATAAGCTGAATTTGCAATTTTTATAATTTTATTATATGAATTATGAAATTAATATTCGAAAAAATTATGAATTGCAACCTACATTTTTTTTGACGGATTTAGATTTATTAAATCCTGCTTTATGGAAATCCAAAATTTCACGTTTTTCTTCCAAGTAGTTTTCAAATTATGCCTAATAAACGACAAAATGATGGTTTAAGGGGCCGTCTATGATAGAAGTGAGTAGATATTTTGAAATTTATTCTGCTAACCTGTAATCTAACAGGCTTCATTGACTCCTTGAGTGGCGCTTCAAGGTGCCTTGATCAAGAAAGGGGCTCTCTCGGTTAAGAATCAAGTACAGAACTTCAATTTGGATACAACCCTTAAAATACGCTCGTTTTAAAATAAATAATTTCTCAAAAACTTATGGTACGAATTGCATAAAAATTTGTTTCTGGGCTAATTGAAGGGTGTAGAGTTCATTTATGCTGTCAGAATTGTGTACTTCTATTGAAAAAAAACAAAGTTATGGTTCGTTTTAATATGTAGGTGGCCCCCTAAGCAAATTTTATATACATCATTTAAAAGTAGACTTTATTTCCAATCATTCGGTACCAGTAACTTTCTTGTACGATAATGTGTTGAGGAGTTAGTAGGGGGTGTTTACTTTTTTTTTTCCACGACTGTACATGCAGAACCTGTGGGCACTTTGACAGCAATCTAAGATAATAGAAGATCTAGGTTTTATAAAGAATATTGGTTTGTAACGAATTGTCCTGTTTTAAATTTGCACATTTAAATTAATTTTACGGATGACAAAACGTTTTCCTTCACATCTGATCGTTCTTCGAGAAACACTAGCGAGTAAGTACTACAAACCAATCAATTGTAACTCTATTCTGAAACTAATTTAAAGTAAAGTACTGTACAATGCTTTCAAGATTAAACTTTGTGTTTGATCCTCGGACGTAAAGTACATTTCCCTTGAAATAAACGTTTAAGTTTATTCCGAACATATTTATTTCCTTAAAAAAAAAAAAAAAAAAAAAAAAAAAAAAAAAAAAAAAAAAAACTAGACAACAGGAATTCTGCTTCCTCAGAATTTAGTGTCACCCCCGACATTTCCATTGCTTCATTTTCTTCTGATGGACTGGTGGCTTCCATTATTATGAAAGAGTCATTATAAATGAAGTATTAGGTGAAGATGAAAGTGCAGTCGTAAAAACTAAGAACTCTGATTTTCTGGTCGGAATGGGGGGGAAAATGGCCATAATTTTTTTTTGGAGAAAAAAAATTATGGCCATTTTTTTCCCCATTTTGACCAGAAAATCAGAGTTCTAACTTTTTACGACTACTCTTTCATCTTCACCTAACACTTCATTTATAATGACTCTTTCATAACAATGGAAGCCATCAGTCCATCAGAAGAAAATAACTCGGTGAAAGCGGAAACTCCGATAATCGGGACTCTACTGTAGTTCAGTTTTAAGACTTATAACACGCGATTTTATTTTACATAAAGTGACGGCATCCACATCCGCTGAAGAATTCCACATTTACGATCCACTCTTAAACATCTACAGTAAAGTACACTTAAGACGTCACTATCGCTGCATAATACACAAATGCAACAAAAAGGTGCCATCATTAACCACTTCAACGTTTGCCCCGAGATAAGTCGGGGGTAAAAGCACTGTTTCCTTATACCTGTCGCCGGTGAAGTGGAGAAACTCGACAAAAAAATCGGCTATCTGAAGATTCACAGGCCTTCATTTGTTTGTATTATTAATATAGATATTTAAAATTAAATTTTGTTTCTAATAGCTCCATGTTTTATCAGAAATCCTTCATTTATATTTTTTCAAAATAGCACGTATTTTGATTTTTTTTTTCAGTTTTTATGAAAAAATGGCAACAAAAAGATATAATTGCTATTTTTCTTTCACTTTCTACAGAAATGGAGTTCTTCCGTTGCCAATACTAAGCAAATAGCTCCAAAAACTACAAAAACTACAAAAAAAAACTACAAAAAAAAAAAAATCTCAAAAATAAATGGAGATGCAGTTTTCAAACAAATTGCATTTAAAAGTACTTTTTTTCCGAATACGACAGTATAAAAATTAAAAACGTGCGATCCTTAGAAGTTTAAAAAATTGCTATAGAGTGTTTAATCATAATGCTTTGTTTCACGACTGGCTTCTGTAAGGTAACGTTATTTTTTGGAGACAAAATAAGCTAGGAAAAAGCAATAGCATACCGTACCGGTGGCTAAAAAAAACGATTTAAAAGAGATCTTTAAATTAAACGTCTATTCGTTTTATAAATCCTTTATTGTAAGCTTTAATCTATGTCATAAATAGAAATTATGACTACAATGATTTCTAACAAAACTGTATTCAATAGGCATTAACATAAATTGAAGCACTATTTCATTTTAATAAATTAAAAAATAATAACTTAAAATCACATTGGTTTCAAGCAGTTTTTTATAGCTTCGCTCACATTCTCCACACACCAACGTTTCGGAGCTATTTCACAATACCTAAATTGATGTAATCATTTCAGTTCGAATGTATGATCATTACATTCAGGTTATTGTATGATCATTTATTCTATTAAGGTTTCAATCAGATTGTGCACATTGTTTACCAGACTTCTCACGAAACGGTCTTTAGGGCGAAAAATAACATTCGGTAATGTAACAAAACTCTTTCAGATAAAACACAATGTTGACAAACACACGTGTTCGCCCTGCTGGATAATAATCTGAACTCCGTACGTTACACATATTTAGCCCATTTCAAAATTTTCATGCACTTATTTTATTATCGTTTAGATTATTTAAATTCTAGCGCATTTTTAAGGCACCTTTTATTTATTCATCTTAACCACACTGGAGCATGGTAACATTTCAAAATATTTTCTTCATTTTGTATTAAACATTGTTTCCATTAAAAATATTTAGTTATAAAAAAGGAGGTTTCATTCTATGTTTTCAGAATTTTATAACAAAAGTAAATAATTTTGAATTTTATGACAACTTTTACACAACATTTTTACTAGATCCGTACGAAAGTCGTAAAAGATAACAGCCCATTTTTATGTTGAAACGAAATGTATGTTAAAATACTCTTTACTCTCTTACTTTTATAGCAATGAATTTACTAAAATATACTATGTTTTAAAATATTTTTTGCTCATTACTTTATGCATACATGGATTTATTCTAAAAAGACATTACTGGCTGTAAAACTCAGTTTTATAAAAATAAAAATTCAATGTATCATTTTATAATAGATTTTTCTAAAATTGGAAATCCTTGGCAATATCTGCATTGAACGATAAGAGTGTGTGTGATATATTTTAAAGTTTAAGTACACTGGTGTCCAAAATTAAGGACCAATCACAGATTGCTAATTTTCAAATACGCGAATACTCAAAAGGAAATAATATAATTCGAATAATTACTATCTTTACAGCACAGCTAGTCCATATAACATCTCATTCATGTCACACATGGTCACAAGTGTCACAGTCTCTACGGTGAAGCAAACAAAATAGGAAATTCCATACATCTCATTATAATCACTATATGTGACTCCACTGAAACGTCACTGTGACTGCTGCTTTGTGATGAGTCACCATGTGACTTTACAATGTACTTACATTGTGACACTCGTGTGACTGTCATCTGTAGACTCAATTTCAAAGTCATCGAGAACACTGCATTGTGATAAGTTACCAAATATTGTCCCATTAAAGTCACATAATGACTTTCAGGTGACAGAGAGACTACTGTGAAGTTGCCATTGTACTCTTTTGTGAAAAGTCACCATGTGACTATAATGTTATATTATTTGGTGACTTATCATAATGCAATGTTCATGATGACTTTGAAATTCAGTCTAAAAATGATAGTCACATGAGACTCACAATGTAACTACATTGTAAAGTCACCTGGTGACTCGTCACAAAGCAGCAGACACATTGATGTCTCAGTGGAGTCACATATGGTGATCATTTGAGACTGATAATGAGACGTGTGGAATTTCCTATTTTTTTATTCACCGTGGTGACTGTGACACTTGTGAGCATGTGTGACATGAATGAGATGCTATATGGACCAGCTGTGCTGTAGGGATAGCAATAATTTGAATTATATTATTTTCTTTTGAGTATTCGCTTACTTAAAATTAGCATTTTGTGACTGGTTCTTAATTTTGGACACCAGTGTATATACAGTGAAACTTCCATTTAATGAAGACTCAACGTTACCCTTTAACACTTCGTTATGAAGAGGATTCGTTAAATAGAAATCAACTTAAATTCATGAAATTGCATAATAAAATGCAGATGCATAAAATGAAAAATACACATAAAATAGAAATATTGAAAAAATGCATTATAACTTGGGCAGTAACTTTTTTTATGCAATGTAGTCATATGAGAAGAAATTAATTATAATAATGTCTAAAAAAAAACACACATAATAAAGAGAGGTAAACAAAAACCAAAGCGTAGCGTAACTTTTCTCTTTTTTTTACCCGACTGAAAAGAAGGGTTATATGTGTTTCACGCGTATCTGTGTATGTGGATTTCTTTATACCCTCGAAACATCCCAACGGCTGGACGGATTTTAATGAATGAGGTCTCTATCGATTCGTCTTAACAACCCAATGGCTATAGGCTAGGTTTTGTTTTTATAAATTCAAAATGGTGGCCGTAAAATACAAAATGGCGGTAGAGACGAAAAAAAAATTTACGCACCCTATTGAGTGGCCTATCATTGTATAGGTCTTTCAAAATGAAGACGACGTTTCATTGACTATTTTACAGTCAGAAGCTACGTTAAAATATTATACAACCTGGAAGTTGTGTAGGTAGGATCTCTAGTTTTACTGCAACTCTAACAAACATATACATCTACAGACCTCATCAAAGCAGTGTTTATAGATAGGAACTAACAATTAAACACAACTTAAAAGTCATCAATACAAGTAAATAAAAAAAATAGGTAAGTAATATAATTCACATTGATGAGAAATAATTAATTAGTTCTCTTTTTGCGCTGTCGGGTTTTTTGATATTTTAAATTTAATTGTATTATTTCCCCAGTATTCCCAATCCTTTACTTTAAAACAGTCTGTAAGATTACTTTGCAATGACGGGTTTACATTTCATAAAATATATTGTTCATGAAAATTTTCGCACTTTTGTAAGTATAGCATTCATCTGTAACATTTTCGTGAAACTGGAATCCTCTTCGTATTGTCCCAACTGTCAGCTTCAGAGTGTCTTTGTGAGAGAATGGCGATAGTTTTAGTAGTGTTTTTCTTAATATAGAGTGTTTTGATAGAGTGTTTTTCTTAATGTAAAAAAATTGTTTTAGTTAGCACCAAGAAGAATGAAAATGATTAAAAAAACAAGTAATATAAAAATTTTGTTTTTAAAATCAATTCCTACATAGGTCATCAAAGAAAAATTTAATATAATCCCTTAAGCTTATATTAGTTTTTGTTGCATTAAAATATCTCAATTTGTTCATTTTCTATAAGCAAATAGGTTTACAATGGAAGTCTATGGTAATTTGGCGAAATATTAGAGATAACGCCAAGTTGGCGTCACTTTTGACGACTCATTTTGGTCGCCAAATTTGGCGATATATCGCCATGTTTGCGACAATCTTGGCGGTATTTGGCAACAGAACAGGGTCCCTTCTATAGTAACTCCCCTTATAGATATGAAGATGCATTAAATGCTTCAATAACCAATGGCCGCCATTTTGCCTCCCATGTAAAACTGAAATTAATTAATTAAAATTTAATTAATGAATTAATATTTGAAAAATCTGTATTAATATCAATTGTCATCCAGTACAAGTTTAAGAAAATTTATTTCAACTTGATAGGATGAATAATAAGTATTTTATTAACGATTGAAAATTTGAACAAGATATATATATGAATAAATAAATAAGTAAATATAGGGAGAGTGTGAACTAATAGTAGGAATTGAATAAATAAATTCATTTTCATCCAATCCTCTGAAATAAATTCATGCATCCATCGCAACAGCAAACTCTCCGCTTCAATGCTGTACTCGGACGAATGTGGAATAAACTTCGTTATATAGAATATATTTTTCGTAATATGGAGATTCATTTACGTGTTAATGGTGTCCAAAGTCAAGGTTCAGTAGAAAATTTCGTTAAGTAGAAAATTTCGTTAAATAGGGACTTGGTTAAAGGGAAGTTCCACTGTACCTTTTTGAATAATATACACTTTCAAAACAAATAATTATCATCAAACTTTTTAACCTCTTGGGGACGAACGACATGGGTATACGTCACACATAAGGTGCTCAGAATTCTTTATTCCCACCGGTTGTTTTCAAATGTAAAGTTTACCTTATTTAATAAGAGCATTTTTACGATTCAATTACTGGAAATTTTCTGTTTTGAAAAACGGGTCGTAAAAGATTAGAAATTAAGCAAAGGACTTCCGTCGCGACAGGTTTAGAATTTTAATAAAAAGAAAAGTTCCAAGTTAAGCTTATAGCATTGAGCTCACATGCTATTAACACTAATTGTATATTATACACTTATTTTTTCAAAGAATAATGCCCATCGAAAAATAAATTAAGGGGGGGAGGGATTAGCTCCCCCATTTCCCCTCTTTATATTTAACCAATAAACCTCAAAATCTAATCAGAGAAGCACCTTATCAGAATAAATCGGGATACCATATTTGAAGCAAATCGGATAATTCTGCGCGAAAAACCCATTTATCTAAATTAAGGTGGCAAGTTAACCTTCGTTCGCCCTCTTTATATTTAACCAATGAACCCCCAAAACTAATCAGGGAAGCACCTTATCAGAATGAACCTATATACAAAATTTGAAGCAAATCAGATATTTCTGTATGAAAAAACAATTTATCTAACAAGGAAGGTCTCCTTTCAGGGCATACTCAGAATATGTTGAAAAAAATGCTAGTGAAACTACTCATGTATGTAATAAGGGATCTGTCAAATTTAACGGCGGAATTTCAGTAGGAAGTCTGTAAAAAAATAAAATACTTTCGAACATTTGGCGCGAAAATACGAAAGTGACACGCGATTTGGCGAGCAGGATTTTTCCTAGCCAAAAGCAAATGATATTAATGCATCTGAAAATTGTTTATTAATTTTTTTTTAGAATGCACGGTTTTGAATGAATTTAAACTTAATCAATGAAAGAGGTTATTATATATTTTTTATATTCCATATATGTTGCTTGTTGCTGTAGTTATTTAATTGTATCACTCTAAAAATGTTTTCTATGCTTTGCAAGTTGCAAATATCTATTTTAAGTTATAGTCAGCTGACATTTGATTGTCATAATACATTTCCATATCCAATACGAAGTCGTTTCCATAGCAACAAAAATCAAATCGACAGTGTTCTATCTGCCTTATTTTTGAGCTTGAAATAATTTAAACCAATTTACATTTTGTTTTAAATCGTAAAATATGATATTTAAATTTTATTATAAATACATATAAAATATATATGACAAACTATAGTTAAAACAAACTAAAAATGACAAAACTCTAGTTAAAACAAATTAAAAATGACAAAACTAAAGTTATTTAAATTAAACTCATATAAACAAATTAAAAAAAAAAGTTTTTTCCTACGTAAAAGCGTATATATTTTTTCATCGCCAACCGGTGATAAATCGCCAATTAAACGAAAATTTTGTTATTTTTTTACGGACGCTGTATCGGGGTTCCGCCCAAAATTTTTTCATAAACATATATATCCGTATGAGAAGAACATTCTGTAATTTTTTTCAGATTTTTCTGAATATGCCCGTATCGAGACCTTCCATGTAAGTTAAGGGAAAGTCCCCCCCCCCCCCCGTTCCCCCTTTATACTTAACCAATTAAATTCCGAAACTAATAAAAGAAGCCCCTTATCAGAATAAACCTATATCCAAAATTTGAAGCAAATAGGATATTTCTATGAGTAACATAGCGAAAGATAACGGCAATGTGTTTTGACGTGCATACTGTCTATAGCAGGAGTCACAAATTATACACTATGACGCAAAAGTTTAGACAATGACGTCATTCAGCTTTAAAATGTAGAATTATGACGTCAGAATTACAAAAACCTGTAAATATATTCAAAAACTGATTTAAAATGCTATGTACAAAAGACAGACCCTATAGAAAACCTTTGGAGCATCATGTGTCGCAAAGTTTATAGCAACGCTAGACAATACTCTTCTGAAAAGGAACTTAAGACATCTATTGAGAATGCATGGTACTATATCGATCCACAAACTATGCAAGATTTAGTTTCTTCCATGCAATCTCGTGTATATGACGTAATACATAAGCATGGATGCGCAACCAGGTTTTAAAAATTGTTTATTTCGATTTTATTTAATTTGTGTCTAAACTTTTGAGACAGCAGTTTATTTTTGTTACCATTTAATTTATTGCAATATGCACAATTCCACTTTTCTTTGTTATAAATATTGTTTATATGTACAGCACATTAATTTCAAGCAGTGATTTGAAAATTGAATAAATATTTTTCAAAGTATGTAAGAATTTCTTCATTGTCTAAACTTTTGCGTCATAGTGTAGCAGTCTTATTATTCTGTTAAAATATAAAAGTGAATTATGATGTCACGAGTGCATGATTTTTATTTAATTCTCGACAAATACTAGATGCGCAAATTCTTTTTGTGAAGAATACAGGTGAATTCACGTCTGACCTCATATTTAAAACGGATATAGGGTTAAAGCATGGCTTTTACAGTAGAAAGTGATACCAGGAAGGGCTTTTTATGAATTTAAATTTCTTTTTCAATTTTTTTTCGAGATTCAAAACTATATTTATTTAGGTTTAGGAAACACTTTTTTAAAATACTGGTATAAAAGTAAAATTTCTCAAGGCTTTCAATGTATTTAAACAGAGAGCCTATTTGCGCGAGACGGTGTTTAATTTTAAAATTGGTTTTTCTAATCAAACATCTTTAACACCGCACTGTAAAAACGAACTAAAATACGGAAATACTACTGCAATCGAGACGCCAGGACTATTTCCGTATATTAACGGAACTTTTTTAACCGGTAAATTACAGAAAACTTTCTGTTAAATTTAAAAAAAAAAAAAAACGGAAAACTTTCTGTAATTTACCGGGAAAAAGTTCCGTTAAAATACGGAAGTAGTACTGGCGTCTAGATTGCCAGTAGTATTTCCGTATTTTAGTCCGTTTTTTTTTTTTCGTTTTTTTTTTTTTTTCAGTGCGGGTAACGCCAGATATTTCAGCTAATATACATATAAATGTACAGATCATACAAAAGAATTCGAATACTTTTCCGACTATAGATGCTAGTTACTAAAATTGAAATTCAAACGAAGTCACGTGTTTAATGAATAGAACAGCAATTAATAATAAAAATATTCTCGGACGATGGCTGCAGGATTGAACGCCGAAAGTACAAGGAAATTTAAATAAAGTGTATATTTTTAACTTGTAATATCTACCGGGTGTCCTAAAAAGGACTGACTGATTTTAAAATTCAATAACTTGCAAACGGTGACAGATATTTAAAAAATTCTTGCAGGAGGGTTATGCCTAACGTCAAAAGTATTTTTACAGTGATTTTCAATTTTAGTTCGAATTACAAACAATAGATGGCGCCGTAAACAATAGGCGTTAAATACACGCTCGATATTTTGGCCTTTCTCTTCTTCCATGCGGAAAAAGGAGGTTAAAATATATTGAGTGGGTCCCGAAGTACCAAAAATCGAGACTGAATTTAGTGTCTATTGATCGCAGCGCCATCTATTGTTTGTAATTCGAACTAAAATTGAAAATCACTGTAAAAAAACTTTTGACCTCATACCTAACCCTCCTGCAAGAATTTTTTAAATATCTGTCACCGTTTGCAAGTTATTGAGTTTTAAAACCAGTCAGTCCTTTTTCGGACACCCGGTATAAGGGCTTCACAAAAGAATTCTAATACTCTTCCGACTATAGATGGCAGTTGCTGAAATTGAAAATTAAAACGAGGTGACTTATTTAATGAATGGAACAGCAGTTAATAATAAAAATATTCCCTGACGATGGCCGCGGGATTACAAGCCGAAAGTACAAGGAAATTTAAATAAAGTTTATATTTTTAACTTGTAATATCTATATTATTATTATATTTGCCGCTTTTTAAGTAAAACGGTGAGCTTTTTAAAATTCACATCGCGTATTTTATGATTGAATCAAGGTGGAATATTGCATTTCATATTACAATTTTATGTAATCAAAAACGTTTCCGAGAATCAGTGCAAGCAAAAGAAGTTTTGTTTTCATAAATGCATCTTCAAATCTGGAAAATATTCTGAGGTTGTTAAAGATAAATAACGATTTTTGGAATCATGGTTAATTCGGAGGAGGTTATTTTATATTTTTGTTCATTACTATATTATATTTTCATATATTATAATTTTTTTTTTTTTTACAGTCTACTGATTGAGTAAACAAACAATGATAGCAGGAATGAAAAATATTAAAATACGCAATGGGCGGCGCAAGAATGCTTCACTAGGCACTTCTTTACGAAACCCGACTGCAGCATCGGTACACACATAGCATTTTTAGTTTGCAGAACATTTGCAGAAGTCTTGCTTTGAAAACCTGCAAAGTTGCAGCAAGCTCAGCATGACAAGACTGAAAGTTCATAACAAGACTGCAGCGAGATAATGCAAACGCCGAAATCACCACACTTTGAACTTGGAGCTAACTTGTCATGCAAGTTAAATTCATGTTTCAAATTTATTGCGAAACAAGTTATCAAAAATACTCCAAACTAGCAATCTTTCCATGCCACATTAACTGTTTGCAACTGTTACACTATAAGTTTAACCCCTTCGAAGGGGGCCATAGACCTGATCAGGTCTATTGATGCATACGCACCGTTAAAGCGCATGCATCGTCTTTACCACCATAAACAAGTTAGGGTAATATTTGTATTTTTCAATTCGAACCTTTTTTGGTATTTGATAAGTATAGCGTTTAAAAAAGCGGTGCCAACCGAATAAAATCTCTGCAATTTTTGTGTATCTGCTTATTGTCTATTCTCTCAACAGAGAGATTTTTGGCTCTCGCCACTTTTGCGAATTAAAGACAGTCTTGCCATCAGGTTCACAACAAACTACTCATGCAAGTGAGTGATGGTATACCTTGCGGGAGATTTGCTGCGAATTTGTCAATTCAAATTTGTCCCAGCAAGATAATATCAGAAAAAATCAAACTTGCTGCTAATGTTCATGCTATCTGGGTATGAGCCAAATGTTCGCCAGCTTATTCGCCGAAAACCCAGATTTTGAACTGAAACTCAACGAAAACGAAGCATTCAGTCGGTCACTACTTTAAACATAGATGTGAAATACTTTTAAAAAGTTTTTATTGATTGCCTTATAGTAAATTTATTAAAATAAGTTGGAAATTGTTTCAAACGTGGCAAATGAGGTGCGTTCGTGCTATAACTAGTTTTATAAATATTTTTTGCACCGGATATGGTACTGAATGTATATTTTAGTGCACTTCATAAGTGCATATTCATTTCCATCTGCTCGAAATAAGGCTGTAGCATCATTAAAATGCACTTGAGATATTTTTTCCCATTGGCATTAATTTTCATAAAATTTGAAATGACTCGACAAAATTTTGCAACAATTATACACTGGCCTCCAAAAGTTAAGGTACAGGGACTGGATGCTTTCGATTCCACACGTTTTGTCGAATATCTACAAAAATTATTGTCGAATTGTTCTTGAACTTCTGGGATGAAAAGAACATGTTTGATTTCATATTTCTCGTTGAAGATTTAGTTGGGGGTACAATTAGGGGGCTAATAATAAATTTAATAATAAAATAATATTTGCGATCACCTATGTAACAGGAAAGGCTGGAAATGGTTTGTCACTGTGGTAAATGACTATTTGGGTCCTGTTCAACGTTTGTATGCATTTGTGTAAGCATAGCACTCATATTCGTGAAGATGTTAACGTTTTTGTGAAAAATTCAAAAGTTTTCTTTTTATATCATACAGAGTTTCCAACCAAATTTAACACAACTTTCCAAAAACATGACAAAGAATAGTAGAAACAGTAAATTGCAATTAAAACTTGAATATATTGAATATTTGATGAGATATAGGCATTTTTATGAGATAATTTTTAACTGCGCATGCGCGGAAGATTTCAAAATTTTTATTTCATAATTTGGTAGTCAGTATTTTGGAGCAACTTCTACAAAAATATCAGTCAAATATCGCGAAAATTCACAAAGATAGGGTCTATATAGTGAGTTGCTTCCTAAAAATAGCTTTATTATAAGGGATTTTACACAATTTTTCAATCAGCTCACTATATCTTTCTAAGTTTTCACAACATTTGACTGGACTTTTTGTAGAAGTTGCTCCAAAATACTGACTACCAAATTATGAAATAAAAATTTTGAAATCTTCCGCGCATGCGCAGTTAAAAATTCTCTCATAAAAATGCCCATATCTCATCAAATATTCAATATATTCATGTTTTAATTGCAGTATACTGTTTCTGCTGTTCTTTGTCAAGATTTTGGAAAGTTGTGTTAAATTTGGTTGAAAACTCTGTATGCTATAAAAAAAAAAAACTTTTGAATTTTTCACAAAAACGTTAACATCTTCACGAATATGAGTGCTATGCTTACACAAATGCATACAAACGTTGAACAGGACCCAAATAGTCATTTACCACAGTGACAAACCATTTCCAGCTTTTCCTGTTATATAAGTGATCTCAAATATTATTTTATTATTAAATTTATTATTAGCCCCCTAATTGTACCCCCGACTAAATCTTCACCGAGAAATATGAAATCAAACATGTTCTTTTCATCCCAGAAGTTAAAGAACAATTCGCCAATAATTTTTGTAGATATTCGACAAAACATGTGCAATCGAAAGCATCCAGTCCTTGTACCTTAACTTTTGGAGGCCAGTGTATATTTAAAATTTCAGACCATTCGGAAGCCTGTAACATCAATAAATGCACTTGCAATAACTTTTTCCCATTGGCCGTAATGTAACGGAAAACTTTTGACTGTCCCTGTAATTAAACTATACATCCGACTTTCATAAAATTTGAAATGACTCGACAAAATGTTACAACAATTATATATTTAAAAATTTAGACCATTCGTTTGGGTAGTTTTTGCTCTGTTATATGAGGACGGACAGGCGGACAGAGAGACGGACTGAACGACCACTATAAGTGCTACGTATTTATATAATTACGAACGCACCCAAAAAGGTAAATATTTCACCAATAATGCTAATAAAGGGTGTTCGTAAACGAATGTCCCGATTATAAATGTTAATAGTATCAACTGTAAGCGTTATAGGGTGTTGGTCCAAGGTCACAATTAAAGAGTAACTCAAACTGTTTTAGATAAGCGCATGCGCGAGTACTGCTTTGTTATTGACTCGCTTCCACTGCCACATACGCAAAATAGTGACTCCTGAGCGTAAAGCGTTATTGCTGGGCTGAAAATTTAAAGTACACTTCAGACGTACGCCATGCGATTTTTTTCTTTGTGGCTTTATAAAAGATCGTATCTAAGTCCCGCCGCAGGGCTGTCGCAGGCGACTATTTTTCTATTCCATTCGCACCACTACCTGAAAAAAATTAATTTTGTAGCATATTTCTCTTGCAAATTCTGTCAAACTGTATATCGAATATTTTTTTTTTCAGAAAGTGGTGCAGGATAGAATTAAAAAAATAGTCGCCTGTGGCAGTCCTGCTCTGCTATGTAATGATTTGCCAGAGTTGAGACACAGAATTAAAGAGGCTATTGCTTCCTTTTCTCCGGACTTGTTAACCGAAGTGGGGGGGAAGAATTGGACTTTAGGTTGGATGTGTGCTGTATAACTAAACCCAGATAGCATGAACATTAGCAGCAAGTTTGATTTTTTCTGATATTATCTTGCCGTGACAAATTTGAATTGAGAAATTCGCAGCAAATCTCCCGCAAAGTATACCATCACCCACTTGCATGAGTAGTTTGATGTGAAACTGGTGGCAAGACTGCCTTTAATTCATGAAATTGACCAAAGCAAGAAATTTGTCTGTTGAGAAAATAGACAATCACAAGATACGCAGAAATTGCAGAAATTTTATTCGGTTTGCACCGTTTTTTTTAAACGCTATACTTATCAAATACCAAAAAAGGCTCAAAATTAAAAAATACAAATGTTTTATCCTAACTTGTTTATGGTGGTAAAAACGATGCATGCACCTCAATGCATCAATAGACCTGATTAGGTCTATGGACCCCTTCGAAGGGGTTAAACTTATAGTGTAACAGTTGTAAACAGTTAATATAGCATGGAAAGATTAGTACTTTGCAGTAAGTTTGCAGTATTTTTGATTACTTGTTTGCCGTTAATTTGCAATAAATTTGATACAGCATGAATTTAACTTGCACGTCAAGTTAGCTGCAAGTTCAAAGTGTGGTGACTTCGGCGTTTGCGTTATCTTGCTGCAGTCTTGTTATAAACATTCAGTCTTGTCAGCTGAGCTTGCTGCAACTTTGCAGGTTTTCAAAGCAAGTCTTCTGCAAATTTTATGCAAACTAAAGATGCTATGTGGAAGATGCACATATCGAACATTTGTAAGAAAAACTAGGTTAGTTTTCCTTCAATTTGATGGATCATTTGTTGTGAATAGTCTAAATTAAAATGATATACTATACCATTGGAACTAAGATATTCATTTATTCCTATATACGTAAATGGTTAGGAAGTGTAAACTCTGACGATACGAAGTGCAGATTCAATACCTCAAAAGCTACAAGCCACTTAGATAAAAAAAATCTCTTGACCAAGATGATTAAGTGTAGAAACTCTGTTTCAATTTTATCAAAATCCGCTGATAACTTTTTTTTACGATCCGCTTGTTACTACCATATTCACTCTATTAGTCTTTTCGGAGGGGGGGGGGGGGGTGACATTTTTCAAGCTATAGCCTTTTCTTAATGTTGTTAAATTTTATCTTCCAAGTCTAAGGATAAGGTCATATTTCTTTCCAGCGTAAAAAAGAAAAAAAAAGTTGAAAGTATCTAACTTTTATTTATCATTGTATATCTCTTCAAACAGTTAATCATACATCTTCTGCAGTAATTCGAAAATTAATTCCCATTTACTTCTCTTCTACGTGTACTTCTCCAAGTAAACTTGCGAGATGTGGAGGAAAGGGGGTGCGAAAAGATGATCCTTTTATTTCTTTTATGAAAAATTTCTTGTGACAGGCAACCCCCCCCCCCCCGTCTTTTTTCCTTAGGCAGTGGATCTTCCCCTTCCACAAAAGTTTAAGGAGCACGCTTTAATTACCTTTTCCTCCCCAAAGGTCAAGAGGGGTGGGGTGTGAAAGTTGAAGGGACAGATACGGCGCATTCGCGTCTTGCTACCTTTTTTTTTTTTTGGCGGTCAGCGAACGGGGCTTTGCCAAAAAAGCATTGATCTTTAACCTTCCAATAGGCCGTAAAGCAGAATTAGGACAATTTTTTAAACGAACCGGGCCGACATAAAAATTTAAACGAAACCGGCAAAATATGCAGGGCCCGACTAAGAGTATAGAAAATCCCGGGGCAAGCATCATTCTGCTGGTGTTGGTGGTTGGGGGGGGGGGGGGGGCTTCTATCTATGTATAGAATTTTCTTGTGAATAATGTGGAAGTGGCTAGTACTAAACTTCATACACATATGAATGCATAAATTTTGTACCCGGTACTGCTCACATCTACATACAGGATATCACAAAAAGATGGTCACAACTTTAAGGCTGTTCTCAACTGCTCTGCTCAACAAGCGCAAAAAGTTTTGACACATTTATAGATTCGTTTTTTAACGGAAAGATATAAAATTGGAAGACCTGACTATGGAAGCGATTTAGAATCGAACCGTGTTTTCGATTTCTTGATAAATAAATAACCTATTGAATTATAAGCGATTTTGATCACGTGACAAACACGCTTTTCACCGTTTCATGAGTGATTATTCTTCTTTCGTGCGGAAATTCGGTTCAAAACACCCCCTGGCCCACTTTGACACTACTTTCTGAGAGATCTATTGCGTTTGCAAAAAAAAAAAAAAAAAAAAAAAAAAAAAAAAAAAAAAAAAAACGGAAAAAACAGTTAATTACATAGTTTCTGAGCAACATCTGCTCGATTCATGCATTTCCGAACAAAAATAAGTTAAAACTTACGTCATAAAGTTGTCCTTTTGGATTTGAGAACAGCCTTTAAAAAAATACTAGTCAGACAATAGTAGAAAAAATGATAAATTGGTTGACACGAATATTTGTTTGCAAACTTTTACTTTGTATGTTATAAGATGTCTAAAAGGGAATGCCACAAATTGGTCATCATTAATGATTTAACATGCCACATTACGAGGAAAACTTTAAGGATGTTCTCAAATCCGAAAGGGCAACTTTCTGACATAAGTTTTAATTGATTTTTGTTCGTGAAACTAGCTGGTGCTGTTGTTCAGAAACTATGTAATCGAGCTGTTTTTTTTTTTTTTTTTTTTTTTTTGGAAACGCAATACATTTTTCAGAAAATAGAGTCAAAGTGGCCGTTTTGAACCGAATTTCCGCGCGAAAGGAGAAAAAACACTCAAGAGCGGGCCAAAAACGTATTTGTCACGTGATCAAAATAGCTTATAACTCAATAGGTAATTTATTGATAAAAAAAATGGAAAACCCAGTTCAATTCCAAATCGCTTCCATGGTCAGGCTTTCCAATTTTATAGCTTTCTGTTAAAAAATGAATTTGTAAATGTGTTAAACGTTTTGCGCTTGTTGAGCAGAGCAGTTAAGAACAGCCTTAATGTAGAATTTCTTTTGATAACAATGGCATACTAAAAAATTTTAATCATTAGCTTTCTAATGATGTAGTTTGTTTTTTGCAGGGGTGTTCTGTGTGTGTGGGGGGGGGAGGGGGGTACTGGAAGCAGAAGGCGGAGGAGGGGGGGGGCACACTCCCTTCCTAAATGTTTGAAATATATGAATTTTGGTCACTTTTGGCTAATTTATATCATTTTGACACCTTTTAATGAAAATCCTGATTACTCTCATGGGCCCCGGGTGGCGGCCCCGCATGCCCCTGCATAAGTCGGAAAATATGAAACTGAACATATGAATATACTGACAATACTGAAAATATGAAACTTTTGTCATGGATATGACATGGATATGATATTATATGACATGGGTATGATTGTTCTCAAATCTAAAGGGGCAACTTTATGACACAAATTTCAATTCATTTTTGCTCAGAAATGTATGAAAATATGCATGTAGAATATAATTAATATAGCTTTTATTATAATATTTTTATTTCATTAAAATTTTACAAACAATAATTATTAAATACAATATGTAATTATTTGCCGCTGGATGTAATTTAAATTTTAAATGAAAATTTCCTGTTAACTTTTACATAATATTTTATAAATATAGATTTATGTTTCTTATTGTACAACAACAAAAAAAAAAAAAAAAAAAAAAAAAAAAAGGTCTTTTTATGCAATATAATATATTCGTTTATCATACATTGTATATATAAGTTAACTTTTATTATTTAAATGTTAATAATGCATCGTAATTTAAATAATGATATTTAAAGCAGTAGTCTATTACTTTATTTTATGTTACTAAATTACTATTCTCATTAAATTATTAATGTAAATTGCTTATATAGCATAATATTTTGAAATTAAATTAATTTTTAATTATATAAAAGTTACTCGCGTATTCTGTGATATTGGAACTTTTTATTGCCTCCATCCTCCCTTTTTTGTTTGTTTTCTTCCTTAATTGCTTTATGTTTATTGTTTCTGACTTACTAATCTGAAATTAATTCAAAGAGAATTTAAATGAAGGTGAATGTCTTATATGATGAAAAACAATTCAAAGCAATTTTATTAAGATAAGTATTAATTTAATTTCTGTATATTTTTTATGAACAAAAGTTTTCATGATTCAGCCATGAATCATTTTTATCATTTCATTTAGGAAAAAGAAGTATTACATATACCTAGAATAAGGCCTTATAGTGTAAGGCCCAGAACATAGAGTAAAGCTGCTTTTCATGACAAACATATCTCAAAAATTAATTTTAAACATCCATTTTCTTAGAATTTTTAAAGATTACTTGCAACCTCAATAAAATTATTTCCATAAATAGTTTACAAGTTTTTTAAAACTGCAATATTTTATTTCAGTAATGGTTGTTACTTTTTATCTGATGAAAGAAATAAAAATTGTGCTCCGTTTGCATTTCAAAAATGTAACAAAAGGCCCTTATAAAAAATATCCCTGTATATCTAATAAAAAGAATAAATTTTTATAAACTGAAATACTACACAATCAATAACATGGCACAAACAGATATGATAGAGTACATGTAAAATTTATTACAACCTTTTCCCCACCCACCCACACACATATTTTTTAATTAATCGATATTTTTGTAATAGCATAAAACATGCCTGCAGGTTAAAAAAAGGGATGCACTTGCTTTGAATTCTAATTTCTACTAAATAAACATCCCTAATGTCAAATACAAATTAAAAATGTAAAAGTCCTCTCCTCAAGCCCTAACTTTTCAACGGTTCCCATAACTGTTTTATTGCAGCGCATTAAGATTTTATTTGCCTCTTTAATGTAAATCATATTTTTAAAATATTTCAAAACAAAGGTGCTCAATGATAAATTCAGGAGGTAGCCTTGGTTCGAGTGTGTGTGTATGTATGTATATGTGTGTGTGTGTGGGGGGGGGGGGGGGGTGTAACCTCACTGGAAAATTTTTAATTTAACGCTTATTAATATTGTTAAGTGCAAATACTTCCCGGAGCTTTAAAAATTCTTCCTCCAGAAAAATGCCTGATTTCAACATTGAAATAAAATAAAAAAATTATTAAAATTTCAAAATTATTTATCATTCTTACTTTTTACTTATTCTCGTATTTAATGTGGAAAAAATGAATCCATATAAAATACTGTACGTATGTTGTATGGAATTAATTGAAATGAGTTAAATGGAATTTTCAAAAACAGAATTGCTAAAAAATTGCTAAAGCTTATAAATTATTTAACACATTCAGTTAATACCCACCTCCCAATTAATCTCTTTTATATATATTTTTCTTATCAATTACATATAAGACAGTTATATATGTTGTAAAAATCAGACTGAAATTTTTTCTCAAAAACAAAGGTAATAAAAAATGACTTCGTTTTCTAAACTACTTAAGTCCTCTTTTTACTCTCTAATCAATTGTATATATATACAAGATATATGTATATATATATATATATATATATATATATATATATATATATATATATATATATATTATAAATTTGAGATGTATTAAATTTTGAAAACAGAAAACTCTAGTAAGTACTCAGTTTTAATAACATGCTAATCAATAAGTACTTTACTTGTTTGCTAACAATTCTAAATCCATAACTCCAAGTAATATTACTACATCTAAACAATAACATTTTTTAACTACAGATTATCTTAAATAAACCTTCTTTGGAACTTGTTCTTTCTCAGTTTAGTTTTACGTTATTAGAGATGAACTATTTATCAGGAGAAAGAAAGCCAGCCAAACGAGCGATAAACTCATACGGTGTATCTTCTCACACAAATGCAACCCATCGGGGTTCCGAGTTGGAGAAAAATTAAGAATGGGGTCCTATTGTTAAAGATGACCCGTGCGGTGCGTACCTAAGCCTCTCCTTCAGATGGGATGGCATTCGATCGTGATCACGTGACCACCCCCATCGACCGACCGATTCTGCAGGTTATGCGCACGCTTAGAAAGAGAGAGGTGCTAAGAATAAAGACCGATCCAGGACACGAGAATTCCTCAGACAAGCAATAAGTTGTACATTCTTATTGTTCATTTAAAGTCGGGTGGGACGGGATGGTTTTGTGCTGATTTGGCGTTTCATATCTGAGTATTTCTATAAATGGAAATTTCTAATCAGTGTGCCATCTATGCGCTTAATATTAACGTTGCTTTTTTCACATGATGTTTGTTGGGAAAAAATGACTGTAAGATTTTTTAAAGATAAAATTAGCAGAAACAGTATAACTGAAATATGTAATTGATATACAGGGTGACTAGGAAGTTAGCATAAACTTTAAAACTTCATTAAAAACGCAGCAAAATATGTTACGATAGTGCGCTTTCACTATAAGCATCAGGCTGCCGGATTTACTTTAATTGCAAGAAACTGCTTACTTCAAAATATCTCCGATAGAGGGCGATAAAGTGGATGAAAAGTTCTAATCAGTGTGTCATCTATTCGCTTAGTTTCAACGCTGCTTTTTCACATTACGTTTTTTGGAAAAAAAAAACACGACTGTAAGATTTTTTCAATATCATTGAAAGATCATCATTGAAAGATGTAATTGCATTGAAAGATGCAATTGATATACAGGGGAACTAGAAAATTAGCAAAAACATTAAAACTTCATTCAAAACGAAGCAAAATATGTTACGATAATGCGCTTTCACTAAAAGCATTGTCAGGATGCAGGATTTTTTTTTTTTTTTTTTTTTTTTTTAAGTGCAAGAAACTGCTTACTTCAAAATATCTCCGATAGAGGGCACTAAAATGTATGCATCTCCCCGAATTATGCAGATGTTGAAAATAATGTATAAAAGAACTGACTTGTTAGTGGATCTCTGATTCGATTTAATCATCAATTTTGTAGCTAAGCCAAACTACTGCGAGAAATGCCTTTGACTTTCTTGAACGAAAAAGCGGAAACGAATGCTTTTTGAAAATTTTAACCACAAAGAGTCGAAAGACATAATGGACTCCGGTGCTTAATAACTTGTTCTATTCTCCAAATTGATGATTAAGTCTAATATAGGGACTTATTTTATTTGCACACCTGGAAGATGTTATCGTGTCAGCGCCCTCTATGGAAGACTTTTGAACTACAAGTAATTTAGCTGTTAAAAGTAATCCTAATGCCTAACAATACTTTTAGAGCACACTGTACTTCCGTATGAATTATTGTTATTTTTAACACTTTGAAACATAGTTGATAAGTGTTTATGACTTCAGCTTGTCTGTCCGTCTGTCCAAGAAATACTTATCGTATATATACTCGGGTTGCCCTGTAATTTATATATGTTATTCACATTTACTATATCACGATTTCTATTGAAAATGAAATCTGTAGTATTTATACTTCTTTTACAGGGGCAGTCAACAATGATTTGTTACATTACAGGACATTCTGTTGCATTCAGTGGGAGGAAATCGTTTCAAGTGCATTTTAATGATGTTACCTTACAACATATCAAACATAATGAAATTGATATTAATTTCTGAAGGGCACTAAAATATGCATTCTGTAGAATATGGTGTACAAAACATTTATTATTAATTTAGAGGTTCACACAAAAATATTCCGTTATATAATGGTCTTTGGGGGGAAAAATATTTGCAGCGCATTTTGATTATGTTACACTATTGCAATATAATGAAATTTATATACGTAAGTGAGGTTTAAAACAAGATACCTGCTTTAGAATATGATGCGCATAGCAATTACCGTTCACTCATTAATCACACAAAGTACTTGGGATACAGTATTGTAACCGAAGTACTAGCTATTAGCAATAATTGCTGGAAATGCGTTTCCAGTTAAGCGTTTTTAAATTTAACTACACTGTTAAAAATGAAGTTCCATGTTTCACCAAGAAAATGGTGAAAAGTAGCTGAAATTTAGCTGCAACCAAGATACTGGTGATATGTTTCACTAGTTTATTGGTGCTTTCACAAATACCATTATATTGGTGAAATGTTGAACCATGATTCAGGTTTTTTATAAATCCAATTTTCTGGTGAAAGGTTGAACCATAATTGAGGATTTTTTTTAAATCCAATTTTCTGGTGAAAGGTTGAACCATGAATCATGATTTTTTTAAATCCAATTTTCTGGTGAAAGGTTGAACCATGAATCAGGGTTTTTTTAAATCAAATTTTCTGGTGAAAGGTTGAACCATGAATCAGGATTTTTTAAATCCAATTTTCTGGTGAAAGGTTTAACCACGATTCGGTGGTTTTTTTAATCGAACTTTCTGGTAAAAGGTTTAACCATGATTCAAGGTTTTCTCTATTCCAATTTTTTGGTAAAAGGTTGAACCACGATCCAAGTTTTTCTCTCAACTTTATGGGGAAAGGTTACACCAGATTGTAGTTTTCTTTTTTTTCGCCTCACTTTGGAGTGAATTAACTAGGACTTTGGTTTTCAATTTATCATTTTATGGTGTAATAATGAACAAAATTTCAGATTATGCAAGATTATGTTGCAGTACGAAAGCATAATTTTTTTAGTTTTCATTAAACTGAAAATTATTAGTTTTAATTATTGATTCTATTGTCTTTGAAATATATTTAAAAAATAAATGTAAACCAGTTTGATCCAATTTCACAAAATCATCTCATTTTTTTTTCTTTCACAAATATTACCATTCTGTCCTTGTACATTTTGGAATATTTCTCTGCACTCAGTTACACTTATAATCCATTTAGTGTCTGCTTACTCACAAATCATTCATAATGAAAATATCTTTTAAAAATATTTTTCTTAGATTTAAATACATACCCTGTTTTCATTATGTTTTTAATTTAAAATCCAGAAAATAAAAAAATATGTTTACTAAACATTACTTTAAACAAAGCTGAAAGAATTTCTTTAAACAATATTAATTTTTGCACAGGTTTGAAAAAAGTGTTTCCATAATGCACTTAGCTGCTACTTTTATGATTTGTAGATTTTTTTTGTTTGTTTTATTGTTGTGAATCTATAGATGCTGAAATTGATATTATAGTGTTTTCAAATTTTTACTTTCTTTTTACAAAACAAGAAATATTTTAATTAGCAAAAAATATTTTTAGACATTTCCTCGTATAGTTAATATAAAAGGTTCAATTGTTTCACATATTTTAAGTTATATACATTCTGACAGTACCATTTTTGAACTTTTGGACAGTAAAATTGACATGTCCTGTCCAAAATATGAAAAATTGTTATTACTAATACATTCATTTTTAAATTAGCATTAAATAAAAATCTGATTTTTCTACACTATTGCTGACACATATTGACAGTAACAATAATCTAAGCAATCCATTTCCCCTTTTCTCAAATTGAACCATCGTCGCATAATTTTCATTTTTATGTCATTAAAAGGGGGAAGATTTTTAATTTCAAATGCAATTAAATTGAATCTACATTTCAATTTACTGATTTTTCAAGCACGGTTCTTTTAAAAATTTATATTGCACACAGCTTGTTTATGCAAAATTAACTCATTTGAATATAAAAAAACAACAAAAAGTTCAGCATTTGTTTCTGCTTAACATTAACATTTTTCAATAAATAAATAAATCACAAACATAATGGATACATAATCTAAGTATAGTAAACTCTGTCTAAAGCAGAATCGATCGGAACCAAAGACATTTTCCATAGTCGACAATATTCTGCCTTAGACAAATTTTATTCAATGTCTATGGATTCACAGGGACTTGAAAATCTTTCCGAGCTAGACAGATTTCCATTTTACACAGAATTTACTGTATATGCGTAAACACTGAAATAATCAGCATAAAAAAGGCAGCTATAAGTAGCAGAATCCTTCATTTAACCTCTAATATCAGCTAATAGAAAAGTATTGCTTTAAATAAATTTTAAAGCTCTTTTTTTTCTAATACACAATGTGTTTCCACAGTATATTAAATACTTACTTTACAGGGTTAATTTAATAACAGCAGTGTCGCCAAAAGTGATTATTATTACTTATATATATGTACATTTTCAGTATTCCTAAACAATAATCTATGACGAAGTTATTTTTTTAAATAATAGTAGTAGAAAAGGAAAATATTCACCAACAGCAGCCTTGCAATAGCTGAAAAAAGAAACGGTCACAGACACAATAAAATAACAACACAATTAAGTTGGTTTGCGGTATGCCGCTCCATTTATTGAAAATACAAATTATATAATCATTAAATTATATATATAGTACGTCAGACTAATATTTACTGCAAATATAATGCCATTTTACATACAGAGTTCCTCTCAGACAGTTTTAGGAGGGTGCTGCACCCAGTCTGACCATTCATTTAAAAAATAGCCTCTTTCTTGCCCAAATGAGGATCACAAATACGACGAGGTCATAAAATATAAAGAATTCTTGAAGCTTAGTATAGCTTTTTATTAGTTCTGAAACAGGATTTCAAGTCAGGCAAAGTGGAATAGCTCCAAGCATAGGTTAATTTCTCCACCTGTTTAAAATGAAAGAGTAAATATTTTAAGACATAAAATAGTTTTTTGTGCAGACATAACAATAATAATAATTTCACACAGGAAAAATATTTCAAAAATTAAACAGCATTTCAAATTCTCATTTACAAGGAAAAGCTTCAGCATTTGAAAAATCAATCTGCTTTCAAAATCCTTTGTGGTCCGCTGGTCGAAGTCAATTGCATCACCAATTTGAAAAATTTAGTGGTTCGCAGGACCAGTAACTTTTTTCATTTTCTCACAGGGTCACAGGTAAACTTAAATTTTCCCATCCTTGAGAAAACTGCAACCAAACACAAATCACACAATTTTATTTTATTTAAAAAAATAAAATTGCATTAAACCATAGTAAGTTGAAATAATCAGAAATAAAATATCTAATTAATAATTTTATAGTTTTTCTTTATGGACTGTTCATTTAATTTTTAGTAAATTATAATTTTACATTTTATTATGCTGAAAATTTTGGTTAACTGCAAAGGAAGTTTGGTTTATATTCTAGAAGGGAAGGGTCACTCAAAGGGTTGACTTAATGGATTTTATGTAGTGGGCCAGTGATGATGGCTGCGGACCATTAAATTCTCATGCTTACTGGTCCTTGGGACCAGTGACTTTTTTTAAAATCAATTCTACCACTGAATCAATGTATTGCAAAATGATTAAATTCACTGGGTAAGGATTTTTGATTCAAAATAAAATCTGGGAGGATGTGCTGTAGAAAAACAAAGTAATTTGAACTACTGAAGAATTCAGGCAGAAGGTACAGTCCCAACGGATGATCTCCAAGATTATCTCCTCAGACATTACCGAACTTGTGGCACACTTTCGACAAGACAGTGCAGTGGGAATTTCTGGACCACTACATATGCACACTGACCACGACATTGCTCATAAAACAGGGGCTGGAAACTGAATCATTCTGTATGACATCAAGCATCCAGAATATGAACTCTACCTGAAGTGGGTAATCAGGATTGAGTAGGAGTTCGATATTCTACACATTTAAGGAAGGCATGTTTTCTGTCCACAAAACCTTCCACACTATTTCATGCTGAATACCTAGCTCAGCAGCAAACAATTGTGTATCAGTCGACAGGGAAACGGCAAAAGTGAGGGAAAAAAACTAAATTCTTTAGTCGATCTGATGAAATAAACGGAAAAAAAGAGCAAAATTTGTCGATTGCTTGTAGACCCCCCCCCCCCCCACACACACACACACACAATTTTTGCCAATCAGTTGAAAATTCTCCAACTGTTAGGTAGATGGAAAATATTGTGAAATTCTTAAGTCAAATGTGTGGAAAAATATTTCAAAAGCATCAGTTGGTTGAGAGGAAAAATTTGACAATAGATAGTGATTAAAAACTGATTTTTGCCATTTGGCTGTAAGAAAAGACTGCAAAATTCACCGAATGTCAAAAGGAAACTATCACAAATTTCATTAATAGGTCACAGAAAATAATCTCGAATTCATCAATCAATCATGTGTGTGTGTGTGTGTGGGGGGGGTGTTATCAAGAAAGTCAATTGGTCACAAAAAATTTACAAAATTCTATTGATAGTTTTAATTAATTTTTCAATTAATTTTCATCAGTGAAATTATGCTCAAAATTATTAAATATATAATACGTGATTTATCACATTACTAATTATTAATTAATCTATGTAATTACTTATTAATGAGATGTTTTATCATTGATTGCTTTTTTCTGTTTTACTGTTATTTTGATCATACTGAGTTAGAAACTATTTGAGCCTCCCCCTAAGATTTTTAAATTGCTCAGCTACAGACAGTACATAGTAAAGGCATATGATAAGAATGTCTTTATATAAAAAAATTCAAATCAACTACATTCATGAAAATAAAATTTCTAACTAGATCAAAATTTTACCTTTTATTTACTTTCATGCAAATTAACAATTACATTTTATGTTAAAAACTAATTTGTGAGAAACATTATCATTTAATTAATTTAAGTTCATATAATTTGATCATGTAAATTAAATTATGAATAAAAGTAACATGATACAATGCTTAGCAAGAATTTAAGGGAGACGAAACTGGTCACCAAGGATGACTAGTTTCTAATAACATAGTACTTTGCTGATGTTTACTATTTTTTGAGAGTACTGGTACATTAGCACTTTCAATGTAATTTTTTTGCAGATTAAAATACATTCTTGGCAAACTAGGAATAAAAAAGTTCATTTTATAACTATTTTATACCCACCTGACTCTACTGTTAATTAAAAAAATAATAAAATGTACTTACATTAATTACACAATTCAGCAGTCCTGATAAACCTGCAGCTTCTTAATTAAGGTGGCTGGTGTCCCACAGTTGGATTGGACCTATGGAAATTTAAAAGAAGAAATTATAAATTCTGTTAAATTTAAATTTATTATATTTAAATATATAATTTCAAAACTGTTTTAAACTTCTATTCGTATAATAAAATTTTCAAAAATTTAAAGCAACAAAATATTTTTTCACAATTTTTACAAGTGCCTAGAATTGCGTTTTCACAATTTCCAATTTTTATCATATTTCCTGTTTCAAAAACATTAAAATATTTTTTGCAATTCAGTTAAAAGGCTCTTATTAATTCACATCAGAGTTGTATAATATAGACGCATGCATACACAGAAAATTTTCTGCAAAATTCGTAACTTTGCGGGAAAATATTTAGAAAATTTTTTTTTTTAAATATACCGAAAAATTAAAAATATTCCCCAATTTTATGTACACGATATATTTATTGTTTGCCAGAGGTGATTCTGTTCTGAATTTTCCGAAAATTTAAAATCGGCCATCAGTCAGAAAATTCAACCATAAAAATATCACTTAACACTAGAACCGCGGAGCGGGTCAATTTGACCCGAATCGATGTTTAATTTGTCATCGCGCCAAAAATAGTAATTGGAAAAACATTTCCTGTTCTGACTTTTAATATTTTAAGGTAAGCAACGACTTATCAAATGTAAAAACGCATAATATAAATAAATTCCCAATTATAACCATTTATACCTAGAACCGCGAAGCGGGTCAATGTGACCCGTTATAGGTTTTTTCGCATAAATGAGGAAAAAGAGATGCATTTTCTCAGAAGTAACGACATATGAGGGACTCAGTATGATAATATACATATGAGGGACATAGTAAACAAAGTCCATTTTGAAAAAACAATCTACGTGCATTTAGATGGTGAATAAAATCAGTTTTATCCACTCCCACAGTGAACCAAGTCTATTTTCACATACTTTCTCATATATGTCATCTAGTTACAGAATTGGTTTACTGTGGGAGTAGATAAAACAGATTTTATTCACCTTCTAAATGGGCTATCTTACTTTTTTTCAAAGTGGGAACTTGTCTTACAATGGTTGCGAGTCCCTCATATATCCTCAGTGTAAAGGAGTATTTGAATGCAATGGAAATTTACAACAGATAAGAATTCTTGTAGTTAGTTTTATCCTGCATTTATTGTAAGTATAGATAAGATGTCACGAAATCGTAAGCTTACAATACCAAAAGACAAATTTCTTGAAATAATGGGAACCTTATAGTTCGATATAAAATCAAACCGATCAAGGTCATCTAAAGACAGACAAATTTGACACGATTTCTGATATCTGTAATCATGCCACTGAAAACTAATTATACACCATGACTTATAAAACTTGCAAAGGCATTGAAATCCAAAAACAGCAACTTTGTAGGAACTGTAAAACCTTCGTGAAAAGAAATACGAGTTCTCTGTAAAATGTCAAAATCAAAATATCAGGCGACTACTGTACTAACCCATACTGATTACCAGAAAAAAGCATATAAATATGTTTTGTTGATGAACAGTACACTGCATTCAAAGATTGGTTTTAGATAATTCTAAAAAATGCAGTTGATTACTGCAAAGCAACTATATTCGGTGTAGATGTGATTTATCAGATTGACCAGGATGTATACTGTCAAGACTGTTTCACATAGGTGGGCAGTGCATGTATTTTATAATATTTTGATTCTTGCAGCTATCAAAGCTTGGGTTCTATACAAAGTCGTAACTAGACATTCTATTTGTGACGGTAATTTATTCAGGACTTTGTTGAATAATTAGGAGAAAAGTGTGTTCTCTGTAGGTGAAAAAAAGGTGTCATTTGGGTGAGAAGCAACCACTGAAAACGACGGAAAACCTCAAACTTAGTGTAAACGAGCCCGGTGTCACACTTCAAAATGTGAAATTAAAACTGACGATATTTTTATATAATATAATGCACCCATTTGTGGTAAACATATAAAATTTATTGCTAAGTTTTGCATGCGATGCACACAATAAATTGGATTTAACAAATCTGTTAAACTAGTAATTAACTCGTATATCTATTTTTTATGTATCTTTATTATTAGAAATTATGTCTAAACTTATTTTAATGAGATAATCTATTTTCTGTTAAAGTTATGAAGTCTACGTTTATTTTTGGGTAAAGTATATGTTATACTTAAGAAACTACAATGTGGAAGAAATCACTTTCTAAAATAACTGGTAATCTGAGCTGATTTTTTATATCAAATGTAATGTAAATGCATGGAAAAATCTATTAAATATAATGTAAATGTATTGAAAAATCGATTATTATATGAAAATATACTATTTTAGTTAATTAAGATAAACATTTATGCATATTTATATATTTTTTCTATCTTGGGTCAAACTGACCCGCTCCGCGGTTCTAGGTATACCGAAAGTACCGCGGTTCTAGTGTTAAAAATATTACGAATTTTTACAAATCATCTCCGGGAAAAAAAAAAAAATTTCGTCAATTGTTCACAGAAAAAATATCTTTCATCAAAGTATCGTGCAAAAAACACAAATTTCATCAAAGGACTGCAGAAAAAACACTTATTTCCGCAAAGGATCATAAAAAAAAAAAAAAAAAAAAAGAATTTCATCAAGGAATCATAGAAAAAATGCAATTTCATCAATGTGCATGGGGAAACAACACATTTGATACAAGCATAGTGAAAACAACACGAATTTCGTCAAAAGATGGGGGGAAAAAAACTTTTGTAGAAGAATTGTGGGAAAAAACTAATTTTGTCAAAGGATTGCAAAAAAGAATACGGATTTCGTCAAAGTGCTGCGGGAAATGCAAGAATTTCATCAAAGACTTGCAGAAAAATACAAATTCCTCAAAGGAGTGCAAGAAAAAAAAAATAATTTTTCAAAAACATAGCGGAAAAAGCCTGAATTTTGTCAAAAGATTGTGAAAAAAATGCAATTTTCATAAAAGAATAGAGGAAAAAACTAATTTTGTCAAAGCTCTGCGAAAAAATAGGAATTTCATCAAAGGATCGCAAGAAAAAATTGAAATTTTGTCAAATGAATGGGGAAAAAACGAGAATTTCGTCAAAGGACCGCGGTAAAAACTCATTGGCTTCAACACATTGAGTGCCACGATGACCGACACTGAAGCACTGAAAACTTACAATGTTTAAAGTAATTTTTAAGAAAGTATAATCCTATAATAAATAAAAGGTAGGTAAATTTTAAATATTTGTTCAGTAATTATTTAAAACAATGTATATTTTTTCAGTTTTGTATCATATTTTAGACGTCAGCCATCAGTGAATGATTAGTTTTAAGCGGAAAGTTTGCTGTCAGTCACCAGTGGCTGACGTGGCGCTTAACGTGTTAATGATGATACCCATGAATGGAACTCTCTTTACAAAATGCTATTCAGTTGTTTCAGAAGCAATGCCACATTATTTCTGTGAACAGAGTGACTGGCATTTTGAGCGAAGAGGTCACAATATTAAAGATTGGGCTGTTTGTAAATTCATTGACAAAATAATTGATAAGAATTCCCCTTCTGACCATGGATTTTTAGCTTCATTTTTTTAAACCTAAATAATTATTCTTTAATATTAATATTTAATTTAAATGGTAATTATTTTAATGCACCCTGCCCATTTTGGATGTGCGAAATTTTGTCGTCGGCATATTCCAATTAACAAATTTTAACAATAGGTCGCAAAAAAATTCGAAATTCTGAAACTGGTCTTTGGATCTGAAATTCTAGAATTGACTGCGGGAAAATATCGTAAAATTAGTCTATCGATCGTAAAAAAAAAAATGTTGCAAAATTCACCAGTCAGTCGGAAAAAACAAACTGTTTCAGCCAGACGCGAGAAAAAATCGTGAATTTCTTTAATCTAATGCATGAAAAACTAAAAAAAAAATCTCCAATCGCTCGCAGGGGAAAAATTGCGAAATCTGTCGATCGTTCACAGAAAAAAAAAAAAAAAAAAAAAAAAAAAAAAAAATTGCGTAAATCGTTTACGTTAGCATGAAAAAAAAAAAAAAAAAAAAAACGCGAGTTCTGCCAGTAAGCCCTGGAAATTACCCAATCGGTCTCAAGAATAAAACCCTCAAAATGTAGCAGGAAAATATTGCCAATTATGTTAATCGATCATAGGAAAACAATTACGAAATTCCCCAGTAGGTCACTGGGGGAGAAACCTTGAAAATAGTCGGCTGGTTGCGGGAAAACTCCACAAAATTCGACAAACATTTGCTAGAAAATAACAAGAAAATCATCAATCAGTCGCAAGAAAAGAAACTCACGAAATTTGTTAATCAATCACAAGGAAAAAAATTGCGAAATTTGTACACAGAGTGGAAAAAAACTTCGGAAATTAGTCAATCAGTCCAAAAAATAAAACCTACAAAAATCGCTGATAGGTAGCTGGAAACTATCGGCAATTATGTTAATCAACTGCAGGGAAATAGCCGCAAAAATCAGCGATCAAACGCGGGGAGCCCCTTCGAAATTCTTCAATGAATCTAAAAAAAAATCCCTCAAAATGTCCCAATAAGTTGCTGGAAAATATCACAAAAATCGTCAATCGATTGCAAGAAAAAAAAAAAATTTCATCCATCGGTCAGTGGGAAAAACGCAAATTTCGTCAAAAGATTGCATAAAAAGTATCATGAACTTCATCAAGATTGCACAAACAAACATAGCTAATTTTGTTGATCGGCTGCGAAAGAATATCGCCAATTTGATAAATCAGTTGAAAAAAGAATCAACAATCAAGCGAAGCAAGAAACATTAATTTCAGGGGGGGAAGAAATCATGAAAAAACCACGAATTTTATAAAACGATCATGGAAAAAAATTGAAGATAGATATATTTTGGATAACTGATTGGTCATTAAAGCAGAATCGATTGGATTTGTAGAATATATGTGGTTGTAGTATTGTTTCTGATATCAAATCAATTATTACATTACACAGATTAAAAATCTGATCGAAAAAAATTAAATTGAGTTTTTGAGAAAGTAGTCTATGAGAATACCTTGCAAACAAAAATTCAACTGTCCTTTCTACATAAAAATCTAAATTCCAATAAATAACTAAATCTGGGATGATTCAGAGGTTAAAAAAAAGAAAAAAAAAAGCCGAGAAAAAATAATTTATGTTTGAAAATACCAGAAAAAAAAAAAAAATCCCTGTGTATTCCAGATTTTTTTGGAATTTTTCAAAATTCCCTGCATTTTCCCTGTTTTTGGAGGGTAATTTAAAATTCCCTGTGTTTTTCCAGTTTTCCAGGTGGCATGGCAACCCTGTAAATTTTCTGAAACGTTACAGCAGAGGGGAAAGTCAGGGGAGATCTCCTCCCGGCACTAATTATGGGTTTTTTCTGTGGCCTTAGAAAAAATTAGCGGTTTTGCATCGGTCTTTCGATGAAATTTGTGGGTTTTTTTCTCAATCCTTTGGCAAAATTAGATTTTTTTTGCAATCCTTTAACGAAGTTTGTGTTTTTTCCGCGACCCTTTGACAAAAGTTCACGTTTTTTCCGCAACCCTTTGACAAAAGTTCACGTTTTTTCCGCGACCCTTTGACAAAAGTTCACGTTTTTTCCGCGATCCTTTGAAAAAAGTTCACGTTTTTTCCGTGATCCTTGATGAAATTAGTGTTCCCCCACAATCATTTGATGAAATTAGTTTTTCACCCGTGATCATTTGGTGAAAGTAGTGTTTTTTCTGCGATGAAGTTCGTGCTTTTTGCGTGATCTTTCGATGAAGTTCGTGCTTTTTGCGTGATCTTTCGATGAAGTTCGTGCTCTTTGCGTGATCTTTCGATGAAGTTCGTGCTCTTTGCGTGATCTTTCGATGAAGTTCGTGCTCTTTGCGTGATCTTTCGATGAAGTTCGTGCTCTTTGCGTGATCTTTCGATGAAGTTCGTGCTCTTTGCGTGATCTTTCGATGAAGTTCGTGATCTTTCGATGAAGTTCGTGCTTTTTGCGTGATCTTTCGATGAAGTTCGTGCTTTTTGCGTGATCTTTTCGATGAAGTTCGTGCTTTTTGCGTGATCTTTCGATGAAGTTCGTGCTTTTTGCGTGATCTTTCGATGAAGTTCGTGCTTTTTGCGTGATCTTTCGATGAAGTTCGTGCTTTTTTGCGTGATCTTTCGATGAAGTTCGTGCTTTTTGCGTGATCTTTCGATGAAATTCGTGCTTTTTCTGTGATCTTTTGATGAAATTCGTGCTTTTTGCGTGATCTTTTGATGAAATTCGTGCTTTTTGCGTGATCTTTTGATGAAATTCGTGCTTTTTCCATGATCTTTCGATGAAATTTGTGAAATAGTAACATAACACCAGTTCGATTTAGCATTAGCCAAAGCCACAGTAAGGGCTATGCAGACGGTGTCAAATGACCATGTGCCAATCTAATAGGTGATTCTCTATATTGTCAACTAATCAGTAAGTCTGGAAAAGAAATTCTAGAATACGGAAAATACACAAATTTCGTCAAAGGATCACGGAAAGAATGCGGATTTTATCGAAGGATGGTTAAAAAAAGTAGATTTCATCAAAAGATCGTGGAAAATAGGCGAATTTCGTCAAAAGATGGCGAAAACGAGAATTTCGTCAAATGATCAGGAAAAAACGTTAATTTGGACAAATGATCGAGGAAAAACGCGAATTCTGTCAGAAGATTGCGGAAAAAAACGCGAATTTTGTCAAAAGATCGCGGAAGAAATGCAAATTTCATCGAAAAATCACGGGAAAAAGCTAATTTTGCGCAAAGATCGCTAAAAACATGCATTACACAAAAAGATCGCAAAAAACACTTATATCGTCAAAAGATCGTGGAGAAAAAGCGTATTTTCTTCAAAAAATCGGCAAAAACGAGAATTTCGTCAAAAGATCCCGAAAAAAAAAAAAAAAAAAAAAAAAAAAAAAAACACGTGAACATCGCCTGAAGATCGCAAAAAAAAAAAAGAAAACACTAACGTCATCGAAAGATTGCGAATAAATGCAACATCATCGAAAATCGCGAAAAAAAAAAACGCGAACATCATCGAAAGATCGCGAATAAAAGCGAACATCATTGAAAGATTGCGAAAAAATGCGAACATCATTGAAAGAGCGCGAAAAAATGCGAACATCACTGAAAGATCACGATAAAAAAAGGCAGACATCGTCGAAAGGTAGCGAAAAAAAACGCTAACATCGTCGAAAGATTGCGAAAAAAAACGCTAACATCGTCGAAAGATTGCGAAAAAAAACGCTAACATCGTCGAAAGATTGCGAAAAAAAACGCTAACATCGTCGAAAGATTGCAAAAAAAAAACCGCTAACATCGTCGAAAGATTGCAAAAAAAAAACGCACAAAATTTCGTACAAAAGCATTGAGGGAAAAAAAGTGAATTCCGTCAAAAAATCACGGAAAAATTTGCTGCAGCATTGATGTTTTCACGAGATTTTTTTACAGCTGAGTGGCAGGTTAAATATTCGTTAGCCATGTTTTGAGTGAAAGAATGTTAAATTTTGAATTGCACAACTAGCTAAGATTGCTAAATAAAACATTGTATTAGAGTTACTTATAGTATTTGCATGAATTACTCAAATTTGATTTTCTAAGAATTTCAATCTGCTCTACAATAACAGCTTTTATTGCTAAAAAATTAAGATTTTTGCTGCTACAAAATTAGATTTTTGCTGATTCAAAGTGGCTTTAGTGCACTTTCATCCCTGTATTATCACATCTATATATAATTTTTGATATTATCACATTGTATCAATCTTTTCAAAAATTTTAGAAAATGGTGTTCATATGTTATTTTTACTGTTATTCTGTTTTCTAACTTCACAGAAATTTAGACAAATCTTACGAAAGATTTTTCAGATAGTGATGTTAAAAATTTTTAGGACAAAGGTAAATTATTTAAAAAAGTACTTTCCTTTTATGTTAATTGCAAATACTGGGGGGGGGGGGGGAGTGCATCAGCGATTGGAAAGAAGACGTTTGTCCTTAAGTTCTGCAGACTGTTTTTAAAGTTTCTACTTGTGTTGCAGACTGCAAAAAAAAAATTCTGTTGCTGGGTAAGCAGGGTTGTCTCGGTTTTAACCACGGTGGTTTTAACCAGTGGTTTAAACCGGTTTTAACCGTCCTGGTCAAAATCAATTTTGACCATTTTGACCATTGATATTGACTATTCAATTTATTTACTACTAATCAAATATATTTTACTAGGAGGATTCCATGCGGAGAGTCACACACGTAACGCAGGCTTTAATTTGCATTTATTCATTTATTTATTATATTTTAATGATAATTCTGATTTCAGGTGGTATGATAAATAAGTTAACATATTTTTTAGTTTAAATGTGTGTAAGTAAAATTCACAGAAATATATCATTTAATTTCATACTCAAAATGTGCTTTTTTTCTGAAGTAGAAAAAAAGCACATTTTGAGTAATGAAATTAAATGATATACTTCTGTGAGTTTTATTGCCACACATTTAAATTTAAAAATATGCTAATAACTCATTTACCATACCACTTAAAATCAGAATTAACATTAAAATTTAATAAATAATTGAATAAATGCAAATTAAAGCCTGTGTTACGTGTGTGACACTCTCCACGGAATCGCCCACTAGCATATGTTAAAAATTAAGTTAATATTTGTTAAAAATGCATAATATAAGTAACATAACACCAGCAAATATCAAATTAAAAAAGCCATAACATAAATAACATAACACCAAGATACAACACAAATGTTTTAATTATTTTTTATACACAAGCTCTTTTATTTTTTTATGTAAGTTGTGTTGAATTAAAAAAATTATTACAAGTAACAAGTTTTGCAGTTGTCTCTAAACTTAGATGGTTTCGTAATTTATTTTGGATTATTCCAAATTTAGAAAACAATCTTTCAATCGATGATGAGCTGGCACAACAGTTCATTAGATGTAATGTGAATTCAACAAATTTTATATCAATGCTTTTAACCTTCTTCATTGCTGCCCACCAGGCATCAGGCCCAATTGTATCTTTTACACTTTCAGAAAAATAGGATTTTGGATATGGTGAGGATTCTGCTTGAAATACAATCACAAGAGGCAAAAAAGTAGGATCAATATTATTGTGTAACCACTGCCTTGCTATTTTTTGCTTCTCTTCATCAATACTTTTACTCATGTAGACAGGATTCAGCATATGAGCCAGAAAATGAACTGGGGTAATATTTTCATTAAATTGAGACTATCATTTTAGAATAAATTTCAAGATCTTTTTCTTTTAGTTATATCTTAACCATTCATCACATGCATCAGATATAGTAGCATCTTCTTTTTTAAGTTTATCTAAAGCAAGGGAAATAGGCTTAAGTTGATTTTATAAATGTTTTACTTCTTTGTATACATTGTTAATGATTTTAACAATGTTATCAATATTATTTTCATGCTCATCTGCAATTTTTCATTTCAATAACATGCTTCATTATTGAATTAACTTTGTTTGTGTTTGTAATATCTTGTCCTACAAGATTCAAGTAATGTGCAGCACATCCATAAGAAATAAACAGTTCGTCCCTATATGCATTTTGAAAATCTTCTCTCATGCGTTTTATCTTGTTTTCATTGTCACTTACAAAACTTCTTACTTTACAAGCAAACTTGTTTTCTACCTCTTCTTTAGCATCAGCTGCTAGTTTTAAACAATACTGGGCAGATTTCTTAGATACCCCTGTATCAACAGCTAAAGGAAGAATGATTTTTTCCCCTGTTGATACACTATTACCGTAATTTCCGGCCTATAATCCGCGGATTATCTGTGAAAAAACCTCAAAATTTTTAAGTGCGGATTATCTACCGGTGCGGACTATCTGCTGAAAACTTTTTTAAGCAGAAGCTCAGGGCAGACAGCCAGTTTCTACCGGCAGTCATAAAATAAAAATGTAAACAGTTATCAAACGATTGTCTGCTATCGACCGTTCGTGGAGTTGCTTGTGATTGGTTCACATCTGACGTGAACATGCTAGTGGGAGTGGCTTCCGATTATGATTTTATTTTTTTTAGCCTTTTGGCAACATGTTTTTATGAAGAACAAAGCATTTGTCAACTCATCCCTTTCAAAAATTGCAACCTCAATCATTTATGAAATAGCTCCGCCCAAAATTACGGCAGTTTTACTAATTACAATGATTGATATTACGATGCAGCCAATGGGAATCCACCACACAATAATCGAATGAATCATTATCGTATCGTAATTTCGCGGTTTTACTGCTGCCCTCTATGGATAGAATAATAAAATACAATTATGTCCTTGTAATGTATATTAAAAACCAAAACGTATTTGATGGTATATCACGTTGAAAGTTATGATAATGTCTAAGAGAAAACCTGTTATTTAACACTGCAGAATTTAAACAGGACGTTATTTAAAATGCGGAAGATGATTTAAAAACAGCAATTATAACAGAATTATCTGTATTCACAAAACATTCAACGTTTTAGATATAAGATTCAATGAAAAAAAAAATTTGTATTTTATAACTTGTAATTATTTTATTATAATTATTTTCAATTATTTTATTACAATTATCATTTGAATTGAGCAACTAAATAAATAGGGAGGTGGTTTATTAGTAGTACTTTGGAATGTTGAAAGCAATGAGTAATTGTCGTATAGTCCGGCGTATAATCCGCGGATTATACGCCGATGCGGATTATCTGCTGAAATATTTTTATAAGGGCTAAAAATTGCGGCTGCGGATTATAGGCCGGAAATTACGGTAGGATCTAGCTTTCTTATTGTATTGCATAAGCATATTTTACTAATGAGCCTCCTTAACTTATCAGTGTATTATTTTTTTAACTGCCTGTTACTTTTATTACTTATTAAGTTACTTTTAATTGCAAAGAAAAAATAATTATTAAAATTAAGACCATTTTTAACAGTTTTGACCATTTCTGACCACTTTTGACCAATTTTGGATGGTTAAAACCACTTTTATCCAGTGTCCTGGTCAAAATCAATTTTGACCGGTTAAAATTACAACCCTGTGGGTAAGGCGTAAGAGGACATACTTGCATTTTTTTTTTTTTTTTCTAGGGGCCAAACTGCATTTCATGGTTACAATTTTATGTTACACCATATTTTCTCATCTCTTTTTGTAACCATGTTCAGGGATATGTTTAGGAAAATTTTAGGTCCTTTAAAGGACCCGTCACAAGATAATTTATCTTAAAACAGGACCCTTCACAAAATTTTTTATCCCCAAAAAGGACCCTTCACAAAAGATTTTATCTCAAAACAGGACCCTTCACAAAATTATTTGTCTCTTAAATAGACCTTTCACAGAATTTTTTTACCTTCAAATTGAACTTTTCTCAAATTTAGTCATTTAGAAATAAAATCTGGCCTGCAAATAAGCAGTTGAACTCACCAAAGAGCATATTACTTAGCTTTTTATATATGAAGGATGGAACATGAAGACATCGATAATTTAAAATTCACAAAATTATGACTAGAATTTTCACAAAAATAAGAAAAACTTCACAATTTCACAAAAACAGGACCCCGTGAGAAAAGTCTGGACAGAACCCTGATGTTAACAATATCCTTTCCATTTTTATATGTTAAGCAGCGGTAGAATTCGCAAAAAAAAGTCACTGGTCCCAAGGACCAGTAAACATCAGAGTTTACTGGTCCGCACACATCGTCACTGGCCCGCTGCATAAAATTCTACTAAGTACCTTTAACCTTTGAGTGACACCCTTCCCCTCCTCCTCCTAGAACATAAACCAAACTTCAGTTATCCAAAATTTTCGGCAGCATAATAAAATATAAAATGATTTGCTAAAAATTAAATAAACAGTACATAAACAAAAACTATAAAATTATTAATTATGTATTTTATTTTCGACTATTTATTTCAACTGACTAAGTTTTAATGCATTTTTTTATATATTTATTTTTTTAAATAAAATAAAATTCAGTGGTTGGTGTTTGGTTTCGGTTTTCTCAGGGACGGGAAAATTTACATTTACCTGTCAGAGAGGGAAAAAAGTTACTGGCCCTGCGGACCATTAAATTTTTTTAATTAGTGGTCCGATTGAATTTTTAGTGGTCTCAGACCAGCGGACCACCAAGGATTTCGAATGCTGTTAAGGGCGAGGGGGAGGCTTATATATTAAACACATTATCTCTGTGTTAATCATTTAAACAAAATAAAAACTTATGAAAGGGTAAAACATGATTGAACAACATTTGGATTCTAGAAAAATGTTTAACTTATTTTTTCTTTTTATATAAAGCTAATATACATACAAAACAGATTGTTAAACAATTATGTCCATAGAAAGAAAATTTAAACTTTTACATACAATCAGAGATAAGCCTAGTTTAGAAAATATCTTGTGACTGAAAGTGCATTAGAAAATAAAAAAATAGCAAACAAATTAACCTTTGGTAGAGGTGGGGAAATTCATTACTTTACTTGTCACTGGCGAGTGAATTTTCTGACAGGGTGAGTGAATTTTTAATAGTCTTTGAAAACTGCAAACTATAGAGATACGCAAAAACTTTTTCTTAGTATTAGCTACATTTTTCAAATTTCCTAATTACTGTTATGCAAACATGGTACTAAGTTCTATTTTATATTAAACTTTCATCTCTTGTTTATATTTGTTAATTTTACAGGAAAAAAATATATGAAAATGCAGGTACCATATTGTATGGAAGTAACGCCGCAGCATTTAAGAGTTTAAAAGTTGATTTTTTTCTAAGTACGGTGTTTACGATTTTTTTTTTAAATACCAGAGTTTCCTTAATTTAAAAATTCATAAAAATATTTAAAATTGGATTTAAATATTTTAAATAAAGCTTCAGACATCTTAAGATATTAAAAACGAGGCATCCTACACTACTCAGAAAACTTTGATTAAAGTTAGGTCAATGTGACGCTGTCGACAAAAGTGGCGTTCAGATGGATGCGGCGTTTACAACAGGTGCGGGGATTACGATATTTTTAAGGTTATTCGGGCCAATTTGAGGAGTGCGGCATTTCTTCCACAAACTACGGCATCAACTATTTTTGAGTTGCATAAATTTTATCATAAAAATTTTCAACTGTATGTTGCATTTTACTGGCTGGGGAAATAAATCCTTGGCTGATAAGATTTTCTAGAAATTAACCACCACTGACCTTTGGATATAGTGTGGCATTATACTTTTTTTGGAAGAGGGGTATAGCAATAAAATTTAAGATTCTTGATACTGGTGATGCAACAAATAGTGGTTTGGCCAAATAACCGAATACCAATTATTCAGCCTAGGTATGCAATTTTAATTTTTTAAAACATTTCATTCTGAAAAAATATTCGGCTATGTTCGGCCTAAAAATTACTTCATTAATATAATTCTGCCAAAAAGTATATATATATATAAACAGGTGCATTGGGAGGGTTTAAAAGAGCTGCCGGGTGCAAAAAAGAAATAAAGGCTGCAGGGTATTGTGCCCTGCTAAAGCGGCTTAGAGTTAACACTACCCATGTAACTAAATCATGGTTAAGAGCAAGAATCTGAGAGAGTGTCACACCTGTGATTCATGACATCTCAGATTTTCTCCAAAAAATTACCAGTTGTTACTTACCTTGTTAAAAGACAAAATCTAGAATTTTTTTTCTCCAAAGTTGAGTTGTTCATTTTTTATGGGCCCCCAAAGGTCACCGTGCAGTGCAAAAAATTGACCGTTTTTTAAAGACATTAAAATTGCTATGACCCACAATTCTTTGCGCAAACAACTTGCCACAAAATTCTTTTTATATATGGGTTGTAGGAGGGTTCAACATTATATAATAGATGAGAAGTCTGTGGCAACTTGTTGCCGCAAGGTCACTGAAGGTCACAAACTTATGCATTTTCGCTATTTTTTACCATTTTTAAGGCCCAATAACAGCTTGCGCGTTGAAGTTGCCATGGCAAAAGAGGTGTCATTTGAAAGACATGTATTAGCACTTTTTAAAAATGTCCATATAATTGAGGCAAGATGGATGCGCTTTTAGTAACAGAGTGCCAAAATGTGAAAAATGTCATATTTGACCGATATTCAAACTGTCATAATTTCCTGCGGCAATGACATTTTGAAATAATTCTTTTGTTATTCTTTTATTCTATTATTGCTCTTTATGAAAAAATAAATTCCATTGAGGCATGTACCTTTAAGAAAAAAAAAATGATTTTTTTAAACATACTCTATTCCGGTAGTCGGGACTTTTTTGCTTTTCAGAACAACTCGTCTGAATAACAATTTTTTAACATTTACTTGGCTATATGAATTGATATATTTTAATATATTGTGACACATATATGATAGATGTTATTTGTTTAAATTGACAATCAAAATTCTTGGCATTTATAATCTATATTGATAATGCAAGTATATTCAGCTAACGCTAACACTATCAATAATTTTTACAAACAAAAACCCCTCAAACATATAATTGTTCCTTGTAAGACTCTTGAATGTCTTTTAAGCATGGAACTGTAAAAGGATCAGCCCCAGACAATTGTATAGGACCAAAGAAGATGGTATCGCATGTGGGGTAACATGTTTTAATCCACAATCATATTTTAAAGTTGTTGTTCCATAAGCAACATCTTGTAGAGAATCTGTTGTAAACAAAAAATCTAAAAAATGATCAACCTCACTCATGTCGAGACGGTTTCTACTAATTTTGTCTACAAGAGGCATATTGCCAGCGCCAAATTGTGCTCTCAATTCTCTTGCTGTCCTTACCATTCTCTGTGAGCATTGGAATTTCTCTATAACTTCTAATTTTGTGTATTTTTGATGATCCAATAAAGCTAGCTTCATCTTTTGAGATGGAGTGCTTTTAAAGGCTGCTACTATCTCTTTTAGACATTCATCTTCAGCTTCCGTCTCGCTGCAGCTGCTACTGTCTGAAACAACCTTTCGAAATTCATGTTCTTGCTCTGGGGCAAGTTTCTTGGTTAACGTTCCTTTAAAATTATTGGTAACTTCAGAGTATTTTCATTTCATATAGCGAATGGTACTTGCAGAAAGTTCTGAAACAGGAGATTTCAATTGAAATTTAACAGGGCTTACACCTTCTGTTGATGATTTTATAAATGAATTTGTCTAGGTCTTATCAGTTTCCACTAACAGAGAATTACGAACTTCAAACGTTGGATCACTGGACGTGATGTCGTCTATCTCAACTTCATCATTCATTTGATGTAGATCTTTTGAAAGAAGATAATCTCTATGCTTTGGACAAACAGTTCCTTCAATTGGAAAGTTTACAGAAGAATTATATTTACATATGAATTCATATGTTGCCCAACTTGCAGACCTAACACCTTTTTCTTTTCTTCTCCTGTTTTCCTTGTGATAAGGGTGTAAACATACAGTTGGAACATTCCAATAAGTACCAAAATCAAAACGATGCTTTGCACAGAGTTTAAATCCTTCAGATAAAACTTTACCACTTCTGCTAGACATTAGTTATTTTTCAGACACGCTTCTATCAGGTGCTTTAACATTTATTCTTTCTAGATAATTTCTCACATCTGCTGCCAAGTCCTGTTCTGAAAACAACTATCTTCCACAGTTCAATAGCTCATTATAAAAAAAAACAATCTGTATAAGGATCCGAATTAAGTTCTTCCATGTTTTGTAAAACAGTTTTTTTAACTAAGAATATATAAACATAAGCCCAGTAGCAGAAAATTCTCCAGGTGTCTGCGACAAATACTTCAGGGGCAAAAAATAATCTGCTGGTAAAATATTTTTTACAATGGAAGCGTTAATTAATCAAACAATCACTTACCACTAGCGTTTTTAGGCATTTTATAAATTTTCATTAATAATAATCTTAACTTTATGTATTAAGTAATAATAAAGAGCTAAACATAATATGAAGCAAAATAAAGGTTCGATGAAAAAGAATCTGCAAAAGAGAAAAGAAAATCTGCGACGCCCTTCTCCCGTCTCGAACTGTCTGCTACCGGGAACATAAGTATGAAAAGATCCAAATTAAAAATTCACAACTTTATATTTTTTAAATGGATGAACAAAGGTACTTCTTATTCAACAGAAATATTGTTCTGATATTCCAGAATAGCCAACCATGTGATAACAGTAATGCAAACAAGGGAAGAGCTGAGTTGGGTTTTTTTTTTCTGTGTAATTTTATGTTACTAAAATTATTGTTGCAAATGTAAAATATTTTAACAAATAATACTTTTTTTTTTTTTTTAAATACCCCTTTATAAACAAAAAAGAAAATAATTTTATTTTTTATTGGATGAACATAAAGAATTCTGATTGCACAGAAATATTGTTCTCATGGTTCTAGAATATTTTACCAAGTAGTACTAGTAATACAAAAAATAGAAGTGCTGAGATATTTTGTTTTTCAGAATTTTGTGTTGCGGAAATAATGTGATTATAAACTTAAAATATTTTATCAATGATTTTTTTAAAAATACTTTACAAAAATTAATCTTATCAGACACAGCCTTTTTTTAAAATGAAGGAGCATTATAAATTCATTCATATTCCACAGAAATATTGTTTTGAAGTTCCGTCATTTTTCACTATGTAGTAATAGTAATACAAACAAGGGGAAGGTTGGAATATTTTGCTTTGAATAATTTTATGTTATGAAATTAATGATTTTAAATTAAAAATACTTCATCAATTTGATTTTAAAATGTACCTTATATTTAAGAAAAAAAGACTAATATCTTTATGTCTGTGCATTTTATTCAGTTATAATTTTGTACAAGTTTCAGGTGATTTTTTAACAAATGTTAAAAATTAAACGAAATATTCCAAAATATGCAAAAATTAAACAAAATATTCCAAAATATGTATAAAAGTACAAAACATTGTAAACCTTTTGCTTTTAGTCTATTAAATGTGAAAAATTATAGTAAATATTTAAACAGTAAGGGGAAAATCATATATACATTTCACAGGTCTATACGAAATAGAGAACATGTCCGTGATTTTTTGAGATTTTAAAACTAAATAATTGTCCTCAATAAATATAAACGTAACAATATATTAAAATATATAAATTCATATAGCCAAGTAAATGTTAAAATATTGTTATTCAGACGAGTTGTTCTGAAAAGCAAAAAAGTCCTGACTACCGGAATAGAGTACCTATGTTTAAAAAAATCATTTTTTTTTCTTAAAGGTACATGCCTCAATGGAGTTTATTTTTTCATAAAGAGCAATAATAGAATAAGAGAATAGCAAAAGAATTATTTCAAAATGTCATTGCCGCAGGAAATTATGACAGTTTGAATATCGGTCAAATATGACATTTTTCACATTTTGGCGCTCTGTTACTAAAAGCGCATCCAACTTGCCTCAATTATATGTACATTTTTAAAAAGTGCTAATACATGTCTTTCAAATGACACCTCTTTTGCCATGGCAACTTCAACGCGCAAGCTGTTATTGGGCCTTAAAAATGGTAAAAAATAGCGAAAATGCATAAGTTTGTGACCTTCAGTGACCTTGCGGCAACAAGTTGCCACAGACTTCTCATCTATTATACAAAGTTGAACCCTCCTACATCCCATATATAAAAAGAATTTTGTGGCAAGTTGTTTGCGCAAATAATTGTGGGTCATAGCAATTTTAATGTCTAAAAAAACGCTCAATTTTTCACACCGCACGCTCACCTTTGGGAGCCCATAAAAAATGAACAACTCAACTTTGGAAAAAAAAACTTTTGGATTTGGCCTTTTAACAAGATAAGTAATAAGTGGTAATTTTTTGGAGAAAATCTGAGATGGCATGAATCACCTCATAATGCTAGGTGTGACACTTTCTCAGATTCTTGCTCTTAAGTCTTGCCAACAATGTTTGATTATTTAGAAGAGGAAAACTTATTTAGTAATAATAATAGTGAACAAATTATTAGAGTATTCTGTTTTTGCACTATATTAATTTATGATACATAACAAATTTAATCATTAAACTATTGTTTTGTTTCTACAAATTTTTTAATCAAATATTAGTCTTACATCAGTTTTAAAGATGACATTTTTATTTGTTAAAAATTAAATTTTGATCTACTTTAATTTGACATCTATATTGTCAGAGTACATAGTCAAAATTTAACTAACAGCAGAATACTCTATTGGCCTCTACATAAAAATAGCTGTATTTAATATTCAGAGGCAGTTTATCCATTAGTATATACAAACAAGGAACTTATCTAAAGCACATAATCAGAAGCAATTTTAAATCATTTAATATGTGTACTGAAAAGCATAAATATATACCTAAATAAGCCATAAAATTGTTATACGACAAAAATAATTGTTTTTTCCCTACCCCAATTGGTTTCTGTTTATAACATTTGGTAAAATATCAGTTTAAGATTTAGTTATTTATGTCAAGGACCGTATAAAAAAATTACCGTTCAGTTTAATTTTCATTAACATTTGGCAAACCTCACTTCAAGCCAGAATTGCATCAAGATTTCTTGAAAAATACCAGGGTCTCCCCCCTCCTCATAAAAAAACAAACAAAAGTAGTGTTAAGCCTAATGGTTACTTTTAATTTAAGTTGTGTAGGATCAAATTTGCAGCCAATAGTTCATTTTAGCAAATGTGGCTTAATGAAAATTTAATTGCAATAAATATTTGAAAGACTAAACAATGTTTGTTTTTTTTTTAAGTTCTGGTATTTAGACTAATTCACTATTAAATTACATTCTCCAACAATGTACAATGTTCATACTCTAAATAAAATTCTGTGGCTTTTACAGGTTTTCCCAGATCATATTTTCTACAATTCCCGACATTTTTAGAAATATATATGAATTACAATTCTAGATTTTAATGATTAAAATTTATACAGCAAAAGATAATACACGTTCATGCATTAATAAGAATAAAATGTAAACTTGCCTCTTAAATGAAAATAAATCATAAAATTGAACATCTATATCATTTCATACTGAAAAAATGATAAATTAGAAACAAACATGTCATTTACTGATATTGTTTTAGAAGCAGTGTTTTGAGTGTTTCAATTTTTTGTGTTTAAAAACATTTTAATTTCAGCTACAGCTTCCCCCCCCCCTTTTTTTTTGCATGCTTCATAATTTCTTTTGCAGAGGTATCGGCTATCTGGCAAGAAATTTATATTAGCTAAAACATCTTTATTTTAAAAATATTTAGCGAAAATTCAACTTGCAGGTGACAAATCAACTTTCTTTTGTAGACTGAGCTCGGAACTCATGAGAATCCTTACACATTAACAGAGAATTTAAAAAATAATAATAATAATCCAGGATTTTTCCAGCTTTGAGAAATATTTTTTAATTTTCTCTGACGTTTTGAGCACATGTCATTTTTTCTTGGCAATCCCCAGTTTTCCAGTCACATAAGAATACTGAATCTAGTGTTTTTATTAATAAATGCACAAAGCTTTAAAAACAAAATTTAGATTTGGTTGTACTTTTTGTAGAGGGGGAGGAGGGGGGGGGGACTAAAGTATAATTATGTTAAATACAAAATTAAAAAATCTTAAAATATTCAATTTAGAAAAATTTTGAAATTACTAAATATCCCATTTATTTTTAAGAACTTAAATAACTGGAAATTGTACAGTTTACATCCAAAACTGATGCATTTACAGGATGAATTATACAGCGGCATATTTTGAGATTAGAATATTTATCAAATTTACCTATTTTATAAGTATTGTGAAATAACAGCATATCAAAATGAAATACTTGCACCATTAATTACAGCATTTCGGCAGATTGTAGGAAAACTTTTAGATCCTCATTATTTACAATCCTTTCTCACTTGGCGCTAAAAATCTTTGTTTTTATAAAGAAAATTAAATGTTTACAGCAAAGCAAAGAGGCATTTATAATTTAATTCCTGCAGTTTTAACTGGATTTTACATTGTTATTTTATTGTATAATATAATTAATAGTAGTTCGTGAAAGTAATTTTTTAATCTTATGCCGTTTGGTGCATATTAATTTAATCTTATTCTTTTCAAGCATTCAGACTGCTACATTTTTAATTGTAAAAATATATTACTTGAAATTAAGCTGTACAACATTTTTTTTTTTTTTTTGGTATTTTTGATTTTTTAAAGCTATTAAAATTGTTTTTTAAATCCAATAAACCTTATAAATGGATTTGTAACTCTAATGACGTACTTGAACAGAACATGTGTTACACTTCAGGCAAATCGCTATAAAAATCATCACATAAATTTATATACTGCATCTTTTGTTTTTACCTGTAATATTATTAATAAAGTAAGCATATCAACAGATTCTAGTTATATTAATAATAAAGATGGAGAAGGTTTACATACAGCAAGTCACATTGCAGTTTTCGACAGCAGATAAGAGTTTCTAAGCATTTTCTTTCGAGATTAACGTAAGCGTTATAATAAGATAAACACACTATACAAATGCAAGCAGAATTTAGAACGAAAGTGAAGGCTCCTTCAAATGCGACTGAGCTTAAAGCTCAGTTTTTGAAATTTTTATTCACTCGTGCTTAATGCAGTCAGGATCAAGGAAAGAGTCCCAGGATCAATATTATGCGCGAAAAATGAATATTAAAAATACATATATTAGCGCGAGAAAAAAATAGCAAAAGATTTTATCAATTGTATGTACAAAATAAGCAAAAACAGTGAGAATCTGAGCTGAATACAGGTTGTTTAACAATAATTACATATAATGAAATGTTTTTCTAATACCTTAAAAAAAAAGGCCCTAATTTTATAATACATAGAGAAACAAAATTCCATAGAAAAAATAACTCCTGAAATCATACTGATCAAATTGGCCACATAAAAAAAAAAATTCCATAAAAGTAAGAAATCGCGAAATCATACTAATCAAATTGCCCATATAAAAAAATAACAAATAGAAAATTTACTCACCTTTTACGACGTTAGAAGGAATCTCATAAGCAGTTGATACCATTTTTTCAGAAATAAACAACATGCTTCAGTGTTGAATTCAGAATATCCATGGGAGAAGGAATATTTCCAACTTCTTTGAGAATATCAGAACGAGCACGATGCACGGACGGATTTCCCCATCTCCCGCGTCGCCATTGTAGTTACAGTAACAGTTAGGTTTAGAAGTTGAACCACGATACAGGTTTTTTTGGGAATTCGCTAATCGCCTTCGTTCTAAAATAGCCGAAGAAATGGTGCTTTCTCTTGAAGGTCCATGGTTTAACTATCTTTCTGGTTCAACGTTCAACCTTTATTTTTAACAGTGTACATTTTTGCATTCTACTTTGTAAATATATAAATGCTATAGGTCATATGCATTGTTACAGAAAGGAATTCTTAAGTATCACTAGCAATAAATTTAATAACAAAAAAATGTTTGCGATCACCCAGGTAAAAGAAAATACTCAAAATTGCCTATGATTATGGCAAATGACTATGCAGATTCTGTGTAACGGTCGTGTGCATTTTTGTAAGCATAGTACGTATATTCGTGAAGGTGTTAACGTTCTGTGAAAAATTCAAATGTTTTTTTGTTTATAGAAAACAGAGTTTTCAACTAAATTTAACAGCACTTTCCGAAAACTTGAAAAGGAACAGTGGAAACAGTATATAGCAATTAAAACATGAATATATTGAATTTTTGATGATATATGGGCATTTGTATAAAATAATGTTAACTGCACATGCGTGAAAGATTCTAAATTTTTTCTTTTCTAATATGGTAAGGGACAACTTATATAACCCTTTAACCGTCTGGCCCGGATTTTTCCGTTCCTAGAAATCATGTTAAAATGGCTGTAGACCAAAATATTTTAAACAGAATTTTATTTTTAACCTTATATAGAAAGTAGTGATATTAAAGATATTATAGCGTCAAACTGAGATTTAAAATATATATATCCTGGGATTTACAAGCATTATTATAAAATTACTGCAAAACCCTCGGACGGTGAAAGGGTTAATAAACTATATTTAGGACAACTTATATAAAAAGTCCAGTCAAATGTCGCAAAAATTCAGAAACATAGCAGCGATATAATGAGTTGCTTTCTAGAAGATGCTTTATTATAAATGATTTTCCACAATTTGTCAACCAGCTAGCTCACTTTATTTTTTTGAGTTTTTGACATATTTTCTGTAAACATCGTATATTATTCTGTTAAATAAGATTTTGTGATTGGTGTTTTTTCAAATGATTGTCGAAGTTTACTTAAATGTCTCCGAAATCCTGTATAAAGACGAGGTTACATTTAATTTTCGCAAATGTTTCTGCACATAGGACAGTATTTTGCAATATTTTACTTTGAATTACGACGTTGCATAAACCTTTGATTTCATAACATTTTTTGCTAATTTTAACTAATTTTGAAGATTTTTTATTCTGATTTTAAAGTGATGAAAGTTCTGATTTTAGACTTAAGGTCCCGCTATCCTGACACTTTTCTTAAAGGTCGTGCTTTTCAACGAAACCCCTAAATTAACAGTTTCCAAAAATTCAACTAAAGAAGTGAATATGTACAAACTGTCAAAAAGTTCCACTCTGTGTAAGAAATAGGGGTGTTAAATTATCACAGAGTAAAGAGAAAGCATAGAGATGAATTGCGATGGCTGGAAGCGACGCCAAAAATGTAACCCTAAAATTCGCTACGTTCGGCCAAACTCAATCACGTGCTTTCGCAAAAAAGAAGAAAACTTCTAGCACTACAGTTTTTAATTCATAACACAATGAAATGTTACTTTAGAATGCTTAAATATAAGCAGATCATTTTCATTTAGAGAAAAAAAGTGCACGGAAGATGTCAAAGACTTCGGTTCCTGTTCCACGTCCTTGTTTTGTTTGGGCCGAATGAGGGCATTCGAATTTGAGCGATAACGCGCATCATATTACAAACCGTTTTTACGGCATACTGCATCTCCATCCATCTCTTTCCTCCATGGTGTTAATATATTATTGCAACGATTTTTACTTTTTCTATAATTTACATGTAAATGATAAAAAAATAAAACCTATATGGCATCATTTCTGAAAAGGTTCAATTATCGTCTGCGTCATTGAAAATATTCTTTATGTTAAAATGTGGCTAGAAAGCAAAACAGTTTTCAAAATATACTATCGTTTTAATTCAACATTAATTAAAATTTCTACTTCAGAAACTTTAATAAAAAGTATTTTTTACTAGCACTATGATCGACGATGATCGTTTTCTTGAAAAAAAAAAAAAAAAAAAAAGTCTGATGTGCAAAAGAAAAATGTATGATCTGTATTATCTTAATAATCACGTAAGTACAGCTCTATAATAATTATAATATTTTTTTTCCCTCATAAATTACTCTAATTCACCGTTAGAATCTGTCTTCAAATAAACTGTTATTTTAACTGAATATTATTTAAAATTTCCTTTCGAAAATTTTTATTGAAAAATTTTTTACCAGCAGTTTTTTCAGATGATTGTTTACTTGAATGTTAAATGTGTTTTCCTGGAAGAATAATTTAAGGCCTATATTCTCCTGGTGAAAAACGCAAATAAAATTACGTAGTAAAATTTTCGCTCATGAATTATTCTCTTCAGCGTTACAAGGCTGTCTTCAAATTTATATTTCTATTTTTACCGAACTTTAATAATAGCCAATATGATACCAATATTTAAAAAATTAAATATCTTAATATTGTGGCAATATTTCATGCCAATAGTGGGCAGGATAGGAAGTTGATAACCACTGTAAACAACTTGAGTTGTTTTAAAACTAGGGAATAATTAAAATTTTTATTCGAAAACTTTTACAGAAAAACCGTTTTACCAGCTGTATATACAAAGAATTGTTTGCTTCGATCGATTTGTTGGCTCAAAAATTTATTTTCGCGAAGCAATTCAGAGAAACTAGCCGAATTCTTCGAACTTTTTCTTCTTATCGTTAATTCAATAACAAACATTTGAAATTTTTTGCTTAGTGCGCTTTAGAGTAATTACTTTAGTGCTAGAGTACAAAATTATGTTATGTCTCACCTTGAACATTGCTATAATCGATTAATATGACAGCCAGTTAATAAATGTAGGATAAATGAATTATGTATATATGTAGATGAAGTAAAAACGTTGTTTGTTTCCGGCTACCTTTCTTTACTCTTCGTTTGCTTCTTTTTTTTAAATTCTCCTTCTTTGTAATTGAACCCATTTAAAGTTTTTTGTATTCGTATTTCTGTGTCTGAAGGAATTAAGGGTGATGATAGTAAAATTTAAATTTTTTTTGGCTACGAGTAAATAATTTTATGTTTCTTTCCGTGTCCATCGCTACTTTGCTTGGCGCTAATTTGTTGTTTATAGTTTATCAAATCTCACAAGTAATATAAAAATTTTGTTTTTAAAGCCAATTCCTACTTAGGTCATCAAAGAAAAAGTGAATATAATCCCTTAAGCTGATATTAGTTTTTGTTGCATTAAAATATCTTAATTTGTTGATTTTCTATAAGCAAGTAGGTTTACAATGGAAGTCTATGGGAATTTGGCGAAATATTAGAGATATCGCCGAGTTGGCGTCACTTTGAGACTCATTTTGGCCGCCAAATTAGGCGATATATCGCCAAGGTGGCTAGAAACTTGGCGGTATTTGGCGACAGAACAGGGTACCCCTTATGGTCACCCCCCTTATAGATATGAAGAAGCATTAAATGCTGTTTAATAACCAATGGCCACTATTGTGTCTCCCATATAAAACTAAAATTAATTAATTAAAATTTAATTAATGACTTAATATTTGAAAAAACTGTATGAACATCAATTGTCATCCAGTACAAGTTTTAAAAAATTTGTTTCAACTTGATAGGATGAATAATAAGTATTTTATTAACGATTGAAAATTTCAACAAGATATATAAATAAATATAGGGAAAACGTAAACTAATAGTAGAAATTGAATGATGATTTGCGCTTGAAAATAAATCGTAAATATTTTCCTTTCAAAAACCTACAAAAATTGTCTTTATTTAAATGGTGTTATTCTGACTCGCATCGCCCCTTCTTCGCGTACGGCTCCCTGTATGTTTCTTAAATATCAATTTCTATCAAAATTTCAAATCAAACACTCACTGGGGTTTTTTTTTTCTTAAAAGAGTGAAATTTACATTCCTGGAGCTTTTTAAACATTTATGCTTCTAACAAATTTTAAAAACTAAGCTGAAAGTTGTTTCTTGATTTTTCTCAAAAGGGATTTTTTTTTGTAAAATTGTGTTGGAAAAATTGTCATAACTCAATAAATAATAGTTCAACTACCAAAATTTCTTTAAATTATGTTTTAAATATGTATTTAAAGGAAGTAGAGTATTCTTATTTTTGATTTATTGAACAGTTTAGGAGTTGAAAAGTTCTAATTTGTGAATTATTAACGTTTTTCAGTAATGTTTAGCGTTGTTTATCTTTTTATTCCTATAACTTTTTAAATATTCACGTTATTGTCATAAAAATAGTCTTGTTCCTGTATAATGTTATTATATTTATGATGGAATTAATAAAACATATTTATATTTAATGGTTTAAAATGTAAATAGTTTTAAGAAAATAGCAATTTTTCTGATAATTTTATACTATTTTTTACTTTCTTCTACATTTACAAGAAGAAAGTATTGGATTCGTGAAAATTTTCGACTTTCGGTTTCGACGTATTTACACGTTTTAGGAATCAGAGATTCCGAACAACATGTTTTTACAAAATGTCTGTCTGTGAGTCTGTGTGTCTGTCTGTATGTATGTGACTTAAATTTTGTGGGCGCTCTATCTCAAGAACTAATGCACGGAATTTAATAAAAATTTATATTCAGTTAGTCCCTGATATAAATTGGTGCTGATTAGTTTTTGGTGTAAATCTCTCAACAGGTGGCGCTGCTATGCAGCATTTTAAACGATTTCCGCAATAGCTCAATCTCCAGAACTAATGCACGGATTTTCATCAAGCTTCAGATTCTGTTAGACCTTGACATGAATTGACGTTTTATAAATTTTGGTGTAAATCGCTCAACAGGTGGCCCTGCTATGCACCATTTTCACGATTTCTGCAATAGCTGAATCTCCAGAACTAATGCACGGATTTTCATCAAACTTCACATTCAGTTAGTCCTTGACATGTATTGACGTTTTTTACATTTTGGTGTAAATCGCTCGACAGGTGGCGCAACTATGCTGTATTTTTTGCGATTTTTGCAATAGCTCTATCTCAAGAACTAATGCATGGATTTTCAACAAACTTCAGATTCAGGTACACCTTGATATGATTTAGTGTTATTTATATTTTGGTGCAAATCGCTCAACAGGTGGCGCTGCTATGCTGCATTTTTCAGAATTTCCACTATAGCTGTATCTCAAGAACTAATGCACGAATTTTCATCAAATTTCAGATTCAGGTATACCTTGATATCAATTAGTGCTGTTTATGTGACTTATATAGAAGAATGAGGGCCACAACATACTAGTTTTTAAATTGTTTCGAAGGCATGCAAAGAACAAGAAGTAATTTTGGCACAATTATTTAAGCTTTTAGACTTATTAATTTTAAAGACCGGATAAGTACGTTGTTTATTCTGCAATATATCGTCATAACAGGTAGAAGTAAATTTTACTTTTTTTATATTAAGTTTAACTATATCATTTTGTTGTTCTATTTTTTGCGTAAAAACAAGAGGTTTAAAACTGGATTTTATTTTCATAAAAATAAATTGTGTTAAAACTTTCATAGAATAATTTTTAAAGCGAGATGATTTTTTTTTTTTGAGAATGTATTCTAAAATATAAATATATATGCTAAAAATGACAACAGTACACTTAAAGGCTTAGAATTATCTTTTAAAAAACAGATCTACTAGTTTCATGCTCGCGATCGGCGCCATTTTCAAGATCAATATTGATAAAATAAACTATTTTCGCAAAATTAAAAAAATGACCTCGATAAACAAAAACCCGGAGATCACAGGTATAATGAAAGCCGGTGCTTTAATAAAAAGGGTAATCTAAAAACGTGAATTATTTTATATATTTGCTTTTTAATTTATAAAGCATCTTGAGCCAAATTCTTCGTAACTGATTGATTACACATTTTCTCACACATTATCTATGATCATCATTATCATCTATGATCATCATTATCTCATTCATTATCATCTCTGATAATGAATGAAGAACAAAATCTTATAAATTCAGAATAAATGTATCCATTTCAAACAAAACGTATTTCCATTTATTATAAAAGTTCTAATTCGGATTGGAGTAAAACACTGTGCTTTTAACAAATGGATTAAGACATCTCTTTTCTTTACGAAAATTGTATGTTGTAGTTTGTAGTGTATTTTCTCAGAAGCAGAAAGTTTGAACGATCAATTCTATATCACCCTCAGTGGCGTGGCGTCCGGTCATCGCTGGATGCGGCGATGACCAAGCAGTATTTTAAAACTCTTAATAAGCTTTTAAAACTCTACGATCCAGTTTTAGCAGAACATTTGGAGTTCATGTATAAGTGAAGGTAAGATTTAAAGTTTATTTTTTGAACATTCAACCATTGAATTTTAGAGTTAATAATTTTTCACCACAAACTTAAATAATTGCGATGACCACTGAAAATTTTCACGCCACGCCACTGATCACCCTGTATAATACTAATCCCATTGTATAATATACTTATATTGATATATGTTAAAATGAGTTTGTACCGTCTGTGGTGTAAATAAATTTATAAATATACAGTCGTGGAAAAAAAAAGTAAACACCCCCTACTAACGGCTCAACAAATTATCGTAGAAGAAAGTTACTGGTACCGAACAATTGGAAATAAAGTCTACTTTTAAATGATGCATATAAAATTTGCTTAGGGGGCCACCTACATATTAAAACGAACCATAACTTTGTATTTTTTAATAGAAGTACACAATTCTCACAGCATAAATGAACTCTACACCCTTCAATTAGCCTAAAAACCTAGATTACAGGACAGCATAAGACATTTCAAAATATATAATCACTTCTATCATAGACGGCCCCTTAAACCCTCCTTTTGCCGTTTTTTAAGCATAATTTGAAAACTATTTGGAAGAAAAATGTGAAATTTTGGATTTCCATAAAGCAGGACTTAATAAATCTATATTCATCAAAAAAATTGTAGGTTGCAATTCATAATTCATTTCGAATATTAATTTCATAATTCATAAATCATATCATAAAATTATAAAAAATGCAAATTCAGCCTATTTATGTTTGGGTATATTAGTATTATTGCTACACAAAAAATTAGCACATTCGGAGCATAATTTCAGGATATATTAATAAAAATATGAAAACGTAATTTAACATTAGAAGCACTCAATTTTGAATGTCTATAATTCAAAAACGTACCATTCAAATGACTTGAAATTTCATTTCTAGTCATAGTTTGAACCGAAGATTTGAAATATCTCGTTAAATTTGGGTATTGCCATTGAAAAAAAAAATGAAGTTTGGATTCGTTTTAATATGTAGATGGCCCCCCAAGCAAATTTTATATACATCATATAAAAGTAGACTTTATTTCCAATCGTCCGGTACGAGTAACTTTCTTCTACGATAATTTGTTGAGGCGTTAGTAGGGGGTGTTTACTTTTTTTTTTTCCACGACTGTACATTAAAATATAAATTAAGGGCGTTGGTCAGTGAGATCTCATATTCCCCTCTCTAATATTAAACATATAGGTGTAGAATGCATTCGTAATTTTAAAATACCTTCTCAGGAAATTTATATTTTTAACTTCTGTTATCTGTGTATTCTTCTAAAGGTATGTACCTACATACGGGGCACTTTTTTTTTTAAAAATATATAAAATTTTTTATTAAACACATGTGTTTTTAGTTAGAACAGGGAATAGAAGTATGAATTCAAATAAATTTTTAATGGAATTTTAATTAACTTTTCAAATTTGGGCAATATTTAGTCAAATTTTTTTGCAAAGAATTGCGTTTATGCCAAATCTTCTATAACAAAATCTATTCAATATATTTCACCTTTTTTTCAACAAAATATTAGCAAACCACTTACCTGTGTTATTAATCAAAAGATTTGCAATACCTCTTAAATTCACTAACATATACTAAATTTTGTATAACATACCAATAGATAAGCGATAAGCAGAACCTTGTGACCATATTTTATTTCAATATCTTAATAAAACTTTTTAAGAAATGAGGTTTGTTGTAAACGTAAACAATAAAAAGCGCAAGTTAAGATTTTAATTTAGCACAAAAACTTATGTATAAAGGTTTATATTTCGGGCTATAACTTTGCTTCTGATTATCGCTGAACTAAAAGTAAGGCATTTTTGGAATCCTCATTATTTGAATTTTAATTTAAAATACTAAAAACAAAAACGAAACTTTTTCCTAAAAACGACGATTTGAGGGTAAGCCCATATTTTAAAGGATGTCTCTTTCTTTTTTAGTACACAAAATATTTCTAAAATCTATGTGTAATTTAATATTTTATGTGCTAAAATCATCTTAACTTTCACGTAAAAATAAAACTTAATTTATAACTTTACATTTCAGCGTTCACGAAAAAGCGAATAAGCTATAATTATTTAATGAAAATTCAGCCATTTAATAAATTTTCATGTCATGTAGCAGTTACACTATTTTAATTTGAAAATATATTTCAAAAACTTTGATTAAACATGTACAATGATAAATAGTGAAGAACTAACAGTACCGGTTTTGTTGAACCATTCTTTTCTCGGTAAAATGATAGGAGGCTGTTACGTGTTCCATTACAAATGATATTAAAAGCTGAAAGAGCTGTCCTATCTATTGAAAGGCTTCATCAGTTTATCTAACACTTCTAAACTTATCAAAGAAAAATTAATCGTTTAAATGTTAGTGGATAAATGTACAGTCCTGAGAAAAAGCAAAACAAAACGCACTGAATCTTGCTAGCTTTGTCGCAAATTACCGTATAAAAATATGACTGGTACGAATGGAATAGCTATAACGTCTTCTAATTAAAGTTATACATAAATTTCTCTGAGGGGTCGTCTGCGCATTGAAATTGTAATAAACTTTTAGATTGTCAACATTATCACCTAATTTTGACATCATATCTGTAGACATGGGAAAATTTTACTTTCGTATACCAAAAGCGAAGTTATTCGGCCAAAAAGTTTAAAAATTATATAAGTTTAAAATTTTTGAAACTCCTAATGTTATATTTATACCATCTAGCGCATACTGTTGCCAATTGGCAACATATTAAATTTTCCCTCCTTATTGTTTATTTACCGTTGTCTCTTGACAACTTTATGCTTTACGTATTCATGTTATTCCTATATTTAGGTTTAGTTCATAAAAAGTATCATAGTTGGCATTAGTTGTTTATAAATTACAAATAAAAAGCAACTTTTGATACCTTCCATTTTGTTAGCCATAGTTGGATTTCTAACTCATATAAAAATATTTAACATGTAAAATTTCATTTGAAAAAAATATTTCTGAAAAGAATATACTTTTAAAAGTTATTTTAAGTAATTTTCAGTAATGTTTATTGGAACAAAAATTGCATGCACGTGAATATACATTTGTTGCCATTTGGCAACACCATGAATTGAGTTCCGCTTTTGTAAAAATTTTGAGCATTGTTTGTTTCACAACTGGTTCGCAGGATATTTAATTTTTTTTTCACTTTTATCACAATATGTCACCCTAACTCGATAAATGACTCTTATTAAATACAAAATCTTTTCAGTTTACTCTAAAACCAGGGCCTGACTAAAGCAGGGGCATCCGATCAGATGCCCCGGGTCTCCCGATTTGAGGGTCCATTCTAATGGCAGATATAAGTTTTTTGTTAAACGGGAGCCAAATGATAAAAAATGGCCAAAATACTTCTTTTTTAGATTTAAAGGGGCTTTATTCTCCTTCCCTTGTTCTTCCGTGTCCATGACCCCTGAAGGTACCAGTTACATCATCAAAAAAGCCAATGATTAAAATTTTATAGTAACAACTTAGTAGTCTATTGTTTCCAGCTTTATGAAACTTCTAAAGATGTCAGGAAGGATAAAATTGATCACTGGCCACAACAGTTAGATAAAAAAAACAATGGTGTAAAGTTCTGGGCCGTATAGGTTACACTAGAGTAAAATGCATTAAGTGTTTGGAACCTTTATGTTTAAACAAAAACAATAAATGTTCTATTGGTTACCATTCATAACTTTGATAAATATTATTGATATAAAATTCTATAGTATTCTGCTGCATTGCCCGTATATTTATGGAGTATATTTTATTAGCCTATGATTTTTTCATTGTATTTTGCATGTGATATTACACTTTATAAGCCCATTTTGGTTTTTAAATTTTAAATGATTTCAATTGGTTTAAAATACAGGATAAATATGGCTGCTTTTCCGCATTTTATTATGTATTTATTTAATTACATTTTTTACAATACTTCTATTGCGTTCTGTATCAGTACAGCATATCTTCTTATTCATTTATAAATTAAAATTGATTCTATTGTAGCATCTAACTTCATATGTTCATTTAACATCTTAGAACTATAATTTGTACCATTATTATTTTATTGATAGATAGCAATTAATGTATAATATTATTACATGCCGTCTTTATTTAGAATTTTGGATAATATTCTTATATGACTTGTCTGTTAAATTTTGATTTAAAATTATATATATATATATATATATATATATACGTATATGCATACATATATATATATATTATTTTATTTTTCTAAGCGTATGTAAAGCATTATATGCATTTAAAATCTTATAATTTACAAAAAAATATTGTAATAAAACAGCACAGTGTTGCTAGTTGGCAAAGTTCAAAAAAAGTTTTTTGTTGTTAATGCACGCTGTTGCCATTTGGCAACAATTTAAAAAACTTTAAAATACTAAAAAATATAAGTGTGAAAATTTTTTCAATATTTTTCCCGTAATTTATGGCCGTCAAGGAAGCAAATATATATTTTTTAAGAAAAAATAAAAAATCATGCACTAGAGGGTTAATCTTTGCAAAACTGATTAGAATTTTGGTGGGGTTTTTATAAGAATAACTCAAAAACCACTGAGTAGAATGTACTGGAATTTTGGATTCACATATTTGAAGCTTCTAGAAATCAAATTTCTGTTTAAAAAAAATAGGTTAAAATTCATATTTTTCTTCGAAAATGTATCTAGATATTAAAAACTATTTTTCGAAAAAATTATAAATTGTAATTTTTGATTTTTTTAAAAACAAAAATCGATTTCTAAAACCTTCAAATAAGTGGTTCCAAAAATAAAGCTCCTTCTTCCAAATAGTTCTTGAGTTATTCTTAACCCTTTCAGGGGCAAGGTAACTGTGTTTGTAAACTGTTGAAATAATTGAGTGACACCAGTATTTAGAAGAAAATTAATTTGTAAAGAAGTAAAGTTATATTTTCGCTTATTTAGTAAAAGTGAAGTTTTCATTTAAAAAATCTGGTGCCAATGTGGCAATTAGGGATTAAAATTATGTGATGCCGTGACGGCATCACCGCCCCTCAAGGGGTTAAAAATATCACCAGCATTCCATTCAGTGTTGCAATGATTAAGAATGAATTTAACAATGCTAAATTTAAACTTTATCTCTTTAACATTCCTAAACTTTTTAATGACTTCCTATTTGGTATCTGAAGGTAAAATGCACCCAAGAATGCCAAAATTAAGTGTTAGTAAAGACAATTACAAATTCTATATGAGGGATTCTCACATAATTTTGACTTTTAAGTCTTTGAATAATATTTTTTATTTTAGTACATATTCTTGGTTGGTTTTTTTTTAAATTCCTTATACTGGAAAACATCCCATTGTATGTCTGTATAACAATATTAACGAGATAAATAAGTTTTGGACGATGTTGGCGTCCAAATATGCCACGAAATTCCTATACCGTCCCGTGTCCCTGATGCTGATTTTTATGTTTGGAGCTGTCTGTATAAAATTGTTTCAATTAAAGAAATTCGATGTAATTTTTTTTCTGAAACTGGAACTATTGTTTTATATAAATATTTAGCAAAAAATTTACCTGCACACATTTTTACGATTGTTATTATTTTCTGAACTCTGTCCGTGGATTTTAGATTTCTTACCGTCCCTCTTGCTAAACTTATACAGAAAATCACTTCAGATGTAGTGACAGAATTTTTTTCGACTGTATTCTGATCCAGAGGTATGCTAGAGAAAGAATGGCTAAAATTCTTTGATAGGAAATTTATTGTAGGATTTAAATCAACATTTAAATATGAATTTCAAGCATTGTGGCTTTATTGGTAATCCTACCGTCCCCAATGTTTATTCCTGCACTTTTTGAGGTAAATTAATTTTTTTTTAATTTAATTATATGTAAATATCTGTTAAAAATCAATGAGCATTGTGACTATCACTTAGTCTTAACTAAATTTGCCTAAAAATAGGTGGGTAATTTTCTTTACCGTCACATCCTTACCGTCCCTTTTTTTCCCTTACCATCCCTTTTTTCCTTACCATCCCCTTTTTTTCTTACAGTCCCTGCCTTAACATCCCTTTAAGACAATGTTATACCAAAATTTTGAACTAAATACACTACACTGTTATTATTTCTTATTTGAATGTACTGTGGGTACTATGGAAATTCATTATAAGTAAAAATTTAGAAGAAAATAAAAAGTTAAAGGGGTGAAATGCTAAAGAAAATTAAACTCGCAAGTTTAACTTAAACCTCAGTTAAATAAAAAAATCGTCGCTGCTGACCATTTTTTTCTTTATTTTGAATCATTAAGACATTCGTCTATAAGTTTAAAATCTTATTTTATTAAGTTTAATTTCACCAGATTTTTATTCCTGTAAGTTAAAATGTTGTGAGAATGCCTTATATTTGGTGGGCCACTAAACAAATTTTAGTATGGCATTAATTAGTAGACGTTATTAGTTATACAGTGATACCAGCCATATTTTTATACGTTGTTGCGGGGCTGGTGCATCTTTCCTTTTCGGAGATGTTATAATCTTTTCTCTTTTAGGAAAGGTTTACTAACAGAATTTTTAATGTTTATTAAACTAATGCATGTTAAATATGTAACTGAAGTCAAACTCGGTTAATAATAGAAGCAAAGGGAATTATAAAATTCATCGTATTGACCATTAATCGTAATGTCCGGGAATATAATAAGAATTTTAAAATTACACACATAATTAAATTAATAACTAGTCTTAATTGCACTAATTCTTTAAATACTAAAATTAATTAGATACTTTTAATAACATTAGATGTTAGCAACTGAAACACTCAACTCGCAACCAATCACAGCGAGCTAGCGAAGTGACTTTGCAAACGAACCGCGCTTAAAAACAAAAATTCATCTCTGTGTTAATTAAAGCGTATAAAAAAATAATTTAAGAAATGTTTCTAGCGGCAAAGATTACTGTAAGCGGTCTCTGATTGGGTGCTTGCGAGCCGAGCTTCCCAGCTATTAACATCTAGTAGGACAAGCACGACATACAGAAATGCAACCATAAAGCAGAAATCGTAAGTGTAGAAGAAGGAATCCATTATTCAGAAGGGAATAGAGAGACGTCAACATGATTATCCTAAAGGGCATCTTTTTTAATGATGTTAGCTTTCTTAGCAACTTTCTGTTTTCCTTCTTGCGATAAAAATCCCATGAAGGTAGAATTTTGAAACGGAAATTCGGTAAACAGTTTTGCGCGCTGTGGATTTTACAGTCAGGTGACGAGATTCCTTTTTTTAATTGCTAACTGTTAATCTCCGAAATTCCAATTTGAAATGAACAGATATTTTGTTCGTATTAGCCGTGATTCCCTGCTTTGTTAGCTCCTAATAACCGGGAAATCTCAATATAGTTTAAATCATGAACCTTCCTTACTGCGCAAATTGCTTGTTTTAACTGTGCCCTTGTGTTAGCCAGGCTCGTATTAAACAAATTTGGTTGTATATCTTTAATATCGAACAAATGTATGACTTTAATAATAAAAGACCCGTTAAAAAAGAAAAAAAAACATATTTAGAAGATTTATCACTGCAATATATCTTAGAAATACAATTCCTCACACCCACCCCCTTTATTTCCTACAGCTATTTCAACTGTGAATTATTATCTGCAATATTAAGCGAACTACACAGAGTATCTACTCTCAACTGCGTCCAATGGCTAATTTCTAAACCTTTAGGAATAGACAGATAGTTTCAATTACAAAAATTTTTTAATGAGGAAAGGAAGAATTTTTAAAGCGATTTAGGTGAATAAAAACATTTATTAAAAAATTACGAAATTTAAATTTTAGTCTCTCTTTAGTCTGAATATTTTAAATTCCTTACCTGGATCATCAATCCATGGTTCATCGTCCCAAAAAAAATCGTGTGAAGTCCCTATCTGGTTCATCAATCTCGATCTGCAAAAAAGCTTGTTGAATGTCTGCAGTAATTGCTATGGAAAAGTTTCTGAATTTTATTAAAAGGCTGAACAATTCGGGAATGAGATTAAATCCGGTATATAAACAATCATTAAGTGACAGTTCACCCTTAGCATGGGCACTTCCGTCAAAGACAATGCGAACTTTAGTGGTGGACTTATCTTCACGAATTACTGCTCTATGTGGTAAGTAAAATGAGTTTACATCAGATATATTGTCAACAGATTCGATAATATTGTCTGCTAAATAACTATAAAAAATAGCCTTAAATTCTGAGAATAACAAAGGGTCATTTCTAAAGGTTGTTCTCAATTTCAAAAATCTTCTGTATGCGACTTCGCGATTGTTATTAAGAGAGATTTTCAAATTTGCCTTCCATGGAAATTTTACTTTATACCGGTTATCCTTAAAAACAATATTAGACGGAAAATCAGCCATAATGTCATCGTCCACATTACTAACATCTTGAGTTTTGGATTCAATTCCTAGACTTTCCAATTGCCAAAAATTTCTGATTTGATCGGATATATCCTTTTCTTCAACGATAATTTTCATACTCAACAATTCATTGGCTGACCCCGTTAACCCTGTAAGCACCAGCCAAAAAGGGTTTCGGTAGCTACGAGATTATTCTTTAGTCTTTTGATTCTGCCAGTTACAATATTATAATAATTATCAGTGCCGATTAAAACTGCAATTTGTTTACTAGTACATTCATAACTATCAGCGAGTTGTAAACCTTTTAATTTATTATACGTTTTCCTAATGTATTTATAAGGACTGGGTAACCAAGCAGCGGAAATTTGATCTGTTTCCAGAGCTTCAACTTCAATGTGTAAAGAGGGATGTTTTCTATTTACAAGTTTTACCTTTACTACATTATAAGTTTTCTCAGTTGCCCTTTCGGCTCCAAAAGCATAAACAGATAGTTTCTTTTCTATTCCGGCAATTGTAATTTTTGAGAAATGTCGCGAATTATAAATGTTCTCATGCTACCATTATCTAATAAGACAAGAATTGGTTCATTATTATCATTTTTAGGATATTTTATTGTAACAGAACAAGTCTGCAAAAATATGTTGCAATGCGTGTTTTTATTCTGTACATTACTGGTGGAATTGTTACCACAATGGGAAATAGATACGGCACTTTTATCAACGTTTATTTTGGAATCATTTCCAAATTGAAAACAAATAGCCCTATTATGTTTCTTACCGCAAATATCGCCAATTTGGTAGTCTCACAGTCTTTAATTCTGTGCTTACACTGTAAACATAAAAAGCATCTTCCCTGCTTTTTTAGCATTTCTTTCTTCTGATAAATGGTTAAAGACTTACACATTTCACTATTATGATCAACACTATTACAAAACAAACACGAATTCTTATTTACTGAAGACATTAATTCAGTAGCTGGAACACTATTTTGTTTATATCCTTTAGTATTATATTGATATCGCGGCTTACATTTCAATTGTTTATCTGTAAATTTTGGTCTATATTCAAATTTATTATCATTAGAAAATGATTTCTTACCATCTAAGTCATGGATAGTTGATACGCGTTCTCTACTTTCAACTTCATTTTTAAAATTCATAAGTTTATCTATATCCCACATTTCTCCGTCTTTTAGATTTCTATTAAATTCCAAGGTCAAATCTGGGGGTATTAACTTCAGTAAAATTGGGCAAAGTAACCCACTGTATTTATCAGGTTTTACACCTAACGACTCTAAGTTTCGAATTTGCACTAGACATTTATCGTATAAATTTCTTAATCCACCAGTGTCAGAGGAACTTTTCAAACCTTTCATATTTAATAAATTGTTTAAGTGAGCGTGTACGAGCATGTCATGTCTACCATACCTTTGCTTCAAAAGCGATACGGCCGCTGCATAATTATTTTCAGTTAATCCAAAACCATTAATCGTGTTTGCAGCTGCTCCTGCAACCAAACTTTTCAAATACGTAAATTTTTCGATTTCTGTTAGACTTGTGTTTTTATCTATCGCTAACTCAAACTGGTTCGAAAATTCTAAAAATTTGTCTTGTTCCCCCAAAAATCGGTTTATTTGTAGCTTTGGTAATTTTACTCTTTTTAGTTCAGTAGCAGTATGACATGTTCGCACTGAATCAGTGTTATTACTATGTGTAATATCTGCATTAGAAGATAAACTTTTAATTTTAAAGTTTAATTTATTCCTGTAAGTTATTATTTTCTGGTCATATTCATCAATATTCAATATTTCATTTTCGACCTTTTTCGCATTTATTAGGCTTAAAATGTTGTTATCATGATCCTTAATAGTCTCACATTTAAAGTTTAACGTATCGACTAATTCTTCTAAATGTTCTAAAGAATATTCATTACTAGCTAAATACTGTTCAATTTCTTCAAATAATTTATTTAATAACGTTCGATGATGAATCACGCATTTTTCGTTCTTTATTTTCGTTCATTTTCAAAAAATAAAATATAATAACAAAAATCAGCACTCACCAGTTCCAAATCGAAACAAAACAAAAATATTACGCTGTAATCTTTTCACATCTAGACTTGGCGGCGCGATGCACCACAAATATTCGTTTTCTTTTCTACTTAATCTAAACATTCATTTCAAATCAAAACTAGCATCTAGGTGGTTCAGTGTAACTTATTTCTACGAATAATCAACATCCTTTAAGGCACAAAACGAACATTTAATTACAAAACAGAACATAAAAATATATGAAGTTACATTCGACACATCACATCTAAAGAATTCTAACATCAACAAAAAGATTAATTCGTTTCAGTTCAAAAGTAGACAGTTCTAATAGAGCATGCGCTGGCTAATTAGCTGTTAGAAAATTAGCCGGAACACGAGTTATAAATTCTATACACTTCATTTTCTACCGCAACATTCTATAGTGAAACTCATTATCATACAAAATTTTTCATGACAATCTGAGTACATTTACGCGATTTACGACACGGACAAGTCGAATTCATAAACACTTTTCAACTATGTTGGAAAGTGTTAAAAGAAATAATTTAAAACAATAATTTAGTAAACTAATTTAATAATTAAAAAATGTTTTTAATTTAAGTGGGTTTTCAACTACGTGTGGTTTTGGTGACACCTGTTAAACGAACAGAGTTCAAATATGACACAAATCTCTTTCTCTCTCTTTATTATACATATATATATATATATATATATATATATATATATATATATATATATATATATATATATATATATATATATATATATATATATATATATATATTATATATATATTCACAATCTAAAAAAGCAATTTAATTATGACAATTCAGAAAATTACTTTTTTTTCCTTTTGTGTTTCTGTTAATCTATGAGTATGAGAGATAAATTACGGTATTTTGTTTTTAAACAAAACCTCTGTAGTTATTCACATTATTCTTTTTATTATCATTATTCATTTTTCTAGACCAGATTTTGTACTCGTAATATTTTACCCTAGTGACAATATGTCAGCACGAAATTTCAGCCGAGCATTAATATGTTCGCCCGAGATTTCATCTATGTGAGATATTTGTCTGGCAATATTTTGGCCTCGAGATTTTGTCCATTGCTGATTTTCCCTGAAACTAAATCAAAATTTATAAGTGCTTATATTGATTATTTTGTCACGAGATTCTGGTATTTAGTTAATTAATCGTACGTCATTAATTGAGGACATTTTTTATATCCTGCTCATATCTTCACATACGCTCTAAAAATAAATATGTAAATTTACGCTTTAAAACAGGTATGATTATGATATAAAAAATATGTTTTTATATGTGTACAGTAGTGTGCAAACTGCTAAATACATGCTTGGTGCGTAAATTTCAAAATACACGTATTGTCCTTTGTATTTTGATGATAACAATTTAGCCTGCCTTAAATGTGCAAAAGGCTATCCGATAATTCTGAAGTACATAATTTAATTTCCAAACTTCGCATAAGTGCACATATTTCTGTGTAATATTCTTACACATATTTATGCGTAATAGACAAAATACGCATTTTGTGTAATTTGCAAAATAAACAGATTTTTGTGCAATATTTAAAATTCGCAGGTTTTTGTGCATATTGCCCAAGCTTATAATTTGGTGTGTAAATTGTGAATTAAATGTTTTTATGGTCGCAGAATAAATTGCATGAAAAACAACATGTGCATAGCATGTTTGTTCTCTGCCAGAAAGCTGGCAGATTTATTTAAAATGTTTCAAGGCAAACTTACATCTCTATTAATTTGAATGATCACATTTACACGAACAGCTGAAATTCTCCATTTAAATCAATCTATAGTAAACAAGGAATACTTACCCATTTTTCAGGATACCACCCTGATCATTTAGCTATGATTATACCAGCCGCGTCTTCAAATATCGTAATTTACTTTAAATGCCTTTTATAAAGGTACTAGCCGGCTTTGCCCTCTACGCTGGTTGGTTTCACCAAACGAACTTTAAATCAAACTAAATATTATCGGTGAATTTGATCTTGTGTTAAGCGATATGAAATTTTACTCAGAAAACTTATCCCACATTGCTGAATACGATAAGAACGCTATTACGCTATCATATCTTCTAATGTTTCTGACAAAATTCGGGCTGTTAATGACCAACTCTTTCAGTTGATCATTTATAGTAGGATTTTGTTTAAAAGATTCTATTGAATGGATTTCGATGGAATTTGCACTGTTAGTTAGATCATTTTTCAGAGAATGTTTCCGTATGTATACTGTATCATTCTACATTGCTTAGTTATAGAATTGTGGGGAAAAGTTCTATAATCAGGCGAATCCGGTTACGGAAGATTAGCTTTTTTTAAATGCTCTACTTGATGAATTTTGATGAAACTACCATTCTTAGATAATTTTTCAAAGATGGTTTTAGTACATTGCATATCATCCTATCGTTCTTTACTCTTTTTTGTTAAGCACGTTAGAATAATATGCAATATACTAAACCATAAGTGTGCAATGTAAAATGCTGTATAATATACCCAACCCTTCCTTGTAAAATTTTCTAACTAAAATTGCAAATTGCAGCTAAATCTATTCGACAGAATTTTAAAAACGCTTATATTTCATAAAAGGATTCACATTACAGAACTTTTCCCATAATTCTGTAACTACGCTAGATAGAACGATTTTATGAAAACCTTCCATGAAAAATTATTTAACAGATCAGTCCCATCAAAATCTGTTCAGCAGAGCTCAAGTTGTAAGCAGAGACAACGAAATTCCCATTTGTATTATCTATAGTACATTGTGGATGGTCTAAAAAAATATGAAAATATCTTTGGTAGAGAGACATTTTTTTTCAGCTGCATGTAATTCTGAACGTTTTATATATTTTCTTTACATAATTTTAAATATTTGACATTTTTTATTTAATACTTAAAAAAAAATAATTTTTTGCATTTTATATACTATATACATAAAAAATGTATTAAGAGTAATTATTGCTTCTTTGTAAAAGTTATATATATATATATATATATATATTTAAACGGTTTCTTTTAACATTTACACAGTTATCTATGAACACTTAACTATGTGTAAATTACTATCACACGCCAATTCGGATAAATCCATACATGTCTTGCATTTATACTCTAGTCTGAGTAACTAGAAGTAATAACTTACTACGCACTTCCATTCATAAGCTAAACAAACATAAATAAAGGTAAATTTTTATCACAAATATGTAACTTTACAAATTTAAAGATACACGCACGTAAAAGTAGCTAATTTCCACATCTGTATTTTAAAGTATATAGTGATTCAAAAATTATATCCACACCAAAATGTTAAGATTGCCATTGAATTACATTAGAGTATTAAATAATTAGACCGGTGGTACGGGAGGGAAAAAAGGCCGAATTCGGAATTAATTAGGGGAAAGTTGGAAATTGTTTTAATTCATTTAGTTTAGGTCTAGAATGATTATGCTAAGTTTTCCCTCTCGTAGTAGGTGAGCGTTATAAAACATGTACAGATTTATAGTCAAAAAACACGTTTTTTAGATACCATAACAGTATCTCAAAACAGCCAACTCTGTCAAAAACATTGTCAATACAAATGCTGTAGAACTTAAAATTCAGAGTAAAATGAGAACCTACATTTAATATTTTTGTTGAACATTAAGGTCACAATTCTACTTTAAAATTTTAGACCCTTGGTTAGGGGGTTGAACTCAGAATTAATTAGGAGAAAACGGGAAATTGTTTTAATCCCTTCAGTTTAGGTCTAAAATGAATGTACTATGTTTTCTTCCTCATATTTGAGTGAATGTTAGAAAATATGTACATATTTATTTTGGAAAAACACGTTTTTCTTTTAATTACCTTAACAACATCTCAAAATAGCTAACTCTATAAAAAACATTGTCAATGCAAATGTTGTACAGCTTATAATTCTGAATAAAATGAGTACCATCATTAATATTTTTGTTCAACGTTACGGTTGCAATTCTATTTCAAATTTTTTTAAATCAAGAACTTGAACCCAGGAGGGACCAAATTAACTTAACAATGTCTCAAAATTGCGGCCTTAATATTGAACAAAAATATTTAATGTAGGTACTCATTTTACTCAGAATTTTAGGCTCTACAGCTTTTGTATTGACAATGTTTTTGATAGAGTTAGCTGCTTTGAGATATTGTTAAGTTAACTTAGTCTGTCCTGGCTTCAAGTTCTTGATTAGCGATTAAGGCAACATTTTGAAATAGAATTGCGACCTTAATATTGAACAAAAATATTAATGATGGTACTTATTTTATTCAAAATTTTAAGCTCTACAATATTTGTATTGACAATGTTTTTTTATGGAGTTAGCTGTTTTGAGGTATTGTTAAGGTAATTAAAAAAAAACGTGTTTTTCGAAAATAAATATGTTCATATTTTCTAACATTCACCCAAATACGAGGGAGAAAACATAGTACGTTCATTTTAGAGCAAAACTGAAGGGATTAAAACAATTTCCAGTTTTCTCCTAATTAATTCGAAGTTCAACCCCCTGACCACGGGTCTAAAACTTTAAAGTATAATTTTGAAGTTAATTAATAACTTTAAAGTTTAGTTGTTTCGAGATACCGTTATGGTATGTACAAAAAACGTGTATTTTGACTATAAATCTATACATATTTCCTGACGCTTACATAGTACGAGGGGGAAAAACATAGCATATTCATTCTAGACCTAAACTGAAGGGATTAAAATAATTTCCAGCTTTCCCCTATATAATTCCGAATTCAACCTCCTAACCACTGGGCTAAATCATTTTTACAAAATGCAAAACTATTCCAACAGTATATTATCGTAAACAAGAAGTTATAGCATTTATATTTACAAAAGTGAAAACAATATATAAAAAATGGGTGTTGTGTTGAAATGAAGTCCACCAAATGAAATATTGTTCCGAATGAATATTTGCTTCTACTCTAATGTATACTCCAATTATTTTTCATTGATTTAACTGCATATTTTGACCGTAAGCATCTTGAACAACAACTTTGGTTATCCCTAAACATTATTCTGATGAGGGGCTCTTTTAGAGCTTGAAACGTTTAAGAAATTTTTCTTTTATTGTGTGATTTAATTTTATATTTTTTCTAGTTTTTTAAAAGTCTGAAATTAATTAAATTTTTTAACGTTTTAATAATGGTGTCGCAGACGTAATGTGTTTGGATTTTTTTTTCTCCTTGCTTCAGAATCACTTCATAAATTCTTTTTATCATTGAATTAATGAGTTTCTGCGAGTTATTAAAGCCGATAATACCTCACTCAAATAAACTGCTTGTTTAACCCTTTATGTACTGGTGGTACTTATAAGTACCATTAAAATAACTTGTTATAAAATTCATTTAATACATCGATTAGTTGAAATACAGCTTAAAATTAGTTATAGATACATTACTTTATCTTGTTCCAAAAGCATTATTCGTTACACAAAACAAAAATATTTTTAAAAGGATGATTTCTTTTGTCTTTGAATCTTTTCAGCTCTCTTGGCGTTGGGGGTGGGGGGGAGGAATTTTTCAATTCGGAAATATTTTTATATTTTTATTGTACGAACATTATATTTGTACATTTCCTAATTCTACAAAATAGTAAAAAAAATATTTAAAATAAAAGATTTGAGTGGGTTTACAAATATTGCACAAAACCCCCATAAATTCGAATTTACTGAATCCTTCTAAATCCCCCAACCCTTCTAAAATTTGTTAAATGATTATGTAAATCTTCTAATGTAATTTAAGAAATTTTCGAAAAATGCTTTAGAAGATAAAATTTTCATGAATTCATAATTCAGTACATGAAGGGTTAAGCGCATGTGTGGAATTTTATTTTTTCCACGAGCACATACAACTATTGTCAGTATTCTCCTTAGGATTTCTAAGCATTTTAAATCAAGACATGAAGTTGACCAGTCAATAATGTACAGACTTTTGGATAGAAAGCACTCAAATGTAAAAGTTTTACTGTGAATCATGTCATTCTCTTGTTGAAACACAAAACATAGCATTAAAATGTATTCAGAAACTGGCAAAAAAGTGGTTATTAAAAACCTTTGGGAATATAATAGGATTCATGTGATTATTTAAAAATATGATATATTTTTTTTCTTTCTATCCAAAAACTGACCAAACCGATGCGGAATTACCTCTTCTTTGTCGTTTGGAACAACAAATTTTTCTTCGCTTTGTAAGTCATGCTAGTAAAACTGTTAATCATCTGACCCATCAAAATTAATTTTTTTCTAAAAAAAAAAAAAAAAAAAAAAAAAAATACATTTTTCCTGTTTTTATTCCAGGTCATTACTAGTTGCGTAAAATTTATTTATTTTCTCATATAATGCACACTTGGGGACGGGGATCACTTTTCTATTTTCTAAAGATCGCAAAGAAGTTTAATCAGACTTAACCTCCTTAGTGCGGTACTCGTTTGATGAAGAGATGTGAAATATATTTATATACCGGGTGTCCTAAAAACAGCTGACTGATTTTAAAATAGCAATAACTTGCAAACGGTGACAGATATTTAAAAATTTCTTCCAGGAGGTTTATGCATAAGGTCAAAAGTTTTATTACAGTGATTTTCGATTTTAGTTCGAATTACAAACAATAGATGGCGCTGTAAGCAATAGTTGCTAAATACAGGCTCGATTTTTGGTCCTTTCTCTTGTTTCATGCAGAAAAAGGAGATGGAAATGTATTATCCGGGCCACTAAGTACCAAAAATTGAGCCTGAATTTAGCGTCTATTGATCGCAGCGCCATCTATTGTTTGTAATTCGAACTAAAATTGAAAATCACTGTAAAAAAAACTTTTGACCTTTTGCATAACCCTCCTGCAAGAATTTTTTAAATATCTGTCATCGTTTACAAGTTATTGAATTTTAAAATCAGTAATCAGTCAGTCCTTTTTGGGACACCCGGTATATACATATATATTTTGCTTGCAAGTGATTTCCCAACTCGGAAATATTTTTTTTGTCACAAAATTTGTTCACAACAAAATGTGATCCATTTAAAATTCGTAAAAATCCTGTATTAGATTTACCACATTCCTAAAAAAAACTGCAATTTCACCTTCCTTCGTTTCAGCAAGTTTATTTTTTCGGCCCATTAAGTACGCAGTTTAAAACGGGAGTAATAATAAAAGCTAAACGTGTGGAATTGCGTTTTAAAGTAAAGGTCATTGAGGAGCAATGATTTAAATTGATTTTAATACAAATTTGCATAAATCAAGAATAGTCGTTCTTAAAATTAAAAAAAAAAAAAATCGAAAGTAAACCGATCTTAATACTCGTACTCATACAACACCTAAAAGTTTAAAAATGCCTTTTTCATATATTTTAAATGATTTGTAAAAGTATTTTTATTTCTTACTCCAACAATTTTAGATCTGAACTTGATTTCCTAACAAATTTACAAAATTTACAAAATTTACTTTCATTTAAAATAATATGTACGTGTATATCTTTTTACACAAACGTTTTAGCTTTCATGAAAAAAGTAGCATATATTCTTGACAATTTGTTAGATTTTAAGATATTAAGGAAGTAAGAGATTGAATAATTTTATACCGGCTCACATTTACTTATATCGAATCGTTAATACGTTATTAAAGCTATAGATGCACAAAAAACGTCCAATAGAGGCCGGCGCATATTGATTGAAAACCAAATTTTCTTAATAAATTACTTTTCAATAAAGCGCTAATGATAAGTTGATTTCTCGTAGGGTTAAAAAATATTAATAACTAGAGAACAGGAATTCTGCCTTTTCAGAATTTAGTGTCGCCACCGGCATTTCCATTATTTCATTTTCTTTTGATGGACTGATGGCTTCTATTATTATGAAACAGCCATTATAAATGAAGTGTTAGGTGAAGATGAAAGAGCAGCCGTAAAAAGTTGGACCTCTGATTTTCTGGTCAGAATGGGGAAAATATTTTTTTGAAAAAAAAAAAAAAATATGGCCATTCCCCCCCCCCCCCCCCATTCTGACCAGAAAATCAGAGGTCTAACTTTTTACGGCTGCTCTTTCATCTTCACCCAACACTTCATTTATAATGGCTGTTTCATAATAATAGAAGCCATCAGTCCATCAAAAGAAAATAACTCGGTGAAAGCGGACACTCGGTTAAGGGGAACTCGGATAATCGGGACTCTACTGTAGCTTAGTTTTAAGACTTAAAACACACGATTTTTTTTATATAAAACGACGTCATCCGAATCCGCTGAAGAATTTTTCATTTACGATCCAATCATAAACATCTACAATAAAGTATGGGTAGGACGTCAGTATCTCAGACTAATACACAAATGCAGCAAAAATAAGCAATTCATATTTTTTCAAAATAGCACGTATTTTAATTACTTTTTTTTTTCAGTTTTTATGAAAAAGTGGCAACAAGAAGATATAATTGCTATTTTTCAACTATTTTTTCTTTACTTTCTACAGAAATGGAGTATTTGAGTTGCCAAAACGAAGCAAATGTCGCTAAAAAATACAAAAATATTAATATCTCAAAAATCAATGGAGATGCAGTTTTCAAACGAAATGCATTTAAAAGAACTTTTTTTTTCCAATACGACGGTATAAAAATTGAAAATGTGCGATGCTTAGAAGTTTAAAAAATTGCTAAAGAGTATTTAATCGTAATGCTTTGCTTATTGCTAGCGTCTGTAAGGTAACGTTATTTTTTGGAAACAAAATAAGCTGGGAGAAAGAAATAGCATTCCGGGTGCTAAAAACCTAATAATTAAGATATTTACGTTGTAAAATTGAATACTAAACCAAATCGAGGTTGCTATCGAACCTATACTCTATTCATAAGTTTAAATGTGATGTAAAAGTGAAATCACAAAAATAAAACTTCCAAATAATATCATAAGACGGAACGCAATTTTTCACCTTGATTCAACATAAAATAAATAATGATTTTTTATCAGGTTATCATTTACTTCAAGTTCCTAATCAATCGTACTTTTAAGATTTCTTCTGATATAAATCTGGTTGATGAATTAGAGAAAATTAAACGTATTGCTAGTGATAATGGATATCAGGTAAAATTAATTAACAAATTGATTCAGAGCTCCTTTGATACTTCTAAAAATAGAAATAAAACTATTAATGACGTTACTATGAAAAGGGTTGTAGCAAATTATTTCCCGGGTTTCTTTGAACATATAAAAAATCATTTAAGAAATTTTAGCTTTCGTTTGATCGCGAATCCGCCTCCGAAATTAAAGATGCTTTTAAATACTAAAATTGATCCGATTAATAGAGATGACCTCTCAGGTGTTTATATGATTCCATTTATTAGGGAGGGAGGAATAAAAAATCATTATATAGGTATAACCCAACGAAAATTTAATATCAGATGTAAAGAACATATTGCGGACATGAAATATAATAGATGTAATACTGCTTTATCCCGTCTAAATCAAATAGAGAACATTAACATACTTTTTAACGGGAGTAAAATAATCTATAGGTCTAATTTTTATTTACAATTATTCATAAGAGAGTGCATTGAAATTTATTTAAGAGGTTCAGGAGTTTGTAACGATACATTATCTTTTCGTATCCCGAATTTATGGGTTGAATGGCTGGATAAATTACGGCATCGCGACATAGAGGGAACACGAGCAATCGGGAAAATATAGGGCTCGTTACATGATTACTTGTTTATTTTTGATGATTTTTTCCATTTTTCATTATGTATTTGTAATTTTCTATTATACATTCTGACGACGACTCAGAAAATGAGTTGAAACATGTAAATAAAGAGTTTTTAATTTACTTTTAACGTGTTATTATAGCGTCTTTTAAGCAAATAAATATTTTAATATTATGATATGATTTTTTATCATTAAATCAAGTATATAACGACGCCCTATCATACAGTATCCCCAGTTTATGGTTCAATATCCTGAAAATAAATCCTGAAAACCTGAGTAAAGTGACGTATTTAAATTTAGAGTATAGAAGTTAAATATTTTCTTCTAGCCATGGAAAGTGACGCATGAGAAACAAAGTGATGTCATAAAGTAAATGGAACTACAATTAATAATAATAATATATATTTCCACTAATTAAATTCAATCCAAGAAATTGCTACTGCTACTTCTACTTTCAACTCTAGTAATTATTGACTCTCTCATTTTCAAAACAAAGTGACGAATTTGTATAATTAAACAACATTTAGTTATTAAGATATTCTCTGATGATGAGTCTGGAAGGCTTGAAAGTACTAAGAAGTTTTAAATAAAATGTATATTTTAAACTTGTAACATCTTTTTCATTATATTAGTCGCTTTTTAATTAATATTGTGGACCTTTTTAATGTTCACATTATTTATTTTAGGGTGAATGATCTTTCAGAAAATACTGTCAAAGATGACGTGTTTCTTCCAAATGTCTTGACGCAACAATCCTAGAAAGGAGACTTCGGGAAACAGCAATTACTTATAACTTAAGACATAATAAAATTATAGAGAAATAAAAAATGCTATTCGGATCCAAATTACTTCAGTATACATCCCTGCAGATTTCCTGTTTTTATGTGTAAAAATTATGTTGTTTAATATTTTAGAAAGTTTCACATTGTTGAGTACACAAAAGTATTTTATTGAGAACCGCCTAAAACTATCACTATCTAAAATCTCAAAATATTTACTTTTATTTTTACCGTATCCTTCAAATAATCTGGATACGAATACAATTTAATGTTTGAAAAGCAGGAATTCCACCTACATTTTAATCTAGCAAAAATGAAAAGGTTCAAAAACGTCACATAATAAATGCTACGCACGTCTACCTTTAATGTTTTCGGATGTCTGAATGTCATATTTTAAAAAAAAAGAAAAAGAATGCAAGTAGTGAATAGTCGCCTGTTTTAAAGAACATCTGTGTTCGGTTTCTTTTGCCAGCTGGAATCCTGTTGAATATGAAATATAAAATGCAATTTTCTTTATAAAGAGATGATGCTATGTTCTACTTTTTGACGTTACGAAATATTTTATTTTACATAAAAACAATTTAATAGATCAATCTGAATCATCTAACCATTTATTAATTTTTCAATTTTAAATGAAAGAAAGAATAGTTTAACTTTTAATTTATTCATTCATTGCATGATTGATTCACTTAAGAAATTCACGTTAAGAGGTAATACCACTCTGATGCTCTGAAACTTAAGGTCTTTTGGGGGTAATAGTTACATACTTTTATTACACTAAAGCTGGATTTTTAGTTGTATGTAAAGATGCAATTTTAGCTCACTTCCTGGTAGGGTAGAATTATAAAAGTTACATTTAAAGATGTGTTTCCGCTGGCAGTATAACATTTTAATATTTTTAAAACTTAAATATAAATTAACAAATTTATTTTAAAGTATTCTGTCGACCGCAGCTCAGAAATCGCAAAATAGGATTATACGTTGATAATATTATTTATGGTAACATCTGATATGAGTTCTAACAACAATAGACTTAATGATGTGCCAATAAACGCTCACCAAAATAAGGCAAACGGCTGTGAAACTGTAACAATAAATCATTTTAAAGGATAAAAGGTAGAAAAGAGCTGTAAAAAAAAATGAAAAGTGTAATATGTTAAAAAATACCCTTTTATCAATTTAAAGTTTAATATTAATTAATTTAGGATTATACGTTGATAAATCAATTTAGAAATTTTAAAATTTAATTTAAATAACGTTTCATTTTTCTTTCCTGTTGCCCTAGAATAAAAGTGAAACAGAGAAAAATCTATATATTTCATAATACATTCGCTTTCGATTTCTAACAAGCTTACAAAAAGCAGCGAACTTTTCACAATCGAGTTTGTTGCTCACGCCAAATTAATGTATTTACTGGAAATTTTTTAGAAAAACATGAATTGTAGTCATGAAATTAGGAGTGATATTTTTAAGAGAGACATTGAATACTTATAAAAAAGAGTTTTTCTTAAAACCATTTTTACTTTAATACTTATTTTAAGAAATGAGGAGTGATATTTTCAAGAGAGACCTGGAATACTTTAAAAGAGTATTTTTCTTAAAACCGTTTTTACTTTTATACTTATTTTAAGAAATTAGGTGTGATATTTTCAAGAGAGAACTTGAATACTTATGAAAGAGTGTTTTTCTTAAAAGCGTTTTTACTTTTATACTTATTTCAAGAAATATGAAGCGTTTATGAAAATTCATTTACCGTATATTTTGGCATATAATGCGAACTTTTGAAAAAAGTAAATTAATTAAAATGTACAGGTGCGCGTTGTACACCAAGTATAAAAATAAAATTTTAACAGGTTATAAAAACATAAACATGAGCAGTCTTCTCGCTGATGATCGCCATTGTGCCAAATCACAACAAATGTTTCATTTGGCGAGAAAGTAAAAGATTAAAATTGCCAGATTGTAATTTTTAGGGTTCCGTACTTAAAAAGTAAAAACGGAACCATTATAAGATCACTCCTCTGTCTGTCTGTCACAGCCGTTTTACTCGTAAACGATGGAACATGGAACACTTTATATTCAAATATATAAAATTCGATGCACCGTTTCATTTTTGTATGTAAACGAAACTGGCATGAAAAATATTGGGGATTTTAATTGATATGGAATGCGCATGGGGTATTTTGAAAGTTCTTCATAATGCTTAAAATATTCAGGAAAATTCCTTATTTTTTTCCAAAAATATTTTATTTTTAATTTCTTGTGTGATAAATATACGCCATAATTCATACAGTGTGCCCTTGAATATTTAATATGCAATTTTAAGAAAACAAATGAGTTTTAAGGTCCCTTGTCCCCTTAACATACATAAAACAAGTTAAGTTATATAAAATTGCATAACAATTACTTTCGTAACGCCAGTTTATACAGCACTGAAAATCTAGTGTATGTTTTCTCAGTTTCGTGATTGATTTCCGCTTAAAACCAACTTTATATTTTATTTATGCCAAGCTGACTTATATCATCTAATTGCTTTTAGTATGTTCCTTAAAAAAATTCCCATTTGATTCATTTAATAAGTTATTTTGTTGACAATCAGTCTCTGCAGCCACGCTGATAGACTTTTGCACCAGCTGCTTATTTGCAATAGCAGACTAAGGAAATTTTTTAGAAAGATATCACCACACATGCGCGCAATGCTTGATCGATAGTCAGAATTGCGAATTTTGACAGGAGAATTCCTTTAACAAATTATCTAAGTAATGTGCTTGATAAAATTTAGGGCAATAGAGTGTTTATCGCGGAAAAAACGTTTTTTGTAGGAAAAAAGAATTACGCATTTCTTTTGTGATTTTTTTTTTTCTTCTTAATCATCGCTTACCCGAAATAGCTCATCTGCATAGTTATAGATAATTAATTAATATCTTTTAATATATTTTGAAAAAAGTGAATTAAGGAAACATATTCAGCAAGAAGAAATTTCCTATGATGTCAATGAAACATGATTTAAAAAGGTTTTCTTGAAAAGCTTTTTCCGAAAGCATGCCTGTTCTATGCGGGGAAAAGTTAAACGTGTCTACAAAAATATTTACATTTTTAAGTTCTAGTAAATTCTCATAAAATTAACCCATAAAACTAAAAATTCGAAATCAGTAAAGGTAGAAAAGTAATTTAGTTGAGTTATTTTCTAGACCGTAAAAAAAGACAATGTTTCTTATATCAGCAAAATGTAATATAAACCAGGTGCGAAAATATGCAATAATCTGTTGTGAGTTATCCAGGATTCAGAAAAACGTTCGATATATTTATATAAAAAGAGGCATTTTTTCTGCTAATTATTTTCGGAAACGTTTCCAAGCAGTTTTTACAGTGTATTAATCAATTTCAGTTAATCAGATTTGAGGTATTCCAAAAATATCTATAACTTTTCTCATTTTTAAAACAATATTAAAATTCTTTATAAACGTATTTCTATATCAAAAGAAATTAGTAGTGTAAAAAGTGTAATACCTATTCTTAAACAACGGTTTAGTAAAATGAAAATATAATACGCATTATCTAGTTGGTATTAATTTATGAATACTAATTTTAATGAAAAACTGAATAAATAATTTTGAGTATTAAATGTGATAATAAATTATTGTTAAATATACCGACTGTATAAAATGCTTCAAATTTTGAAATTTACGCTCGGAAAATAAAATAGACAATTTTAAAAAAAGTTACTTTAAAGTTTTAGAACATATAAACCCCTAAAAAGTTCTTTTAAGTTTTAAACAAACATTATCACGCTGATATACTATTAAAAATCTGCATTTAACTGTATGGTCATTCATCCGTATTTATAGAAAACGGTTACATAACCGTTATTTATCTTTATTCTGACCAATGAGAATGCTTCAAATTATATAAATGCAACCTTTATTTATAAAACGGCGGGATGATTCGACAGTTTCCTGCAGATTTTTAACTGTATGTATGAATCCGTTTACACCTTTTATCAGAATGCATTATTTACGCATTTAAGTACAATTTATATATATATATATACGTACAGTCGTGGAAAAAAAAAGTAAACACCCCTTACTAACTCCTCAACAAATTATCGTAGAAGAAAGTTACTGATACCGAACGATTGTAAATAAAGTCTACTTTTAAATGATGTACTATATAAAATTTGCTTAGGGGGCCATCTAATTATTAAAACGAACCCAAACTTCATTTGTTTCAATGGCAATACCCAATTGTAACAAGATATTTCAAAACTTCCATTCAAACTATGCCTAGACACCAAATTTAAAGTCATTTGAAGGATAAGTTTTTGAATTATAAACATTCAAAATTTAGTGCTTCTAATGTTACATTACGTTTTCATATTTTTATTTATACCTCCTGAAATTATACTCCTAATGTGCTAATTTTTTGTGTAGCAATAATACTAATATACGCAAACATAAATACGTTGAATTTGCAATTTTTCTAATTTTATGATATGAATTATGAAATTAATATTAAAAAAAAATTATGAATTGCTGCCTACAATTTTTTTTATGGATTTAGATTTATTAAGTCCTGCTTTATGGAAATACAAAATCTCACATTTTTCTTCCAAGTAGTTTTCAAATTATGCTTAAAAAATGGCAAAATGATGGTTTAAGGGGCCATGTATGATAGAAGTGACTAGATATTTTGAAATTTCTTCTGCTATCCTGTAATTTAGCAGTCTTCAATAACTGCTTGAGTAGCGCTTAAGATGCCTTGATCAAGAAGAAGGCTCTCTCGGTCAACAATCGAGTACCGAACTTCAATTTGGATACAGCCCCTAAAATACGCTTGTTTCAAAATAACTAATTTATAGGAAACTTATCTTACGGGTTGCATAAGAATTTGCTTTTAGGCTAATTGAAGAGTGTAGAGTTCATTTATTCTGTCAGAATTGTGTACTGCTATTGAAAAAAAAAAAAGTTATGGTTTGTTTTAATATGTAGATGGCTCCCCTAAGCAAATTTTATATACATCATTTAAAAGTGGACTTTATTTCTAATCGTTCGGTATGAATAACTTTCTTCTACGATAATTTGTTGAGGAGTTAGTAGGGGGTGTTTACATTTTTGTCCACGACTGTACATATGAGAACGTGAGTTTTAAAACTCGCCTTATACAAAATTTAAAAAATCGTGATTTCTGTATCAAATTATTCTATTTGTAAACTTGTATAGAAAAAATACTACAATCTGCAAAAAGCTAGTTTTAATGTGTGTTTCTGGCGTTGTAAAATCTTGGTTATAATGAAATCCAATGGAGGCAGTCAGAGGTTTTTTGCGATTTCCCAAAATTTGATTTTCAGGATAAGAAGAGTTTTGAAACTCGTGTCCTCCTATATAAAGCAAGAGAGCTCAATTTTTTCTTATTTTTACTGTTAATTTGTTTCATATGTTTGTAATGTTGTTATGATCAGTGTTGCCAGGTGTTCCGATTAGCAGAATATCCCGATTTTCAGGGGCTCCAAGACCCGTCGCGCGTAAACATCATGGAACTATTAATAAAGAGGAACTGACAATATCCGTAGTGAAGCCTCAACTATAACTGCTATCGCAGGCGTTGTTTACCGCCGGTGGAAACTTCCACCAGTAAATGTATATAGAAATTTTCTGCTTATTTAAACGCTTATTATTGCAAAATTTCAGTCATAAATAATGGTAGAAACATATTTTCATTTTTACTGGTAGAAGTTCACTTTGGCGGTAGTCACTCCCTACTTTTCTACCATATTGTGACAACCAGGGAAACAAACTGTCATTTTTACAAGACAAACTGACACCAGTAAGAACAAATAGAAAATTTGGCCACATTTGTGAGAAAAAAAAAACAATGAATAAGACGCTTAAATAAGACGAAATTTTCTATTCAATTTTACTGGTGGGATGTTTGCCCCGGCGGTAATCAGAAACTGAAGATACGATTTAAAAAAAATGCAGCTGCCATCTTGTGACAACCTCCTCAGTTACTTCACTTGTAACTGGTAGACTGTACACTATGTGTCTCCTCCCCTTTATTCATAACTCCATTGTAAACACTGCGCGGGACGACAGAAGTCCCGAAACTTCATTGTGGACAAATCCTTTTTAAATTCTTTTCGCGATATGGTATTCGTTAGTTACTATGCATCGAGTGGAACTTCAAACAATAAAACCTGTCTATAACAGAGAATAGCGATAGTTCCTTCGACAGAAATACATTAAAAACTGTCTAGACAGAAACCTGTCTAAAACGATTTTTTTTCATAACTATTCTGTTTTCACAGATTTTAATCTACTGTTTTTCAGCAAACTGTGTGAAAACGCATCCGTTTATATCGGAATTCTGTTTTAAAAGGAAAAATGTCTTTCTCCCAACAATTTCGCTGTCACAGTTTTTACTGCATAAGATTGTTGTGTTTATTTAGTAAATAAAACCTGGTAAGAAGGAATCAAAAAGTGACTGGAGGAAAATGCTGCTTTAGATAGGTTTCCGTTTTAGTAAGCTTGATTGTACGGTATTTTTAGCGTAGGGACAAGTGAATGTTTACGTTTAAGACAGATTCCTTTTTTATAGGGTTTACTGCAATTTTATGTCCCGCTTTTCGGACACAGGACCTGACAACACTTGTTAAGGCTAGCTAAAATTATGAATGTGATTATAATATTTTGAAAGATATACAGGGAAATATTTTTTCCTTATGATTATCCGACTGTTTCAGTAATTATACTTTAAATGTACTTCTTATAAATATTTGCTTGTTACATGAATGTACAGCAAAGTTTGTAGTAATATGAAAATTATTTTTTTATTTCCTGTTGCCATAACTGCAAAAGAAACTGATCGAAAATTTAATATTTGTTGATAACAATTTCTTAAAAATAAAATACATATGCTAAAAGTGATTACAGTAAAGGGAATCCTGAAAAATCTTTTAATAAACACCAACTTGACTTATTTCGTACACACAATAATGGTGATATTCTCAAGATCTGTAATGATAAAATATTTTCATATAAATTTTGAAATATATAGTTTATAAACAAGTATAACGAAATATCATGTATCACAAAACAGGTTCTTTAATAAAAATTATCATTTATTTTATGTTAATTTTAAACTTATTAAGCCTGTCCTGCCAAATTCTAAATAACTCAAAGGAATCTGATTCATTGAATATGTTCTCGTTGCGCATACAAAGTTTTTCTTGAGATGCTTCATAACTTTAAAAATAAGATAAATAATATTATGTTTATAGATGATCAATTTTATTAAAGTGCCTGCTTTCGTGATACCTGACATCTCGTGATGTTTGTTTACCTAGTACATATTTTAAATTGTATGCGAAAACAGCTTATTTTTCATTACAGATTTTTAGAATGTCACCGCTAGTGTGTGTAGGAAACTAATCTAATAGGTTTGTTTATCAAACGTTTTTTTTTGGACTATTATATTTACTGTATAATCACTTTCAATATATGTATTTTATTTTAATGATGATAAATTGTCATTTCCTTTGTAATTTTACTAGGGGCTCTGCCCCCTAAGAGCTACGCTCGTCAACCCCCGTTCAGACACCGCAGACTCTAACAGCACGATAATTTGATCGGCTTTAAAAATATTTCGGAAGATTGAATTATAATTTGAATCTGAGAAATATAATCTGACGTAATTTTCACCAAACTTTTCTTTTTCTTTTTAATATTCACGTAAAAATACTTTTGCTAGAAATGAAATATTATGATCATCTTAAAATATTAAATAAATGTCTCGAGCAATTTTGAAATTTAAACTGTTTAGCAATATTATTTTTTGTTCATTTTATATAATAAATGTAATGTGACGTAAATTCTCCTATTTAAGACTTCTAACGCATGTTTATGAATTTATTATTTTACAATATTCTGTCTCTTAAAAATCACGTGTAATTATAATTTTTATGACGTAATTTTCAATGAGTTCCTGCTTTTTATATTTTCTGTTTATAATAGTCACGTGTAAAATAAATTTTTAATTTGAAGTAAACATTGTTTGCGCTGTTTATACAACTGGCAACAGTTTAAATTAATAACATTTTCTAAATTTTGTAAAAAATATCTCTCGAAATGCTGAAAATTTGAATTTAAAATTGAAATAAAACCTCAAAAAATGAGTCAAATAAGAAAAATAAATACAATCTGCACACCGGGAACTTATAACGTATAAAATGATCTAAAGATGATTAAATTCTCATGTATAGTTTTTGCTCCAATAAAACTTTTTTAATGGAACGATTTTGTATAACTTTAGCATTAAATATCTCTTAAATTAATTCTTCGATTTGAAAACTGTATGCATCAGCGTTTTTATCAAACATTTCTCTATAATACCACCGATTTTCATATTTTTGTATGCAACAGTTTTTTTTTAAAATATTAACGATGAAAGGCCATGCTTAAGCATTCAAATTGTATGTGGATCTACCCGGAATATCTACGCAGATTGTCATTGGTCCATTTCCAAATCAAAACTTTTTTTTATATATAGAAGGATAACGATTTCTTAGTTATAAACCTTTAATATATGGTTTTTGTATATGAATGCGACTTTATGTAAAGAAGGTAAATTTTCAATTATTAAACACGAATTTTAAATTCGGTGTTTTTATACTTTTAAATACAGTAATAAATATGTATTTTTTTTTAACAATTTTTGCTTTTATAAATAAAAAACAACGTTTAAAGCACCAAAACATTTTATTTCTTGTTGCAAACAAGTTTCAAGAGCCATAGTCATCAGTGCAAAATATGATTGCTATAAAAAGAAAATTGCTGAAATGTACGAGAAATGGATTCAATGTTAAAGTTTATTAGCCAATAAAATTACGATAGGAAATTTTAGCAAACGGGCCATGTGAGCGGATTCAAAGATCAAGTTTATTAACCAATAGAATTTCAGAAAAGTTTAGAGAACAGCCAATAAGATATAATAAATGTAATGTGAAAACATGCAAGTGGAATTTATAAACAAGAGGTTTTTGTATTTTTCCAGCAATCTGACAACGGAGGAATAGCAAAATCACAATTAACAGCATTTTAATATTTATTGGCTAATAAACTTTATAAATGAATCCGCTTCTCCTACATATATTTCAACATTTTTTTTTTTTTTTTTTTTTTTTTTTTTTTTTTTTTTTTCTGAGCAATCATATTTTGCACTGATGACGGTACGCTATGGCTACTGAAACTAGTTTGCAACAAGAAATAAAACGTTTTGGTGCTTTAAACGTTGCTTTTTGTTTATAGTGTACTACGCCAAGTAATTGTAATTTTTACTTTTTTTTTTATTATGCACTTATTTTTAAAACTAAGTACATCTGTGGAAAAAAAAAAAAAAACAGATACATTTTGACATAATAACTAATTATCTTTTTTTTTTCTTTTGCAGGCTTCGGGCTCTCCAGGCCAACGCGGCCAAATCGAGTGATCGGAGCGGCGTCGGGGGCGACTTCGACGATGTCGGCGGGCCGAAGCTGAGCCAGGAGATGGTGAAAAGGAGGGGCCAAAACCTGCATGGGGCCCCGGGGCCCTCCTCCCTGTTCATACTCTCCGAGGAAAACTTCATACGGAGGTACACCAAGTTCATCATTGAGTGGCCATATCCTTTTTTATTACTCTTATATACAAGAACAATTTTTTACGGATTACACTAAAAGGTAACATAATTAAACTCCTAATTTATTATCAAAATGAATGATTTTGCAGCACTTATTGTCCTTTTGACAGGTTAATGTAAATCAATTTATTATATGAAACCATTATTTACGGATTACACTAATGGTAAAATCCTTAAGTTCCTGATTTAGTATCTGTATGAGTGATTTTGGAGCAATTATTGTCCTTTTGAGAGCTTAATGTGAAACAATCTACCATATAAAACAATTATTTGTAGATTACACTAAAGGTAAAATCATTAAATTCCCGATTTATTAGCTAACTGAACGACTTTGACGCAATTATTGACCTTTTGAGAGCTTAGTGTGAATCAATGTGTTATATAAAACAATTATTTATGGATTACAATAAAGGTAAAATCCTTAAGTTCCTGATTTATTATCTAAATAATACCTAACTATTCAACACCCTCCCCCTCTCCTCCTTTGAAATAGACTCGCCTCCAGCTATTTAACCAAGATTCATATTCAAAAACAATCACACCTCAGAATTTTTTTGATGATGACTGCTTGAATCTGTCAAAAGCACTTGGATGTCAACTTTTAACATCTTTGACGATTTTATGCTTTTAAAAATCTTTTCCATGTCCTTTGTAGCAAGATAAATCATAGTTTTGATTTTTGTATGCTTAAATATTTTATGTAATCTCAAAGTGAAAATGACATTTCGAAAATTATACTTAAACTATACTTTTATATCTAAATGAAGGATTTTGGAGCCATTATTGTCCTTTAGAGAGCTTAATGTAAAACAATCTATTGTAAAACACAATTATTTACGGATTACACTAAAGATAAAATAACTAAATTCTTGATTTAGTTCTTAGCTGAATGATGTGTAAGCAATTACCACCGCTTATACTAAAGGTAAGACCATTAATTCTTAATTTTTTACATATTATAATGATTTGGAAGCAATTATCGTTATATTTTAAATTCCTTGTAAATTTAGGTACTATATAAAATGATTATTTATGGATTACGCTACAGATAAAAATATTACAATTTTTATTTAGTACCTAATTGAATGATTTTTAAGCAGTTATTGCAGGTTAAAAATCTTCCTAAAAATCTATATATTGTATAAGCAGTTATTTATGAATTTTTTTAGGGGTAAAGTCATCAAATTCTTGATTAAGTGGTTTCTGAAAAAATAAAAACGTTTTAAAAATGCTGTGGAACCATAATATTATAAAAAAAAACAATTATTTACGGATTTCTTTTGAGGTAAATTCATTTTAACTTGATTTAGGTGACTAATTTCTAATCATTATCTACGTTTTGAAAATGTTCTAAAAATCTACTTATCCTATATATAAATCCAATAATTTACGGATTATGCTAGAGATAAAATTATTAAATTCTTTATTTAGCACATAAATGGCCTGGGAATATTTATAGTATTTTTCAAAACTGCTTGAAGACCTATTGCTTACACAGATACTTTGGTATACCACAAAGAGAAAATATCTCCGCTACCAAAAAGATATAAGAAACCTAAGATATTTTAAAATGACTTTAATTATTAGTTTAATCTTAGAAAATTTGTTCCAATATATGTGTAAAGCTATTCTAGGTATCTGCTAAAAATTTAAAATACTAATTATCATTCATTAATTTATAAAAGAATTAGGATGCTCCATTTTACCATGTAAAACTGTTCTTCGTATTTTCTAAAAGTTTAAAATAATATTTATTATTATTATTTAATTAAAAGAAGTTGTTAATATATGAAATTTTAAATTGTTTCGTAATTATATAAGAAACATATTATTTCTCTTAATGAGAATCGCAAAGAACAGACTTTTTTTTTAATATATAAATCGTAGTTAGAATTATTTTTAATTTTTTCTGGTGCTAAGGAAATAAATTCCTATACGTTTCATTCCTATATGAAATTGACCCCCTGAATCCAAATATAACCTTGATTTTGACATATCAGATCTAGGTTTTAAGATATGTCGCATCCCTCTGTTATATATTAGGAGTTAGAAGTGCATGATGTTTATAAGCGTGTGTTGAAAAACTTAAAGCAAAGATTTTTGATTGACCAATTATCCGTAAACACACAAAGAACACAAATTTCGTAAAAACAATGAACGAGAACGAAGCACTAGCTTGGTGAAAATTTGTAGAAGTAGTGCAAAATTTCCTTGGGAAATATAAAAGTGAAAACTACAAAGACCTTGTTAGTATCATGTTGAAACATTTGATAAAGAAACAAACTTGTTTAATTTCCCTTAAACATACTAATACCAACCCATGTATACTGTTGGAAATATGTTTTTACAATGTAATGGAGCCAAATGGACATGAGATGGGTATAGTAAAAAAAAATGACTTAATTGAGAAAAAACAGAAGTTATTTTCGAATTTATCGGGCAATATTACGTAAGAATTCGTTAAAATATTCTAGGCACCAAAAAAGCAATTTAACTAATTACAACGACCATTTGGAAAATGATTTTTTTCAAAGACTAAACCAAATTAAGACATAAAAAATCGCACGGAGTTGATCATACATTACGTACGCCATGGATTAAACATTAAAATTCCTGGACCCATCATGAACAGATTTTAAAAGAAATTTCAGTTTTACAATTTTCGGTACTGTAAATTTTTAAACTTCTACGGAGCTGGTCATACATTACGTACGCCATGGATTAAACATTTATATTCCTGGACCAATTTTAAATGAAATTTCATTCTTAAAATTCTAAACATCCCACAATATTACTTTTTATATCGTTGTCTAGAGAAAAAAATTCATTTTTAATTGCAATTTGTTTGAAAGCTGTATCTCAATTTGTTTCTGAGTTATTAATTTTTTTTTTGTAGTTTTTATTACTTATTTGTCATAGTGGCAACAGAAGTATCCATCTCTGTTGAAAGTAAAGGGAAAATACAGATTACTGTATATACCAATCAGAAAACGAATAAAATGCGGGATTCAACAAATAAAACGCTTTAGATATGTTTTTGATTTCCTACCTTGACCGAGGACAATAACCATTTTTCCAAATAGTTAAATATATATATATTGTAGTCCTGTGATGATTTGTTCGTCATTAAAAGTATTGGAAAAATTCTTAAACTAGTTAATTTGCGAAAAAATTAAATCTATGAAGGAGGAAGCAACCACCTAACTTGCTTACGTTGCAAGAAGTAAATTCTCTTCCGTATTTCTCTCAGATCATCTTGCCTGTAAATCTGTTTCTCCTTGACCATTATACTAATGATGAAAAGCAGGAAACATATGCGACACTGCATACAGATTTGAGTGTAGCTCACAAGTGTTTTGAAATACATATTACACCAGGGTGTTGTAAGACATATCGTAATAAACAGCATTTGAAAAATTCAGTAGCTAGGCCACTTCTGGTGACTAAAATATTGACGATTATGCTCTTGGTATAGTCAGATTCTTGCATTTTTTTTCTTTTTTAAACAATATTTTATAACAACATAAAGAGATTTATAATTCGAGCCCCAGCTGAAATATTTGATTAAGATTTTTTTCGCAATGAACGTGTTTACGGCGGTTACTTTCCTACAATTTCTGTGAAAAGCACTAGGGCCATATCAAAAGCAGCAGGGCCATTCCATGAAAAACAGACAAAGTGTCGCACGTGACACTTTCACAAACTCCTATATCTGTTAAGTTATAAGTTGTTAAAATCTAAATTATGCATAAAAAAATTCTAATTAAATTTAAAAAATCAAAGAACCCGACTGCGTAAAAAGCGAACTAATTAATTATTTCTCATCAATGTGAAACTCGTTTTTATATTACTTACCTACTTTTTTTATTTACTTGTATTGATGATTTTTAAGTTGTGTTTAATTGTTAGTTCCTATCTATAAACACTGTTTTGACGAGGCCTATAGATGTCTATGAAGGTTAGCGTTGCATTAAAGCTAGAGATTTTACCTACACAACTTCCAGGTTGTGTAATATCTAAACGGAGCTTCTGACTGTAAAATAGTGGTGCGTAAAGATTTTTTTTTTCGTCACTACCACCATTTTGTATTTTACGGCCGCCATTTTGAATTTATAAAACAAAACCTAGCCTATAACCATTGGACGGTTGAGACGAATCGATAGAGACTTCATTCATTAAAATCCACCCAGCCGTTGGGATGTTTCGAGGGTATAAAGAAATCCATATATTCAGATACGCGTGAAACACATAACCCTTCTTAGCAGTCGAGTAATAACAACTAACCATAGTTTTTCCTATTAGCATAGTTGTTTTAATTTGAGGATACAATAGCATTGTTACAACAGAAGTAATATATAGAAAAAACTGTCCTGCAAGTGATACGGAATGGTTCTTTAACAGGTTTAAAATACTCCATAGTTTTACCCTAGACCTATGTAATCTACCCGTTTTTAATATGTTTAAAAATCTCCCCATTTTAAACCCTAAACCTAAGTAATCTGCTCGTTTTCAGGGCTATTCCATGAAAAACGGAAAAAAACGTCCTGCGCGAGACACTTACATAAATACCTATATCTATTGACTTATCAGTTGTTAACACATAAACTATACATTAAAAATAACAAAACAAAACCTAGATTTTTCATATTACCATAGTTGTTTTAATTTGAGGCTGCAGTAGCATTGTTAAGGGGGTCCGGGACATAAAAATCTTAAAATTCTCTTAAAAGTTATTATTAGATTAAAAATTTCTCTGTTTTTTTCTGCTTAAAATGAAGTTTAAATCATGTTTCTATATTAATTGGAACAGGAAATACTCATTTTTAAGTTTTGGTTTGTTTTCAAAATCTAGCTTTCAAGCAATGGTTGTCCTGAAAACGACTTTTTGCGAAAATGCGTTTTTCTTCATGATGGGTTTTTTCACCATTTCTTGTATTTAAATTCTTATAAGTCAAGAACCGTTAAAGATAAATGATTCAAATTTGGAACATGCATTTTTCAATTATTTTACTTTAATTTTGATTCAGCAAATTTGAAAAAAAAATATTTACTTTTGAAAATATGATTTTTTTTTTTTTAAAGTTACGTCATTTTTTTTCCACTTTAAATATTTTTAATTTTTATTTACATTAATATTTTTTAAATGCAGAGTCTAGATTAAAACTTATATATTTCTGTTTATTTAAATGCAAAAAAATTGAAATTCTACAAATAATATTTCAAGTTATAACGATTTTAAACTACCCCACGTTTTTAATAAAATTTAAAATTAAAAAAAAAATTTTAAACGAGAAGTTTTATCATGTGATTTTATTTACAAATGATATGGTTAACCATCACAAAAAATTTTGGAATTTTAACTCAATAAATAGAAATTATTTGAAAATGTGTCCCGGACCCCCTTAAAACAGCAGTAATATGTAGAAAAGCTGTCCCATACGTGATACGGAATAACCCTTTAACAGGTTTAAAACTCTCCACATTTGTACCCTAGACTTAAGTAATCTACCCATTTTTAAAAAGTTAAAAAATTTCCACATTTTAAACCCATTACCTATGTAATCTGCTCGTTTTCAGGGCCATTCTATGAAAAAAGGAAAAAATGTCCTGCGCAAGACACTCACATAAATACCTATATTGGGGCATTCTCACAATCTTTTGACTTTTGGGGAAAAAAATCTAGCGAAATTAAACTTTCTAAAATAACATTTTAATCTGATAGACGAATGCCTTAACGATTCAAAATAAAAGAAAAATGGTCAGCAGCGAAAATTTTTTTAACTGAGGTTTATGTTAAACTTATGTTATGGAAAATTAAACTTTGCGAGTTTAATTTTCCTTACCATTTTACCACTAAAACTTTTTATTTTCTTCTAAATTTTTACTTATAATGAATTTGCATAGTACCCACAGGACATTCAAATAAGAAATAATAACAATGTACTATTTTTAGTACAAAATTTTGGTATAACATTGTCTTAAAGGGGTATTAAAGAAGGGACTGTAAGGTAAAAAATCCCTGCCGGCCCGGCCTACACAGGCAGAGGTAGATTTCGAAGTTAAGTAAACTAATTTCACCAACAAAAACTAAATCATTATTAGATATGAATCCACTTTAACAGTTTTATCTGTCTGCTTGTGACAAGTTTTTATTTCCTTTTTATAAAATAGCTGGTTTTATCAGAATCATGTTAAGGCGATATTAAAAAAAAAATATTTTTCCATGCTCAACAACTCGAAATTTTCTGGCACATTTTCAGATTCATTTTTAATAAAATAAAAAATATGAAACATGCTGACGTGATTTTTGAAACGATTTATAAGCGACCTGTGTTTTTATTTTTCTTTCAATTAATTAAAACTTGATTAATAAACAATTATTTTCTCAGTAGAGCAATATTTTTCGTTTCTAACACAATCGCTTCGGGAAATTCTGTTCAAAATGCCCATTTTGACATCATTTTGTGAAATATATTCTGCCTCTATGAAAAAATCGATCATTACTGTACATTATACAGTTTCTGAATAAGAGAATCTAGCAATTGGATGCGTTTGAGAGCAAAAATGAATTTAAAAATGAATAAGAAAATAGACAGTTTGGATTTGAATGCACCCTTAATAAGATGATTTTTTTCTTCAACCGCTATGTATTTTTAATTTGTTTTTGCTTTAAGAATTTTCCCTATCAAAAACTTGTCTATATAAATGTTGAAGACAATATTAAGAAGATATATGATAAATTCATGGAGATTTTATATCTTGTGAATTGACGGAGTTATGAAAATTTTTCTTCTTCAACCCCCCTTTTTTGTTTTCGGTTTTAATTTTTTTTTTTTTTTTTTCGGTACGAATTGGTCCTATCAAAAACTTGTGGATATAAAAGTTGTAGATAATATTAAGGAGATGTATAATAAAATTAATTGGATTTGATATCTTGAGAATTGACGAAGTATGGAATATTTTTTCTCACAAAAACCTATTTTTTGCGCCTCTTGAGCCTATTTTAAATTTTATCAAAAATCTGTGATGCATGAATTTTTTGCGCTATTTTTAGAAGTAATAAAAACTTTAAACTGATTTGATATGTACAAAAATTAAGAAGTTATGGGTTTTTTTCGGTTTTCACAAAACCCCTCCTTATTTCCATCCCCTTTGTCCGCTTTTTCCCATTAACGAACTAGACCGAGATTTTATGTCCCTTGATTTTATGTATCAGTTTGGAAGAGATTTGTGCAGAATTGCGGAAGTTATCGTGTCCAGAAGAAAGTGATAACACAATTGCTTCGGGAAATTCCGATCAAAATGCCCACTTTGACATCGTTTTTTGACATATATTCTGCCTCTATCAAAAAATCGATCATTGCAGTACATTATATAGTTTCTGAATAAGCGAATCTACCAATTAAATGTGTTTGAGAGCAAAAATGAATTTAAAAATGACTCAGAAAATAAGCAGTTTGGATTTGAGTGCATCCTCAATTCAATGATTTTTCCAACACAATCCGCATCGGGAAATTCGGTTCAAAATGCCCAATTTAACAGCATTTTTTAAAATATATTTTGCCTCTATCAAGAAATTGACCATTACGGTACATTATATAGTTTCTGAGTAAGAAAACGTACCAATTGGAAGCCTTTGAGAGCAAAAATGAATTGTAAAATGAGTCAGAAAATAAGCAGTTTGGATTTGAATACACCCCAGAGATTACTTAGATGATTTTTTTTTTCAACCGTTATGTATTTTTAATTTGTTTTTGCTGTAAGAATTGGTCCGATCCATAACTTGTCTATATAGATGTTGTAGACAATATTAAGAAGATATATGATAAATTCATGGGGATTTTATATCTTTAGAATTGACGGAGTTAAGGATTTTTTACTTCTTCAAAACCACTTTTTGTTTTCGTTTTTAATTTTTTTTTTTTTTTTTTTTTTTGCGGTACGAATTGGTCCTATCAAAAACTTGTGAGTATAAAAGTTGTAGATAATATTAAGGAGATTTACAATAAAATTAATTGGAATTGATATCTTGAGAATTGACGGAGTTATGATTTTTTTTCTCCCAAAAACCCTATTTTTTGCGCCCCTTGAGCCCATTTTTAACTTTATCAAAAATTTGCAATACATAAAATTTTGGCCCTATTTTTAGAAGTAATAAAAACTTTAAACTGATTTGATATGTACAAAAATTAAGAAGTTATTGGGGGCTTTCGGTTTTCACAAAACCTCTCCCTATTTTCATCCCCTTGGTCCGATTTTGCCCATTAACGAACCTGACCGAGATTTTATACCCATTGATTTTATGTATCAGTTTGGAAGAGATTAGTGCAGAATTAGGAAAGTTATCGTGTCCAGAAGAAAGTAATATATAGAGATAGAGAGATAGATAGATAGATAGATAGATAGAAAGTTTTTTACTGAGGGTGGTTTTGGGTTCTAGGGGTCATGATCGGTGTAGATCTGCAAAACTTTTTCAGAAATTCCAACATAGGAACGATCCCAATAGGTAGTATTTCATACGAAATCTACCTAAAAAGGGGGCGGTATAGGAAAAAAGGGACGAAATGGGAAAAAAAGGGACGGTAAGGATGGAATGAAATGACCACCTATTTTAGGCAAATCATGTTAAGACTAAGTGATAGCCACAATGTTCATTGATTTTTAGAAACAGTTATTTTACATTAGGTTAAATTACAAATAATAATAATAATAATTTACCTCGAAAAGTGCAGGAATAAACCTTGCTGACGGTAAGACTACCAATAAAGCCACGATCTTGAAATTGATATTTAAATGCTGATTTAAATTCTGCAGTTAATTTCCTGTCAAAGGATTTTAGACATTCTTTCTCTAGCATACTTCTTCATGAGGAAAAAGTCGAAAAAAATTCTGTGGCTGCATCTGAAGTGATTTTCCGTATAATATTAACAAGACGGACGGTAAAGATGAAAAACCCAAGGACAGAGTTCAAAAAACAATATCAACCGTAAAAGTGTGTACAGGTTAATTTTTTGCTACATATTTATATAAAACAATTGTCCCAGTTTCCGAAAAAAATTACATCGAATTACTTTTATCGAAACAATTTTATACAGGCAGCTACAAACTTAAAAATCAGCATCAGGGACACGGGACGGTATAGGAGTTTTCCTGGTATTTGGATCCGCAACATTGTCTAAAACTTATTTATCTCGTTAATATTGTTATTCAGTCATGCAATGAGATGTTCCCCAGTATACGAAATTAAAAAAAACACAAAAAAGTGTATTAAAATAAAAATTATTATTCAGGGACATGAAAGTCAAAAGATTGTGAGAATGCCCCATATCTATTAGCTTATAAGTCGTTAAAATGTAAATTATATATTAAAATCTATTCCATATTTTTATGTTGCTATAAATTATAAATTATAAAATACATTATAAATTATACATAAAAAAAAAAACTAAATTTTCATATTAGAATAGTTTTTTTTTTAATTTGAGGATACAATAGCATTTTTAAAACAGTAGTAATATGTAGAAAAGCTGACCCACACGTGTCATGGAATGGCCCAGTATCTGTTATTCATCTTAGTCGCAGTGTTAAATTAAAATTCCCATGAGATGTCCCTTTATAGTAGATGTGGCAATGTTACAAAATGCCTTGTTATGTATAATATACACTCATGTCCAAAATTAAGGTCATAAACATAAAATCTGTGAAAACTGATGAACTATTCAATGTGTTGCCATGAAATTTAGCGCAGGGGTATATTTCAATGGAAGAAAGAATATAGCAACATAACAATAGAGTTGAAAAGATTTTGTAAGTATGGAAAAGATTTTGACTGTAGATTAAGAAACAAGGTATATCAAAAAGTGTTAAATTATGAATTAAAGATAAAGCATTTCTCTCGGGAAAAGTCTGTCTAATATGGAGTGTGAGTACCGTGCACTGCTATATAAGTCTCACAATGAGCTCTCATACTGTTTATGAGGGTGCCAATAAATATTTGTGGCAACAAAGCCCATTCTTCCAAAAGCGCGGCTTTTTACTCCACACGGGTCCTGGGAGGAGGGGGGGGGGGTTACGTTGTGCAATGGCTCTTTCTAGACCATCCCAAACATGTTAAATAGGATTGAGGTCCGAAGATCTCGATGGCCAATTCATACGACGAATATCCTCTTCTTCAAGAAAATCATCAACAATGTGTGCTCTGTGTAGCTTCGCATTATTGTCCATATACATGAAGTCCGATCTTACAGCACCCCGGAACAACCTTACATAGGCTTCAAGGATCTCATCTCTGTAGCGATGTGCGTTGACAGTACACGCATAGAAGACGTGCAGTGGTGTATGACTTTCCAACATTATGTCGCCCCAGACAAGGATTACTTTCCACCAAATCTGTCAATTTCTTTTACGTACGAGGCATGATAGCGAGCTCCACGTTCTCTACAGATTAAGATTCGACGAGAATCACTGCGTAGTGAATCTTGACTCATCACTGAAATGAACACGCCTCCATTCTTGTTGTGTCCAAAACTGATGTCTACGGCTCCACAACAACCGGGCTCTCCTGTTGGATGCAGTGAAAGGGACATACACAAGTGGACGGCAGTAGGAAGGAGGTCCTTGAAGCCTATGCGAGGTTGTTGCGGTGTGCTGTAGGCCCGGAATTCATGTTTATGGACGATAATGCGAAGCCACAAAGAGCTCACATTGTTGATGATTTTCTTGAAGAAAAGGATATTTGCCGTATGAATTAGCTCTCGATGCCACCGGACATCAATCCAAACATATTTGGGATGGTCTAGGAAGAGCCATTGTACAGTGTAATCCCCCATCCCAGGATTCCCCAGAAGTTAAATGCCGCACTTTTGGAAGAATGGGTTTTGTTGCCACAAGCATTTATTGACACCCTCATAAACAGTATGAGAGCTCGTTGTGAGGATATTGTATAGCAGTGGACGGTGGTCACACTCCATATTAGACAGGCGTTTTCCGAGATAATTTTTTGATATCTGATTCACGATTTAACACTTTTTGATGCATCCAGTTTCTTAATTCACGATTTAACACTTTTTGATGCATCCAGTTTCGTAATTCACAATTAAAATCTTTTCCCTATTGTTATGTTGCTATATTCTTTCACCCATTTTAATATACCACTGTGCCAAATTTCGTGGCAACACAGATTTTATGTTTGTGACCTTAATTTTGGGCATGAGTGAACTTAATAATTAAAACAAAATTAAGAATTATACAAAATTAAGTAAGAAAATCGCTTATAATCATTAATCTAATACATTCTAAAAACGACAAAAGTACATTTTAAAAGGGATATTATTCTGAAATTACTGAATTAAATGAAATTAATGAAATTAATATTCTGAAATTATTATTGTAAAGGTCTTTATTCTGATCTACATGTTTCATCTTACAAACGACGAATTTTTCAACATGTATATATTGAAAAAAAATATCAAAAGATTTTCCGAAAATAAATTTTTGTTATTATAAATTTTGAAGAAGTTGCGGTTTCCGCGATGAAACATGTAGATCAGAATAAAGGTATTTATATGCCTTTTAAAATGTACTTTTATCGATTTTAGAATGTATTAGCTTCGGTTAAAAATTATATTCAAACATTTTTTTTTAATTCGACAAAAATAAAATTGTTAAATTCAAATTTTAGAATACGAAAAGCAATAATGTTAAAAAAAAAACAGCAGTAGTAATAATAATGGTAATGGTATAGTAATGGTAATAATGAAAATAATATATTATTTGATGGATTTCTACAGGAGAAAAAAACGAAAAAATTGTTTTCCTACATCAGTATTGCGTTGATTCCTATGAGATTTCTCATTATATATATGGAAAGGCTACAAATTATTAGAAAATTATAGAAAGGCTAAAAGTTATATAGATGCATTTTTTTCGCCACAAATAAATTTGTCAAATGCAAATTTAAAAATAATAAAAGTAGAATTATTTGATTCACTTCAAAAGAAAGAAAAAGAAAAAGAAAAAAAAGTCCTAACTATTATGCCCCCCCCCCTCCCATCCCATGGGTATCTCTCTACTATCTGGGCATTTGAAGTATCCAGAAATCAACGTGTCCCAAATATTCCGGTTAGTTAAGTTTTTACTGTCTTTCCAGTGTCAGATAATTTGGATATATTTCATTTAAAAACTTGGTTTCTATTACCTTTCTACCTATTACGTACTATCTAAACTACGCTTATTATTATTCCGACTCAATTAATTCATAAACCTTTGTGTGATTTTTGAATATCAATAATTTAATGTAAAATATCGCAAATGAACAACACTGAGTGGGGAGTGAATAGTTTTACAGGCGAAAAGAATTTTTTTTTTTTTGTATGGCTACCAGACTATTTCCAAATTTGTAGAATGGTAATACGTATTAGGATAATACAATATCCTGGTAATGCGTATAATACAGGGTGTCCCAAATTTATCTTTACAACTTTGATCCTGCGTAAAACTTAAATGAAATTAGATAACAAAAATATGTTTATTGTACAATGAAAGGCAAGTTCCAGAGCTTTCTCCTCTATGTTTTATCCCTCCTATACGTTACGTATACCCTTGACTTGTACTTGGCCGACCATTACCTTATTTATAAAGCACACGGTCCCCATAAACATCTTGTGCCGTGCGCGTATTGAAGGCCTGGATCACCGCCCCCTGAACACTAGACCTGAGCGCTGACACAAAAATGGCGGCTGCCGAAGGCGGATTTTTTTAAAGGTACGTACGGTCCCTTAAATTTAGACACCAGTACTTTATAAAATACTGGTGTCTAAATATACTGGTTTCTTATATAATATGAAAGTTTACTATTAGGGCAAGCTAAGTAATATAGAACTCTACCGGGATATCGATGCTGTTATCAGATATAATCTGTTAAATATTCAAAAGTTTAAAAATCTGCAACTTTTGAATGAATCCTATCTCAAAACAGCATCACAGTTGAATAAAACAAAATATATCATGTAGTAGTTGAACATATGTACAAAAACATGGAAACGGAAAATAAGTGGGGTCTCATGCTATTTTCAGACGAAAAAAATGACAACCGTTACAAAAAGGCAGTGCAATAATAAAGCTTTTCCCCTAGAAGGAGAAAGAGAAAAGGGATGTTCCATTTCTTCATAGGGTAAAAACATAGGAAAGGATAAGAGAAACGGGATAAATCATTTTCTTATAGGTAAAAAGCCTGATACTGACACTAACTTTTGGTAACATTTGTCATTTTTTTCTGAAAATAGCATGAGACACCACTTATTTTTCGTTTCCTTGCTTTTGCACATATGTTCAACTACTACATGATATATTTTGTTTTATTCAACTGTGGTGCTCTTTTGAGATAGGACTAATTTAAAAGTTGCAGATTTTGAAACTTTTGAATATTTAACAGATTATATCTGCTAACAGCATCGATATCACGATAAAGTTCTATATTACTTAGCTTGTCCTAATAGTAAACTTTCATATTCTATAAGAAAAATTTTGGTGTACTATTGCTTGACAAAGATAATAAGTGCAGAAAACGGACAAAAACGCCATTTTGATTGTATTTTGTGGCAACATAACAATGAAAATTAACAATGCTCCATGGAACCAAGTAAATATTACTAAGCATGAAGTATTATACTAACAGTCTATGATAAAAGAATTTTGGAATGTTGTTATTTTCCAGAGATATAGCAATCCAAACATACTGCTGGCATATCAATTTTCATGAAAAAAATGGGATTCATGATCTTGAACTTTGACATTTTCTACAGGAAACAGGAAATTTTTTCAGGGCTTCAAAATAGCACAATATTCATTAAACATGATCTACTTCAACATAAAAAAAATCAAGCCAATTAAAAAATACAACTATCAAAATATCACTCTTTTGTCTAAAATTCAAAATAATGGTTCTTAATCACAGAAAAATAAAGCGAAAAAAAAACCTTTGAAAATTATTGGTACAAAAATTCAAGGGATCATACACACGCTAAAAAAAACCGCCTTCCGAAGCTGCCAGTTTTTGTGCCAGCGCTCAGGCCTAGTACTCAGAGGGCGGTGCTTAAATGCTGGGTAACGTTGTATTTTTTTTATTTTTTTTTTTTCGGAAATTCCTCTGATCTTGTCTGTCTTCGTCTCTATGAACCAGGCCACACACTGGGCCTTTTTCTGTGGTGTAGCCATCACCAGTTATGGGTCTTACTGAGTCGCACCTGAATGCAAAAACTTTCAACTTTATGAGTTGCTGTTATACGCACACAAAACTGAACTTCGCTATGTTATTTTGTAAAGGTTTTATGGAGGATCAAAGTTGTAAACATAAACTTGAGACACCCTGTATATTGCGCATTTCTATTTTTATGTGCTCATGAAACTTCTAAATCATAACATTTAATTCGTATTTCTCCCCTTTGTAACATTTTTCGTGGAATACATTTTGTTCAATTTCAAACTTAATTTGTCATTTGAAATGCAGTTTTCATTTTTTTTTTTTTTTTTTTTTTTTTTGTTCCTTTAATATCTTTTTTAACAAAATTTGATACAATTTCATATATTCAAGCAAAAAAAAAAAAAAAAAAAAAAAAAAAAAAAGTCTGAAAACAAATTTTTTGTCTATTTTCAAATAATCTAAATACTTTAGAAATACAATAGAATTTTTCCCCTTAACCTTTTCACGGTGTATATGATAACAGTTTTTTCTTTCGTGAATTTACTGTCATTTGTTTTATCTTTTTAATGCCAAAGTGCTATCTTCCTGTGCTAAATAAAAAGGGTGTTGTGGTAAAAAAATACATAACTATTTTCTGCTGAGTACCATAGGAATGCAAGTTTTTTTATTTTTAATCAAGTGTGATTTACATACGAGGCACCCAATTTACAAGTAAAAAAACAGAAGGTAAAAAATAAAAATCATCTATTGCATATTAATTAAACAGTGTAATTAATTTTCTTTTATGCTACTGTTATTACTTTTAAATAAGCCTTCCATCTGAAGAGTAATATGTATTTTTTCGAGACGTCATTTCTTTATTACTCTAATAAAATCTTTTTTCTGAATAATAATGTATATATATTTTTCCTTGTCGCGACATCATTTCTCACTTAAAAGAAAGGTAATGATGGGCAGAAATTGACAAAATTTTGATTATTTTTAATTGTTTTATTATTAAATGTATCGCATAAAAAACTGCATGGGTATAAGATTTAATTTTAGAAATTTATAACTTTTTGATATCTTTAAAATCTCATATATCTTTCAAATGCATAAAGTAAACAAAAATCTAAAGGTTGTTACTAAATCCACTTGTACAAAACTTAAAAAAAAATATTTAAAAAATGATATTTACTAGAATTCTGATTTAAAAAAATAAACATCTTTAATTTTAATTAATTTTAAACCTTAAATAGATTCATTTTTTCTCAAGGGTAGATGCACAGTACGAAGGAAAAAGTTCAAATAACTTAGCCATATGAGCTATTTTATACATATGTACGTACTTAGAATTTTTTTTTTATTAAGATGATCTAACAAAACTGGTGATCTTTAAATAATAAAAAATAAAAATATATCATTAAAATCGGAAATTCGGAAACTTTTAAAAAACAAAATTAAGAATATATATATATATGAAGACTATTAACTAAAAGATCTAACTTTTGGGTCATTTTATATGCATTAATTTGTTATTTATATTTAAAAGTTCATTGAAAACGAGCATGGAAGCTACAAATTAAGCATTTTGAAAAAAAAATTAAAAAGGAACATTTTTTATTCTTATATGGCTATAGTTGAAGTTCTTTTTATCTTAAATTTTGGTTTAATGCAAAATCTTGAATGCGTTTTTTTTTTTTTTTTTTTTTTTTTTTTTTTTAATATTACAAAATAACAAAATTTTGGTGTAAATGAATAAAAACTTTTTATTTGCAGATTTATTTAAAGGTACACAAACTCTAAAGAGGTAGCTCTTATAAAAATCACGCTATTTCGCAGAAAAATGTAAATTTAACAAATTTAACTTTGTTCAGATAAGTGTAAACCTAACCTGCTAATATCAATCTAAATGCTCATCTACATTTCTAAATTTGATCTCTAGATAGAATGGCAATGAGTTTTACACAATCAGTGCATAATTTCAAAATATAACAGTTAGCAATATTTTTAATGTCTTTTAATGTCGATTAGTGCAATTAAACATAAAGTAAATCTTAAAATTGAAATCGATTTCATTTATCTTTATTATTTTTATTTATTAAATTTCTTTTGATTGCAGTTGTTATAATTTTTATGGAAAATATCTGTTTCTTAATGCAAAATGTAGATAAAGTTAAATTACCAAACTGTTAAATAGCAGTGTCACTCCATTGCGATTCTGCTTTAAAACAAGTTGGAAATTAAAACACCAAATAAAATAAACTAAGACAGACTTGAGCACAGTTAAAAAATAAAATTTATAAAGACAATAAAAAACAATTAAAAATACAATATGTAAACGTTTCGCCAAGCGACACGCAAGGCATCATCAGTACAAAAAATATCCATTGCATTTCAAACGTCAGAACAAATCAAGAACAGTTACAGTTAGCTATTTTAAAAACAAACAATATTCGCAAGGGACAGAACGAGCAGCATTCAAAGCATGCGACCGCAATTCAGTGAACCAAGCCCCAAGGAGCAATCTACCATGGTAGTTGTTGCAACCAGATTTCAAAATACTGGCGTTCGCAATGAGCGGAATGTGATTCGTTTGAAGTGAATGCTGGACAATTTTTGAATTCAAATTACTCTTTTTTAAAGCACCAGTATGTTCTTTTAGGCGAATTTCCAATGATCTGCCAGTTTCACCAATATAAACACTATTGCAATCTTTACAAGGAATAATATAAACAACACCGGGTAATTTAGACTTATCATATTGAAATTTATGCTTATTGAAAAAGGAGCTCAATTTATTAATAGGTTTAAAAGAAACCCCAATATTGAATGATTTTAGAATGCCAGAATTTTTTTCAGAAATGTAAGTTGGAAATTGCTCATCAAACGTGGCAAAATGTGGCGCGTTCGTACTATAACTAGTTTTATAAATATTTTTTGCACCGTATGTTGTACTGAATGTATATTTTAGTGCACTTCATAAGTGCATATCCATTTCATTCTGTTCGAAAGGCTGAAACACCATTAAAATGCACTTGCAATATTTTTTTCCTATTGGCCGTAATGTAACGGAAAACTTTTGACTGTCCCTGTAATTAAACTATACATACGATTTTCATAAAATTTGAAATGACTCGACAAAATTTTGCAACAATTATATATTTAAAATTTCAGATCATTCGGTTGGGTAGTTTTTGTTCGGTTATATGCGGACGGACAGACAGACACACGGACAGACGGACGGACTGAACGACGACTATAGGTGCTACATATTTATATAATTACGAACGCACCTAATGAGATCCTATATAGATTCGAACCACGGTTAATAAGCGATCCCGCTTAACACGCGAATTTTGTTCGGTCCCTTGAACATCACCCAAAAAGCTAATGCAAAAATATGGCGTTTAATAGGCGAAAGGTTATTACGCGATCCCACTTAACACGCGGATTTTGTTCGGTCTCTTGAACATCACCCAAAAGGCTAATGCAAAAATATCGCGTTTAATATGCAAAAGATTATTACGCGATCCCGCTTAACACAAGGATTTTCGGTCCTTTTAGGCAAAAAAACATGCATAAGACGCGAATTCATAGATCCAAATGCGAATTCCTCCAAAATTGTTAATTTAGTGGCTATTTTAATTCAAATAAAAAGCATTGTTTCCGTAGAGAAATAGTATATGCTTTATTTAATAATAAGCCAATTAAGGCGAACATTACTAATTGGAAATAATAGTAGATATTTGAATAAAAAAGAACCTCGCAAAATTAGCAGTGCTATGCAATTCTAACATTCTTTGTCTCTCACTTCGTATATGTTTTAGGTGGATTTCGTATGAAATACTACCTATTACATTCTCCCCTATGTTGGAATTTCTGAAAAAATTTTGCAGATCTACACCGATCATGACCCCTAGAGCCCAAAACCACCCTCAGTAAAAAACTTTATATATCTATCTATGTATACATATATATATATATATCACTTTCTTCTGGAGACGATAACTTCCACAATTCTGCACAAATCTCTTCCAAACTGATACATAAAATCAAGGGGCGAAAATCTCGGCCAAGTTCGTTAATGGACAAAATCGGACCAAGGGGATGGAAATAGGGAGGGGTTTTGTGAAAAACGAAAAACAAACGCATGACTTCTTAAATTTTGTACATATCAAATTAGTTTAAAGTTTTTATTACTTCTAAAAATAGGGCAAAAAATTTATGTATGACAGATTTTTCATAAAATTAAAAATGGGCTCAAGGAGCGCAAAAATAGGGTTTTGGGGAAAAACAAATTCATAACTTCGTCAATTCTCAAGATATCAAATCCAATTAATTTCATTATAAATTTCCTTAATATTATCTATAACTTTTATATTCACAAGTTTTTGATAGGACCAATTCGTACCGGGGAAAAAAAAAAAAAAAAAAAAAATTAAAAACGAAACCAAAAAGGGCGGTTGAAGAAGAAAAAAATCCATAACTCCGTCAATTCACATGTTATAAAATCCCCATGAATTTATCGTATATCTTCTTAATATTGTCTAAAACATTTATACTTACAAGTTTTTGATAGGACCAATTCTTACAGCAAAAACCAATTAAAAATACATAGCGGTTGAAGAAAAAAATCATCTTATTAAAGGTGTATTCAAATCCAAACTGCTTATTTTCTGACTCATTTTTAAATTCTTTTTTGTTCTCAAAAGCATCCAATTGGCAGATTCTCTTATTCAGAAACTATATAATGTACCTTAATGATCGATTTTTTGATAGAGGCAGAATATATTTCAAAAAATGATGTCAGAGAGGGCATTTTGAACAGAATTTCCCGAAGCGATTGTGTTAGAAACGAAAAATATTGTCCTACTGAGAAAATAATTGTTTATAAATCAAGTTTTAACTAATTGAACGAAAAATAAAAACAGAGGTCACTTGTAAATCTCTTCAAAAATCACGTCAGCAAGTTTAATATTTTTTTTTCTTTTAAAAATGAGTCTGAAAATGTGCCATAAAATTTCGAGTTGTTGAGCATGGAAAAGTATTTTTTTTTAATACCGCCTTAACATGATTCTGATAAAACCAGCTTTTATATAAAAATGAAATAAAAGCTCGTCAAAAGCGGCCAGATAAAATTATTAAAGTGGCTTTATTTCTAATCATGATTTAGTTTTTGTTGGTGAAATTAGTGTACTTAATTTCGAAATCTACCTCCACCTGTAGCCCGGCCGGCAGGGATTTTTTTAATCTATGGTGCATAGAGATAGACGAATTCGGAATGCGCATATACATCATAAAAATTATTATGATTAGGAATGATTATACCTGTTATTAGTGAGGTTTTAAATGTGCGTTATAGGATTACTTTGTTTTATAATGCATGATGTAGGCAAAACATAATCATAATAACTTCGTGAAGATTAAACCAATACGATTTTGATTTGTATAATTCTTTCATTTTTTCAATGTTTGTCTACTTTTTGGTATGCTAACAATATTTTTTACACAAAGATTAATAAGGATAATTATTCAATTCCTACTATTAGCTCACACTCTCCCTATATTTATTTATTTATTTATTTATATATTTATCTTGTTCAAATTTTCAATCGTTAATAAAATACTCATTATTCATCCTATCAAGTTGAAATAAATTTTTTTAAACTTGTACTGGATGACAATGGATGTTAATACAGTTTTTTCAAATATTAATTAATTAATTAATTAATTAATTAAATTTTAATTAATTAATTTTAGTTTTGCATGAGAAACAAAATGGCGGCCATTGGTTGTTGAAGATCAATTAAAGCATTTTCAATAAGGGGTTACCATAGGGGGGACCCTGTTCTGTCGCCAAATACCGCCAAGTTTGTTCCCAACTTCGCGATATATCGCCAAATTTGGTGACCAAAATAAATCGCCAAACGTGACGCTAACTTGGCGATATCTCTAATATTTCGCCAAATTCCCATAGCCTTCCATTGTAAACCTACTTGCTTATAGAAAATCAACAAATTGAGATATTTTAATGCAACAGAAATTAATATTAGCTTAAGGGATTATATTAAATTTTTCTTTGATGACCTAAGTAGGAATTGACTTTAAAAACAAAATTTTTATATTACTTCTTTCTTATTACATTAAAAATGAAGGACAGATTATGGTATTCACAAGTACTAAAAATCACATTATCACAAGTACTATATGCGATTTTAATAACTGGATTGTGTTTCAAAGATTTAATTTTTCTTTGTCTTAAAAAAATTAGTGAAGCAGAAAAAAATTAATTTTTGCTTAATTTTTTGTTTTAACGGATTAATTGACAATAAAGTCATGCTTGAATCCCTATTTATTACCCGGCTGCCAAGAAGGGTTATGTGCTTCATGCGTATCTGGGTATGTGGATTTCTTTATACCCTCGAAACATATCAACGGCTTGATGGATTTTAATGAATGATGTCTCTATCGATTCGTATTTACCGTCCGATGGTTATAGGCTAGTTTTATTTTTATAAATTCAAAATTATAGTAGAGATGAAAAAAATTGTTACGCACCCTATTGAGTGGCATATCATTGGATAGGTCTTTCAAAATGAAGACGATGTTTCATTGACTATTTTACAGTCAGAAGCTTCTTTTAAATATTACACAACCTGGAAGTTGTGTATGTAGGATCTCTAGTTTTACTGCAACTCTAACAAACATAGACATTTATAGGCCTCATCAAAACAGTGTTTATAGATAGGAATCAACAATTAAACACAACTTAAAAATCATCAATACAAGTAAATAAAAAAAAAATAGGTAAGTAATATAAAAATTAATTTCACATTGAGGAGAAATAATTAATTAGCTCGCTTTTTACGTAGTCGGGTTGTTTGATTTTTTTAATTTAATTTTCAGTTATTATTTCAGTCGTTCTTATAAAAAGAATTAACGAGTTACAGAAGAATACAGTTACATTTTATTGTAAATATACATGGGATACACAATATGAGACCGTAAACATATAAACGAAAGCTCTAAAACTCAATTAGACCATTAGATGTGTAAATAAGCCCAATTGCTGCAACATGTTACAAATCACGTTTAATACGCGATACCGCTTAAAACGCGACTTTTGCCCACTCCCTTAAAACGCGTCTTAACCGGGTTCGCTCGTTTATATATGTGTGTGCGTGTATTATCGTAAAACTAAATTTGGGTGCTACAGATTTTGTCACTGATGCCTATATTTTGTAAATAAAGTAAAAAAAAGATTCCTTTAATTATTTCCGTAACCCTTAATCTAATAAAACATTTTGGGATGAATTTTCTTTTAGATAGCAAAGGTATTTACAAATTTTATTATAAAGTTTTGTTGATAAATTTGGATAAATTTTGATAAAATGAACATTTTAATGTTTTAGTGTTTCAATGAGCAAAAAGTATAAAAAATTAAGAGATGAGACATAAAATGAAATGAAGCATTTAAAAATAATTTCGAGCTATTGTTTTGTAAATTGTACCAGCATTAAAAAATAAATAAATAAAAAATAAATAAAGCAATTTAACAAATTACAACGACAATTTGGAAAATGATTTTTTCAAAGACTAAAATTTAAGACATAAAAAATCACACGGAGTTGATCATACATTACGTACGCCATGAATTAAACATTAATAGTATTACACGTAAAAATTCCAAGCGACAAAAATCGCCTGCGACTGGTATTTGGTGTGAAATATTTATATGTATTCATTTCTGTCCTAATTATCTTTTTTTTTATTTTTAATAGGCTTATTCCATTTTTCTTTTGCGCGTGAAAATCTTACAAATTAAAATTAACTCTTTGGCAGAAATTGTTATTCCTTTTCATTCATTTTCATCCACCTGAAACTTACGTATTATCGAAGCATTTCATTGGCTGTTCGGGAAAAGGCTTTTCCATCGTCAGATTTCCAAGAAATCTGACTACCAATTTTAAATGAAATTTCATTCTTAAACTTCTAAACATCCGACAATATTACTTTTTACACCGTCGGATAGAGAAAAAAAATGTACTTTTAAATGCAATATGTTTGAAAGCTGTATCTCAATTTGTTTCTGAGTTATTAATTTTTTTTGTAGTTTTTATTACTTTTTTGTCATAGTGGCAACAGAAGGTGTCCATCTCTGTTGAAAGTAAAGGAAAATACAGATTACTGTATAGACCAATCAGAATACGAATAAAATGCGGATTATACCAATAAAAACCTTCAGATATGCTTTTGATTTTCTACCCTGACGAGAACAATAACCATTTTTCCAAATAGGTAAAAAAAAAAAAAAAAAAAAAGCAATTTAATAAATTACAACGACTATTTGGAAAATGATTTTTCAAAGACTAAAATTTAAGACATAAAAAATCACACGGAGTTGATCATACATTACGTACGCCATGAATTAAACATTAATAGTATTACACGTAAAAATTCCAAGCGACAAAAATCGCCTGCGACTGGTATTTGGTGTGAAATATTTATATGTATTCATTTCTGTCCTAATTATCTTTTTTTTTTATTTTTAATAGGCTTATTTCATTTTTCTTTTGCGCGTGAAAATCTTACAAATTAAAATTAACTCTTTGGCAGAAATTGTTATTCCTTTTCATTCATTTTCATCCACCTGAAACTTACGTATTATCGAAGCATTTCATTGGCTGTTCGGGAAAAGGCTTTTCCATCGTCAGATTTCCAAGAAATCTGACTACCAATTTTAAAGGAAATTTCATTCTTAAACTTCTAAACATCCGACAATATTACTTTTTACACCGTCGGATAGAGAAAAAAAATGTACTTTTAAATGCAATATGTTTGAAAGCTGTATCTCAATTTGTTTCTGAGTTATTAATTTTTTTTTGCAGTTTTTATTACTTTTTTGTCATAGTGGCAACAGAAGGTGTCCATCTCTGTTGAAAGTAAAGGAAAATACAGATTACTGTATAGACCAATCAGAAAACGAATAAAATGCGGATTATACCAATAAAAACCTTCAGATATGCTTTTGATTTTCTACCCTGACGAGAACAATAACCATTTTTCCAAATAGGTAAAAAAAAAAAAAGCAATTTAATAAATTACAACGACTATTTGGAAAATGATTTTTTCAAAGACTAAAACTTAAGACATAAAAAATCGCACGGAGTAGATCATACATTACGTACGCTATGAATTAAACATCAATAGTGTTTTTACACGTAAAAATTCCAAGCGACAAAAATCGCCTGCGACTCGTACGTATTATCCACTTGAAACTTATGTATTATCCAAGCATTTCATTGGATGTTTGGGAAAAGGTTTTTCCATCGTCAGATTTCCAAGAAATCTGACGGCCATTTTAAATGAAATTTATTTTTTAAACTTCTAAACATCCCACAATATTACTTTTTACACCGTCGTATAGAGAAAAAAATGTACTTTTAAATGCAATTTATTTGAAAGCCAGGAATGTACATAAATGTGCTCTTTTGCCAAAAGTGTAAAACGTTGAAATTACGGTTTATATATTTATTTATTTATTATTTATAGCTTTTATTTATTTATATATGTATATTTTTTTCGCTGTCAGGCATCAACAAAAACATTCAAATTTTGAATTAGTGTATCTTTAAAAACATTTTTTTTTTGTATAAGCATAAAATTTCAACTAGTGGTTAAACAAATTGTACGTTTTAATATACTACCATTAAAAACTTACAATTCTTTTTCAGAATTTGTGCATTTTTGAAATTGAAATAACTCGTTTTTTTACCCTGTCAGTCATTGCACGCATGATATATTAAGAAAGTATGAATGGAATATTATGAAACTTTGTCTAAATAAGAAGAACATAATATATGTATTTAAAATGATTTATTTTTATATATTTACAGGGTTTAATGTTTAGTTTTAACTAATTTCATTTATTAAAAAATGTAACTTTTGAATTTTCTTCAATAATAATTTTTTTTTTTTTTTTACATGGTTCAGGAAATTTTGACTTAAGAGTCAAATATCATTAACCGTCTTCAAGAAAAGGAGAAGGTTAACGATTTGACCCGTATCTATGTATTTTTTTTATCCTGTTCAAGCATAACTTTCTTAATTGTGCACCGAATTTAATGGGGTTTTTTATGTGTATGACCTTTGAAAAAAATTGATTAGAATAAATTAATTTTAATAAAAAAAACTTTAAAATTTAAAGCTTTAACTCGAAATGAGATTGACATAATTCCCGTAAAAATGCACTGATTATTTTGCTAAATAGAGTTTGGCATCAGTTCGATTGTTGTTTTGCTTACCATTTCGCGCATGATTTTACTGGAGGATAGTAACTTAACTTTTACATACAGTAACATAAACTTCTGATTGGAAAAGTTATTTGTAAGAACTAAAAGATCTTCTGAAAACACTATCAAAAATTTTTAAATGCGCAATTCCTTTCAAAAGAACTTAGCCTTTCTTCGTCAGGCGCAAAGAAGAGTGCTCCTACTATGAAAGCAGCAGGTAGGCTCAAGAGTTTTGAGTCGAAGAAAGACAAAGTTTAATTCAGCTATATTCATCTTGAATATTAATGATGTGAATTAATGATGTGTATTTTTCACTAAGTTGGTTTACGCTTTGTAGCAATGTGGTAATTCACATCATTAATATTCAATAATTTCAAGCGTAATTTCACTGCTGAAATGTAGTTGAAAAATAACTAAAATTGTATATTCACCGATGCTGGGTTTATTTGCGTCTCCCGCTAGAATGTGTGCTCATGAAGACTTCTCCATCTTGTGCTGCAGTAGCAGCCTTACCGACTTATATAAGTGAGAAATGCCAAGCTGGACATCGTCCTTGTGGTTTAGCGGTAGAGCACTGGAGATCTATTCCAGGGACCCGGGTTCGATTCCCGGCTTGGACATTTTTCACTAAGTTGGTTTACGCTTTGTAGCAATGTGTTAATTCACATCATTAATATTCAATACTTTCAAGCGTAATTTCACTGCTGAAATGTAGTTGAAAAATTCACTAAAATTGTATATTCATCTTATACCAGTATTTCAGGCATCATTATTGCAGTAGCCATTAGAGTATAGAGATATTTTTTTTATCCGTTATTACATTACTATATAAAAAATATTAAAAAAAAATCATGACATCTTTTTTTTTTTCATTTAAAAGTTCTTTATCTTGTTTCTATACATATTAAAATCAATTTCCATAAAATACATTTTCTTTACTTTTTCATAAAAACTTTAAGACATACCTCCCTATTTTATTTAAAAAGATATATCTCAGCAGGCTTTAAAAATATGTTATATAACAAGTAATCCATCATCTAATACCTTTTGACTCCTTTCTCAAAAACGTTTTCATCCCTCTTTCGGAGACATCTTCAGTTTCAAATGGTGTTGTTTCTCAGTTTCAAGATCTCACGTGAAACTTTTCGCTGCTCTTTCATTTCTGGTTCTTTCAAGGTATCCCATTATGTTAGACACCACCTTTTTCTTTATTTTATTTTATTATTATTATTTTAAGTGAAAGCAAAATTGGGCATAATACAGAATGTTTCACTTAAATTAGCATAGCATAAAAAGATATAATTCATTTATTAAATAAATTGTCTTGATGCAATTTCTTTTCAATTTTTACGATTGTAGAGATAAAATGCAATAATTGATAGTTAAAAAAAAACTGGCTTCACGACAAATTTAAAAATACCAAATTTCTTTCAATGAATGTACAATTTAATTTACTAAGAATTTAATGAGCTACCATCTAACTCATGTAATTAAATTATCTTTTTCATGATTTTACATATCTGTATGTTAATTTATGAAAATAACTGTAAAATTTCAGGAAATTCTCAAATATTTAAACCGATAGTTCATTGCTCTTACAACATCCCATATATTGAAGATGATTAGTTTTACATAAATATAATCACAATGCTTAGAGATAGAATAATTTTCATAACTGATTGTTCATGAAAATTCTGTTTTAGAAAACGAATTTAAAATTTTTATTTCTGAAAATCTATTAAAAATATTTATTCAGGTTTTAACGGTTAACATCATCCAGTCTTATATGTTGCACATTCATATATCAATACTAGACGCTCTTTTCAATTTGTAGATCTTTAAGGTAAGTGTCAGACGGGCTTCGCAGAAAAAGCATAACAAGTGGGTAAGTGTGGTTACAGATAACACACAGGGTTTTGTTTAATATTCCTTTCAAAACACTTTATCTTTATGCAAAATCTGTCAGTTCAAAATTTCGCAACCAGGGGGCATACTTTTCTAAACAAACCGCTATCCGAACGAATGGAAGAGCGGTCAAGGGGGTGTCGGCAAAAGTTAGAAAAGTGCCCCCCCCCCCCGGGTGAAAAGGGGGGAGGATAAAAAATTGCTAAAAATACACAAGTTAGAGCCGGGACGGTAATTAATATAAGACCTTTTTGAAAATGTAAGATTTTTCTTGTGATCGTAAGTGTGCTGCTATAAGTATGCAAAATTTCACATCTCCAACTTAATTAGGGGCTGAGTTAGAAAAATTGCTTAAAATACACAAGTTAGAGCCCAGAGGGGTAAATATAAGACTTTTTCAAAATTTTATGATTTGTTATTTGATATGAGATGTTCAGCTATAAATATCCAAAATTTAATGTTTTCAATTTAATTAGAGGCTGAGTTAGAAAAAAAAAAAAAAAAAAGCTTAAGATATACAAGTTAGAGCCTGAACGAGTAAATAGAAGACTTTTTCAAAATTTTATTATTTGTCATTTGATGTGAGGTGTTCAGCTATAAGAATCCAACATTTCAAGTCTTCAACTTAATTAGGGGCTCAGTTAGAAAAGAAAGCTTAAAATACACCAGTTAGATCCCAAAGGGGTAAATATAAGACTCTTACAAAATTTTAAGATTTGTCAGCTATTAGAATCCAAAATTTCAAGTCTACATCATATATAGTTTCTGAGAACAGGCTCTGTGAGGACAGACAGACAGAGGAGTGAGACGAATAGGGTTTCGTCAGATGAACGAAACCCTAAAAATGAACAGCCGTTCTGATGGGGTATGCAAAGATCTGCTGCATGTAACTAAACTGCACACTTCCGGTTTGAGAGCTCAAACAAAAACAGCCATAACTACACTTCTAACAATGTTATGACGAAGAAAAAAACTGTTTTGAATGGCTAATTGTACAGTCTTTCAAATAAAACAGTACAACAAATTTGTGATATTTGTAGAACATTGAGAATAATCTAACTTGGATACTCTAACTAAAACTTCTGTTATAATACAAAATTTTAAGAGACGTTCTTAGAATATTTGAAAGAAGCAGAATTTTAGCATAGGTGAAAAAAAAAAAAAAAATTCAAATTTCATGGTTGATTTAAAGGCACAAGGACATTTATTAAATTTTGGACTAAATGAATTATAAAAGTTACGTGAGCAAAAAAAATAAAAATAATCAAAGGCAAGATTTCAAGCTGCAACATAAAATTAAATCAACAGTTAAAAATCGTTTCTAGACTATACACACAAACAGTAGTTGTAAGAAAATAAATTTTTTGTCGGTTTAAGTCTCGTCTAAACTTTAAAATAAAATAACGAAATAAAAAAAAAAAATCTAAGTAAAACAAAGCAGATTTCTTTTATGGGCTTAGAAAAATTGGCAGCATAAAATGTCTCTCAGCAGCATAAAATGTGACATGTTTCGGTAGTTAAAGTAGAAAGAAAAAAGCTAAAACTTTTTACACACACACATTTATTCGCGTTTATTGACATTTTATTTTATTTTTCTAAACAGCATCATGACTTGTCATAAGAATAAAACTGAAGTAAATGCCGTCTGAAGTTGGAAAAAGAGAAAATAAATATTTTCTTTTGCCAAAAATTTGAACTTGTGGTTTGAGATTCTTTTTTAATGTTGTAAAAATTGTGCATGTTATATTATCAGTTCATGTAGTTCGTTATCACATATCATTAAATGTAAAACAGCAGCTGAAAACTAAACTTGTGCTGTTTATCTTTTGCATGTAAACAAGTTTTTGCTAACGTTTGAAACTTATTTTTACTTTCATTTTATTATCATTTTTCTCTCCAGTTTTTTAAATACCTGTTTTAAACCAAACAAGTAAGAAAAAATCATGCGTCAAGCATAGATTAGGAAACACTTTCCAACACATTCAGAATAATTTAACAAAACTGCACTGTTTAAAAAAATAAAATATTACATCTAATTCAACCATATGGAAACGCATAATACATTTCAGAGCCCAATTTCAGCTCTGCCTATCCACAATCGGAAAATTATGCGAATTGCTGCCCTGTATATGATTTATAGATTTGAATCTACTAGCTACATGCAAGCCAAAATTTAGTTCACTTAAGAGCTACATATACTTCAATTGAAAATTTACCTTCAGCAATTTCCTCTAATAAGGAGAACGGTACGTGAATACTTTTGTGCAGCACTGTATTTGAGGTATAGAATTTATATATAACGGGTAAGATGCAAAAAATTAATTAAATTTAAAAGCGCATACCCAATTTTAACACGTACACTCCAGCAATTATTACTCAAAGACTGTAACCGATTTCATTTGTGTGTCCCTGTAAATGAATAAAAAATGCTATAAATGACCTGTTCTAACGTGATTGTTGTGAAAGTTAGTGTTTTGTATCAGTTTCAATACCTTTGAAATAGCATAATATCATTAAAATACTCTGCAAACGATTTTTCCCATATACCATAATGTAATGGAATACTTTTGAGTGCCCCTGTAAATGAACGATTAATCCTACATACTTGATATACAATACCAAACATGCTTTGGTAACCCTAAATAAATCAATTTCATGAAAATCCGAGTATATTTACGGGAGTTATTCCCCATATACCATAATGTAATGGAATACTTTTGAGTGCTCCTATAAATGAACGATTAAGCCTACATACTTCATATACAATACCAAATGCTTTAGTGACCCTAAATAACCTTTATGAATTTCATGAAAATCCGAGTATATTTACCGGAGTTAGAGCGTGGACAGACGGACTGACGGACAGACAAACTGAAGACATAAACACTTTTCAACTTTGTTGGAAAGTGTTAAAAAGAAACAATTTCTACAATGCTTTTGTATTATCTAAGTTTTTGAACTAGTAAAAAGAAATATTTGCATACCTACCAACTTTCCCTTAAACTTCCGTAAAATGTAAGTTAAATTGACACAGGTTAAATACGTTTCGAACCAGAAATTTACTAAAAAAATTAATTCAAATAGATTTCATAGAGAAACATGATTTTAAATGTGTAGTGATACATCAAATAAATTTTCTGGTTAGTAATGCGTATAACCTGTATCAATTTAACTCACCTTTTACGGAAGTTTAGTCGAATGTTGGCAAGTATGTATTTGTAATAATTTGAATAATTTAATAGACAGATTGGGCAAATGTTAAGATGAAGTTATCACTCCCTCATTTAAATTTATAAAAACTAGATAATGCCCGTCAAGATTTGACGGTAAATAACTTGAATGTTCCATTAGAAAAATTATTGAATTTTTAATTAGTTGCTTTTAAATTAATTATTGAAATCGTAACAAATATCTATATTGTGTAAGTGATTCCTATTTTTCGATGGCGATTGAATGAAGTGAAAGAATTTTAAGTTTATAACTTATAACCAATTATGCTTACCTTTTACCAGAAATTTACCAAAAAATACTCGGCTGAGCATTTATTAAGTGCAGTCGTAATTATATAAATACGTAGCTCTATAGTCGTCGTTCAGTCCGTCTGTCCGCCTGCCCGTCCGTCTGTCCGCATGTAACAGAGCAAAAACTATCCAATCGAATGGTCAGAAATTTTAAATATATAATTGTTGCAAAATTTTGTTGAGTCATTTTAAATTTTATGAAAATCGGATGTATAGTTTAATGACAGGGACAGTCAAAAGTTTTCCGTTACACTATGGCCAATGGGAATAAATTATTGCAAGTGCATTTTAATGATGTTACAGCCTTCCGAATGGTCAAAAATTTTAAATATATAATTGTTGCAAAATTTTGTCGAGTCATTTCTCATTTTATCAAAATCGGACGTATAGTTTAATGACAGGGACAGTCAAAAGTTTTCTGTCACATGACAGCCAGTGGGAAAAAAATTATTTCAAGTGCATTTTAATGATGTTACAGCCTTTCGAACAGAATGAAATGGATATGCAATTATTGAAGTGCACTAAAATATACATTCAATACAATATGCGGTGCAAAAAATATTTATAAAACTCGCTATTGTACGAACGCACATCATTTGCCACATTTGAAGAGCAATTTCCTACTTGTTTTTACTTACTACGGTTTCATTTTCTTTTTCTTTTCTTTTCTTTTCTTTTCTTATATTTATTTTTATTATTTTTTTTTTTTTTGAGAAAATAACAATATCTATTTTTATTTTTTTAACTACACGACCTTTAAAAGCTGCCATAAATTTTATTTATATCAGTCTCATTCTCTAAAAGCCTAATTTTGAAACTTGATGCAACTAACGATTTGTAATGTATATTTTTTATTATCTGAATTTCATTTTACTCTTTTTCTTCATTTTTTAAGTATTAAATCATGGATATCAAGATAATTTCTTTTATAGTTCTTATATGAATATTTTCCTTTCTTTTCGTTTTATTTTTATTTATTTATTTATTTATTTATTTTAAGGAAAAGAATGGCAAACTCTCATTCCTATATATTCTTGATAATGGTCAGAAAATATAACAAAAATTGTAATCAGCTCAATTTATGTAATAGTAATTACATGCAAAATATTTTAGGTTAAATATTTTAAATACAAAATTGAGTGTTAAATTTTATTTAATGATAAACCCTTCAAATAATAATAAAATCAAAATCATATAATTTCTCCTCTTAATAAAATATGTCATTATCGAAATGAATTATCGCCAAAAATGGTACAGAAATCATTTTGCCACGCGTTGGGCTCGAACCTGCGTCGTCTACAAAAGTTGCAACGCTTTAAACTGGTGCTTTAGACCACTCTGTTAACCAGACCTTCTCATCCTTTCCTCTAAATGGAAGATCTAGTAAATTTAAGAGGCTACTTCAGTCAAACGAAAAGACCCGTTCGCCAATGCTAACCCTATGGAAGAAATTTATAAAGATATATCGGTCGCATTTCAATATTTTTAAATGATTTTTTTTTTTTTTTTGCATTGAATAGTTGAGATCGATCTGTACAAAGGCCGTTGTTTACTTTTTCGATTTTGTTTGCACGTATTTCTTATGAGGATACTTTCATTTTCGGAACCGGTTTCGAAAGTAAAAGCATCCTCATAAAAAATATCTGCAATCAAAATCGAAAAAGTTAAAAACGGCCTGCATACAGAGCTATCTCAACTATTCAATGCAAAAGAAATTATTTAAAAATATTGAAATGCGATCGAGATATCTTTATAAATTTCTTCCATAGGATTAGCATTAGCGAATGCGTCTTTTCATTTGACTGAAGTAGCCCCTTAACTTCACGCATGCGCAAATGCGTGAATTTTTGAGTCTGATCTTACAGAATCAGGTTTACGTTTTAATATACAGGGTGTCCATAATTAAACGACCCTACTTTAAAGATGTCTACAGACGAAACTATTGGTCAGAAAGTTGTGGAATTTTGTGACGGACATAATAAAGGAATGGGAATTTGTTTAAGCGAAGAAAAAATTAGTTCAAAATTTCCCCACCAGAGGGCGTTTTTTAATGAATTACACATTTTAAAAAGTTTTTATGCTTTATTTTTCTCATATTAAATAAGACAAATATACAGACCGCCCCCTGAAAAAAATAAAGCGTAAAAACTTGGTAAGCGTAAAAATTTTTGGTTATCGGACCGTACAAACTCCTAAAAAAAATTCTCCTACGACAGCCACCATTTTTTTCTCAGAGCTCAGGCTTAGTATTCAGTGGGCGGTGGCTAAATTGTTAAAAATTGTGTAATTTAATAAAAAACGCCCTCTGGTGGCAAAAATCTGAACTAAATTTTTTTTCGTTCAAACAAATTTCCATTCCTTCATTATGTTCGTCACAAAATTTCACAACTTTCTGACCAATAGTTTCGTATGTAGGCAACTTTAAACCAGGGTAGTTTAATTATGGACACCCTGTATATGATACTTAATTTTCTATAAAATATATTAATGGGTGGTTTTGTTTTCTCGTAAGGGATAATTTGAGAACACGTGTTTTTTTTTTAATTTACATTATGTGTATAACTTTTAAAAGCTAACAATGTACATTTTACCATTTCTTCGCTAGTCATTCCCGTATGTGAGGGAATGATACTTAGGTGAAAAAATTGTTCTATTATTTTTAAAAACTTGTAGAAGAAATATCTATGAAAATGTAATGCTTTTGTGAAAATAGAAGCGTCTTTTTAAGCAAATCGGTGTATAAAATGTTATTTAGGATGAGCGAAGCGAATCCTCTACTAGATTACACAAATTACATTCTGTCGTACACTTTACAAAAAAATTATCCAGTATTTTGACTTGAAATTAAACATAAAAATAAATTATGATCTGTAGATTCGCACAATATTATTTTTTTTTACACAATAACATTAAAAAATTTATTATTTCAATTAATTTATTTTACATGTTTTTTAATTACGGACGCATTTTTGCAAATAAAAAATGAAACACGTATATTTTCAGAAGAAAAAATAAATCATGGAGTTAGTAATTATATATAGAATCATGATTAATTAAATAAATAATATATTTTTTCATTATTCCGCCAAAATATCTCAAAAACTGTTTTTTAAATTTAATTAAGGAAAGAAATATTTTTGGACTTGATAGAAATCAAAAACCAAAACAAAATCAAAAAACCCTACTGTGTAAAAAGCGAACTATTTAATTATTTCTCATCAATGTGGAACTATTTTTTTATGTTACTTACCTATTTCTTTTCTTTATTTACTTGTATTGATGACTTTTAAGTTGTATTTAATTGTTAGTTCCTATCTATAAGCACTGTTTTGATGACGCCTATAGATGTCTATGAAGGTTAGAGTTGCAGAAAGCTAGAGATCCTACCTACACAACTTCCAGGTTGTGTAATATTTAAACGGAGCTTCTGACTGTAAAATAGTCAATGAAACTTCGTCTTCATTTTGAAAGGCCTATCCAATGATATGCCACTCAATACGGTGCGTAAAATTTTTTTTTCGTCTCTACCGCCATTTTGTATTTTACGGCCGCCATTTTGAATTTATAGAAACAAAACTAGCCTATAACCATCAGACCGTTAAGACGAATCGATAAAGACCTGATTCATTAAAATCCATCCAGCCGTTGGGATGTTTCGAGGGTATAAAGAAATCCACGTACCCAGATACGCCTGAGACACATAACCCTTCTTGGCAGCCGGGTAAAAAAAAAAAAAAAAAAAAAAAAAATCATCTGAAATATGAGTTTTAGGTGCTTTGGGACCTGTCTTCGCCTATCCGGGTCCAAATTTCTAGTCTCTCAGCCATTGCCAAAAATAATGCAGCCACACATACGCATATCTTTATTTTATTGATATAAAGATTACTTAAATTTTAGTATGAGTAAAAATATATATATATATTTCAATTTCTTCATGAATTTAAACAAACCAGGAGGCTTATTAAACTTTGGGATTAAGTTTATAACATAAAAATCATAAGAGAAACAAATATAAAAAAATAGCAGATGAAAGACGTTGAAACGCAATAACATAAAGTTAAATCAAAGCACTCTGAATTGTACACAGAAACAATAGTTATAAAAAAAAAAGCCTCTTTTAAATACTGTCATTGCTTTTCCATTTTAAAATGCATCTAAACTTTCATAACGAAATAACGGAATAAACAAATAATATAAGTGTAGAAAAGAGCAAGAAATGAAAAATTGGTTCGTTCTTAGCAGCATGAAATTTTAAGCTTTGACATGTGCCAGTACGAAAAGAAAAATAATAAAGAAAAATAAAACTCTTGAGACACATTTATCTGCATTTACTGACATATTCTTTTGTTTTTTCAACCAGCATCCTGACCTATCATTAGAAAAATACGGAATTGAAATAAATGACGGTTTCGGCCAGGAAAAAAGACGCAATAAACATGACCTTTTACCAGAACTTTTTACTGTTGAAAACAGGGTTCATATTTATTATTTATTGTCAAAATACAATAATAATATTGTATTTATTCTTTCGTATAATTTATTGTCAAATATAAAATAATCTCAAACTACAGATGTTTTAAAACAATATATATATATATATATATATAATCCTTAATCATTTATATAGAATAAAGTGTTTATGTTCTTCTCATCTAATTAACAACAATATAAAAAACTAATCTATGATGCATTAAATCATGGTTTTCTAAAAAAATCATATACTATTACTTAATATATAATTAGTACTTAAATGATCTTAAAAAACAAATTAACACATGCGTAAAAAAAATTACAAAAAAATATATAAAATAAGAAAATAATTATACAAAATTAAAAATGTAAAATAATAATGAAAAAATTATTATAGGATGGTTAAGTGGGTAGATGTTAGAGGACGGAGGAGGGTGGCGTTGTCTGGATATTATGCAATTGTCAATTTATTTTATTTAAAAAGGGGGCATTTGATTTATAACTACGTTGCTAATACACATTTTATAATGGATGTTGATTCGATACTTTTATATGTATAATGGTGAAGTTATATTTATATATTTATCAAATCATATTAAATTTATTCATAGTCATTAATATTTAGTAATGTTAACGATTAACTTCTATTTAAATGCTACTCTACTCAGGACAATATCATATTAATTTCTAATGCATAATATACCATCTTAAATGAGAATAAAATGCATGTTTTAATAAATTTATTATTTGTTCTTCCCTCTCCCCTTAAATTATGTGTATTTATTTTTTAAGAAAGTTCGTAGACGCATTAAATGCAACTTATTAATTTCAAAATTTAATTATTATTAATATTAATTCCTTAGAATCTTAATTTTGATTTTTATATTTAATTATAAATTAATTTAAGTGATGATATGCAATGTTGTCACAGGAATTTAAATTATGATATGTTATAGCAAGATACAGATATTTAAATTAGAACATTAATGTGAAATATTAATAATCATCTTGACATTGCGACAAATCACGACAAAATGTTTCGTTTGGCAAGTAAACGGATGATTAGACTCGCCAAATTGCGAGTGCTCAATTTTTACACATCTTATTTTTTTTTCGTGTGTGTGTGTGTGTGTGTATGTATCAGTACAGGCGACACTCTTATTTACATTACTGAATAATTGCCACAGCTTATATTATGTGTATTTAATTTTAAGAAAGTTTGTAGACACATTAAATGTAACTTATTAATTTCAAAATTTAATTATTATTAATTCCTTAGAATCTTAATTTTAATTTTTATATTTAATTATAAATTAATTTAAGTGATGATATGCAATGTTGTCACAGGAATTTAAATTGTGATGTGTTATAGCAAGGTACAAATATTTAAATTAGAACATTAATGTGAAACATTAATAATCATCTTTCCATTGCGACAAATCACAATAAAATGTTTCATTTGGCAAGTAAACGGATGATTAGACTTGCCAAATTGCAAGTGTTCAATTTTTACTCATCTTTTTTTTATTTTTTTATTTTCGTGTGTGTGTGTGTGTATCAGTACAGGTGACACTCTTATTTAGATTACTGAATAACTGCCACTTATTAGGTTCAATCGTATCGTACAATTTACATTATTTTTAGAGATACTAACCCAACATCAATTCAATTTATCATCAGCCAAAGCCACAGTAAGCAAAAATGTCGTTTCAGTATCTGTTAATGTGTCCAATAGGCAACAGTACTATTTTGAAATTGCCTTTAAAATAGGAGCTTCAATGAAAAGCCGAAGAAATCTAGAAAAATAAAGTTTTTGACATATTTTGTAATTTATATTTTGAATTTTTCAGAATTCATTGAATGTAATATATTGAAATCCTGAGTTAACAGGGATTGGAAGTTTTATTTCATAACATTTTATTGGGTTAAATCATATTTTAATTTTTTTTCTTGATTGCGCAAGACATTTAGAAAAATTAAATTTAGATGAATAAACAGCTTCAGAAACTTAGGTTATTTTAGAACATATTGAAAAGAGGGGGATACATTAAGGGGTTAAAGATCTAATTTTGAATATCTCGCAACGAATTTATTACCCGACTGCCAAGAACGGTTATGTGTTTCACGCGTATCTGGGTATGTGAATTTCTTTATACCCTCGAAACATCCCAACGCCAGGATGAATTTTAATGAATGAGGTCTCTGTCGATTCGTCTTAACCGTCCGATGGTTACAGGCTAGGTTTTGTTTTTATAAATTCAAAATGGCGGCCTTAAAATACAAAATGGCGGTAGAGACAAAAAAAAATTACGCATCCTATTGAGTGGCCTATCATTGGATAGGTCTTTCAAAATGAAGACGATGTTTCATTGACTATTTTACAGTCAAAGCCCCGTTTAAATATTGCACAACTGGAAGTTGTGTAAGTAGGATCTCTAGCTTTACTGCAACTGTAACCTTCATAGACACCTATAGGCCTCATCAAAACTGTGTCTATAGACAGGAACTAACAATTAAACACAACTTAAAATTCATCAATACAAGTAAATAAAAAAAATAGGTAAGTAATATAAAAAAAAATAATTTCACATTGATGAGAAATAATTAATTAGTTTGCTTTTTACGCAGTTGGGTGTTTTATTTTTTTAAATTAAATTTTTACTTGTTTTGCTAATTTTTGTATTTGGCGAATGTTTTTTACTACCGATTAGCGAAATTGCTAACGTTCGTAAAAAGTCAGGGAGAAGCCTATTTATATCCCCTCCCCCTTTTAAATGCATACAATTCAACGAACCTATACTATTAGAATCCTCATGATGGGCTTAGTTTAATTTTGTCACTGTGAATTTTTAAGTATTAAATGTATGAAATAGAAGAAAGTTTTGGGATTGGCACATCCCACTAGTTTATTTTTCGAATTGGGGAAGAAACTATCTGACTGTAAAAATGAGTTAGGATTTGTCAATAAGAAACGCCAATGTAAAACTGAGTGATAAGAAATATCACCCATCGATAAATCCACGGAATAATATTTCACTTGTAGCAGGCTTGTCGGCTTTTAGCCAGGACAAAAAAAGCCGCCCGGCTTTTTTTGGTTTTAACCACTTAAAAAAAGCCGGCTTTTATTGAAAAAAGCCGGTTTTTATTTTTAAAAGTTGGTTTACAGTTAATTTGTTTTAAATTTTTTATCAATTAATTTATAATACACTTATAAATATATTCTACTTAGAAAATTATAAATTTCTATTAAATTTTATCAAATAAATAAGTCTTTATAACTGCTAGAAAGCAACTGTGAAGGCATTATGTCTAAGAAAAAATTACAAATATTGAAAAGAGTATAAGTTAGACTCCAAACTGGTGTTTTGAAATTCTATATTACATAGCTCCACATATATTAGGTTGAGCAAAAAATTCTGGTAAATTTTTAATCTAATAGTTACCAGAATTTGTATCATATATAGGAGTACTAGTGGCATATCTATAGGAGTTCGGGGATTTCGGCTCCAAAATGCCCATTGAACAATATGATTTGCGTGTGTTGATCCGGCATTATTGGAGAAAAGGTCTAACGATTCTGAAAACCGTCGATGAGATTAATGAGGATGAAGGTGCTGGTACGGCGACAAAATCGACTGTGAGCAGATGGTTTAAGCGATTCAAAGAAGGCAATTTTAATCTCAAAGGCATGCCACGTTCTGGCCGGTCATCTGTTTTGGATGAAAAGGACTTGGTAGCCGCTGTGGATACTCAGCCTTCAAGGAGCCACCATGGTACTTGCAGCAAATCCGGAATCTGGCAGAACGATGGCTTAAAGTCGTGGGCTATGATGGTTTCTACTTTGAAGAATAGTCCTTGTTGCTTTTGTTGTTAATTTGCGCATAACATCGCAACTTTCACAAATTTCCCAGAACGTTTTGCTCAGCCTAGTACTACACATTTTAAAGATTATAATTTAATTAAAGAATGACAAAATGTAGCACATCAAAATAGAAACATTCTTATGTGTACATAGTTATAAATGTTAAAAGAGAAATTAGAAAGAATATAATGTTTGAGGAGAGTTTGGTACATAGGTGTATAAAAAATAGAGCATTTAAACAAGGAAAAAAAATAATAAAATTTCTTTAAATAAAATTTCGAAAAGCTTCTTGCTAAGCATATTCATGCATATGCTATTCATAATATTTTTAATAGTGAGAAATGATGTTTTCATTACATGACTATGTATAATTTTAAATGTTTACTAGAAATAAAATTAGATTTGTATATTAATAGCTCTTAAAATTAATTAAGTAATAAGACATGTAACAAAGTAACCATTGTTCTCTTTAATTTTATAAAGCTGTGAAAATGAAACAATTGTGTGTGTGCGGGGGGGGGGGGTAAATGTCAGTGTAAACCAGATAAAACAGTTGGTATGGTGCTAAAATTTAGCTGACATATTTGCAATTCTGACTACAAATCACTAGCAAAACCATCTAAGTTTTATTCCAGTATTAATGTCTTCATTATTGAGAAATTGGGTTACTTATTAAACTCTATATCAATTAAATGTCATTAAAACTATTTAAAAACACTTTAAAATGTGTAGTTTATAATTACAATGCTTCATTGTATAAAAGCCAATTATGGCCAAAAAAGGGCAATTTTGGCTAAAAAAAAGCCGTTTAAAACCAATAAAAGCCACCGGCGTGGCTTTTTTTAATTTTAGCTGGCTTTTTTGAAACCCTGCCGTGTAGTCTAAAAGTTGTGCTTTATATATTAGATAAAATCGTATTTTATATGTATTCAATTTATTTTTCTTTGCCCTATATTTGTCCATAAGCGGATTAACATTCTAAAAATAAGATTGCAATTAGTTTATTTATACCATGAATCTAACAACAACAACAAAAAAGTAAGGGGATATGCAAAAAGATAAAAAAAAATATTTGTATGTAATTTTTATTAATACATTTTAAGTGTAAAATAAAAATATAAAAAATGTGAGTGTAAATAAATTAAAAGAAATTACCGAAAGAAAGAATTTGAGACGAGGCACAAAATTATATCAAAACATTTAAAAATAGTTTCTAGCCTTTGTTTATTTGCCTTTTATCTGTACACAAAAATATTAGTAGACTTTTTAAAATGTTATCATTGCTTCTTCATTTTGAAGTATTATCATCAAAACGTTCAAGAATGAAATAATGGCATAAACAAAGAATCAAAGAAAAACAAGGCAATTTTTTTTCTGACCTTAGATATAAAAAATTCGTTTGCTTGGAACAACATAAAATTTTCAGCTTTGACATGTTCCAGTAGTTAGAAAATGAAATAAAAATAAAATGGATAAAGCTCTCGAGACACATTTATTCGTATACATTTTTTTTTACTTTTCCATTCAGCATCATCACGTTTCATAAGAAGAAACTGAAGTGAAGTAAGTAACGGCTTCAGTTGAAAAGGAAGAAATAAATATGCTCTTTCACCAAAAAGTTTTACAGTTGAAATTACGGTTTAAGATTACTTTTTATTATTGTAGAAAGGGTTTATGTTATATTACTCACTTCATATCTTTTTTTGTCACATGTTACTTAATCTTAAATTTCAGTCCTTCTATATATGTTAAATAAAAAATTTAGTCACGTTATTTCTTAAATTATTCTTTTTTTCGACATATTCAATATTTCCCTACTTTAATAATATCTATCATTTATTCCTATTTTAAATTCCCGTTAATATAAAACGCGTATATCAATATCAATAATATCTTCTTCCGAAACCTCAATTTAAAGCTTTATCCTTCATTCATTTTATAAGCTACCGTATCTACCATATTCTGAGTAAAGTTAATTTTTATGTTCGAATGTTTTCAAATGCCATTTTCTTTTCTTTCCTAATTTTCATTCTAAGAAACGCCTTTTCCGCGCTATTTTTACGCTAAAAAGCTCCCAATCTTAAAACTGGAATTCTTGCTGCACGACTTCTGAACGCAAATTTCAGAGATTCACACAGAATTTCGCCTATCTTAAAAGGGCATAAGAGCTATCTGGTGTTTTCTGCCGTCGTATAATATGAGGTTTGCATAACGAACATTTTTTTAATGTCAGAGTGCTCCATCGCGCGTTGTAAGGCGTTTTTGCCGACTAAAACGCATGGGAATTATTGAGATGTGCTGTTATCAATAAAGAATGTTTTCAAAAGCCATTTTCTTTTCTTTCCTAATTTTCATTCTACGAAACACCTTTCTCGCGCTTGACTTTTTACCCTGAAAAGCTCCCTATCTTAAAACTGGAATTCTTGCTGCACGACTTCTGAACGCAGATTTCAGAGATTTACACAGAATTTCGCTTGTCTTAAAATGGTATAAGAGCTATCTGATGTTTTCTGATATCGTATAAAATTACGATAGCTTAACCAACATTTTTTGAATGCCAGCGTGCTGCATTTGCGAGCTGTAAGGCGTTTTTGCCGACTATAATGCATGGGAATTGTTGAGATGTGCTGCTATCAATAAAGAATTGATCACGTTTAATGATGACTTCGTATTCTTTTGGAGAAATACCCAGTTTGATCCTTGCCTACCACTTTGCTAATGTCGAGTGCATAAATGTTCTTTAGTGGTTATTGCTGGTCGTTATAATATGGTTCATGGTGTTATTTTCTACAGATGGCGGCATCCCAATGGCGGATTATTTAGTCGGTCATGCACCAATCAACCCGAAACCTACTAAATCACCACATATATATAGAGGGTGTCATCTAATTCATGGGCCAAACTGTAAAGGAAGGAAAAGTACATATAAAGTAGCAATTTTTGCATAGCAATGTGGTGTGAGAAATGAAAAGTTTTGGCTAAAAATAAGAATTGCGGAGGAAATGAAAACAAGAGTTTTATATATTAATACATGGAAATTATTCCAGAGAGAAACATTCGCCTTGCACGCAATATTTCAAATGAAAATCAAATTTCAAAGTAATTGCTTAAGAGGCGCAAAGACCAACATAGTGAAAAAGATTCCATGCCGGGACTCGAACCCGGGCTATTAGTATAGCGCACTGACGTTCTACCGACTAAACCACATGGAAAGGTAAATTTCTCACTATTATATGTGGAAAATTTCTCACTATTATATGTTGGCAAAACTACAAACGCAGCATAAGATGGAATATTTATCGTGAGCCACCGACATGGGGCAAGCACGAAGCTTAATTAAAGACGAAGTTTGCCCCATGTTCCATGATGGGCCAATGTTACCTCAAATGTTGGACCAAATTTACCCCAATTAGAAAACGCTTTTCTTTTTTATTTCAGTAAAGACAATGCACAATTCTACATTAGACCTTGATCTACACTAATGAGTAAATAATAAATCGTACTTACCAAGATCTAAATGAATTAATTTACAGCTTGGCAGACAAAAGTTGTAAGAGCAAAATTCTCACCGTCTTCAGAAGTTTTTGTTTGACTGGTGCTGCTATGGTGGAACCTGGGCGAATTACTTACAATGGGATGCCAGCCTCAAGCTAATGCTACCACCTATATTTTGAGACAATAACTTTGTCGACAACTCAAGCGATGTAGAAAATATAGCAGATTTAATCTTTTTTTATTTTTCTTTGGGCCAAAGTTACCCTTAAAGGAAAAAAGTTACCTCCGTTTACGGCACCTGTTCAGTTAAATTTTCTCTGAAATTATGGTTAGAAATTGCCTTCGAATACTTCTTGAAACATCTGAATCTTCTATGTGACAGATACTTTTTATTCGGTTTGTGCATTTAGTCAAAAAAAAAAAAAAAAAAAAAAAAAAAAAAAAAAAAAAAAGTCATATCCTTTTTATAAAACGAGTTCACCAAGACTTAAAATGATCTTATTGATAAACAAACTAGTCGTTGGGGGCCATCGTAATACTTACCCATCATGATATACGTAATATAAAATATGAAAATAAAGCATGTGATGCATGCTATGCATTGTATCATGTTACTTTTATTCATAATTTAATTTACTTGGACTCCCTTAAATATCATTAATATAATCCCTTAAGCTAATATTACATTTTGTTGCATTAAAATATCTCAATTTGTTGATTTTCTGTAAGCAAGTAAACACTATTGGTTTACAATGGAAGTCTGTGGGAATTTGGAGTAATATTAGAGATACCGCCAAATTGGCGACAAACTTGGTGTCATTTAGCGACAGATCAGGGTCCTCCCTATGGTAACCCTCTTTATAGGCAAGGAGATGCATTAAATGCTTGTCATTTACGATAAGCCATTATTAGCATTTAATCTTATAATTTGGCAATAGTTTTTGGGTCGGCGGGATATTCAAGTAGTACCGAATTGCGTAAAAGAAACATACTTATAACTCGAAAAATTATAATCATATTAGATAACCGTTTACTGCGTCGGATTAAGCGTCTCATTTCCAATTAAAATATATCTTTGAATTGAAATTTGAATGAAATACAGGGTCATGAAAAATCTAAGAGTGTGAAAAATAGGATTACAAATATCGCGGTAACTAATTATCCGATCGAGTTCATTCATGATGCAAAATTTATGTTTTTTACTGTCTTTTATAGCCACTCCTTCAAATAAACTATTTCGAAAACTTTTGTATACCTTTTATCAGAACGAATATTTCGAGAGTCCGAAAAAAATAGTTCCGGATAATCGAGGTTATTTAATATTCAAAAGGCTTCTTTCCATTATTACTTCCTAAATACACACCAAATTTCAAGTGTCTATCTCAATTTGTTCGGGAGATAGAGCGATTACAAACACACACACCCAGACGGATAGCAAAATTTTTTTTCTAAAAATATGTATTTCGGAATCTCCAATGTCTGAAACGTGTAAATCCGTCAAAAAAAATTTTTCGATTTTTTAAACGATTACAAGACTTACCCTATACTAAGTATGATGGGTAAGTAAAGTGGAGCCCCATAATACCTCATTTCATATATTGTAGATTTCAAGACAAATTGTTTAATTAATGTGCGTATTTATTAAACAATTTAATATAACAAATATTTATAAGCCAATACTTGGTGTTATTATAAGCTGAGAAAATAGTACTATAAATTTGATTTTAGTAACCATTTTTAACAGTGTGAATGTGAAAGAAAGTCAAATTATATTATTTTTGTAAGTTAATTATTATAAAGGTGGGTAGTACATTAAATATTAACGCGGAACTAACAAATTACGCGCCACGCAACTTTTTTGTACTTGTTAATTTATTTTTCTCTGAGATTACGGTTAGAAGTTACCTTCGGGGAATTCTTGAAACTTAAAGATTGCCTCCCACACACATATTTTGAGAAAGAGAGAAACTGCTCCCAAATCCCATTATCATTACTTCTTTTGTTGAGAACGATGATGCTTTCTTTTTTTTTTTTTTTTCGCTTTTCAAATTCCTTCTGCAATATAGCTGAAATGAGAACATTTAAATCTTCTATGTAAAAGTACTTTATTTTTCTGCTGTTTGTGTATTTTGTCAAATCCTCCCCCCCCCCCTTTTCTCCGTCGTTATAAAGATGGTCATTAGTGTCTATTGTGCTTTACTGTTTCTTTTAGCCTGGGGGGTAATTTTGTCTCGTTTTAATTTGAATAAATTACAAGCCCTTTTTCGCCAATGTGAGAAAGGCTTGTTTTGTCTTTACATTTTTAATCAGTCTTTCGATTTTTTATATCCCGAGGAGTTCGTTTTAATATGAATGGCTGAATTAGAGTTTTATTAGCGAAAATTAATCCTAGTAAGACAGAAATATATTTAAATGTTTGTTTATGTGAAATGTCAAAACATTTAAATCTTTTTAAAATCTTTTATATTTTGAAGTTTTCAATTTGTTAATGTATTATACAATATATTTTTCCCTACATTTTGGTTAATTCATTTTTTCGTTAGTTTTTTTTTTTTTTCGTTTTTTTACTAGATACAATATTTATACAAATAGTTATTAACTAAAGAGTTCACTCATAAGAATAATCCATCCAGTAATTTTGTTTCTCTCTATTCTAATAAAAAAAAAAAAAAAAAAAAAAAAAAAAAAAAAAAAAAGTAACTAACGCTGTCACCGCCGACGCCGTCGTAAAAAGAATTTTTTGTCACCGGGGGATCATTCTTCGTTAATATTAAGAAAAATACTGCATACAAAATAGTAAAATGAACATGGAGAAATGTTTGATAAACACGCTGAAGCAGACAGTTTTTAAATCAAAGAGTTATTTTAAGAGATATTTAATGTTAAAGTTGATCAAAATCAATCCATTAAATAAGTTTTATAGGAGCAAAATCTATACATACGAACTTAATAATTTTTTCTAAGGATATACATTAGAAGATCGCGGTGTGCATACTGCATTTGTATTTTTAATTCGAATATTTTTTTTAGGTTATTTTTCAAGTCGAAATTCAAATTTTCAGCATTTCGAGCAACATTTTTTACATAATTTAGAAAAGATTATTATTTAAATTATTGCTAATTGTAAAAACAGCACAAAGAATAATATTTTCTTTAAATTAAAAATTTATTTACACGTGACTATTATAAACAGAAAACAAAATTTTAAATTAGATTTAAATGATTACATAGTTAAAAGCAGGACAATATTATAAATTACGTCATAAAATTGTATTTACAAGCGAATATTAAAAAAGAAGAAAAACTTAAAAATAATGAATTCATTATTATGTATAAAAGTAATAAATGAGTGGGGGAGGAATTATGTCCTACTTGAAATGGCTAAATGATAACAGTGCCAAACGGTTTAAATTAAAAAATATAGTTACACGAAACATTTATTTTATATTTCAAGAAGCCATAGGTCTTTTTAACTATTGTTGCTAATTCTAAGACAGAGCAAATAATACTATTTCTTTTCTAACAATAAGAAATATTTTCACATAAATATTAAAAAGAAAAAGAAAAATTTGGTGAAGATTACGCCAGATTTAAAATGATACCTTTAAAATATCTTATTTAAAACAATTTTCTTACCGTGCTGTTAAAAAATACCGGGAGGCAAAGACTCTGTTGACTTTGTTCATTTTATATTAGCTGATTTTCAAATGAATGTATAACTAATTTTATTTAATCAAACACAAAAAGCAGCTATTAACAGCAGCTGATTGGGCCTTAAAATTCTACAGTAAAAGGGAAATGAATGAAAACCGGTTTATAGGGAGATTGACACTCTTTTTACTATCTTCTATCTTCAATAGAAGAAAGTATTGTAATCGAAATTTTTTTCGACTTCCGGTTTTCGACAGATTTACACGTTTTAGGGGTCAGAGATCTCAAAAAACATGTTTATAGAAAATTTCTGTCAGTCCGTGTGTCCGTGTGTTGGTCTGTCTGCCGCCATTGTACCATCGAAAAGTGTATGAAGTTATGCACAGAATTGAACCAAATTTTTATTTTAAGTTTTTGACTATGGCAAGCAGATCCTCCATAAATTTGAAAAAAATTCACCGGTAGGGGGCACTGTAATAGCGATTTTTGTGCGATTTTGAATATTGTACCATCCAAAAGTGTATGAAGTTATGCACAGAATTGAACCAAATTTTTATTTTAAGTTTTTGACTATGGCAAGCAGATCCTCCATAAATTTGAAAAAAATTCACCGGTAGAGGGCACTGTAATAGCGATTTTTGCGCGATTTTGAATATTGTACCATCCAAAAGTGTATGAAGTTATGCACAGAATTGAACCAAATTTTTATTTTAAGTTTTTGACTATGGCAAGCAGATCCTCCATAAATTTGAAAAAAATTCACCGGTAGGGGGCACTGTAATAGCGATTTTTGTGCGATTTTGAATATTGTACCATCAAAAAGTGTATGAAGTTATGCACAGAATTGAACCAAATTTTTATTTTAAGTTTTTGACTATGGCAAGCAGATCCTCCATAAATTTGAAAAAAATTCACCGGTAGGGGGCACTGTAATAGCGATTTTTGTGCGATTTTGAATATTGCACCATCGAAAAGTGTATGAAGTTATGCACAGAATTGGACCAAATTTTTATTTTAAGTTTTTGACTATGGCAAGCAGATCCTCCATAAATTTGAAAAAAATTCACCGGTAGGGGGCACTGTAATAGCGATTTTTGTGCGATTTTGAATATTGTACCATCCAAAAGTGTATGAAGTTATGCACAGAATTGAACCAAATTTTTATTTTAAGTTTTTGACTATGGCAAGCAGATCCTCCATAAATTTGAAAAAAATTCACCGGTAGGGGGCACTGTAATAACGATTTTTGTGCGATTTTGAATATTGTACCATCCAAAAGTGTATGAAGTTATGCACAGAATTGAACCAAATTTTTATTTTAAGATTTTGACTATGGCAAGCAGATCCTCCATAAATTTGAAAAAAATTCACCGGTAGGGGGCACTGTAATAGCGATTTTTGTGCGATTTTGAATATTGTACCATCCAAAAGATTATGAAGTTATGCATAGAATTGAACCAAATTTTTATGTTAAGATTTTGACTATGGCAAACAGATCCTCCATAAATTTGAAAAAAAGTCATAGGTAGGGGGCACTGTAATAGCGATTTTTGTGCGATTTTGAATATTGTACCATCCAAAAGATTATGAAGTTATGCATAGAATTGAACCAAATTTTTATGTTAAGTTTTTGGCTATGGATAGCAGATCCTTCCTGAATCTGAAAAAAAATCACTGGTAGGGGGCGCTGTAATAGCGATTTTTGTGTGTTTTTTTAATATTGTACCATCCAAAAGTGTATGAAGTTATGCATAGGATTGAACCAAATTTTTATTTTAAGTTTTTAGATATGGCAAGCAGATCCTCCATAAATTTGAAAAAAATTCACCGGTAGGGGGCACTGTAATAGCGATTTTTGTGCGATTTTGAATATTGTACCATCCAAAAGTGTATGAAGTTATGCACAGAATTGAACCAAATTTTTATTTTAAGTTTTTGACTATGGCAAGCAGATCCTCCATAAATTTGAAAAAAATTCACCGGTAGGGGGCACTGTAATAGCGATTTTTGTGCGATTTTGAATATTGTACCATCCAAAACTGTATGAAGTTATGCACAGAATTGAACCAAATTTTTATTTTAAGATTTTGACTATGGCAAACAGATCCTCCATAAATTTGAAAAAAAGTCATAGGTAGGGGGCACTGTAATAGCGATTTTTGTGCGATTTTGAATATTGTACCATCCAAAAGATTATGAAGTTATGCATAGAATTGAACCAAATTTTTATGTTAAGTTTTTGGCTATGGCTAGCAGATCCTTCCTGAATCTGAAAAAAATCACTGGTAGGGGGCGCTGTAATAGCGATTTTTGTGTGTTTTTTTAATATTGTACCATCCAAAAGTGTATGAAGTTATGCATAGGATTGAACCAAATTTTTATTTTAAGTTTTTAGATATGGCAAGCAGATCCTCCCTGAATTTCGAAAAAAAAAATCGCCGGTAGGGGACGCTGTAACAGCGATTTTTGTGTGATTTTGAATATTGTACCATCCAAAAGTGTATGAAGTTATGCATAGAATTGAACCAAATTTTTATTTTAAGTTTTTGGCTATGGCAAGTAGATCCTCCCTGAATTTGGAAAAAAATAGCCGGTAGGGGGCGGTGTAATAGCGATTTTTGGGAGATTTTTTAATATTGTACCATCCAAAAGTGTATGAAGTTATGCACAGAATTGAACCAAATTTTTATTTTAAGATTTTGACTATGGCAAGCAGATCCTCCATAAATTTGAAAAAAATTCACCGGTAGGGGGCACTGTAATAGCGATTTTTGTGCGATTTTGAATATTGTACCATCCAAAACTGTATGAAGTTATGCACAGAATTGAACCAAATTTTTATTTTAAGATTTTGACTATGGCAAACAGATCCTCCATAAATTTGAAAAAAAAGTCATAGGTAGGGGGCACTGTAATAGCGATTTTTGTGCGATTTTGAATATTGTACCATCCAAAAGATTATGAAGTTATGCATAGAATTGAACCAAATTTTTATGTTAAGTTTTTGGCTATGGCTAGCAGATCCTTCCTGAATCTGAAAAAAAATCACTGGTAGGGGGCGCTGTAATAGCGATTTTTGTGTGTTTTTTTAATATTGTACCATCCAAAAGTGTATGAAGTTATGCATAGGATTGAACCAAATTTTTATTTTAAGTTTTTAGATATGGCAAGCAGATCCTCCATAAATTTGAAAAAAATTCACCGGTAGGGGGCACTGTAATAGCGATTTTTGTGCGATTTTGAATATTGTACCATCCAAAAGTGTATGAAGTTATGCACAGAATTGAACCAAATTTTTATTTTAAGTTTTTGACTATGGCAAGCAGATCCTCCATAAATTTGAAAAAAATTCACCGGTAGGGGGCACTGTAATAGCGATTTTTGTGCGATTTTGAATATTGTACCATCCAAAACTGTATGAAGTTATGCACAGAATTGAACCAAATTTTTATTTTAAGATTTTGACTATGGCAAACAGATCCTCCATAAATTTGAAAAAAAGTCATAGGTAGGGGGCACTGTAATAGCGATTTTTGTGCGATTTTGAATATTGTACCATCCAAAAGATTATGAAGTTATGCATAGAATTGAACCAAATTTTTATGTTAAGTTTTTGGCTATGGCTAGCAGATCCTTCCTGAATCTGAAAAAAAATCACTGGTAGGGGGCGCTGTAATAGCGATTTTTGTGTGTTTTTTTAATATTGTACCATCCAAAAGTGTATGAAGTTATGCATAGGATTGAACCAAATTTTTATTTTAAGTTTTTAGATATGGCAAGCAGATCCTCCCTGAATTTCGAAAAAAAAATCGCCGGTAGGGGGCGCTGTAACAGCGATTTTTGTGTGATTTTGAATATTGTACCATCCAAAAGTGTATGAAGTTATGCATAGAATTGAACCAAATTTTTATTTTAAGTTTTTGGCTATGGCAAGTAGATCCTCCCTGAATTTGGAAAAAAATAGCCGGTAGGGGGCGGTGTAATAGCGATTTTTGGGAGATTTTTTAATATTGTACCATCCAAAAGTGTATGAAGTTATGCATAGGATTGAACCAAATTTTTATTTTAAGTATTTGGCTATGGCAAGCAGATCCTCCCTGAATTTGGAAAAATTTGCCGGTAGGGAGCGCTGTAATAGCGATTTTTGTGCGATTTTGAATATTGTACCATCCAAAAGTGTATGAAGTTATGCATAGAATTGAACCAAATTTTTATTTTAAGTTTTTGGCTATGACAAGCAGATCCTCCCTGAATTTGGAAAAAAAAATCGCCGGTAAGGGGCGCTGTAACAGCGATTTTGAATATTGTACCATCCAAAAGTGTATGAAGTTATGCATAGAATTTAATCAAATTTTTATTTTAAGTTTTTGACTATGGCAAGCAGGTCCTCCCTGAATTTGGAAAAAATCGCCGCTAGGGGGCGCTATTTTGCGATTTTTGTGCTATTTTTAATATTGTACCATCGAAAAGTGTGTGAAGTGTATGACATAGTGATGAATGTACATATGAAGTGTATGACATAGAATTGAGCCAAATATTTTGTGTATGTTTTTGGTCATGGCATGAAGGCCCTCCCTGAATTTGGAAAAACTCCGCCGAAAGGGGGCGCTATAATTGAGATAATAAATAGAAGCGCTATCACCCTCTCCGCAGTTTTAGCATAAAACAAGAGGAGCCCTATCGCGCTTCCAACAATTTTGGCAGATAACAACAGGCACTCAAACTGTTAATTTCTGTCCCATTTGTGAGGGCACACTTCGGAAAAATCACGTCTGTCATAAGATTTTCATCGCTCCCAGTGGCAGGTTAATGATATTATAGACAATCACATGCATGAAAACATATTAAAATTTAATGTTGTTTTAGAATAAAAGAAAAAGATGGTTTAATAAGGTATAATTTTAATGTTCTATAAAGAAAAGAGAAATTTAAATATTTCTATATACTAATTTATTAAGCCAAAGTAAATTTTTAAAGATACTAAAAACTAAACAATATCAATAAACTTAAAAAAATATATTAAAGAAATTACCTGTAGTACCCGTGCAGATTACGTAAGCTATCTCAGTAACGTATTCAATGTTGCAAAACTGCAAAAACGTTACATTCCTTAACATTTTGTAGACGGGCGGTATTTTCAGTTCTTTTGAACGTGTAGCGCGCAAGTCCAGATTTGAATTTCGAATTCTCTGCAGAAAGTTCAAATAGTTATTTTTTTCTTCATATAATGATACATTCCGAATAAAATAAAACAAAATTAATGTTCAAAAATTTATGGTATGAATTAAAAATTTCTGAGTAAAAATTCTACCTAATTTGGCAATAGTAATCAGTAATTATTTTACTTTCATCACTATTGAAATCGCGCAAATTCATTTTAAAAATAGATATTATTAAAGAAAAAATACAATAAAATAAAACACAGCTTCCTGTAAATTCCCAAACACTAGTATTTCACTGCTGTTTATCACACATTTTCCCGTTTTCAAAGTTTATTGTATTTAAGGCTTTGACACAGTCTCACACCTGCAAAGTGTTAAAAACAAACAGCATGCTGAGTTTAAATATAAAATAATTGTTAACAGCAATCCGTAACATAAAACTTGCCAAATCTCATAAATATCCCCATTTCCTTTGAAGCTGGTTTAAGGAGTCTTTTTTTCCACTCGTTAAATTCACAAAATGTTTAGTGCGTATTATTTTAAAATTTTCTTTAAAATTCACGTGTAAATAAATTTTTTATGACGTAATTTTCAATATTTTCCTGCTTTTAATACGTAATCATTTAATTCTAATTTCAAAGTTTTTTTTTTTTTTTCTGTTCCTTATAGTCACGTGGAAACAAATTTTTAATGTATTATTCTCTGCGCTGTTTTTACAATTAGCAACAAATTAAAATAATAACATTTTCTAAAATATGTAAAAATTATCTCTCGAAATGCTGAAAATGTGAATTTAAAATGGAAATAAATCTTCAAAAATGAGTCACGTTAAAAAATTAAATGCAGTCTGCACACCGCAAGTTTTTAATGTATGTCCTTATAAAAAATTATTAAATTCCTATGTATAGTTTTTTCTCCTATATTTTTTTTTTTTTTTACTCGAACGATTTTGACCAACTTTAACGTTAAATATCTCTTAAAATAAATCTTCGATTAAAAACTGTCACCACTAGCGTGTTCATCAAACATTTCTCTATAATAACGAAATAAAATCAAAGAAAAATTTGCTTAAAAAGTTCATTTTGTATAAAAGATGTCACAATATAAAAGATGTTATTACAAATTATACTTTTTTAAAACTTAGAAAGAGTTCACAATATTCGCGCCGAGCGCTTTTAATCAAAACCTTGATCATCTTCAGGGCCGCTTTGCATAAACTGACACGGTCTTAATCGTACTTTCATCCTTAGATGGACAACTAGGCTATTCCATTTTACAGTGGAGGGGGACGGGAGACAGTAAACAGTTTAAATTACAGTAGAAGGGAGGGAAGGGAAGAGGGACAAAACTGAACATTACTACCCAATCCTAGCAATACAACATCTATTTTAAAAAATTTAACCATATATTTGGAATGTTATATGACATATTATCATTGAGACTATTGAGAGAGTGGCCCTGAAGAGGATCAAGGTTTTGATTGAAAGTGCTCGGCGCGAATATTGTGAACTCTTTTTAAATTTAATAAAATTATAATATGTATTAACATCTTTTATATAAAATGCACCTTTTAAGCAAATTTTTCTTCGATTTTATTTCGCTATTTTTCAAGGTGAATGTGACATTTCCAACGATATATGTTTATTCATATATACATTTTGTATTTCTCTATAATAGTACTCATTTTCATATTTTTGTATGGAGTAGGGGAGACCGGGGCTAGTAGGCGCAGTTTTTAGTTATTGATTTTTATTAATTTTTTGTTTAGGTTTTTTATGAAAGTTTAACTGTACTTTCAAAGAACAGGCATTGGGCTATAAATACCCGGAGTTTTGAGTTTGTAGCTTTTGTAGTTTATGTTTAGCGGATTCCTAAAGTAAAAGGAAAATTGTGCGCCAACCTAGCCCATCACGGGGCAAGTTGCCTATACCTATGGGATAAGTTGGCACATGCTTTATAAAAATTCAAATAGGACACGCAGTTAATCGAAATCAATTTCATTATTACCAGTAAGTTTAAACAAAGGCGTTACAGCCGTACAATGTAAATTATCAGAGGTACAGTTGTCACAAATAAAAATCGAGTGTCTTCGTTTGGGCAAACCTCGTGTGCCCAAAATCTTGCATTGCAACCACTTTTCTCGTTGTTTGTTGTTTTTCAAGCTTCCAGCACACACCAAACACCGAGCCAACTTGCCCTGTGTTCAATGCGCCTACTAGCCCATAATAAATTTCTTCACAAAAGGGACACGTAATCATCTAAGCATAAATAATCCAAGTAAATCACATGTGGGGTAGGTACAGTTAATCGTACATTAAGATAAACAGCACAAGTTAAATCGCAATTATTAAGATAAGTATTAGAAATTAGAAAAAAAAAATGAAGCAACAAAAAATTACTTATGAGTGCAAAAAACAAAAAAATCGTAATAAATGTCCACTGCACGCAGGTAACGCTGCAAAACTACAATGAGGATTGTAAAAAGCAGGAAGAAATGTACTCTGTGACTGGTTGCGCAATCTATATACAAACAGGCAATTTATGAGGGCTTACCCCTGTAGCCAACTAGCCCCGCTCTCCCCTAGTTTCTTAATATTAACGAAGAAAGTCCCCAGGTCACAAAAACTTCATTTACAGCGGCTGCGACAACGTTAGTTCCTTTTTTTTTTTTTTTTTAGTATAGAGAGATTATTCTTTAAATTTCGAAATTATATTGGTTCCTGGGGTTTTAAAGATAAAAAACACTTTTTGGAATCGTGAATAACTGGGGAGAAGTTATTGTATATTATCGTTCGTGGTTATATTATATTTCCTTAGATTGTGTTCTTGTTTATTACAGTTTGCATGTTCGATATTTAGAATGATTTATTTTTGGTTATCTGACCTATCCTTAAAGTCTGTCTTAGCACTTTTATGTATATCAGTATATAATTTTGCATATACAGACACCGGGTGTCCCAAAAAATGACTGATGGATTTTAAAATTCAATAACTTGCAGACGGTGACAGATATTAAAAAAACTCTTGCAGGTGGGTTATGTATGATGTCAGGAGTTTTTTTACTATTATTCATGATTTTAGTTCAAATTTCAAACAATGGATGGCGCTGAGACCGTTAAGTGCTCAGTCCAGACTCGGTTTTTGGTACTTCGGGATCCATTCAATGCATTTTAATCTCCTTTTTTCGCATGGAAGCAGAGAGAAGCCGAAAAATCGAGCCTGTATATTTTTCGTTTAATTTGTATATCTTGCGTTTTCCAGAAAACGCAAATTAAGATTTTCATATAGCACAAAAATTACGTATAAAGTTTACAACTGTAAAATCCATCATATTTGTAGGTGTTATGTATTTGTGTATATACAGGGTGTCCAGCGAATAAGACCCTGATTTCAAAATTAATTATCTCAAAAACAAAGATCAATAGAATTATGCGGTAAACGGTTTCTTTATTAGCTAAGCTGTAAAAATGGTATACAGAAGTTTCAAAATTTAGTTGCAAAAACCGTTAACAGATGGCGCTGTAATCGCAATACTTGTAAAATGCTTTGACGTGTAGAGCAATGGTGACTCATTCCTAGATGGCTCCCTACGTAAAAAAGATATTAGCAAAGTCCATTTTTTCATTGGGGTGATGTGCAGAAGTGCAGATATCTGGTCACAGAATTATTGCATCACCTTTAATTTTGGAAAATTTCAATTAATAGAATTTTCAATAAAAAGTTTAGAAATCCTTATAAGAATTTTTTAAATATTTTATTAAATTCAATCTTTAATGCCATATAATTATTTAAATAAAAATGCATATATTTAGAAAAACTATTTTGTACTTTTTATTTATTTTTTATATTTTTAAATCACTGCATAATATTTTGGTATTGTTGTTTATACCTGAATTATTATAAATAAAAAAGTAATTTTTCACTTTTAATTTATTTTTAAATCACGGCATAATACTTTGGTTTTAGCACAACACATATATTTCTTTTCTTTGTAAACAAAGTTTTAGAGACAGAAATTATGCATTAAATTATTTCTTTTTTAAAAGTAATTGATGATAATTCATATCATCAACGTCAAAGCAAAAGTATTTTGCGTGCTGCATTCCTTTCGAACACTTCGGATCCTATCGCTAGAAGCTGCACCATATTTCTGTGCTCAGTGATAAAAAAGTGAAAACAAGTTTTTAAAATTAAAATTATTTTTTAACTTAATTAAATTTTTAAAAATAGAAACTTTGTATTTTTTCATTCAAACTATTCTCTACAATTAAAAAAAAAATAATTTATGAATCATTATTATAAATGCTCAATGATTTTTAAAAAGGGGGTTTCTTTTAACTTAATTAATTTTAAAACCAAAAACTTTAGATTTTTTTATTCAAACTTTTTTCACGGTTTAAATAAATATAAAAAGTAAAGATTTCCATTTTTTTTTTTTCAAATCCTCCTCTACTTGGATTCGATTCCACGATCTACCACTTAGGAGCGAAAAGACATACCACAGAGTTATTGGTAATCGGACCGAAGTAGCTTATAACAAAATTTGAAACAAATATCAATTCTGTCAACACATGGCTCCGCTTCTGCACATTACCCAAATAAAATATGTTTTAAGTTCTTATATAATGATTGCTAAACTTTTTATTTAAAATTCTATTAATTGAAATTCTCTAAAATTGAAGCTGATGCAATAATTCTGTGACCAGACGCCTCCACTTCTACACATCACCCCAACGAAAAAGCGGTCTTTCGCAATTTTCGTTCTTCGATAGGAAGCCATCTAGGAATGAGACGCTAGGGCTCTAGACTTCAAAACACAATTTATAGGCATGGCGATTACAGCGCCATCTGTTAGCGGTTTTTGCAACTAATTTTTGAAACTTCTGTACAACATTTTTACTGCTTAGCTAATAAACAAACCGTTTACCGCATAATTCTATTGATCTTTATTTTTGAGATATTTAATTTTGAAATCAGGGTCTTATTCGCTGGACACCCTGTATTATATATAATATATATCTGTGTATTAAAATGTATTGTTTACCTTTCTGTGACTCTTTAACGGTCACTTTTTGGTTATTGCTTAAGCTATCGGTTATAAGCTATCAGTTATTGCTTGCAGCGCCATCTATCGATGCTATTTGTAACTAAAACTGATAATCGCAGAATAAAAACTCCTGTTATCTTACATAACACTCCTGCAAGAATTTTTTAAATATCTGTCACCGTATGCAAGTTATTGAATTTTGAAATCCATCAGTCATTTTTGGGGCAACCGGTATCTGCATGCACACTTAGGATTTTTATAGAAAAATAAGTTCATCGAAGTGCCTGTTCAAAAAGCTTTCCCCATACCTTCAACTTCTAAATATAATTTGGAAGATACGAATTGTGACTTAGATGGAGCAATATCTCTCACCCGCATCTTTCATTTAGTTTTATAATTCCCTTCCTTCCCGCTTCATCTGATTTCATTGGCTGTTGCTCCCTAGTGCAGCGGCATCTCAAAATAATCAATAGTCTCAAAGGGAAAAAACGTGTCGCAAGCAAAGAAAGAATCTCCACGAAGTTTCATATTTTACCGCGCACTCTGCAGAAATTTAGAGTCTCCTGGAGAGCATTTGTATTTGTAGCCTCACACGAAAAAAAGGAAAAGGGGCGATGTGAATGTTCATACTTGTGTATTAGCCCCCGGAATGCTATTTCTTTCTCCCAGCTTATTTTGTCTCCAAAAAATAACGTTACCTTACAGACGCTAGCCGTAAAACAAAGCATTACGATTAAATACTCTTTAGCAATTTTTAAAACTTCTAAGCATCGCACATTTTTCAACTTTTATACCGCCGTATTGGAAAAAAAAATGCTCTCTTAAATGCATTTTGTTTGAAAATTGTATCTCCATTTATTTTTGAGATATTAAATTTTTTGTAGTTTTTAACGACATTTGTTTCATTTTGGCAACTCAAGTATTCCATTTCTGTAGAAAGTAAAGAAAAAATAGTTGAAAAATAGGAGTTATATCTTCTTGTTGCCACTTTCTCATAAAAACTGAGAAAAAAAGTAATTAAAATACGTGTTATTTTGAAAAAAAAATATTAATGAATTGCTTTCTTTTTGCTGCATTTATGTATTATTCTGAGATAGTGACGTCCTACCCATACTTTATTGCAGATGTTTATGATTGGATCGTAAATGAGGAATTCTTCAGCGGATTCGGATGACGTCGTTTTATATAAAATAAAATCGCGTGTTTTAAGTCTTACAACTGAGCTACAGTAGAGTCCCGAGTGTCCGCTTTCACCGAGTTATTTTCTTTTGATGGACTCATGGCTTCTTTTATTATGAAACAGCCATTATAAATGAAGTGTTAGGTGAAGATGAAAGAGCAGCCGTAAAAAGTTAGACCCTCTGATTTTCTGGTCAGAATGAGGAAAAAAAATGGCCATTTTTTTTAAATTATGGCCATTTTTTCCCCCCATTCTGACCGGAAAATCAGAGGTCTAACTTTTTACGACTGCTCTTTCATCTCCACCTAACACTTCATTTATAATGGCTGTTTCATAATAATAGAAGCCATCAGTCCATCAAAAGAAAATGAAATAATGGAAATGTCGGGGACGACACTAAATTCTGAAAAAGCAGAATTCCTGTTCTCTAGTTTTTATGTATTTTTTAGATAATCTTTAAAAGTACTTTTGTTTGATAGCTTTAGATGATAATGAAAAGGTAAAACATTAAGACATTCAGGTATAATACCGTACGTCCAAAAATGGACTGACTGATTTTAAAATTCAATAATTTGCAAACAGTGATAGCTGTTATAAAAATTCTCGCAGGAGAGTAATGTATGATGTCAAAAGTTTGCTTTACCGTGATTCCTGGTTTTAGTTCAAATTACCAGCGATAGATGGCATTGCAAGTGGTAGACGTCCAGTCGAGGCAGAAGTAGAAATCTCTGAACCGTGGTACCCACGAAGGAGATCAAACGTATGGAGTAGGTTATATTCGTCGATCAAATTTTTAAAAAAAAGTTTCTGAAAGAAAAATTTGTTTTACTGTCCGTAATTTTAAGAAATATTCCCGAGTAGTTTTTATAGTGTAATGATTAGTTTTTTCAAACGAAATATCGGTTTTTCGGGTGTTAACCATTTTGAAGTAAACATTTTCCTGTTTAACAAACCTAATGCATTATCAGCATAAATTAGCATAAGCATTAAAATTAGTAGCAAGTGCATTAAAATTACAATTAACATTATTTATTATTATGCCATTTATGAAATCTGCTAGTCAACTGAAAATGTTTACTTGAGAATTAATAGCATCGGAAAAAGCACTATCCCGGGTAGATAAGATTGGCTGATACAGTGTAAAAACTACTAGGAAACGTTTCCTAAAATGAGAGGCAGCGAGAGGAACCTTTTTTCTGAAATGCTTCCACATTCGGAGCCATGGGTGCATATACAGTGAAACCTCGCTGTGCGACCACCTCCATTAAGCGACCACCCCCATTAAGCGACCACCTCCCTGAACGACCATTTTTTCATGGAATGAAATTTATTCCCATATGTTCAATACTAATTTTACCTCTATTCAGAGACCACCCCAGTTGAACTCCCTCCATGAGCGACCACCTCCATTAAGCGACCACCTCCCTGAACGACCATTTTTTCATGGAACGAAATCTATTCCCATAGGCTCAATACTAATTTTACCTTTGTTCAGAGACCACCCCAGTTGAACTCCCTCTATGAGCGACCCATTTCTTTGAAGAAACTGAAACAAACTCCGTCTTTTCCTGGTCATTTGAAGAAGGTTTTATTAGAATAATAATTCCAGAGAGCGCATTATTCATCAAACTTCTGAACTAAGTTTAGAATTTTTATTTATTCCTGTAACTTTTAAGTGTTTAAACACCTTTGTGCCTTTTTAGGCACTGAATTTAACTCTGATGGCAAAATAAGGATGACAATCAATAAACTGTCCTACCCCATTCTGCAAGGAAAATCTCAAAGAAATAGATAAATTAATGAAATCGTCATAATTTGTTCCAGTCAAAAAAAAAAAAAAAAAAAAAAAGAAAGAAAGTATTTATTTACTGAACTTTGAAAGGATTTAGAAATAAAAGTTATAGAAGATAAAACTGTAAAATCAAAGCAAACGTCAACGTATTCATTTTTTAAACTCTGCACTAATTAACTTATGTAAGTAACTTTTGTTTTGATACTTAAATTTTCATATTTTATCCTAATGTGAAAAATAAATTTTAGTTACATTAATTGTTACCTTTTTCAACAATTAAAATCTAGATTTAAACATGACCTCCATTAAGAGACCACCTCTCGGAGCGACCAATTTTTATTGGAAAGGAACGTGGTCGCTTTAGAGAGGTTTTACTGTATGCACTTTCAAAAAGTGAATAAAGAATTTGTTTTTGGTGCCAATAAAAAAGAAAAGTAATATTTGCTCTCTTTAATTGGAGCATTTTCGTGACTATTTAAGTAAAAGTGACATTTTTTAAAGAGTAATGCCAAACGAATAAAATTTGTGTAATAGTGGTGTTATATATCGGAAATCTGTTGGTTTCAGAGTCTTCTAAAGATAAAGGAATACTTTTCTGAATTGTGAGTAAGCCAGAAAAGGTTATATTTTAATAAACCTTATAGTCCGGGAGCCGTGACATCGAAAATCACGTGATCGCGGAATTGAAAATTGGTTATGTAAATAGATAGTATAAAGTCATATGAACAAAATGAGCTATACATGACTAGGTTTGACGAGCCGAAAATAAATTAAATTACATTAATTATTATTAAAATGCTGTAATGATTTACCGTTTTCGCGGAAAACCGACACTTGGCCAGCGTCCAGACGCGAAATAAAGAAGCCAACGATAAAAATTCAAAGCAAAATGAAAGTGAAATTTTATCACCGGCCGCCGCCTCCTTACAATCCAATGCCACCGCTGTCAAACATTCTTCCATGTACACTGTTAAAAATCTGCAGTATTTGCTGCATAGTCACTCCACCGCTTTTATAGGAAATGGTTACTTGACAATGTTATGGAGCATTCTCATTGGTTAGAATAGAGATATTTTATAAAAGCGGTGGAGTGACAATGCAGCAAATGCTGCAAATTTTTAACAGTGTAGCCGCTAATTGTAACATGAACCCTTGCTGTGTACGATGCAGTGGGGATCCCTTCCTACCGAATGCCCCCATAAAAAAGCTACTTAGCTACCCAGTCCAACCCCGAAATGTATCAACTGCGATCTCCTGCAACCTTCAAGCCATAAAGGTCGTAAAAACTTCTCAGTTAAACCTCAATTTAAAAAATCATATGCAGAAGCTACCTCCAATGCTAAAACATCCAAGGGAACAACGATGAAAATCCCAAAACCCCGAAAAACTACTGAAAAACCTAAAGAAAAAAATAAACCCATCCGCCCCCTATTGAATATCTCTATGAACTCAACGAATTCACTAACGAAATCCCTACTATTATTGATATTATAAAAAAAACCAAAGCCGAACTTGAAATCACTCACTTCTTGGAAGTTACCGAAAAACTCAACAGCGTCTTGGAAAAGATTTCTGCAAAAATGATAATTTCTCAAAACTATTATTATTTTTTTTTTTCTGAATACCTTTTTAATTCCTCTAAACCGAACGATAATATCGTTCAATAAACTTTACTTTGTTATTGGGAAAAAAAGTAATATCTATTTAACTTGCAATTTAAAATGTATGGTTCCTGAAAAGGGCTTTTTTGTGTGTCTGTGTGTGAAGTGGCTTGCTGCCTCCTTAATTGCTTTTCTGCCCGAGCTTGGCGAGTGTTACTTTTGAATAAGTACTAACTTTTATTCTTTTTCACTTTTCTTTTTTCCTTTTATAGTAGTTCTTGCAACTACAACTTTACCTATATTTAATATAATTCTAGTATCTTCTCTAAGTTTTAAGACTTAACTTTAATTTTTTATCTCTTAAATTTAAGTTCCTAATTTTATTCTATCCTTAATTTTAATCATTTTTACTTTCTCCTATCTTTACAAGAAGAAAGTATTGGATTCATGAAAATTTTTGATTTCCGGTTTTCAACGGATTTATACGTTTTAGGGGTCAGAGATTCCGAAAAACATGTTTTTACAAAATGTCTGTCTGTGATTCTGTCTGTATGTCTGCATATATGTGACACAGAATTTGTGGGCGCTTTATCTCAAGAACTAATGCACGGAATTTAATAAAAATTTATATTTAACTAGTTCCTGCTATAAATTGGTGCTGATTAGTTTTGGGTGTAAATCACTCAACAGGCGGCGCTGCTATGCATCATTTTTCACGATTTTCTCAATAGCTCAATCTCCAGAACTAATGCACGGATTTTCATCAAACTTCTGATTCAGTTAGTCCTTGAATGGACGTTTAATAGATTTTGGTGTAAATCTCTCAACAGGTGGCGCTGCTATGCTGCATTTTCTGCGATTTCCGCAATAGCGCTATCCCTAGAACCAATAATTTGATTTCCAAGAAACTTCAGATTCAGGTGTACCTGAATATGAATTAGTGATGTTTATGTTTTGGTGTAAATCGCTCAACAGGTGGCGCTAGTATACAGCTTTTTCACGATGTCCACAATAGCTCAATCTCCAGAACTAATGCACGGATTTTTATCAAACTTCAGTTTCAGTTAGTCCTTGACATGAATTGATGTTTTATACATTTTGGTGTAAATCGCTCGACAGGTGGCGCTACTATGCTGCATTTTTTACGATTTCCGCAATAGTTCTATCTGAAGAACTAATGATTGGATTTTCAAAAAACTTCAGATTCAGGTACACCTTGATAAGAATTAGTGCTGTTTATGTTTTGGTGCAAATCGTCAACAGGTGGCGCTCCTATGCTACATTTTTCAGGATATCCACTATAGCTCTATATCAATAACTAATGCACGAATTTTCATCAAACTTCAAATTCAGATATACCGGGTGTCCTAAAAAGGACTGATTGATTTTAAAATTCGATAACTTGCAAACGGTGACAGATATTTAAAAAATTCTTGCCGGAGGGTTATGCATAAGGTCAAAAGTTTTTTTACAGTGATTTTCTATTTTAGATAAAATTACAAACAATAGATGGCGCTGCGATCAATAGACGCTAAATTCAGCCTCGAATTTTGGTACTTCTGGAGCCACTCAATACATTTTAACCTCCTTTTTCCACATGGAAGAAGAGAAAGGCCAAAAAATCGAGCCTGTATTTAGCGCCTATTGTTTACAGCGCCATCTATTGTTTGTAATTCGAACTAAAATTGAAAATCACTGTAAAAAAACTTTTGACCTTATGCATAACCCTCCTGCAAGAAATTTTTAAATATCTGTCATCGTTTGCAAGTTATTGAATTTTAAAATCAGTCAGTCCTTTTTAGGACACCCGGTACTTTGATATGAATTATTGCTAAATTGGTGTAATTTCTTGTAATATTTAAAGGATTTTATTGACGTGATTTTTATAGAAGAAAGTTTTGTGATGGCCACAACATACTAGTTTATATGTAGTTTACCTACACCTTTTCTTTTTCCCAAGGACTCATACTTGTAAAAGTGCTATTACACGAGGGGTTAAAGTCGCTTTAAATTCCAAGCGTCTCCATGTTATTCTATGGCTCCAGGGGAGTCGCTTCGAAAGCAAGCAACTTTCTTCTGTCGGTGCGTGTTTTACGCCTGAAACGAAGCGAGTCGCCAGTAACAGCCAATCAAATGCTTAGAAATCTGACGATGGAAAAGTCTTTTCCCGAACAGCCAATGAAATGTTTGGAAAACGAAAAAGGGCATTTAAAAGTGAGACATCAGACGAGTCGCAGGTGATTTTTGTCGCTTGGAATTTTTACGTGTAATAACACTTTTACACATCTCACCCAGCCTGGGTGTTAAGCTGATCGCAGCTAGGAAACTCCTCAACGCTGCTCAACTGTTCAGCACCGTCTCTTTAAAATAGGTATGGCAGATTTTTAAGGCAGAATATAGTTTGTCATACAAAGTTTTCAGAAAGAGCACAAAATTTTCTATAAAATGCTCTAAGAGCGATCAATTGAAATAGCACAAAATTTTCTATAAAATGCTCTAAGAGCGATCAATATCCGCGATGACGGTAAAGTATTATAGTTTTTTAATAATAATTTAATTAAACATACTTTCGGCTTGTCAAACCTAGCCATAACTAGCTCATTTTGTTCGTATGTCTTTTTACTATCGATTTACATAAAAGTTTTTCAATTTCTTAAGGGTGTATTCGAAAAAATATTCTTCCACCCTCAACAGCTCGAAATTTTCTGAGACATTTTCAGACTCATAAAAACATGAAACTTGCTGAGGTGATTTTTGAAGAGATGTATAAGAGGCCGTGTGATTTAATTTTTCGCTCAATTAATTAGAATGTGAGTTTTAAACAATTATTTTCTCAGTATGACCATTTTTTTCATTCCCAGAACTGTCGCTTCGGAAAATTCGGTTCAAAACGCCCACTTTGACAGCATTTTTTACAATATTTTCTGCATTTATCAAAACATCGAGAAGCACGACACATTATGTAGTTTCTAAATAAGAGAATATCCCAGTTTGATGCGTTTGAGAGCAAAATTGAATTTAAAAATGAATCAGAAAATAAGCAGTTTGGATTGGAATACACCCTTAATGACATCGATATCATCAGCTCACGGACTATTAAGAAAGGTAAGATCAAGATTAAGAAACATTTGTCTTTTATTATAGTGTACAAAGTTTTTGAATTTGTCATAGTTCAAACTTCTAACTACCTCTAAGTGACTCAATGTAATTTTCAATCCGGATTAGTGTTCATAACTGACATCATCAAAACTGTTAAATGCTTATGTGAAATTAGTTGTTATTGAACTGCTACAAGTAATTAGTAAAAAAGATTGCGCAAATATTATTAAACAGAAGTGTGAAGTGATACAAAATATCGAATAACATTACGAAAATAATTAACTTGATTGCAGCAAGCATGATGATAGAAACAGAATATTAAAGCTATTTTAGATGCTATTTCTGTCACATATTATCATTAAACCAAAGATAATTTCTGATGATTCAACAAATTTCCAGTGAAATTATCTTTCTCTACTCTAAATTACTGCATGAGAGACTACGACTTACGATTATCTATTTATAGTAATAAATCTCTCGCTTTATTAGAGGGAACAAAATATTGTTGAATGCGATGATAGTTAACAACTGCTGCCCTGTTAGACCTTATTACAATTAACTATAGCTACTTCTAGAAGAGAATTTTGTTAAATCTACTTGTACGCATGTCATGTATAGTCTAATGCTGGGCAGGCCAATCACTAACTTTCAGATACAATATGCTGATGAGTATTTTGTGTCGAAGCGAGTGATTGGTTAAATAGTATAACTATTAATGATATGAAAATTTAATAACTACAATAAATGATGATAGTTAAAATTTATGCAGCGTTTGCCTTTTTGATCCATCTTTTAATAAATATTTTTGCATGTCGATGTGAGTTGTTAAAATGCCATATTGAAGAATGGCACGATTGAATTTTCCAATTTTCTATTCATTTAACCATATACAGCGGATGAATTAAATGCCGATAAATATTTAATTGTAGAGTATATAACTGGAAATAAGTATCTAGTTTTTGATAATTTCCTTGCTATTTATATTAATTTCTAAAAGCTTTTCAGTCAATGTCAAATATATGCAGATGTGAGTTTCAAAATTCGCCTTGTCCAAAATTTAAAAAATTATGCTTTATTTTACGCGTTTAGGGGTTTGTAACGATACGTTATCTTTTCGCATCTCGAATATATGAATTGAGTGGTTGAACAACTCGCGGAATCCCGACATAGAAGGAACACGTGCGATATCGAAAATGTTGGGGGCGTTATATGTTTACTTGTTCGTATTCGATGATTTTTTCCCCCAGTTTTTATATGCATTGTATTTTTTATTTCTGTTATACATTCTGATGACGACTCAGTGAAGGAGTTGAAACATATCAATATTCGGAAGAATAAAACATACAACGTTAAAAGCACCAAAAATTTCAAATTTTAAGCATACCGGTTTCGGTAGCATATAACATACCGTCCTCAGTGATAAGGATGGCGAAAATTTGCTCACATATATAGGAGAGATGGAAGATTTATTGACAAATAGGAAAACAGAGGATTTCAGGTAACAGCCAATAGGAAAATAGATGGGAAATGGAACATGAAGTAGTGAGGGGGGGAAATAATAAGAGACAGTTGTGAATTCGTTATTCCCCCATTATCAGATTGTTGGAAATTTTACATAAAAACTTCTGTCTCTTAATTTTTTTTCCCCTCACTTCTTCGTTTTCCATTTCCCATCTATTTTCCTATTGGCTTTTACCTGCAATCCTCTGTTTTCCTATTGGTCAATAAACCTTTAACTTGAATCCCCATCTCTCTTATATATGTGAGCAAATTTCCGCCATCCTTAGCAATGAGCAAGGTATGCTATATGCTACCGAAACCGGTATGCTTAAAATTTGAAATTTTTGGTGCTTTTAACGTTGTATTTTTTACGCTTCTGTTATATTGCACCAAGCTCGTTCTTTATAATTATATCAGTATTGGTTTTTAATATACTTTTAATGCTTTTAGTAACGTCTTTTAAGCAAATAAATATTTTAATATATCTTTTGACTTTTCCGTTTGGAATATATATTGTGATGCGGTTATGTTTTATCTATCAATCTATTCTATTGGTAAACCTGCACCGAATAGACACTACAATCTAAAACTAGTATGTTGTGGCTATCACAAAACTTTCTTCTACATAAATCACGTCAATTAAATCATTTAAATAATACAAGAAATTACATCAATTTAGCACCAATTCATATCAAATTATATCTGAATTTGAAGTTTGATGAAAATTCGTGCATTAGTTCTTGAGATAGAGCTACAGCGGAAATTGTGAAAAATGTAGCATAGCAGCGCCACCTATCGAGCGATTTGCATAAAAACATAAACAGCACTAATTGATATCAAGGCATACCTGAATCTGAAGTTTGATGAAAATTCGTGCATTAGTTATTGAGATAGAGCTATAGGGGAAATTCTGAAAGATGCAGCATAGCAGCGCCATCTGTTGAGCGATTTGCACGAAAACATAAACAGCAGTAACACATATCAAGGTATTATATCAAGGTCATAAATCTGAAGTTTGTTGAAAATCCAAGCATTAGTTCTTGAGATAGAGCTATTGCGGAAATCGCAAAAAATGCAGCATATCAGCGCCACCTGTTGAGCGATTTACACCAAAGTGTATAAAACATCAATTCCTGTCAAGGACTAACTGAATCTGAAGTTTGATGAAAATCCGTGCATTTGTTCTGGAGATTCAGCTATTGGGGAAATCGTGAAAAATGCTGTATAGCAGCGCCACTTGTTGAGCTATTTACACCAAAAACTAATCAGCAGCAATTTATATCAGGGACTAACTGAATATTAATTTTTATTAAATTCCGTTCATTAGTTCTTGAGATAGAGTGCCCACAAAATTTGTGTCACACACAGACAGATAGACTCACAGATTCACAGACAGACATTTTGTAAAAACATGTTTTTTGGGTTCTCTGCCCCTAAAACGTTCAAATACGTCAAAAACCGGAAATCGAAAAATTTCATGAATCCAATACTTTCTTCTTGTAAAGATAGAAGAAAGTAAAAGAAAAAACTGGTTTTATCACATATTTTTGGCATTGAAAAATCTTGATTTACAATGAAAACCAATGGACGCAGTTGGAGGTTTTTCGCGATTTCCCGAAACTTGATTTTCTGGATAAGACGAGCTTTGAAACTCACTTCTCCATGTATATATGCATATTAATAATTTCTATAATATATTATATATATTTTTTTTAATTCTCACCTCATTAACTTTTATCTTTAATCGTAGATAGAGATAGTTAAGGCAATTCCTAAATCCACTGCTCAACATGCCCGAAACTTTCTGACACATTTACTGACTCCTTCCTAAAAGTAAAAGAAAAAAATTGTCAGAGCTGACTTTGGAAGCCATTTGGAATCGAAAGACGTTTTCCGTTTTTTGATAAATAAATTATCTGTCGAGTTATAAGCGATTTTGAGTCACGTGACAATCGATTTTTCTCTCTTCTCTGACTGGTATTTCTCTTTTAGTCCGGAAATTCAGTTCAAAAGGTCAACTTCAAGAGTATTGTCTGAAAGATCTTTTGCGTTTACCAAAAAATGGAAAATGTTTTTCGATTACATAGATTTTTAATAACAACACCTGCCAATTTCATGCGTTTCCGAACAAAGATTAATTGTAAACTGTGCATAAATTTGAGAACAGCCTTAATAATAATTAATACGTTGTTTCTTTATCCAATCCCTGTGATGAGAAATCGCATATGGTTTTAAATTTTCCTCTCTTCCCTTATTAAATAACTTTTTCTTATTTCAAATGAAAATCAAATTTCTAATTAATTGCTTAAAAGGCGATAAGGCCAACATAGTGAAAAAGATTCCATGCCGGGACTCGAACCCGGGCCATCAGTACAGCGCACTGACATTCTACCGACTAAACCACAAGGAACGATACCCAGCGTGGAAAATTTCTCACTATTACAGATTGGCAAGGCTACAAACGCAGCATAAGATGGAATATTTTTCGTGAACCACGGACATGTGGAGCAAACAACGAAACTTAATTAAATCCAGCATCGAATGAAACTATATTAATACTTGGTATTATTTCCAGAGAGAAACATTCGCCTTGCATACAATATTTCAAATGAAAATCAAATTTCTAATTAATCGCTTAAAAGGCGCTAAGGCCAACGTAGTGAAAAAGATTCCATGTCGGGACTCGAACCCGGACCATCAGTATAGCGCACTGACGTTCTACCAACTAAACCACAACATGTAATAGTAAGAAATTTTCCAGCCTGAGTATCGTGCCATAGTCGGTAGAACGTCAGTGGGCTATACTGATGGCCCGGGTTCAAGTCCCGGCATGGAATCTTTTTCACTATGTTGGCCTTAGCGCCTTTTAAGCAATTAATTAGAAATTTGATTTTCATTTGAAATATTGTATGCAAGGCGAATGTTCCTCTCTGGAAAATTTCCAAGTATTAATAACTTTTTCTTATTCGCGATTAATTTCCGTTTTTATTTTTATTTAAAAACTATGATCTTCAATTCTAAAGAAATAAATGAAATAATAAAGCTTTTTCTATCGTTCAACGCAAAACTCCCAATCTTCAGTCATTACACGTGATCAACTACATTTCCCTCCAAAAATAATAAAAGAAATATTCCGGCTGTTAATACATCCGCGCTTCTTTTAGAGTTTTTTATAGTTTGAAAGCTTTGCTAAACGAGTGGGCAAACGAGTCATAGGAACTTATAAAGGCAATTCCGTGCAGAGAGTCACACACGTAACGGAGGCTTTAATTTTCAGTTACCGTATATACTCGCGTATAAGTCGACCCCTAACTTTCGAACGCAAATTCTAGAAAAAATCAAAAACCCGCATATAAGTCGACCCCCTAACTTTTTACATCAATTTTGCACAAAATCAAACCAAAGATTTCACTTGCCAATGCGAAGTTAGCAAGTAAACAAGAACAAATCATTGAATTTTTTTTTAATTATAAATTATTATTATTTGTATATTTTATATATTATTTTTTTATTCATACACGTAAAAAGGCCATAATTTTGCAGTATTTGAAGTTTTTTTGCTTTTTTCACTCGCGTATAAGTCGACCCCCCAAATTTGCTTACCGAAAATAGTCAGAAATTCCTCGACTTATACGCGAATATATACGGTATTCAATTATTTATTAAATTTTAATTTTTATTGTGATTTTAGGTAGTATGGTAATTAATTTATTACCATATTTTTTAAATTTAAATGTGCGGAAATAAAACTCACAGAAATATATCATTTAATTTCATTACTCAAAATTTGCTTTTTTTCTAAGTCACACATGTAACGTTTTTAAAAAGCTATTTAAAAAATAACTATTATATCAAAATGATAGGTTTCTGCATAAAAGAATACGGTTTAACACTAGAACTGCCGGAGCTGTCATTTTGACCGGTAAAAAATGAAAATATTTTGATTTGCACCAGAAATTGTTTTCTAAAATAAGTTAAATATGTACCACGGAGAAATAAGTTAAATATATAAGTTAAACAGTTTTAATTTAAAATTCTGGTGTAAAATAGTTTTATAACACTTGAGTACAATTTCCGGCGGTTCTAGTATTAAAGAACTTTTGTTTGGATTTTTAAATAAGAAATATGTAATGTGGAAAAATCCTTGATTAATTAGAAATTTTTTGTTCAAAATGTCACAGACCTAACATGGAATGCCCATAAACTGCCTGATTTCTAGTGTGAATTCACGTTGTGAGGGAGCAGTATAACTGTAAGATAGAACCATATCCCCTATTAATCCACTTTTTTGTTCTATATTGCAAGCTCTGTTTTATACCTTCTGACGCTGACGAGTCTTACTTACGATCATGCGGGTGTATTATAATACGCATTATTATGCAATTCTCTATACAACACTCAACTTCTCAGACGTAAACAATGAATTTGTAACGTATAAGCACCTGCATTCCCACATTTAAAAGAAAAAATTACTCTCTAGAGGATTAAAATTGATTTTAACTTTATCTCCTTAATTCAGAGTTAATTTAGAGCTTTTTAATGAAAAAACTGTTATTATTATAATAAAATCTTTTGAACAGGAGTAATATAATGAATGATTTGGTCCAGGCATATTTGGACCACATGTATGAATTAAGTTTAACAATGTATGGAAAGATCTATACTATGCAAAAATTTATAATCTGCACAACTCTTGGTAACAAGGAATGCAATATAAAGATGCTATACTGTATCTTGATATGTTTCAGACATATTTGGTCATGTTTGCAAAGAATATCTAATGATGTGTGAAATGTAATGTATATAATGCGAAATTGTATGTAAAGCACGATTTCGCGTTTTTAGATTTCCCTTATAAAGATCTTCTACTGTAGCTACATTCAATAACAAAAACTACGGTACACAGGGCCTGGCTAATGCAGGGGCATGCGATGCAGCTCCCCCCCCCCTCGCCCATTTGAGGGGGATGGACTTAATAAGGATTTTAGTTAAGGGAGTGCAAATTTATTAAAATTGGCCAAAAGTTCCCACAGTTCTTACACTTTCAAAAACTTGAGAGGTTGATGTGACTAACTCCCACTCTCTGCTTCCCTTAACCTATGCTCCCCTCCCTGTCCTCTAAAGAAAAGAAAGAACGGTGTCATCAGAAAACGAATGTTATATATTTTTTTTAAAGTACTTTAGTGCATGAGGAATGCAACACTATAATAATTGTTAAATTTGTTTATATTGATATAAGTGCATGTCTTATGCCTTTCCATATCATGGAATTACCCAAGTGCATGTTGATGCAATACAAAAGTTACATTTTAAAATGTGGCAGAAAATTTTATATTATGAAAAGCAGCCAAGAGTGACTGAAAAATTTGTATTTATACTTCAAAGGCCTTTATAAATATATATTTATATTATTATATTATTATAATAATATTTTTCAGGGGCCTATACAAAGACAGTAGCGTATTCTATCATCTGTTAAAGTTGTGACTATCTTTATTGTGCTACCCTGTATATAGATGTGAATAGCACCTGTTTTAAATTTATGTATACATACAATAGATATGAACTTTAGTACTAGTCATTTCAGCATAATTTACTAATAATTTCTAGATTTAAATAGAAGGGGGCCCCCAGCATGATGCTTGCTCCGGTGCCCCAGATACTCTAAATCGGGGCCTGACGATACAAACAATATCAACACCATACTTTCCGTTTTTATGATAATGCGCAAACATAACAATTTCATAATCCTTGGGATTAATATCAATCATTATCTCTGTCTAATCTTTCTACGATGCCTGGCGTAGACTTTTTTTTTAATGATTGATTAATGATCGCATAATGAAATATGGTGAAAAAGCAAAGAAACATGCTGATTCTACTGTATTAAGTTAACTGGGACACTTTTTTCTTCCAGTTCTTTTGTCTCACTTTTATCGTTTCTTCTTAGGATTTTCATCTTATCTTTTTGCAGTCATCTAAAATCTAATTGTTATCTTTAAGTCGAGATATTGTTTCTTGAGTTAAGAGTCCTGCACTTTTCGGATTAGAACTGAAGTCAACACTAATCCGACAAAAAACATTTAAGTTATTCAAAACTTGACACATTTTAACCAGAATGCTACCCAAAAGGGAAATACTTAAAACTGAACTCTACCCAAAACTCGTAATGAAAGAAAATTTAAACATATTTTAATGTAAATATGGAAGAATAATCTGTATTCATATTTCTATTATCAATTGTACATTTTATATACTGTAAAGAAAAAAGGAATGTTTCTTAGTCTAGGAAGAAGGTTTACGAAAGTATAATTTAACCTCTTCCGAGTTACCCGCGATTACGAAAGTCATTCCTTTATTTTCAGAAATCACAAAAACCACGAGATTTCTGAGATTTAAAGATAAAAATTCTGAAATAAAAGTCTCTTTGCTGCTCGTAATTTCTGGAAACGTTAACACGTTTTTCTTGCAGTCTAATAATCAGTTTTCTCAAACAACACGAAACATCCCAGACAGCATTTTTAATTTTCAGAAAATTTCCAGCAATCTTGCTTTGAAAACCTGCAAAGTTGCAGCAAGCTCAGTATGACAAGACTGAAAGTTCATAACAAGGCTGCAGCAAGATAACGCAAACGCCGAAGTCACCACACTTTGAACTTGCAGCTAACTTGCGGTGCAAGTTAAATTCATGCTGTATCAAATTTATCGCAAATTAACGGCAAACAAGTAATCAAAAATACTGCAAACTAGTAATCTTTCCACGCCCCACTGTCTGTTTACAACTGTTACACTATAAGTTTAACCCCTTCGGAGGGGTCGATAGACCTGATCAGGTCTATTGATGCGAACACACCGTCAGAAGGTGCATGCATCGTTTTCATCACCATAAACCAGGTAATATTTTTACTTTTTAATACGAGTCTTTTTTAGTATTTGATAAGTATAGCGTTTAGAAAAAGCGGTGCCAACAGAATAAAATTTCTGCAATTTCTGCGTATGTGCTGATTGTCTATTCTCTCAACAGAGGGATTTTTTGCTTTCGTCACTTTCGTGAATTAAAGGCAGTCTTGCCATCAGTTTCACAACAAACTACTCATGCAAGTAGGGGATGGTATACCTTGCGGGAAATTTGCAGCGAATTTCTCAATTCAAGTTTGTCACGGCAAGATAATGTCAGAAAAAAATCGAATTTGCTGTTAATGTTCATACTATCTGGGATAAGTTTTTCGGAGGCTATCAATTCTCAAGCAAACATTTTCAGATAAGTGACAGAATTTATACATTCAAAAGTAATAAAATAATGTTCATTCCACTTTGTAAATTTTGAACGTTTCCTTATTCAACATGAAAATGTTGACTAAAGAATTGATAGCATTCACAAATCCGACATAATGTGTTGATACAGAGTTGATAAAACTAATTAATACTCTATAAAAACTACTTCGTACTGTTTACAAAAATTAAGACCAGCAAAATAGTTTTTTATTTCAGAAACTCTTTTATAAATTTCGGAAATATATTGGTTTTTAAGATTTAGAGTCATAAAGGAATAGTTTTCGGAGTTGTTGACAATTCGAAAAATGTTAAATTATATTTCTGTAAACCTTCTTCCTAGATCAAAAGGCATTTCTCTTTTACTTCCTTCTATAGAAACGTGATATGGAATTAGGAAAATTTAGCCAATCCTGAGTAGACCTGTGCAAGAACAAGCATTGCAGTCTTTGAGTTTATTTTCAGATACATCTTTCATTCATTTATAACTAACTGCAATTTTGTATATTGTACCGTCATGAGACAGGAATTCAGGATGGTCTATAGCTACATAAAGCTTTTATATGCAGCAAGGTACAGCTATATAAAAATATTCAGAAAAGTTAAAGTGAAGAAGTTGGTTTTTCACAATCTAGAGGTTAACTAAGCTCTGCCCGCAGTACTGTTAGTACCGCGCGCGCGTTACTAGCCTAGAGTACTCCGTACTCTGATTCCACTGTCCGGGGAGGGTTTTATGTCCGTATCCTGCCCTGAGCTACATAGACAGACCTACGCAGGGAGCGTAGAAAATAGGTCTTCGCTTATCGGAGTCCCTTAAATGGCCTCAGGCTTTTGGGTATATGTAAGTCAGAGTTCTTTGATAACAAGCGACACTTGAAAATGCTTTAGGAGTATTTCAAGTGCTGTAAGATTTATTATATCCGAAATATCTAAAGCTAAGATCTTGGCTTAAAATATGATTTTCATACTGTCAGTTGGAGAGATTTGAAATATAATATATTGCAAGTTTAATTGAATTGTTAGAAATTTTATGATAGACAAAATATATCGGTCTTGTAGCACGAAGGGGATATTTAGGTGCCATATCTGCATCTACTGACAGAGTGCTATTGAAGAGAACTAGGTCTTTACAATATAAAACATCTTGTTTTAACAAAATATGAGTGCACTATGTCAAAAGCTTGTTCAAAAACATTTCGTATAATACCCCGCTCATCATTGTGCGTTTTGTATGTGCATAGAGAAAGGGATGTTGGCATCAGAAATAACATGTACGATGATACTTAACCTGAAAGCATAACGAAAATTCAGTATGCAATGGTCCAGTGTAGGGAAAAAATCCTATCTAATGATACCTCATTCGTCGTTGTACGCTACGTATTAGTTAAATTCAGTATGTGATGTCAGATTTAGGCAAAAAATCCTATCCAATGATAACTCATTTATCGTTGTACGCTATATATTAGTTGAGAAAAAGGGATTTTGACAACAGAAATAATATATACCAGTATACCCGTGGAAAGCTTTCACACTGCAATCGTTGAGTTTATTTTTAGATGTATTTTTCATTCATTTATAACTAACTACAATTTTCTAATCAAACAACTTTCTTAAACGAAATATGAGCATACTGTGTCAAAAGCTTGAAAAAGTCTTTCGTATGGCACCCCATTCATCACTGTGCGCTTTATACGTGCATAGAAAAAGGGATGTTGACATAAGAAATAATATGTATACTTAACCTAAAAGTATAAGGAAAATCCATAATGCAATATCAGATGTGAGCAAAAAAATATATCTAATGATACCTCATTCACTCATTCGTCGTTGTACGCTACGCTTTAATTAAATTCAGTATGCGATGTCAGATTTAGGCAAAAAATCCTATCCAATGATAACGCATTTATACGTTCTACGTTGAATATTAGTTGAGAAAAAGGGATTTTGACAACAGAAATAATATATACCAATATACCCGTGGAAAGCTTTCACACTGCAATCGCTGATTTTAGTAGAAAATATATATATCGATAGTAGAAAAAATCATTCGGGAATACTGAACTAATATTAATGATTAGTAATATAACAGGTATTTCAGCTAGTCCACAAAAATGTATCTATTTAGAGACAGCGTATTCTTGCTTAGAAAAGCCTTATAAGAAACGTATGAAGTATGACAGAAAGAGATAAAACTTTTCTTTCTCAAACTGGGACAAGAGGATCGAAAAGTGAGGCTGTTTCATTTAACAGAGCTGGAGGTAAATTTGTATTTATGTTACGTAAGCTAATGTGGTTTAGATAAATTCAATGCTTTTGAAAAGGCACATAAATAAATTACATTTTCACAGTTCGTAAAAGAAAATGGACTTTTTACTACCAAAATTATTAATTACGAAAAATTTTAACTCAATAAGTTTTCATCTTAATATCTAAAGATACATTAGAAAAAAAAATATAAGAAGAAGAAATTTAGAAACGATTCATTCTTTAAAACTCATTTATTAAATCTGCCTTTATGTAAAATATTTTGTTGCCTAATTTTTTAAAAATTTTATACCAGTAACAAGCGTTCTATAAAAGTTGACTCTTTAACTTCAAGTTTTGTCAGCGTGTATTCTTGAAAAAATATGACTTACGTGACACTTTTTTTGAATTATCAAAATTTATAGTTCTCAAAGATCTTAAAATAACAAAACTGAAGATGAAAATTAATGTATCCAATCATTTTAGACAACGCTAAGATGTATAGGTATTAGAAAGAAATCATTAGGGAATACTGAACTAAACAGGTATTTCAGCTAGTCCACAAAAATGTATCTACCTAGAGATAGCGTATTACTGCTTAGACAAGCCTGATAAGAAACGTGTGAAATATGACCGTGACAGAAAGAGATAAAACTCTTTTATTCTTAAACTAGGACAAGTGGATCGAAAAGTGAGACTGTTCCATTTAACATAGCTGGAGGTAAATGTGTATTTCTGGTACGTAAGCTAATGTGGTTTCGATATTCAGTACTTTTGAAAATGCACACAAATTAATTACGTATTTTTGTTTGTAAAAGAAGTTTGTTCCTTTATTTCCAAAATTATGGATTACGAAAAATTCCAAATGAATAAGTTTTCCTCTAAATATCTCAAGATACAGTAGTAAAAATTTATAATAAGAAGGAGAAATTTAGAAAGAGCTCATTTATTAAAACTTTTCTATTTAACACAGTTGAGGTGAATTTGTACTTTATTTACTTAAGCTATAGTGGCTTCGATAAATTCAATACTTTTAAAAATGCACCAGAATTAATTATGTATTCCTTGCTTATAAAAGGAAATCGACCTTTTATTTACAAAATTACGAATTAATGAAAATTGTAACTAAATTATTTTTTTTCTTTTAATAGCTGACTATACAATATAAAAAAATTATAAGGAGAAGAAGAAATTTAAAAAGGATTCATTCTTTAAAACTCAGTTCTTAAATCTGACTTTTTGTAACATATTTTCTTACCTGATTATTTAACAATTTTATACAAGTAACAATCGTTTTATAAAAGTTTACTCTTTAACTTCAAATTTCAATAAATTCAACATTTATAAAAATGCACACAAACTAATTACGTTTTTGCTTTTGGTAAAAGAAAATCAACCTTTTATTTCAAAATTATGAATTACGGAAAATTGTAACTCAGTGAATTTTCCTCTTAATATCTGAAGATACCTTAGAAAAAAAATTACAGGTAGAAGAAATTTAGAAAGGATTATTTCTTTAGAATTCTCTTGAATCTGCCTTTTTGTAAAATATTTTCTAACGTGAGTTTTTAACAATTTTATACAACTAACAACCGTTCTTTAACTTCAAGTTTTGTCAGCATTTATTCGTATAATAGTCTTTTGATATAAAAAATATGACTCAAGTGACACCTTTTTCGGATTAGCAAAATGTATTGAACTCAGGATCTTAAAGCAACTAAACTGAAGATGAAAGATAATGTATCTCATCAGTTTAGACGATGCTAAAATGTATCGATAGTAGAAAAAAATCACTAGGGAATACTGAACTAATATTAATGATTAGTAATATAACAGGTATTTCAGCTAGTCCACAAAAATGTATCTACCTAGAGACAGCGTATTCTGTTACGTAAGCTAAAGTGGTTTCGATAAATTCAATACTTTTGAAAAGGCACATAAATTAATTACGTTTTCACTGTTCGTTAATTAAAATGGACTTTTTATTGCCAAAATTGTTAATTACAAAAAATTTTAACTCAATAAGTTTTCATCTTAATATCTAAAGATACATTAGAAAAAAAAATATAAGAAGAAGAAATTTAGAAATGATTCATTCTTTAAAACTCGTTTATTAAATCTGTCTTTTTGTAAAATATTTTCTTACCTAATTTTTTAAGAATTTTATACCAGTAACAAGCGTTCTATAAAAGTTGACTCTTTAACTTCAAGTTTTGTCAGCGTGTATTCATGAAAAATATGACATACGTGACACTTTTTTTGGATTATCAAAATTTATAGTTCTCAAGAGCTTAAAATAACAAAACTGAAGATGAAAATTAATGTATCCAATCATTTTAGACAACGCTAAGATGTATTGGTAGATGTATTGGTAGATGTATTGGTAGATGTATTGCATAAATTTCTTCGTAATCTCTTTAATATCCCTCAAAAATCAGAATCTCTATGTTATTACAATTCAATTTTAGAGACTCAACTTTGGTAAATACTAAATGCAAATAATATATATATTAATACATTGGTTGATATAAATAATTAAAAGTTTCCATATGGTAAAATTAATCACATTTAATTAAACATTACTTGTAAGTAAAACAACTATTTCAACAATTACTTTCCTCATATAAACAGTGAAAAGTTAACTAAGCTTTGAATTATATATTTATTTTTTTAATTAAATGCATACTTTTATGGGTATACAACATTAATTAAGTGTATTTATTAAAAGTAATTCAACAGAAAAGATTTTAACTGTAAAACACATAAAAAAAAACACTTTGACTAAGATTTTGCTTCAAATACTCCACTGTGTGGCGGCCAGATATTTTACACCATAACCTATAGTGCATCCAAGTGTAAATAATTCATAGAATATCCATTTAAAAACATATATATTTAACTTTGCATATTCGACTTTGTTTTCAACACATGATGAAGTAAAGAAATTCGCATAAAATATAAAATCTACTGTTATCAATCGTCATGAACACAAAATTATACAGCGTTTGGCATACTTCCAACTGAAAGAAACTTTTCAAATAATGTTCTGCATCATATTAAAAGCCAACAAATTTACTTTTTTTTAAAAAGTTTCTTGCTTACATGTTTATAGCTCCTGTGTCTTATAAGTTAGATTAAAAAAACCTTTCTCTATAAAAATCGAGCTCGAACCCGGATAGAGATCGAGGACTCAGTCTGGACACATCTCATCACTAGTGGTTACTTTCCTTTTCTTTCCGTCTCGTCCTCGTCCCTTTCACAGACCTCTCATATCCCTTCAGAGTTTTCTTTCGTCTTTTTCTTCCCTCACTTCCGCTTCTAGGATTAATTTAACCCCCCCCCCCCCCCCCCACACACACACACACTTTCCGTTTCACAGATGTAATGTGTTCATTACAAAATACAAATATTTAAACATGATATAGAATATTGAATACAGCGCTCAATAACACACAAACAAAATCGAAATAAATAATTCCCTCTCAATGTTGATTAAAATCTGTTTGAAAATGGTTTACTAATCACAAAAATTTTTCATTCCTGAATGGAGAATCGTCGTATTAAAACTTAAAAGCTCGAGAATAGGAAGAAATTTAAAAAAATGAATTCTTTATAAAAGCTTGGGAAACCAAGGGCGCCAGAAAATCAAGGAAGCTCACTTTCACAGCAGACGAACTTAATCTAGATTAACTTAAGAACCTCGAGGATTATACGTCATATTTCCCGAAAGGAGTTGTCAACTGCAGATGCCTCAAAACTTCGTGTTTTCTTTGGGGAAGTTCTTATTGGATTTACGCTGATCAATTGACATTAAGATCTTTTGTCAACTATTGTAAAATAGGGATGGAAAAGTATATATATATACAGAATTGGCGCATGAATTTTCTGTAGTGCGAAAAACTTCATGGCGCCTTTTGAAGGATAAACAAGAAAGAAAAACTTGAGTTTCGCATAGATTATGAAACACTTTCCAACAATTCCAGGATATTGTATAACAAAGCTTCATTCACAAAAAAGGTAAAAGAAGATATCTAAATAAATAATTTAGAAAAAGTATAACTCAGTTCAACACACAATTTCAGCAATTAACGCTCACAATCGATAAGATATTCAAATTATTTTTCGCACCCGTGTATATCATTTTTAAATTTCTTACATTCCGTATGGTTTGCTAAAATTTAATTTAATTCAACTATAAAAAGCAAAACACATTCGGGTTTTTTTTTTCAGCATTTACTGTCCATATATGATGACTTGAAATATTTTCTGCAATCCTGTATATAATCTACAGATTTTTTTATACAAACTACATATTAACCTAAAATTAATTTAGTTAGAAAACGCATATCGCAAGTCACCGCATCTGAAAACTCACATCTAGCGATTATATCATATAGAGAGTACTGTAACCTAATTCTTTTTTTTTCTCCCTGTAAATGAACAAATAAATTCTATGCACTCAAAAATCTACAACAGTAAGCATCTTTTACTGCCCGAGAGGGACAGAACGCACTAATCTAATCTAATCTAATCGCCCACCCTGGGAACCTGCTTGTGGCTGGTGGGTGGGACAAGGCCCTAGTCCAGGGCGGGATGTTCCTACCACCTTTGCGACACCGCAAACCATGGAACGTTAGTTAGTATATTGGTTTGAATATAAACTAAGTATTTTCAGATAATAATTACTAAAATTAATAACACTTAAGCTATGATGCAATTACAGTAGTTACCAAGTTATATGCATGTTTCAGTACAATTTTTAAGATATGACACAATATGATACGATTTACTACAATTACAAGAATTACTAAGTTATTTACATTATTTACAACACTTTTCTAAATCAGTTTTAACCTCAAAATCATACTACAGGTCACACTGCAGAATAACACACTGTGTAGTAATCATAATGTTTAAAATAATCAATTTAGTTACAATTTATGACAAACAGATTACAATACTAATGCTGCAATGACCAAATTATTTATATTATTTACAACACATTTGCAACGCAATTAATTGAAGCATTATTTTACTTTTTTCAAAATTTCTAGTAGATTGCAAAATGATAGCCAAAGAACTTCACCAATCACTCATTTAACACAACTGTGCAATAATCGTAAAATTTAAATTAGTCAATATAGTTACAAATTATGACAAACAGGTTTCAATAAGCAAATTCAGCAGTAACCAGATTATTTGCATTATTTACAACACTTTTGCAATTCAATTAATTTTTTCAATACATATTTCTAGTAGAATGCAATACGATACCTAAAAGAACTACACCAAAGGACAGCTCACACTACGAATCAAAGTCTGTAGAGCACAGATATCCTTCTCGGTCCCCTTTATTAAGGTATTTCAAAAAAAAAAAAAAAAACTGAAGCTCAACCCGCGGGTAAGCGCTACATAGGGCGAGGTGGTGAACAGTAGATAAACATTGGTTGGAAGATGATAACAACAATTTTCATAACACAACGCAAATGACATTTCAACAGTTTCTTGCACTAGAAGATAATGCAATATAAACTTCAAAAGAAGGAGACACGGGCTTTGAAGTAAACACTTACAAAACTTAAAATACTGTAACAGGGCGACACAATGATGAATATCAGTAAAACTCAGAGAACAAGGAGCATATAGTGGAGAAAAGATGATGACGTGACACTGGACAGAGGGAATTAAAATAAGCCAGAAATTGTACTATAACTAGCTTTATAAGTATTCAGATCTTGGTGCAATAGCTGTCGCACTCTTATGCAAAAATTCATGAATACAAAATTTATTAGGATTATATATATTAAATTCAGTGATACAGAAATAACAGGACGTAATCGCAACGGCAACCTAGAATCATTACCTATGATGGAATATCATTGAATTAATTACGAATGATAGAATTTAATGTATTAGATAGATTGTAATGTAATTATGTATTAGATAGCATGTAGAAAAGTTTTATTAATATATTTTTAAGTTTTGAATTGATTTTTTCTAAAATTTGAAATGACTCGACAAAATTCGGTAACGATTATATATGTTAAACTTCAAAGCATTCGGTTGCGTAGTTTTTGCGTTTTTATATGCGGACAGACCAGACGACGACTGTAAGTGCTATGCATTTATACAATTACGAACGCGCCTAATCAATGACGAAAACACAACTGCAGATGAGAACGGTGTATTAGAATTGAAGATGAATAAAAATCAGAGGTATACAGCGTTGAATTCAGGGGGTGGCCCGGGGGGCATTCCCCCCGGAAGACTTGAGATTTTGTGTTTTTAATGGTCAAAATGTGCAATTTCCCCCTTCCGGAACTCTATAATGTCCCCTCCGGAGCCACATAAATCCCTCCTATGGGAAAGTGTCTGAATTCAACACTGGAGATATGTGATGAAGTATATAATGTACAAGATATATAAAATGTGTTTTATAACAGATGATAATACAAATACTATTTGTAGTGCAATTCAGAAACGCACATCAAATTAAGCTTGAAATAGTGCGAAGTTATTAAAATAAACAGCAAACGATTTTTCTTCACTGATCATAATCTAGCGGAATTCTTTTGCGTGTCTCTGTAAATGAACTGCAAATGCTACACATTCTATTTTCAGTTGCGAATGTCCTATTGTAAACCGCACTAAAATATATCAAGCTCATGTTAATCTCAAGTATGTTTACGCTAGTTAGAGCACGAACAGACAGGTGGTCTGACAGACTGGAGGCAAACACTTTTCAACTATGTTAGAAAGTTTTGAAAAAGCAATTTTCTCATGTTACGCATGATTATGGAACATTTCTAATCTTACATGCACATATTGTACAATGTCACTTTTTAGTTTATTATATTAATTATCAATCTATCTTGAAATTCGATCGAAATTGTATTAAGATTAAAGTTATATCGCATGTTTGGTTAATGGGAATTATAAAAATTTATGTAAGTGTTTGACAAAAGATAATACTTTGGTGATATAATTCAAAATTTACGTAGACAAATATTGCATTTGCTTTGTAGTTTTTAAAGCCATTTCTGTAACGGTGGCAGCTGAAGTACTCCATTTCTGTAGAAAGTAAATGTAAAATAGTAGATTACTATATATTTTTGTTGCCATTTTCTCATAAAAGCTGAAAAAAATTGTAATTAAAATAGGAACTATGCCAAGAATATCGTCTGCTATAAAGATGTATTTTAAAGTATATATATATGTGACTTTTGTTCTACGCAAATTTCTTAATTCCTATCAAAAAGCTGAAAGAATGCAATTTCATTAATCCGTGTGTAATAACATTTTCCGAATTTTTAAAAATATAAATGAAGGATTTCTGATAAAACATGGAGCTATATTTAATTTTCAGTATCCATATTAATGTTACGAACAAATAAAGTCTTATGACTCATTAGATAGTTGATTTTTTTACGAGCTTACGACATTGCTTTTTGTTGATTTGTGTATTATCCCACGATATATTATTCCATACCTATGCATGCTTTTCTGTGAATGTTGTTAAGACTGGATCGTAAATGCGGGATTCTTCCGCGAATGCAAATGACCTCATTTTATATAAAATAAAAGCGAGTATTTTAAAGTCTTAAAACTGAAATATATTTTGTACCATCTATATTTTTATTTTTATTTTTTTCATCGGAGGCGACACTAAATTCTGAAAAAGCAGAGTTCTTGTTTTCTAATTTTTTTTTTATTTTTTTTTATTTTATTTTATTTTATTTTTTTTTTACACGTCTGTTTGCTATTTACGGCATTTGACCAAGCAATAGTCTGGTTTCTATGCTCAAAGTGGCAGCACGCTTTATTTGCCTCTGTTGAAGAAATACATAAAAAATGATATAAAAATAAAAATAGTTAATTTTAATTAATTTTCAGCAGTGAAATTACGCTTGAAATTATTGAATATTAAGTACGTAATTTATCAAATTGTTGGTTCTACGCTTAGTTAGCAATGTGATAAATCACGTACTTAATATTCAGTAAAAGTAGTTTTTAAAAAAAACACTTTATATAAGCATTCAATGTTCATCTTGAAAATTATACTAAATTTTTTTACTGCATTTCATGTTTTTTCCCAAAAATTCCCTTTACAATACAATAATTTAGAATGCGCTCCGAACTAGATTCTGAAAAAATTGCTAATTTCTTTTACGCTCGGTAGAAAGCACTAGCAAGTGAATACTATATTTTTTAAGATTTCTGTATTGGTTTCTCAACGTATAATCGTAAATTAATATTAAACAATTAATTGATAAAAGCGTATTTTTAAAAAGATATTGCACACTTCATTTTTTATTTATTATTAACTAGGGGGCTCTGCCCCCTACGAGCTACGCTCGCCAACCCCCGTTCAGACACCGCAGATTCTAAAAGCATGCTAATTTCATCGGCCTTAAAAAGATTGAATTATAATTTTAATAAACAGTGACGGTCTCCCTGTAAATGGGTTTTCATTCATTTTCCTTTGATTGGAGATTTTTAAGACGAAATCAGCCGCTGCCAAGAGATGCAATGGCTGTTTTCATCTTTTATTAAAAACAAGAAAGAAAAATCATGCGTACTGCATAGATTATGAAACACTTTCCAACACTCCCTGAAAGCTTTAACAAAACTTCGTTATTTAGGGAAATAAGGTAAATAAGATAACTAACTAAACATTTAAAAAACTGATTTCAGCAGTTACCATCCATAGCCGAATATTTATTCCAATTCTTCCGAAGAGCCCTGTATTTGATGTGTAGGCTGATATATATACTATATAATAGAAAATTTAGTTTAGCAAGAAAACGCATAACAGGTTGAAATTTCTCTTTCAGCAATTTATACTTTTAATACTTTTGTTCAGCCCTGTTGTTTACCTAGTACCTTTATTACACGCCACTATTTAGCTAAATTTTAATTCAAACTAAATCACTCTTAAAACTACTGAAATCGCATTTCCAGAATTTATCGTCTATAGGCAGCCATGTATCCAATTCTTTGCGTGGCCCTGTATATCATTTTATCTATATTCTACAAACATTTCATAGAAAACTACATGCAGTTCAGCATAACACATTTTAAACCCCCCTTTCAGCAATTTACGTTCATACTCAGTGACCTTTACGAATTCTTTTGCGTATCCCTGTATATCGTGAAACTTAAAAGCGTATATCATAATTAAAAATGCATTCAGTGCCATCGCCACTAATATATACAGTACTTCGGATAGAAAATACTTGTCTGAAATGTTTTGTATGTTCCTGTAAATGCTATGCACTTCGTATTATACATGAAATAACTTAACTAAGTCTCACCGACGTATATCAGTTTTATTATATATGAATTTGTGTAATTAAAATACGCCGCAAACAATTTCCCCTAATACCATTTGTAATTGAATTCTTTTGTGTAGCCCTGTAAATGAATAGTAACTATTCGTTGCACCGCATATGCTATAATATTCTGCATATTTTAGTGCACTTCGTAAATGCATATATTTTTTATTATGTTTGAAAGGTTGTAACATCTTTAAAATCCATTTGAAATTTTTTTTTCCCCATTGACCGTAATGTAACGGAATACTTTTGACTGTCCCTATAAATGAATTAAACATGCTACAAACTTCATTTGAAATAGGGTTCGTGCTAGGCTAAACGTCAATAACCAAAAAATTTCAGTGCGATCCGAGTATATTTACGAGAGTTAGAGCGTGAACAGACAAACCGAAATCAATAACACTTTTCAACTTTGTTGGAAAGTGTTAAAATTTTGAAAGTAAGCTAATGTAAAATGAATTAGGTACACAGAGTCTTTGTCTCTCGGTACTTTTTAACAACGCTATGAGAAAGTTCTTTTAAATGTATCGTTTTAAATCTGACGTAATTTTCATCAAAGTTTCCTTTCCCTTTTTAATATTCACATGAAAATACTTTTGTTGTTAGAAAGGAAATATTATTTGCGCTGGCTTAGAATTCACGATAATAGTTGAGAAGATTATCTCAGAATATGAAATAAATGTCTCGTGCAAATATATTTTTTAATTTAAAGTGTTTTGCTAACTTTTATTTATTTGGCCTTTTTAAATATGACGTAATTTCCTTCATTTGTGACTTTTAACGCATAATAATGAATTTAGTATTTAAAAATTTTCTTTCCCTTTTAAAATTCACGCGTAACTGTAGTTTTTATGATGTAATTTTCAATAATTTCCTGATTTTTAACACGTGATCATTTATTTCTAATTTGAAAGTTTTTTTTTTCTGTTTATAATAGCAACGTGTAAATACATTTTTTATTTGAATTAGATATTATTCTTTGCGCTGTTTTTAAAATTGGCAACAGTTTAAAATAATTGCCCTATTCTAAAATGTGTAAAAAATATCTCTCGAAATGCTGAAAATTTGAATTTAAAATGGAAATAAATCCTCAAAAAATGAGTCAAATTAAAAAGATAATTGCAGTCTGCACATCGGGAACTTCCAATGCATAAAATGATCTAAAAATGTTTAAATTCCTATGTATATTTTTTTTTCTATAAAACTTTTTTAATGGAACGATTTTGACCATCTTTAACATTAAATATCTCTTAAAATAATTATTCGATTTAAAAACTGTCTGCATCAGCTTGTTCATCAAACATGTCTCTACAGGGTGGCTACTAAATACTGTTACAAATATTCAGTCATTTTATTTTACAAATATAAAATAAAAAATGATAACTACACTAACATGATGAACATCAGAGATGAAAGTTTAACCGGAAATAATTTTAATCAAATTGACCGCCATCTTTATTGATTAGCAAAGATAATCTCTTATGCCATTGTTCGACTACGGCACGAATCATTTTAAGAGGTAGTCGGTACCATTCACGCAATATGGAAGCTTTGAGAAAGTCCAAACTTCTGTGTTTGTTGCTATTTACTTTAGTCTCTAAAATCCCCAGACGCAATAATCTAAAGGATTCAGATCCGGTGAAGAAGGTGGCCAATCTTCTTGCATGATAAAGTTCGGACGGGTGACAGGGAGCCAAGCCTGTGTTGATTTATCTCGGTGCGAAGATGTAAAATCTTGCAGAAATATCCAATTCTTTTTGGGATACAACCTGTCAAAATGTGGTAACAAATGTGTAGCAAATATGTCCTGTTTGTAATATTCGCATTGATTTTTATCTCTTTATCGATAAACTTCAAAGGCAATTTTCCATTGTTTGACACTGCAGCCCAAACCATAACAGAATTCTTGTTCTGAAAGCGTTTAACAATTCGAAAGGTTTCAGGTATATCCTCGAGGTTTGCTAAATATACGATATCATTTTTAGCATTATAACACTGTTAAGTGCAAAATAGCTTCCCATCAGAAAATATTATTCTGTCAACGCTTTTCCTACCGTGCCGCTTCATCAATTTCTTCCTTCTTTGTAATTTTTGTATACTTTGTGCAGCAGTCAATCCTTGAATTTTTCTTTTGCGATAAGGGCAATAACCTAGATCTTCATTTATAATAACTTGCATAGTTCTGCAATTCACGTTCTCTTCTGCAGCCATTTTATTTTCAGAACGTTGTGGATTTCTTCACACCTTTTCGCGAATTCTTTTGATGCGCTCTATTGTGAGAACTGAGCTTGGACGACCAGGCCGAGATCGATATTTACATAGCTATTAGTATCCAATAATCAATTTATAGTTTTATATATAAATGTTCCATAAAAACCAGGGTATTTTAATTGCTTAAAGGTTTTACCTGAGGAAAACCTGCGATCAAAGAGCTGTTTAATCATCATTCTTTTGGCTTCCCTCTTTAAAATAATTTTAAATATTAGCTTTATAACCAAATTCGTCTGCCCTAATAGAAGGTTGTCAAACCCTAAAATAGAGAAATAAATTGTTTTCTCAAACGATTAAAATTAATTCGTATTTTTTGGAGTGTAACAGTATTTAGTAGCCACCCTGTATAACACCACTGATTTTGATATTTTTGTATGAAACAGTTTTCTTAATATTAACGAAGAAAGACCCCTAGTCGTAAAAAATATGGATGCCGATCTAGTAGGAGTATATCCGGATGATCTACACAGATTTTCATTGGTTCATTTCCAAGTCGAAACTTTTTTTTATATATAGAAGGGTTCAATTCCTACTATTAGTTCACACTCTCCCTATACATATCTTGTTAAAATTTTCAATCGTTAATAAAATACTTATTATTCATCCACTCAAGTTCAAATGCATTTTTTTTAACTTGTAGTGGATGACATTTAATGTTAATACAGTTTTTACAAATATTAAGTCATTAATTAAATTAAATTAATTAATTTTTGTTTTATATGGGAGACAAAATTGCGGCCATTGGTTATTGAACAGCATTTAATGCATCACTATACCTATAAGGGGGATTACCATAGGAGAGGTTACCATAGGAGGGACCCTGTTCTGTCGCCAATTACCGCCAACTTTGTCGTCAACTTGGCGATATCTCTAATATTTCACGAAATTCCCATAGAATTCTATTGTAAACCAATAGAGTTTACTTGCTTATAGAAAATCAACAAATTCAGATATTTTAATCCAACAAAAACTTACATTAGCTTAAGGGATTATATTAATTTTTTCTTTGATGACCTAAGTAGGAATTGACTTTAAAAAAAAATTTATATTGCTTGTTTATTTATTATTTATTTAGACATTAAAATGTTTCATTTGTTGCAGTTTCATATCTAGTTATCCACACAGTTCTTCTATAACCAAATTCTTTGTGTGTCCCTGTAAATTAACGATAAGTTCTATGCACATCCTATTATTTAGTAAGAGCCTTGTAGTACACCTCACTGATGTATATCAATTTCAATATGCTTAAAATACTGTAATATCATTAAAATACACGGCAAAGGATTTTTTTCCCATAGACTGAAGGTAACGGAATTCTTTTGAGTGGCCCTGTAAATGAACCAAAAATGCTACGAGCACAGACAAACATAAAGACGTACAGATAAATCAAATTCATAACCACTTTTCAACTATGTTTTAAAGTGTTAAAAAGAAAACAGCTGTTAAACAGTGGCTAAGTTAAAGGTTTATTTAAAACAAGTGAAACTAAAATAAAATAAATAATGTGAACATTAAAAAGGTCCACAATCTTACTTAAAAGGCGACTCATGTAATGAGAAAGATGTTGCAAGTTTAAAATATACATTTTATTTAAAACTTCTTAGTACTTTCAAGCCTTCCAGGCTCATCATCAGAGAATATCTTAATAACTAAATGTTGTTCATTTATGCAAATACGTCACTTTGTTTTGAAAATGAGAGAGTTAATAATTACTAGAGTTGAAAGTAGAAGTAGCAGTATAAAATTTCTTGGATTGAATTCAATTAGGTGAAATATATATTATTATTATTCATTGCAGTTCCATTTATTTTATGACATCACTTTGTTTTCTCATACGTCACTTTCCATGGGTAGAAGAAAATATTTAACTTCTGTACTTTAAACTTTAATACGTCACTTTTCTCAGGTTTTCAGGTTTTATTTTAAGGATATTGAACCACAAACTGGGTATATAGTACGATAGGGCGTCGTTTACATCCAAGAGTTTGCTACTGCTACTTCTACTTTCAACTCTAGTAATTATTGGCTCTCTCATTTTCAAAACTAAGTGACGTATTTGTATAAATAAACAACATTTAGTTATTAAGATATTCTATGATGATGAGCCGGGAAGGCTTGAAAGTACTAAGAATTTTTTAAATAAAATGTATATTTTAAACTTGTAACATCTTTTTCATTACATTAGTCGCCTTTTAAGTAAGACTGTGGAACTTTTTAATGTTCACATTATTTATTTTATGTTGAATCAAGGGGAAAAATTGCGTTTCGTCTTATGATGTTATAAGTGAAACTAATTTATGGTTTGTATTTTATTTACTCTACTCAGACATAGTGTCAGAATCAGATAATTTTACTAGCGTTGCATGACATAGTTAAATGTCACGAAAGCAAGTTCATCAGAAAATTTAAGCACGTATCAAATTAGTTTATAGGATTTAACGGCAGAGCTATGTTCCCATCCTTCAGCTTTTAAATGGAAAATTACAATGTTGCTCACATTTGTATGCAGGCAGAATGAACGTAAGACAATATTAGCATGCAAAACTGCTTTAGAGATATTAAAAGATTAAGATACTCTTGTTTAGTATTTTTTGGCATACGGCTATTTCTATGCGGTTTGGAGGATTTTTTAAAAATGCATTTATTTTGTGTAGCTAGTTGCTGTTGTTTTATTTAAAAACTGCTTTCCATGAGTGAAATAAATAAATAACTCTGATAAATGTGATGAAGCCTGATAAATGTTTTAATTATTTTATAAAAGATGAGACTTAATTTCAGAAAGAAACTAACAATTTTTCAGTATGTTGAAATAGGTGTATCTCACAAATTTTTTATAAGCTGGAAAGAGATATCAACGAAAATTAATTGAAATTCTTTATTATTAAGTAATTTTTGTTATAATAATCAGGTAAATTGTTTCACGATAAATGTTGTTTAGTCGTTTCACCTTTTAATTGAACTATGTGCTTCTAATTTAAATTTATAAACGTACAATTTTAGTTGCTATTATTTATATTTTATTTAGAATCTGCTTTTCATGAGTAAAATTAATAAGTAACTCAGATAAATGTGATGAAGCCAGATAAATATTTCAATTATTTATAAAAGATGAGACTTAATTTGAGAAAGAAACTAACAATTTTTAAGTATGTTGAAACGGTTGTCTCCGATAAATTTTTGATAAGCTGAAAAGAGAGATTAATGAAAATTAATTGAAATTCTTTATTATTACACTAGCTAACTTAACGGGCGTTGCCCAGGTACTTCAAAAAACAACATGAATTGGGAAAAAGCTCTGAAAATCACAATAAGATATCGCGAAAAGTTTTTAAATGGTTGCACAAATTTCGAAAAGAGAATATATATATATATATATATATATATTGTGTTTGAAGATTGAAAGTTGTTCCCTTTCACTAATGTGGAAAAATAGTAGGAAATCGCTTCAATACACTAAAAATCACATGCAAAATTCCCGAAAAATTCGAAAATTGCTATACGAAATCCGAATAAACTTTATTCAAATGATGGCAGAAATTACTTTAGTATTATAGGTCAAAAATGGAATGTCAAAAAAAGTTGCAGTAGATCGCAAAGAAATGAAAATATCGAATTAAAAATCACAAAGAGTTCAAAAATCACGAAAGTCAAAATTTATTTTAATTGGATAAATTTTCAAATCTAATTTCTTTGACCTGCGGGCTCTCTTAAAATTTATGTTTGGGAAAACATGCTAAGAATTGTATCATGTTACTTTTATTCATAATTTAATTTACTTGGATTCCCTTAAATATAATTAATATAATCCCTTAAGTTAATATTAGTTTTTGTTGCATTAAAATATCTCAATTGGTCGATTTTCAGTAAGCAAGTAATCCCTATTGGTTTACAATGGAAGTCTATGGTAATTTGGCAATATATTACAGATATCGCCAAGTTGGCGTCCCTTTTGGTTATTAATTTTGGTCGCCAAATTTGGCGATATATCGCCAAGTTGGCGGCATTTGCCGACAGAACTGTGTTCCCCCTTATAGGTATCGAGATGCATTAAATACTTTTCAATAATCACATAAAAAATTTGCTAAAAATTCAAAAATCTCTGTACGAATTCCGAATAAACTTTTTAAAAAAGAGAACAAAATTTACTACATTGGGTTAAAAAAAAAAGGAAACCGTATTCGTTTCAATAATGTGGAAAAATCGCCTCAAAACTTAAAAAAGCTCTAAAAATCGCATAGAAAATTAAATTTAAAATTCTAATCAAAAAATCGAAACTCGGGCTTTGAGCTGTGAAACTTCATTTACAGATGTACCTTTTCCCCAAATTTTGTAGCTCTACATGCAGCTGTCTCTTCAGAACACCGTCGACACACTCACACACTCATACACAAACTTCTTTCCTTATTATTATAGACGGAATTTTTTTTTTTTTTTTTTTAATTATCAGGTAAATTATTTCACGCAAAATGTTGTTTAGTCGTTTCAAATTTTAATTGAATTAAGCTTCTAATTTAAATTCCTAAACATACAATTTTAGTTGCTATTATTTATATTTTATTTAGAAACTGCTTTCCATGAGTGAAATAAATAGCTCAGATAAATGTGATTAAGCCTGATAAGCCATTTTTATTATTTTATAAAAGATGAGATTTAATTTGAGAAAGAAACTAAAAATTTTTAAGTATGTTGAAATAGTTTTATTCTATAAATTTTTGATAAGGTGAAAAAAGAGATTAATGAAATTAATGAAAATTCTGTAGGATTACGTGGAGATTTTTGTAATTGTCAGGTAAAATGTTTCACGTTAAATGTTGTTTAGTCGTTGCAAATTTTATTGGAATTCGGTGCTCTAATTTAAATTTAACAAGTAAGAAAAAATCATGCGTCAAGCATAGATTATGAAACCCTTTCCAACACATTCAGAATAATGTCATAAAACTGCACCGCTAAAAAAAATTAAAGTATTACGTCTAATTCAACTATATAGAAAAGAATAATACATTTCAAAACCCATTTAAGCTGGTCAATCGGAGAATAATGCGAATTTTTTCAGTAGCCTTCTATATGATGTATAGATTTGAATCTATTAACTACATGGATGTCAAAATTTAGTTCCTTAAGAAATACATATACATCAGTTGAAAATTCACCTTCAGCAACTTTCTCTAATGAGGAGAATGTACGTGAATACTTTTGTCAGCCCTGTATATGAGGTACAGAATTTATAAATAACGAGTAAGATACAAAAAATCAATTAAATTTAATAGCGCATACCGAATTTTAAACCGTACACTCCAGCAATTATTACTCAAAGATAGTACTGCACTGTACTTTTTTTGTATATCGCTATAAATGAATAAAACATGCTATGAATGCCCTGTTATAACATAATCGTAGTGAAATTCGGTGATTTATATCAGTTTCCATACGTTTGAAATAGCGTAATGTCATTAAAATACTCTGCAAACGATTTTTCCCCATATACCATAATGTAATGGAATACTTTTGAGTGCCCCTGTAAATGAACGATTAATCCTACATACTTCATATACAATACCAAACATGCTTTGGTAACCCTAAATAACTGTTATCAATTTCATGAAAATCCGAGTATAGTTACAGGAGTTAGAGCGTGGACAGACGGACAGACGGCCATACGGCTATACGGCCAGACAAACCGAATGCATAAACACTTTTCAACTTTGTTGGAAAGTGTTAAAAACGTACAATTTCTAGTGTGTTAATAGCATAATAAATTTGAAACACGATATACAACCCTTTTAATAAACGTTTATTTTCTATTTTTTTATTTATTTTGTTGCTGGAATTCATGCTTTTGCTAATAATTAATTATTTAGAAAATAAAGTAAAATATTTCGAATGCTTATTAATAATTGAATTAAATAAAACATTTTGTGAAATAAATTGTGTAAAATAAGCCTATTAATTAGTAGAATAACGATAGAAGTGTCGTGGACTACCATTTTGTTTTAAAGATAAGTAAACACACAAGTTTTTAAATCAATAACAAATGAAAGTTTATTAACAAAATCAAGGAAATTACTTTGAACAACTCTGAAAAATTTTTACTATATCTAACTTCTAGTTTAAAAAATTCATTTGAAGAAAAGTAGAAATGTTTCAAAATGAACTAGCTTAAAGAGCAAAGTAAAAGTCAATACAATATGGCTAAACAAGTCCTCCTCACTTGTACTTTAATACGTAGAATGCCAAGTCTATTTTGTCTGTCTTTCCGTTTAGGCCACGAAATAAAACTCCCATTACAGAATCTATAAGTGTCAATCACCGATGACTAAACGGAAAGATCAGTGTTAGTCACCGATTACTGACGTAGCATTCAACGTGTTAATTCTCAGAGGATATCCTATCCACTAGATTAATATTAACACAATTATTCTAATTGATAAACAAATCATATTAGAATTAAATTTCCAACTAAGCGAAAATCAAGGTATCGCATCAAGGTATAATCATCAAGGTTGGCTGGGTGAAAAAGTTCGACCAGAATCGTCCGGGATAGCTCAGATGGCAGAGCACTGGCGGCTTCAGCCAGGAGGTCCCGGGTTCGAATCCTGGTCCGGACATTTTTCGCCCAGTTGGAAATTTAATTCTAATATGATACCCTATCTATTTCAACGTTTGCCGCAAGATAAGTCGGGGGGTAAAAGCACCGTTTCCCTATAAGGAAAGGGTAGCTGACGTCACTGTTGGTCGAATGGAGGATATTCCAAATATGTGTTCGAGGCTGAAAAAGGTCACGTGATACCGGTAATTTACCCAAGGAACTTCTAACTGATAAGAAAGGAAGATACTACTGCTTTGCCTCATAAACTGTTTCATTGGCTAGCAGAAATTTACATTACACGTCTACGGAGCCTTCCCTTCTTTACGCTAGAAGTTTTTACCTTGACCACGTGATCAAAACGGAGATGGAATATCCTCCATTGCTGTTGGTTAGCAATTAAAACCTGTTCATTCATTATGACCCCTACTATACACATGAAATCCGGAAATTTGATTGGTCTTTCAGACTGATTTTATAAATCTATGATATGATTGGCCTACGTCGTCAAGTTGATTTCCTGCGATGATCGCTATGATAAAAATGTAGTGGTAGATTGGTTGACGGAAGTGTTTGCTTGTAAACATTTCCTTTCCTTATACCTGCTGAGGGTGAACTGGTTAATGGAGGTCCGATTGACGTATTAAATCAAACTAGCGTGCGTTGATAAGAGAGTATCGACATGCGATTCTCAGGCCGCGACCAACGACATACAAGGCCAGTTCATGACTTTTAAAACGTCACGCGGAGTGGATCATCTTTACACGGCGATTGGCACAAAAAGATGGGCGCGCCGCTTCTTACTAATCACAGTGTAAAGATGCTCTACTCCGTGTGACGATTTAAAAGCCATGAACTGGCCTTGTAAGTCGTTAGTCACGCTCACGCTCTGTTTAAACAGACGCGTTTGTCCAATATTGCAGAACTTGGCGATATTCGCTTGGACGAGTTCGATTATACCATACATTAATATACAAGATCGGACACTTCCACAGAGCGTAATGGTAACACAATTGCGATCGTAGCGCCTTTAGTGACAATGGGGAAGAAACTCCCCATCCTTGTAATATTTTTATTATGGAGTATCTACCTTATTGTGATTTTTCTTCTTTTAATGTTGCATGTTTACGTTTTCAATAGAATCTTACATCGATGCATTAACATAGAATAGATATTAAATTTTATATATCTAATATCTATTCTATGTTCATGTACGGATATATGCTCTTTTATTACATGATGAGTGAACGATTTAAGTGCAACGAAAAACAAGGTAAAAATTTCGTCTTGAATGCTATACATATATCCAAAGCAATAGCGTAATATAAAAATATACGAAATATTGCACTCTGAAAGTCCAGAAAATTAAAAAAAAATATTTCCATTTCGTAGAAAATTTTTTATAGCCGATGTTTTATTAATTTATGAAGTTTAACGTATTAAACAATCGCTACAATAATCTTTTAAAATTTACGCATTTTTACTTTCTTACAGACAAAATAAAAATATTATTTTTAATGTAAATAACGTACAATCAATTCAATAATATTTATAATATTAACATATAAGAAATAATAATAAAATTATAGATGGAGAAAAATTCCTTTCGACAAATTTTTAGAATTATATAAATTTAAAAGTTTTAAAAAAAATAGAAGTACTGACATATTATACCCAATAAAATTTTATTCGACATAAATAAATGAACACAATACCTGAATTTGTTTTTTTACAATTTAAACTCATAAACTTACATTATTTACATTCTTAACAGAATTTTCTAGGTTTTTTCTTTTATTTTATTACTCTAATTATCTTTTATATTATTATTACTCTAATTATCTTTTATATTATTATTACTCTAATTATCTTTTATATTATTACTCTAATAATTAAAATTATAGTTAAAGGTGAACAATACAAGTACGAAAAAAAAAGCAGCTAAATAAATAAAGCATAAATTGAATATCGTCTGCCTTTGCTTCGTTTAAGGAAAGAATAGATATTCAAAACATAGAGCGTAACCATATTTCATAAAGATAGGTAAATTTCGGAGGCTTGTTAATTCTTCCCCCTTGTCGGTAGTGACGCTAGTACTGTTTCTATTACAGATTTTGCCGTAAATGTCCCATCTTATATGTTAATATATGGATTACACGAGTGAGACGTTAACAAGCGTTAGCTTGGCGATAACTGCATGCTAGCCAACATGTTTGGCAATTCGTTTTTGTACAGAATTAAGTCAACTATCAAATGTTTCACCCCACATGTCGCCTTTCTCAAATCTAGGCTACCTAGAAGCACCAAGATAAAAAAGCCTAGCGATATAAAATCTGTCTCTAACTCTGTCTTAGTATCACTCCTAAACCAGCTAAAATTGTTAATAAACACTCGCTAACATGAATCAAGCTTCCACATGGATAGAGACTCCTACGGCCAAATACCCGAAATGGTAGCAACTTACTTGCTGGAAAACCAGTATGTAGGAGGCATCTATGTAAGAATGGGGAATTTTTTGCTTTAATCAATGAATGAAAAATTTTAAATGTAAGCTTTTCTTTAAACATAATGTCATTTTTACTGATCCTGCACAATTAAGCAAATGATTTACTTGTATATCACTGACGGATTCGAAAGATGGGGGTAGCGATGGGGTAGGAGAAGTGGAGGTTTAGGGATTAAAACTCCACCCAAAACACTTAAAATCGATATGATACGTACACAATCGGTTTGTCTACCTTATAAAAACCCGAGCGCGTATCTATGTAACCTCAAAAACTCGGAAACCACAGGGTGGAGGGTTACGAAATTTGGCACACGGGTTGCTGGTAGGGGGACCATGAACAATTGGGGCAAAAAATTCGAAAATTTTAAATAGTTTTCTTTATGTTTTTCATGAGTTTTTGCCTTTTTTTATGTTTAACCCATAAACACGCGAGTTATAAATAACCAGTGCTAAATGTTTACTGCAATGTGAGATATACATATTACGTACGCCACGCTGCAATACTAAGAAGCTGTAGCGGGTATTCCAATAATTATTTTACCTCGCATGCAAATAATCAGAGACTATTTAATTGCGCTTAATTACTTTTTTTTTAAAACTAGGGGGCTCTGCCGCCTACGAGCTACGCTCATCAACCCCCGTTCAGACACCGCAGACTCTAAATGCACGCTAATTTGATCGATTTTAAAAAGATTTCGAAAGATTGAATTATAATTTAAAAAACAGTGGCGATCTCGCTATAAACTAATTTCTATTCATTTCTCTTTGATTGGGGAATTTTAACGCCAAATCCGCCGCGATACTGCTTGATTATACCGTCGACCAATTTCGCCAAATTATATAAATTGCCAAACCACTCGCCAAATTATACAAATTGACATAATTTTTATTTTAAATAACGAAAGAACAAATAAATTAGTACAACATTAATAAAAATACAAATAAAACGCGAAATAAAAATAACTTGATGACGTAGACACGCGTAACAACATTATTTTTTTTTATTTAACTGAATAACAAACATACGACTTGTGTGCTTGACATAAAGCCCGCTTATAAGTCGGAGACAAGATAGCACAAGGAAATATTACAACACAAGAGAAATACACCCTGGGAGTTCCACACAAAGTGTGTGTGCAATTTCAATTGTGTAACAACATTTCAAAATAAGCTAATATAAAAGGAATTAAGTAAACAGAGTCTTTGTCTCCTGGTATTTTTTAACAAAGTGAAAAGAAAGTTCTTTTAAATGAGACATTTTAAATTAATCGTTTTTAATCTGACGTAATTTTTACCAAGCTATTCTTTCTCTTTTAAATATTGACGTGAAAATAGTTTTGTTAAAAATGAAATATTATTTGCGCTTTCCTAACAAAAATAGTTGAAAAGATCCTTTCAAAATATCAAATAAATGTCTAGCGCATTTTCTAAATTTAAACTGTTTTGCAATATTATTTTGTGTTCATTTTATGTAATAACTATAATGTGACGTAAATATGACGCAATTTCTCTTATTTAAGACTTCTAACGCATGTTAATGAATTTATTATTTTACAATATCCTTTCTCTTTTAACATTCACGTGTATACTTTTTATGACGTAATTTTTAATAAGTTCCTGCTTTTTGTACATAATTATTTAATTCTAATTCCAAATGATTTTTTCTGTTTTTAATAGTCATGTGTAAATAAATTTTTAATTTGAAGCAAACATTATTGTTTACGCTGTTTATACATTTGGCAACAGTATAAATTAATACCATTTTCTAAAATAATGTAAAAAATATCTCTAGAAATGCTGAAAATTTTAATTTAAAATAGAAATAAAACCTCAAAAAATGAGTCAAAATAAAAAAAAATAATGCAATCTGCACTCTGGCAAATTCTAACGCCTAAAATGATCTAAAAATGATTACACTGCCATGTATAGTTTTTGCTGCTATAAAACTTTTTTAGTGCAACGATTTTGTCCAACTTTAGCATTAAATATCTCTTAAAATAATTCTTCGATTTAAAAACTGTCTGCATCAGCGTCGTTATCAAACATTTCTGTATAAAACCACCGAATTTCATATTTTTGTATGCAGTATTTTTCTTAATGTTAACGAAGAAAGACCCCCGGTCACAAAAAATTCAAAACCGGCGGCGGCGGCGGCGGTGACAGCGGTAGTTACTTTTTTTTAGAATAGAGAGATAAAGAAAAACATTTTGTCACAAACATCAACAAAACTTTTTATTCTATTTATTCCCTTATTTCAAAGATATGGTTTTATCGTCTGCTGCTATAGCAACATGATAAATCAAATTTCATTAAAAAATGCACAGTAGTAGAAAAATATTTTTTTAAATCGAATAGTTATTGAACATGAACTCCCGTGCGTAGAGCGGGTTAAAAAGCTAATATCTTGTATTTCTTGTAAGAGGAATAAATGGTGCCTAAAAAGAAACGTAAAGAAGAACGTAAACAACCAAAAAATTTTCATCTTATATCTATCTCAACGGCTCATCACTTTCAGTCACGGCGAATATAAAATAGATCGAATAAAATAGGAGCAAAGCACGTGTATTTGTATTATGCTTCAAATGATTGTTTTTTAGTTTTTTTTTTTTTAATAAGGTCTAAAGAAATAATCCTTCCTTTTATGAAACCTTGGAATAGCTACGTGTTGAACTAATTTAGCTCTACGTACTATATTGATTGATATTGCTCATTCTATCAGTGATAATGATTCAAACTTTTCGCAGGAAAAATCCTAGCTGCGTCACTGTGTATATGTAGCCTTTTTTTTTTTTTTTTTTTCAGCCAAAAATTCTGTTTCACTGTGAAAACGTGCAAAAAAGTAATAAAGTGTTACTTAATTTATTTCATGTGAAATTTCGCATATAAAAGCAACTAAAACAAAAGTAATCATAACAAAAAAAAATTTTAGGCTCTTAAATTGTTCTTGGAGACATTATAAGTATTTTTATGAGAATGGAAACTTTTAATTTTTTTGCATGGCTAGTTTTATATGCATAAAAATCCTAAAATAAGTTTATTTTTACTTCAGTAAATAAATGAAAGGAAATGCTTAATTCATCTTTAAAAATTTAAACTTAAACTTACACTATGTGCAAAACTACTTAAAAGATGAGACAATATTAAAAAGATGTTAAATTATTTCAATACTTTAGTACTTTCAACTATAAAAATATAGTCTTCGTCAGAGAAATATAAGAAATCTACGTGAATAATGAAAATTAGACGTCAATAACAATTGTATTTCTCATATTTCTCTGACGAAGACTATGTTTTTATAATTGAAAGTACTTAGGTATTAAAATAATTTAACATCTTTTTAATATTGTCTCATATTTTAAGTAGTTTTGCATATAGTATAAGTTTAAGTTTTTTTACTCATGTAATTATTTTGCTACCTTTTTTATGCTTACCTTGTATTGTGTATATATTTTTTTTAACATTCTTTTTTCATTTTAACGAAATTTACATATAAAGTGCTTAAAATGATGTTACTACTATTATTAACTTCTAGGAGAATATTACCAAATCAAAGTAATAAAACAGAATGAAATTTCATAATACGAACTAAATAGTGAAATGATAAAATATACCGAACAAACAGTACTAAAATATTACTCTCGCATAGTAGGAAAGTGAAAGTTCTTTCATATATTCACCTTCGATCTACTAATAGCGTTAAATATGATCTCTTAACAACCAGCAGTAAGGGCGGGGTTTAAAAATAGTAGCTTTTTAAAATATACCGAACAAACAGTACTAAAATATTACTCTCGCATAGTAGGAAAGTGAAAGTTCTTTCATAAATTCACCTTCGATCTACTAATAGCGTTAAATATGATCTCTTAAAAACCAGCAGTAAGGGCGGGGTTTAAAAATAGTAGCTTATTAAAATATACCGAACAAACAGTACTAAAATATTACTCTCGCATAGTAGGAAAATGAAAGTTCTTTCATAAATTCACCTTCGATCTACTAATAGCGTTAAATATGATCTCTTAACAACCAGCAGTAAGGGCGGGGTTTAAAAATAGTAGCTTATTAAAATATACCGAACAAACAGTACTAAAATATTACTCTCGCATAGTAGGAAAGTGAAAGTTCTTTCATAAATTCACCTTCGATCTACTAATAGCGTTAAATATGATCTCTTAACAACCAGCAGTAAGGGCGGGGTTTAAAAATAGTAGCTTTTTAAAATACTCAATATTTGCTATGAGAAACATAAATTTTAATTAAATTTGAAAAATCAAAAAAACCCGACTGCGTAAAAAGCGAACTAATTAATTATTTCTCATCAATGTGAAACTATTTTTTATATTACTTACCTATTTTTTTTATTTACTTGTATTCATGACTTTTAAGTTGTGTTTAATTATTAGTTCCTATCTATAAACACTGTTTTGATTAGACCTGTAGGCATCTTAGAGTTGCAGTAGAGCTACAGATCCTAAGCCACACAACTTCCAGGTTGTGTAATATTTAAACGGAACTTCTGACTGTAAAATAGTCAATGAAACATCGTCTTCATTTTGAAAGACCTATCCAATGATATACCACTCAATAGGGTGCGTAAAACTTTGTTATCGTCACTACTGTCATTTTGTATTTTACGGCCGCCATTTTGAATTTATAAACACAAAACCTACCCTAGAACCATCGGACAATTAAGACGAATCAATAGAGATCTCATTCATTAAAATCCATCTAGCCTTTGGGATGTTTCAAGGGTATAAAGAAATCCACATACCCAGATACGCGTGAAACACATAACTCTTCTTGGCAGCAGGGTAAAAAGGCAAAATATCTTTATATATTTACATTTCGACATGTTTCATTGCATCAAATGGCAACATTCTCATGAAAATAAAATGATGAAAATATTTTCGCAAAACTTCAAATTGAAAAACTAGTAAACTAAAACAAAATTCACGCGAGCACAAGGATAATGAAATTAACTGCAATGTTAATAATGGAAATTTGTGAACCTGAATTATTTTACATTTATTGTTTCATGACTCTATGTAGCAATTCTTCCCAAATTTTAGGGACCTCCATGGAGGCTGAATCATTGCAAATATTCTCATTGCGTAAGAAGATCTCTATTGATTCTCTGATGATGGACAGCAAAAGATCTTGATGGATAAATTATTCTACTATTTTTTAAATCTATTTGTAAAGGTTCTCTGTTACATAGTCCGGTCAAAGCTGTAGTTTTCTTGTTGTATTTGATGTCTGCTATATGTTCTTTGATCCTAGTTTTGAGCTTTCTATTTGTCATTCCTATATAAAATTGCACTGTTCCATCTTCTTTGGTGAAAGGTATTTCATATACCCCTGATATCTGATTTGGTTCTATTGGGTCTATTTTCTTACATACTATGCTTTTTAATTTTGCGGATAGTTCTGGAAGAATGGAGATATTTTATATATTGAGTTTATATTTCAATCTTTCGCAAAAAAAAAAAAAAAAAAAAAAAAAAAAAAAAAAAAAAAAAAAAAAACAGGAAAATATTGCAAAGAGGATAATTTGGAATTTTGTACTTTGAAATTACCTTTATTTTTTATTACTCCAGCTCTTAATTTTGTTTATTGTGCTTTTTTATAGACATTTTTTCTTGCGATTTTTGTTTTTGTTTACTAGTTTTTCAATTTGAAGTTTTGCGAAAATATTTTCATCATTTTATTTTCTTGAGAATGTTGCCGTCTGATTCAATGAACCATGTCAAAATGTAAATAAATAAAGGTGTTTTGCCTTTTTAAAATTTATTTTTATCACTTATAGCAATCATTATTTTGATATTTTGAAGGGATTTTTATATATGGTTTAATAGTTTTTTGTTCAGATTCTTCGGAATTAGAACTAGAAATTGAGTATATGCGAGTTCTCCACGATCCCTTATATCTCCCTTACTTAATGAGCTTTTACTTCGTATGAACTCGACTTCGAAGGAACAAACCGAGAAAAATACCACACATCTTCTTTAGTATGCGGCATTTTTCTATTTTGTGAGAGATTCACGCAATCCCGCACGCTACTGAAAACGTCCCGCCCCTCAACAAAAACTTTGCTACCCCAACACCTAACTCTTGAAATGGCCCCCTGAATCTGAGGATGTGAGTTAGTGTAAATATTCGCAGAAGCACGATTCACTCGTGGTAATTATCCCTTATGAGGGTTTTGTGTTGAGAAAAAAATAGCGTTTTTTAGGTGCGTTCGTAATTATATAAATACGTAACACCTATAGTCGTCGTTCAGTCCATCCGTCTCTATCCGTCCGCATATAACAGAGCAAAAACTACCCAACCGAATGATCTGAAATTTTAAATATATAATTGTTGCAAAATTTTGTCGAGTCATTTAAAATTTTATGAAAATCGCATGTATTATTTAATTACAGGGACAGTCAAAAGTTTGCCGTTACATTACGGCCAATGGGAAAAAATTATTGCAAGTGCATTTTAATGACGTTACAGCCTTACAAATAGTCTGAAATTTTAAATATATAATTGTTGCAAAATTTTGTCGAGTCATTTCAAATTTTATAAAAATCGGATGTATAATTTAATTACTGGGACAGTCAAAACTTTTCCGTTACATGACGGTCAATGAAAAAAATTTATTGCAATTGCATTTTAATGATGTTACAGCCTTTCGAATGGTCTGAAAATTAATATATAATTCTTGCAAAAGTTTGTCGAGTCATTTCAAATTTTATGAAAATGGCATGTATAGTTTAATTACAGGGACAATCAAAAGTTTTCCATTGTATTATGGCCAATGGGAAAAAATTATTGCAAGTGCATTTTAATGATGTTACAGCCTTTCGAACAGAGTGAAATTGATATCACTTATCAGGTGCACTAAAATATACATTTAGTGCAATATGTGGTGCAAAAAATATTTATAAAACTAGTTATTGTATGAACGCACCTCATTGCCACGTTTGACGAGCAGTTTCCTACTTGTTGTGCCTGAATTTTAAGACTGAAGAATGATTTTTTTAATTTTCGGATTGAATACCTCAAACTTGCGGATATTTTGAAACAGAATCACTTCTTGTTCTTGGAAAATCGGCGTTGTGCTCTCGGAAAATCGTCGACGAATATAAAAAATGGCACGGCGCACCTAAAAGATAGCACGACGCACTTAAAGAACAGCACGGCGCCGCGCCGATATCAAATTCGCTATACATGTAAGTAGTTTATAGATTATTTTTTACTGTACGAGATTCATAAACTTTAATTTAAAATCCCCCCTTCCTTATAACAAAATTGTAATAATTTGAAATTATTTTGCATCGTCGAGTATTTATTATTAGATAAGTTCATGTATTAAGTAGATTATGCTATTTAACTTAATTGAAAATATTATAAATATGTGCGTGAGATATTGAGCCCGCTAAACAAGGTGATGAAAATAATGTAATGAAACCTTTTGTTTACTGGTAATAGGACCAGAGAAGCCATTTATCCACTGTAATTGAACCTCCACCCATTCAACGAAGAGTAATTTTTTGTAATTACTTAATCTCTATCGTTTTTGCGACATAATAATAAGGGGGCATCGTTTCTGTATGATAATTATTTACTTGTTCTGAATTTCTTATCTGCTTGGTATCTCATTTCTTGAATGTATTTTTCATAAATAAACATATCCATAATTGCATTAATTTTATAATAAATTTCTATTAGGTAATTAAATTAGGATTAAATTTCATGAGGTTATTTACTTCAAAAGAAGGTTTATTTAATGCAGAAAAATGAAGAATTTTCTCGAATTTTATCCTCCGGAAATTTATATTTTTATTACAAAAAAATGAGTACTACTTTATCCCGTCGACCGGGTTTTACCGTCGACCAATTTCGTCAAATTATATAAATCGCCAAACCACTTGCCAAATTATACAAATTGACATAATTTTATTTTAAATAACGAAAGAACAAATAAATTAGTCTAACATTAATAAAAATACAAATAAAACGTCGAAATAAAAATCACTTGATGACGTAAACACGTGTAGCTTGCTTAAAGTCAAGTGAGTGTGACATTTACGATCAACCATTATTGGCATTTAATCTTATAGTTTGGCGATAGATTTTTGGTCGACGGGATAACTAAGTAATACCAAAAAATGTTTATTTGAAATCCAAAAAATAAACACCCGTTAAATTTAAACTGCTAAATTAAAATCAGATATCCGAGGGAAAGAGGGAGAATCAAGATTTTCATTTCTACTATAATGTCATAAATAAAGCGGAACGATAATCTATATTAGACCAATGTCAGACGGGCGTCTTTTTTGCTGCTTTTTTACCCGACTGAAAAGAAGGGTTATGTGTTTCACGCGTATCTGTGTATGTGGATTTCTTTATACTCTCGAAACATCCCAACGGCTGGGTGGATTTTAATGAATGAGGTCTCTATCGATTCGTCTTAACCGTCCGATGGTTATAGGATGGGTTTTGTTCTTATAAATTCAAAATGGCGGCCGTAAACTACAAAATGGCGGTAGAGACGAAATTTTTTTTTACCTACCCTATTGAGTGGCATATCATTGGATAGGTCTTTCAAAATGAAGACGATGTTTCATTGATTATTTTGCAGTCAGAGGCTCCGTTTAAATATTACACAACCTGGAAGTTGTGTACTTTGGATCTCTACTTTTACTGTAACTCTAACCTTCATAATAGACATCTATAGGCCTCATCAAAACAGTGTTTGTAGATAGGAACTAATAATTAAACACAGTTTTAAAGTCATCAATACAAGTAAATTAAAAAAAGTAAGTAATATAAAAAATAGTTTCATATTGATGAGAAATAACTAATTAGTTCGCTTTTTACGCAGTCGGGATTTTTGATTTTTTAAATTTAATATATTTATTGCTTACGTATTATCCATTCACAATGCTATAGCATTGTGAATGGATAATACGTAAGCAATAAATCAGCAAAAATCACGCTGGTCTGACATTGGACTTATAAAGGACGAACGTGTCCGTGCGTTACGCTCGCGTCATTTTGACAGACAATTAAATTGAAATTTACTGCAATTAATTTAAATTTCTAAATACCGCACATTTTAAAATTTTACACTGTCGAATAGTGAAATAAATGTACTTTCAAATGATATTTCTTTCAAATTGTATCGCAATTTGTTGGTAAAATGTACCGTCATTTACTCAATTTATTTTGTTTTTAAAATAATTTTCAAGGATGATTTTTTTTTTAAATCTATCTCTATCGCTTTCAGACGATTACCAAAAAATAAATCTATTTCCATTTAAATTAATTTAAATAGTTCAGCATTTGTTTCCAGCTTATATATTCCATAACGAAATTAAAACATTCGTCAATCAGCAAATAAATAATTAAAATATCATACGTGAAACTTAAATTTAAGGCCCGTATTAAACTTATAGGAGTTCGGCCTATCTGGTCTACCCTTCCTCCACATTAGGCCGAATAACCGGAGACGTAATATATAAACCATTTTTTTTAATAAAAAATCTATGAAATCACAATAAGAATTTAATTAATTAAAACTTGACCACATTTCTGTTTAACAAAAAAAAAAAAAAAAAAAAAAAAAAAGAACAATTTCTGAAGTATGCAAACTCCACAAAATGCATAAAACAATGAAAAAACAGAAACGATAGTTGGCTGAGATTGTGAGATACGTGGGCAAGTACATTATTCAGCAAATATTAGCATGTGACTGTAGCTTCTTTAAATTCTAACATTTCTTTACTTCCTGTGATATCCTTACAATTTAGACAAAGCAAAATTAGTCTGTTGAGAATTTAGCTATCTTCATTATTATTACGACTAGAAAGGTAGCCCGTCAAAAATTACGGAAAATTAGATATAAAGATATATACAACTCATGTCCAAGAATATGAGTTTTTCTCGCTTGTTCCGCAGTCATAGATGAAAATAACACATTTTAAGAACGAAACACATTTATGAAAAACTGTGTACAGTAGAAGACCACTAATCTGCACAGCTTGGTTCCAAGTGTTGTGCGGATTTGAAGCTTTTTGCGGTCATGTCTATTCAATCTTTGTTACATTTTTTTTTTTAAATTCATATGTTGGACAATTTAGATCGTTAATTCTTTAAAATAAATAAATTACACACTTGAAGCAAGGTAAAAACTATTAAACTATCGTATACAATTTAATAAAATGATGTTATATGGCATTATACGTGTGTGTATGGAGTAAGACATGGAGTAAGACACCGTGCACTTTTCCCCCCAATAAGTAGATTTCCACATCTTTTTTCCTGTACAAAATTGTTTTTTCTTGACATTTATTGTTACCGTTAAATATCTGTATCTGTACTAATAACATCAAGACACTTTGTAAAAACTGTTAAAAAACTAATTAAATTTCATTTAAAAATGGTTAATATCTGAAAATGCTTTAAAATATTTTAAGCCTTTTTATAAAATTAGGCTTAGATTTTATGTTAAAGTTTTATTTATTTTGATTTTGTATATACTTTATTGATACTAAACATGTAAATATATGATATATAGGGCATATGATATTAAGTTTTCTGCAATTAAGTTAGACATTTTAAAATTTATCGTAAAAATTATACACGACTTTTTTTTTAATTTCTTTTTTCTGTAATAAATGTTTAAAGTGTATATTACACTACATAACAAGTATTTGTAAAGTATCAGCTTGTACTTATTATAAGGTCTAAAAACTGGAACAAGAGTGTGTTGTAGTGTAAAAAATTTGTTTTTAGTGATATCCGGTGGCCGGATATAGATATTCATAGGACTCCAGCCTTTCCTTTCAATTCGACCAATATCGACCTGTCCCTAATAATTTTGTATATGAAACAAGAAGTAGATTGAAACTAAGGATGCATTGAATAATGGCCGAATACCGAATATTCGGCCCATAGGTGAACCGAATGCCGAATATTCGGCTAGCCGAATGATAACTGTTAAGGTCGAATACCAAATATTCGGCTGGCCGAATGCTTTTACATTTCAAAGTTTAAAGGTATTAAAATGTTACTTTTTAAAACAATTTTGCATAATATTTAATAAAAGAAGCTTACATTTTGATACATAAGAGCTTTTTATAAGTAAACTTTATATTGAAAAAAAATCTGCTTTGAGTTATTTAAGAAGGATAATTATAACTTTTTTAATTTATAAAATTTTAAATTTCATGGTTTCTTCTACGAATTAAAACAAACATTTTAAACAAACATTAAAACAAACAAGAGAAATAGTGAAAAAATTGAAAGAAAAACTTTACAGTGTCATACACTCTTTATTTGTCAGGAAGAGACAAAAGTAAAAGTAAATAAATAATACAATCTACCCTAATAATGGCAGTTTAGAAAGAATAACTTTTCTACTACCTTTGATTTAGCAAGGAAGTTTTTAAATGCATGCTAAATCAGTGTCTGGAGTGGGCGATCATTTTCAGAGATTGTAAACTTTGTTCCTAAAATCTAGCAACAAACTTTCAGTGGGATTAATATGGTCAAGACAAACATTTTTTTTTTCAACAAGAAACAATATTACAATCCCTTTATTCCATCAAAATTACAATACATTCAATCAAATATATTGGATGCGAAACAAGCCGAAACTGACTTTTTATTCACAACTTTATCAATAATGAAGATATTTTAATGAGATTTGTTTCATATTAATTTTGTTTGTATTAAATGTGATGATATCATTGAAAATGGCTGAATTTTGGTCAGTGACACAGTATAAGTACTATCTACTGGATTCTGAATAAAGGAATGTCTTGCTCATAGTTCTTTAGCTATGAATGGTGGGATTTTCCAGCACTTCTCATCATATCACATTTCACAGAAATCAAAGAAAGTCAGTTAAACACATAGTTATGATATCTTCATTATTGTTAAAGTAACAAACGAAAATTCAAGTTTGATCTCGAGTGAGATGAGATATAATGCAGTTATGACTCAATAAGTGGATTGCTGTTTGTTGAACAAAAATTATCTGTCTTGATACCGATTATCAATCCCGAAAGTTTTCCCATTTTGTTTAGAAACTCTTTTTTGTGAAAAAACAAGAAACAGATTATTTAATAAACAGAATTTAGAAACTTGCATTTCTACATCATTAATTCCTACGAAAATCCTAATTAATCATCCCCATTAATCATCATTTTAATCCTCTTCATGGTTAATTTTCTTAAGTTATACTTTTAAAAACAGCAAATAAATAATCTAAAAACATTCTATTTTATTTAAATATGATTTTTTTTCTAATTATTTTAAATATATTTATAAGTTGACAGTTAAAAGTAAAAATTGTGAAAAGTTTCTAAAAATGTGTTACAAAGGTTTTTCAAGTATTCGGTTCGCCAAATACTTTAATATTCGGCCAAACCGAATATTCGGCAGGCCGAAAAGTTTAGCCGAATATTCAGCTTAACCAAATATTTTGATATTCGGTCTAACCGTATATTCGGTAACATGTCCGAATACCGAATAGATACCGAATATTTGATGCATCCCTAATTGAAACATCTTATTTTCTGTACAAAATTGTTTCTAGGAACGTTTATTGTCACCACTAAGTATATGTTCCAATAATATCAGACAATGTGTAAAGAATGTTAAAAAACTAATTAAATATATATATATATTTATTTAAAGTTCAGTACAAATACGAGTACATACTTCTAGAAGATATAGTATGGCAACCAGCTATTTAAAAAGTTCTAAAAATTTGGATCCCGTAAATGTCAAACGATGCTAGACGATAAATGCCAACCACATCGACATTAGCAATCTCAATGTTCATAGGACAATCCTTATACGGTGTTTACGTTGAAAAAAGCTAGCAGATGTTAGAAAAAAAGAAACAGTGTTTACCAAACAAACATCCAGACACTTTGTAAAAGCGCTAAAAAATAATTTAATTAAATTTAAAACCGGTTAATATTTAAAAATGCTTTGAAACATTTTAAACCCTTTTTTAAGCCTAAAATATTATAAGCCTTACGTTAATATTGTGGTTTTTATATTGTATTTTTCATTTGAATTTATTTTCAATTACATAATTTTTTACAGATTAAAATATTGAAGAAATAATAACTCCTCCTAACATAAAATCAATATAATCAATGTTACAAATAAATTGAATTTTGCGTTCAAAGAATGATTATGTTTACATGGGCTTATATATTACAAAACTAAAATATTACATAACTTTCCTGGTCATTACCAAATTTTTAAACGAAATAAAAATGGTAACTAAGAGCTACGTATTTAACAAATGTTATTTTAAATTCAGCTCGAGGATTTGAAAGGATAACAATATTCCAGACCTAGCAACCGTTTTGCTCGAATATCCTGATGTTTTATTATTTTAAAAGAAAGAACTTTGCATCTATTATTCTGTTGATTCTATCCTACATGCATTTAAAATGTGAAACAATGTAATTCCCCCATTTAAAACTAAACAGCGGGAATACGATGTTCCTGTTAAAATCAGTAAACTAATTTGGTACGTGCTTAAATTTCTGAAAATCTCATGTACGTGATGTTGAACTATGTCATGCAACGCTAGCAAGGTTGTCTGTTTGCGAATCTCAATCTCAGAGTAAATAAACAACAAATCGTATGATAAATTTACTTGTTTCGCATACATTAGTAGCTCAGTTAATGCTTTAAATGTTGTTTGTTAAAAATGTTAAGTAAGAGATAGAAATAACCTTTCTATGCTTTATTCAGAAATTCAAAAGTGTTTTTATGAAATTCTTTACAATAAGAAAAGTGTGTGCTTTAGCATGATCACTATAAATTGTTTGGATATCATTATGTATGTCCTCTATTTCCCGCTAGATGGACTCACATATTTCTTGAGAAAAACTAAAAATATTTTCTTCTTTAAAGGGGGTCAGGGACACAAAATCCTAATACTTTTTATTTATTGAAATTAAAAAAAAAAAAAAATGTGAAATATATGTTTATATAATGAAAATATTGCATGTGAAAAAATACGGAAAACGTTAAAACATTTTTTGAAAAAAAAAAAATTAAATATATTTAATTTTTGATATAACTCTTGAAATGCTTGCCTGATTTGCATAATTTTTACTCGGTTGTGTTCAGAAGATATGTAATTTTAATTTGTCTTTAGGGTTTTTAAAAATATTAATTATAAACTTCATAACAAATTTTAAAGTGAAAAAATGAAGCTTTTTCATGAGTGAGTTTTGCATTAATTTGCATATTTTCACAATTATCACTCAAAATCAAAAAGCCTGAAAGCAATTTATTATAATACAAAAACTCTATTGAAAGTTTCATACATATACCTTATAAAAAATATTAGATGTATCCTTTCAAAGTTGACAAACCGAGAAAAAATTCATTCCGAGAGAAATGAAGTTAAACATTTCTTTAACTTCATTTAAAGTTTAATACAAACAATGTTATATCTCCGGATATAATCATGATAAAAGCATGCGGATTGTGGTATTTAACTTAGAAAACATTAAGTATTTCTAAGCCAATTTTTTTTAAAAAAGGCATTTTTTTTATATTTTCTGTCCCCAACCCCCTTAAAGATTTCTGACATTATTGGTTCTTTTTTTTTTAGCTCACAGGCTATCAAAGCTTGAGAGCTAATGTGCCCGCAGGTTCTGTATGTACGTACGTATGTATGTATGTACGTACGTAACGCAATAACTCTTGACAGAAATATCCGATTTGCTTCAAATTTTTTTCTAGGTTCATTCTGTTAAGGCGCTTCTCTGATTAGTTTTGGGTGCTCATTGGTTAAGTATAAAGGGGTTACGGGGGGCTAATCCCCCATAACTTTGAAAAAAGGGTTTTTCATGCAGAATTATTAGATTTGCTTCAAAAAATTTTTCTAGGTTCATTCTGATAAGGCGCTTCCCTGATTAGTTTTGAGTGTTCATTGGTTAAGTATAAAGGAGGTTACGGGGGACTAAACCCCCCTTAACTTTAAAAAAGCATTTTCATGCAGAATTATCAGATTTGCTTCAAATTTGGTATACCGGTTTATTCTGATAAGGCGCTACCCTGATTAGATTTGGGGGTTCATTCATTAAGTATAAAGGGGGAACGGAGGCCTAATACCCTCTTAATTTTGATAAATTGGTTTTCTATCCGAATTGCTTCAAATTTGGTATACCGGTTTATTCTGATAAGGCGCTTCCCTGAAGAGATTGGGAGGCTCATTGGTTAAATATAAAGATGTGAAAAGGGGTGGGGGGGCTAATCCCCCCTTAATTTAATTTTCGAGCGGAGGCCTAATAATCCCTTAATTTGGATAAATTCATTTTCTATCCGAATTGCTTCAAATTTGGTATACCGGTTTATTCTGATAAGGCGCTTCCTTGAAGAGATTTAGAGACTCATTGGTTAAATATAAAGATGTGAAAAGGGGTGGAGGGGGCTAATCCACCCCTTAATTTAATTTTCCAGTGACATTATTCTTTGAAATAAGAGTATAATATACAATTAGTGCGAATAGCCTGTGAGCTCAATGCCATCAGTTTAACTGGGCACTTTTCTTTTTTATGGTTAAATGCCTTAAACAAGTTATTTACTATGTGTTACGTAAACATATTTTAATAAAAACTAGCTGTTTAACCCGTTCTACGCACGGCAGTTTATGAATTTAATTCGAAAACCAAAATTAAAAATAACTATTCCATTTAGAAAGATATTTTTCAACTTCTGTGCATTTTTTTAATAAAATTTAATTTATCATGTTAGTACTATGGCAGCAGACGATATAACGATATCTTCGGATTAGGGAATAAATAGAATAAAAAGTGTTGTTGATGTTTGTGATAAAATGTTTTTATTTATTTTTAAAAAGGGGTGCGCAATTATTTATTAAGCGCAATTAAATAATCTCTAATTATTTGCATGCGAGGTAAAGGAATTATCGTAATACCCGCTACAGCTTCTTAGTATTGCAGCGTGGCGTACGTAATATGTATTTCATTCAAATACGTCACTTTGTTTGAAATGGGAGAGTCTATAATTATAAGGGTATGAAAGTGGAAGTAGCAGTGCTTTAGACTGAACTTATATAGAGAACGAAGAGACGTATTTTAAAGAATGGAAGAGCAATTAATAATAAAAATATTCCCTGACGATGGTCGCGGGAATTGCCGACCGAAAGTACTAAGAAATTTGAAGTAAAATGTATATTTTAATCTGTAACATCTATATTATTATTTTTTGTCGCCTTTTAAGTAAAACGATGAGCTTTTTACAGTTTATATTGCCTATTTTGTGATTCAAAAGTGTGTTTATGAGATTGTTTACAATAAGAAAAGTGTGTAGTGTTCTTTAGCTTGATTACTTTTAATTGTTCGGATAATATTATGTATGTTCTCTATTTCCCACTAGATGTTCTCGCACATTTTTTTGAGAAAAACTAAACATATTTTCTTCTTTCAATAAATGAAAAATAAAATTCTAGGGCTATATTTACCTTGAGTTAAATAATATATATATATAACACAAATAGTTGTACGAAAATTATCATATACAGAAATATAATATAAAGATATTTAAAATACAAATTACTTTACGATTAATTACTGATGTATTTTGAGATATTTTTGATTTGTGTTTTAAATATCTTTACATTATATTTATTTACCTAAAAATAATTTTTGTACAATTATTTGTGCTTTATATATATTTTAAGTATTTTCTTCTGTCTAAAAAAAAAAAATATTCCCGACGAAACTTGTTCTTTTTTCTGTTTAAATCTCAAATAAGTTATTTATACGTTAGGGAAATATATTTTATTCAAAAAGTGGTTAAAAAGCGTAATTTCTTGTAAGAACCTCCTAAAAAAAGACTTAAACAACTTCTGTAAAAAGCAGGAAATGGTACTCAGCAGAACTTTTTTTGTAGTTATTTTTGGAACCATTGTTACATATGTAAGTATTTTTACTTTCATCTATCTTCAATAGAAGAAAGTATTGTAATCGAAATTTTTTTCGACTTCCGGTTTTCGACGGATTTACACGTTTTATGGGTCAGAGATCGCAAAAAACATGTTTATGCAAAATGTCTGTCTGTCCGTGTGTCCGTATGTTTATGTGTCGCCATTGTGCCGTCAAAAATTGTATGAAGTTATGTATAGAATTCAACCAAATTTTTTTTTTAAGTTTTTGGCTATAGCAAGCAGGTCTTCCATTAATTTGGAAAAAACCGCCGGTAGGGGACGCTGTAATAGCGATTTTTGTGCATTTTGAATATGGTACCATCGAAAAGTGTACGAAGTTATGTATAGAATTGAACCAAATTTTTTGTGTATGTTTTTGGCCATGGCAAGAAGGTCCTCCCTGAAATTGGAAAAAATCCACCGGTAGGGAGCGCTGTAATAGCTATCACCAGAAGGGGGTGTTGTAATAGCGATTTTTGTGCAATTTTCAATATTCTACCATCGAAAAGTGTATGAAGTTATGAATAATTCTAATAAAAATACTAATAAAGCTAATTAAAATGAAACATTGACATTAGATAGAAGAAAATTTTGGTATTGGTACGTCCAACTAGTTTTATTTAGATAATTACAAACCTAACCAAATGTAAAATGAATAATTTTACTTGTAAGAAATCACTCTGCAACACAAAAATTAAATGAAACTACACAAAGCAATTCCGCATGCACAAATGAAAGTCGTGTAGATACACGCTACTCTATTAAAACATTGCAGCAAACTGTCCAATTATTCGACCGTTTTAATATAAAACGGTTACATACCTTTAATTTAACTCTATTCTGACCATAATAGAATCAATAACATGATCAGTTACGCTTCATAATATATGGTGCAGTAACATGATATATGGTCATATGGTCAAGTAACTATCTCTCTATTCTAAAAAAAAGTAACTACCGCTGTCACCGCCGCCGCCGCCGCCGGTTTTGAATTTTTTGTGACCGGAGGTCTTTCTTCGTTAATATTAAGAAAAATAATGCATACAAAAATATGAAAATCGGTAGTATTATACAGAAATGTTTGATAAATACGCTGATGCAGACAGTTTTTAAATCGAAGAATTATTTTAAGAGATATTTAATGCTAAAGTTGGACAAAATAGTTCCACTAAAAAAGTTTTATAGGAGCAAAAACTGTTCATAGGAATTTAATCATTTTTAAATCATTTTATGCGTTAGAATTTGCCGGAGTGCAGATTGCATTAATTTTTTTTTTATTTTGACTAATTTTTTGAGGTTTTATTTCTATTTTAAATTCAGATTTTCAGCATTTCTAGAGATATTTTTAACAGATTTTAGAAAGTGATATTAATTTAAACTGTTGCCAACTGTATAAACAGCGGAAACAATAATGTTTGCTTCAAAAAAAAATATTTATACGTGTAAATAAATTAAAAATTTATTTACCCGTGACTATTATAAACAGAAAAAAAAAACATTTGGAATTAGAATTAAATAATTATGTACAAAAAGCAAGAACTTATTAAAAATTACGTCATAAAAACTATAGTTACACGTGAATTTTACGAGAGAAAGGAATTTGTAAAACAATAAATTTATTAACATGCGTTAGAAGTCTTAAATAGGAGAAATTACGTCATATTTACGTCACATTACAGTTATTACATAAAATGAACACAAAATAATATTGCAAAACGGTTTAAATTTAGAAATTGCGCTAGACATTTATTTGATATTTTAAGAGTATACTTTTCAACTATTTTTGTTAGGAAAGCGCAAATAATATTTCATTTCTAACACAAGTACATTCACGTGAATATTAAAAAGAGAAAGAATAGTTTGGTCAAAATTACGTCAGATTAAAAACGATTAATTTAAAATGTCTCATTTAAAAGAACTTTCTTTTCACTTTGTTAAAAAATACCAGGAGATAAAGACTCTGTTTACTTAATTCCTTTTATATTAGCTTATTTTGAAATGTTGTTACACGTGTCTACGTCATCAAGTTATTTTTATTTCGACGTTTTATTTGTATTTTTATTAATGTTGTACTAATTTATTTGTTTTTTCGTTATTTAAAATAAAAATTATGTCAATTTGTATAATTTGGCGAGTGGTTTGGCGATTTATATAATTTGGCGAAATTGGTCGACGGGATAATCAAGTAGTACCGCAACGGATTTGGCGTTAAAATTCCCCAATCAAAGAGAAATGAATAGAAATCCGTTTATAGAGAGATCGCCACTGTTTTTTAAATTATAATTCAATCTTTCGAAATATTTTTAAAGCCGATCAAATTAGCGTGCATTTAGAGTCTACGGTGTCTGGACGGGGGTTGGGGAGCGTAGCTCGTAGGGGGCCGAGCCCCCTAGTTATCTTTAAAAACAGTCGAATGAATTGACAGTTTGTTGTAGATTTTAAAAAAATGTACAGATTTGACAAGTTTTGTTAACGCCCGTTACACAATGTTGAACTTTATTCCTAACTATTTCTTTCAGTCGACTCTAAATATATATAATAAATATATTTATACAGATTATCTCAAATATTGAAACAATTTTAATACATTTCTACACAAATAAGCATTCTTCAGTGAGTGACCGCAAATATTACTGAGAGTTCATAGCAGAACTAAACTTTTCCACTTAAAAGAAACAAACATTTGGATTTTCTGAGTAGTTTTTGTCTGTATATATTTTAGTAGTTACCCATTCGTCCTTTTGTGAAATAATGTTCATGTTAACGAATAGAAAAGGAACAGAAATCATCGTAATTATTTCATATATTTGAAACACCTAAAATTTACAAAACATAAGATAATGTAATAAAATAAATTTTCCCTATCTCTCTCTCTATATATAAATATATATACAGAGTGTCCATAATTAAACGACCCTATTTTAAAGTAGTTACAGACGAAACTATTTTTCAGAAAGTTGTGAAATTTTGTGAATGACATAATCAAGAGATGGGAATTAGTTTGAGCGAAAAAATAGTTCCAAGTTTAGCCGCCAGAGGGTGATTCTTAATGAATTGCACATATAGAACATGTACGATATTCTAAGAATTTTATTAAATTTGTAAACTTTCGTAAATGTGTTCATTAAAAAATACCCTCTATCGGCGAAATTTTGAACTATTTTTTTTGCTCAAACAAATTCCCACCCCTTTACTATGTCCTCCACAAAATTTAAGAACTATCTGACGAATAGTTAGACAACTTTAAAATTCGTTTTATTATGGGTCGTTTAATTATGGACACTCTGTATATTATCCGTCTATCTATACGTAATTGACATAAGGAATTTAATATTGTCATTTTTAGGCTTAATGCTGAGAATACGACGAAATAACACATCTTTACTATGAATTATTCTTATGAAGCTTCTCCGATGAATGCATAATGGATTCATAGTTTTTCTTAAAAAGCAGAAAAACCAACGTTTAAAATGCACAAATAATATATGAAAAGCAGCAAACAGCTGTTTCGAATCTACTAGCGAGATTCTTCTTCAGTGCAAGAAAGGGAAAAAGGAACAGCGTGCTAGAAAAAGCAAGGCTGTGCAAAATGATAGACAGAGACACGCTGGCTTATATACCCTATGCGGGCTTATATACCCTATGCGGGCTTATATACCCTATATAAGCCCTACATAAGTCTCTGTCTATCATTTTGCTCAGCCTTGCTTTTTCTAGCACGCTGTTCCTTTTTCCCTTTCTTGCACTGAAGAAGAATCTCGCTAGTAGATTCGAAACAGCTGTTTGCTGCTTTTCATATATTATTTGTGTATTTTAAACGTTTGTTTTTCTGCTTTTTAATATTGTTGCACAAAGGATTTATTTGCTATTTTTATAGTTTTTTTTTTTCTTACTTGCATTTTCAATTTATTGTGTTAAATTTTTGTATCACCATTTCCTTTCATTTTTACACAAGTATTTCAGTTTTAAATACGTACATATATACTCGTATACATATGTGCGTGTGTTTGTGTATGAGTTAAAAATTCTTAAAAATATATTTAATTTATAATGCTAAACTATGTGTAATTCAAATAGAAAATCAGCAACCTTTATTTCTTTTTTCGTAACAGTATTTAAATATTATTCAGGTTGAAAGTTAAAAGTGTACACATTCATAACTATATTTTAAAATTTAAATAATATTTCTTATTTAATTATTTATCTAATCTTTAGGAAACTGAAATGGCATAATATCATTAATCCCACGAGCTGTCAAAATTTACTTTAATTAAATTTCACACCGTAAAAAACATTCTATACCTAAACATTTTGTTAGCAAATTAATTACATTTTTGGAAATTCGTTCGACGAATAGCATTATATTTAATCTAAACTAATATTTTCTTTAATATATGCAACACATTATTGTAACTAAGGAAGAAAGTTTTATTTTATTGAACAAGCTTCCTCTTTTCTGGAAAATAAAAAGTCTTAGATTGTTATTTTAGCTTAAGTTATTTATTAACTAATGGATTTTTGGTATTGATTAAAAAATTAGTAAATTATTGAAATAAATGTTAAAAAACTATTTAAAAAAATTTTAGTCTATTGCTTAAGTTATATATTTTTTAAAATTTGTAGAAGATAAATCACAAATCTTATCTATATTATAAAGGACAAACATATCTGTGCGTAACGCATACGTCATTTTGCGAATGGCAACACTTTGAAATTTGAAATGAAATTTTGATTTCGCAATTTTCTCTACTGCAAATTTTTAAACTTCTAAACATCGCACATTTTAAATTTTTACACCGTCGTATAAGGAAAAAAATGCTCTTTTAAATGCAATTTGTTTGAAAGCTGTATCTCAATTTATTTTTGAGATATTAATTTTTTTTTTGTAGTTTTTAATACCAATTTTCTTATCGTGGCAACAAAAGTACCCCATATATATTGAAAGTAAAGAGAAAATAGTCATTGTTTATTATTTTTATTGATTATATCCTTATTGATGCCATTTTCCCATTACAAATAAAAGTAACTTTTTTATAATTTTTTAACAGAAAATGACGTCAGACATTAAAAAAAAAAACGCATTCTTCTTCATAAATCAGTTATATTTCAATATTTTTACATTAAGCTGATACCGCGTTTGAGACGCTAGCAAAATGATTCAGTGAGTAAAAATGATGTCATATTTAAAACAAAACGATCATTTTTTTGATAAAATTAAATATTTGACCAATACTAAATGGCCAATACTATGGTAACTAAAAGCAAATTTTTGATTTTTTTCTTTCGAGGGTTCTGAGATTAGAACTTAAAATTTGTGCGAATGTTCACATGAAAAGTTGTATCGGACAAACATGACTTTAAGTTTGGAAATACATTCATTAATAATCTATTGCGTGTTAAAATACTTTCAAATTGTGAATTTGAGTGGTGCGTATGTAAATTATGAGAATGTGAAAATAGCGTACAATTTAGATTTTATTGGGGAACGTTTTTTGATGCGACAAAGCGAAATCCTTTTTACTGATTTTTCATCCTGTAAAAACAAACATAAGAGCCTCAATCGATAACTTAATCATAATTACTTATCTTGAATACCTATTCTACTACTTTTTAATTTTTCAATAATTTAAGCAGTTGAAGTTTGTGGAAATAATATTTTAATAATTTTAGGTTAAATATATTATTTGTTTTAAGAGTTAGACAACCAATGTCAGATGAATTTTTTATTGTAATTATTTTTTGGTTTATTATATATATTCGATCTGATGGTTGGTTCCTTTCTAACATTTTAGTTCGTCGAATTTCGACGGGTTCTAACTCGTTTATATAAAATCCAAGTCTCTGTGTGTCCCCCACAATTCCGGTTGGGCACCTCATTGATCGCGACCATGACAGGGTTAGGCTTGCTATGGAGAAATCGATACCAGATTCAACAATGAATAATTGTTGAAAAGTACTAATTGTAGGGCTGCCACATTAGCGCCAAATTCTGACCAGTTTGTCAAAATATCGCCAAATTTGGCTGTATTTCACCAAATTTGGCCACAAAAAAAAGTTGCCATATATGAAGCCAACTTGGCGATGGCTGTCTAATTTGGTATAATTCCCATTGAAAACCCATTAATCTTTCATAATCGAGCTCACCGCTATTTAATTTAAACTCCGTGCTTTAGTTTAGAAGGTTTAGAAGGTTTAGTTTAGAAGTTAGAAAGGTTTTTTTCAAAATCTATAGGTCAAAATTTAAAGTGTGATATACGAAAATGTACGTCTTTACATCTTCATCCCGATGCTACTAATAAAATAACCGCCACTAGACGGCGCTGTACTGTCTGAGTTCTAACTGCCGAATTTTAATTTGTTTTACATAGCCGGATACAGAAATTAAATTCTTAGTATTTTTCCTTGGTTACTGCTGAATTTGTATTGAAACCTGTTTCTCATAATTTGTAACTATATTGATTAATTTAAATTTTACGATTATTGCACAGTTGTGTTAAATGGGTGATTGGTGAAGTTCTTTGGATATCATTTTGCAATCTACTAGAAATTTTGAAAAAAGTAAAATAATGCTTCAATTAATTGTGTTGCAAATGTGTTGTAAATCATATAAATAATTTGGTCATTGCAGCATTAGTATTGTAATCTGTTTGTCATAAATTGTAACTAAATTGATTATTTTAAACATTATGATTACTACACAGTGTGTTATTCTGCAGTGTGACCTGTAGTATGATTTTGAGGTTAAAACTGATTTAGAAAAGTGTTGTAAATAATGTAAATAACTTAGTAATTCTTGTAATTGTAGTAAATCGTATCATATTGTGTCATATCTTAAAAATTGTACTGAAACATGCATATAACTTGGTAACTACTGTAATTGCATCATAGCTTAAGTGTTATTAATTTTAGCAATTATTATCTGAAAATACTTAGTTTATATCCAAACCAACATACTAACTAACGTTCCATGGTTTGCGGTGTCGCAAAGGTGGTAGGAACATTCCGCCCTGGGCTAGGGACTTGTCCCAACCATCAGCCACAAGCAGGTTCCCAGGGTGGGCGATTAGATTAGATTAGATTAGTGCGAGCTGTCCCTCTCGGGCAGTAAAAGATGCTTACTGTTGTAGATTTTTGAGTGCATAGAATTTATTTGTTCATTTACAGGGAGAAAAAAAAAGAATTAGGTTACAGTACTCTCTATATGATATAATCGCTAGATGTGATCAGATTAGATCAGATTAGATTAGTGTAAGGGACTTGGCGAAGTAGAGAAAATTGCCTTGGCGGAGAAGAGAATTTGGCAACATATTTCCACATTTTAAAATGTGTTATTTTTATCTATCACTGAGGAACAAGCGAGAAAAACTACTCATATTCTTGCACATGTGTTGTATATATCTTTATATCTCATTTTCCGTCTGTTTTGACGGGCTATCTTTCTAGTTATAAATATTAAGGGTTTTTTTGCAGGGAAAATTAACAAGTAGAAAAAAATAACTATAAAAGTAAAAATAGTTTTAAAAAAAAACACTCTTTTATAGGCATTCAATGTTCATTTTGAAAATCACACCAAATTTTTTGACAGCAATTCATCATTTTTCATAAACATTTCCGTTGCAGTACATGAATTTGGCGTGGACACCGAATTTGATTATGAAAAATTCATTGCTTTTTAATACTTTCGAACAAAATTTTTGAGTGAAACAGCACCGAAAACTGGCAATATGAAACAATTAAAATAATAAATCTTTGTAAAAAATATCACCATAAAATAAAAACAATACATAGGACGCGTTTCGAGCTAAAAATATTAACAGCTCGTCATCAGCTACAGTAAACACGTGCCCGTAAGAGGAAAGGTCTAAAATGAACTAAAAGGTAGAGAGTCGAGCTTGCAAAGAATGCGACAGATGGCGCTAGCTGAAAGGAGCACATACAGAAGACGAAAGTGTTGCTAAAATGATGGAAGAGAAATTGATAGGGGATAATGGAAATAAAAGAAATAAATTAAAATTAAATAAAAGAAGTAAATTAAAAAATATAAGTATAAATAATAGTAATAAATAAAGAAATATAAAAGAATAAAACAAGAAAAAATCTATTTTATTGTTTTATATTTCTTTACTTATTATTATTATTTATATTTATATTTTTTAATTTACTTCTTTTATTTTATTTTTGTTTATTTCCTTTATTTTCATTTTTCCCTATCAATTTCTCTCAAACTAAGAGAGCTTTAAAATTCAGATTAGGCGAGCATCAGAGGTATATTGCAAATCAAGAAATCTCTAAATCTTCGATTGCTTCTCACTGTTCGTCTTCCAATCATTGTTTCAATTTCTCCATGGCCAAAATTATTTCTTCCCCGGCCTCTCCCTCTCACTTGGATTTTCATGAAGCTTATTTTATTTCTAAAAAGTCTGATAATCTTGTCAATGATCTCTCATCATCTCCTTTCCTCTCTCCAGCGGGGAAATTACTTTTGTAATTCTTTTCCCTCTTCTCTTGTTTCTTTTCTTTTTATTTTGAAAAAAAAAAATGGATGTTTTGGTTTTTCTTGTTTTATTCTTTTCTATTTCTTTCTTTATTATTATTATTATTATTTATATTTATTAATTTACTTCTTTTATTTTATTTTAATTTTGTTTTTTCTTTTATTTCCATTTTTCCCCATCAATTTCTCTTCAATCGTTTTGGCAACACTTTCGTCTTCTGCATGTGCTCCTTTCAGCTAGCGCCATCTGTCGCATTCTTTGCAAGCTCTAATCTCTACCTTTCAGTTCATTTTTGATCTTGTCCCCTTACGGACACATGTTTACTGTAGGTGATGACGAGCTGTTAATATTTTTATCCCGAAACGCGTCATATATATTGTTTTTTATTTTATGGTGATTTTTTACAAAGATTTATTATTTTAAAAGTTTTAGAATATTTATGAATTCGATTCGTTTGTCCGTCTATCTGTTAACACTCTAACTCGCATAAATTGACTCGGATTTTTATGAAATTGATGTACTATGTTACTTATGTTTACCATGGCATGATTGGTATGGAATATGAAGTCTGTAGCATAAATAAATCCTTTACAGGGGTACTCAAAAGTGTTTCGTTACATTATGGTTAATGGAGAAAAATCGTTTGCAGTGTACTTTAATGACATTACGCTATTTCAAATATGTTGAAATTGATATGAATCACTGAATTTTACAACAAGATGATTATTATGGAATAGGGCATTCATAGCATTTGTCGTTCATTTAAAGTTACACACACAAAAGAAATCGGTTACAGTACAGTCTTTCAGCAATAATTGCTGGATGTGCGTTTTCAATTTCGGTATGCACTTTTAAATTTAACTATATATATATATATATATATATATATATTTTTTTTTTTTTTTTTTTTTTTTTTTTTTTTTTTTTTTTTTTTTTGCATGCGTTGTGTATAAATTCTAAAATTAAAAAGTTGTTCTTTCATTAAAACTCAATCATATTCTTTCACAATATCACATGATGATGAGGACTTGGAAAGCGATGCAAATGACAGAATAAAAAGTAATCGTAATAGGTAGATAACTCCGATTAATTATTTGGCATTCATTTTATCTAAGAAAAAGGCTAAATACAAAGTTTATGTAAAGTATTGTTAGAATTATTTGCGATTTATTGAGATTATTTAATCTGCATCATAAAAATGAAAAAAAAAATGAATGTAGTCCTGCCCTGCTGGTTCGACACAACGAACGCTGCCGGGCTCCAGGTCTTCTCTCCCACTTAAGGGGATCGATTCCGGACCACCCGGAGGGCGACCACATTCAGTGGGAATACCACCGCTGATAGGCTTCTTAGCGTTATCCAGGATGCGCCACGTGGAGGCGAGCTTATCATTGCACCCCTTGATCTTTCACCGCTTCCAGGATCGAACCAGGGTCATTCTGTATGGAAGGTTCGTGTGCTGACCACTGGACCATAGGTGGTGATGACCAACTCTTTCAAAAAACCTATATAACTATTATACATATAATGCATCTTCATACATATAAGGGGGTTACCATAGGGGACCCTGTTCTGTCGCCAAATGCCGCCAAGTTTTCGCCAAATTTGGCGGCAAAAATTAGCCGTCAAAAGTGACGCCAACTTGGCAGTATCGCTAATATTTCGCCAAATTCCAACAGACTTCCATTGTAAACCAATAGGGTTTATTTGCTTACAGAAAATCAACAAATTGAGACATTTTAATACTACAAAAACTAATATTAGCTTAAGGGATTATATTAATTATATTTAAGGGAGTTCAAGTAAATTAAATTATGAATAAAAATAGCATGATACAATCAATGCTTAGCATGCTTTCCGAAATATAAATTTTAAGGGAGACCAAACTGGTCACCAAGGGCGGCTAGTAATAATATATAATAACAATATTAACGGCGATAGTGATAATAATAATAATAATAATAATAATAATAATAATAATAATAATAATAATAATTAATAAAATCTTACTTAAGTGGTTAAAATTGTTCAGGCTCATATTTAAATGCCTTAAAAATTGATAGCTATTTCTGAAATGACGCTTATATTTTCCATATGACTATTTGGTTAATCTTTAGTAGGCTGAAATTGCACAATATCATCGACTCCGTGTGATATCAAAATTTATTTAAATTAAACTTCACACCATATCATAAAAAAATCTACAATTAAATATTTTATTAGCAAAGTAATTACATTTTTGAAAAGCTATTAATCAAAGAGGGACATTATACTTTCGCGAAATTAGGTTTTCATTTAATATATGCAGCACGTTATCGGAAATTAGGAAAGAATTCTTAAATTTATTGACCAAGTTTAATTTTTTCTGAAGACATAAAATGTTACCTTTACTATCACTTTGATTAAGTTATTGTTTAACGAAATGATTTTTTTCATTTAATTAAGAGAATTAATAAAGTAATAAAATAAATATTAAAAATTGAATTTAAAAACTTTTGTGTATTTTTTTTATAGAAGGAGAAAATATTGAAATTGTATATATATATATACACTGCTCAAAAGAATTAAGGGAGCACATAGTTTTAACAAAATTACGCAAATATTTACACCGATAAGTAACGTAAAATAAAACGTCCATAATTTAAAACTTAGTAAAAACAGATAAAAAAACCTTCACATGCAAATTAAAATTTATGATGTCAAAAAGTTAGAAAAAGGAGATAAGTGAAGAAACTGGGATTTTGCAGAAACATCTGTTTCACTTTATCACTTGTAAAATTCCATTGCTCAGCTTGTGTTTTGAAAAAAGGTGACTTGAAAATGTCACAACGATGTGATTTAACGAAATCTATGGCTTGGCGTGTTATCGGGACAGTTAAATCTAGGGAAACATAACGAAGCGTAGCGGACTCTGTTGGGGTTGTAAGAAGTGTCAATGCAAGGCTGTGGAATCGATTCCAAGACACATGGAATGGTAGACATCGACAAGGAAAAGGTCCGCCATGTGCTACCACAGAAACGATGACCGATATATCCTGTTAACAGGCAATGCTATTCTGCTGCAAACACGGTTGTTCTTGCCCACAAGACGATGGGTGTTCAACCAAACAGTCCGAAATAGGCTTCATCAGGGTGGTATCTATGCACGTAAGCCAATGGTCTGTATTCCGTTGATCTCAAGCAACTGTGCGGCTCACAGAAGGTGAGAAACTGAACATCAAGTTTGGAGGCAACGTTGTTGGAGTCAAATTCTGTTTACAGACGAGTCCCGAATCAGTCTGGAAGTAAGTGACATCTGATGTGTTTTGGGATGGAGAGAAAGAGGTACTCAAAATAATCGCACATTCGTTCGTGAAAGATCACATTACAGACGAGGTGGGTTGATGCTATGGTCTGGAATCAGCATAGGTGGACATACCGGCCTGCATATCTTTCGGAATGGCACTTTGACCGTCCGAAGTTATACAGACGAGATACTGAGACCTCATGTCGTATTTTCTGTTGCAGCAATTAGTGATTTCCTTTTTTCATGCATGATAATGCCAGACCTCACACAGTTCGTCTTGTGGAAAACATGCTTGAAGCTAAAACAGTACAGCGTATGGAATGACCAGCATGCTCTCCTGCGAGCATGTTTAAGATATACTCAGATGACGCATTGCTATGAGACCAATGCCTCCTTTTACTGTCCGGGACTCTGAGATTGCAGTTCTTGAGCAGTGGAACAGTATTCCCCAAAGTCTTATCGATAACCTCATCGCATCCATGGTAAACAGGTGTGCAACAGTCTTAGCTGTTCGAGGAGACCACACGCCATATTAAAAATCTTGCATCATTTCTAAAAAATACTTTTTTTTTATCATTTACATGAAATCAAATTGTTGCCCTAAACCATTTTTTCATGTTCTTTCCATCTTTTCAAAGAATAAAAGCTCCCTTACAAAATTTTTTGCGTATTTTTTCTGTATTACGCATTGGTACACGTGTACTATCCATTTTATGCCCATACATGACTGTCTTGCACTGTTCTCTTCACCCTTTTCTTGCTCCCCTAATTTTTTTGAGCAGTGTATATATATATATATATGTGTGTGTGTATATGAGGGTGGTTCAATATTTATTGTCTCGACTGTGTATAAAATATCTGTACTGCAATGATTAATGTGGAATATTGAAGCCTTAAATGCCTATATACTCAATTTTCAGAACCGTAGCTGCTAATTAACATTTTTTTTCGGTTTAGGTGTGAGAGGCGGCACCTAGCTTGAAAGGGAGGGTTGGGGGTGAAAGGCTCGTTTGGAGTTTATGGGGCCAGACCTGAAGCAGTTCTGTGACAGATTTGTGACAAGGTCTCATCCACTGTACAAATATATCAAAGAATTGCTTCAGGTCTGCCCCCATATACTCCAGACCTCCACCCCCAACCCCCCCCTTTCAATCTAGGTGTCACCTTTCACACCTAAAACGAAAAAGAATATTTTAATATAGCAGCTACGGTTCTGAAAATTGAGTATATAGGCATCTAAGACATTAGGCTTAAATATTCCACATCATCCATCGCAGTACAAATATTTTATACATAATCGGGACAATAATTATTGAACCACCTTCATATATATATACATATATATACAAATCTTAAACATATTGAAAAGCTTGGATAATATTGAAAAATATTGCAATTGTATATATATAAAACTAAAACAGAACAAGGCAGAAATTGTATGTAAAACGTGAGAGATGAGGTACGTTCGTACTATAACTGGTTTTATAAATATTCAGATCTTGGTGCAATAATAGTTGCATTCTTATGCAAAAATGCATGAATACAAAATTTATTACGATTCTATAGATTAAATTTAGTAATACGGAAATAATAGACACGTATTCACCATTGCAACCTAGAATCATTACCATCGTGGGATATCATTGCATTAATTTTGTATGATAGGATTTAATAGAATGGAGAAAACTTTTATGAATATCCTTTTAAGTTTTGATTCGATTTTCATAAAATTTGAATTCACTCGACAAAATTCTAAAACTATTATATATATTAAATTTCAAACCATTCGATTGGGTAGTTTTTGCGCTGTTACATGCGGACAGACGGACGTACTAGACAACGACGACTATAGGTGCTACACATTTATATAATTACGAACGCAGATAAATATTATAATTTCTGCAAAGAGCTACTACTGCTACTACTTTGCTACTACTACTACTAATCCTTCTATATATAAAAAAGTAATGGTTTGGAAATGGACCAATAAAAATCTGCGTAGATCTTCTCGGCACACTCCTAGATCGGCATTCATATTTCTTGTGACCGGGGGTTTTTCTTCGTTAATATTAAGAAAACTGTTTCACACAAAAATGCGAAAATGGGTGCGATTATAGAGAAATGTTTGAGAAACCACGCTGATGCAGACAGTTTTTAAATCGAATAATTATTATAAGATATATTTAATGTTAAAGTTGGTAAAAATAGTTTCAATAAAAAAAATTATTTGAGCAAAAACTATACGTAGGAATGTAAACATTATTACACCATTTAAAACTTTAGAAATTCTCGGTGTGCAGACTGCATTTATTTTTTTAATTTGACTCATTTTTTGAGGATTTAACTCCATTTTAAATTCAAATTTGCAGCATTTCGAGAGATATTTTTTATATATTTCAGAAAAGGGTATTATTTTAAACTTTTGCCAATTTTTAAAAAAAGAATAATATTAACCCCCTCACTGACAAGCCCGTGTTAATACGTTCACTAAACTCCAGGTTTCACTGCAATACAAGCAATATTTAAAGTAATATAATTCTATTGATTTAATGTATTTTTAATACATTGAACAATGATTAATACTTCCAAGGATTGCATTCAGATTCGTTATTAAGTTTTTTTATAAAATGTTCAAAGAATCATTTTTTTTAGCATTTAAAACAAAATGCATAGAAAACAACATTACAATTTTGCCCTTTTCCAAGACAGTCGGAGGGTTAATAACGAATAATATTTCCTTCAAATTAAATATTTATTTATACGTAGCTATTATAATAAGAAAAAAAAATTTCAAATGAGAATTAAGTTATTGCGCGTTAAAAATCAGGAAAATATTGAAAATTACGTCATAAAAACCATAGTTACACATGAATTTTAAAAGAGAAAATTTTTTTTTAAATAATAAATTCATTATTATGCGTTAAAAGTCGCAAACTTAGGAAATTTACGTCATATTCAAAAAAGGCCAAATAATTGACAGTTGGCAAAACAGTTTAAATTAAATAATGTATTTGCGCGAGACATTTATTTCATATTTTGAGATAATTATTTCAACTATTATCGTGAATTCTAAGACAGCGTAAATAATATTTCCTTTCTAACAACAAAAGTTTTTTCATATGTTAAAAAGAGAAAGAAAACTACGTCAGATATAAAACGATACATTTCAAATGTGTAATTTAAAAGAATTTTCTTATAGAGCTGTTAAAAAACTGAGAGACAAAGACTCTGTTTAATTAATTCATTTTACATTAGCTTATTTTCAAATTTTTAACAATTTTTTTTAATCAAAGACGAAAACAGCCATTATATCCTTTAACAAAAGCTGATTTCGCCTTAAAAATCTCCAATCAAAGGAATATGAATGAAAACCCGTTTACAGGGAGATCGCCACTGTTTTTTAAAATTATAATTAAATCTTTTTAAAGCTGATGAAATTATCCTACTTTTAGAATCTGGGGGGAGTCGGAACGGGGGTTGGCGAGCGTAGCTCGTGTGGGGTAGAGTCCCCTAGTAATAATAATAATAATAACAATAATAATAATAACGGCAATAGTAATAGTAATAATAATAAAAGCTTACTTAAGTGGTTAAATTTGTTCAGGCTCACATTTAAATTTCTTAAACATTTAAAACTGTTTCTGAAATGACGTTAATATTTTCGATATGAATATTTGCTTAATCTTTAGCAAGCTGAAATTGCACAATATCATTAACTCATGTGATATCAAAATTTACTTTAATTAAACTTCACATCACATCATAAAAAATAATTTACAATTAAATATTTTATTATCAAACTAATTACATTTTAGAAAAGGTATAAATCGATGAAGAGCATTATACTTTCGATAAATTAGTTTTTCTTTTAATATATGCAACACATTATCGTAACTTAGGAAAATATTCTTAAATTTACTGAACAAATTTCATTTTTTTCTAAGACTTAAAATGTTTCCTCGATTATCACTTTAGATTAAGTTATTGTTTAACGAAAGGATTTTTTTTTCTTTTAATTAAGGGAACTGATAAAGCAATAAAATAAATTTTGATGATTGAGATTTTAAATATTTGTGTATTTTTTAAGCTATTATTTCTTACACAGAAGGAAAAAATATTGAATTTGAATATACAGTAGAACCTCGATTATCCGAAGTAATTGGGACCGACCCTCTTTCGGAAAATCAAAAATTTCGGATAATCGAGAATGCTTCAATTTTTAGATTAAGGGGAAATATATGCAGTATTTCTTATTATGGTGACAAGTGCTTAATAAAAATAAAGCATTAGCAAAATAGAAACAATAATAAATTACCTGAATTTTAATTTTGAAATTAAGTACCTTTTACATATATCACAAGGGTTTAAAAAATGTTTTGTTTGTCGCAGTTTCGATTGCCTTTGCTTTGAAGCTCTATCACGGAGTTTTTTAATAGTATTAGTTCACGAATATCACAGTCTTTCTGTTGCTCCAGCCATGCCAAACCTTTTGCAAAACATTCAAAATTGCCAATTTGTTCGTTTCCTTCGTTGCACCCCGCTGCTTGCAGGAGCTGAAGTTAAATTCAAAGGAACTACTGTAAGAAAGGGGATCGAAAATATTTATGTATACTCGTAGTTCGGAAAGGACCGCTTGCCCACAAGGAATATGACAGTTAAAAAAAAAAATTCAAAAAAAATTCAAAATGGATTTTGCACATAAGAAATATAATAGTAAAAAAAAAAAAAAAAAAAAAAAAAAAACTTTAAAAATGGATTTCGGTTAACCGAGAGTTTCGGTTAAAAGAGTTTCAGATAAAAGAGGTTCTATTGTATATATACAGGGTGTTTCAAAATCCGACCGACAAAGGTGGTAGTAGGCATCAACAGGATTGAAAATTACCATATCACATGGGGTCGCAAACTACGTATTGAATCAAAAATACAAGGTGTTCTACCCTAATTCAATTTGGTTGACCGTCATAACTTTCATAAAACTTAAGTATATTATAATAAAAGATTTAACAGACATTCTCACCTTTGTTGTAAATGTGATAACACCAAACAAAAGTGGTAGTAGTTTGCATTATACGCGCCAGCATCATGCACTGGACACCCCACATTTTGGACTGTGATTATCAGTTCATACGGTATCGTCGATTGATTGAGTAACATGTTTTTACAGATCTTTTCGTGATGTTATCACATTTCACTGAAAATAAGGTACATATTGTTGCATTTTCATTGCAATGTTTTAATTTTTCTCGAAATTATAACCGTTAACCCGAGTTCAGTTAGGATGAGACACCCTGTATTTGTGATTAAATAAGTGGTTTGTGACCCCATTTTCTATGGCAATTTTCAAAATTAACTGAAATATTTCAAAATATGTCAAAAAATACATATTTTTTTTATTAAAAATTAGCTTTTTTATATTCGAGTACCTATAAAATAATTACACCATCACATACATCCTAAATTCTAGTTCAGAACATAGTGAGTCATATGGAAAGCATTCTGGGAAAATTTTACTGAAATATGTTTAAAACATTTAATGCAATAAAGTTTATCGAACATGGAATTAATGCAAAATTGATTTTCCAGAAAGCGCATTTAAAGATTTGTTTTATATCTTTCAGATACATACAAAATTAATATAGTTATTATTAGTGTTTTTAAGTAAAATTAAGAAAATGATGCATAGAAACATTGGTTACATTTCTCCTGGCCTCCCTATGCACACCTTCGGTATTTGACTCATTACCTAATGTTTATTGAATTGGCTATAACTTCTCATCCATTAATCATAGAAATAAAATTAAAACAGATTTGGAATAGTAAAAGATGGCTTCTTCGATAACGATTGCTCTTTCAAATAAAGCAATAAAAAAAAAACGCAAAACTTTCAAGAAAACGAACATTTTAATGTAGACAGATACCTTAACCGAGGGCAGTAAAATTTTAAAATGAATGGTAATCTTCTCTAAATTGCGTATACTGGTTGCATAGCAATCCACTGTGTTGCACTTAAACTGCATGAGGTCTTTCGAATCTATACGGCGAAAAGAAATCTAGTTTTATTAAAATTTCTAACCCTAACAATTCCAAATTAATATACAAAGTTTCTAGAACATTATCCGCTCATTCTATTCTTTTGAAGTTCGAATGTTTTAGAAACCGTTCTTTGAGAACATTTACATCACAAAAGTAATTACCTTGAAAATTTTCAAGTTTTTAGCCCCCAACACTGCCACAGAAATCGCAATTTTAGAACGGTTTTTGTTCCCCCACACTTTTAAATTTCGATTTTTTTAGAAATTGTTTTCTGCAATCATTTACGATTTCAAAGTAACAGTTATGTCAAATTTTAGGTTTCTAGTCGTTTCAGTTCCAAATAAATCGTAATTTTGAACGTTTTTAGAACGTTTTCCCCTTTTTTCATCCTTTTAAATTTATAACTCTTTAGAAACCGTTCAAAGCGAGTATTTACATCTTAAAGATAACCACCCAAGCAAATTTCAAGCTTCTAGTCCCAACAATTTCACAGAAATCGCAATTTTAGATCGCTTTTTTGTTTTTCCACTCTTGTGTATTTCTAATTCTTTAGAAATTGTTCTGTGCAAGCATTTATGGTTTAAAAGTAACAGCCATGCTAAATTTCAAGTTTCTAAACCTTTGGTTAAAATTAGGTAGCAAGAAGCATTTCAAAAATTAAAAAAAAAAAAAAAAAAAAGCTGAAACATCAGTATTGAGAAAAACAAATTTAGTATATTAAAAGTATATTAAAATTATATTAAGTATAGTAAAAGTTTATTAAAAGTATATTAAGTATAGTAAAAGCATATTAAAAGGCTAAAAAATTGTTTGTGAACAGAATTAAAACACTTCTAACTTTTCGTAAAATAATCGCATCTGCATGCGGTTTTCCGCAAATGACGTAGTGCAAATTAGAGAATAATGATGCACACAAAAAGAAATGTCGATTTTGGGTCAAATAAAGGTTCAATGACCCCTTAAAATATCTCGGAAGTCATAACTATATTTTTAAACTACTGTCGTGTGGCTCTTTTACGCTAAAATAATGCAAATTAGTAAATATTTTAATAAGTATGTCTCCAAATACCTTATTTTATATAATTATTTATTTTATAAAGCTTAACCTGTAACCCTTTAATTCCCATGATAAAATACGTTCTTGAAATTATGTAGTTCACAGAATCTGACTTAACACACCAGAAAACTTCAATGGTTAATTTTGCTTTATTTAAATGCGGAATGTCTGTTATTAATTAAAGCAAATATTGCTATTTTCATTTTCTGGTGTGAATTAGGTACATACGAATTAAAAAAGAAAAAAAATCTATTAAATTAAAAACACTGTTGTTTTCATATATGCAAAGCTGCGCACTGAAGGGTTAAACCAATTCAAAGGTAAAATTCAATACCTAGCAATAGCGAAAATGTACTTGCCACAATTTCCAAAACCAACGGTTCAGGTATAGTTATAGAATTGCCAATAATGGAAATTTAGACCTCGATTTCTAGAAGATCTTAAAATTGTTGAAATTAAAATGTCCCGGAAGTCATAATTATATTTTAAATGACACTTATAATTATGATGTGAGTTTTATTCAATCTTTAAGAAGCTAAAGTTAAATAATGTCATTAATCCCACATGTGCCATCAAAATTTACTTTAATTAAATTTTACATCATCATAAAAAAAAATTCCACATCTAAACATTTTGCTAGCTAACTAAATACATTTTTGAAAACGTATTAATCTATTAGAAGCATTATATTTACGCTAAATTAATGTTTCTCCTTAAAATATGCAACACATTATCGAAATTAACAAAAGAAAAAAAAATATATAATTTATTTAACAAGTTTTTTTTTTCTGAACACTAAAAACGTCTCCTTAGATTATCGCTTTAGGCTAAGTTATTTTTTAGCTAATGGATTTTTTGTATTTAATTAAAGGAATTTGTAATGCAAAGAATAAAATATTAAAGATTGAATCTAAAAATGATTTTGGTGTACTATTTAAGTTATTATTGAACATTTAAACATAAAACTTAAAGTGTAAAATAAATATTTAGTGTAATAATAAATATTTAATATTCAATATTTGATAGTTACACCATAATGTTGTAAAATACCTATATTAAAAATGCATTTAGATAAATAACTATTTTATAAGATAAGAGTTTATGAAAAATCGAAACTAATAAATAACTTTTATAAATAATAAACTAAACGTTTAACTTTAATAAATGACTTTTTACTGCTTTATTAAACACTTTATCATATCTAGACAAGCACAAAAAGTTCATTCTAACTTTCTATCTCATTTTCAACGTACCAATGATAGTTCATTAAATTTCCTCATAAATAAATAAAAACAAATAAATGATACTTTAGTAGCTTGCTATTTTGACCCTTCACTGCACGATTTTTTCTATTTTTATGAAAAAAATTATTTGAAATCTATATAGCGGTCTAATAATGGGAAAAATATTAAAAAATTTTAAATTTCAAATTTTCAGCTAAAATTTGGTATTTTATGGTGTGTGCCTAATGTACACAATTAAGGTTTTAAAATATTGTATTGCTATACGTTGCAACTAAATGAGCTTAAATTAATTAATTTTATCTGCTTAACACTCTGCGCTTTTCTTTATATTAATATTTTTTAAGTATTCAGTAAAAATAATGAAAGTAAATCTTAATAACTTGATCGAAATGTTTTTTGTTTCTGAAGAACAAATTCTAATTTTTTGTCGAATGCAGCCATCTGACATGGACAAAATAAGTGTTATTTCATTCTTTGGACTGTTCTTGATCATGTACAGAGATCATATTGGCCAAATTCATGGGACATAATGATAATTATAATGTTTTTAGGTATGTGGCACGTGGTGCAGTGAAGGGTTAAAATCCATGATGAAACAATACCAAATTTATCTATAAGCATATTTGCAATTTATAAATATACGCAGAATCTTGCAAATATTTTCTCTTAGTTTTATCTGAAACCGTATAAGAAAAAAATAACATTTTCTGTTAATAAAACAAGTAGTAATATTTTTTTTTCTTTTTACAGCGACTTATTACTAGGAATTTCAGTATTAGAAATATTGAACTTCTATATTGACTAGATTTTGGTAGGACCAATTCTTACAGCAAAAAGAAATTAAAAATACATTGAGGTTGAAGAAAAAAATATCGTATTAAGGATGTACTCAAATCTTATTTTCTGACTCATTTTTAAATTCATTTTTGCTTTCAAACGCATCCAATTGCTGGGTTCTCTTATTCAGAAACTATATAATGTGCCGTAATGGTCAATATTTTGATAGAGGCAGAATATATATATTTTTAATGATGTCAAAGTGGGCATTTTGAACCGAATTTCTCGAAGAGATTGTGTTGGAAACGAAAAATATTCTCGTACTGAGAAAACAATTGTTTATAAATCAAGTTCTAATTAACTGAACGGAAAATAAAAACATAGGTCGCTTATAAATCTCTTCAAAAATCATGTCCGCAAGTTTCATCTTTTTCCTTTTAAAAATGAATCTGAAAATGTGTCAGAATATTTCGAGTTGTTGAGCATAGAAAAATATTTTTTGAATACTGGCCTTAACTTGATTCTGATAAAACCAGCTCTTATATAAAAATGAAATGGAAAAATTGTCAAAAGCGGCTAGATAAAATTGTTAAAGTGGGTTTATCTCTAATCTTGATTTAGTTTTTGTTGGTGAAATTAGTACTTAACTTCGAAATTTATTTGCGCCTGTAGGTCGAGCCAACAGGGATTTTTTTTTTCAATTTTAGTTTTAAATATTGTTTCAATATTACTTTCAAGCTTTATAAAAAAAAAAAAGTATGCAAAAATAGTTTATGTAGGCGGTTAATTTCGTTATTTCTGTACAATTATTGAATTTAGAAAAAAAATATGTAACATCTTTTGTAATAGTTTTACATATTTTATTTGAAATACAACTTTAAAATGTAATATTTTAATTTTGAAAGTTAATTTTTTTACGCTAGTGCAATGTTTTTAGAGATGATATTTATTTAAAGAGTAATAATATTATTGAATAAAACTGTATTTAAAATAAAAAAGAAAAATCTTTAAAATATCATGCAATTTTTTTTTCTCAAATTATTGTATGAATTTACTTTTTATATCAGTAAGAAGGGATTACGATACAAAAGAAATAATAAACGCGTTTTTACAGTCGCCATACAGGTAGTCATTCAGTAAAATGTAAAAACGAAATAAAGGTTATTTTTGTACCTTTTTTTATTGTAAATCAGTAGTTACTATTTGCGTAAAAGCCTATTCTTAACTGAAGATTATACCACATATTTAAAAATATATAAATTTTATCTTGCAAAATTTATTTTGTGAGATGCTTTCTAATATTATAAAATTGTCTAAGAGGTCTCAGGACTCTTAAAGCTTTAAAATTTTCGAAATTTTTATCTATGTTAGATGTTAAACTCCTGTCTTTTTTTAACATTTTGATATAATTGTTTCCTTGAAATTCCATCTAGAACAGAAGTTATGGCTTTTAGAATTATACCTGCTCAATAATTGAAGCAGCGTTTCCGAAACTTTGAAGTCATTTGTCTCCAAATTACGTTTTTGTGCATAACGCGCAGGATATCTCAAAAACTTCTGAATATTTTTCATGAAATTTTCAAAACATATATTTCCTGTTAGTCTGTATAAACTGAAACTAAAATTTCCCTTTTATAGTTCAAAAAAATATTTTTTAGGTGATTATACTTTTGAAATTTTTAAAATTTTGCATTAACTAAATACAACTTTGTATTAAAAATATACAAATGTTTTAAATGCAAATAAATTTTGGTTCAGGGTAATTATTATAATCTGAAGTATAAGTAGGCACCAAAATTGTAATTCTAGGTGCAAAATTTATTCTGTAATCCTGCGCGTAATCTGTTAAGCCAATTTTCTGCTCGTCAAATGTCTGACATTTTGGAGCCCCCTGTAAATGCTAATTCTGCGTTTTGCAATTTTTTAAAATACATCAAATGAAAGAACATATCTCTTTCATCTCAATAAAAATTGCGTCTTAAAATCAAATACATTTCAAGATATTAAATGTTGAAAATGGTCTGTTTTTCATTTTTTTCCAATTTCATGAGTCTTGAGACCCCTTAATGTATAATAAATTTAATCAATATCTATAGATTTTCCCTATTTCACTTTTTTTAAATGTTATTATTACACTGTACAACAGTGGTTTTGTCCTAGAACTAAAATTAGTTGATTCTTGATCAGTTTTTGGCGCTGATTCCGAATATGCTTTCCGTTTATCTCTAGGTGGTCCAGGTTTTGTGAAATGTGCATATTTAAATTTATGCAAATTGAAACTTTTTTGTGCTATTTTATACATATTTTAAATACAATATATGTCCCATCTAATTACATTTTCTAGATAATGACTACTTGACTATTTGCTTCAGATAAATGCCACGATTTGCATATTCTTAACATTTATTTATCAGTTATTAAGCCTAATTTGCATATTTTTAAATGGTGTAATGTTTACATCACTATCAACTTTAAAATAGTTGACACAGAATTGACGTAATGTTTCTCTGGACTAGATGTTTATGCTGATTTTAAGATAAGATGCTGTTTAGGGGTGTGTAATTCATTGACAAGAAGGTGAACAGGGTCAGAATCATATCAGAGACATAAACAAAAATTTATATAATCGGAAAAAAAAGTAGTAGAATCTATCCTAATTAGTTGAAGTTTATCATACAAACTATCATAAAAAGCTATTTCTGGTTTTTTTGAACAAAAACTAAAATTTCACTTTTTTCAAAAACTGGACGTGATAGAAGAAAACAGATACAAGATTTGAAATCAGCTCAAAAAACTGGTTTAGAAACATATTAGAGTACTAGTGCGGCAGAAATATTTGAACGTCAAGAACAGGGCCGAAACTAGCCTTTCTTGCGCCCGGGGCAAAGAAGAATTTTGGCGCCCCCCCCCCCTCTTTCTCAAAAAACATTTACAGAGAATTTTACTAATTTTCTAATGGTCGTCTTATTTTAAAATTTAAAATATGTAATCATAAAATATGTAATACTGAACTACGTAAATTGAATGTGACGTTTGTTGCAATTATAGTTCGTTCACATAAAAGAATTTGCATGTATTACCGGCTATTTACAGTGTTTGCTTATACAGTAGAGTCCCGATTATCCGAGTCCCGCTTAACCGAGTTTCCGCTTTAACCGAGTCATTTTCTTCTGATGGACTGATGGCTTTCATTATTATGAAACAGCCATTATAAATGAAGTATTAGGTGAAGATGAAAGAGCAGCCGTAAAAAGTTAGACCTCTGATTTTCTGGTCAAAATGGGGAAAAAATGGCCATAATTTTTTTTTTGATGGCCATAAAAAATGGCCATTTTTTTTTAATTATGGCCATTTTTTTCCCCATTCTGACCAGAAAATCAGATTTCAAACTTTTTACGACTGCTCTTTCATCTTCACCTAACACTTCATTTATAATGGCTGTTTCATAATAATGTAAGCCATCAGTCCATCAGAAGAAAATGATCCATTCCAAAGGTATAATCTTTCACTTGGCGCCCCTTGGCTCTTGCGCCCGGGGCACATGCCCCCTCTGTCCCCCCCCCTCTTAATTTCGGCCCTGGTCAAGAAACATTATTAGAAAAACATAAAAACTATGCAAATTAGGTACAATATTTCACAGTCACATGTCAGTATAATCTCAGAAACAACGTTTTTATGAAGTAAATTAGGTAGTAATCATAACATAAAACAAAAAACCCTGTCTGATATTGCTTTATACCTTAAATTTGCAAATAATTGTGTAAAATTTACTAAATTTGCATAAATTGAAATATGCAAATATATCTCAAACTTGACGTGCTGGAGTAAATCTAAAACTAGATTCGGAATCAGCACAAAAAACCGCATAAAAAACAACTAATTTCTGTTTTAGGAGAGAGCAAAAGTTCAAATTTGTTGACTAGTGTTATTATTGTTATTATTATTATTATTATTATTATTATTATTATTATTATTATATCCAAAGTGTTTGTATATATTTATGTTGTTTTCATTGTTATATTTCTTAACTCTGTTCCTACTCCGTTTGAGTATGCAGTTTTACTAACCATCATAGCTAATTGTGTGGTGTTGGCCTTAGAAGAACACTTGCCCAGGCAAGACAGAACTCCACTGGCACAAAAGCTTGTAAGTATACTCTTATATTCTCTAATTCTTAAAGTTGGTGATATTTTTTTTAAGAAAAAAATTACTAGATGCTTAAAATAAACACTTTATAAATAAGTATTAAGAGATATTCTTAAAACACCATCAAAAACTTTTAAATGCGCTAGGGCTTTCGAAAAATCCGATCTTTCTTCGTCAGGCGCAAAGAAGAAAAATGCTAACATTATCTTTAATGCCAATAGGATCTCTGAATTGGAATTTCTTGAAAATTTAGCTATTTATCTTAATCGTGAAGTTATTGTTAATGATAAATCTGATTCCACAATGCTCTCTGCAGCTTGGAAAAACCTTTTCAGTACTACCATAAATATATTTTTTTTTGTATTAATTAACATCTGACTGTTTTTTTTATTTTATTCATTTATTTATTTTTATTTCATGTGTTCACCTCTTTTAATATGTGTGTGTATTTTTCCTTTATGATAATTTATTTTTAATTTTATTTTCATGCGTTTTTTTTCCAACTTGCTTCCTTTTTCCCCTTCTACTCTGTGTTCTTCTGTTTTGATTATACTCTTCTGTGATTGGCTGTTGCCTTCTGCTTTTCTATAGGCTGTTGATTTCTAATTTCCTATTGGCTGTTTCTTCAGCTTGTTTCCACTTGCCTTATCTCTCATTTCAGTCTTGCTGCTGCTTTCATTGTAGAAGCACGTCTTCTTTGCGCCTGACGAAGAAAGACTCAGCTCTTTCGAAAGGCCTAGCGCATTTAAAAATTTTTGATGTTGCTTTAAGAAGTTCTCTTAATACTTATTGATTCACACCAGTTCCAACTTATTAACTTTATAAATAATTAAAGTAACAAAAATATTTTGTATTTGTTATTTAACGAATAGCAGTGCATTCATAAAAGTTTGAATTATCGTTTCAGCGAAATAAACTAATATCTTATACTTATCCTATACCATCTCTTCAGGCATGCATTATTGTCATAGTAGCTATCACAGTATAGACATTTTTCCATTATCTGTTACATACAATTTCAGTTTTTTAAAAAAAACATGACACAATTATTTTTTTATTTAAAAAATTCTTTATCTTGTTTGTATACTTTTACATTAAAATCAATTTATATAAGACATATTTCGTTATTTTTCATTAAAAGCTCTAAGACATATTTCGTTATTTTCTAATAAAGATATACTCTAACACATCCATACTCAAACTGTGGCCTGCGGGTCGCATGTGGCCCAGCGATCTTTTGTGTGCGGCCCGAGTCACATAATCAGTAATCCATATTTATACAATTAATTGGGATGCGCGTAAAAATATCTTAAAATCTTCAGCGTTGTTTTAGGTTTTCACGAGAAGATATAATTTGTCTAAAGTTCTTTTGCATGTACTACTAATTTTTCTATAGTGATGTATACATTTCTTAATCTTCAATATTAATCAAGCAATTCCAAATTAAGTTTGCGCTATATATTTCAACAATTATTTTTTTGTTGTTGCTTCATTGAGCAAAATATAGATTTATTACAGAAAATCTGCTGAGAAATTCTGCGTTGTTATATTATTACGTTTTATACCGATTAAATAATAAACTTTTTAGGATTGCACTTTTGTCGAGGAAAATTTAGCATTTTATATAAAACATTTTATAGCGCTATTGCCAACCAGCAAATTTCGCGGCCTACTTCTATAGCCTTTGTAATGGAAATCTATACCAAGTTTATTATTCAGAAAGAGTGATGTTAAATTTTCTGGTAATATTTCTTCCGCGTAAACGAAAATTGTGATAATATTAACTTTGTTATATTATTCTTACACTAATTATGTTATTTTAATTACTGTTTTTTTAACCCTTTTATAAGTATGTTGCGGCCCTTCTAAAACCCGAAACTCATGTTTCCGGCCCGCGAGAAAAAAAAAAGGTTGAGTATGGCTGTTCTAAAAGGTTTAAAGTATGCTATATAACAAGCATATTATGTGCAATTCATCGTCTATACTTTGCAGCTCCTTTCCAAAATAACGTTTTAATCCCTCTCCGGAGGCATTTTCAGTTTGAAATGATGTTGTTTTGCAGTTCGCATGATATCTTACAGCTTCCCTTCTTTGCTGCTAAACACTGCAAAACAACGTCACTTCAAACTGAGGATGCCCCCGGAGAGGGGCGAAAGCGTTATTTTGGAAAAGAGCTGTAAAGTATAGACGATGCATTGCACAATAATATGCTTGTTATATAGCATACTTTAAACCTATTAGAATATATATTTTTAAGAAAAATAACGAAATATGTCTTAGAGTTTTTAATGAAAAATAATGAAATATGTCTTATAGAAATTGATTTTAATGTAAAAGTATACAAACATGATAAACAATTTTTTAAATGAAAAAATAATTTTGTCATGGTTTTTTATATAACTGGAATTGTATGTAACAGATAGTGGGAAAATGTCTATACTGTGATAGCTACTAAGATAATAATGCCTGATGAGATGGCATAGTATAGCAGGGCTTAATTTCTAATAAAAAAAGTACCGGAGTCCTAATATTCTGCGGCACCGGTACTAACAACTGTACAGTTACCCTCCCTCATCCCGTGTCAAGCCAATCTGCATATTTATATTTTGTATATTATTTGCAAAATTTATAGCATGTTTTCTCTTTAGCAAAATAAAAATTCAGCATGTACTTTAGCTGTCAACTATTCTACTTTTTAGTTATCACTCCTTCCGAATAGTAAGTAATCTTTGCCTAATTATAGCGTTAATTGCGATTTTTTGTTAATTATACGATTAAATATGGTAAGAATTATGATTCGGAAACAGCGTTAGCACAAAAAAGTGATAGTTCGCAATTATGCATTTTTATGGAAAAATGAATGAAATTTACAGAAATGAATATTTATATGCTGAAGAATGGTTGTTAAATGTTTTTTCAATTTCCTTTAAATATGCGTATCTTAAACTATAATCGATTACTTTCACATTCCATTCTTTTGTGGTGAGTCCCTGAAAATCAGATTAAAATAAAAGTTTGACACCATTTTTGGAAAGATTCGATGCTTTTAAAGAAAAAGTGGAAACACTGCTTGATTACTTTCTATCAGAATAACAATACATGACAATTATATCTACTTACAAATGAAACTGACTTTGTAAATGTGCGGAGCAGAGCCTTATCATAGCAGCGTTCATGGTACAAAACAGATAGGAAAATCACTAACGTGATTTTTATACTCATACGCAATAAGAGACACGAACTGGATACGATACCGTGAGACACGATAACGAACTGGTTCGTTGGGTAAAAACAGATAATTCTTTTCAGGTTAGATATCTAAAAAAAAAGAAAAAACCCAACCAATTAAAAATTACCCTACTATCATAAAAGAAAATCGAACTGAGAGCAAATTCATTGTGCAGTCTCTTGAGTGGCGCCGTATCAATGCGTCGCCGACATAAATTTGCAAATATCACTAGAATAGAAAAACATGATTTCTGGTTTCCCTTCATTCTGATCAAAATAACTTTAAAATGTTTTAAAATAGAATATAATACGTAATTTTGTAGTAAGATTTTTTTTTCTATACATGAATAAATAAAATTTCGAATATAAGACAGCTTGAGCTCGGATCAGTCAAAGCCCAAAAACTGATATATAAATCAAGTCAGTTTTATCTCCACCTCCTACGTGTGTGGGACATTACGTCACACATGAGTGTTTTGATAAAAAAGAATGCAGAAATTTGGGAATGGGGAGGAAAGGAAAGGGTAATTTAGGCTTCGGTTTTTCGGAAGTACTATTGCACTGGGCTCCGGAGCCCTGTATTTATGAGCTCCGGTGAATTCCGACAAATATTTAAAAATTTACTGAAAACAGAGAAGTACCGGAGCTGGGCTCTGGTGGGATCCGGCGCAAATTAAACCCTTATAAGTGTAAGTATAATACGGGCATTGAAAAAGACAGTGATCTGTCGTTAAAAATTAATTAAATAAATTAATATTTTTTAAATCAAAATTTTTAATTGACGTTACTCCTAAATTTATTCACATCTATTTATAGGATCACACTAAGAAACAATACAAAAGCGACCTTACAAGTGAGAGGGCACTATGAGCGGAAAACACCCCAGTAGCTAACGAATATTCAATTTTATTGGTTATATTAAGCTGTCAATATTGCATTTACCCAAAATTAATTCTAATGAAGCGCTATTGGTTAAATATTGGTTTTACATGGGAAATATTTGCAGTGAAGTGCCACTAATGCAGAAATATTGCCTTTGATGAAATGATTGCAGAGAAGAGAGAAGTGTCATTAATGTAGAAATTCTGGCTTTATTCTAGTACAGTGACGTGCCACTAATCCAGAAATATTGGCTTTATGCTAGAAATATTTGCAATTAAGTGCCACTAATTCAAAAATATTAGCTTTGCGTTAGAAATATTTTCAGTGAAGTGCCACTGATGCAGAAATATTGACATTATGTTATAAATGTTTGCACTGATGCAGAAATAATGGCTTTACGTTAGAAATATTTGCAGTGAAGTACTACTATTACAAAAATATCGACTTTACATTGAAAGAATATGCATCGAAACCCCAATGTTACTGAAATATTGCCAATAAAATGATGAAACATTTCTTCCCGATATTGGTTTAATCTTGTAAATATATAAACAACCTGATTTTGAGTCAATATTTCAAATCAATATTACCAAATAATGTAGCCCATGTAAACAATATTATATTACTACTGTTTTGTTAGTGAAAATTTGCATTATTTTGACACAATTCTAAGGTTTTTTTCAATTTTACTATGGAAATTATGTGTGTGAATTTTAGTAGACATTTAGGATACAAGTTAATAAGTAACAAAGGTGACCATATTTTGAGGTTTGACTGCAGCATAAAGATAAAAAATAATCCGAATTATTAGCTGTTATTTCATATCTACAAAAAATAGTAACTCACCGAAAAAATATATTAATTATGAATAAATTCTGATGTAAAATTGTGAAATTAAATTCAAAAGAATATTTACAATCAAAATTTTAATAAAATTGTAATGTCGAAAGGAAATTAATAAAATGTTATGTTCGCTTCTTCAAATGTAGTGTAATATCTAATTTAATCCTAGACTGTTTAAACGTCTTTTTATGTATTACAAAAAGATTAGAATGCTTTAGAAAATTAATTGAAAAGTAATGTTTTATTTGAAAACTCAGAACTTATATTAAATTTTTTTCAAAATGAGAAGAAATGAAACAATAAAACGCATAGTTCATATCGCTGAAATATGTTATAACAGCCTAGGGTTAAAGAAAATCAAATTATATATCGTGAAATTAAGTGTGACATGCTTTAATAACGAAGAAATTCTAGTTATATGCTTTTGTAAATAATACAATTCTCCAAATTTATATTTAAAAATATAAATTCATATAGTTTGCCACAAAAAGAAAAACAATAGCTTTAAAATTCAATAATACAGTTACTTGTAATAAGTGCAAAGATGAAATAAGTGATATGCTTATAATTTATCACATAAATTTTACTAGTCCAAGAGCTGTTAAACATTTTAGGGAAGGTATTTGAGGCACCCTGAAAATTTGTGCAACACTTCTTTTCTAATGGCTGAATACAAAATCGAATGTCTGGCTGAAGGATCGTGGCCCAAAAACTGTGCCAGACGCGTGTCAAGTGCCATTTTTTGACTACCCCCCCCCCCAAAAAAAAAGTGTATTTGAGGCACGCTAAGATTGAGACAGAATAATATTTATACTTAGAAAAAAATATTTTGAAAACGACAGATACTTTAGTCGGCCCAAAAACTGTGCCAGACACGTGTCCAGGGCCACTTTTTGACTAACCAAAAAAGGTATTTGAGGCACGCTGAGATTGAGGCAGAATAATATTTATGCTTAGAAAAAAATAGTTTGAAAATGACAGACACTTTAGTCGGCACAAAAACTGTGTCAGACACGTGTCAAGAGCAATGGCACTTGACACGTGTCTGGCACAGGTTTTGGGCCACGATCTTTCAGCTAGACATTCGATTTTCTATTCAGGCATTACAAAAGAAGTGTTGCACAAATTTTCAGGGTGCCTCAAATACCTACTCAAAAATGTTCAACAGCTCTCCTACTATACATTAAGTAATTTTAAATACAGTTCAAATTTTTTTCAATGTATGGCATTGATATGTCTCTATCAATATTGAAGGAGGTTTCTTTATTAAGCATTGCTCAGTTTTGTCTATTTTTCTATAGGAGGCATGCCTTCAGGGAGGACAAGTTACCCAAATTATCATTGTCATGCAAAGAAAATGTGGAAAAAACTTAAAGTCACCCCTCCCAGATCGCACTGTTTTAAACTTATAAATATCGGCCCGAACTGTTCATTTTGTGACCAACATGCTAAATTAGGCCACAGAATAAGTAATGCCGTTTAAAGTGATGTGTAAATCTGGATTAAATCTCAAACCATTTTTTTCTCCATCGTGTTTAATTGTTGCAGCGCGAGAAAAATGTTAGCAATTTGCATCTTAAATTGTGAGTTGTTTTTTCCCTTTGCAAGTTGAAGAGTTGAAGTGCCACCTTTTAACGAAACTGTATTTATAAATACTGTATTCAGAATTTATGAACTACCTTATAAACTTGTCACTTATTTCCTTTTGATATTTATTATGATTAAAGAATTATTAATTTTTTAATTTAAGGAATGTATTATGTAGCACTCTATGTACAGTTTCATTTATTTTCCTATTTTTAACAGTCTTTACATATTTATTAAAATACAGTGCGGCTATAATTAAAAAATATGTATTGAGAAATCAATTATATAGAATTTACGCAGTCAAATGCAACACCATTTGATATACATGCTATTTAGATCGAAGGGAATCAATTTATATAAGAAAAATAGTTCAGATTTTAAGCACCAGAGGGGAAAGTGGTGCTGCAGACTAATTTCTCAAGCCCTGTATTGGAAAGTCAACAAGTGAAATGCAAATGTCTAAAAATTTAGTTAAACGGTAAAAATGAAATGTAACTGAAAGAAAAAGAAAGAAATAAACATTTTTGTGTTGCAATGTCCATTAAATGTTAGTCAATGACGTAATATGTTTCTTTTTTTTTATGCCTATTTAACTGCTAAAAATCAGCCTGAAGACCCATTTTTATCCCTGGTGCCCAAATTATAAACTTTTTATTTCTTTAAAAATCGTTTCTTAATTGTCTAAATATTATTCGAAAGTAGTACACGAAATGGTGTTGTCATTTCGTCAATATGTTCTTATAATTGAGCTCAAAACACTCACACTTTAACCTCTTCAGACCTGAAGATAAAATAACACTACAAATGCACATTCATTGCTTTTGCACAAACAAAAATACACCCTAGATGACAGAAGAATCCCTTTTTCTGAAATGCGTACTTTAGGGGACGGGTCATTTAGGTTCATAAACAGGGATCTAAAATGATTAGCCTCCTTAAAATATCAATTTAATGATCAATAACCTAAATTCACGCAATAAAAAATTTAAGGACTTTAAGCAAGTGATCCTCACTTATTTATTGATCCTCACTTGCTCAAATCCTCAAATTATTTTACTGTAAAGTGTTTAAGTTAAATAATTGTGATTTTTTTTTTACTTTATTGGCCACACTGTCGTGAAGGCATTTTGCAAACTCAGATAAAAATAACATTTATTTTATGAGGAAATAAGCATCAATGCTGCCATTGATTGGATTTGACCGAAAGCCAAAAACATTCAGTTACTGTCAAAATGTAACAAAATAAAACAGTTTAGTTTTTATGCGGAAAAGAATAGAGGTGCACATTTGTGTACCTCCGGTCTGAAGAGGTTAATTATGGCCTACCTTTATTTTATCAATAAAGTAAACTTGTGATGAAGTAATCGCAAAGGACTGGAAAACAATTCCGTTTTGACAAGTGTGTTTAAGATATAATTCTATGATATATACAGTACTGCCCAAATGGTAACGGGAAATTTTATAGATAAATCAGCCTAAAAGTTAGTTGATTGTATTACCTTTAATATTGGGTGAATGTGTACGCATTACTTAAAGTAATCATACTTATTTATGGCATTACTAATTTAAAAATAACCTATGTTTTTACAAAGGATTTTTTCTTACTATAAATACAGTTTATATATATATATATATAAATTATTCATTCTTTACATTTTTTCTTTCCATTCTTTTAGGAAACTACAGAGCCATACTTTTTAGGAATTTTCTGCTCTGAAACTTTATTAAAAATTCTAGCTTTAGGTTTTATACTTCATAAAGGGGCTTATTTAAGAAATATCTGGAACATCATGGATTTCGTTGTAGTAGTTACGGGGTAAGTTTTGTTTACTTTTTTTTTTTTTTTTTTTTTTTTTTTTTTTTTTTTTTTTTATTGTGTATGAAAATATTGGATTTTTTGTATCGCAATATTGTTGCCTGACGTTGATTTCATTGTTTAAAAGTTGTAAAATTAATTAGCATAAATCATAACATCAAAATTCAAAAAAAAAAATATATATCTGCTATTAGTGACTACAGTAAAATAAAGAATTAAAAAAAAAACTTTTAATAAAAATATCTAGTAGTTTCGGACGCACAGCCGGCTAATTTCTGAAAATCAGTAATGATAAATTAAAGTATAATCGCAAAAAATTCAAATATAAACTTGATAAATCTTGGCTTATCATGTTCATATTTAATTTTTTTACGAATATAGTTTAATTTATCATTACTGACCTTTAAAATGTCACCGGTTGTGTGTTCGAAAGTAGTAGATATGTTTATTTAAACGTTTTTAAAGCCTTTATGTTTACTGTAATCACTTTTAACATATATGTTTTTATTTTAATGATAATAAGTGGCTTTTTTAGAAATCTAAAAAATACGTTATTTGTTTAAAATGTGATTAGAGTGTTTTAACTATGTTTTAATTCCATTTATTATGTAGTTTGAATTATGCAATTTATCTATATAATTCTCTAAGACTGTCGTATTGAGTGTGCTATTTTCCGAATGCATAAGATTATTTTGAATATTAAAGTTTAAATATTTATCGTAATATTTTATTTTATTTAAGGTATAAAATATTTTGCAAAACTTTCTTTTAATTTATTGTGTCTTATGTTTGTTTTAATATTTCATGTATCGCTATGTACTCAATGTGTCTTATGATATATAAAAGAAACTAATATTTTTCACAATTGAATAATTAGAATGGTTCAACTGTAACAAGCAAAAAATCGAATTTATAATGTCAATGTGAGGTGAAAGTAAATTTATTTAATATGTAATTTTGAGCATTTTGATAGGAAATTTATTTGACTATTTCATTTTGTAGTAAAAGCATTACAAAATGAATGAATGAATTTCCATGATAAATAAAGACACAGTCTTGCTTAATGGTACACAAAACATGAAATTTAATAAGCTAAAAGTAAAATTCTACGTTTCGAGCTGTTTCTACAGCCGTCGTCAGGAAAAATATGATGGTTTAATCGCTAAAATGTTGAGAGATGATGGTTTCCTGCGCGAGAGATAATTTGTCGAACACTGACTAAGGATATGAAAACAAAAACGTAGTGGTGCCATCCAGTGAAAATAAATACTACATATTATCACTATTTATTTTCACTGGAAGGCACCACTACGTTTTTTTTTTTTTTTTTTTTTCATATCTTTAGTCAGTGTTCGACAAATTATCTCTCGCAGAGGAAACCTTCATCTCTCAGCTTTTTAGCGATTTAACCATCATAATTTTCCTGACGACGGCTGTAGAAACAGCTCGAAACGGAGAATTTTACTTTAAGCTTATTAAATTTCATGTTTTGTGTACCATTAAGCATGATTGTGTGTTTATTTATTATATTTTATGGTGCAATTGTCCAGTATGTGTTACTGAATTTCCATGAGTTTTCCTATAATTGAAAAGTTCTAAACCCTTTTATCTCCCAATTCTACTTTTGATATTCCGTGTAAGATTTTTTTTTTTTTTTTTTTTTTTTTTTTTTGCAAATACAATAGAACCTCTTTTATCCGAAACTCTTTTAAACGAAACTCTCGGTTAACCGAAATGCATTTTTAAAGCTTTTTTTTCCTTTACAATCACATTCCTCGTGTGCAAGCGATCCTTTCCGAACCACGAGCACAGATAGATATTTTGGATCCCCTTTCTTAGAATTTCTTTGAATTTAACTTGACCGTTGAATTAAAATTAACGAACGTTGAATTGCTGACTTGAATTTAACGCACGAGATTTTTACTAGAGTAAAAATTTTCATTTTTATCATGTGCACAAAAAAAAAAAAAAAAAAAAAACATTAAGTATAGAAAAAAAAATTTAAATCGTAAATCATGTAAGGGTATGACAAAATAAGAATACGGCTCAAGAATACGGCATTGGTATTGCAGAGGTTAGTGTTATGATGAGAGATGCTGCAAAAATGAAAAAGTTTTATGCAGAAAGCAACAGGATGGCTGCGATACTGGTGAATCAATAGTATTAAAAAAACTTCCTGATAGAGCTGCAAAGCAAAGGCAGTCGAAACTTCAACAAACAAAATTTTGTTTCAAACTCTTGTGAAATATGTAAAAGTTACTTAATTTCAAAATTAAAATTCGGGTAATTTATACTTGTTTCGATTTTGTTATTGATTTATTTTTATTAAGAACTTGCTGCCATAATAAGAACATATTTTACCTTAATCTTAAAATTGAAGCATTCTCAATTATCCGAAAATTTCGATTTTCCGAAAGATGGTCGGTCCCAATTTCTTCGGATAATCGAGGGTCTATTGTACTTTAAAAAATGGCTTTAAATTTTTAGAAGCCCTTAATATTACAATTTCCTATTAATTAAATCTAAAATCTGTTACTATATAAATATCCTACCTACTGCCTCAAAAATGACGTGCCTATTTGAAAACTTATTTAACTCCTTGGGGACGAGCAACACGTATACGTGCCGCATAAGGTGCTTAGAATCCTTGATTATTCCCACAAGTATTTTTTATTGCAAATTATTCTTTATTTAATCAGGCCATTTTCCCGATTAAATTAGGCAAAAATTCTTGGTTAATAAACCGGTGATAAAAGATTAAAAATTATGTAAAAGACGCTCGTCCTGAAGGGGTTAAATATTAGTCTGTGACAGAAAATTTACTGTTTTTCCACGCACAGTGCGGCATATCGTGAATTTCTATAGCTTCTCTTTTTTTAAACAAAAATTTTCTTTTTCAAATAGACCCGCCAATATCGGAACACCCCGTATCTTAAGATTTTCGTCAGTTTTGCAGTACCTATAATTGCAAGATTTTTTCAAACATTTTCATGTATCATGATTTTCCTCAGATTCATTCGATTTAAAACTACGTTTCAGAAATTATTCTGTACAGTCTAATTAGACAAGCCTGCAATGGTTATGCTTTTACCTTTTAATAATTGATTTTTATGCATTTTTTAGCTCTGAATCCGAAAATGACCTTTATTTTTTACCATCACATCAGGAGTTTTCGGAAATCGTATAAGTTAAAGATAAAAAATAAAAAAAAAATAGCGAAAATATGAAACTATAAAATAGATCTGATGGTTGTGTTTTTTAACTTTTGATAGCTGATTTTTATGTATTTCTTAGCTCTGAATCCAAAAATGATTTTCATTTTTAACCATCACATCAGGACTTTTCGGAAATCGTAAATTTAAAATTTAAAAAGTCAAAAAATAGCAACAATCTGTCAATCTGACAGCCTTACCAAAAGAAGGCAAATGTTTTAAATACATCTGCGACAAATTTCCAGACTTATAAACCGCCAAAATAAAAGAGGACACTGAACCCCATAGAGACCATGAGCGGTTCAAAGAAACTTCAACAGATGGAATAAAATTGCAAGGATGTTAAAGACACAATATTTACATGTTTAGCTTTTAAAAATGCATAGTGCAGTAGAGCGCTGATTATCGAAACTCCAATTAACCGAGCTTCAAATTATCCGAACAGCCTATTTCTCTCAAAAATTTAGTGCAGTAGAGCGTTGATTATCGAAACTCCAATTAACCGAGCTTCAAATTATCCGAACAGCCTATTTCTCTCAAAATTTTTTTTTTAATGATGATGAGATTTTGGATGAGATTTAAGATGAAAAAGAAATTGAAGAAATGAAAACGAATGCTCTGAAAATGACCCAGGTCTCCCCAGGACATAACGACGTCTTTGAATGTTTGGAAACAGCTATGAAATGGCTTGAACGGCAGAAGAACTCTGATCCTATTCAACTAACGTATTTAAGAAGAACTCGAAAGATGGCAGCATTAGAAAAAACGTCTTCGTTGAAGCAAGCAACAATCGAAAGCTTTTTTTTTTTTTTTTTTTTTTTTTCAATTATAATCTCTGAAGTTCAGAAAATGATAAAAAGAGAAAAAGAAAATTTTAAATGATGAAAAAGTAATCAAACAAACAACCAGTTTTTAAACACACACCAACTGGTGCTGCCAGTCCTAAGTCTGGATAAAGTGTGAAGGCTTTAGTATAGTCATGAACATCCCTTAAATTGTTTGTCCATTTATCCGAATTTTTGCTTATCCGAACTAGGGTCGGTCCTGACTTTTTCGGATAATCAGCGCTTTACTGTATAAGTCAAAAAATAAATAATTTATTATGAAAAAAAAAGTATTACTTCTATTTTATAATATCAGAATTTCGCAATATTCCGACTTTTTCAAAATTTAAAAACTTGCAATTTGAGAAAAATCTTGACATGATGGTACAAAATGAAGGTTATTTTTGGATTCAGCGCTACATAATGCATAAGAATCAATTATCAAAAGCTAAAAAACGCAACTATCACATCTATTTTACAGAATCTAGATTTTCGATATTTTTTTTACTTTTTAATTTTGAAATTTACGATTTGTGAAAAAAAACCTAATTTGATGGTTAAGAATGAAGGTTATTTTTTGGATTCAATGCTACAAAATGCATAAGAATGAATTATCAAAACCTAAAAAAAAAAAATGGCACAACCCAATTTTTGCAGGTTAGTGTTTATTATATTAGAAGATCCTTTTTAATATTAGTGAATAACATCTTTATTTATGACGCTGAAAATATTCGCCAAATCTATATATACATATGTACATACATATATATATGTATATATATGTATATCACATTGTTTAATATTTTTCATGGTGGTTTAATAATTTCTGGTGATTAGTCGATCGGGTACATAACGTACTTCAATTTTTGCTTATTGCTGATTTCCGTTACAGAAATCGACTATGTTTTTTGCTTATAAATGTATTTTATGTACCCGTGAACAAGTAAAATACTTTATAAGCTTCCGTCATCATTCATCCATTTGATATTTTGTATGTTTATGATACGACTTTTTCTGGTTCAACATTATTTAGCTGAATCTTTTGTCTTTAATAGGATTTTATCAAAATTTGGTGGTTTTTTCATATGTTTTATATAGATTTATCATCCGCAATATGCTAGTGAATTAGTGGAATTTAGCATGATTCTGTATTACAAGTTACATGTTCCATCTTTATTCTGTATAATGTCAGTGTTATGAATATTAGCTAATTTATAAATTTAATTTTAGTAATTGGAAATTCATGACGATTTGTTATATATATATATATAATTGTTGCACCCAATCTTACAGCCACAAAATTAATTATTAGTTTCAGTTTTGAGTTTTTATTTCTTTAATTTCATTAGATTTAAACCCAGAGCTAAAGATTTTAAATCAATAAAAAATATTTTAATGGAGAACAATATATAATTAAATTATGGAAAATATCGCATTTAAAAATACATTTTAATCACAACAAATAAAATTTACATCGCATATTTTGCAAAATATTAGGTCTGGGTAAAATATCTAATATAGTTAGTTATATCAGTAAAAGCTCACAACTAAACTAAAATTTAGTCTTTTGGCCTGTATTCTTTCTCGGAACAATTATAATAATGTTTATTTTTTAAATCAATGGTGAATGTCTTTCGTGTTATAAATAAAATTTTTATTCATTGATATTAAAATGGATCTTGGAATATAATAATCAGACTGTACAGAATAATTTCCGACGAGTAGATTTAAATCAAATATATCTGAAGAAATCTACGATACGTGAATTAAAGGGGACAATCTTGCAAGTAAAATTACTGTAAAACTTAAGATTTCAAAATTAATATTAAGAAATTGAATATTATTACAACTGTTTTAGCATTTTTGAACATAACATTTTTTACAACTGGTTAGCATTTTTTAATATAACATTTTTATCTTGCTAAAATCTCTAAAATTTTGTTCATTTAACAGATAATTATTACGATTATGAATTCTAAATTCCAGATCTTTTCCCACAGTTACACTGTAGAAAAATTAATTTATAATACGGGATATAAGCTCGCAAAACTTTTGAGTTAGTAAGATATCTTGATAAGTTTTAAGCGGAGATATTTTCTTATATTTTTAAAATGGAGCACAGAAACGTAAATTTTGTTGGAAACGTTTAGAAACAAAATGGCTTTTTTTAGATGTAAAATTTTTTTATTTGATTTTTCGTTCAATTAAAGATGAATTACCCTTCTTTAACAGTGAAATTCATTAAACATGAAATGGAGCCAGAATTCTAATAAAAGGATTCTTTCATTCAGTGATTACTGTGACAGAAAGCTTTATCTTCATTTTTTCTTAAAGGTTATATTCAATTAACATAATTGTGCACTATAAAACATACTCTTCATAATATAATAGAATTATTTAGTGTATTTTGTCATATTTAAAAATTAGAATACTTGAGAAGTAAGAGAATAAATTTTGGTGATTCTTTAGCCCGTAAGCACACGCGCTGGGATAAATCTCATCCAAACCACACTTTTTCTTCGAAAAAAAAAAAAAAAGAGGACAAATTTTTTGAGGACGCTTCTCACTTGCCTTGTACCTTTAAAGGTCAAGATCGCGAAGGGGTGGATGAAGCAATGTCTTTTCTTTGTTCAGTAGGAGGGCAGAAATATACCACTTGGGACTAACTAATCCCGCATGTGTACAAACGTTTCATTTCGATGCGTTCACTTCTTAAGGGATAACACACACTAAAATAATTTTAATGGAAGACTAACATAAAAGCGACTTGTATATATTGATGAAAGGGTATTAAATGTAATGCATATCGATTTTGAGAAATAATTCATCTTTTAAGGCGCAAAACAAATCGTTTGCATGTTTTCTATAAAAAAGAACCTGATTTTTTACAAAAACTGCTACACAATCTGAAAATAAATATGAAAACCATGATTTTTTTTCCCTTAAAAGAAGTAGTACTGATGCACTTTACAATATAGAGCAGTAGAATTGTTTTTTAAACGCATTTACCCAAAAATATAATGGGAGAAAAAATGAGGTGAGATTTATCCAACGCATGTAGTAACGCACGCAATGGAAAGGGGCGCGTGTGCTGACGGGTTAAATTAATTTATGAACTTTGAAAATGGTAAAACCATGGGATACAATGGTCCAATAAGAAAACAGAAAAAATATAAAATATAAAAAGCCAATATTATCAATCCAACAACAAAAAACTTATACCCTTTGATTTTTCACATTTCTCTATTTGAAAAGTAGTGGAAATACTTATCCAAAATTTTCCTGAATAATAGTGGTGATTACTTATTTATATGAATCTTTTTTTTTACATACACATGTCATTTCCATTACTTTTCATTAAATAAATCTTCCTGTTTATAAAACAAAGATATATTAGATATATTACTTTAATTTTATTATATTACATTACGGCATGTTAGTTACACAATAATTTCAATAATTATTATAACAATATGTAGCAGTTTTTTTGTTGTTGTTATTTGTGTATTAAAAGTAAGTATTGTCGACTGTTCGTTTATTTCGTGTTCTAAGCATTGGAATTCGTTATTTAAATATAACAATGTCATAGCTTCCAAATAATCAATTTTCAGTTAGTAGTTTTTATAACGTTAAACTATACACTGTAAAAAAAAAAAAACCGACCGGTTTTCCTGTAGGAATCGGAAAAATAGTTGCCCTTATCGTACCGGAAGAATTTCCGACCCAGCTCGGAATAAAATCCGTAGAAAAAAGGAAATAGTCAATAAAACGTAATTAAATCAAAGTACCAGTCACCAATGTCAATCTATTTTCAACTGTGAGGAGTCAATTGTATAAACAATACTTTTTTCACCGGCTTCACTGGTAATAATAAGCTAGAAGAAACAGGAGTTGTTCGGTAGCTTCATCGCCCCGAGCCCTCCCTTCCCGCTTTTCGGTGTCTTTAATTTGTGCAATTTCCCTTTTAAATTTGTCCGGTTTCAATTTTTGATTTTTTTTTCAAAGCTGTCTTTCGCTAGAGTTTCTTTCACTCGGGACGTGCCTGGGGACGTACGAACCTAGCTTCCGCAAAAGAGTCGCACTAAGTGGAAGAATAAAGGGCTGCGGACGAATAGGAACCGCTCGCCCCTATGTAACAACCGCCGCGGAGAGTGACCCCTCTTCGTCTGAAAAAAAAATACGAGGGTGAGTCGGAAAATAAGTTTTCCCTGGCAACTGTGGACAGAGATGTGTATGAAAGACAAAAAATGTAATGAAACATTAAAGATAAGACGCAACTTTATTTTTCTATTTAAATGCCAAGTGAGTTGAGACATTTTTAATACCCTTTATAAGCTTCATAAAGCCCTCCAGGGAAAGAAACAGGGCTCTGCATACAAAATAAGCGTTGAATGACTTGTTTGACTTCAGCATTGTTTACAAAGAAGTAGTCAAGCATTGCTTTCGTCTGTAGTGGCCGTGCACGTCCGTCCAGGTCTTGCTGACGCTCCTCACTGAATTGGCGGCACCATCTCCACACCATTCGTTTCAACATCACATCTGGCCCATAGAATCCCACGTGGCAGTTATGGATTTCTGCTCCAGATACTCCACGTGGCCATTCATAGCGGACAACCGCGCTCACTTCCTCCTTTGACCACGAATTCACAACGCACTTTCTGTCTATATCTACCGTCAACAGAATGATGCAAAACCCTGATTTTTTTCAAGGAACGCTTTTTAAATCTTATAAAGGAGTATGACAAATGTCTCAACTCACTTGCCACTTATGTAGAAAAATAAAGTTACGTCTTATCTTTAATATTTCATTACATTTTTTGTCTTTCATACATACCTCTGTCCACAGTTGCCAGGGGAAACTTATTTTACGACTCACCCTCGTACATAATCATTTTACGGATTTTATTCCGATTTTACGGATTTTATTCCGATTCTACGGATTTTATTCCGAGCTGGGTCGGAATTTTTTCCGGTACGAAATGGGCAACTATTTTTCCGATTCCTACAGGAAAACTGGTCGTATTTTTTTTTACAGTGTATGAACCACCTTATACAGGATGATTCTAAATTGTTTTTACAAAGTAAGAGGGATGCTAGTACCCATCCAGACGAGCAATAATTACCATAGAACATGGGGTCGAAACCCACTTACTGAGTCACAAATATAGGGTGTTCTACTCTGATCGAACATGGGTTGGCGGTAATAATTTTCAGCGAACTGAAGTATATTATAATAAAACTTTTAATTGACATGCTCACTTTTGTTGTAACTAGGCTAACAGACAAAAAAAGTGATAGAAGGTTCCATTATACGCGCCAGCAGTATGCATTGGACGCTCCCCATTTTGGACTGTGATTATCAGTTCATACGGTATCATCGATTGTGTGAGTACTCTGTTTTTAGAGAACTTTTTGTGATGTTATCACATTTCATACAAAATAAGGTACCTATCGTTATATTTTTATTTTTCGCAAAATTATTACCGACAAGCCAACTTCAGCTACGGTGAAATACCCTGTATTTGTAACTCAATAAGTGTTTTGCGACCCCATGTTCTATGGTAATTTTTACTCGACTGGATGGGTACTATCACCCGTCTTATTTTGTAAAAACAATTTAGAACCACCATATATTTGTAAATTGAAAAGTTGGCATCAGAAGGCATCATTTGTTGCTTTAGCCTTTAATGAATTATTATTGAAGTAATACACCATGAAATTAGTGAAATCTAGCTGAAATCTAGCTAAAACCAAGATATTTGGGCTAAGTTTCGTCTTTTCAGTCGTACTTTCCCAAATACCATTACATTAATGAAATATTGAACCAATTTTCTGGTGAAAGATTGAACCATACATTCAGGTTTTTTCCAAAACCAATTTTACGGTAAAAAATTGAACCAAGGAGGCAATATATAAAAATAATTCATTTGTGCATTATTTAAGTTATTTTGTTTATAATTAAAAAAAAAAAATTGTTTTAGAAAAATATAGGGAAATACACGTACTTAATTTTCCTTCACTGAATACCTTCATCAAACTAAAGATAAATAATAATGTATCATTAGCTATATTTAAGATATATTATATATTATCTATATATTATTTATATATAAGATATTTGTGTATGCATTTCACATTGCGTGCATTATACAATTACAAATAGAACCATATTGCATGCTATTTTAAATACAACACGTGTTATGTTTAATTATAAAAATATTATTTATAAATCTTGTTAAAAGTTTCAACTTTTTCTGTCTTAATATTGCTAATGTGTAAAAGTTTTCTACCCAAATTCTTCATTCATGTATGGAAGATTTCATATAAAGGTAAGGAGTAAAGAGTGTATATAAGTTTTATTTGAAATCACTTTTGCAATGTATTATATATGTTTGTATTCTATCATGTATGTGTTAAATTTGTATATCATAGAAATTGTGTAATATACTTGAAGAAATTAATACCTGTATTGTCTCTTTACATAAAAACAATGATTGAATCCTAAATACCTCAATATTTAATACAACAACAAGCGAATATTACCATTTATGCAATGATTATTAAACTTTATCGCATCTTGACCTTCTGTTAAGTACAAACTTTCTATTAAGCGAAAAGTATAGAGCATAAATTTTCTTTCATAGTTGGAAAAATCGCAGATCTTTTGTTTTATTATTACCTAACGTACGGTTTTAGGGATACTCTTATTCAAATATGCATTATCCTATTAAAATACATTCTATATTTTTATAATATAACTGTGATTTCACTTCTTAATGCTGTTCTTATATAAATTGAATAAATACATAAAGATATAAGCCTAATGAATGGCTTTTTAAAAACCGAGTTTTTAAAAATCGACTTGCACATTCTGAAGGATGAAAATTTTATAACGAAATTTAACAACGGAAATTTTGTATTTAATTTTAATTTTACTTATTCATAAATCCATACAAATTGCATTTATATCCTAGTTCAAGTAATTATTAAATCAAAAATAAGTATATGTAAAAGGTTACAAGTCTTTACAGGACCGTTTATTTTTTCCCAGTTGGGACCGATTCAGGGAAATATTCTTATTTTATAATGAATTCTTCTTTCCTGTTTGGATTTCAATGCAATAATTAAATTTTATGTCAAAAAATCTCTTTACCAAACTCATATAAACAATATTTCCCTGCTCCTAACTATACTAAATTCGTAAAGTTCAGACTTATTTGTGATAAAACTGTACTTGATGGAATTTCCCCCTTAGTTTACTAGTAATCACCGCCCAAAAAATAATTAAAAAAATTACTTACTTTATAGACAATTTTTTTTTTATCACAGATCTGTATAATCGTAAACCTTTTTACCTGAACTAAACGTTAAGAAAAATTTTGCTTATTTCAGGGCTATTAACATGTTAGTCGAAGGCGAAGAAAGTGATAACTTAGATTTACGCATGCTTCGATCCTTCCGAGTATTACGTCCACTGAAACTTGTTTCTCGAATGCCAAGTAAGTTTGAGTGGGGAAATAAATGATTTGAAAAAAGAAAGTATAATAGTAGAAAATCCTATCACACACACACATCAATCCTGGGTCACAATGTAGTAACCTAATCACTAACCTAATCACTTCATCTAGTTCACAATCACAGTATCTAGATAAAGACAAGGTATCTAGTTCACAATCACAGTACTTAGATCAAGACAAAGCATCTAGTTCACAATCACAGTACCTAGATCAAGAAAGAACAACAACTCCTTTATTTCCATGGAAAGGGCTAAGTGGTCTCAAGACTTTTCCATTGAAATGAAGGCATTTTTTTAAGTCATATGAGCTGTCCCAAGACAAGTTTATTTACTTTTTGTCTTCAGTGTTTGCTAATTCTTCTCTCAAAACATAATTCTGTTCATAAAGTACTAAAAATATTAATTATATTTGTAACTAGTAAATTCGGAAGTTTCAACATCACTTCTGAAATCCGCATCTTTATTTTGAATTCATTTAATTTAATATTTTAAAATTTTCATCCAGTAATTTCATTTTTTTAATATTAATACTACAGCAAGTAAGATTTTGAGCAGTTTTTACTTTTATGAATTGTAAAGGAAAATATGCTTACATGCATTTATAATCAACGGCTGCTTACTTTTTGTGAAAACATTTTATTACATGAGGAAGGCTTTGACGCTCTCAACCCTCCGCTATCTCACAACTTTATAATTGTAATTTTCTACAATTTTCAGTATTTTAAATCTATCTAAAATAATAAAAATGTTGATTTTGTGATATACGATTTTTTATGCTTTTTTTAACCTCCTATGACATGCGATTGTACTTTTTGTAATATTTGCATAATTTTTTTAAATGGAGGTTCAGCTGCATCTGCCTCAATAATCGTGGACATTTTTTACCTGAACAAAACGTTAAGAAAAATTTTGCTCATTTCAGGATTATTAACATTACAGCTGAAGAAAGCGAAAACTTAGATTTACGCATGCTTCGATCCTTCCGAGTATTACGTCCACTGAAACTTGTGTCTCGAACGCCAAGTAAGTTTGAGTGGGACAGAAAAATGACTTGAAAAAACAAAGTATAATAGTAGATAGACCTAATCCTGGGTCACAATGTAGTTCCCACTCACTTAATCTAGTTCACAATCACAGTTCCTAGATCAAGAGTTCCGTCGATGTTGTTGGTAGTTTCGAATGATTAGATCGTCTTTTCTGTAGACCCTTATAGTCTCTTTCATAGTGCTATAGTATATAGTATATACAGGGTAAGTAAGAATTAAGTAATCCATTTCAGAGGGCTCCGAAGAGCATTCTGCTGTTCCGAAACTGATGACACTTAAACTACAGATAATTCAAGTGATGTGCTTATCAGTGAATATAAGATAAAACTGGTGTGAAACAATAAGATTTAAAAAATCTTCTAAAAAAAACATCAAAAAAAGTTTTTTTTATGCGCTAGGCCTTTCGGAAAATCTTAGTCTTTCTTCGTCAGGCGCAAAGAGGACGTGCTTCTACTATGAAAGCAGAAGTTTTTTCAGTCTTGCTGCTGCTTTCACAGTAGAAGCACGTCTTCTTTGCGCCTGACGAAAAAAGACTAAGATCTTTTGAAAGGACTAGCGCATTTTTAAAAAAAATTGATGGTGTTTTAAGAAGATCTTTTAGTTCTTAGTGCTTATCATTTTCAAATAAAAATTTTCCTTGCGGATATTCTTTGAAAAGTGACACTAAAACAATTATAGTTTTTCAGCAAAGTAATAAGTATTAAGACCTAGTACTGTTGTATCAGGCCTTTAGAGGCTGCTATTTTATTAAAGACATGATATTAATCCAATGACAAAACCAATTGTTTATGAAATCCCTTTAAAAGAGGAAGAGCAGTGTAGTAACATGTTGAACTTTAAATTTAATATGTCTCCTTCCCAAATCGTTTAAATTCAAATACTACATTAAATTCACAATATTTATAAACACACAATATAACAAACAATATCTATATAACAATATAACAAAAACAGTTCTCTTACCGACAAACATGATGCTTAATGCTAAACAACTAAGTAGAATCCATGAGACCAAATAACATTTTATTCTAAGTATTTGAAAACACTAATTCTGGCCAATATCTGAAAACTCTTTCGATATTCTACTCTCCACGTGCCGAACAAAACCTTTAGTTTGCAGGGAAATCTCCCCAGTAGGCCTTGGTTGCAGCTAGAGTATCTGTAATAAGAAGTTTCCAGCTAGCATCTCAATATATATAGCCACTAAACAAATGAAATCACCTAAAAACACGTCTCTGGAAAATAACTGTGACAATCAAACTCAAGTGATCCACGCAGGCTTTGCGAAAATTAAAGAAAGCAGAAAAGATTTCTCATTCACGCATAAATGTTAACAATTCAGGACAAAGCGATTGCATGCAAAATCACAAAAACTCACTCGTACTCTATACTATCCTAGTCAAAGAGTAGCCAGGTAATTGTACTACAACTTCTCTCCTTAATCAGAAATAATTTTCGAGTGAAACATATCCGATTTTTTTTTCAAAATTTAGAATAAAAAAACAATAAAACATGTGATGAACAATAACTTTAAAATTTTACTCAAAATTCAATTTTTAAGTTACATCCATTGTCACCCATTATCACGGTGCTTTCACAGACGCTCACATTAAAAAAACTACTTCTTTGCAAATTTTAACTCTGAAATATTCGAACTTTAAGATCTCACTACTCAAGTAAAAAATCGCAAAAGTAATTTCACCACGTGCTAAGACTGCCAGAAACCTAACTCTAGATTCACCTCGTAAATTAACAATTTCGTGATAAAAAAGGAAGTCATAAATAATTTAAACGGCAAGGACCATTTTACAAATATGGTTGCATTTAAATTACCAATCTCATCTAGATTCCCCAAATACCAATACAAACCACTGAAGTCTGGATCTTCTTCCTGCATTTAAATCTAATGCTCCCTCGACCAGAATATCAACAACGACAAAACACAAACTTTTAGCTCCTTAGCAACCTCCATACATTACTATGGGTTACGAGATAAAGCATCAGCATAGACTTTTTCTTACCATCCCTATGTTCAATATCAAAATTATATTCGGTTAACTTTAAACTACAGTGTGTAATTATCGCACAAAAGTTTTTGACGTTGGTTAACTTAGTTAAAGCTAAATAATCGGTAATCGTCTTTACATGTAAGTAGCAACAGAATTTATCCAACGCACAAATAACTGCAAGACATTTTCTTTCTGCTATAGAATGATTCCATTCAGTCAAATTCAAAATTCTAGACACATGGGTTATAGCCCTACTTATCTGAACTAACACAGCACCAACCCTAAGAGAAGTAGCATCACAGTAAACTTCAAATTACCATGAATAATTTAGATGGGCCAGGATGAGGCATCGGAGAATGTAAAACTTTATTGAGTAATCCAAAAGATTTCTCAGCTTTATCTAACCACATAAGTTTGCTCTTTTCTTTTGAAAAACATACAAAGATTCACACAACTCAGCAAACTGAGGAATCATTTTTTAAAACCATGAAGCTATGCCTAAAAACGTTGCAATTTATTTAGAATTTTAAGAGGTGGAGGGAATATCGAAGTAATCGCAGAAGCTTTCTCAGAATTGGCTTTAGTTCTGCCCTGAGTAATTTTAACACCTAAATTTTGAGTCCCTCATAAAATCGCCGCAATATGGATTAAGTACCTCAATTATCTGAAATTGTCATTGAGATTTAATACATACATATAATATTTACCTAAAAACATATATTTAAATAAATTGAATAAGAAATGAAAAAGCGCTCAGCCCCCACATCGAGTAAACTTTTTTTCATAATAATGTCTAACACTATTAAGAACTCAGGAAATTCAATTCAATTTACAATAAGAGTATTTGCACCAACTACAGAATTGTTATTTTGTTATTTATCATGTGACTGCATACCTACTCTATTCAGTCACTTAACAGTTTTAACTGTACAGAATTCTGCCAGATTGCCTCCCTACCAGTTTTTTATCCTCATTACTCCAACTACTCTCAGTCGTTTTAAACGAGGATGATGTGGGAGGTTCCTATTTTGATCTCCACCTCCATTTCTAATAGATGAATTAGAAAATATCTGTCTACTCCTGCCATCACCTCTACGATCATTTTAAAGATTTTCTCCATTTCCTCTAAAATTACCACCATCATTTGTAGAATATCCCCATATGACGACCTTTTTGAAAATTATTACTCCCACCCTTCCTATGCCCCTTTCGATTACCACTTTCAAACTCTATAATCCCTCCTTGAAAATCATTTTCATTACTCTCATTTCTAAACTCATGTGAGGGGAGAGAATCAAATTCATTACTGCTAGTCCTTCTCTGTCCTAGTTTACCCGACACTCTATCACGATCAGTGTCATGTCTACTTTTTTTAAGCAATAATTTTAAAGCTTAGCGAATTTTTTAAGTTAACACCTTTTCATCCCTTAAGTTAACACATTTCTTTTTCCGCGAATCATAAAAAATTAAATTTAGACCCAATCTATTTTAGAGTTCCCTTTTTGTGCAAAAAATAATTAGATACTTTCTGAAACATATTCTAATTCTTTTTTAAACTACTTTTATCACAAATATATCAAAATGCTTTTTTTTTAACTCGCCAATTGCTTTCTCATGTAGTTTCGACTAAACAGTGATAAAAAAAATTACAGATATTTTTAAGCTACAGATATTCATCACCTATTAATGTACATTTCAATAAAAGATATTTGTTTTATCATGCACGTTGATCTATAGAATATATTCTTCAAGGTTTGGGATAAATTCATTCCTATCTTCCACATCATTAAAATGAATTCTCTGATCAATGTCCAATGTCCTGGATTCAAGATTTGATCGAGTGCCATTTGTAACAGGCCTTTTGAGAGCTGTTAATTTCTATTAGGGAATGAATCTAATTTAACAGCAATTTATTCCTATAACAGCAATAAATTCCTTCACAAAATTCACACTGTTAAAATACTTCCTTTTCTTGAAGCATAAACCTTACCGTCGATCGGGGCTACGTTGGTCCAGCCCATAAAAAAGGATTTTATTCTTTGTATTGAACAAACAATACAAGATAATTTGGAGTTTTTTCCCTTAAAAAATAATTCATACCCTACTATAGGGTATTTGAATAGTTTGGGGGTAATTTAATTTTTTAAATGGCAACACTGAATGTGTTTGTAAACAACTGTTTTCGTGGGTAGATAAACTTTCTATTGTTAAACAATCTTGATAAGAGCTACAAATAAAGTAAATGTTAAAATATTACCTTTAGTAACCTGTAACCCATGTGTGATCATAATTTTTCCTTTAACTTTTTATTTTGGCAGAAAATGTTTACGTTTTCATAAATCTAGCATAAAAACTAGTATTTCGGGACTACTTTGTGCCAGGCCTGTTTTGGTCCGAGAATAGCCCCAATTACTTAGAAATGCCTTTTATACAACCAAATCTCTTAAAACATGTTTTAAGTAACTTTTTTTCAAATGTTACTGTTGCAAAATGTTACATTAATTGAAAGAAATTAAGTTGAAAATGGTGTGAATGAATAAGAACAAAAGAACTTCTTAAAACATCATCAAAAACTTTTAATTGCGCTAGGCCTTTCGAAAGATCTGAGTCTTTCTTCGTCAGGCGCAAAGAAGACGTGCTTCTACTATGAAAACGCGCTTTCATAGCAAGCCTTCTTTGCGCCTGACGAAGAAAGACTCAGATCTTTCGAAAGGCCTAGCGTAATTAAAAATTTTTGATGGTGTTTTAAGAAGTTCTTTTGTTCTTGTTACATTAATTGTTTTTGTTCCAGTTGCTGAGGATAACATGGTGAAAACTGTTTCTCGTTTCTTTAATATTAACAATTAATTAATTGTGTTTAAATGTGAAAAAAAAAACATTTTTTTTTATCGGGTTTGCAGTGTTAATTTATTAGCAAATGCTATTGCAAGAGTTTCCATAAAAATGTATTCATTTACATGTTAAATGTATTCCTTTTACATGAAACTAAGTAAATGAACCAAAGAAGCCCCTAGTAGGGGCTACTTTGTTCCAAAACTTAAAAAATAGTTAAAAAATAAAAAAATAAAAAAATCCCTCTTTAAAACTATACAGTTTGCTTCATTGTTTCATGTTAATTGTTTACAACTACATTTCGACGTTGAAAAATCACATATAATATTTTTTGATAATGGAAATGTGAGTGGAACCAGGAAAAAATGACCCAAAATACGTTCGACGGTAACCCCGTTCGGCGGTACTTAACGTTAACAACTTAGTAGACTGCAAATATCTATAATACTCTCATTATTTATAGTCCGTTCTTAATATCTATAATTAAGCTATTAATTACACACTATTCCCAACACCTTAAAAGGACCCATACATTTTAAACGAAATTTAGCCGCTCTTTTCTCTTGCTGTTAGTTAGGCCCATGTTTTTCGAGTAACACGACATCCCAACCTTAATGTCTAACTCTGTTCGTTTCATGTTAAAGCAAAAAGCGCAATGCTTTTGTGTCTTATTTAACTCAATTTGAGCCTCTTTTAATCAGTTTAGCTAAATTCGACTGACAACTTTTTTCTAATCAGTGACCATGACCAACCATGGAAGGGGGTTGATCATTTGTTCATCCAAGGACAGTTCAATTGGGTTTTTTTGTCAATCCCTGTAGAGCCGAACGATGAGTATAAGCAAAATAATGCAAAAGACGACACCACTTTGTATGCTGCAAATCAATATAAGATGAAGTTATTTTAACTAACGTACGATTCATTCTATCGGAGATATTGAATTGTGGCTAATAGAGTACTGTAAAACATGATAGAACTCCAGCTTACCGTAGAAAATAGCGTTGAAAGTATCAGATATAAAGCAGGGAACAAGATCGTTAGCCCATTTTACTAGTGCATCATGTTTAGAAACGAAATTATCGAAAAGCCGAATGCTTTTGATGAAGCCTTTCTGAGTGGAATGACCTCTGTTTTTTTACTACTATAACTTTTTTATAGAAAGGATATACCAAGGACTTTCAAGATGAGAAATATGATAAGAAACAATACGTCCAAACCCTACGGTTTCTAGAGCATAGGTTATTTTAATTGATATTAATTTGTCGGGTGAACTTACATTACAAAAATTTGAACCTTTGGCAAGTTTTGCAGCTGGAGACATGTTTGCGCACTATTTCAGTCATTTTTGAAAAGTAGTAGGAATTAGGAATTCGGGCATACATTTTTATAATACATAGTTATCCTGCTAGTTGATTAATATGGAATTCTTTATGAATGGCCTTACGAAGACTAGAAATAAAAACTGTAGATTCACTAAGTGAGTTTAGAGTTTTGGAATTAAAAAAAAAAGTCATAAATTAATTTTAACGACAGGGACCAGTTTTAGAAAATGGCTGCATATAAATTTCCAACCCCATCTGGGACCTCTAAATAACGATACAATCCGCCAAATTCAGGATCTTTCTTCTGCTCCTGAATTAACTTCTCCCTAGGTCTCAAAACACACACTTCAACCTCTTATTTACATCCCTGTGAGTAACGAGCTAAATGCTCAGAAACCTACATTCAATAATATCGCTCACCCGCAAGAAAAGTGACACATCTCAACAAAAGTATTGGGTTGATCGGAAAGTCATGTCGTATTTTGCTAACATATGTCGTTAGTGCGTTTTTTGGAGTAGAAGCGCCATGCACACACACCTCACTGAAATACTAGATAAGGTCATACTTCTAACCCATTCAATAAACCGGAAATTGTTCGATTCGAATGAGTTGGATGGATTTTATACGGATTTGAAAATGGAGGGAAAAACTGTTGGTTTTCGCTATATCTTGCTTTTATATTTCCGCAAAGGCAAGAATGCGACGCAAGCTTGTGAAAAGTTGCGTAAAGTTTATGGGGACGATACTCTAACGATACATCAGTGCCAGCGGTGGTTTGAAAAATTCCGTTCTGGTGATTTTGATGTGAATGATGCACCTCAGTCAGTAAGGACATTGGAGGCTGATGATGACGAAATAAAGGCAGTGGTTGAGTCTAAGCCGTGGTACACGACACGAGAGATTGCAGAGGCACTGCACATTGCTCAATCAAGCATTGTTCACCATTTAAAGAAGCTCGGATTCGTAAGCAAGCTTGAAGTTTGGATTCCATTTGGTGAAGCGTTTGAACATCTGCCATTCCCTTCTTAAACGTGAAGAAAACTACCCTTTTCTGAAGAGTATGGTCACTGGCGACGAGAAATGGATTGTTTACAATAACGTCGTACGCAAGCGGTCTTGGAGAAAGCGTGATGAACTACCTCAATCAACGTCCAAAGCGAACATTCACCAGAAAAAGGTCATGCTATCAGTGTGGTGGGATTTCAAAGGTTTTGTGCATTTCCAGCTCCTACCACAGAAGCAAACAAATAATTCAGCCGTGTACTGACAGCAGACGGACAAATTGAACAATGCAATCAATCAAAAGCGGCCAGAACTCGTAAATCGTAAAGGCGTTGTCTTCCACTACGACAACGCCAGACCAACACAAGTTTGGTCACCCGCCAAAAGCTGTTGGGGCTTGTTTGGGATGTGTTGCTCCACCCACCGTACTCACCTGACCTTGCACCTTCAGATTACCCTTTGTTTCGCTCTTTGTAAAATTCCTTGAATCGTAAAACATTCGATTCCGATGAGGCTATAAATCGGCACCTGGTACAGTTTTTCGCTTCTAAAGACGGGTCATTCTACAAGCGTGGAATTATGAACCTTGTTGAGCAATGGCGAAAAGTCATCAAACAAAATGGCCAATACGTTATTGATTGAATTCTTATTTTTATAGGAAGAAATCACCTTTGTAAAACATAATAAAAATACGACATGACTTTCCGATCAACCCAATAAATTTCATAGGAGAGGCAAAAGAAAATGTGCATGATTTTACTGTTATATGAAATTATAGCACTTAGCTTTGCATGCAAGAATAAAAAAGTGGATAAAAGCGTAAAATACTTAAGAATGAAAACGTAGGATGAGGTTTGGGAGGTTGGATAATTTTAACTCCCCAAATAATCCACCCTCTTCTTTGGTCACAAATGGGCATATAGCGTAATAACATGATTTTCTTTGCAACTACACTTATGAAACTGTTTGTGTAGCAAGACACATCTGTAACAAACCTTTTAGTCGAATAAAAAACAAAATGAATTTTTGCGAGATGTGTCGCTTTTCTTGCGGGTGAGCGATATGTTTCCAGCCCTATGGCCAATAACAACTTTATACTCAGCTAATTTTAAACTTCAATGTACCATTCTTGCAGACATGGGATGACCTATAATCACCTTTACTGATATTTTGTTAACCCTTAACTGCTATGACAAAATTGTTGTATAGATACTTTGAGCAGCCTATAAGACCGTTTGATCGAAAGTTGAATAAAAAGCTCGATTTACTCATAGGATATTATTTCGGTACTGAACGTTTTGTGCAGGACTATTTTAATTAAAATTCACCTAGTCACTATTCACCTATTCAATTCACCTGTTAAATTTCTAACCTATTGCCCAATTATTTACAATTCGCATATTCAATTCTAGTGATAGTATTAGGGCTAAACATGAAACAAAATTTTACTAGTATCTATAGTTAAACTCTGAAAATTTTAAAAAGCAGTGGTCTGTGAGACCGCTAACAGCGGTTAAGTGGTAAAATACACTGACGGAAAAAAAATCCCAACACCAAGAAAGACTTGTGTTAGATAAACGAAATTTGGTAGGTGTGTGCATACATCTGAAAGATGACATCGATTGAAATTTCGCGCTTCGCGCATAAGTGTGGCGCTAGTAGCATCACTTAGAACTTGCAGATCAGGTTTACTTTAAATGCATGCTGTAAAGTTCATGGGCGTTATTTAGCTTCGAAATGTGACATATTGAGTTGATGTTAGCCAAGGATGCCTTTAACTAGACGAAGAAGCCACTGTCAACAGCTCACCGAGTTGGAACGAGGTCGCCTATTCGGGCTACCAGAAAGTGGATTTTCTTTCCGCGATATTGCAGAAAGACTTGTGTGGAATGTATCCACTGTGCATGATTGTTGGAAGCAGTGGTCAAGGGATGGTACTTCCTCAAGAAGACCAGGCGGCCACGTGGCACTCTTGAGAGGGAAGATCGCCGTATTCGGCGTGCGACTGTGGCTCATCGTACTGCGTCTGCGGCTGAAATTCGAGCTGCTGTTGGTACCACAGTGACACAACAAACTGTTAGAAATCGGTTACTTCAAGGACAGCTCCGAGCCAAGCGCCCTGTAGCGTGCATTCTACTGACTCCAAACCATATCCGTTCGCGAAGCCATTCGTGTCAGGCCAGAGCTCATTGGAGGACGGAGTGGAGATCTGTTGTGTTTCTCTTTCATCAGAAAACACAACAGAACTCCACTCCGTCCTCCAATGAGCTCTGGCTTGACACGAAGGGCTTCGCAAACGGATATGGTTTGGAGTCAGTAGAATGCACGCTACAGGGCGCTTGGCTCGGAGCTGTCCTTGAAGTAACCGATTTCTAACAGTTCGTTGTGTCACTGTGGTACCAACAGCAGCTCGAATTTCTGCCGCAGACGCAGTACGATGCGCGACAGTCGTACGCCGAATACGGCGATCTTCCCTCTCAAGAGTGCCACGTGGCCGCCTGGAACACGGTCTTCTTGAGGAAGTACCATCCCTTGACCACTGCTATCAACAATCATGCACAGTGGATACATTCCAGCCAAGTCTTTCTGCAATATCGCGGAAAGAAAATCCACCTTCTCGTAGTCCGAAAGGCGACCTCGTTCCAACTCGGTGAGCTGTTGACAATGGCTTCTTCGTCTTGTTAAAGGCATTCTTGGCTAACATCAACTCAATACGTCACATTTCGAAGCTAAATAACGCCCACGAACAGTACAGCACGCATTTAAAGTAAACCTGATCTTCAAGTTCTGAGTGGCTCTACTAGCGTCACACTTATGCGGGAAGCGCGAAATTTCAATCGATGTCATCTTTCAGATGTATAAACACGTCTACCAAATTTCGTTTATCTAACACAAGTCTTTCTTGGTGTTGGGATTTTTTTTCCGCTAGTATAGCAACGATATTTATTTAAAGCCCAAATAACGACAAAATACTCCCTTTCCGTAATTGAATAATTACATTACGCTGCACAAGCACATAGTACAGGTAAAATAGGCTTTTTCAGAGACAACTGGCGGTCATTCACCAAAATTTGGGAAGAAATTCGTTTTGGCACTAAAAATAAAGATTCAATGAGCCCCTCAAAATTAAAGCTGTTTTATCCTGTTTTGTTGTTTGTTTTTTTTTTTTTGGGGGGGGGGAGGAGACATTTTAACTCAAGGGTGATAGAAATCAAATCTTTTTAAATAGATCAAATGGGGTGTCATTATGTATTTTTAAATTCTGAATCAATTGGCACCATCCACAAATCCATACGATCATTCGTTACAAAGTTAAGACAGATTTTGTTAAAACAAAGTCATGATTGGTTTTATGAATACAAAATTATGACTACATGGATACACTCAACTTTGGTGATTTTGAAGAAGACTCAGATAACCCTGATTTTGATTATTGCTATTTTAAGAACATTTACTATGTTTGAGATTATTTAATATGATATAAATGATTTGTTTTGAACGTGAAATAAATGTAACAAAGCTGTGCTCAACAATAAAGCATAATTTTCAACTTTGTATTCATAAAACCTGGCGTAACTTTGTAACAAATGATCGTATCGACAAAACCTGGCGTAACTTTGTAACAAATGATCGTATCGACTTGCAAAGGGTGTCATTCAATTCAGAATTACAAAAATACATAAGAAACGATACCCCAAACTGACCTACTTAAAAACATTCCCCTCTCACTGAGTCCTTCCCCCCCCCCCCCCCCCCCCCCAAAAAAAAAAAAAAAAAAAAAAAAAAAAAAAAAAAAAAAAAACATGGTAGAACAATTTTATTATTTGGAGACTCATCAGATATTCTTTTCGTGAATGGCCATCAGTTGTTGTACTTTACTCAATTGTTGTTCTATTTTACATGTACTAATAGGCAACATAATCTATAGGTTTAGTAAACTGAGCTAAAACTGCAACAACTTAGCAGATCTAGCGTCTTAAAACACTTCAAATTGCATTGACTAATTTGAATAGGAACAGACAGAGGAAAAATAAAGCATTCCTTAAATGTTCAACAGAGCTTCAGCTGAACAAATAAACTTTGTGCTTTTCGTTTTCAAAGCATATAAAAGGTTCACATAATGTCGAAAAATGGGGAATAAATTTGGAAAACCATGCAACTACGCCCAACAATGTTGCAACTTGTTCAGAATTTTTAGAGAGAAGGACATGGAAGTAATAGCTGTAGTTTTCTCAGAATAAATTTTAATTCCGTGATAAGTAATTTTAACACCCAAGTATTTTATTTTCCACCTTATAAATTGGCATTTCTCTAACTTAATTGTGAAACTAGCATTATGTAACAGAGTAAATACTTCTCTCGCCAATTTTAAATGCTACTCAAAAAAGTTGCCGCCATAACAATAATATCGTGCAAATGACCAGAACTCCATTAATTAACAGAAGGTTAAAAATTTTACTCATGACATATACATAGTATCCGGGATGTTTGCTAAAATTTCGTCTATAATAGACATGGAATACTGAGGATAGCTCTCATTTTACGATAATCAATCGCGAAGTTCCAAGCCTCAAGGTCAACATAATTCCGATCATTTTTCTTCCGATACAACACTACTGGCGAAGCAAAATGGAAATCAGTGGGCATTATAATGCCCTCTCTTAAAGTGTTATAGAAAAGCTTACATTTTGCTTAACCTTATTATAACTGTACAGTTTACTAGACACAAGAATTTCGGTATTAATTTTATGCCAAATGTGAGCCACGATTTATTTTAAAAAACTCTTTAAACACCTATATAAACTCTTAAAACCGTATTTTTTAAACCTCACTAAGATTGGTTTCCTCTAAATAAACAGGCGTTGATAATGACCCAACTTTATGAATATTTTTATCCCAATTAACAAACAATGTTTTCGAAAAAAATCGACACTCACAGCTTTATTTCTCATATACAATCACCACTAACTATTCAAAACTTAACAACTCAATAATTCAGAATTACTATATTGTTTTAACAGACCCAATTTCTACCTCTAAATCTATCGATCTTTAATTCAGGCATGTGTAGCATTAAGCTGACTAAACAAACAAGATTGGAATTTTTGGATCTCTTATATTTTAAATACTTGTTATAAACTGCATAAAAAATAAAAAAGCACTCATCGGCGTATCAAAAGATTTTCACGAAAATACCATGCAATACTATTAACAACTCAGGAAGTTTAACGGGATTTAGAATTATAGCATTTAAAATAAATACAGAAGTCTTTTTTTGGTTTATAATGTGACTGCAAATACCCTTAACAACAGCCACTTACCAATTTAACCGTGGAGAATTTCTACCAGCTCACCTTTGCTCTGGAATTTGGACTATTATCACCGTCACTCACATTTAAAACCCGTAACTGGAGACGGGAGTCAAAATGACTCTGCGTTGTTTTTTGGCTCTGATTATCATGTGATTTTTCTCCTTGAATAAAATCATCTCCTCAGTACCGTCAAGTAGTTCTTTTATCATTTCATGATTTTCAGAATATATTGCGCTTCCAAAATAAATTCCAATGCTGTTATAAAAAGACAAAAAATAAAAATAAAATTGGAGTCTTTTTGACTCTATGTCTCTGATCGCGTAAGGAAATTCATGTCTCCAGTTACGGGTTAAGTGTCTTAACTGAGAGAAGGATGGGGTTCTACCTAGACCTCCACCTCTATTTTTATTTGATGAATTAGAAAATACCTGCTTATTTTTATCGCCGTTTAGAAAACTCATTTCTACATCTGAAATTTCTGTTGTCGTCCATTAAATTTCTTCAATTATTATGATGACAATTTTCAAAATTAACATCATTTCCCCCATTCCTATACCCATTTCCAACATTGCGAAAATCATCTCTATTACCACTGCCAAATCCTTAATCCTTACCTTTCAAGCCCCAATTACCGTTCACTCATTTCCTCCCTTCACCTTTGCACTTCACCTCATCTTTGCACTTTGCGCCCTCACCTTTGCACTTGGATTCCACTACTATCACCTTCACTCACATTTAATTGCTTTAACTGCTGAAAGGAAAAGAATATCCTTCACCTCGACCTCCATTTTTACTATATGTGCTAGAAAATGTCTGTCTATTTTTATCACTCTTTCTGAAATTGTCTTTTCCACGTCTAATATTCCTGTTATCATCTCTGGAATTACCACCATATTACGAGAATTTTGAAAATTACCATTTCCATCAAACCTATACTGATTTATAATATTAGGAAATTATCACTTCCAAACTTTCTACTTCCTTTTCCGAAACCATTATCATTAGTATCATTTTTAAACTCACGTGGCAGGGAACAATTAAATTCATTATTGAGAGACCTTACTTTGTCCTCGGCTACCTGTTACTATGTCTCATGTCCGCTTTCATACTTTAACATAACGTTCAATAGAGGTATTGCGTTGACGAATTTCGATATAATCTTGAATCGCAACATGAAAAAAAGGCAACAAAATGTCTAGCAGGTCTTCTAAAGTTAGATCGAGATCAAGCTTATCTCATAGTTCAAAGTTCCATAGGAAGAGCTTTGAAGTTTTTGAAGGACAGTTTTACAATTACAATAGAACTTTTTATGTAGAATTAGCAACAGTTTGTTCAAAACTTTTTGATTGATCAGTGATAAAGAATTTTCTCGTTTTTCCTAGCCATAGTTTTCCCTTTCAATGAAAATTTTAACAAAATATATTTATTTTCATCCAGTACATTGTGATATTACATGTATTTTTCAAGGTGTATGATGAATTCATTAATATTTTCTACACCGCAAATGTAGATTCTAGGAATTCAATATCATGACTTAAATTCAAAATTAGTACGGACAGTATTTCTTTGACAGCAGAATCCCTTAAAGGCCGTCAAGTTAAAAAAAAAAAAAGCATAAAGTTTTCACTGTCCTCCGGGGCCCGTGTGTGGCGCCTACTTTTTCTCCATCAGTTGCAGACGAAAATGTCTTCCCTTTCATAGGATTTGAAGTTCAAATGAAAGTATCTCGCGGAACCTCTGCATTAAGGTCTCGGGCCCGGTTTCCTTGTGTGTTTACTCTCGACCCTTGGGGCAAATTGAGGTGCGAACCCCAAACTATGTAGTAAGACCATTTTAGAGCTGGGATTTTTATTGTTTGCGGCGACCAAATGTCCAATTGTTTGGGGCTTAGGCTGAGTGACCTCCGTTGAGGAGTACTCAGTCTCGAACGGTGCGCTGGTCTCATGGCGGCATCACACGGGTTCATACTCGCCCCTTCTGAAGTTGTGCGGCTTTCAAGACCTGTCGTCGGACGAAGGATGGCCGGAATGCCTACATTCGTTTTATATCACAGTGTAAGCAATAATACAAACAGTTCGTTAAAAACATAAAACAGGGTGAGGAGTGGAACTGGTGAGATTAAAGAGACGCTTCAACTGAACAATAATAGCACCAAAAAAGTGAGAATCGGAATCTTTCTCAACTTTCTAAATTTTGAAATACTGAAACCAGTTCTCAAAATGTCACTAGACAATTTCTTTTATTGTAACTGCAAAATGATAATTTGGAATATCACCAGACTCTGTGAGTATACTTTATTCAAGTAGATAAGTCATCGTCTTAACTGATGCTCACAGCAATGCAGCAGTTTAGCTCTCCGTATTCTGAACAAAACTATAACCTGAAAAGCAGTTGCTTTGATGACACGTGTTGATGCATTTAGTAGTCGTATAAAGGCGAGATCCACTAGAAATCCGAAATCTTAACAAAACTTCGCTATACACATAACCGAAATGAACTAATTAGCATATCTTTGACAAATACAACCAAATGACAACCAAATTCTAGAGATCTTTTCACACTTCGTAAAAATTAAAAATATATAGAATACGTTTCGCATTCAACCACTCATGTTAGCAACGCAAAATAACTAAAACATACCAAAATTCCTTCGAACACAAGAGTATTACTTTAAAGAGTAACTAGGCATATTATCAAAATGCTACAATACACCTTCTCATAGATATATAACATTTTTACAATAAATGCTCCGCATGCCTACCTTCAGTATTAACAACGTGTTGTAAATGCAAAATTACTTTTCTTCAAACTAATTCCAGTGTGTCTGGCTAGTATGCACTTAACAATCCCATTTAACAATCAATGTTTAAAAAAATAAAATAAAATAAAAAATAACAATAAAAGCGAGACATACTTTTATACCTCATAAAATCTTCACCAATAATACAGCTTAGAATTAACACCTCAATAACATAAAATTTACAGTAATGTTTAATAGACGGAATTTCTACCTTGAAATCTATGATCCTTTTATTCATGTATTTAACATTAAACCGACTAAATCATAAAAAGTTTATATTTCAATTTCATATATTTAAAATGCTTGTTATAAGTTGCAAAATAATAAAGTATCGCTCAGTATTGTATGAAAAACTTTTCGTTGTATTACCCTGCAACGCTATTAATAATTCAGTAAATTCAACTGAATTTAAGGTAACATCACTTAAAATAGTAACTATAAATGTAAAAAAAAAAAAAATCGAAAAGCATGCTTTCATTAAAATTCACAAAAATGTAGAAAATATATGTTGTTGTAAATGCACTAAAAAGTAGTAAAATCTTGAAAAAAAAACTTAAATGCACGGGGTTTAAATTGAATTGCGGTAAGCTCGATTATGGAAAATTAATGGATTTAATGAGTTATTTTGCAAAATTAGCACCTAACGCCATGTTGGCTTCATATATGACAACTTATTTTTTGTTGCCAAATTTGGCGATATTTAGTCAAGTTGGCTAAAATTTGGCGCTGTTGTGGTACCTTGTCATTAGTACTTTTCAACAAATAAATCATTGTTGAAGCTGATGCTGATTTCTCCATAGGAAATCAAACGTAACCATTAACCACTTCACCAGCGACAGGTATAGGGAAACAGTGCTTTTACCCCTTACTTATCGCGGGACAAACGCTGAAGTGGTTAAGTAAATTTGCCCCTCGTTGCTCCCCCCTAGGAATCAAATTTTAAAAAATCAATGTCCAATTCATGTATTGCTCTCAGTAATACATATATATTCCAAATTTCAAAATTCTATGTCAACAGAAAGTGCGTGAAAAATAGGTCACAAGATTTGACTGCCATACACAAACATAATTGTAAGTTAAAAGAAAGCATGTAAAAAAATAATACAGAAGGCCTTCGTTTTTAGGTGCGTTCGTAATTATATAAATACGTAGCATCTATAGTCGTCATTCAGTCCGTCCGTCTGTCCATCTGTCCATCCGCATATAACAGAGCAAAAACTACCCAACCGAATAGTCTGAAATTTTAAATATATAATTGTTGCAAAATTTTGTCGAGTCATTTCAAATTTTATTAAAATCAGATGTATAGTTTAATGACAGGGACAGTCAAAATTTTTCCGTAACATTACGGCCAATGGGAAAAAATTATTGCAAATGCATTTTAATGATGTTGCAGCCTTCCGAATGGTCTGAAATATATAATTGTAATATTATAAAAATAATTTATGGTTAAATATATAATTGTTGCAAAATTTTGTCGAGTCATTTTAAATTTTATGAATATTGGATGTATAGTTTAATTACAGGGACAATCAAAATTTTTCCGTTACATTACGGCTAATGTGAAAAAATTATTTCAAGTGCATTTAATGATGTTACAGCCATTAAAGAAGAATGAAAGTGATATGCACTTATGAAGTGCATTAAAATATGCATTCATTACAATATGCTGTGCAAAAAATATTTATAAAACTAGTTATAGTACGAACGCACCACATTTGCCACTTTTGACGAACAATTTCCAACTTGTTAATCTTATGATTGTATCTTCTGATCTACAGCCACTTACCAGTTTAAACTTTGAGAATTTCTAAAAGTTCGACTTTGCACCATTGTTCGACTTTTATCACCTTCACTGACATTTAACAGTTTTAAATGAGAAAACGAATGTGGTGGGGGTGGTTGATATCCCTGACCCTAACGTCTATTTTTACTAGATGAGTTTGATAACGCCTGCCTGTTCCTATTGCTGTTTCTGAAATTGTCGTTTCGCCCGCTAATATCCCTGTTGTCATCTCTGGAAATACCACCATTATTGCGACAATTTTGAAAATTACAATTTCAAGCATTATTATACCGATTTCTAACGTTACGAAATTACTAATTCCAAACTTTCTCCATCCTCTTCGTATACCATATTCATTTTTAAACTGACATGGCAGAGAACAAATAAATTCATTATTGCGAGTTCTTATCTGTCCTGAGATACCCGATATTCCACCACCAACATCAACTCATATTCACTTTCATACTTTAACGTCAATTCGTAATGTATAATAGAGGTCTTCTGTTGACTAATTTCGATATAATCCTGAATCACAACATATAATAAAGGCAATAAAATGTCCAGCACGTCTTCAAAAGTTAAATCGGGAGCAAGCTTATAGTAGTTCAGCTCAAGGTTTCGCAGGAAGAACTTTGACGTTTTTAAAATATAGTTTACCGATTACAATAAAAAAAATTATATTTTATACATGTGAATGTGTATACATGTGCAACAGTCTGTTCATAACATTTTCATTGATAAGTGAAAATTTTCCAATATTCTCTAGCTATAGGAAATGCATTCTCTTTTAATGAAGATTATAACAAAATATATCTTATCCGATACTCTGTTATATTACATGTATTCGTCAAGGTATCTGATGAATTTATTAACATCTTCTACACTACAAATGTGTACTCTAGGAATTAAATCTAAAGACTTGAATTCAAAATTAGGTTGGACGCCAATTGTGATAATCCTTTAGAGCCCTTCATCTTGAAAAAAATCCACAAAATAGATTTAAAACAAAACATACAGTTCAAGCAACAAAAATGTAAAACGGATGAGAACTGGAACGTGTGAATTGAAATAGGCGGTTTCCCTGAACAATATGAATACCGAACAAGTGTCGGGGTAAGGGGGGTGTTACTTTTTTAATTTTCTAAATTTCAAACTCAGCTCAAAAAATCGCAAAAAAATCGACATTTCCATTAAATTCGACACTGTGAGTCCATCTCTATCCTCGTTTACTAGATACTCAACCACGACCAACCTTATGTCCACTTTCGTTCTTGAACTACAACTTATAAGAGATCTTGGGTTGACGAATTTCTATATAATCCTGTATTGCAATATGAAATAAAGTAAAAAAAATGTCTAGTAGGTCTTCAAAAGTTATATCGGGAGAAAGCTTATTTTTCAGTTCAAGTTTCCGCTGGAAAAAATTTGAAACCTTTCGAAAGACAATTTATTGATTTCAATAGATTTCTTTACGCAGTATACTTTTATCACTTATACATGGAATTGCCTCTTTCAATTTAGCAACAGTGTGTTTATAACTTTTTGATTGATCAGTAATAGAGAATTTTCCCATATTTTCTATTCATAGTAATACATTCACTTTTAATGAACATTTTTGCAAACATTTTATTTTCGTAAGAAACTTTGTTATATTGCATGTATTCTTGTACGATGAATCCATTAATATATTCTTCACCACGAATATAGACTCTAGGAACTAATTCGAACGACTTGGATTCGAAATTCATTGGGACGCCATTTGTGAGAATTCCTTTAGTCCACCAACTTGAAAAAGGCATAACACAGTTTTAACAATAATAGAAACATTTTATTGAGAAAAAATGTAAAACAGGGGGAGCAATGGAACGGGTGAATTTAAAACAATTATTTCAAATGAAAAAGGAAAACACCGAAGAAGGTGGGGGGATTCTTTCCGGACTTTCTTAATTTAAAACTTCACAAAATGTGCTACACAGTTCCTTTTACTAGAACAACAAAAAATTACTCAATGATAATTTACTTATCGCTAGACTCAGTAATTCAAGTACCACTTTGATCAAGTAGGTAAATTAACGTCTTACTTGACGCTCACAACAATACAACAGTTTATCTTCCCCTGTTCTAAACAAAACTCCGCTCCTTCACTTTGAGGAGATAATTGCTGTCATGGCACGTATTAATGCTGCTAATGCTCACTTAAAGGCGAGATATGCTGGAAATTCGACGTATCTTGATAAAATTTCAATATAATAATCACTGCACAACCACAATCACCTAATTAACATATCTTCGCAAAATACTAATGACAACCAAATTCTGGAGATTCTTCCACACTCTTTCAATAAGCTGGAAATGTTAGCAATACAAAGTAGCAAAAACATCCCAAAACTCTTGTCTCGCTGGTATAATCGAATTCGTCAGGAGAACATTGCTAATTTCCGAAATGTAGGTTTGCCATAGTTTGGAAGAACGAGACGGACAAAGTGGCAAATGTCCATCTATGCACAGTTTGAGCATGTGCCTTGTGTATGTGTTGTCACTTTCATGTAGCTGCGCATTAGTGCAACATTCTTTAAATAAATGCTTAGCATACACATCTTCATTGTCAACAACGTAATGTAATAGTAAAATTATTTTTCTATGACTGTGTGGAGAGTGTCTGTTCAAACATGGTGATGAATGCTTTTCTTTTACACCTGAACCGATGCAATATAGGTCAATTTTTATTCTAGGAAATTTTTATTTGGAGTATAATTAGTGCATCGTTTGAGTATTCTGTAGTGTTTGTCAGAACAAATTCGGAGCAGTAAAATGGCCTCTGAAGCTCTCTGAATTGGATAACATATTTTTTACAAACTCTGTACTTTGTATCACTGACTGTTTGGTTTAGTTCCCGGTATTGCATAGTATGAAGTAGTTCTATAATGTGTAATTTGTGATGAAATGTCTTAAATGTGTTGTCTTTTTATTTTGCTCATTTATGATGTATTTTTTAATTTGATCTAACTTTTTGTCTATCAAGCATAAATGTGAAAATTTACAGTTTTATATATCTATACACATAATATGTTTTTTTTTTAAATATTGTTTTCTCACTTGCATAAATTTTTACGCTAAAAATTAATTTGCTTTTACTGACTTTCAGAGTATTAATATTGCGTCTTGAATTATGTACAGAAAAGGTTCGATGGAAAAAAAAAACTTTATGGCTATTTCCTTATTTTTTATTTTCTAGTTTATTTGTCTGTTGTTATTTATATGCACATTTTTATGTCTTTATATGGGTTTAGATATTCTATAAAATTATTTTATTTAATGAATATTTTATGATTACAGTACTTATGTTTAGATGTTTAGGTATATTTACAATATAAGCATATCTGAATAACATCTTGTTATTGCAAATTTATATGACAATTTGGTGTTTTTTAAATGGTACTACTAAAAGATATTAGCAATGTTAACTTATTATGCTTTTCATTATCGTATAAATTATATATTGTGGGGGACAAAAGCAGTATTCTTGTTTACAAAAATGGCACAAAAATGACAAACGTAAGTCAGAGTATTCTACTATCAAGAAGAGAACAACGTTTGCATATGTCTTGGGATTTGGAGAGTTTCATGTCATTTGGAGGATTGCATGAACGGTGTAAAACGTCATCCTATGACTGGACCTGTGTCACTAATAGTGCTTTCTGTAGTAAAATTTAGTCACTGTTTTCTGCATAGTCTCCAGTAGTGTACCTATATGGATGCATTAGTCACTTCTATTGCTTGCATTTGTGATCCCTTAGCGTAGAGTACCTGTAGATATCCTCCCATTTTTCCAGGTTTATTACATTCATTGTACCCCAAGACATAGATGTAGACTTGAGAACGTTGAGAGCTATTAGAGTACTGAGGCCTCTGAAGCTGGTGTCTGGTATACCAAGTAAGTTTTCATTTCAATGACTCTGAAAGCATGGTAATGTATAGGTGGGGAATAATTTGAATGCAATTTCTGTGGATTAAAGTAATATTAAATAGTGCAAGAATGCCTCTATATGAAAGTGGTGATATACAGGATATCAAATTCCATTGTTTGGGAAGATTTTGGACAAAAACGAAGCTCCAAGCATGTCTCGAATCTGCCCAAGCTAATACTTGTTAACTTATCTCACTTGTCTAATCGAACTCGTCAGGCGAGTATTCACAAGTTCTAGAATGTAGGTTTGTTATAGTTTCTATAAAAACACGTAGTTTGGTCTGTCTAACAAGGAAGGTCTCCATACGGGCATACTCAGAAAAATCTGAAAAAAAATACAGAATGTTCTTCTCCCATGGGTATATACGTTTATAAAAATTTTTTTGGCGGAACCTCGGTAGAACGTCCGTAAAAAAATAATGAAAATTTCGCTTATATGGCGACTTATCACCGTTTGGCGAAAAAAATTAAGTTTAAAAAAATACGCTTGTAGAATACTCTTTAAGGGAAAAACTTTTTATGTTGAATTTGTTTAAATAAGTTTAATTTAAATAGCTTTAGCTTTGTCATTTTTAGTTTGTTTTAACTATAGTTTTGTCATATATATTTATATGTACTTATAACGAATTTTAACTATCATATTTTACGATTTAAAACAAAATTTAAATTGATTAAAATTGTTCCAAACTCAAAAATATGCCCCATCGAGCACTGTCCATTCAACTTTGTTGCTATGGAAACAACTTCTTCGGTATGGAAATGTATTACGGCAGCATTATTCATCTGGAGTTAAAAGTTATTTTTATAACCGATAAAGCCGTTTAAATTAAAAAAATTGTGGATTAAAGAATAAAACAATGGCAAAATTTCGTTCAAATCGGCAACAAACAACAAGTATAATACAAAATGTAATGATAATAATAATAATAATAATAATAAATTCTTTCATGGTTTACGTTTAAATTCGTTAAATACCGCATATTCACAAAATCAATTAACAAACAATTTTCAGATCCATTAAAATCGTTTGTTTTTGGCGAGGAAAAGTGCTGCTCGCCAAATTGCGTGCCGCTTTCGTCTTTTCACGCCAATTATTCGAAAGTATTTTATTTTTTTACAGATTTTCTACTGTAATTCCGCCGCTAATTTTAACTGATCCTTTATTACATACATGAGTACTTTCACTAGCATTTTTTTCAACATATTCTGAGTATGCCCAGTATGGGGACCTTCCTTGTAAGCACATTTTATGCATGCGTCGCGTATGTCACAACTCTCATATAGAGGCACTCTAATGGAATTCTTTTCTTTCCCGTTAAGCATTTACTTTTAACAAAATCTATCGCCAAACATGTGACTTAACGCTAATTTTCTATAAGCATGATGTGAAGTTCGCTGTTGTCAACTGCGGATTTGTACATCACCTGAAGTATACATACTATTCCATCTACATTTACTTTGTGGATAAGACATTTTTTTTTTTGCAATGAAGTATAAACTAATTGATGCTTCCTCTGTCATGTTTCTAATTTGATCATCTCTAATATTTCTCTAGGATTAAAAAAAATAATAATAAATATTTCAGATTTTCCATCTACGGAATAAACTGCGATGAAGTATATTCAAGATTAACCCTCTCGCTGCGTAATTGTTTTATCAAAATAGCTTTAAAAATTGCGTATTTAACCCCTTCGCGACGAGCGTCTTTTAAAAATTTTTATTCCTTTGTCACTGGTTTTTCAGAACAAAAATTTTTGTCTAATTTAATCGGGAAAATGCTCCGATTAAATAAGAGAAAATTTACAATAAAAATATAACTGGTGGGAATAATCATGGAGGGTTAATTAGACGGAAAAATGCATCCCCGAGGAAATCTCGGGTTGCGCACATTTTGCTACTTTTACGTTGCCCGAGAAAAATCTCGGGTTACGCAGCGAGAGGGTTAAGGAATTCTGCAATAAAACAAATCATGGATTCATGGTACTATCTACAAACGGTAAAAAAATGGCTATGCTATGTGAAAAACGGCAACAATAGAATAGCTTTTAAAAAAGGAAGTGGTAAGACAGCAAAACTAAACATATGACTGCGCTAAAGTTTATTTGTAGCTTCTAAAATATATTACTTCTAGCGCTCATAATTTCAATTAAATGGAGGTAAAGAAAAGTTAGATTTAAACAACGAGATAAGGATCGCATACGAAAATCTTTACGAAAACTGTATAAACTGGCCTATTGAAAATTGATACGGGATACATGAAACAAAGTAAATATATAATGAGTGTATTTTTACGTCATGCTTATGTTTTATTAGCGCTATGACACTGTTTGGCGACATGTATATCGACGACAGAAAGATTTCGATGGGAAAGTAAACAAATACAGATTAAATTAATAATAGCGTGTGATTCAATGGGTCTCGTTAATCCTGTTCTCAAACTTTCATACCTTTCACACCCCTTGAAGAATTACTTGCACCTGTTGTACCCTCCCCCCACACCACCACCACCAACCCTTTTTTTTTACTTGCAAAAGTCAAAAATATCAAATGAAAATAAAGAAAACGACGGCCGTACTTCTATGAAAATAAACATAACTTTTATTTTCCATTTTGTGTAAACTTTACATGTTGCAAGATTTTAATGCAACAGGTGTCCTTGTATATTCTTGCACACACATGGGGCATTCTCACAATCTTTTGACTTTCATGTCCCTGAATAATAATTTTTATTTTAATACACGTTTTATGTTTTTTTTTAATTTCATATACTGGGGAAAATCCCATTGCATGATTGCACAACAATATTAATGAGATAAATAAGTTTTGGAGGATGTTGGGGGTACAAACACCTGGAAAACTCCTATACCGCCCCGTGTTCCTGATGCTGATTTTTAAGTTTGGAGCTGTCTAGATAAAATTGTTTCAATAAAAATAATTCGATGTAATTTTTTTCTTAAACTGGAACTATTGTTTTATATAAATATGTAGCTTAAAATTAACCTGCACACATTTTTAGGGTTGTTATTCTTTTTTAAACTCTGTCCCTGGGTTTTAGATTCCTTACCATCCTTCTTCTAAAATTATACAGAAAATCATTTCAGAAGCAGCCACAGAATTTTTTTCAGTTTTTTTCTCATGCAGAAGTATGCTAGAGAAATAATGTCTAAAATTCTTTGACAGGAAATTTAATGTAGAATTTAAATCAGCATTTAAATATCAATTTTAAGCATCGAGGCTTTATGGCTTGTCTCACCGTCCCCAAAGTTTATTCCTTCACTTTTCGAGGTAAATTTAAAAATAATAATAATTTAATCAATTGTTAACAACTGTTTCTAAAAATCAATGAACATTGTGGCTATCACTTAGTCTTAACATGATTTTCCTAAAAATAGGTGGTAATTTTCCTTACTGTTCCATCCTTACTGTTCCTGTTTTTACCATTTCGTCCCTTTTTTCCAATACCATCCCCTTTTTTACCTTACCGTCCCTTCTTTAACACCCTTTTAAGAAAATGTTATACAAAAATTCTGTATTAAAAGTACTACATTGTTATTATTTCTTATTTGAATGTCTGTGGGTACTATGCAAATTCATTATAAGTAAAAATTTAGAAGAAAATAAAAAGTTATAGGGGTAAAATGGTAAGGAAAATTAAACTCGCAAGTTTAACTTAAACCTCAGTTAAATAAAATAAAATTTCACTGCTGACCATTTTTTCTTTATTTTGAATCATTAAGGAATTCGTCTATCAGATTAAAATGCTATTTTAGCAAGTTTAATTTTGTCAGATTTTTTTTCCCCAAAAGTCAAAAGATTGTGAGAATGCCCCACATACATGTACTATATGTATATACATACATATGTATATATTGGATATTTACTGTTAATTTTTTGACATACAGTCGTAAATTATCTGCAACGTATAATATGTACAGGCATCCCCCGAAATACGTAAGTAATGCGTTTTGTAAAGTTTTATGTAAGTCGAATTCGTAAGTTGCTTAGGTAAAATTTTGTAAGAAACTGCAATAAATAATATATTTATATATATATATGTGTATATACATATATAAAATATTTACACCGTATTATTTTATAAATAAAGCATCATGCGACAGTATTTACTCGTATGTAAACTATAAAAGTCTGAAAAAATATGAAAACAAACTTAAAGAACACTTTTCAAATATCTTGTGGAATACGGGATTTATAAATCTAGCATTGATGTATTGATTTATAACAATTTTGAATCTACATCAAATGACTATAAAAATAACAAATAATTAAAGAAGACTAATTTAACTCCATGAATTTCTGATGGCAAGACAAATTAATACCACCCGCAAAATTAAATAGTCCTTGATAAGCACAAACTGTATTTATTATGAATTTATTATACTATGAATAACTAACACTGCAGATTAAGTTGTTTTGTTATAGATTTGAATCTATATACGAATAAAAATATAATTGCATCTAATATATAAACTATATTACGGTGGTGGTTTATAACTATATATATTTTTTAGAAAATAAATATCAAAAGTATTTAGCTACGCATAAGACGCGCTAGTATGTTCACAAATGTAATTTTCGAGATTTATTACGTAACTGCGAATTTACGTAAGTCGCTTAATACGTAAGTCGGGGATGCCTGTATACATATTTTGTTTTTAAAAAGTCAATTCTAAAATCTTTTTCCAATAGCTCCTTTAGTTGATCCTTACCTCATATCAGGCTCGTCGCGTGCTTCCTGTAAACATTTTATATACCTTAAGAGGTGCGCGTACTCCATTTTTAGAAACACTGCTCTAACCTGTTAGTATAAGAACTCATCAGTGGCCCGAATTAGCGTGACCATATTTTGTGCATATGCACAAAGGTCGAAAGAAAACTTATTTGGGAATTAGGGGAAAGTAGGGGAATGGCGCTCACTTAAGAGAAAACATGAATAGCTAGTCAAATTTGGACAAAAAAAATAATATTTTATTAACGAAGTATAACTCCAAAGCATAAGGAACAGTTCGCAATCAACTAATTTTCATTAAAGTTTTAGGAATTTTTTTAATCAGTTTATTTAAATGATCATCGATTGAGCGGTAATGCCCGACATGGTAGGGTAATTGCGCTCAGAGTTTGAATATAATGTTTAAGTAAGACAAAAGTCACATTTGTAGTTGTGTGGGCTGTTCACACCACTACAGACTTTTTGCAACCACTATACACATATTGTGTTCGACATATAGTGGGCTACTTTTTTTATATTTAGGTTTTTTGATTTTCATCACTTTTTTGAAATCGTAAAATTCTCCTTGTTTAATGACATATTAATAAAGGCGAAAACAGGGAAATTTTATCGTTTCAAAAAGTGGTGTCAATCATCAAATTTGAATTTTCTGGAATTCCACGCGAGCGCCATAACCCGTCATCGCCATGTTGGGTTTTATTGCATTATAATTGGTGTAACAACGAACTACAAAAACAAATAAAAGAATGAAAGTACAGCTAAATGTATATATTTTGTAGCCATAATGAGTAAATTAATATTTGAAAATAAGAGTGTACACTAACTTCAAGTTAGATGTTGTAGAATTTTATAATAAAACAACTTCAAACTAATAACTTGAGGACACAAAAATACTTTCCTCCCGACGGGCACTAAATCCTTACTGGGAACTTAGGATGAAGTTCGCTAGGTGCCGGTACTGATCGCACGTTTTCAATTCTATTCTGTTTAGAGATATTTGGTGAGCGGGGTTATCCTTCTGAACGTCATTACCCTACTTTCCCCTAATTGTATGTTTTTTTTTTTTTGTTTTTTTTGTTTTTTTTTTGCAACTGGACCAATGTTCAGTAGAAGACCGTGATTTTTAGTGAAACTTATTTTCAGTACGTCTGTGTTATAAAAACTTGGCGAGATTCAGAAAATGGCTTTGGCAAGATAATTAAAATTTTCCCACGTATTTTCTGGATTTAAAAAAATGTTTTAGCAGAATGGATCTGTTTGACATTGAAGAGGTGATGCTCTAAACGTGCTCAGAAGTAACTATGAGCATCATGAATTTGAAAAAAGATTCTCTTCCTGTATGTCTTTGGCAAAAGATTTACTTGCTTTTTCCTCCTATTCCCTACTTCACTACTAGGCATGTTCTTATAACGCTATGTTAAAGATAAAAATTACAGAAGTCAAGAAAAAACAAAGAAAACCTGAAAAAATCCTTAATAACTTTGTTAGTATAAGTTTCAAAATATCAACTCCAGAACTTTGAGTTAAAGATTCAATTTCACAATATTCACAAATGAAAAGCATTTTAAAAAATTCGTCTTTCATTTTCTTTATTTTCACTTGTAAATCTTGAAAATCTCAAAATAAAAAAAAATCTTTCTCAGTTCAAAAGATATTCAATTTTTAAACTAACGAGACCCTATGAAGCACCCGGTAAATGTAATATATAATACTCATTTATCTTATATTAGTTTATTATTCAATTCTTCCGCAAATCCATACTGTTGTATTTATGACGGTTTTGGCAGTTGCTTTGGCAGTAAGCTAATTTTGTGATTATGAAATGACATTTTTTTCTACACCGGTGGTTCCCAATGTGAGGAGGGGGGGGGGGTTATTCGTAAAGGGGCATTTCCAAGAATAATTATAACAGTAAAACCTGCTAAGACGTAATCCCTAAGAACCAGCAAAAAAAAAAAATTCAGTTTTAGGCAGATTTAGCATGGAAACTTATTCTTATGACTGTATTGTATTCCGTTCGACAGGACTATTGTGTTTTGAGTTGAATGCAGTATTTCGTTTTAGACAAGTTCCTGTTTTACAGGTTTTATTTTATTATGGCTTTTTTAACCCTTAAATGCCGGGTGTTGCCTTTCGGCAACATACCCAATTTAGGCTTATAAATATTATTAGAATAATATTGAAGCGATAATGCCTAATGTTGCCAATAAAATACATTCTGAAAATATTATTAAATCGATTTTCAACATGTAGAGGGCAACACTTGTGCTGTTGATAAATAAAGATATATTTATTTTTTTCAATTGTTGATACATGTTCTTTTTGTTTTGTTTGAAAGCTTGCGAAATAGCCTATTTTGTTCTACAGTGAACAAGTAAAATTTATTTCTTATCATAGTTCTCAAAATTCTTGTGTATTTAATATTATAGAATTTTATCAAGGAAAATTATTTTTCCAATTAAACAGCAGTATTGCCGAATAGTAACAAATAGTTTTTTAGCCGTAAACCCTACTTACATAGCTGCCAACTTGTATGGATTATTCAAACGACTGAAATTTTATAGTAAATTTTAGCTAATTGAACCCCTGAGATTCAAGCAATTTTAACGTTTAAATAAGACAAAGATTTCTATTAAATTTTAGTAGTAATAAAAATCCGTACAAGTTGGCAGCTATGTACTTAAAACAAAATATGATTTTTTTAAGTATTTTCCCATGATTTATTTAAAAAACGAAAGCCGAAAAACATTTTTTAAATGATTTTTGAAAACTCAGGCATTTAAGGGTTAACATTTCTTTAGTGATTCTTTACCATTTCAGTACTTCATTTGTCTTTTTTTTCATGCTTTCTTTTAACAATTCTGTTTGTATGTGGCAATCAAATCTTGTGACTTCATTTTTCATCCACTTCCTGTTGACATAGAATTTAGAAATTTGGAACATCCATGTATTACTGAGGACAATACATGAATTGGACATTGAGTTTTTAAAAATTCGATACCTAAAGGAGGGAACGGGGAGTAAATTAAAAATTAAAAAAATCATCCTATCTCATAAACCAATAGAAATAAAATCTTGAAAGTTGACGTGCCTACAGTATAACTAAATTAAGTAAACATTTGCTTCGGAATTTTTCAAAATTCGACCCCTAAGGGGGGGGGGGGGGGGGGGGAGAGGGAGGCCTTCCCGAAACGTCCTTTTTTTTCGAAAAACAACCCAAAAACACTACTTCAGGTTAAACTAACACTACTAAGATTTCCGTTACATAAACTTAATTGTCACTCAATTATAATTTGATTTCCTATGAAAAAATCTGTATCAGATTCAACAATCAGTATTTGTTTAAAAGTACGGTTAATACAATAGCCCCAAATTTTGGCCAACTTGGTGAAATATCGCCAATATCAGTTACTATATACGAAGCCGACTTGGTGATAGCTGGCTAACTTGGCGAAATTGCCATTTAAATCAATTAATCCATATTTCTACATTTTTGTGAGTTTTAAAGAAAGCAATTTTTTCATTATTTTATTATAATTATAGTAGACTTACGATTAACCGGGATGGTCGGGAAATACCTCCTGCCGGATAATCAAATTTGTGCAAATTTTGGAAAAAGGATAGATAATGTCAAATTATTATACAATAAAACATTAATAATTTAATTAATGCAAAAGAAAGGGAATGAACATAAATTTTAATATTAGTATTAAGATTTACATTTAGTACAATATAGAAACTAGTTGGATATGCCAATCCCAAAACTTTCTTCTATCTTATACATCTTAATATTTCAAAAAATAGTTACACATGTTAATACTTCAATATTATTAGTTCAATACTATACCAGCTTTGATTTTCATCTTAAATTTCTGCTTCAGTCAATTAAACGGACTAAAAACGATTTAATCTATATCATGATGTTTTGTTAAAATTAATTGTTTTTACTTTCTTCTATCTTCAATAGAAGAAAGTATTTTAATCGAAATTTTTTTTCGACTTCCGGTTTTCGACGGATTTACTCGTTTTAGGGGTCAGATATCCCAAAAAACATGTTTATACAAAATGTCTGTCTGTAAGTCCGTGTGTCGCCATTGTACCATCAAAAATTGTATGAAGTTATGTATAGAATTGAAACAAACTTAAAAAAAAAAGTTTTTGGCTATAGCAAGCAGGTCCTTCCTGAATTTGGAAAAAAGATGCCGGTAGGGGGCACTGTAATAGCGAGTTTTGTGCATTTTGAATATTGTACCATCAGAAAGGGTATGAAACGCTGGAAAGTTACGCTTAAAATTGAGCCAAATTTTTTGTGCATGTTTTTGGCCATAGCAAGAAGGTACTCCCTGAATTTGGAAAATTTCCGCCGGTAGGTGGCGCTGTAGTAGCGATTTTTGTGTATTTTGAATATTGTACCATCGAAAAGTGTATAAAGTTATGCATAGAATTGAACCAAATTTTTTGTGTATGTTTTTAGCCATGGCAAGAAGGTCCTCCCTGAATTTGGAAAAATTCCCGAAGGTAGGGAGTGCTGTAATAGCTATTTTTGTGGCATTTTCAATATTGTATCATGGAAAAGTGTATGAAGTTATGCACAGAATTGAACCAAATTTTTTGTGTATGCTTTTGGCCATGGTAAGAAGGTTCACCCTGAATATTGAAAAATTTCACCAGAAAGGGGCGCTGTAATAGCGATTTTTGTGCAATTTTCAATATTGTATCATCGAAAAGTGTATGAAGTTATGCATAATTCTAATAAAAATACTAATAAAAATGAATTATTGGTATTTGTAACAACATTTTGAAATATTAATATACATGATATAGAAGAAAGTTTTGGGATTGGCACATCCAACTAGTTTCTTATTCTGTTGTTATCAGCTGTTTGCGAATAGCCGACTTAGCTGGAAGCGAGTTCCCGGCCGCTGCACGGGCCGCCGATGAACAATGGAACTACGAAAAATCAAAAAAAGTACACAAAAATCGCTATCACAGAGCCCCTTTACCGCGGACTATTTCCAAATTCAAGGAGGACCAGTTGGCCAAAGCCAAAAATATGCACAAAAAATTTGGTTCAACTGTGTGCATAATTTTATACACTTTTCGATGGTACAATAAAGAAAATGGCACAAACATCGCTATTACAGCGCACCCCTTCCGGCAGATTTTTTTTAATTCAGGAAGAACTTGCTTGCCTTAGCAAGAAACATACACAAAAAATTTGGTTCAATTCTATGCATAACTTCATACACTTATTGATGGTACAATAATGAAAATGGCGCTCACATCGCTATTATAGCGCCCCCTTCCGGCGGAACTTTTCCAAATTCAGGGAGGACCTTCATGCAAGGACCAAAGACATACACAAAAAAATTTGTTCAATTCTATGCATAACTTCATACACTTTTCGATGGTACAGCATCAAAAGGGCACAAAATTGCTATTACAGCGCCCCCTACTGATGAATTTTTTCCAAATTAAGGAACGATCTGCTTGCCATAGCCAAGAACTTAAAAAAAACTTTTTGGTTCAATTCTATGCATAACTTCATACACTTTTCGATGGTACAATAATTAAAACCGCTAAAAAATTGCTATTACAGCGCCCCCTTCCGGCCAATTTTTTCCAAATTAAGAGAGCACCTGCTTTTTATAGCCAAAAACTTTTTAAAAAATTTAGTTCAATTCTATACATAACTTCATACACTTTTCAATGGTACAATATTCAAAATCGCACAAAAATTTCTATTACAGCGCCCCCTACCGGAGAATTTTTTCCAAATTAAGGAAGGACCTGCTTGCCATAGCCAAAGACTTAAAAAAAATTTGGTTCAATTCCATGCATAACTTCATACATTTTTGATGGTACAATGGCGACAGGCACACGGACAAGCAGACTTTTTCTATAAACATGTTTTTTGGGATCTCTGACCTCTAAAACGTGTAAATCTGTCGAGAACCGGATGTCGAAAAAAATTTCTATTACAATGCTTTCTTCTATTGAAAATAGAAGAAAGTAAAAAAAAGAAATGTAGTTTAACTCCCTGTTTTGTAAAGAATGAAATGATAGAAGTCTGTTTATGCTTTTCATTTACTCTTTGACGAATTTCACTGCGCAAATTTCTCAACATCATTTTTTCAGTAGGTGATCTTTCAACTTCTTGCTCCAAGTAATTAAGTAACACTTCACTGTGTACTAATGCGTCACTGTGACTTAATTTTTGATGAATTACAAGATTTTCTTCATCACTTTCGGGACATTTTTCGAAATCTCCTGTTTCATCTGAACCTCTGAACCACAAGTGACACGCAACACAACATCATCGCCACTTAAAATTTCTTAACATTCCAATTTCGAATCTTCGTTAATCCATTGTTGCACTGCTTCTTCGTTCGCATTTTCAGAACAGTTTAACTTTTTCAAATGTTCTTACATATTTCTCTGCAAACCAGTATTACATCAGTGGCGTGGCGTCCGGTCATCGCTGGATGCGGCGATGACCAAGCAATATTTTAAAACTCTTAATAAGCTTTTAAAACTCTACGATAGAGTTTTAGCAGAACATTTGGAGTTCATGTATAAGTGAAGATAAGATTTAAAGTTTCTTTTTTGAACATTCAACCATTGAATTTTAGAGTTAATAATTTTTCACCACAAACTTAAATAATTGCGATGACCACCGAAAATTTTCACGCCACGCCACTGTATTACATATATACTTATCTTCTGTAGGAATTTCATTTGCTTCATCTGATAAAATTGCCCTGCATGATTTCTTAACCGTAGCGCTTTTTACTAATTTCCATGCAGTATCAACATAATAAATTGCATCCAAAACTGAAATTTGTATCGTCCCGGTTAATCGAGAGTCTACTGTATTATTTATTTTTCTTTCATGAATATCCCGTTTTTTAAAAGATTGTTTAGACTTAGTTGATGATCTTTCAGACTTTCTTCCCATATGAATAACTATTCACTTTCGACATGTAGTAAAAACTATAATGACAGAATCTCAAGAGACCAGAAAACATTGCTCTTTAGGCAAGTTATGTCTTGAGCAAGTGTAATTGTCTGTTATTCTTTAGCCAGGATCATAAAATTTTTCAGTTTCAGGGGACAAGGAACCTTTAAAACCTTAAAAATCAATTATTTATTTTTTGTAAATTTCACTTTAAATATTATTCAAGGGTACATTATATGCATTATGGGAAGCATTTATCACAAAAAAAAAACAAGTTGGAAATTGCTCGTCAAACGTGGCAAATGAGGTGCGTTCGTACTATAAATAGTTTTATAATTATTTTTTGCACCCCACATTGTACTGAATGTATATTTTTTTGCGCTTCATAAGTGCATAGTCTGTAACATCATTAAAATGCACTTACAATAATTTTTTTCCCCATTCCCCGTAATGTAACGGAAAACTTTTGACTGTCCCTGTAATTAAACTATACATTCGATTTTCATAAAATTTGAAATGGCTCGACAAAATTTTGCAGCAATTATATATTTAAAATTTCAGACCATTCGGAAGGCTGTAAAATCATTAAAATGCATTTGCAATAATTTTTTCCCATTGGCCATAATGTAACGGAAAACTTTTGGGTGTCCCTGTAATTAAACTATGCATCCGATTTTCATAAAATTGGAAATGGCTCAACAAAATTTTGCAACAATTCTATATTAAAAATTTCAGACCATTCGGAAGGCTGTAAAATCATTAAAATGCATTTGCTATAATTTTTTCCCATTGGCCGTAATGTAACGGAAAACTTTTGGGTGTCCCTAAAATTAAACTATACATCCGATTTTCATAAAATTGGAAATGGCTCGACAAAACTTTGCATCAATTATATATTAAAAATTTCAGACCATTCGGAAGTCTGTAACATCATTAAAATTCACTTGCAATAATTTTTCCCATTGGCCGTAATGTAAAGAAAAACTTTTGACTGTCCCTGTAATTAAACTATACATCCGATTTTCATAAGATTGGAAATGGCTCGACAAAATTTTGCAGCAATTATATATTAAAAATTTCAGATCATTCGGTCGGGTAGTTTTTGCTCTGTTATATGCGGACGGACAGACAGACGGACGGACAGACAGACGGACTGAACGACGACTATAGGTGCTACGTATTTATATAATTACGAACGCACCTAATGAAAAAAAAAATTATTTTTGAGAAAAAAGTGGAATTTTACGCTTCGTCTTAGAAATCTTCGAAATGCGGCTTGCGCGTTCCATATCAATGAAAATACCCAATATTTTTTATAAAAGTTTGGTTTATATATATAAATAAAACTTTGCATCGAATTTTATATATTTGAATATAAAGATTAAAAAAAATTCAAAATTTTTTGAAAATATTTCGAAAAAATTTCAAAATTTTTCAATTTTTTTTTTTAATTTTAAGCGTAAAATTCCATTTTTTTCTCAAAAATAATTTAATTTTTATTTTTTTGTGATAAATAGATGCCATAATGCATATAATGAACCCTTGAGTAATATTTAAAGTGAAATTTACAAAAAAAAAATTGAAAAAAAAAATTTTTTAATAAAAATTTTTTTTTCAAATTTCAAAAAATTTTGAAAATTTTTTTAAACCTTTATATTCAAATATATAAAATTCGATGCACAGTTTTATTTATATATATAAACCAAACTTTTATAAAAAATATTATGGATTTTCTTTGATATGGAACGCAAAGGGGACATTTCGAAGATTTCTAAGACAATGCGTAAAATTCCATTTTTTTTCTCAAAAAAAAAAAAAAAAAAAAAAAAAATTCATTTTTTTGTGATAAATGCTTGCCATAATGCATATAATGTACCCTTGAATAATATTTAAAGCGAAATTTACAAAAAATAAAAAATTGATTTTTAAGGTTTTAAAGGTCCCTTGTCCTCTTAAAGGATCTTACGAGTCTTACTTTTTGACTGAAGGTGCAATTTAGCATATATCATATTTAATTTTATTTCTGATTCCTTATAAAACTCAAATGCATAATTTTTTTACCACTGAAAGCTTAATATCTATTCTATGTAGCATAATTATTTCAATATTTTAACATTGAAACTTGACTTTTAGGTAGCTTTCATTACAAAAAGCTACCTATTGCAGCCGTTCGGAGAAAAGCGATTTCAAAAAATGTTGGTATATTTTCATCGATCATGACCCCCAGACCCCGAAACCACCCTCCGTTCAAAATTGATATATATATATATATATATATATCCATATATATATATATATATATATATATATATATATATATCTGACCTATGTCACACTGTAACTCTCGTATTTATGAACCGATTTGGATGTAATTCGGTATGTACATAGTACATACCAATGTCTCGACCGAGTTCGTTGGCCAGTTTCATCCGCCATTTTGTTTCAAAATGGCGGCCATTTAAAAAATTTTTAAAAATTTAAAATTTGAAATGTGGTACCAAAAAATTGAAAATGGAAAAATATTTTTTTCTTATGTATTTGTCCTTTATACAAAGACTCCGGAGCAGTTTTTGTTTCGTCGATATCTTAAAAAATGGCTGAGTTATAGCATTTTGAATTTCTAGCGTGGCTGACATTTTGAAACGCCCTGAAATTTGTCACGCGATAAAAGGCGTATTTATGAACCGATTTGGATGTAACTTCGTTTATACATAGTACATATCAATGTCTTGACTGAGTTCGTTGGCCAGCTTCATACGCCATCTTGTTTAAAAATGGCGACCATTTAAATTTTTAAGAAAAATTTTAATATGAAATGTGGTACCAAAAAATTGAAAATTGAAAAAATATTTTTTCCTTATGTGTTTGATCTTGATAAAAAGATTCGGGAGCAGTTTTTGTTTCGTGTATATCTTAAAAAATGGCTGAGTTATAGCATTTTGAATTTCTAGCGTGGCTGACATTTTGAAACGTCCTGATTTTTGTCACGTGATAACAGACGTATTTATGAACCGATTTGGATGTACCTTGGTGTGTACATAGTACATACAAATATCTCGACCGAGTTCGTTGGCCAACATCATCCGCCATCTTGTTTCAAAATGGCGGCCATTTAAAAAAAATTTTTAAATTTTAAACTTAAAATGAGATACCAAAAAATTTGAAAATGAAAAGATTTTTTTCGTATGTATATGATCTTAATACAAAGATTCCGGAACAGGTTTTGTTTCGTCTATATCTAAAAAAATGGCTGAGTTATAGCATTTTGAATTTCTAGTGTGGCTGACATTTTAAAACGACCTGATTTTTGTTATTCGATAACAGGCGTATTTATGAACCGATTTGGATGTAACTTGGTCTGTGCGTAGTACATACCAATGTCTCGACCGAGTTCGTTGGCCAGCTTCATTCGCCATCTTGTTTCAAAAGGGTTGCCATTTAAAAATATTAATTTAAAATTTAAAATGGGGTATTAAAGAATTGGAAAATGAAAAAGATTTTTTTATGTGTTTGGCCTTGATACAAAGATTCTGGAGCAGTTTTGGTTTCTGAAAATTTGTTTTTTTGTTTATATCTTAAAAAATGGTTGAATTTTAACACTTTGAATTTTTAGCATGGCTAACACTTTGAAACGATCTTGTATTTGTCACGCGATATCACACGTATTCGCCTATTTCCATGGAAGAAGGCATGTGGATAGTATACATCAATATCTCGACCAAGTTTGCTCGCCAGCTTCATCAGCCATCTTGTTTCAAAATGGCGGCCATTAAATTAAAAAAATATATATTTAAAGTGAGGTGCAAAAAAATTAAAAAAGGTTTCTTTCTTAAGTATTTGACCTTGATATAAGGATTCAGGAGCATTTTTTGTTTATCTTTATCTTAAAAAATGGCTCAGATATAGCAATTTCAATTTCTAATGTGGGTGACATTTTGAAAACTCTGATATTTGCCTGCGACAGCACTCGTATATATCAACCGATTCCGATGTGAGTGAGCATGTGCACAGCAATTACTAAGGTCTCGACCAAGTTCACTGGTTAGCCTCATCCACCATGTTGTCTTAAAATGGCAGGCACTTTAAGAAATCGCCGAATTTGGCAGCCAAATATAAGTTACTTTAAATAAAAGCAGCTTGGATAAAGCTGACTAATTTCGTGAAATTCTCATTCGTAATGATTTAGTATTGATAAAAATTAGTATTTAATCTCCTATATTCGGTTTCCACTAAATTGAGCTTCGTGTGATTGAATAATATAAGTTGGCTTTTTTAAAATAAGGAATATGAAAGCTACCTCTTTCTCCCGGCACTGGCCGGAAGGACTTTTTTACTTTCTTCTATCTGTACAAGAAGAAAGTACTGGATTCGTGAAAGTTTTCAGATTCCTGTTTTCGGCGGATTTTCACGTTTTAGTGGTCAGCGATCCCAAAAAACACTTTTTTTTCAAAATGTCTGTCTGTGAGTCTGTTTCTTAGTCTGTCTGTTTGTCTGTCGTTTGTCTGTATGTAACACAAACTTTGTGGAGGCTCTATCTCAAGGACTAATGAACGGAATTCAATAAAACATTAGATTCAGTTAATCCCTGATATAAATTGGTACTGATTACTTTTTGGTTTAAATCGCCCAACAGGTGGCGCTGTTTTGCTTCATTTTACACGATTTGCGCAATAGCTATATTTCAAGAACTAATGCACAGATTTTCATAAAACTTCAGATTCAGATAGTCTTTAATATAATTTGATGTTGATTACTTTTTGGTGTATATTGTTCAACAGGTGACGCATTATTCATGATTATCGCAATAACTCTACCTCAAGAACTAATGCACGAATTCTTATCAGATTCAGTTAGTACCTGATAAAAATTAGTGATGATTAGGTTTTGGTGTAAATAGCCCAACAGGGGGCGCTGCTATGCTGCATTTTTCACGATTACCGCAATAGCTGTATCGTAAGAACTAATTCATGAATTTTCATCAAGCTTAAGATTCAGTTAGTCCCTGATATAAATTGATCTTGATTAGTTTTTGTTGTAAATCGTCCAACAGGGGGCACTACCATGCAGAATTTTTTACGATTTCCGCAATAGCTCTAAAAAATCTGAAAAATTATTGCATGTATTTTCAGCAAACTTCAGATTCAGTTAGACGTTGACAAAAGTTGTTGCTCATTAGATTTTGGTGTAAATCATATGACCGTTGGCTCTGCTAATGCTGCATTTTTCAAGAAGTATTAACATGTATGAGTAGAATTATTGACTCAAGAGGTCCAAATAATATTTATACTGATGTAAAACTATTGTATCTTGAACATGCACCTTGCTTTAAATTTAGTTTTATAACTGCATTGGTTATTTGAAATTAGAATTTTTTTCTCCGAAACAAAAACAAAAACGAACTTTTTCAAATTTTTATAATTTAAATTTAAATAAAAATATTATAAAGTTTTCGACTGCTTTAAAATGAAGTATACATCCAAGGTACCTTAGTTTTACAATCATTATCAGTATTATTTGAGACCCTAGAACAAATTATTTTGGAACAATTTTTCCGCGCAATAGATGCGAGTCAAAAAAAAAAAAATCTAAACTTTTTATCAAAATTAAACATAAAAAAAAGCAAAATATCAATTTAGCATCATGCCACATTTAATTTTATTTCTGATTCCCTATAAAACACAATTGCATTAAATTTTTAGCACTGACAGCTTAATATCTGTTCTATGTAGCATAATTATTTCATTATTATAAAATTGAAACTTTATATATATTAAAATGTTTAATTTTGATTAGTATTCATTGCACACAAACCCGTAACAAAACTATTGACTCGAGAGGCGCATATAATATTTATAATGATGTAAAACTAATGTACCTTGAAAATAAGTTTGAAGTTTAGTATTATAGATTTATTGGTTATTTTAAATTACCATTTTTAATGCAAAACAAAAATTTTCATTTTCAATTCAAATTTTTATAAATTAAAATAATGAAGTTTTCGATTGCTTAAAAATGAAGTATACAATCAAGGTACATTTGTTTTGCAATAATTATCAATAATATTTTAGACTCTAGAATCAACAATTTTAGTACACTTTATCTGTGCAATGGATGCAAGCGAAAAAACAATTTTAAAATTTTTATCAAAATTAAACATTTAAAAGAAAAGTAAAATATCAATTGTAGAATATTGAAAAAAATATGCTATACAGAATAGTTATAATGGTTTCACTGACAAAAATTTTATACATTTCAGTTTTATAGGGAGTCACAAAAAAAAAAAAAAAAAAAAAAAAAAAAAAAAAAAAAAAATTAAATGGCAGATAATTCTAAATTGTACCTTTAAGGGAAAAGTAACACTCCTTAGACCCCTTAAAACGGGATTCCATTACAGACAGGTCTTACTTTAATAATAACTACAGTACGGCGCCGATTATCCGAACAAGTCGGGACCGACCATAGTTCGGATAAGCAAAAGTTTGGATAAATGGACGGACAATTTAAGGGATGTTCCTGCCTATACTAAAACCTTCACACTTTATCCAGATTTAGGGCTGGCAGCACCAGTTAGTGCTAGCGTTTTTAAAAACTGTTTTTTTTTTCTCTTTTTTTCATTTTCTGAACTCCAGAGATTATAATTTAAGCAAAAAAAGCTTACAATTGTTGCTTGCTTCAAAGAAGAGGTTCTTTCCAATGCTGCCATATCTCGAATTCTTCTTAAATACGTTAGTTGAATAGGATCAGAGTTCTTCTGCCGTTCGAGCCATTTCATAGCTTTTTCCAAATATTCATAGGATTCATTACTTGATGAACCTGGGTCATTTTCAGAGCATTCATTTTCATTTCTTCAATTTCTTTTTCCTCTTAAATCTCATCCACAATCTCATCATCATTAAAAAAATTTTTTGAGAGAAATGGGCTGTTCGGTTAAATAGAAGCTCAGTTAAAAAACTTTTTTTCCGAGAAATAGACTGTTCGGATAATTGGAAGTTTGGTTAATTGGAGTTCCAATAATCAGCGCTCTACTGCATATGTCATACAAGGATATTGTAGTTTTAGCAGATGCTTAAAAGGGTCATGGCCAAAAAAAAAGTTTGGGAACCACTGATCTATACATAATACCCAAAACAATATTTCATACTTTCAAAAGTTTTACTTTTGGTAGGACTTTCGAAAATGCATTTTACTTTGCTAAATTTATGTTTAGCAATACAAAAGAAGTGCATGGGTGGATCCAAGGGGGTCACCGGTATCATGACCCCATCAACTAGACATAAGACCTAAATAACAGAATTTCTGCAAAATAGCACATTGTTAGGTGCGTTCGTAATTATATAAATACGTAGCACACATAGTCGTCGTTCAGTCCGTCCGTCTGTCTGTCTGTCCGTCCACATATAACAGAGGAAAAACTATCCAACAGAATGGTCTGAAATTTTAAATATATACTTGTAGCAAAATTTTGTTGAGTCATTTCAAATTTTATGGAAATCGAATTCATAGTTTAATTACGTGGACAGTCAAAAGTTTTCCGTTACATTACGGCCAATGAGAAAAAAATATTGCAAGTGCATTTTAATGATGTTACAGCCTTCCGAATGGTCTGAAATGTTAAATATATAATTGTTGCAAAATTTTGTCGAGTCATTTCAAATTTCATGAAAATCGGATGTATAGTTTAATTACAGGGACAGTCAAAAGTTTTCCGTTACATTACGGCCAATGGGAAAAAAAATATTGCAAGTGCATTTTAATGATGTTACAGCTTTTCGAACAGAGTAAAATTGATATGCACTTATTGAAGAGCACTAAAATATGCATTTAGTACAATATGCTGCGCAAAAAATATTTATAAAACTAGTTATAGTACGAACGCACCTCATTTGCCACATTTGACGAGCAATTTCCAACTTGTTTGCATTGAAATACACATAAATATTGAAAGCACTGCTTCACATAAGATGTAACACGTTTCACTAAAAAACGTAATCCCAGCCCCTAGAAAGGATTTTACGACCTCTAAAAAGAATTTGGATTCGTCCTTGAAAAAGTGTTCTCTTTTCTTTTATTTTTGACAGCATTAAGTTAAATTTAGAGAGTTTCAGTCTAAACTGACTTTGAGAATACGATTCTCCAATTTAAAAAGTACATTTTATTTTATGTCCACTGTTGTTAGAGTTTCATTCGGGCCTCAATCGGCTTCATTTTGTAGAAACATGCTATTAAACAAAACTTAACATATAAATATAAAAATATATAATCTTAAGTACAACATAATTAATTGATATATTTCGATTTGCCTTTATGCGCATGTACTTTGAAGAATGAGAAAGATTCTGTCTTGATTAATGAAATGTTTTATGATAGATCTATTGTTATAGATAACTTGTAGTTAAATTTAATATCTTGATAATAGATTCTAAATTCGCTAAAATTTAACACTTTTCTGTTTATTATTAAGTATTAGTATATCTGTTCAGAATTTAGATTAAAATGTTTGTAGAGATAAATTTCAAATTCTCTCTCTAAACAATAGATTCAGTTCTCTAACATCCAACCACTTTCAAACAATTATAAGCAATTGTTTTCATTATTGAATTTCATTAGAAATGTCCTAGATTAGCATTTGTTACCAACCTTTAGAAAAATTGTATACCATATTGAAATTCTTTTACAGTATTAGGTATAGTAATAAAAAAAAACCGAGAAGTACAATTTTGAAGATATTTTCCCTACACCATAAAGGTTTACCATATTTGAACCATGCACTTTCAGTTTAATAAAACTATATCTACGCTACCTTAGTTGTTATGACGCTTTCAATTCCGTCATTCTGAAATTTATTAATATTTTTAATTTATTTCCCATATTCAGAGCGTGTTCCTTATTGTTTTAACATAATTAATTTCGATCTTTTTACATACTATACAGTCCTTTTATTTTTCTTTAAAAGTTTGCTTTAGTCTTTTTTTTATGGAAATATAATTCTTTGAACTTTAATTTACTTAGCAGTGTAAAGAGTTTTTTTACTATCAAAATTTAGTTTTTCTAATTGTTTTATACGTCATCATGCATCAGGTATAACATTCATAAATATTTTGTATGTTGATTTAGTTATATATATGAAATAACACTTGTAACAATGGTCTTTACAAGTTAAACTTAATCATGAGACACCAATAATGTTTTTATAAGTATTGTTTATATCTGTGTTATATGTGTGTAATGATTTATTTATCGAATCATTTTTCTTATTTATTGTCAAATTTTGTATAAATTTCAATAGAAACATTATACAATGAAATCTTTAAACTTAGAAATTGGGAAATTTTCTGCACCACTTGAATTATGAAATTGTTTTTACGGATATTGTGCCTAGTGAAGGTTGGTAATTTGATTGTAAATCCTGCTCAGAAGATTACAGAAAGATGTTTGGAAATAATAAGAAAGTTGACAGAACGTAGCTTATCCGTTTGAATGCTTATCTGGTTGCAAAAATGGGCATGACTCTAATATTAAATGAATTTTTTTTTAAATACGGCGATTTTGTAATTTCCCAAATTTTGATAAATAAAACTTCTAACAAGGAGACATATTTTTTATTTAAAAAATAGCACTTATTATTTTCATGAAAGATAAAATAATAAATATATTGAAATTTTTGAGTTACCTTTGTATAGATTTTAACTGTTAAAACATTTAATATTGATATAACATTTAAAAATTGCTAAGAACACATCATCGTAAATTTTTACACTTGCTGAACTCCTTTTGTAAATGCTGCTACACATTTTTCTTTTACGCTTTCCCAATGTATGGAAATATTAAAGCTTATTCCTGATTTGTGAATTCGGATACAAAATGAAAATATTCATAAAAAATATATTGAATATAATTGAATAATCAGCAATAAAAGTTGTAAAATCTTCGACATTTTGTTGGAACTGTTGGATTATGACTTCTAAGCTTTTGGAGTTCAATTGCAAGCTAATCTCCAAAGATATTAGTAAGAAGTTTACAAATATTTATATATAATAATTAGTTTGTACGAATGTACTTTAAATGGTAGAAGTTATATAAGGCGGCAAAAATAGACATGGTACTAATTTAGGCTAAATTATAGAAAGCTAATCGTGAAATTGTGATTTTCCAAGTTATGTGAGTAAATAACTCAACGAAGAGACGTGTTTTTTTTTTCTCAAAAATAGCTGGTATGTTCTTATTATTACGAAAGATAAATGTTACAGATATTGGAAATGCCAAGTTTAAAAAATAAACGTAAAATTGATACGCAAAATATATTTTTTGTAATATTTATCGTATGGAACCATAAGATAATAATACAGCATCTAATTGCAAATTTTCGGTGTAATTATTAAGAAATGTCAGAGAGGTGTTTGTAAAAATATATATATATATATATATATATAAACTCGTACTTTTTATCAGCTTTTAGATTAATAGCCTATTTATTAATGGAAAAGATTTTATCGAGATATTTTGTTTATATGCATTATTAATGCGACCATTGAAAACAATGTAATTCTTTTTATTTAAATGACAGAGAAAATATTGTTTTAGTAGGTTTTATTATAGGGGAAGAGGATTAGAACGCTTTACTTCATTATAGCCGCTTGGTTTAAGCCCAATATTATACATTATGTTTCGGAGCAATTTTCCTAAGATATTTGAAAAATAATATAACTATTTTTAAGTGAATCTTTATCTAATATTACAAAGGCTGTTTCTAAAAGAAAACTGTAAAAAACGAGCTTTCTTTATACCAATATTTCAAATTACACATGCAAATCAACTCAAAAACGATTTTATTTAGTTAAATTAGTACTTTTTTATATCTCTCAATTATAATTTCAATAGCTAACTTTATTACATATATTAAATTATATTTAATAAGAATTTTAAACCAACCAAAAGTTTGTGTACGATGTACTAAACAATTTGGAAATCATATGTTTTTAAATTAAGTTTATACTCAGATGATAACACAACTTTAACCTTAACCATATGTAAGCAAAAATCGATTATTTATTTTTCATATTTTTCGTCAAAGGCTTCTCCATTTTTTTTCTTTTTTCATCTCTTTGATTTATTAAAACCTCAGCATTTTAAAAGTACGGTGAACTTTAAAAGTTATTTTTCATTACAGCCTTTACATTTTTAATATTTAATTCAAAGATCTTTCGAAAGACTAAAATCTATACATAATGAGCATTTTCAAGAAGGATATTTTAACTGTTAATTTCTAAGGCATTTGTATGAATGCCAATTTTTAAATAAAAGTTTTTATTTCTTTAAGAAAAAAGAATTCATATTTCTCTGTAAAAGAAGTACACTGTTTTCTAAAACTGAAAAAATCTCTTTTTTAAACACTTTGGATGTCAATTTTTGGTTCAACATAACCATTGTTCAAATGAGAAATTTTCCAGAACCGCGGCTATTGATTTCTGATTGGCAACACAGAAAATAAAATATTTTGGATAAGAAAAGAAAGATATTTTGGTATTGTAAGGAATATTGCGGCATTTGAAATTGTTACAAAATGCACCAAAGATACCAATATAAGTTTTGCTGAAAACTGAAGTGGGTGGTTCTCCACTCATTGTTTCATTGTTTTGGTGCGAACTCCCCAATGGGTTATGCAGTGCCAGATATGAGTCATAATATTTAATAAATAAATAATAAATGAGTAAAATGGGGCTATAGAGCAGACAGTAAAATTATAAAACACTCTTTAGAAAGCATTCAAATATTACAAGTATCTGAATGGATAACATCATCCAGATAAGAGATCTTGCAACATACACATTAAAGTAAAGTGTCTAAAGTAAAATTATTCAAATAAAATATTTATATATGAAAAACTAATTATATCTGATGATAAAACCCCACGAATGGTTGAAAAAAAAATTGTCTCATTCATCAATGATACTATTCAAAATAGTTGATGATGATTAAACGTTGTCTCTGTTGAAAAGTGCAGGACAGTCAATTAATAGACGATGAATGGTGAGATCTATGAAATGACCGTGAAACTGAAATAGAATGCAGCCGTAAATATTTATTATAAATTTTCCAGCAGAAATAAAGGAAGCTTATAAGTTGCAATTTACCAGATACTGTAAGCCAGGACACAATTTAAAGATACATACAAGTTGAATTTTACCAAATTCTGTAAACCGAATTTTAATTTAAGGAAGCATACAAGATATAATTTACCAGATGCCGTAAGCCGGATTTTAATTCAAAGAAGCATACAACCTGCAATTTACCAGATACTGAAAGCCAAGTTTTAATTTAAGGAAGCATACAAGACACAATTTACCAGATACTGTATGCTCGATTTTAATTTTCTTTCCTAAAGAGATGTAAAAAAAGGTGCTGAAATATTAAATCTTTTTCCGTGATTTCAAGAAATATTCAATTTAGGAAGAATTGTTAACATTTAGAAACTTTTCATCACAATAACGAGAAAGACAAACATATGTAAGAGTCATTTGTGATTTCACAACTTTTAATTACAAATTGCCGAAAGCATATAATTTGCCATTTGCCAGAATTGTGAGCCTGTTCTTGGTTTTTATTTCCAGAATAAATTTGGAGAAAATTATGTCGAAGTAACATATATTTACTCACGATTTCAAGCAATATATAATTTATAAAAAAAAAACTGTACATAGGTATATAGCTGTTAAAAGATCATACTATAAACCGAGTATCATACCTTAAAATGTGTAACACCCATTTAATCATTTTTAAAATCTGTTTATTATTATTGTTTCAGTTTAAATAATTTAGTTATATATTTCGTTAGATACAAATAATTATTTTAAAAAATTTTATTGGTATAATTTAATATCAATTGCAGAATTTTTTCTTAAAATATTAAACATTCTATTTTTTAACATATTTTCCACCTTCAAATCATTTTTGTAATTTTACTTTGTTGTACTAAATAATATTTCTATTATTTAGGTCTTCAGGTAGTTCTCAAGTCTATCATCAAGGCGATGGCACCTTTACTCCAAATTGGCCTCTTGGTGCTATTTGCCATCGTAATATTTGCTATTATAGGCCTTGAATTTTACAGTGGTGCTCTTCATAAAACTTGTTTCAGTTTAGTCGATAGAGGTGAGACATTAATTTTCTTTTCTAACAAGGAAGGTCTCCATACGGGCAAACTCAGAAAAATCTGAAAAAATTACAGAATGTTCTTGTGATATGGATATGTATGTTTATAAAAAAAAATTTGGCGGAAACCCAATACAGTGTCCGTAAAAAAATAACGAAATTTTCGTTTATTTGGCGATGAAAAAAAAAATACACTTTTATGTAGGAAAAAACTTTTTTATGCTCAATTTGTTTATATAAGTTTAATTTAAATAACTTTAGTTTTGTCATTTTTAATTTGTTTTAACTATAGTTTGTCATATATATTTATATGTATTTATAATAAAATTTAAATATCATATTTTACGATTTAAAACCAAATTTAAATTGATTTAAATTGTTTCAAGCTCAAAAATAAAGCAGATAGAACACTGTCGATTTGATTTTGTTACTATGGAAACGACATCGTCTTCGATATGGAAATGTATTATGGCAATCAAATGTCAGCTGGTTCTAACTTAAAATAGATATTTGCAACTTGCAAAGCATGGAAAATATTTTTACAGTGATAAATTAAATAACTACAGCAACAAACAATATATATATATGTAATGTAAAAAATATATAATAACCTCTTTCATTGATTAAGTTTAAGTTCATTAAAAACCGTGCATTCTAAAAAACAATTAATAAACAATTTTCAGATGCATTAAAATCGTTTGCTTTTGGCGAGGAAAAATCCTGATCGCCAAATTGCGTGTCATTTTCGTATTTTTGCGCCAAATATTAGAAAGTATTTTATTTTTTTACAGACTTTCTACTGAAATTCCGCCGTTAAATTTAACTGATCTCTTATTACATACATGAGTAGTTTCACTAGCATTTTTTTCAACATATTCTGAGTATGCCCTGTAAGGAGACCTTCCTTGTAAGATCTAATTAATCAAAGTACTTAGGGGAAAATTCGGTACATTATTATTAGTTGCACCTGAAAAACAGTTTCACCAACAAAATTTAATGAAATTTTGCCTAAATACTACGCAATTATGGTTGTGCAATAATATCATTATAATTACATCATTTTTAACACATTTTTAATAATAAGTGTTTTTATATAAGAAGTTAAATCGTCTGTTTTTACCCCAGCAGTAGGGTACAACCGCATGGATACGTAAATTTTACAAGAAAGCCAAGAGTTTCGACTTTTTTGCGGGGTGGGGTGGGGGGTGGAGGAGAACAATTTTTTTTTATTTTACAACTTCAACTAAGGACCATAACTAATAGTGTTTCAACTATAAGTTTAATGATTAATAATTGAAGACAAAATGATAATTACCTTCTTTATAATTTAAGGAACTGCACAAAATAATTCCATCTCTTTATCAGCTCCGGTTCGTGAAATGGCCCCACCAGTGGCCGAGAGGTTCTGCTCTCGAAGCTGGTAGATGGGAGGTGCTGGGTTCGATCCCAATCGCGCCCGTCGGCCTAATCGTTCGGAGTTTTCGTGGTTTTCTTCGAACCTTGGTTCTCCAAGCGTTAATACGGGTTAGATTCCCTTATAAAGACCTCCACGGAAGGCACCCCCCCCCCCTTAGGGCCCATATCCCACGTGCAGATAATTGGCCAACATGAATACAACCAACCAACCAACCGGTTCGTGAAATCGTTACAAATATTGTTCCGGTTTGTGAAGTTATGGTAAATATTGTTCCGGTTCGTGCAATTAACTAAACACTGTTACAGTTTTATATACAGGGTGTCCATAATTAAACGACCCTACTTTAAAGTTGTCTACAGACCAAACTATGGTTCAAAAAGTTGTGAAATTTTGGAAAAGGCATAATAAAGGGATGGGAATTTGTTTAAGATAAAAAAAAATATATAAATAAAAATAGTTTAAAATTTCGCCACCAGAGGGCGATTTTTTAATAAATTGCACATTTAGCATTAAGATAGTTTAGAAATTTTATTTACAAGATGTTCATAATTAATTGACCCTATTTTAAATTTGTCTACAGAGGAAACTAGTGTTCAGAATAGTGTGAAATTTTTTGGAGGACATAATAATAGTATGGTAATATGTTTTAGCGAAAAAAAAATTAGGAGTCCGTCTTTTAGCGAATTACACATTTAGCATACATTTACGATAGTTTAACAAATTTTGTTATAACCAAACATGTTCTGCATGCAAAAATAAGTTTTTGTGCAACAATATTAAGGGTGTATTCCGATCCAAACTGCTTATTTTCTGATTCATTTTAAAATTCATTTTTGCTCTCAAACGCATCAAGCTGGGAAATTCTCTTATTTAGAAACTATATAATGTGCCGTGCTTCTTAATTTTTTTTATAAATGCAGAAAATACTGTAAAAAACGCTGTCAAAGTGGGCGTTTTGAACCAAATTTTCCGAAGCGGGCGATCTGGGAATGAAAAAAAAAATGGTCATACTGAGAAAATAATTGTTTAAAAATCAAATTCTAATTAATTGAGCTGAAAATGAAATCACACGGCATGTTAAACATGTCTTCAGAAATCACACCAGCAAGTTTCATGTTTTTACTTTTAAAAATGAGTCTGAAAATGTCTCAGAAAATTTCGAGTTGTTGAGGGTGGAAAAATATTTATCGAATACACCCTTAAAAAGCAGAAAACCAACGCTTAAAATGCACAAATAATACATGAAAAGCAGCAAACAGCTGTTTCGAATCCACTAGCGAAATTCTTCTTCAGTGCATGATAGGGAAAAAGCAAGGCTGAGCAAAACTATAGACTGATAGGCTTATATACCCTTTGCGGGTAGCAAAAGCGCCAAAAACAACCAATGAGAGAAAAGCAGTGGAAACGATTGCGTAGACAAGTATCGACATCTACCGGAAAAGGAAGAAACCAAGAAAGGGAAATTAAATTAATGGTTTTCAAATATTTGAAAATGAGAAGTACTAGATGACTAAAGAGTGAGAATTTTTAATGATGTGGTAAGTTTTCCAAAATCTTCCCCTTGATCTTGATTTTTGGGAAGCTTACCACATCATTAAAAATTCTCACTCTTTAGTCAATGACTTATGTAGTACTCCTGATTTTCCAAGTATTTGGAAAGCATTAATTTAATTTCCCCTTTCTTGGTTTCTTTTTTGGTTTCTTCCTTCTCCAGTAGATGTCGCTACATGTCCACCTAGTCGTTTCCACTGCTTCTCTCTCATTGGTTGTTTTTGACGCCTTCCCTACTCGCAAAGGGTATTTAAGCCAGTGCGTCTCTGTCTGTGATTTTGCTCAGCCTTGCTTTTTTTAGCACGCTGTTCCTTTTTCCCTATCTTGCACTGAACAAGAATCTCGCTAGTAGATTCGAAACAGCTGTTTGCTGCTTTTCATGTATTATTTGCGCATTTTAAACGTTGTTTTTTCTGCTTTTTAATGTTCTGCATGACTTTCATCATTTTCAGATACCGTCTGGAATCGTAACATAGCATCTTCCACAGTTGACCGCAGTACATTCAGGGAAAAACTAGGAAAATGTCGTGAAATGCTGTCTTTAGAGTCAGGTTAAGTTAATAAATAAAATTTCTAAACTATCGTAATGCTATACGTGTAATTTATTAAAAAACACCCTCTGGTGGCGAAATTTTGAACTACTTTTATTTACATTTTTTTTTTTTTAGCTTAAACAAATTCCCACCCCTTTGTTATGTCTTTCACAAAATTTCACAACTTTATGAACAATAGTTTTGTCTGTAGACCACTTTAAAGTAGGGTAGTTTAATTATGGACATCCTGTTTATAGCTTATTGTGCTCTCTAACTTTTTTTTATTGTTTAGAATCTTGAATGTATTTTTTAAATTGCTTTTGTAGGATTAGATATAAATTTGTCTAGCCTTTCACAAGGAAAAAAATAGTCAACAATAATTTTGAAATAACATTCCGGTTCGTAGATTTTTCCATTTCGAACCGTAGTATCTCTACTATGAATCATTAAAGGGTCAGTTACCGGGAGTTTCACCCTAAGCAGAGAAAATAAATTGCATCAGGCCTGATTTGCACATCAGTATATTTTTTTGCACTTATTGAAACTCTTATTCAATTTTGCTTATATTGTTTGAAATCATGTCTTTTCTTTTTTTCCAGATGAAATTATTACCGAGGGGGACCAAACAACCCCTTGTTATAAAGCAGATGACCCCTTAAAAGCGCCCGCTGGGGCGTACGTCTGTAATATAAAAGAAGCAGTCTGTGAGGAAGGCTGGATAGGACCCAATTATGGGATCACTAGCTTTGATAATATTTTTTTTGCCATGTTGACAGTGTTTCAATGCATCACCATGGAAGGCTGGACAGCCATTTTATATTGGGTAACCCTTTTTTTTTCTCTCTCTTTCCTTAAAAAACTGCCTTTATGAATGTTTCTTATTTAAATAAACAAACTGAAATATTTATATCACTATTTACGAAATGATGTAAAACTTTGATAATCCTGGACATATTGTTTGTAAAAGAAGGGTGTTATATAGTGTTCAGATTATGATAGTTAAGTCACTTAACTTGAAGTTTTTTGAAGCTGACTACCCGGAATCAAGATTTTGAAGTTGAGCAGTTTTCAAAATCTCACTTAACTTCCGGTACTCTTTTAATTATGAGCACGGTTTAGTTTCTAATTTAAAAAAAAGTACCGGAGTCCCACTATTCTGCAGTACTAAAATCGTAGAACCGCCGCCGTCACTCCAATCCGCATATTTATAGTTCATGCGTTATTTTCAACATTTAAAGCATCTTTTGTTTTTTCCTTTACTAAAATAAAAATTTTAAATATATCTACCTGCATATACTTAACTGTCAACTGTTCCATTTTTTAGTTTATCACTCTTTCCAAATAGAAATCTTTGCCTAATTTTAATGTTAATTAATCGCAGAATTCTGCAATTGAATAAGGTAAGGATTATGATTTGAGAATAGCGTTAATACACACACAAAAAAAAGAAAGATTCGATGCTTTTATATAAAAAGGCGAAACTCTACTCGATTGCTTTCTATCTGAATAACAAACAATACATGTCAATTAGATCTACTTACAAATGAAAGTTATTTCCTAAATGTGCAGAGCAGAGGCTTGGCATGGTCTGCGTTCATGATAAAAAATAAATAGAAAAATCACTAATGTTATTTTCATACTTGTACAGAATAGAAAACTAAAAACCTCAAACTGATGCTCGTTGGATAAAAACAAAAGAAAATATTCTTTTAGCGTTAGACATCTAAATAAAAAGAATAAACAATCCAATTAAAAGATATTCTACAATCACAAAGGAAAATCGAGCTGAAAGAAAATTCATTGTTCGCTCTCTTGAGTGGAGGCATATCAACACGTCGCCTCCATCAATGCCAGATATACCTAAATCTGCAAATATCCCTAGAATAGAAAAATACAGTTTCTTTTTCCCTTTCATTCTGATCAAAATAGCATTAAAGTGATTTGAAATGGAATACATAATTTTTAAGAGAGGAAAAGTTCTTTTTTTTTTCTATGCATGAAAAAACAAAATTTTGAATGTAAGATAGATTGAACTTGGACCTGCCTAAGCCCAAAGACTGATATAAAAATTAAGCCCGTTTCATCTCCATGCGACATATTACGTCACATATAAGTGTTTTGATTGAAAAGAAAGTAAAAACTTGAAGATGGGAAGGAAAGGAAAGTGTAATTTAGGCTTCGGTTTTTCGGAAGCGCTATTGCACTGGGCTCCGGAGCCCTGTATTTATGAGCTACGGTGAATTCAGACTAATATTTAAATATTTACTAAAAACAGAGAAGTGCCGGAGCTGAGCTCCGGTGGCCTCTGGCGCAAATTAAGCACTGAATGAGTTGAGTAGAACTCTTTCTGAACTCTTTTTCTTTTTTAAAACTGCTATTAAATTTTGAGTCGAGTTCTACAAATAGGTAATCAGCTTTTCCAAATGGTCCTTCCAATCCGTTATTTATTTAACATGCCGCAAAGAATAAAAACAATAATAAACTATGTATAGTCAGAAGTTGTAGTTAATAATTAATTTAACAACTTATGCACATGCTCAGACATCATTTTCACTCACTTAAGTCTCTTAAAACATTTTGGTATCTGAACAAGTAAAACCTAATTCCGGGTTGTACGGTTCATAAAAGTTAAGTAAATGCCTCAACTTTCGTGAACGGTGTATTATTATAAACAAATAAAAAGCACAGAGGATGAGTACAGGAGACAGGAGACGCCTTCCTTTAGGGTCGACCATTTTGGTTTTAGGTCGCGAACATACCTAAAAGTAGGAGAAAAGATCTGTCTATTTCTAGCAAGTGAGCCACCAAACAGGAAATAATACCTTTTTATTGATGCTTTTAAGAAGAAATTTTACACTGTTTTATAATAAAATTACAATTATGAAGTTTACATATCGGATTTTGAATGTTATGATTTCAAAGTATAATTCTTTACAGTATTTACAGTACTGTTTTTTAGGTATACATGAAAGAAGAAAATCAGTTTATTAAAATAAATATATGTATATATGCCAAAAGTGCACTTAAAGGCTTATAAAAACTTTTAATAAACATACCTACTTGTTTCTTACATACAATTGTCAACATACTTATGATCAATAACGATAAAATAAAACTATTTTCGCAGAAAAAATGTAAAAATGAATTTGATTTAAAAAAAAGGAGAGAGAGATTTCAGGTACAATAAAAATAGGTGCATAATAAAAATAGTCATCTGTAAATGTGAATAATTTTATCTTATTGTTTTTTAATTTATAAAGCATCTCGAGCCAAATTCTAGGTCATTCAAAGGAGATTGATTCATTGCATATGTTCTCACTGCTCATGTAGATTTTTACTGATTCGCAAACAATGTATGGTTAATAAAATATTGATATATAAATTATTTTACTATTTTTAAAATTCATTTCAATGTATGGTTAATAAAATATTGATAGATAAATTTTACTATTTTTAAAATTAATTTGTAAAGTCTATGTTATGTAGTCTGGCTAAAACTGTAGTTCTCTTGTTCAATTTTATGTCTGCTATAAGTTCTTTCATCCTTGTTTTAAACTTTATATTTGTGATTCTTTCATAATATTGTATTGCTCCACTTTCCTTGGTGAATGGTGATTAAACCTCCAGCCGCGGGCGACTTTTTTAAAATTAAGATTTTTTGATTCATACTACTTTTTTGAAATAGAAATAGTCTACTTATTTAATTACAGATTAAATAATACGAGAATAAATCGAATTATACGCTTTTAAAAAAGTGGTGGGAATCAAGCAATCTCAATTTTTAAAAAAGTAGCCCACTGGAACTAGAAAATAGCGTTTCCCACAGCTGGAAGGTTAAACAGCAAGATAAAATTATTCAAGTTTAAAGAATTTAAGCTTGCAATTTAGTGATTTGTTTATCAAGTTCATTTTTAAATTATTTTCTACAAATAGTCACTATTTTTAGAAAGGATATTAACACTAATTTATCACTATTTTTCTTGAGAATGTCGCCTATTGTGTGTACGAAACTGGTAGATCAGTTTAGTAAAAGGTTTTTATAATCCTTTAGGTGTACTTTAATCCTTTAAGCACATATATTTTTATTTTAACACGTTCACGCCGGCGCGGTGGGTCACACTCGACTGTCTCAGAGTTGTCAAGTCTCCGGCTTTTTACACACCACTGTTGTTTTAGAGAAAATGTTGTTCCTTTAAATCGCCCAATTGTTCTAATTAAACAAAACAACATTTTTTGTATTAAAATACTGGTAGCCACAAAGCCGGAGACTTGGCAGCTCTGAGACAGTCGAATGTGACCCACCGCGCCGGCGTGAACGTGTTAATCATAACAAGGGGATATACCCGAACTCCGGGTTACAGAGTATAGGTGAAAAAAAAAATTTAATTGATAACTATAATAGAATTTTGATATTTAATATATATTTTTTAAACGTTCACTAACAATATCAAAAATCATATTTGATAGAAAAATGGCAATTAGACGTTTATATAAAGTTTTGAAAATTATTTAAAAAGATAGATTTGTGTTGGCCTTGTGACAAGAGTTAGCCGAAGAAATCACCGAAGATCACTATTTAAAATCAACCATTTTGGTTCTGATCATATTTTATATAGAGGAAAAGGTTCAAATACCGGCTACCACTTTTGTTTTCAATCTAGATCATACAATTTTCAAAATTAATAAAATTAAAAGTGACAGCAGGGTACCTTCACATGTTTTACACCTCTTTAGAGAAAAAAAAAAGTCAGTTTAAAAGGCGTTTTCTGTTTATAAAAAGCAAAATTCTGAAAGTCTTCAAATTTTGAGTTTTTAAAATGGGGTCTAAATACCGGCTACCTAAGTTTTTTTCCAAAAGATCACACAAATAGAGCTAATGACAATTATTAAGCAATAAGAATATTATTTTAATAAATTGTATTGATTAATAACATTTCTTATGCACAGAAAAAATACACAATTTTTAATAAATAAGTATTTTTGTCAAATTTCTAAAATTCTTTACGACTATCTCTCACAGTCTTCTTTACATTATGTTTCTAATTTTGTTTTTTAACGTGTAAAACAAAAAAAAAGCTTGCTGATTGAAATGAGAATTATTTTATCTGAAAAAAATCAAAAACATAATATCCCTCTCTGTGTCGGTATAGTCCCTATCAGCCCACATATCGCATTCTTAACACTGAACCCAGAATCCCCTCCCCCATTTTTGTCCACAGAGAAAGCACCCATACAGAAGACACAAATTTATCATTTTCCTCTTTTGGATATTTTCCTTTTTCACCTTTTAACCCTCTCGCTGTGTAATTGTTTTATCGAAATAGCTTCAAAAATTGCGTATTTAATCCCTTCGTGACAAGCGTCTTTTCAGAATTTTATTCTTTTGTCACCGGTTTTTCAAAACAAAAATTTTTGTCTAATTTAACCGGAAAAATTCTCCGTTTAAAAAAGGCAAAATTTACAATAAAAACATAACTGGTGGGAATAATCAAGGAGGGTTAATAATTTTTTGGAAAGTGATCCGGTAACCAGTGTCGGTCCTGAAGAATTACGGCCATGGTTGCTTTTATCATATTGCGAAATGGGATTGGAACTATTTCTGAACCGTTTAAATTAATTTATTAATTATGGAACTATTTAAATTAATTTATTTCCCTCCCCTTCAAGCAGAGCAACCGAGAGAGGTCCAACTACCGGCTAGCCGGTATTTAGACCACTCTAGGTAGCCGGTATTCGGACCACTGCTATGTTTAAGTTAAAACCGGTATTACTCATTCATATAATAAAATACCAATAATGTGCGCGTGGCATTTGAGATCTAAATATGTCTAGAAAATAACTTAATCAACAATTCAAGCCAATATATGATCAGTATATTTTTAAAAAATGAGAAACACATATCTGAAAAACTTTTGATGTACCGGATTACGTAGCTTCGACACTTTTGCATTTACTACTTGTAAATGACACAGACTTCAGCGACGTACTTTTCGTAACTTTCTTCTCTGAATTAAAGTTACAAACTCTGCCTATCGCCTCTAGGCTCCGCTGCGCTCATTTCTCAGAACACCTAGTAGCCGGTATTTGGACATTCTCCTCTATTTATTGATTTATTGGTGAATGTTTTAATTTCGTTATGGAATATAAGCTGGAAACATATGCTGAGTTTTCTATATCAATTTATATACAAACACATCTAGATTTCGTAATAGTCTGCACGCGATAGAGAGATATTTTAGAAAAATTCATGCTTGAAAATTATTTTAAAAACAATAAAAACTGAGTAAATAAAGATATATTTTTAAAACACATTGCGATGCAATTTTCAAAGAAATTTCATTTGAAAGTACATTTTCCCCCCTATTCGACGGTGTAAAAAATTTAAAATATACGATGTTTAAAAATTTTTAAAAATTGCGGTGAAAGTTAAATTTAATCGTCTGGTGTTGCTACCGTCAAAATGATGTCAGCGTTAAGCACAGACTCGTTTGTCATTTATAATATAATAGATAAACGATTTTTCTTATATAATTATATCCGTTCACGAAGTTTATTTGGCTCGTAATGTTAAATTTTATATAAACAACATAATCTGATTGTATCACTGCATAGATGAGAAATGTTTCTTGATATTGTAAAAGGTATATTCTTTTAGGATAACAAGTAGTCAACTCTTTAAATAAGAAAATCCTTTAACTCTTCTCATAATGTTTGAAAATATTTTACATTATGAGTAATTTTTCTATGAAAATCTTCTTAGATAAATTGATACATATATAATTGAGAGACAGATTCTGTTAGATATTTGAATGTTATTTTAACTGAATTATCAGCGATCATAATAAGGGAAAAGTAAAAGAGTCCTTCACTCTCAAAAATAATTTACTTAAAAATGAGTATTTCTATGTACTCGTATTTTTTTAAGTACAATTGTTTCAAAAAGAAGTACATTGTTAAAAATAATCTACTTAAAAATGAGCATTTCTATGTACTCATATTTTTTAAGTACAATTGCTTCAAAAAGGAGCATTAATCTACTTAAAAATGAAAATTTCTTTGTACTCTATTTTTTTAAGTACAATTAATTCAGAAACGAGTACATGATATTTTGAAGTTGTGTATACTTATAATTGATTTATAAATGTATGCAGAAATGAATACATATATTTTGTATTTTAAAGTCTTAATATTCATGTTTAAATCCTATGTGCTCAAAAATATGAGTTTTCTGATAAACCCTTTTCTTATACCGAATTGACAGTAGGGATTTTCAAGCTTTAATTTAAAGATATGTCTATCTTTGTTATAATTTTTTTATTTATAATACACACTTTTCAAATTTATTTACAATTTCAATAGAAATGTTAAAGAAGAAAATTTAGTTTTAAAATTGTTTTATTAGAAATTAGAATATTTAAGAAAGGGAAAATTCATCTCTGCTGTTAGCTATCTTCCGTTGCTGATTCATAAAAGGTGTCATTTGGAAACAGCTGGTAACTGCTCTTATAGTACAGTCAGTACAATGCTAATCTGCCACTTAGAGGACTCGGGTTCAAATCACGGGGCGGCTCATACACAAAATATCAAGAATTAATATAAAATAGTAAATTCGTTGTTCTTTACTCCAAGAATTGTAGTTCTTCGCAATTCAAAATTACCGTAATTAAAAATGGTGATTTGTCGGTTCTCTGTAATTTCGCTTTTTTTTTCCTTATGGTGTATGTGTGTTTCTATACATACTTACCGGGTGCCCCAAAAAGGACTGACTGATTTTAAAATTCAATAACTTCCAAACGGTGACAGATATTAAAAAAATTCTTGCAGGATGGTTATGCATAAAGTCAAAAGTTTTATTACAGTGGTTTTCGATTTTAGTTCGAATTACAAACAATAGATGGCGCTGTAAGCAATAGTCGCTAAATACAGGCTCGATTTTTGGTCCTTTCTGTTGTTCCATGCAGAAAAAGGAGATGGAAATGTATTATCCGAGCCACGAAGTACCAAAAAGCGAGCCTGAATTTAGCCTCTACTGATCGCAGCGCCATCTATTGTTTGTAATTCTAACTAAAATCGAAAATCACTGTAATAAAACTTTTGACTTTATGCATAACCCTCCTGCAAGAATTTTTTTAATATCTGTCACCGTTTGGAAGTTATTGAATTTTAAAATCAGTCAGTCCTTTTTGGGACACCCGGTATTTTCGAGTCCCTGTATGTACTCAAAAAAATTAGTACATGCGTTTTTCAAATTTAAGAGTTAAGTACTCGGAGCTATTTTAAGATTGGGAAGTGCTCAATAATTAGTACAATTTACTTATTTTTAAGAATAGTGTTTTAAGAGTGTTCAAATTGAATCTTGTATAAACTGCAATCTGAATTTGAAATATGTTATCTGTTAATAGAAAAATTCTCAAAAATCTCAGACTAAGCATAGAATATCTATATTATAAACCAAAAACATATCTATAAGAAAAAAACATCTGCTTTTTTGTGAAATTCATGCCCGGGCAACGAGAAAGTAGCAGATTTTTTAATACTGGCGTTTTCAATTATTTTAAAATCTTTATCATTTAGATTTTTAAAGCTTCGGTAACAGTTGTATTCATCTAATTCCTTAATCATTTATGAACGCTCCAAATATAATGTATATTATCTTTATTATCCAATTGTATAAATTCATTTTAATATTGGCTGCAAATTTATAGTATTTCTATATTTTCAGACAAATGATGCACTTGGAAGTAGCTTCAACTGGGTCTATTTTGTACCTCTTATTATTATTGGATCATTTTTTATGCTCAACTTAGTTCTTGGTGTTCTTAGTGGGTATGTTTATAAAAATATTTTTTTTCTTAGCGTATGATATGTCTAATGTATATACGAGTATATATTCCCATTTCTCTATAAATCACTCGTATTGTTTGAATTTCAAAAGCTTTAATATAATTTTATAATTGGTACTTCTTTGCTATACGACTCTTCACTGAGGAAAAAAATATACCGCCTTCACCTAGAATGAATAGTTAATCATTTTATGAATCCCTCAACTAGTTATATAGATTTCCGAGCTATGCGAATAGGTAAACGACTAAGCTGAATAGACGAAACGATCTAGAATTTCTACTCTCTTGTTTTCTTGGTGACGAAACGATATTGAATCATTTCAGTAACGAGAAATTATCGCTTTACTGTAATAATATTCGTATACACTGGTTCATAAACACAAGCAATCTTTTCAATATTTATACAATTTATTTATATAATATAAAAAAGCCATTTATCTGTTTTATATTCAAACAGAAGCATTTTTTCTAATACATGTAGTTAATTGCAATTTTTTAACTACATATATAAATAAGCATAAAAGTTCATCTCATCAGGTTTATTTTCATAGCTGTTTAAATCACTTGGCAGCAAATTTTACTTTCTGAATCCCGAATTGCGGCCAAAAAAAAATGTCAAAGTCTCTATAGCAAACAAGTACCAAACTTCATATATACTCTTGGAACTTAAGATTATTATTTATTATTTTGTTTTTGTCTTGTGATAAATAAATGATTTTAAATACTTCTTTGAAAAAGGAATTAGAAAAAAAAAAACAGGATTTTTAAAAATTGTTTAATACTTATTATCATTAAAAATATGGATACTTTTGTATTAGCAGCATGCCAGTGGAGTACTTGAGAGCTCTTTCCTATCAATAAATACCTTTTATTTAAAGCGTAATCGCAGTCCAAAATGTGAAGCGTCAAGTGCTTACTGCTCGCGCGTATAATAGAACTTCTACCACTTTTCTTGATGTTATCACATTTACAACAAAAGTGAGCATGTCTCTTAAAAGTTTCTTTATAATATACTTCAGTTTTCTGAAAGTTACTACCGGCAACCCAAGTTGAGTTAGGGTAGGACACGCTGTATTTTTGATTAAATATGTGATTTGCAACCCCGTGTTCCATTGCAATTTTTGTTTCTCTTAATGTCTACTATCTCCCCTCTGAATTTGTCGGTCAAATTCGGCAACACCCTGTATAGATGAATATGTACATAGATACACGAATGCATACATACATACATAGATAAATGCATTCACTGTAAAAAAAAAAAAAAAAAAAAAAAAAAAAAAAAAAAAAAAAAAAAAAAGACGAATGTTTCTTAATATACGAAAATATAACCATAAACTAAATTATACAATAACCTGTTTCTAGTTGCCTATGATTCCGAATAGCGTTCTTTATTTTTAGAAAGCTCAGAAGTAAAAATGTATTTTAGAGATTTAAAAAGACAATTATAAAGTCAACATTTCTTTTGCTGCCAGTGACTTTCGGAAACATTTCAAAGAAGGCTTTATGGTGTATCAATGAATTTTCTCAAACTGAAATATCAATTTTTAGGATACTATCGATAAATAATTAACATATTTCATTAATTCTATTTATGTTACTGTTGTTAATTTATCACGTTTGTCTGCAAAACATGTTTCTTGAACAACAAATGTACCAAAATTTGTGATCATTTGTATAACTAGTAGACCGGGAGACGGCTACCCAGATCATCCAATCGAGTTAACGGCTGAAATTCTAGAATTATATAGAGCTCTATTAGCCTATTAAAATGCAACTGGTCTACCAAGTCATATTTTGTGGCAACCAACCGCAGACCTTATTTCAGTGATTGATCGGTAGGTTTATCATTGTATTTTCCTGCCCTCAAAAGTATGAAATCATAGACGACTGGGAACAGAAAAACACAATCGTAAACCTACCAGTCAACCACTAAAATTGGGTTTGCATGTGTTTTCCACCAAGATATGATTTGGCCGACTAGTTGCATTTTTATATGCGAATCCAGTTTTAACTAATCCTGAAATTTCAGCCGTCAACTCGATGAGATGATGTTCTGTGCAAATATTGCATATCAAAATGCATCTGTTCTGCCAAGTCATATCTTGGTGGAAACCACATGCAGGCTCGATTTAAGATATTGGTCGGTAGTTATAAAGAAGGAGCTTCGTGCAATATAATAGAAGCGTAAAAAATACAACGTTAAAAGCACCAAAAATTTCAAATTTTAAGCAAAAAAATGAAAATTGAATTTGCTTAAAATTTGAAATTTTTGGTGCTTTTAACGTTGTATTTTTTACGCTTCTCTTCTATATTGGTCAGTAGGTTTATCATTGTGTTTTCCGGCACACAAAAGTATGAGAACACGGAGAACTGGGAGCAGGAAAACACAATGGTAAACCTACCAGTCAAACACTAAAATCGGGTTTACAGGTATTTTCCACCAATATATGACTTTGCAGACAAGTTGCATTTTAATATAGGAGTTGAGTTCTGTCTAATTCTTGAATTTCCATCGTCAACTCGATGAGGTGGTGGTCTATGCAGCCACCTCCTTATCTATAGTGTTTCAGAAATTATTGTTACATTCATTTTCTTTCTTTCTTTTCCCTTTTAGTGAATTTGCTAAAGAGAGAGAGCGTGTGGAAAATAGACAAACTTTTTTAAAACTTAGAAGGCAGCAACAGTTAGAAAAAGAATTGAATGGTTATGTTGAATGGATATGTAAAGCAGGTATGACAATTCTTATTTACAATATTTCTTATAATTGCAAACATATACATTTTTTTGTTCCTTTCCTAACAAACTAAAGCAGGGCCCCATTAACCTCTGAATCTAAGAGAAGCAGGGTATCATTTTGGGGGCCCCTTTCATCTGGCAAAAGTTTTCTTAATTCTTCATACATGAAAGTCATCAATGGTACTGATTCCAGGAGTGGATTAAACGAGTTTACATATACATTAAACGAGTTTACATATACAGTTCCCTGTGTGGCGTACTTATGGTAGTGGGAGTACATGAGGAGTGTTATATACTTTAAATATAGAGCTTTTATTCAACAACGGCCAAAGGATTGGTAGACAAGATCTCTAAATTTCGCCCTCACTTCGTGATAGCAATAAAACAATCTTAATTGAATATAAAGTCAAAAGTTAACTCACGTAACTTCATTCTCTGGAGCGTGCTTAAGCTGCGACGGCGGGGTTCATTTCAAATCCACATCTAGATTTTATCTCACTCTAAATCTGTTCTTGTTCTCAGGCTAAGCTCCAACCATACAGGCCGTTTCTTCACACCAAAACTACATACGCCAACTCACACTCTCTCCAACGTCTAACTAACCCACTAACCACTGACTAACCACTTAACATAATTTCGCTCCCCTATTTATAATACATTTGCATACGGTTACCGCAAACTCGCGGAACAGTGAACTCCTAATTAAAAATGCACCGCGGACAATTAGAATGCCTCTATATTAGTGTTACGTCTTACACCATGTTCACCTTCAAACCACTAGAGAGCCTTTGTAACAAAGTTACTGGTTCCTTACACCTGTATATACTTCAGATATATTTAGTGCATATAGCTGTATGTTCAATCACCAGGGAAGTTTCTAATCAACACATCAGTATGCTATATGATTAATGAACATCCTATTGATCACATTCATATTTCTATGTTAAATAAGTTTCCTGAAATAGTGTGTGGATTTCCTCTTTAATAAGGCAAACTTCCCCTTCTAAAAAAATTAAAAATACAATGTGAAAAAATGAAAATTGCAATTAGTGGATCCATTTCACAGACATTTGGGGGCCCTTATAAAATTTAGAGGGAAAGCACCTGCATCACGTGCCTTTTGGATAATCAGGCCCTGAACCGAAGTTATAAGAGAAAAACAAATGACACCATCAAACAAGTCGATACGATCATACGTTACAAAGTTAAGCAGGTTTTATGACTAGAAAGTCATGAATGGTTTTATGAATATAAAATTATGAATAGAAAGATTTTGACAATTTTAATGACCTTGAAGAAGACGCAGATTATCCTGATTTTGATTGTGGCCATTGTGAGGACATTTAATAAGTTTGAGGTTATTTGAACGTAAAAGAAATGTGACAATGTTGTACTCAATAATAAAACATAATTTTCAACTTTGTATTCCTAAAACCTTCTATAACTTTCTAATAAATGATCGTATCGACTTCCGGATGTTGTTATTTGATTCATAATTAAAAACTACATAAAAATCGATATTGCATCCTGACTTTATTTTTAAAAAGTTTAATATTCTCTCCTCCCAGTTAAAATGCCCTTTTTTGCCCCCCAAACAATATAAAACAGCTTTTTTCGTGTGGAGGGGGGGAGGGTCCCATCAGATTTTCATTTCTAGTATCAAAACGATGATCTTCCTAAATTTTTGTGAATTGCCATCAGCTGTTATGTAAAAACCTATTTTATCTTCATAAAGTATAATTTTCGAATTCGTATTCGTAAAAACCTATTTTATCTCCGTAAAGTATACTTTTCGAATTCATATCCATAAAAACTGCTGTAACTTTGTAAAAAAGGATCTATCTGCTTGCGAGTGACGTCATTCGATTCGAGATTAAAAAATACATAAGAAACGATACCGTGCGTGATATTATCGTGTTTACTCGCGTAATAGTTGCACTGTTTTTTCCAATTTTTCATTGTGAAAGTCTAGGTGCGACTAATATGCGGGGAAATCTACTACACAATACTGATCACTCTAATGCGAAAACTGGTATTAAAAAAAACACACACATTATAATAAAATTAGTAACTTGCCAAATGTTTCCAGATTATCTGCTGTTTATTAAATACCATTTTTCATTTAATGGTAATATTTTTATAGACGTAAAATTTATAAATAATCTTTGCGAAGATTTTGACAAAAAATTCTCATAATAAGTCGCTTTCACTGACGGTATCGCTACTGTAATGCGAATTGGTGTTTGAAGAATCTCCATCATTCCATAAAAGGTCATCTTCACTTCCGTCCAAAGCATCAGAGATACCCGTCTTCTTAAAACTTTTTGAAATTATATCGCTTTTTATTAAAGTCGAGCTTTGTAGTATCCAACTACACATTAGTTCCAGGGATGGACGCCTTACTTTTTCACTGGGAGTTTTTTCTTTGTCCCCGTTGACCATCCAATACCCATATACTGGTCTTATATTGTCTTTAAACGGTTTGTTAATCGATGCGACAAATGGTCCCCAGGAATTACCACAAGATCTGTTTTGCTTTCTAAAAATTCCTTCTTTACATCATCAATAATATGTCCTAGAAAGCTATCGAGTACCAGCATGGCTAGTTTTCTGAGCAATGATTCAGACCTTTTCTTGCAAACATTGCGAACCCAATCTTTCATCATTTTTTCATCCATCCAATTTATGCGAAGAAAATATTTTGGCGATTTTTTCTGCTTCAAATCGGGGGTGCGACTATTACGCGAGTAAAACGGTACTTAAAAATTTTTGAATTTCCCCCGTACTGTGTTAAAAATATCCCCCATTTTGCCCTTCAAAATATGGTAAAATAACTTTACTTTTGGGGGCTCATTGGATCTTCATTTCTAGTACCAAAACGAAGTTCTTCCTAAATTTTAGTGCATGGTCATCAGCTGTTTCTAAAAAACCCTATTGTATCTGCACTGTAATGACAGATTCACTACATTATTTTTGCACGTAAAGGGGTCGAAACTGCGACTACAGTCATTAACAAAACTTTAAGACTATGTTTATAACAATATATATGACTACTTCACTGTTTGAGATGATAATCCAAATTCCTTGCTTAAACGCCTAGATACTGCCACAAAGCTTGCATTTCTTCCAACCGCAATCAAAGCTGCCATTATTTTCTTCCACGTACTCCTAGGCGAACGCACAGCTATTTGCCGAATGATATGATCGTTTTGAAACCTCGCTATAGCGTCTAAAATAAATAGTGCGGAAATCTGCTATCCACTAATAGTACTTAAAAAAATCCTTGCCGACTTGGCCTACAGGCGCAGGTAGATTTCGAAGTTAAGTACTATTTCACAAACAAAAACTAAATCATGATTAGAGATAAGCCCACTTTAACAATTTTATATGGCCGCTTTTGACGAGTGTTTAATTTCATTTTTATTTAAGAGCTGGTTTTATCACACACATGTTAAAGTCAGTATTCAAAAAATATTTTTCCATGCTCAACAACTCGAAATTTTCTGACACATTTTCAGATTAAATTTTAAAAGGAAAAACATGACACTTGCTGAAGTGAATTTTTAAGAGATTCATAAGCGACCTATGTTTTTATTTTTCGTTCAATGAATTAGCATTTGATTTATAAACAATTACTTTCGCAATGAGACCATATTTTTCGTTTCCAACACAATCACTTCGAGAAATTTCGTTCAAAATGCCCACTTTGACATCATTTTTAAAAATATATTCTGCATCTATCAAAAAATCGACCATTAAGGCACATTATATAGTTTCTGAATAAGAGAACCTACCAATTGGAGGCGTTTGAAAGCAAAAATTAATTTAAAAATGAGTCAGAAAATAAGCAGTTTGGATTTGAGTACATCCTTAATACGATATTTTTTTCTTCAACCTGATGTATTTTTAATTTGTTTTTGCTGTAAGAATTGGTCCTAGGAAAAACTTACCAATATAAAAGTTGTCGATAATATTAAGAAGATATATAATAAATTCATGCGGATTTCATATCTTGTGAATTGACGAAGTTATGGATTTTTTTTTCACCCCCTCCCCCCCTTTTATTTTATTTTTTATTTTTTTTTTTTTTTGCGGTACGAATTGATCCTATCAAAAACTTGTCAGTATAAAAGTTGTAGATAATATTAAGACAATTTATAATAAATTTAATTGGATTTGATATCTTGAGAATTGACGAAGTTATGATTTTTTTTCTTCCCAAAATTCTATCCCCCACCCCCCCCCTTGAGCCTAGTTTTATCAAAAATATGTCATGCATAAATTCTTGGCCCATTTTTTAGAAGTAATAATAAATTTAAACTGAGACGATATGTATTACAATTAAGAAGTTATGGGGTTCTTTCGTTTTTCACAAAACCCCTCCCTATTTCTATCCTTTTGGTTCAATTTTGCCCATTAACGAACTTCACCAAGATTTTATGTATAAGTTTGGAAAAGATTTGTGCAGAATTATGGAAGTTATCGTGTCCATAAAAAAGTGATATATATATATAGATAAATAAATAGATAGATAGATAGATAGATAGATAAAGTTTTTTACTGGGAGTGGTTTTGGGTTCTAGGGGTCATGATCGGTGTAGATCTGCCATTTTTTCCGAAATTTCAACATAGGAGCGATCCCAATAGGTAGTAATCCATACGAAATCTACACTGTTAAAAATAGCGTGAAAAATTACCTCTGTTTTTCAAGGTTATCTCTTTTCTGACCAATGAGAACGCTTCATAAGTGTTTATCTAGCGTTCTCATTGGTCAGAAAATAGAGAGCCTTTAAAAACAGAGGTAATTTTTCAAGATATTTTTAACAGTGTACCTAAAAGTGCTAAAATACTGAATGTCTTAAATCAACGATGCTGAAATGGAAAGAGCCGATCGCAGCGACATCTGTAAGGTATTTTCAAAAACTGCAGAGGATTGCTAGGCCAGACGATGTAATAATACTATGCTTTCAGTGAAATATGAAAATATCTCGCAGGCGTCGATGAGATCGACTCTTCGGATTTCAGCATCGTTGCACATTTAAAGATTCAAGTGTTTAGCAATGTTTGGATGGCAGATTTTCACACTAATAATGGAGGATATTCCAAATATGTGGTAATTGGCTGAAAAAAGTCACGTGATACCGGTAATTTACCCAAGGAACTTCTAACTGATAAGAAGGGAAGATAGTACTACTTTGCCTCATGAACCGTTTCATTGGCTAGCGGGGATTTACATTACACTTCTACGGAGCCTTCCCTTCTTTACGATAGAAGTTTTTACCTTGACCACGTGATCAAAATGTAGATGGAATATCCTTCATTTTAGACGCGTAATCTCGCTCTCAGTCAATATGATCGTTCTCTTGCAGTAAATATGCCATTTAAAATCAAATGTAAACAAGACTGTTCTACATAATGCCATGATGAAACACGAAATAGATGGGGTATTTAGTGCAAGGGGACGATCAAGTTGACCAAGTGCAACAAAGTCTCGTACGGACAAGGCAAATAACAGTGTATTTGCCTTGGAGTTTCTGTATCAAAATAAAGGTAGATTTCCTTTTGTCTTGCATTTCGGCCCCAAAATTCATCTCCAGGAAAAAATACTTCGACTGCTTAAAAATACATGCCAATTTTATACGTTTGCAAAAAAAAAAAAAAAAAAAATTAATTAAAAAATGTGTCAGAAAGTAACCAGTTTGAATTCGACAACAACCTTTAAGCATGATTCTGAGGGTTGGCAAACAGGGGACTAAGCCTTCTATTCTAGTTCAAATTATATATATATATATATTGAAGTATAAAGGTGAACATAAAATGTTAAAGTTTACTTAATATATTTCATTTGTTTATTTTTCCTTATGTCAATATACGCACGTGGTGAAACTTTTTTTTTTTTTTTTTTTTTTTTTTTTTTAAGTAAAATTCCTATATATATATTTGATCACTATTGCAGGAAAGCGGAATGTTAATGTCGCTAATATGGTATAAAGGCGACATGACAAAATTAGCTGCATTTACGGCTGTAGAATATTTTTTATAAATTACTTTTACTATGCAAAGTCTTTGAAATTGTGTGTTCCTTTATTAATAAAATGTATCGTTAACTTTTCAGAGGAAGTTATTTTAGCTGAAGAAAGAACAACTTTAGAAGAAAAAATGCATATTATGGAAGGTAATTCATATTTTTAAAGTTGATTTTACATTTTACTCATTTTTTGATTTTTCGTTTTATTTGTTGATGATGTTTTACATACTGTGAAACTTCCATTTAACGAAGTCTCGTCGTTACACTTAAATACTTCGTTATGAAGAAAATTCGTTAAATAGAAATCAACTCAAATTCACGAAATTTGTATAATAAGATACATATGCATTAAATGAAAAATACGCTTGAAATGGAAATATTGGGACAATGTATTTTAATTCAGGCAGTAAATTTTTTTATGCAATGTATACACATGAAAAAAATTTTATTAGAATAATGTCTAAAAAAATCACATAATAAAGAGAGGTAAACAAAAACTGAAGCGTAGCGTAACTTTTCTCTTTCTCTCAGTCTTTCAAATCCTTAACTTTTAAAATGTCTTTAATATTCCTTTGTTACAAGTTTCTTATAAACAATACACTTTTCATAAAACTTTTCGCGCTTTTTTAAGTAACCGAACAATTTATCTGTAACATTTTCGTGAAACTGGAATCTCCTTTCTTCGTGTATCGAAGGCTTTTTAAATTTCTTCTTTTGAATGGAAATGATTAAATAAATAATTTCATTTTCATACAACCCGCTGAAGTAAATTCACACATCCATCGCAACGGCAACCTCTCCGTTTGATTGCTGTACACGCACGAAAGTGGAATAAACTTCGTTATATAGAATATATTTTTCGTAATATGGAGATTAATTTACATTAATGTTTTTACATTAATTTACGTTAATGGTGTTCAAAGTCAAGGTTCAGCAGAAAATTTCGTTAAGTAGAAAACTTCGTTAAAGGAAAGTTCGACTGTAGATGAACTGTAAAAAATCTATTAGAGTTTTCAATTTAAATGTATACATATGGTTTTCACCTATATTCTGTAACCCTGGAAGCACGACTTGGAACAACTTGTGCTTATACATAATAACGTGTTTTTTTTTTTTTTTTTTTTTTTTTTTTTTAACTATGATTGTTTTTAGGTGCGTTCGTAATTATATAAATACGTAGCACCTATAGTCGTCGTTCAGTCCGTCCGTCTGTCCGTCTGTCCGCATGTAACAGAGCAAAAACTACCCAACCGAATGGTCTGAAATTTCAAATATATGATTGTTGCAAAATTTTGTCGAGCCATTTCAAATTTTATGAAAATCGGATGTATAGTTTAATTACAGGGACAGTCAAAAGTTTTTCTTTACATTACGGCCAATGGGAAAAATTATTGCAAGTGCATTTTAATGATATTAGAGCCTTCCGAATGATCTGAAATTTTAAAGATATAACTGTTGCAAAATTTTGTCGAGCCATTTCAAATTTTAGGAAAATCATATGTATAGTTTAATTACAGGGACAGTCAAAAGTTTTTCTTTACATTACGGCCAATGGGAAAAATTATTGCAAGTGCATTTTAATGATATTACAGCCTTCCGAATGGTCTGAAATTTTAAATATATAATTGTTGCAAAATTTTGTTGAGCTATTTCAAATTCTAGGAAAATCGGATGTATAGTTTAATGACAGGGACAGTCAAAAGTGTTTCGTTACATTACGGGGAATGGGAAAAATTATTGGAAGTGCATTTTAATGATGTATCAGACTATGCGCTTTATGAAGTGCAAAAAATTATACATTCAGTACAATATGGGGTGCAAAAAATAATTATAAAACTAGTTATAGTACGAACGCACCTCATTTGCCACGTTTGACGAGCAATTTCCAACTTGTTATCTTTTTGTTTATATAATTTTAATGATTAAAATTTTAACTTATGCAGCTCGCAAGCGTACTGCCAAAAGGAAGAAAATGAAAAACATGCACAGTAAAAGCACAGACGAAGACGAAGAAGATGAAGACGGCAGCAAAGACAGCGATCCTGTTGGTAAGAAATACTTCTTCTCTTTCCCTTTTTTTACGAAAAAGCAGTGTCTAATTTTAGGAAAAAACAAATTATGATAATTCTAAAAAATATTAATAATAACTCTTGAATTAATACAACAATTAGAATGCATGAAAATTGATATACATGACGCTATACAATATAAGGTAGATAAAACAACGTTTTAAGGCGGTATTCAAAAAAATATTTTTCCTCGCTCAACAACTCGAAATTTTCTGGCACATTTTCAGTCTCATTTTTAAAAGTAAAAACATGAAACTTGTTGACTTAATTTTTGAAGAGCGACCTTACGGCCATTTTTTTCGTTTCCAGCACTATCGCTTCCGGAAATTTGGTTCAAAATGCCCACTTTGACAGCATTTTTTTAAATATATTCTACCTAAAAAATCGAACCCTACGGCACATTATATAGTTTCTGAATAAAAGAAACTGCAATTGGATGCGTTTGAAAGTAAAAATGAATTTGAAAATGAGTCAGAAAATAAGCAGTTTGGATTGAGCAATACAATATTTTTTTCGTCAACCTCTATGTATTTTTAATTTGTTTTTGCTGGGATTTATTTGGATTTCAGTACACACTTAAGAACCAGAAATTTGACAACTATTGCAGACTGTTTGTGCAACCTTTCAGAGTACCGTCAACGGTCAACTGGTCTAGGAAAATTTCTGATGCTAAAAACCTTGTTTTATCTACCTATAAATGCAATATATATTTACAGATTCTAACTTTCAACCATCCTATGCTTAGTATTTTTAAAAATTAAAAAATAAAAACGTGATCCCTACTTTTTGTACTAATTCACTGTAAAAAATAAAATCGGTTGCCCTTACAGAAAAAACTGTCAGTTAAAAAATAATCGTTTATTTTAACCCTTAAATGCCGGGTATTGCTTTTCGGCAACATACCTAATTTAGGCTCTAAAATACTATTAAAATAATATTGAAGCTATAATGCCTAATGTTGACAATAAAATACATTTTGAAAATATTTTTAAATCGATTTTCAACATGTAGATGGCAACACGTGTGCTATTTAAGAATAAAGATTGATTTATTTTTTCAATTGTTGCTACTTGTTCTTTTTGTTTTGTTTGGAAGCTTGCGAAATACCCTATTTTGTTCTGCAGTGAGCAAGTAAAATTTATTTCTTATTATAGTTCCTAAAATTCTTGTGTGTTTAATGTTATAGAATTTTATCAAGGAAAATTTTTTAATTAAAGACCAGTATTGTCGATTAGTAACAAACTGTTTTTTAGCCGTAAATCATACTTAAAACAAAATATGATTTTTTAAAAGTATTTTTCCCTTGATTTATTTAAAAAATGAAAGCCGAAAAACATTATTACAATGATTTTCGAAAAATCAGGCATTTAAGGGTTAAGGAAATACAGTACAAATTCTCAAATCCGGACGACCGAATTTCGGAATTCTCCAAAATCCGGACATTTTCGTAACTGACGTTTTTGTTTTTAATTTTAGCTAAATGAACATAAACCGCTAAAAATCGCATAAAAAATGCTAAAACTTCAAAAATCGCAGAAGACAAAATTTATTATATTAAGTTAAAAGTTTGTAACCTAATTCCTTTTAGGAATGCCAAAAATTGTATCAGAACGCGAAAAAACTCTAAAATGAAAATCTCTAAATCATGATAAGATCAGTTGTTTTTTGTTTCAGAAAAAATTGTCAGTTAAAAAAACGTTTATTTTAAGGAAATACAGTACAAAGTCTCAAATCCAGACGACCGAAATTCGGAATTCTCCAAAATCGCATAAAAAATGCTAAAACTTCAAAAATCGGAGAAGACAAAATTTATTATATTAAGTTAAAAGTTTGTAACCGAATTCCTTTTACGAATGCCAAAAATCGAAGCAGAACGCGAAAAAAAAAAATCTAAAAATAAAAATCTCTAAATCATAAAAAAATGGCAAAAAAAAAAAAAAAAAAAAAAAAAGGCAAAAAAAAAAAAAAAAAAAAAAAAAAAATGTTGTACGAAATCTCAATGAACTTTATTAAAAAGGAAACGCAAAAAAATGCGTTACAAATAAAAATCACGGAGGACAAAATGTATTTATAATAAGTTTCAAACTGAATTCCTTTTACGAATGTTAAAAAAAAAAAAAATGGCTGCTAAAAATCTCAAAAATCGCATTTAAAAATTCGTGAAACTTTCAAGCAACGCTGTACGAATTCCGAATAAATTTTATTGAAAAGAGGACAACATTTACTATATCGAGCTAAAAGATTTAAACCGGATTCTTTTTAATAATGTGGTTGTCAGTTAGTTGGTAATAATTCCATATTATTCCGTAAAATAAAAAGTTTTTTAATCTCGTACTGGCAAAGAAGTTTTTTTTTCTGTGAATTAAAAAATTTTCAATCTTTTTTTTTTTTTTAAACTATCGGACATAAAAGAGTATTTTTTGCTTCTTATTGAATTTGAAATTTCTAATTTTTGCTATATAATTATTTGAAATACTACTATATACTGTATGATGATTCACTGTACGATGTCAGCTTCTTGCATCTTTTTAAAATTAAATGTTACTGCAAAGTTAAGTGATGCAGTTTCTGTTTTACCTTTATAAATATTTTTCTTCAAATTATAGAATTTTGACTGTAAATTTTAATGACGCCTCATGTTATTATTTCGCTATATGTTTATAAAATTTTTATTAAACATTTAAGGGGGGCCGGGACACATTTTCAAATGTTTTTTATTTATTGAGTTAAAATTTTGAATTTTTTTGTGATGGTTAACCATATCATTTGTAAACAAAATCAACTGTTAAAACTTCTCATAGCTTTAAAAAAAAAATTTTTAATTAAAAATTTATGAAAAAAGTGGTATAACTTAAAATCATTATAACTCGAAATATTATTTGTAGAATTTAAATTGTTTATCATTTAAATAAACAGAAATATATATTTTTTAATTTAAAGCCAGCATTTTAAAAAATATTAATTTTTTAAAAAATTAAAAATATTTAAAGAAAAAATTACAAAAAAAGTGGTGCAACTTTTTTTAAAAAAAATCATATTTTCAAAAGTAAATATTTTTTTCAAATATGCTGGCTCAAAAGTAAAGTAAAATAATTGAAAAAGATATGTTCCGAGTTTCAACCCTGTATCTTTAATGGTTTTCGAGTTATAAGAATTTAAATATGAGAAATGGTGAAAAAACCTATCATGAAGAAAAACGCAATTTCACAAGAACTCGTTTCCTTGACAACCATAGCTTGAAAGGCAGATTTTGAAAACAAACCAAAACGAAAAAATTAATATTTCCTAAATAAAAATTAAGCAGCTGCTATTGCTTAATTGTAATAATTGTAATAATTATTGCTTAATAAAAATTAAGCAGCAAACGGCAGAGAAATTTTTAATCCAATAAAAAAAAAAAAATTGAAAATTTGAAGATTTTTGTGTCCCGGACCCCCTTAAATTATTTTTCGGCATTGTCTCAGAAAGGCAACGGCTCCTTGCAGAATACTTTCATCCGTGAATCGCTAAATGTAACTGAAGAAATATCATTATTTTAGAATTGTAATTTTCATTTCAAATGAAAGTATTAAAGTAGTAAAGTTTGAGTCAAAGTTTTTAGAAGACTAAATTTTTTATACAACTAAATAACTCATTACTTAGTTATGTAATTATGTTTTTGAAAAATTGGTTTTAAATTAACTTGGTAAAAAGATATAAGTTTATTATTTTTATTTATACCAAGAATAAGAAAGATCTTATCCTCAACATCTAGAAAAAGGAAAAATTAAATATGTATATTGTATGTATACATATTAATCTATATTTTAATTATTTGTAATAATTAAGCATATGTGAACAATCCCTTTCCCCCCCCCCCCCCAATAAATTGATCTAATTATCGTTTTCAAATCTGTGGTGCACTGCTACAAATTGCGGCAATTTAACCTCACACTTAAAAAATGGGAAAATCTATTTATTATAAATTACTGTAAAGATGCTAAATAATTCCTCTAATGCGGATTCATTGAATTTAGGCTTTTGACCTTTTATTTTACATACAGTTTAAAAATAGATAAAACCATTATATATATTTAAAAAAAAAAACATGTAAAACCTGGTTTATGATATATTGTCTTTTTCCTAATTGTGATATATATAAATTTGCATTCATTTCTACTATTAAAAATTATCACGTTGCAGAAAGTTTTTACTGATAATGAGGTGTGTCGCTGTAAGCTTAGAAAAAAATCTGCCACAGGGGTGTTAGCAAAGGTAGAATGTTTTAGAATTGCTGAATAGAATTGCTGCCATAGTACAGGGACGACGAACCTATGGCATGCGTGCCGTAAGTGGCACGCTGCAGATTATTTTTGGCACGGCATAGATTCAGGTTCTGCATCAAAATGTACTAGAATTTCACAAGATGCATTAATTAATCTAGATGTTGTCTCTGGTTATCTGAATCCGATTATTTTGTCATTATCATAGACATTATATATATATGAAATGTAAAAAATCTATTAGAGTTTTCAATTGAAATATATATATGGGGCATTCTCACAATCTTTTGACTTTCGGGAATAAAAATCTGGTCAAATTAAACTTGCTAAAATAACATTTTAATCTGATAGACGAATGCCTTAATGATTCAAAATAAAGAAAAAATGGTCAGCAGCTATTTTTTTTTTAATTTAACTGAGGTTTAAGTTAAACTTGCGAGTTTAATTTTCCTTATCGTTTTACCACTATAACTTTTTATTTTCTTCTAAATTTTTACTTATAATGAATTTGCATAGTACTCACAGGACATTCAAATAAGAAATAATAACAATGTAGTATTCTTAGTACAAAATTTGGCTATAACATTGTCTTAAAGGGGTGTTAAAGAAGGGACGGTAAGGTAACAAAGGGGGGATGGTAAAGGAATAAAGGAATGGTAATGGAAAAAAAAGGGATGGTAAGGATGGGACGGTAAGGAAAATTATCACTATTTTTGGCAATCATGTTAAGACTAAGTGATAGCCACAATGTTCATTGCTTTTTAGAAACAGATATTTATATTGGATTAAATTATATATTTTTTTTTATTATTTACCTCGAAAAGTGCAGGAATAAACCTTGGGGACGGTAAGACTACCAATAAAGCCACAATCTTGAAATTGATATTTAAATGCTGATTTCAAATCTGCAGTAAATTTCCTGTCAAATAATTTTAGACATTCTTTCTCTAGCATATTTTTGCATGAGGAAAAACTTGAAAAAAATTCTGTGGCTGCATCTGAAGTGATTTTCTGTATAAGTTTAGCAAGAGGGACGGTAAGGATGAAAAACCCAGGGATGTACTAGAATTTCAATCTAGCTCAATATTGGCTCAAAAAATTTTAAGAATAAGAGAGAATTAGAGGATTATAGCAAAAGAAAGCTTAAAAGGCATTATAATCAAAAATGCCAATGGTAAGATTATAACAACTTGGAATTCAATTCCAAGCACTAAAAGTTGTAGATTCTGGCGCTTGCTATTTTAACAATTATTTCTGCGAGACATTCTCTTTGGAAATAAATAATATGAAAAGTTCAAATAAAAGCATTTAGCCAAATGAGTTCAATTCAATTTGCATTCTGTTAAAAATAACTAAGTACGAAGCTGATATAAATTATTTGGCATCGAAGATGAGATAACACAGAAATAATACTTTTTAAATAAATTTCTAATGTATAACATGAAATATTTCCCATATTTTTTTAATGCTAAAAACAACGTTTTAAATAATTACGATTTATTATTATTTGATCCATTAATTTTTTTTTTAAACCATTTGGAAAAATGGTTATTGTTCTCGTCAGGGTAGGAAATCAAAAGCATATCTGAAGATTTTTATTGGTTTAATCCGCATTTTATTCGTATTCTCATTGGTCTATACAGTAAGTAATATGTATTTCCCTTTACTTTCAACAGAAATGGATACCTTCTGTTGCCACTATGACAAAAAAGTAATAAAATCTACAAAAAAATTAATAACTCAGAAACAAATTGAGATACAGCTTTCAAACAAATTGCATTTAAAAGTGCATTTTTTTTTTCTCTATCCGACGGTGTAGAAAGTAATATTGTCGGGTGTTTAGAAGTTTAAGAATGAAATTTCATTTAAAATTGGCCGTCAGATTTCTTGGAAATCTGACGATGGAAAAGCCTTTTCCCGAACAGCCAATGAAATGCTTGGATAATACGTAAGTTTCAGGTGGATAATAACTAATGAAAATGAAAGAAAATGAATAATAATTTCTGCCAAAGAGTTCATGTTAATTTGTAGATTTTCACGTGCAAAAGAAAAATGGAATAAGGCAATTAAAAAAAAAAAAAATAGGACAGAAATGAATACATATAAATATTTCACACCAAATACGAGTCGCTTGGAATTTTTACATGTAATAACACTATTAATGTTTAATTCATGGCGTACGTAATGTATGATCAACTCCGTGCGATTTTTTATGTTTTAAATTTTAGTCTTTGAAAAAATTATTTTCCAAATGGTTGTTGTAATTTGTTAAATTGCTTTTTTTTTTTTTTTTTTTTTTGGCACGCCATGATCATGTATAACATATTTTTGGAGAAATTTGGCACGCCGATGTGAAAAGGTTCACCGTCTCTGCCCTAGTAGAATGACTCGTTGATATTTGAGACATTGAGAACCAGAGTGGATTATTCCACATTTTTGTAAAAAATGAGTCTTAAGTGTCAAAGCATTGCATATCATGCCATCTATTGGCTGCATAAGGAATTTTATTAATTTCGAAACTATTCAAGTCAGAGCCACTTTTAAGAGATGGTCCAATGCAACTTGGATATCAAGTTGCAAGTGCAAAAGTGGTTCAATGACTTGGTACACTCTGGCACTGCCAACTTAAGGGCAGTTGGAAGTCAAATTCGTGAAAAATGTAGGTTTTTTTTTTTTTTTTTTTTTTTTTTTTTTTTTTATATAGTTTGAATCCTTTATTTCCCTTCTTTCGAACGGTATATTACTTTTTTTTCTGCGACAAAAATAAGTTTTATTTATTTATTTATTTATTTATTTATTTATTTTTTATTCTGTTTGTTTACATCATACGTAAACTTTAAACTCAATTTTTTCAAAATGTTACTTTTTGAACTTCGATGTACCTTTTCTCAGAAAATACCAAAGATATTCATTTGAAACTATACACATAATATGAATAATTCCTAATAAAGTGAAGTCAGCTTTGTAAACAGATATTCTTCAGTTATTTTTTTACAAAATCTGGAATAAAAACCACTTTTAAATAACAAAAACTTGCATTTTTCCAAATAAAATTTTTTTTAGGATGAGCGAAGCGAATCCTCTACTAGGCTACACAAATTACATTTTGTCGTTCACTTTACAAAAAAACTATTCAGTATTGTGATTGGAAATTAAACATAAAAATAAATTATGATCTGCAGATTTGCACAATATTATTTTTTTTACAGAATAACCTTTAAAAATTTTTTATTTTATTTAATTTATTTTACATATTTTTCCATTACGGACGCATTTTTGAAATTAAAAAATGAAACACATATATTTTCAGAAGAAAAAATAAATCATGGAGTTAGTCATTATAGATAGAATCATGAATAATTAAATAGTTTCAAGATTTCTTTTATGAAATTTTTAAAATACCTTTTTATGAAAATTATAGCGTATTTTTAATGAATTAAAATGTGTGAAAATTCAATTATTTACATTCAATTATAAAAGTATTTTTCAGTGTTAAGAATTCCAATACACAATTTATTCTTATTATGTGAAATCATTTACACAGACGATACTTAGGCATTTTAAAAGAATTGTATTATGATTTTTTTTTTTTTGTAAAGTGGCAACAAAAGAATTGTAAACAAATAAAATTACCGTATATACTCGCGTATAAGTCGAGGAATTTCTGAAAATTTTCGGTAAGCAAATTTGGGGGGTCGACTTATACGCGAGTCAGTTAAGAAAGCAAAAACAAAAACTGCAAAAATATGGCATTTTATGTGTATGAATAGAAAAATAATATATAAAATATACAAATAATAATAATTTATCATTTAAAAAAATTTCAATGATTTGTTTTTGTTAACTTACTACCTTTTTGCATTGGCAAGTGAAATCTTTGGTTTGATTTTGTGCAAAATTGAAGCAAAAAGTTAGGGAGTTGACTTATACGCGGGTTTTTGATTTTTTCCAGAATTTGCATTCGAAAGTTAGAGGGTCGACTTATACGCGAGTCGACTTACACGCGAGTCGACTTATACGCGAGTATATACGGTAATTGTTAAATACGTTATATCATAAATAAAAAATCCCGAGGAAATTCTTAATTGTTTGGCTGAATTTACGTTTCTAAAATTAAAATGCGCCAAAACATAAAATATCGCTTTTGCTTAGTAAAAATGCAAAAATAATATAAAAAATATTGTTACTTTCAAATATTTATCTTATTAAATAATGCTTGGCGAATCCGAACAAAGCATGGCTTTTGCTAGTTTATAAAAATGTTGTACAAATGTTTTTAACAAAAGTTGACTCAGATTGATCAGGAATATGTGTTAAATATTCTGGAAAGATTGCAAACAACAATACGCAGTAGATGAGAAAATGAACAACGAAGTTCAAAAAGCAACATTTTGAGAAAATTGAGTTTATAGTTTACGTATGTAATGCTTATGTATGATGTAAAGAAACAAAATTACTTACAACTTTTTAACTTCTTGTTGTCGTAGAAACAAAAATAATATACCATTAGAAAGGGGGAAAATAAAGGATTCAAACAATAACAATAAACGACTTTTTTCATGAATTTGAATTCCATTTGCCCTCAATCACAATATCAGGGCTGCCACTGGGGACTGTTTGTTTATTCTACTTCGCACAACATTTTCAAAAAAAAAAAAAATCTTTCCCATATACTTTGCCAACATGTGCAAGAGAAGTATACTACAAAATTTTTACTTTAAAAATAGTGGTGCGAATAGAATATAAAAATAGTCGCCTGTGGCAGTCCTGCAATAAGCTTGCTGAAGATGCTTGGTTCTTTTCCAGCACTGGCAGAAGTAGCCTTAAAGAGTTTGAAAAATATTTGTACAAATTTTAAAAAGCACTTTTCTCAAAATGATAGATGACGAGATTGATCCACTTTGTCAACACCTCATTTCATACAGTTCTGTTAACATTTAAAAATTTTATATATTTTTTATTCGTCCAGTTACTGGTGTACGAGAATGCAGCAGGGAAAATAAAACATTTTTAATAATAATATTTTTTAGAACAAAAAAGAAACATACAGCATTTGTATATGAAGTAATGTCAAATTTATTTTCTTTGAATATTTATTTTTATATGTTTTATATATTTTGAATAAATATTAATAAAATATCTTTTAATTCTTATATGAAATTGTGGTTGAATTTTGCAGCTAAGAAAGGAAAAATGAAAGGTATTGTAATTATGATAAAATCATGAAATTTTTTTCTAGACATTCTGTTAAGTAGTTGTTGCATGAATCTAGAAATGTGTAGTGATAGTGAGTAGTGATTTCGCCTGTTAATGGTAGTTTTTCATTATATTTTCATCTGTGATAAAATATTTTTATGTGGAATTTTGTTTGTTATTGTAATCCCTCCCTTCTTTAAAGAGTTCAGTGTTGTGCTTAATTGTAATCATACCTCTTTTTTACGTTTTCGTAGATACTACCAATATACATCTTTGACAAAACTCTTTCATAAAATTGGAGAACTTTAATCAAAAAATGAACTTTTTAAATTAATACTAGCTGGCGTAGCAACTGCATTATAATGCATCACTGGACTATTTGCATTATTTGCGATGTTTAAATTTTTTGGAGAAAAAAAGAGATCTTAGTTAATTTTACATTTCGAAAAGGTTTATGGTATTAATTTTATTAAATGTTGTATTATAAGCAATAAATCATCTTTACAAAATTGCATTTTGTGAATTTAGTTATATTTATGCAATCGTAGTGAAATACCTTTATAAGAAAATGACGATATACGCGCAATAAAATTTCATTGCTCCAAAAATTTTTGGACAAATTCTTGGTAAGTTTACCATTATCACCTATTGCCTTTTAGCTAGTGTTCGTGTGCTTTTCCAACTCTTCAAAGTGCAATATCACTGTGTGTGTTGTTGTTGCTTGGACAAAACATCCAGTTTGACTATATGAGTTGCGTTTACATTCAGGCTCCATGTTCTGTCAGAGTTCATTGACTGAATTTCAAACAAATTCGGAGAATGGTATTTCATACGAATCAATAACATTGCATTCTTTCAGTTTTAAAGAAATGTTGCTTTCAATAAACACGTTTCTCGCTCGTCTATTCATCATAATAATAACGCATAAAAACTCGCAGAAGATAGGAAAATTAACATTAATATTAATATATTAAGTGACTGCTTGTTTTCATCTGTTTAACAGCATTCTGCACCTATGGGTGTTACTTTTGATAGGTGCGCTTTTTAACAAAAACATTTTCTGTATTCGAATTTATGTTACAAATAGACATAAATATATAATAAATAAATAATGACAAGGTTTTGAATTGATGGATTTATATGCCACTACAATTATTCTAAAAATGCGAATATTTTGTAAGACTGGATATAACATATCAAATACAAAAGAAATCCCGTAGGTAGAGTTAAAATATTCAAAAGAAGTGAATTCACGTCAGTGCTAGAGAATGTATTAAATTTTCTTCTGCTCGAAAACTTTTAAAGTGATCGCTGAAAGTGAAACGATATTCTCCAAATTTAGAAACTTTACAGCTACAATACGAAATAATGATCTTCAACGCTTCAAGATTTTCACATCTTTGAGTTTCTTTTAAACATTACAAATTTCTGAAATGTATCTTGATTAAAGTGCAAATAGTGTGATAGAAAACTAGTATTCTGTAGCTATTTTCTGTATCATTTAAGTATAAGGGACAGTCAAATGAAAACCGAACACACACTAAAAAGTGAGTATGGAACATTTTTATTCAAAAGTAATTGTCAGAACTGTTAAGACATTTATCCCTCTGGGAGACGAGATGACCGATTCCAGTCTTGTACAAAGAGTTAGGTTGTTGATGTTGACACTCCAAACCGGATCCACAACCTCATCCACTCTTGCACTTCCTTGTCTGAATGAAACCGACGACCATAAATGTCTTTCTTCGAAGGGCCAAAAAAGTGAACGAATTTCTTCCTCTGTAATTCGTCGGTTTTCCCGGATAAGACCATCAATCTGCGCAATCACATCAGGAGTAAGGGCTTGATGGGCCTGTCTTGGCCGGGAATTGTCTAGCAGCGATGTGCGTCCTTCTCGGAATCCCCTATATACTTATCAGTGACGTGCAATGTTAGCACTAAGACAGCAGACATTCGACGAATGAATTTCGCTTGTTCCAGCACCCGCAACCAGCAAAAACCGAACCACACCTATCTGCTCATTTTTGCTTGTCTCCGTTTCTAATGCTGGACGAACACACTTTTCAATACGCTCATCTACAAAGAAAGAAAAAAAGGTCCTTTTGGCATGTGCAGGAAGGAAAAGGTAGTTTTCATAGTTCTTTGTTTTAAATTTTTCCAAGTTTTACTCGAAGCAAATTTTACTCAAATTAAAAGAAGATAAATTGCGGCGAACCCGATAAGAGAATATTCGCCAATATTGAATTTTAATGAGAATTGCGCCAAATTAGTAAGCTATAGCCAAGTTGGTATCATTTATTGTTACTTATTTTTTATCACCAAATTTGACGATATGTCGCCAAGCTTGGCGAGAATTTGAACCTAAGGGATATAAATAATATTTAAGTATTGCGAGGCAGTGCACGTGCAAATGGCCGCCATTTTGAAACAAGATGGCGGATGAAACTGGCCAACGAATTGGTCGGGACATTCATATGTACTATGCACATACTTAATCTTATCCAAATAGGTTTACAAATACAAGAGTTACAGCATGATAAAAACCAGATTGTTTGAAAATGTCAGCCACCCTAGAAATTCAAACTGCTATATCTCAGCCATTTTTTAAGATAAAGACGAAACAAAACATGCTTCAGAATCCTTGTATTAAAATCAAACTCTTAAGAAAAAATTTTTTTCAGCTTTTAATTTATTTGCACCGCTTTTTAAATTTTAAATTTTTTTAAATTTTTTAAATGGCCGCCATTTTGGAACAAGATGGCGGATGAAGTTGGCCAACGAACTCGGCCGATACATTGGTATGTACTATGCATACAATTAATTTTATCCTAATCGGGTTATAAATACGAGAATTATCGCATGACAAAAGTCACATAATGTATATATATATATATGCTCTTATTTTTAATTTTTCTAGCTCCATTTTAGTTATATTTTATACACCAGGGTGTATTTTTAGCTAAATTTTGACGATATTGTTAAACTGTTATCTATTAATTTAATAGTGCATTTTAAATAATGTAATTAATTTCTATATATTTTATATTAGATTAAATTTGTTTTACAAGGTATTTCAAATATTTTTTCAAAATGTATTAACTGCATCCTTTGGTATCATTTACTGTGATTTCTTAACTGTTTTATTCACCTTAATCTTTTTGATATACTGGAAGACATGTGCACATGGATTTTTGTAAAATACTGAAATATTAATCGGTATGGTGTTTATTATTTCTATTTTATATCCTATAAATATTTAAATACGTTTTATTGATTCTTCCATTTCATATTATTTGTTTCTATTCTGCTTTCATTTTTAATCAATTCACTTGATTTTAGTGGTTGTTCGGGCACAGGGGAAAATTAATTTTAGCTTTAGCTTATTTCTCCCACAGAAAACAACCATTTTGCTTATATCATTGAATTCTGTGCCCTCGATAACGTAATTCAATGTATAAGCTTTTCAATTTTTGTCGGTGTCCACTTTTTTCTTTTTTCTTCCATAATAATTCTTATAATATTTTTTTTTTTTTTTTTTTTTTTTTTTAATACTTACAGCTTTAATTCATAATAATTGACGGTGGCAGGTTATGTTTAATTAATGGTAATATATATATATATATATATATATATATATATAAGTCATATTTGAACGGAGGGTGGTTTTGGGGTCTGTGGATCATGATCGGTGAAAATATACCAAAATTTTCCGGAAGTGCTTTCCTCCGGGCGGCTGCAATAGGTAGCTTTTTACTTTTTGTAATGAAAGCTACCTAAGAACAACTGTGAGTACTTGTGAGCTGTCATTATGCATTTCTATCAACCCACGAAATGGAAGTATCGATATGCTAGAGCAATGTTGCCAACTTTGGCGAGGAATTTGTTTTATGGCGAGTGTTCTGTTTTCATTTGACCGCTCCTCATACTATACATTGCGTATCAAAAGTTTAAGTACAACATAAAATTTCAAAATAAAATTTTCTTATTGACTGACAGTTACTTTCCTTTTCACATGACCTACAAATTGTAGTTTTAAAAATATATTTAACAGATTTATGCTTTAAAATTTATCTCAAATAATAGAATTTATCCTAAGAGCAAAAATGAGTGTGTCAAAAGTTTAAGCACAGTAGTTCTTTAGTCTTTAGTAGAACAGGAATAAAAAACTTAATACTTGATTATTGTTCCATTCTGTTGAATTATTTTACATATACGGTCTTCCATCGATAAAATGAAGTTCTGTATTGTTTCTGGTTCAATTTTAAACCACGCTTTCTCAATGGCATCTTTCAATTCTGTAATTGAAAAATACTTCTTTACATTTCGATAAACTGTATGAGTTAGAATACCCCACATACAGTGAGCAAAAAAAGTATTTGCACGCAGACGATTTTTTGTATAAGTAACAATAGAAAGCAAATTTGATACTATTCTCTTAATTATACATTTATTTAAATAAGAAGAAAATAAAAATAACTACCCATTTTCCTTAAACAGTAATATTACACATTTAAAAAAATAAATTAATATTTTCTCATACCTAAAAAGTATTTGCACAAGAAGCATTGACTGTTAAAAAAGGCATTAAATGTGAACATTATGCAAATGTTTAGCATATCAGTCCCGCAGTACATTAGCCTCGCACTTTAAAGTCACGTAATATATTAACTGGAGCAGGGATTCTGGGGAGTTTTTGCTCTAATGGCGCCGAAAACGTGTGAACTGTCTTTGCTACCCGTGAGAAGATTATATTTCTTCACAATTCTGGATTAAGTTACCGAGGAATAGGTAAAAATAGGTAAAAAATTAAATCTAAACTTTTCTAGTGTTCGTTATGTAATTAAGAAGAAAAAAGAAACTGGTTCGACAATAAATAAGCCGCGAACTGGGCGTCCAAGAAAGCTAAATACCAGGCAAAGGAGAGCCATCATAAAAGAATCTTCAAAAAACCTTTTTCTAAGTGCTCGAGAATTGGCTGTTAATGTCGCTTCAACGTCGGGAACAATAGTTACACCACAATCAATTAGAAATATTCTTCATGATGCAAATATTCGAGGAAGAGCTCCTCGAAAAAAAAACATTTATTAGTTAAGCAAATAGGGTGAAAAGACTTGAATTTGCAAAAGCTTATGTCAGCAAACCACTAGAGTTTTGGAAAACTGTTATTTTTTCCAATGAAAGCAAGTTCAATATTTTTGGCTTAGATGGTAAGAAAACTGTATGGCGAAAGCCAAATACTTCTCTTCAAATTAAAAACTTGAAACCAACTGTAAAACATGGCGGTGGTCATGTAGTGATTTGGGGATGCATCTCTTTTAACGGAGTTGGCGAAATGGCCTTTATTGAAGGCAATATGAATGCTAAACAATAAATTAATATATTGCGAGATCATTTATCTAATAGTGCTCTGAAATTACGAATTCCTAATTCATATTATTTCCAACAGGATAAACATCCGAAACACACTGCATATATTACAAGGTTATGGTTGCTTTATAATGTAAAAAATCAATTGAAAACGCCATCACAATCACCAGACCTCAATCCGATTGAAAATTTATGGCATATTTTGGATGTGAAAATAAGGAAAAAGAAAATTTCTAACAAATCAGAACTTAAGCAAGCTCTTAGGGAAGAATGGCTACATATCAGCAGTGAAACATGTCACAAATTAATAGAATCAATGCCCAGACGATTACAAGCTGTAATTGAAGCAAAGGGCATGCATACTAAATATTAGCACTGTTTTTAACTTATAAATAATTCCTCTAGTTCTATTTTTATTGCTAGTGTGCAAATATTTTTTTGGCAGTACAGATGCTACTTTTTTATGTTTTCATATTTTAAATATAATTATTAAGTCAGATATTAAATATGTTTATTTGTTTTGTAAAAGTGTTCGTATTTTCAATTCTTAGTTGCTTTTTATTTATTTATACATATGCTACAACAAATTTACCTGGTGTGCAAATACTTTTTTTGCTCACTGTATATTCTATAGAGTTTAAGTCAGGGCTAATTACCGGCCATTTCAAAACCGATACTTTTATCGACTTAAGCCACGTTGAAGTTGAATTTGATGTATGGATCGAAGCATTATCATGTTGAAATAACCCTTTTTCTCCCCCAAAAAAACCCGGCAACTGGGAATAAATGATTGGCACGTGTCTCTTGATAGTTTTCAAAGTTTTCACGACCACTGATGAATGCTAGAAATGTCTGACCATTGAAAGAAATATCCCACCATACCATTACACAGTCACCACCATGTTGTCGGCCTAAATATACTCCTAAATATACTCGGCCTAAATATACTCCTACATTTTTTGCAGAGATCATGCCAATAGTACTTAAACCCATCAGGGCCATCGCGGTTCCATTTGGTTCCCTTTTTTTTTCATCACTGAATATGACATTCAGCCACTGATCACCAAATGTCATATGCTTTTTGGCCCACTGTAATCTAACTTCTTTATTGTGTTGTTTCAGACATGGTAACTGAACCATTTACAATTTTTGATTTATTCCGATTTCAAAACTCTTCTATGAACAATTTTTTTCGATATTTGTTCTCCAACTGCATGTTTTATTTGCGAAAGAGAGTAATTACCAGTTGAAGACAAGTTTCTGATGCGGCGGTCTTGCCGCAAAGTAGTCACTCGTGGCCTTCTTGAACGAAATTTTTGTTTGAAATCATTACCACGAGCCAAAACTTGATGAATACCTCGTTTTGATCTTATTAAGCACTTGGAATTTCAGAAAGAGATTTATGTTTCGCTCTCATACTCCAGATATTTATCACCTTCTCTTCTGAAAATTCTTTCCACTTAAGTATTTTATACTAACTCAGAAACAACAAATGACTGCTTCTTATACACCCAGAAATCGTTTGCGTGCGCAACCGCTTACACCAGTTTGTAAAATTTGCATAAAAACGATTTTGTGCTCAAACTTTTGACACGGTTTATTTTTTTGTGCCATTTTTAAACTCCATGGTTTGAAATAAAATTTAAAATATACTTTTACTGAATATAATGTTAAAACTGCTATTATTAACATATACAAGACAAATATTGAAATAAAGTGAATATTTAAAGTTTTATTTCAAAATTGTTAATGTGCTTAAACTATTGACACGCACTCTATTAATTAAAAAGAACCACATTTACGCACTAACAATTATGAAATATAGTGCTGTGAATATAGTATTGTGAATATAGTATTGTGAATATAGTATTGTGAAATATAGACTTAGAGCGATCACCTAAAGAATTTAAAAAAGCGTACCGAAACAGCTTTTCCTGTTGTGTATCCAATGTCGAAATAGAACCAAAACATATAATTATATTAATAACCTGAAATACAAATTCTTCTGCATTTCAGTCCCTTATAGGGACTGAAATAAAACAATAACGTTTCTCGGAAAAGGCATTACAGAGTTAAGCGCTTTGTAGAGTGACCAAAATCACATCTCAATCAGCATAGTTTTTCATAAGAAGTGTCTTACATATTAAGTTTGATGCAAATCCATCCTATAAATACAAAGATTTTATTACCCTTTAAATCACATCCAGGAAAAATACACTATAGCATTATCAATTGTTAAGCGTTATACACCAAAGTCTATTTAGCTCCAATTTGTGTGAAAATCCAACTAAACATGACGGTTTAATTAGATGTAAATTTCCAACTGGGCGAAAAATGTCCGGACCAGGATTCGAACCCGGGACTTCCTGGCTAAAGCCGCCAGTGCTCTGCCATCTGAGCTATCCAGGACCATTCTGGTCGAATTTTTTCACCCAGCTAACCTTGATGATTACAGCATCTGATCTGAAACCTGGTTCAGATCAACAGAATAAATCTCAGGTAATGGAACCCCAGAAATCGCTGGATACGAAATTACACTAGATTAATTTTAACACAATTGTTCTAATTGGTAAATAAATCATATATTAGATGTAAAATTCCGATTGGGTGAAAAATGTCCGAACCAGGATTCGAACCAGGCATCTCCTCTCCCTTTACATCTAATATGATTTATTTACCAATTAGAATAATTGTGTTAAAATTAATCTAGTGTTTTAAAGAAATTTTTCTATTGATCAAAACTACTTTTAAAATGATTTTTTACCTCATTTTTGTAATCGGAACTATATGTCTATGACTAACGGTTTAGAAATTAGCCATTGGACACCGTTGAGAGTGGACAGCTGTATAAGCTATGTATCAAAGAAATTAAACCACACAAAAATTTGTTGCATATAAGAACTGTTAAAAAAAACCTTAAACCACGCAAGAGCTTGTTTTATATAAAACAAGCTCGAGTTCGAATCCTGGTCCGGATATTTTACGCCCAGTTGGAAATTTACATCTAATATGATTTGTTTACCAATTAGAATAATTGTGTTAATATTAATCTAATGACGGTTTAACCCTAAATAAAACAACAACCGGTGATTTGATGAGCACCAAATGAAAATATTTCGATTCAAACCAGAGATTTCTTTATAAAATAAATTGTATATAAATCACACCGAAATTAGTTGAATAAGAAAGTTAAACAGTTTTAAATAAAAATTCTGGTGTAAATTATTTTTATAAAATTTGCCCAAAATTTCCAGTATGTTTAATATTAATGGAAGTCCATGCATAGTGTTACCAGGTGTCCCGCGTAAATTAGGGTACCAAATGTACTGGACACCACTAATTTCTTACAGTTTAGTTCACCATCTTTAATCATAGAAAATTCTGCCATTTTGATAAGGCGAAGAAAATTATTTTAAAATACTGGTGTTCAGAAGCATTTAAAGTACCAATTTACGCGGGACGCTTGGCAACACTATCCGAGCAATAGTGTTTGAGATAGAGTGCCTGCAAAAAAAATCCCTGCCGGCTCGGGCCTACAGGCAGAGGTAGATTTCGAAGTTAAGTACTAAATTCACCAACATTCACCAATTAAGTTCTTAGTCAAAACTTAAATCAAGATCTTCACTAAGAATGAATCTAGAGAGCTAAACATTTTGTGAAAATTCTAATATACACGAATACATACACGTATGTATATGGAATAGGTTTAAAAAATAGCTAAAACAGATTCAGAGAACCTCGGAGTGTTAAAATAAGTTAATATTTCCATTGTCGGTTTTTCATCATGTTTTAATACGTTTCTTCAAACTCACATGACGTTACATATTCACCTGCTGAGGTCCGTTTTATTTCCAATTTGATGCAATATATATACATTTTTGAATTCGTCAAACTATTTATTTCATTTTGTGTTTTCATGCGGAAATCTTGCTCTAAAAATCTTATGACGTAATATTCAATTTGTTTCAATTATTCAAACTATTTATTTCATTTAATTTTTCACGTGAAACCTTGCAATAGAAAAGCAATTGTTGTTTTGAGAATTTTATTGCTTCTTTTTAATTGTTGGCAACTGGTATAACGAAAAATATTTATTTTTTCCTGACATTGTTGTGTAAGAGCTGGTTTTATCAGAATCGTGTTAAGGCGGTATTCAAAATTTTGAACCCTCCCCATTTCTATTCCCTTGGGCCGATTTTGCCCATTTTCAATCCCCGCCGAGATATTAGCCATCTCAAAGTTGTTGGCGAGTTTGAAGACGATCCGTGCATAATTGCGACTTTTATCGTGCGGACAAAATTTAGTACATATATATATATATATATAGAGAGAGAGAGAGAGAGAGAAACTTTTTAGGTGGGGGTGGTTTTGGGTTCCTGGGGTCCTATAATGAAAAGTTATGAAGGAATTTTTCAAAAGTCGCACCATGGTAACGACTGCAATAGGTAGTATTTCTTACGAAATCTACCTAAGAGTGCAATAGAACAGACAGATAAGCAAACGTCTGTCCAAAAATTATTAAATCACATTCACAACGTCACAAAAACGTGTAAATTTATCAAAAAAAAAAAGTAAAATGCTAAGAATCCAATACTTTCTTCTTATGAAAGCAGGAGAAAGTGAAAAATATTTAACTAAATAAGTTATTAACTTCATAAAAATAGGAAAACTTAATGTACTTGCACGTTTTTATAGTAAATTGTCAGAAATCATAATTTCCGAAAACGCAAAATCGAGGTTCTACTATTTGTCCTTTGTGATGTAGAGTTTTAACTGAATATTTTTGCATTGATTGATCTGTTTTATTAGGTTTGGCTAGGGCTTCCTATCTCAAGGCCAAAATAAAGAACAAAGGAGCATGTGTAGCCTTTTGGCGCGTAGAAAAAAGAGTAAGGTAAAGTATAATAAATATATTTTCTAACTAATTGAAATGAAATTTGTTAAATATGCCGAAGCATTTCGTTTTGAAGTACAAAACTGACGTTTTATGTTGAATTATTTCACAATATTTAATACATGTCATTGCATCTAATATTAAATGTAATACTCACAATAAATCCAATTGATTTTGAAATTTCAATATAAACTGCATATTTAATTATTCATAATTCAAATTGGATTAGATCGAATTTACAAATTTACTTAATCGCACAACTTTTTTTAGGTGCATTCGTAATTAGACAAATGCATAGCACCTATAGTCGTCGTCTGGTTTGTCCGTCTGTCTGTCCACCTGTCCGCATATAACAGCGCAAAAACTACCCAACCAGATGGTCTGAAATTTAATATACAGAATCATTGTAGAATTTTGTTAAGTGATTTGAAGTTTTATGAAAACCGAATCCAAACTTAAAAAGATATTAATAAAAGTTTTCTTCATTCTATTAAATCCTATCACACGTAATTAATTGAATGATATTCCATGATATTCTATGACTCCAGGTTGCCATGCTGATGATGTCCTATTTAACATGGAGTCCAATTATTTCCGTATTACTGAATTTGTTATACAGAGTCGTAATAAATTTTGCATTCTTTCATTTTTGCATAAGAGCGCAACAGCTATTGCACCAAGATCTGAATATTTATAAAACTAGTTATAGTACGAATCGAACATTCATTTGCGACGTTTGACGTACAATTTCTGACTTTTTTTTAATAAATATAATTTTAAAATAGTGTTTCTTTAAAACCAAATCCCGTGTATCTAAATTTTCGCGCATTATTACAGTCTTATCACAGTTTCTAAAACTATTTTTCTTAATAGTGAAGAGAGGGAAAGTTCCTTTCATTTTCTATTTTCTTAATTTTTCTATTTCTTATTTTCATTAAAAAAAAAATAAGTATGCTTAAGTGAATAAACATTTGATTATACAAGATGCAGAAAAAAATTTTTGGGTATCAAAAGACATAATTTGTTCTATTTAGATATTAGAACGTCAATAATATATTGATGTTATACGATGATAGAGGTCTTTAGTTATCTTTTTCAAGTGCTCGTTGATTTTTTTTTTTCTTGTTTATTTGATAAAATCATGAATCGAAAAACTGAAACGACAAAATTGCCTCATCGAACGCGCACAGTTGTTTTTGTTAATAGAGGAAAAGATGTTACAATTCAACAATGATTTAAGGAAACAGATGATAGGATATTAGTAACTGCCAAGTGGTCTGCACATTGGATATGGATAATATCAGATGCAAAAACTCTACTTGTTTTTGTATAAACCTCTTAAAATCAATCAAAAGTATTAAAAAGCACATTGTAAATAGAAGAAGAACGATTTTACCTCAAAAATCAATGCATTTTCGAGATTTAAAGACACATTTATAAAAACGAAATTTATTTTGCTGCCACCTATTTTCGGAAACGATTACGAGTAGTTTTCATAATGTATTATTAAGTTTTCTCAAAAATAAATATCTGTTTTTAGGTGCGTTCGTAATTATATAAATACGTAGCACCTATAGTCGTGGTTCGGTACGTCTATCCGTCTGTCTGTCTGTCCGCCCGTCCGCATATAACAGAGCAAAAGCTACCCAACCGAATGGTCTGGAATTTTAAATATATAATTTTTGCAATATTTTGTCCTTTCATTTCAAACTTTATGAAAATCGAATTTATAGTTTAATTGCAGGAAGAGTCAAAAGTTTTCTGTTACATTACGGCGAATGGGAAAAAATTAATTCAAGTGCATTTTAATAATGTTAGTCTTTCGAACAGAAAGAAATTGATACGCACTGATGAAGTGCACTAAAGTGTACAATATGCGGTGCAAAAAATATTTATAAAACTAGTTATAGTACGAATTGCCTTTACATTTGCCACGCTTGACGTACAATTTCCAAGTTGTTTAGGATGTTATCAATTCTGCATTAAAAATATTCAGCTGCGTATTTGAATTTGTACATGAAAGAGTAATAAAATATTATTAGTTTTAATCTTAATGTTAACGCTACTACTTTATCATGTTTGCTGTAAAACCTGTTTGTTGAAAATAAAATTTACTTGATAATTGATTACATCTGAAAAACCTATATTCTAGGTAAACCGGATAGAGGCTGCATCACCTCATCGAGTTGGCGGCTGAAATTCAAGGATTAGACAGAACTCGATTAGCATATTAAAATGTAACTGGTCTGTAAAGTCATATCTTGGTGGAAAACACCTGCAGACGAGATTTTTTTTTCTTTTTTTTCTTTTTTTTTTTTTTTTTTTTTTTGTACAGTAGGTTTATCATTGCGTTTTCCTGAAGCCGAAGGTATGAAGACATGGAAGACTAGGAGCAGGAAAACACAATGGTAAACCTATCATTCGACCACTAAAATAGTGTTTGCAATTGTTTTCCATCAAGGTATGATTTAATATGCGACTCGAGTTTTAACTAATCGTGGAATTTCAGCTGTCAACTCGATGAGGTGATGGTTTGTGCAGCTGCCTCAGGTCTAAGGTTAAGAAAACTGATTAATACACTATAAAAACTTCTTAAAAACGTTTTTGAAAATCTCTGGCAGCAAACGAAACTTTTTTTAAAATACTTCTTCAAATCTCGGAAATACCGAGTGTCTAAAAAGGACTGACTGATTTTAAAATTGAATAACTGGCAAACGTAACAGATATTTAAAAAATTCTTGCAGGAGGGTTATGCATAAGGTCAAGAGCTTTTTACAGTGATTTTCGACTTTAGTTCGAATTACAAACAATAGATGGCGCTGTAAGCAATAGGCTCTAAATACAGGCTCGATTTTTTGGCCGATCTCTTCTTCCATGCGGAAAAAGAAGATTAAAATGTACTGAGTGGGTCCCGAAGCACCAAAAATCGAGCCTGAATTTAGCGTCTATTGATCGCAGCGCCATCTATTGTTTGTAATTCGAACTAAAATCGAAAATCACTGTAAAAAAAACTTTTGACCTCATGCATAACTCTCCTGCAAGAATTTTTTAAATATCTGTCATCGTTTGCAATTTATTGAATTTTAAAATCAGTCAGTCCTTATTAGGACACCCGGTAGTTTCTAGTAAATAATCTGCATAAAGATCGCTTTTCGGAATCATGGATACCTCAGAAGAGGTTATCGTGTATTTTCGTTTCTACTCGTTTCTTTTCGTTTCTTGTAGATGGTATTTTCCCAGATTAAGAAAAAATTATCCTTTTCATCATGCACATATCCTTAAACAAATTATAAATCTATGGGTCCAAATGTACTTCTTTAACCCTTTCTGTACTGAATTATGAATTCATGAAAATTTGATCTTCTAAAGCATTTTTCGTGAATTGTTTAAACTACATTAAGAGATTTTACATAATAATTTAATAAATTTTAGAAGAATTTTAGAAGGATTAATTAAATTTGAATTTATAAGGATTTTGTGCAATACTTATAACTCCCACTCAGATAGTTATTTTAAGTATTTTTCTTAGTATTTTGTAGAATTAGGAAATGTACAAATACAATGTTCTTACAATAGAGATATAGAAATATTTTCGAATTGAAAAATCCCCCCCCCCAAAAAAAAATATATATATATATATATATATATATGTTCAGAAAGCTAAAAAGATGCAAAGGCAAAAGAAATCATCTTTTCAAAAATATTTCTATTTGTGTAACCAGTAATGCTTTTGGAACAAGATAACGTATCTATAACTCCTTCTAAACTGTATTACGTATTACATGAATTTTATAACAAATTATTTTAATGGTAGTTATAAGTACCATCAGTAGATAAAGGGCTAAAGAAAAAAAAATGTCTACAAAATTATGAGCTAACCTATTTTGTTCATTAAGGAATTGTTCAACTACAAACATCTTCTCATCTGTTCAAAACACGTTTATGTATGCGCCATTAGACAATTTTGTACTTTGAGTTTTCCAATTCATGTTTATGTCTAACAACATCACCATCGACTACCAAAAAAAAGTAAAAAAATAAAAATAATAAGCTATTGGAACAGCTAACTACACACGTACATTATTTGTATCAAAATATTTACATTACCGATTTTTTTGCTCTAAAACTCTAAAAGATAAATATTTTCAGATGCTTTAAAATCATATTATTATCAGTCACTTATGTTTTTTTTATTTTCTATAAAATGATTTAAAAATTTATTTGTCATAGTTCCTTGAAACTTTTTTCTTAGTGTAACATTGATTTCAAACTGTATTTTCAGATTTTTTATTCGTCATGCTGTAAAAACCCAAGCCTTTTACTGGTTTGTGATTGTCCTAGTGTTTTTAAATACTGTATGCGTAGCAGCTAATCACTATGGCCAACCAGATTGGCTGTCAGATTTTTTATGTAAGTAATACTTTTCATGTCATACATATATATATCATGTTTTATTGAATAGTTTTTAATCATTTCGGTATTTTTTATATTTAGAATATACAGGGTGTTTCACAAAAGATGGGCAAAACTTTTAGAGGTGATAGTATACATCAAAACATACAATTCTTATCAAAGAATGTATGGTCGAAAATTAAACGCAAAGGTACAAGAGGGATCCAAAGGAGATATTCAATGTTGTCAGTGCGCTACTTTTTTAAAATTCAGATTTATTGATATGCACCACTTTTTTGAAATGGTAAAATTCCCCTTGTTTTAGCCTTAATTAATATGTCATTAAATAAGGCGAATTTTGCAATTTTGAAAAAGTGGTGCTAATCAAGAAAGTTGAATTTAAAAATAGTAGCTAACTGGCAACACTAGATATGTTGTTATGCGAGGTAAAAACAGGCAAAGAACGAATAAGGGACAAAAGCAAGGTGGGAAATTCCTCTCCATACAATCGTTGAGTCTCTGAGCCATTTCCATTTGAAGGTCCGTAGATAAAATGCATTTCAGCCTTATCCCTATTGGTGAAGGTCAACATCTTCCGTTACGTTCCAATTACGATTGACAGTTGCACTCTCGGATCAGCAGTTTTTATGTATTAATCGAGGCGAAATTTTGCATATGCGTTCTTCTTCTTCCCCAAATCACATTTGCATGCTATTAGTGTCGTTCTTCTGCCGATAACTCCCGATAGGAATGGAGCTTTAACGTTTGCATGGACCAAGTCAGTGTTGCGAGTGGGCTACTATTTTTAAATTCAAATTTTTTGATTGCCACCAGTTTTTTTAAATTGATAAGCCGCCTTGTTTTCACTTTATTTAATCTGTCATTAAATAAGGCTAATTTTGCTATTTCAAAAAAAGGGTGACAATCAATAAATCTGAATTTTAAAAAAGTATCCCACTGGTAACACTGGACCAAGTATCCAAATGCGACAGCACCTTTGTGTTTTATTTCCGACCATGCATTCTTTGATGAAAGTTGTTTTTTTGGATATGTACAATCACCTCTTAAAGTTTTGGCCATCTTTTATGAAACATCCTATGTAATTTTATGACAAATTTCAAAATTACATGTTAATACATATATATACATTATATACAGGAGGTGTTCCCAGATTTTTTAGACGATTTTGTACTTACAGAATTATTTTACATAAAATATTTGTGTTTTAAATGTACAGTTTGTACACTCTTATTCTGAACTGCCTTTCAGCAGCATAATTTCCAAGACAATATTGCCTTTTGTAGTTTTGAAAAAGGTTATTTTGTCAAATTCTTATTGAACAGCTTTCCAATGTCCATGGAGGGTTGTATGTCGACGTTTAAATAATTCGCTTTTCAAAAACTTTCCAGCATAGTTGAAAATGTTTATGATTTCGGTTTGTCTGTCCGTCTGCTAATTCTCGTAAATATACTCTGATTGCCCCGATTTTCTTGTATGTTATTGATGTTTGCTATAGCACAATCGGCATTGAAAATTTTGTGTGCAGCAATTTTATTTCATTTACAGGGACGGTAAAAAGTTTTCCTTTGCATTACGGTTTATAGTAAAAAATCGTTTCAAGTTCATTTTAACTATGAGACGGTTTCAAATGTAATGAAATTGATAAGCAATTTAGTACACTGAATCACGCATTCTGGAGAATAAGGGTGACAAAGCATTTGGTATTCATTTACAGGGCCACACAAATGAATTACATAATGGTCTACGGGAAAGTGTTTGCAGCGTATTTTAGTTCTGCTACACCCTTTCAAATATAATGAAAATGATATACATTACTGAAGCTTACTACAAGATACTTGTTGTATA